>JASDFA010000001.1:33655000-34905000 GCA_035772735.1 Datura wrightii
ATTCTGTAGATGTCGAACCGAATTATGAGATCCTTTCCTGGGATATCCGATTCAAATAGTTTGGTTCTGAACTTTAATCCTAGGAAGAACTCAATTGTTATAGGGTGTTATGTGATGACTGTGGTCGTCAGGATTCCATTTTATGAAGTGTTGAAGTTCTTATAATGGGAAATCCATTGATCATCAGGAAGGACTGATGGATTCATCAGCGATGATGCTGCACCATTATCCGTGAATGCAATGACCTGAATCGGCTTATACCGTTTGGATGGATAAATGTTCAGCTGGACTTGAGGAATATTGATAATGTTGTTGATTTCTTCCTCAGCCTCTGAAATCTAGTAAAGGTCATGCCCATGCTCTTCATATATGTCCATGGAGGAAAGAGTTCTCTGATGGTTCATCTTCTACTGAAAGAACTGATTCAAGATCATTGTCCTTGACATCAGCATACTCTTCTATCTCGGTAAGAAGTCAGATAGATCTTCTAGCTTGAGGATAGTTCTTTGCAAAGTGTCCAATCTTATGGCAGATAAAGCATCTTTCATTCTTCTAGAACCTGCCTGGACGCTTTCTCCTGAAGTATTTTGTACGCCTGGTGAATTTGGGTCTTCCTCCAGTAGGATTTGGCCATTTAAACTTCTTGTATTTTTTGTATCTACTTTTCCTTCAGGGAGTGTGACAAGAACAACTGGACCTGTGATTAGGTCAGTTTTGCTACAAGCTTTATCAGGGGATGGATTGTTGTGCATGATCTGCTTAAGAATAGATCTCTTTGTATAGATATCTTCTAGCGCCATAAAAATTGCTCCCCTTATATAGCCAACTTGGGGGATTGTGATTGACTGGAACTTTTCATCAAAAACCATCATGGTTCGTCCTGCTAACATCTTAGGAAAAGATGAAATGAAGGCTTGCTTCAAATTGGCGTATCCACCAATTTCAAAGTATATTTTTGCCATGTTGGTGCTGTCCAAATGACCTTGTCATATAATAGAAGGAAAGGCCAACCTGTTGTTGCACGCCTTTCACTCCTTGATAGTCGATATCAAGAGTACCAACATGCTAATTTGGGTACAACTGAGGTCACCTTGAATGCTGGGACAGTCTTTGTCACGTTGTATCCAAATTTCAACATGTCCCTGAGCGACCCATATCTGATTGAGCCTTAAAGGTCCAAGTCCAAATATAGGGAGCTCCACAAGCTAGAGATGCTATCCAGGCAACTCTTCACTATCAAATAGCTTGGTGAGTTTAGAACCATGTCATGGATCTTTCGTTTCCGGGTGGATATGATTCTTTACTGCTACATGTAGATGCCACCAACAGAACTACCACATACATCCAAATACCTAGAAAAATACCAAAGGAAGAACTTGTCAAAATTCTTCCTGACTCATGGGTTACCAACTACGAGCTAATGAGAGAACCTCCTGTTGAACCTCTTCGATCCACAAAATCAATCTTTGTTTAAAAAAAATAGGATAAAGCTACAACCATCAGCTTTGACCACTCTCATCTCACAAAACCAAACAACACAACCTTTTCTCTTACCTGAAGATGAACAGGATCCATTCGATTGGTGCCTTCCAACTAACATGAGCGAGCATAATTGGATCAAACTATTCAATCATAAAGGTTGCGACATATGGTGGTTCAAATATCCCTTCACCGGGCACTGCCCTTGGGATATCGAATGTGATTGCCAAGAATGTCTGGGGGATAACATTGAATATGTAGAGAAGAGAGCCAAACCCAAAAGTAAGAAGGGGAGACGCTCAGAAAAAGAATTTCGTAAGCGATATGAATATGGGGATCCATCTATCGGTTCCATGAGCTACCCTCCCTGAGCTTCCCAGGAAAATATAAATTCCTTATGTCCTACAAACCTCAAGATTGGCCTACTCTTCCTACTTCAGCCAAAAAATCTCACAATCCTCAAATCTTCATGATGAGTCCATCCAGCTCCAGCCATACTCCAGAATTCCCCTCAAACAACCCTTTGATAAAGATGGTGTGAACCATACACCAAAAATACCAAAGAAAAATATTGTGCTTCCTACTGGAAAAAATCCACCAACAAGTGATATTGAGGCTACCACCAACTAGAAATTAGAAAATGCAATCTTCCAGAACAAAGTGCTGACCAATATTGGCACTTCCCTCAAGAATGTTGCTCACACACAAAACAAGATGATGAGAAAGGTGGAGAACATTGAGAAGACAGTGGAACGGATAGCCAATCAATATGTTGGCCTTTTTTTGAGCCCTAGAATTACGACTGCAGAATATGCAGTATAAGATTTGTCCACCAATCACCTCACTATTTCACTTCTTTCCACAACAACAAAAAGAAATGGATGATATCAAAGAACAGATAAAACAACTGAGTCATGGACCTTTCGAGCGACAAAGAGCCCAAAGCCACTCTCCAAAATCCTCTTTTTTCCCTAGTCATTGAAGACATATTCACCACCTGAATTGGCCCATCCAAGTACTACCACTCCTTTCATTTCACATGAACCCACCTCCTACAATCAAAAATCCAAAGAGGAAACTGAGTTTGACATTGCAAAATGGGTTTCGAAAAGAAAGATGCTCCTGCAGCGGAAAAGCAGGCCAAAGGAAGGAAAGAGGTTGTAGAAAGTTCAAAAGAGCTAGATCTAGAAAACTTGATGATCTCAGATCAACTTGTACCGGACCTCTATGGCTTGGACGAAAATGATAGTACGGGATCCAATACAGAAGAGACAACAGATAGCGATCCTACTGGTGAAATTGAAGAAGCGGAGAATGAGTCAACTGAGAATCTCTCACTAGACACCTCCAAGGAAGACAATCAACTGATATACATGAACCAACCAAGAGAACCAAAAGTTTCTGATGTCAATGATGATCAAGATGGGATGACAGATGACCCAATTCCGGAAAGAAGACCAGAACAACCAATGCCAAAATTAGTTGGAACTGGGTTCCATACTTTCACTCTCGATGATGTCAAGGTTTTGAGATGGCCTCAAAGGATCCAAGATTTTTTTACTTAGATGGTAACGAAACACTTGGTAGACCGAGAGAAGTATCTAGCCTTGTAAGAATTCACATCAAGGTTCTCCGGTATCCTTAGAGATTGGTTGACTGCACTGGAGATATATGATAAGAATACATTCCTCACATCCCAAGACATTGATTTCAACATCAGAATTCTACATGAAATCTTTTGTGGAGACACAGGCCAAAGGCAAGAAAAGCTACGAAGACAATTCTTCGAAATGAAATGCGTATCATTCTATAGAAATGACATTGATATTCATTTCTAGAAGATGGCAAAAATATACTTTGAACTTGGTGGAGACGCCAGTTTGAAGCAAGCCTTCATCTCATCCTTGCCAAAGATGTTAGCAAGACGAACCATGACGATTGTCGAGTTAAAGTTTCATTCAATCACCATCCCCCAAGTCAGTTATATAAGGAAAGCAATTTTCATGGCGCTAGAAGATATTTGTAATAGAGAGATCTGTTCTGAAGCAGATCATGCACAACAATCCAGCTCTTGATAAACCTTGCAACAGAGTTGAACTAATCACCGGGTCCAGTTACTCTTGCTACACCCACTGAAGGCAAAGCACATTCAAGAAATACAAGAAGTTCAAATGGCCAAAGCCTACTGGCAGAAGATCCAAATTCACCAGGCAAAGAAAATACTTTAGGAGAAAGCGTCCAGGCAGGTTCCAGAAGAATGATAGATGTTTTATCTTCCACGAGTTGGATACTTTTCCATGAACTGTTCTCAAGCTAGAAGATCTATCCGACTTCTTACCGAGATAGAAGAGTACGCTGATGTCAGGACAATGATCTTGAATCAGTTCTTTCAGCTGAAGATGAACCATCAAAGGAAACTCTTTTCTCCATGGATGTATATAAAAACATGGGCATGAGCATTACCAGATTTCAGAGGCTAGGAAAGAAATCAACAACATTATCAATATTCCTCAAGTCCAGCTAAACATTTATCCATCCAAATGGGGTAAGCCGATTCAGGTCATTGAATTCATGGATATTGGCGCAGCATCATCACTGATGAATCCAACAGTCCATCCTAATGATCAATGGATTTCCCATTTTAAGAACTACAACATTGCATCGAATGGAATCCTGACGACTACAGTCATCACAAAACACCTGATAACAATTGAGTTCTTCCCAAGATTAAAGATCAGAACAAAGTTTTTCGGATCAGATGTCCCAGGAAAGGATCTCATAATTGGGTTTGACATCTACAGACAACTAAAGGATAGACTCCACATTGGAGCCTATGGAATAGCGTTCAAAAAGCAATTAGAGCCATAATCAGAGGTGTCATGTATATTCCAGATCACTGAGGATGAGTAGATCAGAGAGACCGAAGAACAGTTGATGGAATATTCATGTGCTGAATTTCAAAAGGAGTTTATGAAGAAATGCAGAAACACACTCTAGCTAAATGAAGAGTCTTTCAACAAACTCCCATTCATGAAGAATGAAAAAATCAACCCAACCAAGGCAAGCCACTCTGGCATGAATCCAAAGCACCTTCAGCTTTCAAAGAAGGAGTGTGATGAACTCATGGAGTTTGGACTGATCGAGTCATCTGATTCTAAATGGGCATACGAAGACTTCTATGTCAATAAGAGAGCTGGGCAGACAAGAGGTAAACTCAGATTAGTCATAAAATACCAGCCACTCAACCATTTTCTCCAAGATGATAAATTCCCCATACCAAATAGGCTTACCTATTTTCACACTTAGCCAAAGCTAGATATTTTTCCAAGTTTGATCTTAAATCTGGATTTTGGCAACTAGGGATACATCCTGAGGAAAGACCAAAAAGAGGGTTTTGCATTTCTAACAAACACTTCAAATAAAAGGTTATGCCATTTGGGCTGAAACCTGCACCCTTGCTAGTCCAAAAAGGCATGATAAAAATCTTTCATCCTATCTTCCACACTTCACTAGTATACATTGACAATATCCTATTGTTCAGTGATACTCTAGAGGAACACCATGCCTTACTCCATCATTTTCGTGATATAGTAGGAGCAAATGGCGTCATGCTCTCGGTAAAGAAAATGGTCATTGTTCAAAAGGAGATTGATTTCTTAGGGATGCATTTTAGCAATGGAGCATGCAATCCAGGTCCACATATATGTTGGGAACTGCTCAGATTTCCAGACACCAACTTCACCACAAAGCAGCTTTAATAATTTTTAGGGGTGATAAATTAAATTAGAGATTTTATTCCTGAAGTCTCTAGATATACTTCTCCTCTTACAAAGATGCTCAATAAGAATGCCCAACCATGGGGTAAGGAGAAGGATGAAGCTGTCCAAAAAATAAAGCAGATGTCCTAACAGGTAAAGACTCAACATATTCCTTCAGATGGAAAGAAGACACTGCAGACCGATGCAAACAATGAATAATGGAGTACAGTTCTTCTAGAGCAAAAAGATGGCCATAGAAAGATATGTGGATGCTAGTGGAATATTCCAGTATGCAGAACAACACTATTATTCCACCTTCAAGGAAATTCTTGGTGTGAAGAATGGAATCAAGAAGTTCAACTTCTTCCTAATTCATACTGAATTCCTGA
The DNA here is from genome assembly GCA_035772735.1 of Datura wrightii. NCBI lineage: Eukaryota > Viridiplantae > Streptophyta > Magnoliopsida > Solanales > Solanaceae > Datura > Datura wrightii. The sequence continues at coordinate 33,660,627 of JASDFA010000001.1, forward strand.
TAGAGATGGATATGAAGGCATTCTCGAAGATGATCCAGATAAATCTGAAGATAATTCCACATCCGCAAATTCTCAGATGGGCACAATGGTTCTCTCCCTTACAAATTTCAGGTGAAGCACCTAAAGGGAAAGATAATTTCTTGCCAGATTTCCTATCCTGATTGGATGAATTTACAAAATGATTTTTGCCAGAGAAACCCAAGAAGATGAAAGAACCAGCCGACCAGGTATTCATGATTACAAACCCACCAGGTACTAGGTCATCGAGGCTGCCAAACCATCCACTGGAACTTGTTCAATCAATACGTAGACCCGTTCGATCCATCCATCCAGATCGAACGAAGGACTTTCTATGAGCTACAAGTTTTTAGAAATATGGAGGATCCATCATCCTAAATTCGTATGGAGTCAACTCACAATACCTATTCTTTCACGTGTTCATACCACTTGCCAATGACTTTCCACAGGAACTCTTACGGTTCTTCTTGTACTTATGTCACTAGTATTACATCCTAATAGAATTCAAGTGCAACATTTTCAGGGACTTTGGCAAGATTGAAACTGCTTTGAAAATATTTCTATAGTGGTTTAGGCCGCAGAAGTACCGGGATCAATGTTTCAAGAATTCATACGATGCAAAGGTATTCATGCTACGTCGACCGATAAAGTTAATCGATGGGAAAGTCCATGCTGAGCCAGAACTCTCTTTTTGTTGGCGATTTCTAGTCTCTATTTTGTCCTTGGAAAGACAAACACTATGGAGCAAAAAGGTTTATCTTCCAGAAAAATAAGTGCATTGCTAAAGAGGTTTGGCCAAAAGAATTGGCACCATGGAACCACAATGATAAACATTCTCATTGGGAAGAAGTCAAATAAGCAGCAAAGGAATATCAAGAACCCTATGAGATTATCAGAGAGGAAATCACTCAGGCCATCATACGGATAAAACTGAAAGTCCCATCAAATACTCCATCATAGAGCTGTCAAAATATGGAGCAAGCCATGGCAAGAACGTGAAGCAAAAAATGTTACTTCACAAGATCGTTGAAACGGAATTTGCATGATATCAACTTTTCAATGGCAAACATAGCTTCCGATGGAATTTGGGTGAAGGATGCTCAAACCCACCAGCGGCACCTCCAAACGTTGTCCCACTAGATAATGGCTAATGACGTGTGCATTAATCTAGAAACTCACTATCTCAGATCACCCGCCGAAATTTACTACCCATTTGAAGACGAAAGCGAGCCCCACTTTACATGCCATCACATGGGCTTTCTTAGACATATTAGGCTAGCTGTTTTATTAGGACATTTTTTTATTTGGCATCTGTTGTTATTAGGCTTTGTAGATTACTTTGCCTAGTTAAGAATGTCATATTTAATTTTATTAGGCCACGTAAATAGTTGTGTCATTTTTGTTTTCTTAGGTTGTTTAGAAAGGTGTACAAGTCTATCTTGTATTGATTCTTATATTTTAGTCCCCTAACCCCTATATAAAGGAGAAGGCTGTACATGGTATATCAGAGTCGAAAGAAGAATTGAATAGTGTTGAGCGAAGTTTGAAGGAGTGTAAAAATTTCCTATGTTCAATAATATGAGTGTTTACTAAATTCTCTCATTATTCCTTTAAAACGGCATGGTATGGATGATCCTTGAAAAAGTACCCACCCGGACGATTTTCCAATCTACACAACTCGAAAAATATTTTACTCTAGTTATATACTTAATTATTTATAAACTTTGAAAAACTATGATGCTTGTAACAAGCTTTCTTACCCAACGTGTCGAGGCCCTATACTACTTCAAGAATCATCCACAACATGCCTTTTGAAAGGAAGAACAAGAGAGAATTTAGCAAACACTTATATTATTGAACATAGAGAATTTTTACAGACTCTTTCAAAACTTCACTCAACTCTATTCGATTCTTCTTTCGACTCTGATTTACAATGTAAAACCTACCCTCCTTTGTATAGGGGTTAGGAGACTACTAGATAAGACTCAATAAAAGATAGACTTGGCACACTTTTCTGGACAACCAAACAAAACAAAAAGGGCACACCTATTTACATGGTCTAATAATAATAAATATTGCACGCTTAACTAGGAAAACTCACCTGCAAAGACTAATAACAACAGACGCCTAATAAAACAAATGGCCTAATAAAACAGCTAGCCTAATATGTCCAAGGAAGCCCATGTGATGGCATGTGAAGTGGGGCCTGCTTTCGTCTTCATATGGGTAGTATATTTTGGTGGATGATCTGATGTGGTGGGCTTTTGAATTCTTGCACAAGTCATCAGCCATTATCTGGTGGAACAACGTTTAGAGGTGCCACTAGTGGGTTTGAGCATCGTTCACCCAAATTCAATTGGAAGCCATGTTTTCCATTGAAGAAGCTCGTATCGTGCAAGCTCCGTTTCAATGATCCTGTAAAGTAACATTTTCTGCTTGACGTTCCTACCATGGCTTGCTCCATATTTTGATAGCTCTGTGATGGAGTATTTGATGGGACATTCAGTCTTATCCATGTGATGGCCTGAGTGAGTTCATCTCTGGTGATCCCATAGGGTGCTTGATATTCCCTTGCTGCTTGTCGGACTTCTTCCTAGTGAGGAGGTTTATCAGGGTGGTTCCATGGAGCCCATTATTTTGGCCAAACCGCTTTTGAAATGCAATTATTTGTTGGAAGATAAACCTTTGTGCTTCGTAGTGTTCATCTTCCAAGGATAAAATAGAGACTGCAAATCGCCAACAAAAAGATAGTTCTGGCTCAGCATGGACTTTCCCCTCAATTAACTTTATCGGTCGACGTAGCATGAATACCTGGATGGCTGGTTCTTTCATCTTCTTGGGTTTCTCTGGAAAAAACCTTTTTGTTAATTCATTTTGTCGGGATAGGAAATCTGCTAGGAAATTATCTTTCCCTTTCAGGTGCTTCACCTAGAATTTGTAAGGGGAGAACTATTGTGCCCATCCGAGAATTTGTAGATGTGGAAGTATCTTCGGATTTATCGGGATCATCTTCGGGAATTCATTCATATCCATCTCGATTAGGAATTTAGTGTGAATTATGAAGAAGTTGAACTTTTGATTCCAATCTTTATAGCAAGAATTTCTTTGAAGATGGAATAACAGTGTTTTTCTGTATCCTTGAATCTTCCGCTAGCATATCTCCATATCATTCTATGGCCATCTTTTTCTTCTAGAAGAACTACATTCCAGTATTCATTGTTGGCATTAGTCTGTAGTATCTTATTTCCACTGGAAGGATTATGGAGAGTCTTCACCTGTTTTGGTATCTGCATTATTTTTTGGACAGCTTCATCCTGCTCCTTACCCCATGCATGGGCATTCTTCTTGAGCATCTTATTAAGTGAAGAAGTATATGTAGAGACTTCAGGAATAAAATCTCTAACATAATTTATCACCCCTAAAAATTGTTGAAGCTGCTTTGTGATGAAGTTGGTGTCTAGAAATTTGAGTAGTTCCAGACATATGTGCGGACCTAGACTATATGCTCCATTGCTAAAATGCATCCCTAAGAAATCAATGTCCTTTTGAACAAGGACCATATTCCTTGCTGAGAGCATGACACCTTTTTCTCTTACTATATCATGAAAATGATGGAGTAAGGCAATGTGTTCCTCTAGAGCATCACTGAATGATAGGATATCGTAAATGTATACTAGTAAGGTATGGAGAATAGGCTGAAAGATTTTGATCATGGCTTTTTGGAATAGAGAGGGTGCAGGTTTTAGCCCAAATGGCATAACCTTCCATTAGAAGTGTTGGTCAGGAATGCGAAATCCTATTTTTGGCGTTTCCTAAAGATGTATCCTAATTGCCAAAATCCATATTTAAGATCAAACTTAGAAAATATCTAGCTTTGGCTAAGTGGGAAAATAGGGTGAGCCTATTTGGTATAGGAAATTTATCATCTTGGAGGAAATGATTAAGTGGATGGTAGTTTATGACTAATCTGAGTTTACCTCTTGTCTGCTTAGCTCTCTTGTTGGCATAGAAAGCTTTGCATGCCCCTTGAGAATCAGATGGCTCGATCAGTCCAAACTCCATGAGTTCAGTACACTCCTTCTTTACAAGATGAAGGTGCTCTGGATTCATTACAGAGTGGCTTGCCTTGGTTGGGTTGATATTTACATTCCTTTTGAAAGGGAGTTTGATGAAAAACTCTTCGTTCAGCCAGAGTGGATTTCTACATTTCTTCGTAAACTCCTTGTGAGATTCAGCACATGAATGTTCAATCAACTGTTGTTCGATTTGTCTGATTTGCTCGTCCTTAGTGATTTGGAATAGGCGTGACACTTTTGAGTAGGGATTGGATTGCTTTTTGAACACTATTCCATAGGCTCCAATGTGGAGTCAATCCTTCAGTTTTCTGAAGATGTCAAACCTTGTTATAAGATCCTTTCCTTGGACATCTAATCCAAACAGTTTGGTTCTAAACATTAATCCTAGGAAGAACTCAATTGTTATCGGGTGTTTTGTGATGACCGTGGTCGTCAGGATTCCACTTGATGCAGTGTTGAAGTTCTTAAAATGGGAAATCCATTGATCATCAGAAAGGACTGCTGGATTCATCAGTGATGATGCTGCACCAGTATCCATGAATTCAATGACCAGAATCGGCTTATCCCATTTGGATGGATAAATGTTTAGTTGGACTTGAGGAATATTGATAATGATGTTGGTTTCTTCCTCAGCCTCTGAAATCTGGTAATGGTCATGCCCATGCTCTTCATATATGTACAACGAGAAAAGAGTATCCTCTGATGGCTCATCTTCTGCTGAAAGAACTGATTTTAGACCATTGTCCTTGACATCAGCATACTCTTCTATCTCGGTAAGAAGCCGAATAGATCTTTTGGATTGAGGATGCAAAATGTCTAATCTTGTGGCAGATAAAGCATCTATCATTCTTCTGGAACCTTCCTGGATGCTTTCTCCTGAAGTATTTTGTTTGCATGGTGAATTTGGATCTTTCGCCAGTAGGCTTTGGCCATTTGAACTTCTTTTATTTCTTGAATCTGTTTTTCCTTCTGGGGCATGGCAAGAGCAACTGTACCCGGTGATTAGGTCAGTTCTGCTATGATCTTTATTAAGGCCTGGATTATTGTGCATGATTTTCTTTAGAATAGATATCTTTGTACAGATATCTTCTAGCGCCATGAAAACTACTTGCCTTATATAGCCGACTTGTGGGATTGTGATTGACTAGAACTTTTCCTCGACAATCGTCATGGTTCATCCCGCTAACATCTTGGGCAAGGATGAAACGAAGGTTTGCTTCAAAATGGTGTCTCCACCGAGTTTGAAGTATAATTTTGCCATCTTATAGAAATGAATATCAATGTCATTTCTATCGAATGATACGCATTTCATCTCAAAGAATTGTCTTTGTAGCTTTTCTTGTCTCTAGCCTGTATCTCCACAAAAGACTTCATGCTGAATTCTGATGTTGAAAGCAAAGTCTTGGGACATGAGGAAAGTATTCTTATCATGTATCCCCAGTGCGGTCAACCAATGTTTAAGGATGCTGAAGAACCTTTATGTGAATTCTTACAAGATTAGATACTTCTCTCGCTCTAACAAGTGTTTTGTTACCATCCAAGTAAGGAAATCTTGGATCCTTTGAGGCCATTTAGAAACCTTGACATCACCAAGAGTGAAAGTACAGAACCCAGTTCCAACCAATTTTGGCGAAGGTTGTTCTGGTCTTCTTTTTGGGATTGGGTCATCTGTCATCCTGTCTTAATCATCATTGAGTTCATAAACTTTTGGTTATCTTGGTTGATTCATGTATATCGGTGGATTGTCTTCCTCAAAGTTTTTTAGTGAGACATTCTCACTTGACTCAGTCTCCGCTTCTTCAGTTTCATCAGTAGGATCGCTATTTGTTGTCTCTTTATGCTGGATCCTGTGCTATCATTTTCGTCCAAGCCATTGAGGTTTGGAACAACTTGATCTGAGATCATCAAGTTTTCTGGATCAACCTCTTTCCTTCGTTTGGCCTGCTTTTCCGTTGCAAGAGCATCTTTCTTTTCCCAAACCCATTTGGAAATGTCAAACTCAATTTCCTCTTTGGATTTTTGAGTGTAGGATATGGGTTCATGAGGAATGAAAGGAGATTTAGTACCAAGAGGGGCCAATTTAGGAGGTGAGTATACCTGTGACAACATAGGGCAAAGGAGGACTTTGGAGAGTGGATTTGGTTTTCTTGTGGTTCAAAAGGTCCATGTCTCGGGTGCTTGATTTGCTGTTTAATATCAACCATTTCTTTTTATTATTTTGAAAAGAAGTGGAAAAGTGTAGTGCCTGGTGGACAAATCTCATACTGCATATTCTGCTGACACAATTCCAAGGCGCAGATAAAACCGACGTGTTGATTGGATGTCTATTCCACTTTCTTCTCAATGTTCTCCACCTTGCTCATCATCTTATTTTGTGTGTGAGTAACGTTCTTGAGGGAAGTGCCAATGTTGGTCGGCACTTTATTTTGGCAGATTGCATTTTCTGATTGCCAGTTGATGGTAGCCTCAATATCACTTTCTGGTGGCTTTTCTCTAGTGGGCAACAAAACATTTTTCTTTGGTATTTTTGATGCATGGTTTACACCATTTTTTTCAAAGGGTTGCCGTGAGGGGAATTATGGAGGGGCTGGTGCTGGATAGACTCATCATGAAGATTTGAGGATTGTCAGATTTTTTGGCTAGAGTAGGTAGAGTAGGCCAATCTTGAGGTTTGTAGGAGATAAGGAATTCATACTTTCCTGGACGGCTCAGGGAACCGATATATGGATCCCATTCTTCATATCGCTTACGAAATCCCTTTTCTGAGCATCTCCCCTTCTTATCTTTGGGTTTTTATCTCTTCCCTACATATTCAACGTTATCCTTCAGACATTCTTGGCAGACACATTCGATATCCCAAGGGCAGTGCCCGTCGAAGGGACATTTGAACCACCATATGTCATGACCTTCATGATTGAACTTTTTTATCCAATCATGTTCACTCATGACAACTGGAAGGCTCCAATCAAAAGGATCCTCTTCATCTTCAGGCAAAGGTTCGGATATAGGCGGTACATCTAAAGAGAAAAGGTTATGCTATTTGGTTTTTAAGATGAGAGTGGTCAAAGCTGATGGCTACAGTTTTATCGTATTTTTTAACAAAGATTGGTTCTGTTGATTGAAGAGGTTCAACAAGAGGTTCTCTCATCCGCTCGTACTTGGTAACCCATGAGTTAGGAAGAATTTTGACAAGTTCTTCCTTTGGTATTTTTTTAGGTATTTGGGTGCATGTGCTAGTTCCGTTAGTGGCATATACATGTAGAAATAAAGCATCATCTCCACTTGGAAACAAAAGATCCATCACATGGTTATGAACTCGCCAATCTATTTGATAGTGAAGAGTTGCCTGGATAGCATCTCTAGCTTATAGAGCTCCCTATATTTGAACTTGGATCTTTAAGGCTGCTGTCAGATATGGATTACTTAGGGACATGTTGAAATTTGGATAATAAGGTGACAAAGACTATCCCAACGTTCAAGGTGGCCTCATTTGTACCCAAATTAACATGTTGGTACTCTTCATATCGAGTATCAAGAAGTGAAAGGCATGCAACGACAGGTTGGCCCTTCCTTCCATGATATGACAAGGCGATTCGGATAGTACAAAATGAATATGGGTAAATCCATGATTTTTCCATTGCTTTGAGAAATCTTTTGGGATCTGCACGGTGACAAACTATTCCTCTTGAGTAGCAAGAATAGGATGCTGATCGAGTTTCGAAGCAGCAGCATATTCCTTTACCCCTTTAGGTTTTTGTTGGACTAAGGAACGAATTTGTAACCATAGACGGGTTGTCTTTTTGGTAAAGGCAGAGTAAAGATTTCGAAGAGGTAAGTATGTAGAAGACACTTTTTTTTCATCGGGTAGCACTACCATCCTATTCCCGAGTCTCGTGTTCAGGCTATGTAGAGAGGTAGGTATCAAGGTGCATCGTGGTGAGGGGCAGTTGATCGGCAGACAACAAATAGCAGATATTGGCTTACTCTAGGATGAAATGAACCCGGTAAGTCGGGCATGACTTTTACCGTAGTCCCGATACCATGGACAATTGGAGGCGGGCAGGTGAATTCCCACACCTCACAAGAGAAGGACGGCACACTGGCTATAGATGCCGGTCTTTTAAAGGTAGCTCCCAGAACATCCACCGCACCACCTATGGGCCTTCCGAGCCAGACTCTAGCCAGGTACATGTTAGTCCCTCAGGAATTTCTCCAGAAGATGGCCAAGAGACTGAACGTATCTAAGAAGAAGGTACAATCTATGATGGAGAACGTTAAGACTTGGGTAAAGGCTAAGATTGAGGAAGCTTCATAGGTCCTACACGCCAGGATAGATAGCTTTGAGAGTCTCTTCAATGATCGCATGACTGAGCAGACTGACACTGGCTGCCCCCATGAGGAGTTGGGGGCTCTTCAGAATAGGGTAGTCAAGCTGTCATCACGACAATCAGTAATTCTAGCAACCCCCACTCTTCCTGACCTCGACATTGGTCTAGATGAGGAGCCTGATTTGGATGCATAGTGGGAGCTGACAGGAGCTGAGAGAGAAAAGGGAAAAAGAGGGTGGCTGAAGATGTTGGAGACGAGACCCTAAAGAAGAAGAGAAAGAAAGAAAATAAAGAGCGCAAGCGGGCGAGATTGCAGAGCCAGCAGACTCACACAATCATAGGTCGGAGCTGCTTGAGAGAGCGAGAGGAGCGAGTAGCTCCACCACTGCCCATACTAAGCTTAAAGGTGGAAAGGACCCTTCGGGCGAGCCAAATTCAGCCCGAGTAATTCCAGAGGTAGTAGAAGCGACTGCTATAGTTGAGGGTGTAACCATCCCCCTTACTCATACACCATTGAGTGTGCCAACCGCTGCAACCACCATGACTGCAGCGGAGGTACTGTCTCCGTAGGATGACAGGAGCACTTAGTGTGCCACAGGTATGTTCCCTTCCTTCTGTTTTATATTCTATGCTTCAAGGATGAAGCCTGCTTTTTAAAAGGGGAGGGGTGTACTTGTATTTGTGGGAGTTTTGGATTCGCATAAAGGTTTTTCTTGTCGTGTTTCTTTTCTCTCGGGCATGCTATCTAGTAGAGCTGGCATGTTTAGGATGTTCTTGTTTAACTAGAAACTAGCTTAGGAGTACTTTGCTAATAAATTGCACTAGAGTTTTGATGTTTTGAAAAATTGACCCTATTTAAAAATTTGATGGTTAGCTATGTATTTGTTGATTGCAAAGCATGATTTCTGTGGATCTTTTTGTGTCATTTAGGGTATTAGCATGAGTAGTTCTAGTTATCCATATATAAACCGGACATCTAGTATGAATTCAAAACATGTACCATGAGTGAGTGAGGTTTATACCTAGTTCAATACTACGTAGAGGATCTAGAACTTGCCCAGTAGGTATTTACATAGGTTTTAGGATAGTTGGTTAGGAAAGGATCACAGGCCATTTTTGTTTAGCCCATTTTATCTTAAAGTACCCTACCAGAACAATATGATTACTTTGATCCCGGTTTTGAGCCTTAAATGAACATTTTTCTTTGACTAAACGATTAACTGTACCCGTTTTTTATAATGAACCTGTTTTGGCCCTGGTCCCTCCTTGGACATTGTGAACCTCAACATAGGCAAAATGCCTATGTTGAGGGTGGCTAGAGTAAGGGTGCATAGATCTTGGGGAGTTGTAAAAGGAAGAGAAAAGAAAATGGGTTAAACATGAGGTATGTGACAAGAAAAAAGAAGAAAAATAAAAAGAAAAATTGAAAAGAAGATACACAAAGAGGAGAAATGAATGAAAATTTGAAAACACACCACACCCATACAATTGCATAAAAATGGTGAAAAGGGAGGAAAATGTGAAAAAAGCAAAAAGGGTGGAAAAAAAGTGAAAAGTGGATCCACGTGTATTTAGCTCCAAGGAGGAGTTAGTCACTAAAAAGATTTCATATTTACCATACCCAGCCTGAAAGCCTACATTACAAGCCGAATCAAGTCCTATAGTGATCCTAGCCCGACCATCTGAAGAGCCGAAGTAGAGAAAATAAGGGCAAGCCTATGGTATCTGATGTGCAATAGTTGGAACTTCCTTGTGAGGGTGAGAGTCTTACTTGTTCAGTTCCATGTTTCATATTTTTATATATCTGTGAGTGGGGACTTCATTTGTTGTGAGGTACATAGTTTGTGTTCGATTATGCCAATTGCCCATGTGAAAAGCATTGGTGATGACTTGACTATCTTCTAATAACTAGATGACATATCTTGATCCCTGTTTATCATGGTTTCTGGTTGCTTGATGTGCATATGCTGATTTGGTTTACTGAAAAAGGGGTCAAAAGCTGTTTGAGTTTATGGTTCAAATTTTTATTGATGTTTGGTATAGTATCCTAGGTTTATTTTCTAGTTAAGTGTCATTTTTAGTTTTTTGTTTTCATTTCCTTAGGACATTCAAAAGTCTTAAGTTGAGAGTGTGGATGTGGTATGACTTTACAACACTCTCGACGCTTAAAACTGAGAAAATAGCATGGTCTTAGGTATGTTTATATGGATATGAGGTGGTTTTACTTTGTTTTCAAGGAAAATAGGTGTTGGAGAAAAAATGAGCAAAAAATGCATAAAAGTGCAGAAAATCAGCCAAGTACCAATCTCAGTATGAGTTGTACCTAGATTGTACGAGTGGTATAGAGACTCGTGGAAAAACTCAGAAGGCTGAAAAATGAGAAGGTAAAGTACGACTCTCAGTACGAGTCGTACCAAGATAGTAAGAGCAGTAACTGGAGTCGTGGAAAATTTTAGAGAAAATTTGCACAAGAAACCTCTTGGTACAGGTGGAACCCACGGATTGTAACATCTACTTATGGCTCGTACCATGGGTCGTGGGGAGCGTCAGTGATTCTCAGAGACTTGGCAGAACTCCAGATGCAACAAGCAATTATGAGTCGTAGGAGTAAGGTACGAGGCGTACAACAATACTCGTAGAAAACTTCAGAAGATGTCAAAGTTCTCAGAATCAAGCCACAGATGTATTGTATGACTCCTAGGACCATGGTATGAGTCATACAAGTTGCCAACACTTAGTCAATTTTGCAATAGCCAAGGAATGTATGAAAGCCAGGTATGATCCATACAGTCCTGTTACAGGTCGTATGATCAGTTGTAGGATAAGTCGGCGCCAAATACGAAAATCTCCCTGTTAGCTTAGGAAAAGGTTTCTAATGTTTGTATAAATATTTTTGTTGTTTTATTTTAGTAGGAGGGAGAGTAGTAGACGTGTGATTACATTGAGAGAAGTATTGTTTGTTAATTATTATCAAGTTTTGGAGAGTAATTCCTGAGATCAACACTTGGTTTTATTAAGTGTTCTTGATTTTTCTCATCAATATTCAAAGAAGGTTTTCTTCCAATTATTATTGTAAGTATTTAATTATGTGTTTGTCTATGAATGTTAATTACAATCTTACAATCATGATAGAGTAAAACCTCCACCACTGGGGTTGTGGGAACTATGGTGGATTAATGAAATATGGTTACAAAAATTGATTCAAAATCAATGTTAAACGCTTGTATTGTATTCTCTTCATCTTTAAACTTTTCTTAACGGTGCGCAATGTTAGTACTTGCCTGAATTCTTTACTTGTTTGAACCTAGAGGAGTAGAGATTAGGAAAAGAGAATTACAACAAAATTTGATTTTTATGATCATTGTATGACTTGAGCTGCAGTCGCAGGAAAGTTAATTTGGAACATATTGATAACGGTTAGTTTGAAATTGCTCATGAGAACTGGCCTAGTGATTGAGTATAGTTATCCAATAGGGATGAACTAGTCATTTGGATAAAACCCTAGTTATCAGTTCTACAAGTAAGCATTGGGATTGATCACGTGTGTATACCCAAAGTAGTTATGAACCCATGGGGAACACTTACCCTAGTTATTTAAAGATCTTCATAACAACCACAATTGTTGTGTTGTTTTATTATTATTTTTCTTTAAACCCCCCAATTTGGAGATAACTTACAAACAAGTTAAAGTACTGACATTAGTCTAGATCTTACCTTACTCCCTATGAATTCGACCCCAACCTCTTTTTTGGGTTCTTTATTGACAACGTCAACTTCATACTTTGCCAGGAGGTATAAGTTTGAGCCTTATCAATTACCCCTCCTTTGACCAGACTAACTCAAAAGAAGGTGAAGTTTCAGTGGTCTGATGCATTTGAGAAGAGTTTTCAGGAGTTGAAGACTTGACTTACTACAGCCCAGTTCTGACTCTGCCAGAAGGTTCAGACAGGTTTATGATCTATTGTGATGCCTCTAGACTTTGCTTTGGTTGTTTTCTGATGCAGCATGACAAAGGAATAGCTTACGCTTCTAGACAACTCAAGGTTCATAAGAAGAAATATCCAACTCATGATCTTGAGTTTGTAGCGGTAGTATTTTCTTTGAATATTTGGTGGCACTGCTTTTATGGGCTTCATGTGGATGCTATTACTGACCACAAGAGTCTACAGTATGTGTTCACTTAGAAGGACCTGAATTTGTGTCAAAGAAGATGGCTAGAATTATTAAAAGTTTATAACATGAGTGTGTTGTATCACCCGGGCAAGGCCAATATAGTGTCTAATTCCCTCAGCAGAATGTTTATGGGGAGTGTTATACATATTGAGGAGGGTAAAAAGAAATTGGCAAAGGATATTCACAGATTAGCTTGGTTAGGGGTCCAGTTGGTTGATTCAGCAGAAGGTGGAGTTGTAGTCCAGAGTGGGTCAAAATCCTCCCTGGTGGTGGAGGTAAGTCAAAGAAGGATAAAGACCCAATTCTACTCAATTTGAAGGAAGCAGTTTTAAGAAAAAAGGTGGAAGCATTCCCCAAAGAGGGAGATGTTGTTCTCCATTACCAAGGCAGATTATGTGTTTCTAATGTAGATGATTTGAGAAGAGAATATTAACGGAAGCTCATAGCACCAGGTACTCTATCCACCAAGGTGCCCCAAAATGTACCCATGATCTACGGGAAGTCTACTGGTGGAATGGCATAAAGAAGGACAATATAGAATTTGTGGCTAAGTGTCCAAATTGCCAACAGGTCAAGGTTTAACATCAGAGACCGATATTAGCATTCTTAATTGGAAGTGGGAAGAAGAGAACATGGACTTCATTGCAGGATTGTCTCATACGACAACAGCATGACTCAATTTAGGTGGTTGTAGACCAGATGACTAAGTCAGCACATTTCCTACCAGTTAAGACCACATATTCTATAGAGGATTATGCTACACTATACAAACGAGAGTTAGCCAGATTGCATGGAGTTCCCTTGTCCATCATTTCAGATAGGGGTACTCAGTTCACCTCATACTTCCAGAAGTCAATTCAAAAAGTACTTGGTACTTAGGTCAAGCTCAGCACAACTTTTCACCCACAAACAAATGTCCAGGTTGAGCGGACCATTCAGAATCTGGAGGATATGTTGAGGGAACTCATCTACCCCTTATCGAGTTTGCATACAACAATAGCTATCACTCCAATATTCAGATAGCCCAGTTTGAGGCATTATATGGTAGGAGGTGTAGATCTAGTGCATTAGGCCATGCAGAAGGTTCAACTTATCAGAGGACGCCTAAAAATAGCCCAAAGTTGACATAAATCATATGCAGATGTAAGGAGAAGGGAGCTGGAGTTTGCTGTGGATGATTGTGTATATTTGAAACTTTCACCTATCAAAGGTGTGATGAGGTTTGGGAAGAAAGGAAAGCTCAGTCCTAGATATGTTGGTCCTTACAGAATCTTGAGAAGAATTGGCAATGTGGCTTATGAGCTAGATTTACCCGCAGAGTTAGCATCAATGCACCCAGTCTTCCATGTGTATTTATTGAAAAAATGCATCGGTGATCCAACCTCAAGAGTGCCTTTAGAGAGCGTTGGTGTAAAGGACAGTCTCTCTTGCGAAGAGGTTCTAGTTTATATACTAGACCATCAGGTTCGTAAGCTGAGGAACAAGGTGGTCGTTTTGGTAAAGTTTTTATGGATGAACTAGCTAGTTGAGGGTGCTACATGGGATGCAGAAGTAGATATGATGGCTAAATACCCTCACCTATTCCCTTCCAGCTCCGCTTCAGCATCAGGTACTAAATTCCTCCTCAGTTTTCTATTCAGTTCCCTACCCTTCAACTCTATTCATATTTTGATGTGCACACTAGTTGTATAAATTCAATTAGTATGCCTATCTCAATTCAGAGTTGGAGTACTCCTTCAGTACTCAGTTTATAGTCTTCATTTCGGGATCACAACTCTTTTCCTAGTCTTTCATCTTACCTAGCCTTCATTCGAGAACGAATATTCCTAAGGGGGAGATATCGTAACACCTCAAAAGTTCCTAAGGATAAACCCCAAACATGGCATGAAAAAAATTAGACAGAAACCAAAAAATCTTGCCTCAGAATGACTTAACTAACGAGTCATTGTTAGGAACAACGACCCATCAGAAGAGTCGTTGTAAGCTCCTGCAAATTTCCTCCCAGGTACCAATGAGCCATAGAATAACTCATTTTATGATGTAACAAGTCATCTCGTCACCTGTCGTAACTCAGTCCTGAAAACTGTTAAATCTGCCTTTCTGACAATGAACGAGATGATGAGTCATTTTTTGGTGTAACGACTCATCCTATGAAGTTGTTGAATGAAAATCTAGAAGTTATTTTGAATGAAAACAATTACCCGTTATTTTAGCTAATGGGTTGTTCTGCCCATCCATTGGGGGATATCTAGAACTTGTTCGAAACCCTTCCTGTGACAACGAGCAGAACCAACGACCCGTTGTTCCACCTATTCCCATCCATTGGTCAAGTCTAGAAATTTTTCAAATTTTCCTCCTATGGCAGTGGCTAGAAACAATGACCCATTGTATCCACCAATGAATCATCGTTTCATCCATTGTGAGAATTCTAGAGAAGAGAAATTTGTAGTCCGGAAATAACGGCTGCCACCAACGAGTCATGGTCACAATAAACGACTCATTGTGAGGCTCGTTGGATCTGTATAGTCAGATTTTAAAATGGTTATCCAGGGGTATTTTTGAAAAATTCCAAGCTCCTATCTCCTAAACTATGTCTTATTAGGGTGTGATTAGAGGGAAATAAGGGAATTGATCAATATTTTCCTCTCATTCTCTCCCAAACATACAAAAATAGTACATAGGAACTCAATCAATCTTTTCCAAGCAAGAGATGGGGCTTCTTCTCTGGCTTAGAGTTCAGGTGCTTTTCTCAAGGGTTCTTCTACAGGTATGTGGGGATTCAACAAGGGAATTTTCTCACCGTTGTGCCCAAAAATCATCTTCAGAAACCTTCTCTGGATCTATGCTTATTTTCAACTCCTCGAAGCATTTCGTCGATTACTACGCCCTTCCTCATCTATGGGTGCCTAGGTAATTTGATGTAAGCTATTGACTTTCTAGCTTTTCATACTTTAGAGTTAGCTGGGGGCTTGTCCTAATAACTCATCTTTTAGTAGAGGCTTTCGGACAGATAGTCAGTTAGTATGTCAGATTGATGTTTGAATTTCAGATTCTATATGTATTTACTTAACTTGGATTATTTTGTTACTCAGAACTAGTGCTTCATTATTTCGGGTATGTTTTCGCTCAACTTATTTAGAAACTTAGATCATAGCAATGTTGTGCCGTGCCATGGGTTTGCTTGGGGTCACTTGTTATCCTAAGTACAGTGTCATGTCTTGGGTGTAAACTCGGGTCATGACATGGATATAATGACCCATTGTGTCTTCTAATGGGTCATTATTTCTGCCTATTAGGGTAGGTTTATAAATTGGAATTTTAGGCCCAGAAGCTATGGTCGGTCCCCATGAGTCATGGTCTCGCATGACGACTCATTACGTGATTCGATAGGCCTAGGCGGGTAGTTTTTTAGAACAACTTCCCAGGGGTATTTTTGTAAACGCCACTCTGTTAACTCGTAAACTACGTTGTTTTGGGGTAATTATCAGGGGATTTAGAGGAAATAAACAGTCCTTCTCCCTCATTTCTCACTTAGGCTCTCAAGAACTTTAAGCTGAAGCTGGCACTCTGTCAAGTCAAGCACTAGGGTTGTACTTTCTTGTTAGAACTTCAAACTTCTTCACAGAGATTATTCTTTAGGTATGTAGGGATTTAGCAAAGGTATTCCTTTCACCCTTGTACCCCAACATACTTTAGATTACCTCATTATTTCTATCTCTGTAGAAAGTTATGAGTAGGGTTTTCAGGCAACCTATGATTTTTCCTAACTTTGGTAATCTTCTAAGTATCCTATGCTTAGTATTATGTGAAAATTCATGTTTTTGGATTCATTTATACATACTCATTTCTATCCCTTATTTTGGCATGATTTTGGGTTGATATTGCATCATCTAAAGGCTGGTCAAAAATTTAGCCAAGGCTAGTAAGATCAGTTTATTATATGGTTTGGAGTCAAGACTCCCAATACAGCTTATGATATGTTTTGGAGTCAAGATTCCCAATGTCCAAATTAATGCTATGTTTTGAGAATATGACTATATGAGCAATATACATGTTTTTGGAGTAGTGTCTAGCACCGAGTAGGCCAGGGGTTTCGATGTTCCCCGATCTCATAAACTACGTGCCACTGTAGGTATATATTTGGGACCTCTCAAGAGAGTGCTTCCCCTGCTCGAGGGTACACCATGATATAACACCTTATTCGCCCTTCTCCATGGCAAGGCTTAGGATGGATCTCCTCCACGTTGGCAAGATGTGAGATCATCATGCACCCATATATGGTGGTTTTCGGTTATAACGAGTCCCCATTATTCCTTATGATTTCAGTTACTCATGTTCATGACTTATGATATTATTTTTTACGATAGATATGACCCAATGATCATTTTATTAGCTTTTACTTATGATATCATCTATGAAAAGTCATATGATTTCTATTTATAAATCTTGGGTCACCATGTTCAGTTATGATAGCCAACTTATGACTATGTATGTCCCAGATACAGTTTTTAGCATGCAGTCCTTATTCTAATGATATAATTGATTTATATTTTTATCCATGATTTTTGTTAACATTTACTAAGAATTTTTTCATACCTTACATACTCAGTATATTTAAAGTACTGACTGCATACTTTATGTTATATCCTTTCATGATATAGGTGCAGGTGATCCAGCTCAGTCTCACCGATAGCTTGCTTCCCTATTAGTACAATTAGCCCCTGTTGTGTGAGTCCTCATCTTCTGGAGATATTCATATAGTTATGTTGATCATGTAAGTTTAGTTTCAGACTTGGAGATGGCTGGGGGCTTCTCCTAGCATCTCATCAGATAGTAGAGGCTTTTCAGACATAGACTAGTGTATTCAGCTTTGTTATTTAGCATTGTGATGTTATCGTTTGATATACATTATGCTATTTTGATTTTCTCTTATTCATGTTTAAGTTATCAGTTTCTTCTTTAATTTATGCTCTTGAGTTGCTATGTATATTCCATGGGTCGACTTAGAGTCATTTGTGTTTCTAGGTCCCGTGTCTCGATCCGGGGTCCCAGCTCGAGTTGTGACAATGATGATTCTATCACTTGATTATGAATTTCAGCACAAAATGCTTTAAATAAAAGTCACTATTTTTATATTATAAGTAGGCTTAGTATTTCTAAAAATATCATTTATCAGTTATCAGTTTTATCAGATTATCAATATTATTCTATTTATTAGGTCCTTTAGACTCTCAGGACACTTCAAGATAACTAGTTCTAACTTAGTCTTAGGAAATTAGTTCGGGCTATTAGTATAGATAGATCTTTAGTTGGGAGTAGTACTTAGCACCGAGTGGGCCAGGATTCGGTGCACCCAGGTTCCCAAAACTACATGTCACCGTAGGTCTTTATCCCACATAGGCATTAGTTAGTAATCACACATCCATGCCTTTATACCCTCGAAAGGTATTTTGGGTCCCACCGATGAGGCGTATACCTGATGTGTTGTGGGTTTACAGTACTTTCGACACTTGAAACTGAGAAAATATGCATGGTCTTAGGTGTGTTTATACGAATATGGTGCACTTTTGCTTTTCTTTTTCAGGGAAATAAGGTGTTGGAGTTGAAAGCTATGAAAGAAGGAAAAAGAGTGCAAAAATTGGGCCAAGTACAGACTACAGTACGAGTCGTACCTTGGTGTAATGAGTCGTACTATAATTTGTGATAAATTTTAAAAGATATGCATAAGGTACTGGCTAGTTACGACTCTTGGTATGAGTCATATCATCCTGGTATGAGCCGTACTGTGAGTCGTGGAAAATATCAGAAGGATGCACTTGGATTAGTCTCCTAGTATGGGTAGCAACTACAATCCGTGATGTCTACCTACGATCCATACCAAGGAGCTGTGGTGAGTTTAGAAAGATTCTTAAAAGGGACATCTCATGTACAAAAGGCAACAACGAGTCATAGGAGCAAGGTACAAGCCATACCAAGACACTTGTGGAAATATTCAGAGGATGCCAGATATCTCAGGCTCAGACTACGATAGGAATGTATGACTCATAGGAGCATTGTATGAGTCTTACCAACTCCCAGCACTTAGCTAAATTCAGAGCTGCCAGGCATTGTACGAGTAATCTACAACTCGTATGATGAAGTTACAAGTCGTAGGAGAAGGCGGCGACAGTTAATTAGTTTTCCCTATTAATTTAGGAAAGGTTTTCAATTATTTGTATAAATACTTTTCTAGGTTATTTTTGTTAGCAGACTGTAGAAGACGACTTCATTAGAGAGGAGTTTGAATATTTTTGGAATTAATTTTCATTGTTCTTGAATTGTTATTAGTTGTATATTACAATAACCAAGTGGATTTTATTTCAATCTTCATTGTAAGTTCTTAATTATATTTTCTTTAATGAATGATAATTACTTCTTACAATCACGACAAGCTAAAATCTCCACAATTAGGTTTGTGGGAACCATGGTAAATTAACAAACTAGGGTTTGCATATAGTGATGTAAACCAATATGCTTGATTGTATTGTCTTCTCTTCAATCTTAAACGTTTCTTAATGGAGTGCAACTTTAGGACTTACCTAAATTCTCTATTTTCTTAAACCTAGAGAGGTAGAGATTAGGAAAAGAAAAGAGCAACAAAGCCTTGAATTCTATGATTCATTGTATAACTTGAGTTGTGATCGCAGGATAGTTAATTTCGAATAAATTGATCACAGTTAAAGTAAAATCACTCATAAACCTAATTTGGTGATTGATTATAGTCATCCCATAGGGACGAATCAGTCGTTTGGGATGAAATTATGTTATTAGTTCTACAAGTTAAGTATTAGAATAGATCACGAGTGTAAAACCTGAAGTAGTTATGAATCCATTGGGAACACTTCCCTAGTTAATTGCATCAACCTGATAACAACTTAAATCTTCAACACTGTTATGTGCTTACTTCTTTAAAAACCTCGTATTAGGAGATAATTGAACTAGAAATCTAAATACTAGCATGATTCTACATCCTGACCATATTCCCTATGGAATCGACCCCAATCTTTGTTGGGTTCTTTATTGAAAACTTCCGCATCATACTTTTCCAGAGGTGTGATTTGAGCATTATCAAAAGTGGCGCCGTTGCACGGGAGAGTGGAGAAAGAATGATTGCTATCGCAATGACTGCGCTGGTGTGTATGTTCCTCCCAAGGCTCGTGAAGGTGATGCTGGACCTTCAAAATTAGAGAACATGATGGCTTAGTTGCTAAAAAAGGCTAAATCAACTGATGATCAGCTGAAAGATATTAGGGGTTATATATCTATCATGGGCCAAAAGGTTGAATCCCACGCTACAACAACTAAGTAGATTGAGCAGCAAATTGGTTAAATGTCGGCATTCCTAAATTAGAGGTAGAAGGGAACACTTCCTAGCAACACAGTCCAAAATCCAAAAAATGACAGTCATTGTATGGTTGTGATGACTAGGAGTGGAAAGACCATAGTTGACCCTCCCCTACATGTTGTAGTTGAGATGGAGAGACATAAGGAGATCGAGCTGAATGGGGAAGATGAGATTGCTGACAAAACATTACAGGTGACGCTGAGTTGATTAAGGATGGAAGTTTGATTTTCCCAGAATGTATCCTAATTTTTGGCCTAATTTTTCTTCTGATAATCGATTCAACCTCTGATCAAAAAGATATATCTGAGGCTGATGAAGGGAAGGAAAAAGGGGTAACTCAGATTTACAGAGTAATCCCTCGACCACCACCATTCCCTCAGAGAATGAAGAAGAAGGCAGAAGATGGAAAGATGCAGAAGTTCATGTGAATGCTGAACATTGTCTATGAACATCGGAGAAGATGCTTGGGTATGCCAAGTTTATGAAGGACCGGTGACTAGAAAGAGGTCTGTGAGCTATGAGTCACTGGGTAACTTGCATCATTGCAGTGTCATAGCCTCACGGGTCCTTGCGCAGAAAAAGAAAGATCTAGCATCCTTCACCATCCCATGCAAAATTACTGATTTTGAGTTTGCAAAGGCTTTATGTGACCTAGGAACTAGCATCAACTTGATGCCATTAGCTGTGTTCAAACAGCTTGGCTTGGGAGCCCCCACATCGACTACGATGCAATTATTGATGGAAAATCACATAGTTAAGAAGCCAGTGAGCATCTTTTTTGATGTTCTAGTCAAGGTGGATAGGTTTATCTTCTCGACTGATTTTGTGATCCTAGATTGCGAAGTCGATTTTGAGGTTCCCAATATCTTGAGGTGACCATTCCTTGTCACTGGGAGAGCATTATGGATGTTGAGGCGAGCAAATAAATGTTCGGGATGAACATGGAGGTGGTCACCTTCAATTTTTTTAAGTCAATGAAGTAGCCTAATGAGTTTAGAGTTGTATCAGCAATTGAGGATGAGTTCGAGTTTCTTGATGAATTCTGAGTCCTCAAGAGACTTGTGTCATGTTGCGACATTAAATCAAGCGCTTCTTAGGAGGAAACCCATGAGGTGGTTTGGTGAAGTCTGAGTAACCAAACCACCTATGTCGTGCCGGTGATGTTAAGTCAGGTGATTCTTAGGAGGCAACCCAAGTATCTTAACTTATGTGTGTTCAGTGTGCAGGTGAAATAAAATGTGATGGGAGAAAAATTGCAGCACAGGACTGTACTACAAGCCTCAGTGCGAATCTTAGGATGCTTGTAACGATCGTAGTACTATCTGTGGTGAGAGGCAGAGATTGGTCCAGGTGCATGAGTTCATGTTACGGATGATCACTACGAACTGTACCTCCATCGTACGAATCGCAGTACCCACTGTAAGGATGAACTATGCTAAGTATGGAAATGCAGAAATTTTGACTTACGAGTCATAGTACGAATCATAACTTCACGGTACGACTCGTACCATGCACTCTTAAGTCCTAAGGTAAGTTTGCTCAGTTTCCTTCTATGAGTCTAGGGGACGAGTCATAGGTATGACCTACGACTCGTGGTACGAGTCATGACAGGAAAAAGTAAATCACTTGACTTGAGTCGACCCAAATTTTTAAAAATCTGCCCTACCCTATTTAATTCCCACATTTTTGGACTTCCACTCCCATACAAACACAAATCACTACTCACGATTACCTCCACTCTACCTTCCACTACCCGTAACTCAAGCACAAAGTTGTCGAGCTCAAATTTGTGCAATCAAATATACACAAGTGACATGATTTCCTAACCCAAAAACTGAAGCAACAAGAAATCGTGCAAGAACTTGAAATCTCAAGTAAGTGATTATTTTGTCTTTTAAAACATCTTGCTACGAGATGGCCGAAATCGAACTATGATTCCTTATCTCTCGTAAATGAGGAAGATGAATATTATCAAGGTTAGAGATGATGACTTATGGGATGTGAAGTAGGGTTAGGGTTAACTGGGTATGTGAAGTTGATGAGGTTTGCATAGTTGGGTTAGGGAATTCTTAGTACCCATCTAAAAACATGGTTACCAACACAACTAAATGCGCATATGGTGAGAACAGGCTTCACAACCTTCCTACGACTCATAGGATGGCTCGTTGGGACTGTCCCAAGTCATTTAATCTGGAAACCGATGGTATGGGACATAGTAAGACCAGTAGTATCGCACTACGAGTTGTACCTGGTGGTCATACAAAGATCAGACAAGGGTCAAGTTCAAAAGAAATAGTATTATCCTTAGTATGACTCATAGAATCCAACTAAGATCGATAACTCGAGTCGTACAAATATACTGAAAGACATGAATTTCTAGAATCCCTCCTAAGACCATCAGTACGAACTATACAAATATGGTACAAGTTTATCTTGGGCAGATTTATATGCCCAAGTGATACTCAAACGTATCATTTTTACCTTGTTTGTTGTGCAATGTGTATATAATATCATGTATTTGGTAATAAAATGCGAATTTATACTAACCAACATGATTAGCATTTGTTTTGCAGGATAATGTGATTTTTAAGAGCTAAAATGCGTGTTGGAACTATGTCGGAGTTGGACTTGGATGCGAGCGTGGAAAAGACCTTGGATGGAACATTTTACAGTGGCTCCGCGATGGAGCCGTGCCACGCTGCCATCGCGGTAGCACACTGCCTGGGCAGAAATAAAAGTGGCAATTTCCAGTGTGCCTGCGCGTCAGCTCCGTGGCACGAAGATAGGCCTCCGCGATGGCCTCCGTGCCACATTGAGGCCAATTATTCGGACCCTGCAATTTCCAGAGAGGGTCCGCATCCACGCCGTGTCACGGAGGCAGTGCTCCGCGTTGGCCTCCGTGACACGTTGCTTATTATTCCGGGAAAAATTTCCCACTAGTATAAATAGCACACTTAGGTTATTTTTAAAGGAAGTTTTTTTAGTTTTAGTTTTTTTAGCCTGAGCTCAGAAGTGGGAGCAGGAACGTGGTTTTGTGGCAGTTGAAGAATAGAAAAGATAAGAGTTTTCTTCTCTTCCCTTCTTCTTTCCTTCAATTGTATGCATGATTCACACTCATTCTAGGATGATTAATCCAAGAATGAGTGGCTAATTCCTTTCTTGCTGAGGTTTTGAACTTGTGTAATGAATGTTGGTAATAATTGATATGGTTTCTTCTTCTTCTTGCATGTTGTTCTATTAATTCTTGTGCTTATCACATTCTTGATTGGCCACCATTAATGTATATCTAAAAAGTCCAATTTCACTCGAGGGAGCATGAAATTGGAAAGTTGTGAATTAATAGGGTATTGTTCTTAACTTGATTTGGGAAAATTGGGTTTTGATGTGCTTTCTTGATAGAAGTATACTTGAAAGCCGTATTAGTCAATTTAGGAACCGGAATTCTAGTGTTAGGTCATAAATTGCATTTGATCACAGAAATGTAGACGAATGGTTTATGAATCTAAAGTGAAATTAAATACGGAAGTTTTAATTTCTAGGCAAACGTTCTTGGCTAGCAATATGAAGAAGAAGATGACCAAATTATCATGATTATCAAGTTCATTACTCGTTCTTAACCTTGGCATGTGCATATCCATTGTCTAAACTCAACGTAAATAGTAGTTATTAATTTTAGTAGATAATTAGTTTAGAAACAAAACTCACTCAAATCTTGGTTGGATTGTTGTTAACATAGTTAGAAATAGAATAGAGATATAGTAAACTAGGCAGTTTTGCATATCTAGAGCAGCCTCCTTGGATCGATACTTGGCTACTTAGCCACTTTATTACTTGTTTGACCACGTACACTTGCGTGTCGGTGTATAATATATACCGAGCAGCAGAGCGCGAGCACAAGTCATACAATCGAGTTGTGATAGTGCCAAACAGTACTATGAGTCTGAGTACGAATCGTACCACTTAGGTACGACTCATACTGATGAATCATGGTAAAATACTGAAATTAATTTTCTTTCTTTATCCTTTCCAGAGCATACATACTAACTTTTTTTCCATGGTTACTATGACAACGAAGAATATAGTAACCAAGAATGCCCAAGTGAAAGGAGCCCGTGCAGAAATTTCTGCACGGAGGGCATTGTGAGATAAGTCCTCAAATCTCGAATAGGCAAAGAAGAACCCTAGTGGTTCAATGGAGGACTATCAAATTGATACCACCGATACGGATGAGCCACAGACCACTAGGGCACAGGCCAAGGCTCAGGCCAAAGTTACATACGTAGCTCCGGCAAATGCTCCCTTGTCTGAAAAGGAAGTAGGTGATCAGGCTCAGGAGTTGAGTAGTGGCTCAAATGCTTAGGAAGGGTATGAGAAGGCCCAGTTCGGAGATGGTGCAGATGAGTCGGGGTCTGAGATGAGGATGATCAGACTCCGCCTCCAGATAGCCAGACCATGAGGTGGCATGTGTCCGGTGCTAAGGAAATCTATGAGCAGGATCTTGCTCTCACCTTCAAGCAACACTGCAAGTGGAGTATCCATGAGGAACCGCGGATCCTGACCGGTGCACTAAATGAGCTCGAGGAGATGAAGTGGATTTTTATTTTCTATGACTTTGACTGGATAGCTCGAACTCATAAGATATAGTGTTGGATTAGTATGGAAGTTCTATGCCAACTACTTAGGCAAAAATGGAGCAGAAAGCAAAGGTCGAGTAGAAATTGAATGAGCATCCTCGGCTTGAAAGTGTCATGGTCCGGGGACAAGCAGTTGATACCTTCGAGAGGACCAAAGCACGGATGCTGTGTGGGCCACAATTCAGAGCTCCAAATGCCACAGTTAAGTTCGACTGTAGAATAAATGCCCTAAAAAGGGTAAAGTAGTTGGGCCATGAGGAGAGATAGAGTCAGGTGAGATGGATAGCAAGGGTAATAGTCGAGGATAAGGAAGAGGTAGAGTGGGTGACCAGTGGTCGGCTGGTCACCAAAGCCTATCTGAACTTTATAGAGAAGGCCTACTAGACACTGGTTCGCCACGGGTTGGCACCAACAATGAATGACAACACCCTCAGTATAGAAAGAGTAGAATTGGTGGTGTGTATCATGTCTAGATACGCCATCAACATTCCGCGATTAATAGCAGAGGAGATTTGGGATCGTGTTATAGGTTTGAGCACCACCATCCCATTCCTAAGTCTCATCTATAGACATTGTAGAGATGACGGGGTGAGGGTGATAAGGTATATTATTGTTGAATTGACGGACATAAGACTGTAGATATAGGGATGATTCGGGATGAGATGAACCCGGTGAGTTGGGTTAGACTACTAGCATCCTTTCCACCACCACAGCAAGTAGGTGGCAAGCATATAGATTCCCCTATCTCATAAGAGCAGAGCTAGATGCCGACTACAGAGGCCTGCCAACAGAGGCAGCTACAAGTACTTCCTCCACACCTCAGTTGGGCATTCATAGCCAGGTCCCAGCCAATTATGTCTTGGTTCCCTAGGAGTTTCTCCAGAAGATGGCCAAGAGATTGAAATTAATCGAGAAAAAGGTCAACCTAATGATGGAGAATGTCAAGACTTCGGTGAAGGAAAAGACAAAAGAGGCTGCTAGAAGATTACACAGCCGGTTGGATAGCTTTGAGCTCTATGTCAATGATCACTTAGCTGAGCAACCAAACATGAGCATCTTGAGAGACGACATAGGGGCACCCTAGAGTCAAGTCGCAGAGTTTTCATCTAGACAGCCGGCCATAATAGCAGCCCCACCATCCCTGATTTGGATGTCAAGATTGATGAGGAGCTTGATCATGAAGCATATTGGGCTTCGACTATAGCTGGTGGAGATAAAGGGAAGAAGAGGTACTCAGAAGTTGTTGATAAGGAGCCCTGGATGAAGAGAAAGAAAAGTGAAAGAAGAGAGTGCAAGAGGGTGATAGTGGAGAGCCTACAGTCTCATGACGAACACATGTTAGAGCTGTATGAAAGATCCAGAGTAGTGGGGAGCTCCACCACTGCCCCGAGAGAGCTTGTAGGTGGCAAGGAACTTTTGAGTGAACCACATTCAGCCAGAGTTGCTGATGAGGTTGCTGCAGACACCGCCACTATTGAGAGGGTGGTCACCTCCCCGTGTCCTACACCATTAAGTGTGTCGGCCACCGCCAACGCCACGACTGTAGCCGAGAGGAGTGTGCCATTACACATGTTTCTGTAGGATGAAAGGAGCACTTAGAGCACCAAAAGTATGTCCCTCTCCTAGTTCTTACATTTTTATGCTTTGGGGACAAAGCAAGCATTTTAAAGGAGGGTGTTCTTTTTTTTTGATTTCGTCCAAGGGTTTTTGTTGTCGTGTTTGTTTTCCCTCAAACATGCTATTTAGTAGAACCAGAATGTTTAAGAAATTGTGTTTGTTTAACTATAAGTAGCTTAGGAGTACTTTACAGCCAATAAATGAACATGTTTTGATATTTTGTCAAAAATGACCCATTCTAAAAAAGTTGGTTGTTAGCGGTGTATATTGATTACAAAGCATGACTTATGTGGATCTTTTTATGGCATTTAGTAGATTAGCATGTGTAATTGTGGCTAAGCTATGCATGAACCAGATAGGTAGAATAACTGCAAACCTGTACCATGAGAGTGTGAGGATTCTGACCTAGTTCAGTACTGCGTAAAGGATCTAGAACTTGCCCGGTTAGTCTTTACATAGGTTGTAGGTTAATTGCTTAGGAAAGGATCACATGCCGTTTTTGTTTTATCCCACTTTAGCTTAAATACTCTACCAAATAAATTGAATCCCTTGATCCCATGTTTTAGTCTAAAATTTACCATTTTTCTATTACTCATTCACCTTTCCCGTGTTTATAATGAACCTATTTGGCCCTGGTCCCTCCTTGGATATTGTGAACCTCAACTTAGGAAAAATGCCTAAGTTGAGGGCGGCTATAGTAGGGGTGCGTAGACCGGTTAGGGGTGAAAAAACAAAGAAAAAGTCAAAGAAAAGTGGGGTGCGGTGTGATTTGTCAAAAGAAAACAAAAGAAAAAAAGGAGATAATCAAACAAAAAATTTAAATACTAGCATTATTCTACATCCTGACCATATTCCCTGTGGGGTCGACCCCAACCTTCATTGGGTTCTTTATTGACAACGTCCATGTCATACTTCTCTAGGGGTGTGATTTGATCATTATCAATATGTCGAACTTCATGTCTATCTCACATGGTTATATGTTAGTTAACAGGCACTACCATAGTATAGTTATAGCTCCTAGTCCAGTCTTAGTTTCAGATTTTAGGATATGCACATAACCCTTAGCCAATTTTCTTCTAACTTTATAGTATTATCATATTTCATCTTGCTTACAACATTCATGTTTCAGATAGGGTCATTGCATGTCATTTTAGTATTACTTACAGCTTTTACCAGTATGTTTATATTTTTACTTCATATCTCACATACTAAGTACATTCCAAAGTTGTTATACTCCAAAAGTCCAAAGATCGGACACGGGAGGTGAAACGAGGAATGTAAAAGTGATGTTGCAGAATCAAGACGAGTCGTGGGAAGACTCGTGAGGACAACCCACGAGTCGTCAGGTGACTCGTGGGGAAGGCCAGTGAGAAGTTGGGAAGTTTGGAGAAAAAGGGTCCCCACGGGCGTGGGAACGACTCATGGTCAAACACCACAAGTCATTAGGTCAGCAGTGGGTTGGGGAGAAGGAAAAGAGAAGGAAGAAGAGTAGTGTACTTCATGACTAGTGACCACGAGTCATGGTCACCCCTAACGAGTCGTGATGTTAATCATTATGAGCCTACAAGACAAGGCCAGCCAGTGCACCTGATGGGCGAGGGAACAAGTCGTCGCCCTTGACCACGAGTAATCAGGTCGTCTGTTAGGACCACCTGACAGTAATTTCCTGTGAAATTAGTAAGGGCCTTTTTCTAATTCCTAAGTTCTTAAAGCCTATACTATGTTGTTTAAGGCTCATTTTAGTGGGTTTTAAGAGGGGAAAACCTATTCTAAGTTATTTCCTTCCATGGATGCAAGCTTGAGAGGTTGAAGAGGTTATCATGAGTGAGTCTTTAAGGTTTTCATTCAAATCCTTGTTGGGCAATCAGAGAAGTGGCAGAATCAATCACTTCCAAGTATGTAGGGTCATGAGTGGGTGTCTTCTTCCACACCCATGCCCAATTAATATCTAAATATGAGAATTTCCTATGATCAAGTTATGGGGGTTTTACCAAATGCATGAATCTTCAATTTCTTTACATGGGTATGAATTGATTATGATTTTATTATCGAATTGTTAAGAATGGGCTAATTTTCTACTGATTTCTATTAAATTATGCTTCTATGCCTTATGAATGTTGAAGCCCACTGATGACATGATCGTGAAAAGTGAGATTTGTGAAGCATATGTGATAATAATGAGATATTATGATGAAAAGCATGATTTGAAGATACCCATGTTTATAATTATGTTCTCAATGAGAATTGAGTATTTCTAAGTATGATAAAGCTTTGGGAAATGCCCACATGTTAAGTTTAAATGATGATTTTCCCAAACTAAGCTTACCACATTGTTTTGGAG
This sequence comes from Datura wrightii, assembly GCA_035772735.1. NCBI lineage: Eukaryota > Viridiplantae > Streptophyta > Magnoliopsida > Solanales > Solanaceae > Datura > Datura wrightii. The sequence goes on from JASDFA010000001.1 coordinate 33,689,198, forward strand.
CGAAGACTCCCAAATTTTATATTCTAGCTTGTGGTATGTTTTGAGTTAAATCTTCCTATGCATAGCTTACCACATAGTTTTGGAGCAAAGGCTCCCAGTATGTTTTCAGCTTGTGGTATGTTTTGAACTAAAGCTTCTCATATGCATCATTTCGTATTTGAAATGTATTTGATTATCAAGCTTCCTCAATAGATGATGTTGAGCTTCGTTATATACGATCTAGATCATTGCATGCTATTGGAAGAAGAGTCAAGCACCGAGCGGCCTAATGATCAATCACCCTATGCCCCAGAACTACGCGCCAACGTAGGATGATACTATTATATGACTTCGGACCTCCCTTGGGAGCTTCCCCTTGCTCTAATGTGTCTTCAGCTTGATATCGATATCATGGTAGCATCCTTAGTCCTGACAAGACTTTGGACAGCTTTGCCTACTTGAGTGTGAAAGTTAGGACCACGTAAACTCTATTGTGGTATGTCAGTTAAGTGAAGAGTCTCCCATTGTTTATATGATTTAGATTTTCATATTCATTACTCATGGTTATTATATTATACATGCATGTTCTAAAAGCAAGGTTTGACTCAATGTTCAGCTTTTCTATAAATGTCATATTTCTGCTTTAAGTCATTCAAGTCAGTTTGATCTTATAAAATTATGTATTGTCATGTTATGAAAAGATCATGATTTCAGAAAGAATTAATGCAAGCCCTACTCTCAGTTTACTGATGTTTATGTGTAATTATCGCATTGTGTTTAAAAGGATTTTTGCTTACTTTAGCGGTTTTACTTACCTTGGATACTCGGTACATTCCACGTACTGACCGCATACTTTCTATGATGTATCATTTCATGATACAAGACCTGGCTCTCAGGTTCAGCCTCGCTCTTAGACAGGTTATAGCATCTTCTTATAGGTGATTCCTCATCTTCTGTGGACCGGACTATCTATCCTTTGTTTATGTATTTCAGTTTCAGTTGAGTTAGTTGGGGTCTTGTCCCATCAACTCGTCATGTTTAGAGGCTATTCAAAAATATGTATGTACTCAGCTTCAGATTTATATTCTGATGTTATATTCAAGTTAGACTTCCACTATGAATGTATTGATGGTTATTCAGTTCTTTATTGAGTTAGATGTATGCTTATGCCATGGGTCGACTTGGGGTCCCTCGGGGCTCCTTGTCCCGTGTCGCGATCTGGGCCTCCGTTGGGGTCGTGACAAACTTGGTATCAGAGCCATAGGTTTGAAGTGTCCTAGGGTGTCTGAAAGCCGCATTAAGTAGAGTCTTTTTAATGGGTGTGAAGCGCGCCACACTTATGATGAAGAGTCTATGAGACGTCAAAGAAATGTTCCCTTCTTTCATGATCTATGTCGTGCGATGAAAAGTCTTTCTATCCTCTTAACTCGTGTTATTCGCTATTGCAGAATCATGGCTCCTCGAAGCATGAACGGATGGAGGAATAGAGATAGTGAAGGCCACGAGAATGGCAATGGTCATGGGCATTAACAAGCCCCTCCAGTGCAGGAGCCCCAGGTACCTTTGCCATGTACCCATGCTGAGTTCTGGGCCGCTATTCAAATGCTTGCACAGGCCTTGACTGCTCCGTTCATCCAGCAGGCTGTTGCGCATGTTCCGCAAAATGGTAACGCAGCAGCAAATCGAGTTAGAGACTTCTTGCGGATGAACCCGCCGGAGTTCCTTGGGTCCAAGGTGGATGAGGACCCACATGAGTTTGTGGATGAGATTGTCAAGATCACCCAAGTCATGGGGGTGAATGGGGTTGAATGCACCGAGTTGGCCTATTATCAATTAAAAGGGGTCGCATCTAGTTTTGCCAATGGAAGGATAGCAGGGTCGCATGAGCAGGTTCGGTCACTTGGGAAGAGTTCCATGTTGCATTTCTAGACCGATTGTTCCCTCGGGAGATGAGGGAGCTAAAGGCAGCTGAGTTCGTGAATCTCAAGCAAGGGAGAATAAATGTACAAGAGTATGCCCTTGAGTTCACTCGACTGTTGAATATGCCCTAGAGTTGGTAGCTGATCAGACGATGCAGGTGAATAGATTTGTCCATGGGGCAGGGGCTATTTGGACAAGGATTGCAAGACTGCAATGCTTCACCAGGATATGGACTTTCCTCGCATAGTGTAGTACGCCCAACAGATGGAGCCAGCACATTTGAGAGAGAGAGAGAGGTATAGAGGGTCAGGACTGAGGACCATAGATTCTCAGGAGAGGTCCGGTGGTGGGCACGACACCAGACTCACCAGAGATCATCAACCCCAGCATCTTTGGCATTGGGTGTGCCATCTAGACCTAGACATGATTTGAGAGGGAGAGCATCAGGCTTGAGGGGTCAGAGAAGCAGACACGCAGATTCTAGCATCCTTGCTTGTCGCAAATATGGTCAGGGGAACTTAGGCCAGTGCTCGGAAGGATTAGGTGCTAGTTTCGGGTGTGGGCATCCCGGACACATGCTCAAATATTGTCCAGCTGCGAGGTAGGATCAGGTTGGGGGTCGAGGCCCAGCTTCAAGTTCAGCAGCCCCTCCCGCATGCTCAGCACATCAGGGAGCATCTATTAGCATAGCTGGCGGTCAGTGCCAAAATAGATTCTATGCTTTAGCATCCCGTCAGTAGCAGGAGGTTTCCCCGGATCTGGTAACTGGTATGTTGCGAGTTTTCCATATTGATGTATATGATTTTCTAGATCTAGGGGCTACCTTGTCTTTTGTGACACCTTATGTGGCTAATAGCTTCAGAGTCAGTCCCGAAGTCTTGTCAGAACCCTTCTTAGTTTCTACTCTAGTAGGTGACTCGGTTATAACTAGATGAGTGTATAGAGGTTGCCCAGTATAATTCCTTCATAAGGTCACCTAAGCAAATTTGATAGAGTTAGCCATGACCGATTTTGATGTTATTCTCAGCATGGATTGGTATTTACATGCTATGCTTTAGTTAATTGTAGAACTCGAGCAATAGAGTTCAAATTTTCGGTGAGCTAGTCTTAGAATGGAAGGGTAGTTCAGTTGTGCCTATAAGTCGTTTCATTTCCTACCTTAAGGCCAGGAAGATGATTTTTAAGGGTTGCATGTACCATCTAGTTAGGATTAAGGATGTTGAGTCCGAAACCCTGATTATCTAGTCAGTTCCAATAGTATGTGAGTAACCCGAGGTCTTTCTGAAGGATTTTCCAGGTGTTCCTCTCGAGAGAAAGATTGATTTCGGTATTGACCTTCTTCGCAACACTGATAACAATCAAACCACACTTCAAACTGAAGTATGAAGCGGATGTTGTCAATAAAGAACCCAAACTTATAGGTTGGGGTCGAACCCACAGGGAATATGGAAGATCTAGATTACAGCCGATAGATGAACTTGTATGGTAATTACTTCACAATGGGGGAATTCTAATAAAAAGCAATAATAAAAATAAACAGCAGTCAAAATTATATTTGTGAATCAATAATTAAAGGATAACTAGGGTTTGCATTCCCCATGGGTTCCTAACAGCTTTGGGTATACCCACATGATCTTTACCAATACTTACTTATAGAACTGATAGCTTAGGTTCATTCAAATGATCGACCAATCCCTATTGAATAACTATCCTCAATTACTTGACCAAGTCTCATGAGTTTTGCAAATTAACCGTTATCACTAAGTTCTAGATATAACTATCCTGCAACCACAACTCAAGTTAATGCAATGATCATCAAGATCAAGGCTCTATTGTAACTCTCTTTTCCTAATCTCTACCTCTTCGACCAAAGAAAGTAAAGAATTCAAGAACTTCCTAACATTGTACACCGCTAAGAATCGTTAAAGATGAAGAGAATATAATATAAGTATTTAGTATTGGTTTTAGACTCACTTTGTGCAACCCTAACATGTTAATCCGCCATGGTTCCCACAACCGTAGCTATGGAGGTTTTAGCCACTCATAGTTGCAAGGTTGTGATTTGTGTTCATTAATGAAAACATATAACAATACTTAGAAAGATGATTGAGAAAAATAATTCCTTTAATTAAACCACTAAATCTTGAATAACAAGTAGCAAAAACAAGATGAATTCAAGAAAAGGTTGATCACAAGGTTGAACCAATTCAATTCTCTCTTCCAATGATGTAAAATTACTTACAATAATGTTTTCCTACTAGAATTAATTCTACTCGTCATCCTCTGTTAAAAATAAAACATAAAAAGTATTTATAGAGACACAAGAATCCTTTTCCTAAACTAATAGGACTGTTTTCCATATTTGTTGCCGACCTCATCACGGGTCCACCTACGGCTCGTAGGGGCTTCTCATGGATCGGACATCAACTCATGGCTTGGAGTGTTGGCTAAATTTTGTCTAAGTGTTGGGCCAAGGTACTATTCATACCAACGTGCTATGACTCGTACATAGACACTCGTGGCTTGATCCTGATCTTTTGAACTTTTTCTGAACTTCAGCACGACTGGTATGGTATGACTCGTACCTTTATCTCACGGGTCGTAGGCTGCGCTCGTACTGAGAATCAGCCTTCTGTGAAATTCTTCTGGATTTCGTCCTGACTAGCTTACCATGACTCATACTGCCATGGTATGATCTGTGACAAGTTTCATAAGTTCAGTCTTCCAGGTTATTTCAGTTTTTGATCGAGGACCTCAGTACGACTCATAGGTCCATCCTACGGATCGTACTGTGGTCTGCACTTTTTGCCCTTTTTTTGCACACTTTTAGCTTCCTTTTGCAATTTATTGTTCTAATACCCATTTATCCTGCAATCAAAGGAAAAGTGCCTCATATCCACACAAATACACCTAAGTCCATGTTATTTTCTTAGTTTTGAGCATCAATAGTGTTGTAAATTCACAACATATCAACACCCTCGACTTAAGACTTTTGCATGTCCTCAGGCAAAGAAAAAGTAAAACTAAACACGACGCTCAACTAGAAAATAAACTTAAGATACTACAACAAAAACTCAAACAAATTTGTGCACTTTATATACAAACTCTATTGACCCTTCCTCTTGAAACATCATCCGCTAATGTCTTACAAGCAACATCAACACATTATATTCAAGGATCAAGACATGTTATCTAGCTATCAACAAGCAATCAAGTCATCACCTATGTGTTTCACACAGACCAATGGTAAAAGCAAACATAATATATGTACTCTCACAAAAAATGAAGTCCCCACTCTAGTATGAAGTATCAACTGAAACCTGGGACTAAGCAAATAAAGCACTCACTCTCTTAAAGAATTGCAAGTATTATGCATCAGATACCATAGACTTGCCCTTATTTTCTCTGCTTTGGTTTGTTAGATGGTAAAATTAAGATCACTATAGAACTTGATATGGCTTGTAATGTAGGCTTAGGGCTGGACATGATAAAGATGAAAGATTTTATTAGTGAATATCCCTTCCTTGGCACTAAATTCATTAGCTACACCATTCTTCTATTTCACCCTTCATTTTTTTTGTCTCCTTTTTTCCCATTTTCCCCATTCATGAACATTTGCATGGATGAGGTGATTTGTCACATTTTCAACACTTTCAAGCTATTTTGAATATCTCTTCTTTTTTAATATTCTCAAATTTTCAGCTTTTTACTTTTTCACCCTAGCACACCTTATTTCTCACCATTTTTTTTATTCTCTTCTTTTTCTTTTCCTTCTTTTTCTCCCATTCCCACCATTTATGCACCCCTACTTTAGTGACCCTCAACTTAAGCATTTTGCTTATGTTGAGGTTTACAATATGCAAGGAAGCACCAAGGCCAAACAGGTTCATTATAAACAAATGGGTACGGTTAGCAGGTAAATTAAAGGAATATGGTCAATTATGGCTCAAACATGGGATCAAGGGATTCATGACACTTTGATAGGGCAATATAGGCTAAAAGTGAGCTAACACAAAAATGGTCTATGATCATATCCTAACCAACCTTCCTCAACCTATGCAGAGACCAACCAGGCAAGTTCTAGAACTTCAACAAAATACTGCAACAAATACTAAGACCACATTCACACATGGTACATGAACTATTTCCACTTTACCTGTCTGGTTCATACATGGCTTAACATGACTAGCATTATTAATAACTAAATGATATAAAATGATCCAAAGAAATCATGCATTATTGTCACAAATACACAACAAAAATTTTTAAACATGGGTCAATTTTTCAAAAAAGTTAGTGGATATTCATTGGTTGAGTATTCCTAAGTTACTTTCTAATCAAACAAAAATCACAACTAAAAACAAAAAATCCTACCACATGTCGGTTCTACTAGATCGCATATCTGAGGGAAAAGAAATACGGCAAGAAAAACCCTCAGGCGACCAAAATATCCCAAAAATACAAGTACACCCCCCCCCCTTTTTTAAAGAATGAGATTCATCCCCGAAGCACAAAATATAAGCTTGAAGGGAAACAGGACATACCTGTGGGTACTCAGACTTTGCCTCTGTCATCTCTGGAAGGTGGTACCTCTGCAGTAGTAGTGGCGCTAGCAGTGGCCGGTGCACTCAATGGTGGAACAATGCGGGTAGTGGTACCCCCCTCAGTAACTGTAGAAATTTGAATGGCCTCTGTGGAAACCAGGGTTGAATGTGGCTCTCCAAAGGGTCATGGCCACTAGCAAGCTCGGGCTGAGCTGCGGTGGAGCTTCCCGCTCCTCTAGCTCTCTCATGAAACTCAGTCATATGCTCTTCATGAGCTCGCATTCTCTCCTTTCTAGCCCGCTTGCGCTATTTCTTCTCCTTCTTTCTCTTCTTTTTCACACTCTCCTCACCAGCATCTTCAGCAGCTCTCTTTTTGCCTTTATCACCGGCTACAGTTGGCCCCCAGTATGCTGCCAAGTTAATATCCTCCTCAAGCTCTGCATCCAGGTCCGGAAGAGTGGGGGCTGCTATAACAGTTGGTTGCCGTAAAGACAACTCAACCACTTGTCTCTGAAGAGCCCCCTACTCCGGAAGGAGACTACCGGTGTCTGACTGCTCCACCATCCTTAACTTAAATCTGCTCTCAAATCTATCCAGGCGGGCATGAAGGGCCTGAGCTGCTGCATCTATCTTGGATTTGACCCATGGCTTTACATTCTCCATCATTGCCTATATTTTGTGCTCAGCCATGGTCAATCTCTTTTTCATCTTCTGGAGGAAATCCTGCGGTACCAAGATGTACCATGTTGGAGTCTGAGTCTGTACACTGGGCAGCAGTGTAGCTGAGGTACTGGGAGCTGACTCTGAATGAACGGCGTCTGTAGCCGGTGTCTCGCTCTACTCCTGAGTATTAGGGACATTCACCTGTACGTCCCCTAATGGCTGAGCTATTGGGATGGTGTGGGCATTCTGGATCTTTGTACCAGGTTCATCTCATCCCGGATAAGGCCTATATCAGCAATTCTTTGGCCTCCGATCAATCTCTCATCACCCCGCTATACTCTCCCCTCCCTGCATAAATTGTATACAAGGCTCGGGAATGGAATAGTAGTGCTTACTTCCACTGCCCTATCTCGTATCTCAGTAGCTATGATCCTCGGGATGTTAAGAGGGTAGCGGGACACAAGACATGCCACCAACACTACTCTATATACACTCAGCGTGTTATCATTGACTGTGGGTGCTAATCGATGTCTCACCAATGTCCAGCAGGCCTTTGCAATGAAATTCAATGAGTTCTTTGTCACCTGCTTGCCGCCTAAAACCCACTCAACCTCATCCTTGTTCTCAGTTATAACCTCTTCTAGCCATTGCAACTGCCTCTATCGCTCACCCCTGCTCAGACTCCTAATCTGCTTCATCACTTCAACCCGGTAATCATACTCTGGGGTTATCCTAGTTGGTCTGAACTCAGGTCCATACAACATCCGTGCAATAGTCCAATCAGATACATCAACTACTCGCCCTCGGACTAGAACACTCTCCAAGAAAGGCTGCTCCTTTGTCTTTTTCCCCTCATTTTCTTTCTCCTCTATTGTGGCCAGGTAGTTGGCGTAGAACTCCCTGACGATCTCCTCAGTGTATTGTAAAGGGGTCTTGTCCATCCACTCTAGCCAATAGAAGCTAAAAATATGCTTCATCTCCTCAAATTCATTCAAGGAATTAGTGAGGATCCGGGGGTCTTCTTGGATTGTTCTCTTTGGTTTGTTTTTGGCGGTGAGAGTGATGCCTTATTCATATATCTCTTTAGCACCCGGCATTCTCCACCGCATTATTCTATTTTCGCTGGCAGGGGTCTCCTTCTCCACTGCTTCCTCACTACTTTCAGCATCATCATGGGTCCCTTCTGACCCTTCCTCAATGTTTGAGTCTGTTCCCGACCTTTGTTGTTCTTCTCTAGCCCTCTCTTCGGAATGGGGAGCTTGAGCGAATGTGGTTGTGGTTTCTTCAGCTTGGGCATTTTCTCTTACCCTAGTGGTTCTTGTCCCATCTATTTCTAAGGTGTCCACTTGATAATCCTCAAGTGAACCACTAGGTGAATCTCCGGCTTGCTCAGACTCTGAGTCCATTGTTTCACCTATCAATTGCCTGCGGGCTTGTGTTTTGTCTGCCCTGCGTTTATATGTTATTGTACCTGGTAAGAAAAAGGTTAGTAATCCATTTTTGAGAAAGAAAAATCAGATAGAAGAATTCCAGTATCTCATCATGGGTCCTCAGTACGAGTCGTACCTTGAAGTTATAACTCATGATAAACCCTGATTGTGCCCCATGACTTGCAGGTACGACTCGTACCATGAAGGTACGACCTGTACCTTGAGTCATCTGATGAAATCCCATTTTGCACATATTTTTTTTTCACCATGACTCGTGGTACGATCGTAGGTCCATTCCACAAGTCGTGGCGTGGGCTTTCCAAATCGATTTTTCAAGATAAGTGGTACGAGCACTCAGTACGATTTGTAGTGTCAACCTATGAACCGTAATATGCTACATACCCTTTTTCATCCTAGTTTTAAGATTCTTTTTGATCAGTGTGTAGGTGTTTGTTTTGCACATTTTTGGGTACTCAGATTTCCCCCAAGTCTAGTATTAGGTACCCTACCTTATTACACCACTTAATACCCGTAACTCCCCTTAGTTTTTCTAGGGACAAAATTCAATCGATTTCCAGTGGGTTCGGTTGATTTAGTGTATTTCGCACCTACCCATTGCTTTTCAAGCACACCCAGTGATTCTTATCGGGTTTTTTTCAATTCCCTCAAGTTCACTTTCAAGCATTAAGAGCTTAGAATGTAAATCACTTACTTGATTTGCAATTCATAGAATTGAAATCAACTGAAGTAAGAATTTCTCACTTAATATCTTGATGTTTGGAGGCTACGGGTGTTGGGAAGGCAATTCTCAAGTCGTGGGTTTTGGGATTTTGAGGTTTTAGCGTGGGAAGATGGTGGGTTTTTGAAGTTTAAGTAGGTGAGGGTCAATTTAAAAAATCTGGGCCGAATTTGGTCAATTTGACCCTTCACGACTCATACCACGATTTGTAGGAGCAACCTACGACTCATCCCTGGCCCGTAATGACTTTAGTTACAGAGAACTTACCTGGTGACCTACGAGAGCATCCTATGACTCGTACCATGAAGGTATGAATCGTAGGAAGAGTCATAGGTCAGACTTTTCTTAGAATTTTCTCTATTTTTAACCATTTTTTCTACCACGACTCGTAGGACCTTACCACGAGCCGTACTGAGATCTTGTAGTAGATTTTTCAGCCACCTATTTTTGTTTCCCTGCACATTGAGCACACATTAGTTCAATAACTTCGGTAGCCTCCCAAGAAGCACTTGATTTAACGTCGCGGCATGACGCAGGTGGTCTGGTTACTCAGCACCAAACCACCACTTCGGTTGCCTCCCAAGAAGTGCCTGATTTAACGTCGTGGCACGATGCAAGTGTCTTGGCTACTCAGAATTTGTCAAGTGACTCATACTCATCCTCAAGTGCTAAGATCACACTAAATTCCTTTGGTTGCTTCAAAGTCCGGCAGATGTTGAAAGTGACCTCTCCTTTGTTTAGCGTGAACTATAACAGGCCAGCTTCCACACATACTAGAGCTCTCCCAGTGGCGAGGAATGGTAGCCCCAGAATGATGGTGACCTCATAATCGACCTTGGAATCCAAGAAATCTTCCGGGAATATAAACTTATCAACCTTCACGAGCACATCAACTAGGATGCCCACTGGCCTTTTTACTGTTCTGTCGGCCATCAGTAGCCGCGTGTTGGTTGGTGTGGGGGCTCCCAATCCTAGCTTCTTTGAACCCCCCAAGGGCATTATATTAATGCTAGCTCCTAGATCACAGGGCACGCTTGCGAACTCGACATTACCAATGGTGCAAGGTATTGTGAAGCACCTGGGTCTTCCTTTTTCTAAGCTAAGACCCTTGTTTCTATGGCACTGCAGTGATGGACATTGTCAATCGGCTCATATCTTACAGATCTCTTCTTCGTCACCAGGTCCTTCATGAATTTTACATATCCTGACATCTACTTTAGTGCTTTGACCTATGGGATATTCACAGAAAGTTTTTTAAGCATTGAAAGAAACTTTTGGAACTTACCGTTGTCCGCCTTTTTCTTCATCCTTTGTGGTAATGGTGGCGGTGGTCTCGGGATAGCCTTTTGCACTAGAGTTGCCCCTTGATTAGTGTCACATTCCTTCTCACCCTTAGGGGCCTCTTGCAATCTATCGTGTTGTGTCTCATCACTAATGTCTTCTTCCTCAATCGCACTCTCTTTCCTCCTTTCAACTTCAACAGGAAATGAGGGATCAACTTTGGTTTTACCACTCCTAGTCATCACTGCCATGCAATGAGCATCATTCTTTGGATTCTAGATAGTGTTTCTAGGAAGTGTACCCTTTTGTCTAGGGTTCATTGATGCTGACAGTTGCCCAAGTTGGTGTTCTATCTGCTTGATGGCGGTGGCAGGAGATTCAACTTTCGGACCCATGCTAGATAAGTCACTTTGAATTTCTTTTAACTGATCATCTGTGGACCTCACCTTTTTTAGCATTTCGACCATCATTCTCTCCAACTTTGATTGTCTAGCCTCCCCTTCTCATGCGTTAGGAGGCACATAGACTCCAGCCCAATCGTTGTGATATCCGTCATTCCTTCTCCATTCTCCCTCTCGCTCACGACCACGGCTCCTATCTCTGAACCCGTTCCTGTTGTAGTTGTCTCTTTATTGGTTCCGACCTTGATTTCCAGAACCTTGGTGCCAATTGTCTTGTCCAGATGCTTGGGCGTTGGCTCGGAAACCTACCACTTCACTATCTAGGAAGTTTGCCTCCTCCTCAGAATCAGAGTGATCCGCTCCCTGCTCCCTTCCTTGTGTTCCCACTGCATTTACCTTTTTGGATCCTTCTCCCATGATACGCTTTGTCAGCAAATCCAATGATGTGCACATGTGAGCCAACTCCTGATCGTATTCTTCTTCCTTCCTTCATTGGTCTGCAGTCAAACGAACATCATATGTACGTGCTACTGCATCAGCCTCCCTCGTGTGTCAGGCCCTGTTTGTCTTTGTCACCCTATCAAGGATAGTGGCTGCTTCCTCCCAGGTGTGACTCATCAATGCTCCTCCCACCACCATGTTTGCTACATCCTTGGTGCTATTATTAAGAGACCTATAAAAGATTTCCATCAAACTGTCATCTGGTATTTTATGGTCCAGACACTTAGTCAACTTCTTTTTGAACCTCAACTAGGTTTCATGAAGTGCCTTCGTCTTAATCTGCCGAAAATTATTGATCTCATCTTTTAACTGTAACATCCTTGATGGGGGAAAGAATCTCTCAAAGAAGGCTTGTTTAAGCTCCCTCCAATTGGTTATGGAGTCGTTGGGCAACTCCGATAACCAAAAAGTAGCTTCCCCTGATAGAGAGAAACGGAAGAGTCGGAGTCTTATTGCATCCTGGCTTACTCCGAGCAACCTATATGCCTTGCATATTCCTACAAAGTTCATCAAATGTAGGTTGGTGTCATCCGCTGCATGGCCACTGAACACCCCTTTCATGTTTAGCAATTGAATCATGGTGCTCGTGATGTCAAATTTGGCCCCAGCGGACAGTGGTGGTGGCGCAATTGCTCCAGTTGACCCAACCTCATCAATATTTGGGTCATCATCATCGAAGAACTGAGGGGAAAATCTCTGAGCTCGGTTACCCCTCCCATGTTGACTAGCATTTACCACGTCATCTCTATCATCACCAGCTTGCTGAAGTGCAGCTAACCGAGCTAGCTTAGCTTACCTAGCTTCTTCAGCTAAACAGGCTTCTCTCTGCTCAGGGTTTTCCATTTTACATAGTGCTCGTTCGATTTCGGGATTGAGTGGAACAAGGGGGTCTCCTCTACTCCGAGGGCTTGGCATCCACCGGAGGATAGCCTGTGGGTATCAAAGAAAAATAAAAAATAAACGTAATTAAAGAAATAATTACCAAAAAGTCAAATACAAGCAAATAACCTAGTCTTAGTCGTATTCCCTGGCAACGACGCCACTTTTTGATAATGCTAAAACCACACTTCCAACTGAAGTATGAAGCGGACGCTGTCAATAAAGAACCCAAACTTGTAGATTGGGGTCAAACCCACAGGAAATATGGAAGATCTAGATTACAAGCGGTAAATGAACTTGTATGGTAATTACTTCACAATGGGGGAATTCTAATAAAAAGCAATAATAAAAATAAAAAAAAGTCAAACTTATATTTGTGAATCAATAATTAAGATAACTAGGGTTTGTGTTTCCCATGGGTTCATAACAGCTTTGAGTATACACTCGTGATATTTACCAATACTTACTTACAGAACTAATAACTTAGGTTTATTCAAACGATCAACCAATCTCTATTGAATGACTATCCTCAATTACTCGAACAAGTCCCATAAGTTTTGCAAATTAACCGTTATCACTAAGTTCCAGATATAACTATCCTAGGACCACAACTCAAGATAATACACTGATCATCAAGATCAAGGCTCTATTGTAACTCTCTTTTCCTAATATCTACCTCTTCGACCAATGCAAGTAAAGAATTCAGGCACTTCCTAATGTTGTACACCGCAAAGAATCATTAAAGATGAAGAGAATACAATATAAGTATTTAGTATTGGTTTTAGACTCACTTTGTGCAACCCTTACTTGTTAATCTGCCATAGCTCCCACATCTGTAGATATGGAGGTTTTAGCCTCTCATAGTTGCGAGGTTGTGATTTGTGTTCGTTATTGAAAACATATAACAATACTTACAAAGATGATTGAGAAAAACAATTCCTTTAATTAAACCACAAAATCTTGAATAACAAGTAGCAAGAACAAGATGAATTCAAGAAAAGGTTGATCACAAGGTTGAACCAACTCAATTCTCTCTTCCAACGATGTAAAATTTCTTACTACAATGTTTTCCTACTTGAATTAAGTCTGTTCGTCCTCCCCTGTTAAAAATAAAACATAAAGAGTATTTATAGAGACACAAGAATCCTTTACCTAAACTAACAAGACTGCTTTCCGTATCTGCTTTCGACCTCGTCACGGGTCCACCTATGACTCATAGGGGATTCTCACGGATCGTGACATCAACTCATGGCTTGGAGTGCTGGCTAAAGTTTTGCTAAGTGTTGGGCCAAGGTATGATTCGTACCAACGTGCCACAACTCGTACATTGACACTCGCGGCTTGATCCTGATCTTTTGAACTTTTTCTGAACTTCAGCACAACCGGTATGGTATGACTCGTACATTCATCTCACGTGTCGTAGGGTGCTCTCGTATTGAGAATCAGCCATATGTGTGATTCTTCTGGATTTCGTCATGACTGGCTTGCCACGACTCATACCACCATGGTACGATCCGTGACAAGTTTCATAAGTTCAGTCTTCCAGGTTAACTTTCAGGTTTTGATTAAGGTCCTCAAAACGACTCGTAGGTCCATCCTACGGATCGTATTGTGGTCTGCACTATTTGCCCTTTTCTTGCACACTTTTAGCTTCATTTTACAATTTATTGTTCCAACACTCATTTATCCAAAAATCAAAGGAAAAGTGCCTCATATCCACATAAATACACCTAAGTTCATACTATTTTCTTAGTTTTGAGCGTCAATAGTGTTGTAAATTCATAGCATATCAGGCACGTAGCCTATATCTATTCCTCCTTACAGAATGGCTCCAGTTGAGCTAAAAGAGTTGAAGGACCAGTTAGATAAGGGCTTCATTAGACCGAGCAAGTCTCCATGGGGTGCACCAGTTTTATTTGTCCGGAAGAAGGATGGTTGACTTCAGATGTGCATTGACTATTGGCAATTGAATAAGGTCACCGTTAAGAACAGGTATCCTTTACCCAGGATCGATGATTTGTTTGATCAGCTTCGGGGAGCCATGTGTTTCTCAAAGATAGATCTCAGGTCCGGATATCATTAGCTCAAAGTTCGGGAGAGTGATATCCCAAATCCAACCTTCAGGACGCGGTATGGTCATTATGAGTTTGTAGTTATGTCTTTTGGACTAAAAAATGCTCCTGCAGCTTTTATGGACCTGATGAACAGGGTGTTCAAGCCGTATCTTGACATGTTCATGATTGTATTCATTGATGACATCCTTATATACTCCCGGAGCGAGGAGGAGCATGCCACTCATTTGAGAATAGTTCTTCATACCCTCAAGGATCGCCAATTGTATGCTAAGTTCAGCAAGTGTGAGATTTGGTTGGACTCCGTGGCATTTTTGGGCCTAGTGGTATAGATTGAGGGAATATTGGTAGATTCTCAGAAAATTGAGGTAGTGAAGAATTTGCCTAGACCGGTGAATCCTTCAGATATTCAGAGTTTCTTGGGATTAGCAGGCTACTATCGGAGGTTTATTGAGGGTTTCTCATCTATTGTGGCAACTTTGACAAAGTTGACTCAAAAAATATACAGTTCTAATAGTCAGAGTCTTGTGAGAGAAGCTTTCGAGAGTTGAAGACTTAACTCACTTTTCAGCACCGGTGTTGACCCTACCCAAGGGTACCGATGGATTTTTGGTGTACTGCGATTCTTCAAGGATTGGACTTGGGTGTGTGTTGATGCAGCATGGGAAAGTGATAACATATGGCTTAAGACAGTTGAAAGTCGATGTGAAGAATTACCTGACACATAACCATGAATTGGCTGCGGTGGTATTCGCCTTGAAGATATGGCATCATTATTTATATGGGGTCCATGTGGATGTGTTTACGGACCACAAGAGCTTACAATATGTGTTCATGCAAAAAGAATTCAATCTACGACAAAGGAGGTGGTTAGAGTTAATCAAGGACTACGATATGAGTGTTCTTTACCATCCGGGTAAGGCTAATGTGGTAGCGGACGCACTTAGTAGGCTCTCTATGGAGAGCATGCTCCATATGTATGAACCAAAGAAGGAGTTGGTGAAAGATGTACATCGACTCACAAGGTTGGGAGTTAGGTTTGTCGACTCGACTGATGGCGGTGTTATTATCCAAAACGGGTCAAAATCATCCTTGGTGATTGATGTGTAAGCTAGACCAGATGAAGATCCAATTTTAGTAAAGCTGAAGGAAGCCGTTCGAAGTAAGAAGGTGTAAGTGTTCTCCTATGGGGGAGATGGTGTGTTGCGGTACCAGGGTCATTTGTGTGTTTTAGATGTGGGTGATTTAAGGAGCCAGATACTGCATGAGGCACACAGAACCAGGTATTCTATTCATCCAGGTGCAACCAAGATGTATCATGACTTGCGAGGAATATATTGGTGGAACGGCATAAAGATGGATATTGCAGAATTCGTGGCCAAGTGCCCGAACTATCAGTAAGTAAAGGTTGAGCATCAAAGGTCGAGAGGCTTACTTCAGCATATCAGCATTCCCACTTGGAAGTGGGAAAATATTAACATGGATTTCATTACAGGTCTACCTCGTACTTGCCGACACTAGGTTTCTATTTCGGTGGTGGTAGATAGGTTGACCAAGGATACACATTTCTACCAGTGAAAACCACAGACTCAGTGGATGATTATGCCAAGTTGTATATGTGAGAGTTGGTTCGACTACATGGAGTGACCTTGTCCATTATTTTCGATCGAGGTACTCAATTTACCTCTCGGTTTTTGCAGTCTTTTCAGAAAGGGCTTGGGACTCAGGTTAAGCTCAATACAGCCTTCCATCAGCAGACGGATGGCCAAATGGAATGAACAATCCAGACTCTCAAGGACACGTTGAGATAATGTGTGATGGACTTCAAAGGTAGTTGGTATGATGACTTTTGATCTTGGGCATAATTACATGCCCAAGTGATACTTTATAACTTAGTTTTGCCTTGTTTCTGTATTTAATTATGTACATTTTCAATCCTTTTAATATAAATGAGAACAAATATTAACCAACATGATTAGTCTTTGTTTTTGAAGGAAATAATGCATTGGAGGACCCAATCTATGATTTGGTGAAGTGGAGGAATGATATCGGGAGCGAAACACCAAAGTTGGAATAAATTGGGCGATTTCCAGAGGGCTTCCGCGATACCTCCGTGTCATGGAGGCAGTGCTCCAGGATACACTCTGTGTCACGGAGGCAGTGCTCCGCGATACATTCCGTGCCACAGATCCATTCCACGACAGGCATAATTTTGCACAATTCTCATTTACTATAAATAGGTCCTTAGCTCCTAAAAACCGAGAGGTCACGATTTTATTCTGAAAAACCACCTAGGAGTGAAGGGAGAAGTGGGAGAACTCACCGAGGGTTCATCAATTTCATCTTCTCTTCTACCAATTCTTGTAAGTATATTACTTTAACAATGTTTTCATGTAATTTTACGAACATGAGTGGCTAGACCCCTTCCTCTAGGGTTGAAACCATGAGTTATGATTGTGTTTTTACGAATTTGTTTTGGAATTAAGTTATTGATTGTTGTTTTCTCTTGCATTCTTAATTATGGTTGTTTTTATGATTGATCACCATGAAAACACACGCATTAATCTTAAAGTAAATTCTTGAGAAAGATAACCTAGGCAAGAACAAGAGAATGTAGGGAGCAAGATTGTATCTCACGATATAATTTGTGGTTAGGATAGGAGTATACCTAATACCTTGCTTGGTTGATAAAATGGGAAGATACAAAGACACCAAATTAGAATCGTATTCCACTACTCGAAGGAGTAGTTGTGAAGCTAAGATTGGTTAAATGGTTGGAGGTACAGAAGTACCCAAATCAATGGCATAAACCCCATAAACCACATCCACGTAGTGAATTGCCCACGAAATAGAAATAACATCCCCGCTCAACATTGTAGTAGTGAGGCTAGTTTTTTGTGTTTAGAGGTTTGGAAGACCATGAACATGCAATTCTAATTATGTGAGACGACAATTGATAGTTTCATACTTAAACCATTGCAAATCGTAGTATCGCATGATTATCCGGCTTTAACTCTAGCTGCTCCTTGAATTAATTCAGAGTATTTCGTTGACCTCCCCTAGACTTAATTAACTCTATCGAAAACTTTTATAATCAACACTTGCGGCATTTAATATCACACATGAACTTGATAGTTAGCTGAATTGGTCCAGTCCCTGTGGGTTTGACATTCGGCTCTTAAAAAGGGTCACTATGTTACTTGTACAACCCTTACACTTGCAGGCACAAAAACTTTCCCCTGATCGAGTTTTCTTGTAATAACACTTATCACTCCAGTATCCAGATGGCATCTTTCAAGGCTCTTTACGAGCGGAGGTGTAGATCGCCCATCGGATAGTTTGAAGTTGGTAAGGAAGCAATGATAGGGCCTGATTCTGTGCATGAGGCTATGATGAAGGTTCAGTTGATAAGGGACAGGTTACATACCTCTCAGAGTCATCAAAAGTCATATGTTGATGTGAGGAGGAGAGATTTGGTGTTCGAGGTAGATGATTCGGTCTTTTTAAAGGTTCTCCCATGAAGGGAGCCATGCGGTTTAGGAAGAAAGGGAAACACAGTCCCCATTATGCGAGTCCCTACCAGATTATGACAAGAGTTGGTAAGGTAGCGTATGAGTTGGACTTGCCATCAGAGTTATCTTCCATGCATCCTGTGTTTCATGTGTTGCTTTTGAAGAAATTTGGGAGACCCAGCCCTAGTAGTCTCGGTGAACAGTGTTAGGGTAAAGGATAGCCTTAGCTATGAGGAAGTTCCAGTAGAAATATTGGATCATCAGGTTCGAAGGCTGAGGAACAAAGAAGTAGCTTCAGTTAAAGTATTATGGAGAAATCAGCATGTTGAAGGAGCTACATGGGAAGCCAAAGCGGATATGATGTCTCAATAGCCACAATTATTCTCTACCGGCTGAATTTTGACTTGAGGTATCAGATTTGCTCTATGACTCCATTTAGTTTTTATTTCAATTCATGTGTTCCAGTTTCTTTTATGTGTAGGGATGTGTATGTGAAGCGTGAGATCGGTTTAGCTATGTGATATGAATCAGAGGTAGTCATTCCGTTAGTTTTCGATTTAAATTATCAGTATTTGAATATGATAATTGCATGATTCTGTTTTTTGCTTTCTTTCAAGATTCGAGGACGAATGTTTCTAAGGTGGAGATATTGTTATACCCCGGAAGTCCAAAGATAGGACCCGAGAAGGTTAAACAAGGAAAATGTAAAAGTGATGTTGTAGACTCAGGACAAGTCGTGGGATGACTCGTGAGGAAAGCCCACAAGTCATCAGGTGACTCGCTGGGAAGGCCAAAGAGGATTTGGGAATTTTGGTGAAACGGGGTCCCCAGGGGCGTGGGAACGACTCGTGGTCAGACACCACGAGTCATTAGGTCAGTCGTAGGGTGGGGAGAAGAAAAAGAGAAGGAAGAAGAGTAGTGTACTTCACGACTGGTGAAAACGAGTCATGGTCACCACTAACGAGTCGTCGTGGTAATCGTTATGAGACCAGAAGACAAGGCCAGGCAGTGCACCTGACGGGCGAGGGAACGAGTCATCGCCCTTGAGCCCGAGTCGTCAGGTCATCCGTTATGACTACCCGGCAGTAATTTCCTGCGAAATTAGTAAGGGCATTTTTGTAATTCCTAAGTTCCTAAAGCCTATACTACATTTTTAAGGCTCGTTTTAGTGGGTTTTAAGAGGTGAAACCTATTCTAAGTTATTTCCTTCCATGCATGCAAGCTTGAGAGGTTGAAGAAGTGATCTATAGTGAGTCTTCAAGGTTTTCATTCAAATCCTTCTTGGGCAATAAGAGAAGTGGTAGAATCAATCCATTCCAGGTATGTAGGGTTATGAGTGGGTGTCTTCTTCCACTCCCATGCCCAATTTATATCTAAATATGAGAATTTCCCATGATCAAGTTATGGCCTTTTTACCCAAATGCATGATCTTCAATTTCTTTACATG
The DNA here is from genome assembly GCA_035772735.1 of Datura wrightii. Taxonomy (NCBI): domain Eukaryota; kingdom Viridiplantae; phylum Streptophyta; class Magnoliopsida; order Solanales; family Solanaceae; genus Datura; species Datura wrightii. The sequence goes on from JASDFA010000001.1 coordinate 33,708,566, forward strand.
GGTATGAATTCATTATGATTTTATTATCGAATTTTGAAGCGTGGGCTAATTTTCTAGTGATTTCAATTAAATTATGTTTCTATTCCTTATGAATGTTGAAGCCCATTTATGACATTATCATGAAAAGTGAGATTTGTGAATCATGTGTGATAATGATGAGATATTAGATGAAAAGCATGATTTGAAGATACACATGTTTATAATTATGTTTTTGATGAGAATTGAGTATTTCTAAATATGATAAAGCTTTGGAAAATTCCAACATGTTATGTTTGAATTATGATTTTCCAGAACTAAGCTTACCACATTGTTTTGGAGCGAAGACTCCCAAATTTTATATTCTAACTGGTGGTATGTTTTGATTTAAATCTTCCTATGCATGGCTTACCACATGATTTTGGAGCAAAGGCTCCTAAATATGTTTTCAGCTTATGGTATGTTTTGAACAAAAGCTTCTCATATGCATGATTTCGTATTTGAGATGTATTTGATTATTGAGCTTCGTCAATATATGATTTTGAGCTTTGTTATATACGATGTAGATTATTTCATGTTTTCGGGAGAAGAGTCTAGCACTGAGCGGGCTAATGTTTGATCACCCTATGGCCCATAACTACGCGCCAACGTAGTATGATACTATTATATCACTTGGGACCTCCCTTGTGAGCTTCCCCTTGCACGAATGGGTATTTAGCTTCATATCGATATCATGGTAGCATCCTTAGCCCTGGCAAGGCTTTGGATGGCTCTGCCCACTAGAGTGTGCTAGTCGGGACCATCTAAGCTCTATCGTGGTATGTCGGTTAAGTGACGAGTCTCCATTGTCTATATGATTCAGACTTTCATGTTCATTACTCATGGTTATTATTTTATACATGCTTGTTCTAAAAGCAATTCAGCTTTTCTATAAATGTGTATTTCAGCTTCGAGATTTCGAGTCAGTTTGATGTTATAAAGTTATGTATTGTCATGTTATGGAAAGATCATGATTTCCAAAAGAATGCATGCAAGCCCTACTCTCAGTTTACTGATGTTTATGTTTAATTATCACATTGTTTTAAAAGGATTTTTACTTTAGAGGTTTTACCTACCTTGCATACTCAGTACATTCCACGTACTGACCGCATACTTACAATGTTGTATCATTTCATGATACAGTTCCCGGCTCTCAAGTTCAGCCCCGCTCTTAGATAGCTTATCAGAGTTAGCATTTGCTTATTGATGAGTGTTCATCTTCAGAGGACCAGACTATCTATCCTTTCTTTATGTATTTTAGTTTTCAGCTTGTTAAGTTAGTTGGGGTCTTGTCCCATCAACTCATCATGTTTAGAGGCTATTCAGACTTATGTATGTACTTAACTTCGGATTTATATTATGATGTTATATTCAAGTTAGACTTCCGCTATTAATGTATTGATGGTTATTCAGTTCTTTATTAAGTTAGATGTATGCTTATGACATAGCTTGACTTGGGGTCCCTCGTGGCTCCTTGTCCCGTGTCGTGATCTGGGCCTCCATTCGGGTCATGACAAAAGTACTGACCACACACCTTCTATGCTATGTCATCTTATGATATAGGCTTAGGAACAAGGCCTAGTAGTGTGGTTAATCTCCTCTGGACGCAGTTCAGCGGGAGTACAACGGTGAGTCCTCATATTTGGAGGACTGAAGTCTGTTTCTCATTTCAGTTGTATTTTTGTCACTTTAGTTTCAGGCTTTAGAGTTAGCTGGGGGCTTGTCCCATCAACTCATCATTTGTAGAGGCTTTCAGACAGAGTATAGAATTTAATCTTATGACTTAGTGTTTATCTAGTTTTATTAGTATTTAGTCCATTTTAATATTTACTCATGTAATGTTTTATAGCTCAATTAGCTTTCACTCAGTTTTCTAATTAATTTAGATTATGTTAGTATTATGCTATGCCATGAGTTATCTTGGGGTCACTTGTGACTCCAAGCACCATGTCGTATCTACGGTATTGGCTCGGGTCATGACAGTTGCAAACGATTCTAGTACAGCAAGATTGGAGAACATGATGAGTTGAATGATGAAAAAGGTTGAATCCACAGAGGTAGGAGTCAAAAAGATGAGGGGTGACCCATCAAGTTTGAGTTAGCTAGTAGACTCACATTCGATCTCTATAATAAAGCAACTAGAACAACAGGTAGGGTAAATCTCAATAGCATTAAGTCAGAGGCAAAAGGTCACTTTGCCTAGTGATACTGTTCCTAACCCTCAGATTGAGGGCCATTGCATGTGACCATGATCTAAATAGGCATCTTGATGAAGTATGAATAATCAAGATACTTGTGTGGTGTCGCGATGTTAAGTCAAGCACTACTGGGAGGCAACCCAAGGTATTTTAAATTTCAATTTTTTTGTTGATGTGTTTGTTCAAGTGTGAAAGAATAAAATCATAAATCACAAAAGAAATTTTGAGCATAACTATTGAAAATACGGTGCGGGGAAAACAGGCCCTACAGTGCATGGACAATGAGGAGCACAAGCCTAGCATCACATGGACCTACACGATACGTAGTCCAGCCTATGCAGGTCTTGACGCGATGAGGTTCCCAATCAACGCATGGAGTGGTGCGCCATGGAGGGGGTATCCCAAGTGTAAAAAGTCACGCATCAACCTAACCCAAGTTGGTGTTTTTAAGTGCAAAACCTAATTTTTCTCCCACTCTTCACTCCTACCCACACCGCACACCCCTATTTCTCTCAAAATTTTTCTCCAACACTCATCTTCTTCACATATTCTTCCAAATATCTTCACCCAAATCATAAAGAACATCATTCTTCTTGAAATTTCACCAATAATGGCTCCAAAAGCTTGTAAAGGTTGAGAATAGGTCAAGAGGCATATAATGAGGATGCAAGCATGCTAAAACTACCACCAAGGTGTTATAGGCTCTATTGGGTCATGGAGCAATAACATAAGAAGTGGTTCAAATATCATAAAGAATAAAAATATTCTCATGAATTATTTGTTGGTAGAGATAGCTTGGCATCCGAATTTCCTCATATTATTGATAGAATACATGCTCTTGGGTTGGAATTTGTGGTTAATGATCCAAGGGAATTAATTTGAATATGGTGAGGGAATTTTTGGTGAATTGGGAGCCGAAAGAGAGGACGAACCAAGTTAAGATTAAAGGAAAAACTGTGAATTTTTTGCTTGCTATTGTGAATAGATTATGTGGTATGCCTAGTACTGACCCACAACCATTTAAAGACTGCATCTTGATACCCCTTACAGAGAAATTAGACATACTCTCAATGGCCCGAATTTGGTCACAAGGTGGGCCCCCACCAACAATACAGCGATCATGGGTCTTTCTCTTATGTGCACATGATCAGGAAATCTAGAATATGGTAAAAACTTTTGTGCTTGTTTGGTGCCTAGGAAGCATGTGATGTATGTGACGAGCATGAAAGTTTGTCTTGTTTTTGCTTTGATGATTGGAAGGCCAGTAAATTTTGGAGTGATAATCAAGGATATTTTGAGGAGAGCAAAGGTGAAGAAAGGGCAAAGATTTAGTTGTGGGGGTATTCTGACCTGATTTCTTAGGGAGTAGTAGATTGATGAGGAGATAGTTGACTATAGACCACAACATTATCCAAAAGCGCCAGATGTGATGAAGACAAAGGAGCCTGAGGGTATACATGATCATGTGCAATCTATCAATGAGTGCAATATGCACATCGATAATGTTCTTAGTCACTTGTACGGTATGCAAATGCTGACTAGCTACAGTAGTTGAACATAGACTATCAGTTGAGTGAGCATTCTATAACTCTCTATCTAGTTAGGCCAGGTTTTCAGGAGCACTTCGATGATGATGATGTCAGTGATGAGGAATAGGCTAAAGTTGACTTTGATTTTGACACTGATGATGAAGGAGACGACTCGGATATGAGGGAAGTTTCTTATGCCTCCACAGACGATGAAGATTAGGCCCAGGGAGTTTTTCTTTCACACTTTTTACTTGTGCATTATTGTTTAGCATAAAGGACAGTGCTATTGATTACATGTGGGGTGAGAGAAATAAATTTTTTTATACCATATATGCTTTCATTGCTAAATTTGTTCATGGTGGCCTAATTTTTTTTGTAATTCATGACTTATTCTTCTAGCTTGTAGTATTTTGGTGATGTTTTTGGTTTTTGTTTTTATTTAGGTTCCCCTAATTTTTATTTTTGGTACTTTTTCGGTGGATAGTCCTTTAGAACCGATTAAAGCATCTAGATTTCTTTTGGAGTCATAGTCATGAATGTTCCCGATGATAGATGGATGACAACCATTTTAAAGAAAAATTTGTCATTAGGAAAGCAAGAACTTAAAACTGTATAAATGTTAGGTGCTTCACTTAGGAGATCATTAACACTAAGTATAATTCACTCAAAATGCATGAAAATGTAGAAACACTTACGCTTTTGCAACGTGACTCCTATTCTTGAAAAGTTGGTCTTAATAATATGAAACATTCAATACGAATATATGTGTTTATGTAATCATGATTACCTGTATTGAACCATTTGTGCCATTATGTGAGTAAGATTTTTTTCTCTACTCCATTCCAACAATTTGATGTCTAGAACTTGTCTAGTGTGTGTGCAAAGTGAAATGAGGATGTTCAATAATGGAAATGATATAGGCATTTCTTTGGTAGCCTTTTTGTATAACGATTTTACTTACCTTGATGTGATTGTCCTATTAGCCATTTTGTGAAAGAGCCTATTATTTTGATAGCCATATTACAAGCTTAATCCCTTTTATTATATTGAACTTTATTTGAACCAAATGACTCCTAGAGCATTTTAATAAAAAATTTTGTATTAAAGGAGCACAATTAAACAAAGAAAGGGAAAGCTAAAAGTGTGGAAATTAGAAGAAAATAAAAGGGTGAAAATTGCATAACAAGGAGGGTGATATTAGTGGGGAAAGAAAAAACAAAAGAAGTTTGAAAAATTAATGAATGAATCAATAATGAGAAGACAAAGAATTTTAAATGAGCTTATAGTTGAAAATTCCCTACTAAGTCACCTAAGTTTGAAATTGAAAACTAAAGGGAGATATAAGAAAAAACAGGGATTGAAGAATATTCTAAAAAGTCAAAGAGTTGTGATGTGCTTAGAGTGATTAGTCACTATCTTGTCCAAATAGTTCCTACCCGTCCCTTAGCCTACATTATATCCATTTTAAGTTCTTATTGATCTTAGATTCTATGTTCTTTGTTAGTAGAGTATTTACACTAAGAGCAATCATATGGGTCATCTTTTGCATGCATATTTAGTTCTTTAGGAGGGTGAGTGATAATGTTCTAATTATGCCCAAGTCCATATAGTTATATATATTGTGTATGAAAGGAAATCTCTCCAAATAGTGAGGGGCACAAAATGGTCAGATTTTGGTGTATCTTGATTGTTAAATTACATGTGATTCATGTTGGCCCAAACATATCTTGTTTATTTAGTTCTAGAAGCTAAGTGATTTTGATTTGTGACCTTTTAATGTTGGTCTTGTTTGCATATTGAGTGGATTCTTGGAGCTTTATTGACTTGTCTAATGACTCTATGTGTAAGTAGACTTGTTTCTAGGGTGATTTAGTTGAATTTGAGAAGGGAAGTAGTACATTATTTGAGGACAAATAATAGTTGAAGTGTGGAGTGGTGGTGTTGGGTGTATTTACGCACTTATTTGCCATATTTTTCCCATGCTTAGCTATATTTTGAGAATAAATTATGTGTGTTTTCTTTGATTTTATATGATATTTGTGAAGAACAGCTAACGAACATGATTAGATGTTTTAGGGATTAAAGTGATGGATTTGGACTCATTTGAGGCTTAAAAGAGCAAGAATTTCCAAGTTGAACTTAAATGAAGTAAGTGACACAGTATGATAGAGGTTGGCATCGCGCAAGCACTCCTATTCTATGGCCTACATGACGCGCAGGCAGATCCAGGCAAGGAGAGGCACGATGTGCAAGCATGTATGGCGCTATGGCCTGTGCAGCACATAATGCATTCCAGGCGTGGCCGAAGATTCAAATCCTAGTTCAAGTAGGAATATAAGCTATAAAGTCCAATCCCAGTCCAAGAAGGAACAAGGAAGACTTAATATACTACTATATATAACCTTTCTTAGGATTTTTTAGGTGTCATTCAATTTTTTCACAAGTCACAACTTACGAATTACATAAATGAATTAGTACAATTACTTAGTCAAATATTTGTTGAAGAATTCATCAAGTTCTTGTGATTGTACTTAGCTTTGGAGATTTCTTAAACAATATCATATGGTTTCTTCTACATCTTATGCTATTGTGTTCTCAAATATGAGCGACTAACCTCTAAAGCTAGGGTTGTAGGAACCATGATGGATTAACGGAAGTAGACAAAATAAATAGTGATTCCTAAATGATGAATTGAGTGAATTATTATTCTCTTTATTTTAATGAGTTTTAGCGGTTGCAAATGTTGAAACGTGCATGTATCTTCAACTTGCTCGACCAACAAGGTTGAAGTTTGTAAAAGAAAATGATAGTGGTAACTTGAGGCTACCAACACTCATCTAATTAACTTGAGCTCTAACTGAGGATAGTTAATCTAAGACTTATGGCGAGGGCAAAATAATTACACCTAAAGACTGAGAGATTTTAGGTGAAATTCATCTATGTAGGTTGAGAGACATTAGTGATGTCATCCAAATTACACCTCATAATGAGATATAAAGCGGTCGATGTCAAATATAGAACCCAACCAGGGCTGGGGTCGAATCCCATGAGGAATATGATGAGAACTTTAGTTAATGCATTTAGCTAATACTATTGGCTTACTTATTTCCTAGGGGAGAAGATTTGAAACACAAAATAATGAAAAGAAGTAGAGAACAATGAGCCGATCCTTGATTAAATTCGATTGTATTCAATAAGTGAGTTGACTAGGATTGTGTTCCCCATGACTTCATAACCACAATGCATTTTATTCTAGTGATATATTCTGGTTCTTAGCCTGAAATATTGGTAAGTTAACTTCACCTAAATGGTTGATCCCCTATTTAGATGATTATCACCACGCAACTTCATCTGTATGCGGAGGTATACTTACTTAACCCTTACCCTTAATATCAGATTAGCTATTCCTGACCAAGGTGAGGCTATTAAATGAGGATTGATAGCCTCAAATCTCTGTTGTTAATCCTTTTTCCCATTCATTACTCCCCTTGATCCAGTGAGTAAAAAGAAGGCAAATTCTAACATTTTCAATCATTAAGAAATAATTAAATGAAGGGAAGAACAGTACATGCATAAACCCCGTTCAAGATGCACTAAGTATTTTTACCTATGTATGTTAATTCATCATGGTTCCCACAACTCTAGTTATGGGTTTAGCTACTCATGCTTGAAGAATCACAATTATAAATTAGAGAAGAAATCATAATTGCAACTTACAATGAATTGTAGAAGAAACCACACATATTGAATAAATCAACAAAAGTCGAAGAACAATACTCTAATATTGTTTTAATTCTCAAAATCAAGAACAAATTTGTAAAAACTTGTTTCTTGAACCTTAATGGTAATTCACCACTTCAACAATATAGTCAAAAAGTCATAAATTAAGTAGTCCCGTAAAAATAAACCTACCTAAAGTATTTATTGTCTTATGTAAAACCTTTCCTAAATAAAAAAGGAATACAAGTCATAGTGGCAACGTGCCAGGTAACGACTCTTTAGGTCTCCTAATGAGTCGTGGTAGGTGTTAATCGCTCGTGCTCGGCAGACTGCTCCGTCAGGATAACAGGTCACCTAATGACTCGTTAAGTCATAACACAAGTCGTTAGGTACTTTGTGGCTTCTGATCCTCAAAAAATCCAATGTTGATGACGGTTACTCCTGGCCTCTCACGACGAGTTATCAAGTCTCCCGATAACTCGTTAAGTCTTGCATTCCCAGGTGATTTTTCGTCATTTTTTTCTCCCAGTCTTCACGAACCTCACAACGACTCATGGCTTATCTTAATGAGTCGTTCCTTCAACTCGTTGTCACCACTGGTTTGTTGCACTTCATAGTTGTTTTCTTCCCACGACTTCAGGAACGATACGTCCAATGAGACGATGAATCTTTACCTGATTGGTAGTCCACACTTGGTACAATTTTTGCCTTATTACACCTATTCCTAAACCTCCTCCCCCTTTCCTGCAGAGGATGAAGAAGAAGGTCGAAGATGGAAAGTATCACCAATTTATTTCAATGCTGCAACAATTATCCATGAACATCCCATTAGTCGAGGCACTTGAGTAGATGCCCGGCTATGCTAAATTCATGAAGGACCTTGTCACTAGAAAGAGAACTATGTGCTTTGAACCTGCTGGAATTTTCACCACTGTAGTGCAATACCATCTCGGTCTCTTATGCAGAAAAAGGAAGACACTGGAGCTTTCACCATACCGTGCATTATAGGAGCCTTTAACTTTACTAAGGCGCTATGTGTATGTGTGCTAGTATAAACTTAATGCTGTTAGCAATGTTCAGATAGTTGGGCTTGGGAGCCCCCAAACCGACTACAATGTGGCTATTGATGGCAGATCGCACGGTGAAAATTCCGCTGGGGATTATCTATGATGTGCTAGTAAAGGTAGAGTTCTTTATATTTCTGGTTGACTTTGTTATTCTGGACTGTGAGGTTGATTTCGAGGTCCCCATTATCTTGGGATGACCATTCCTCACCACCGTACATGCTCTTATTGACACGGAGACCGGACAATTGAAATTCTGATTGAACAATGAAGAGGTGACATTTAATATGTGCCGGTACATGAAGCAGCCAAATGACATGCGGGTGGTCTCAGTGATTGATGTTGTGGAGGCTGAGCTTCCAATCATGTCTATTGATGAGTTAGTGTCTATTGAGGATTTAGCAGTAGTTTTGATGAATATTTATGCTGAGGAGATCTATGGGGGTGATGAGATTTTTAATGCACTTACTAGTATGGGGTCATACACTTATGCTCCAAAGAAGATTGATCTTGATCTGAGGAATCATGTGACCCCACCGTCCAAGACATCTATTGAGGAGCCTCCAGTATTGGAGCTTAAAGCACTCCCATCTCACTTGCGTATGTATTTCTAGGGACCAGGAACACTTTACCGGTCATAGTTGCAGCTGACTTGGAGGAATGGCAAGTAGAGGATTTGGATGTTACCTAAATTACAACTTGTAATGAGATATAAAGAGGTCAATGTCAAATATAGAACCCAACCAGGGTTGGGATCGAATCCCATGAAGAATATGACGAGAACTTTAGTTAATGCGTTTAGCTAATACTATTGGCTTTCTTATTTCCTAGGGGAAGATTTGAAGCACAAAATAATGAAAAGAAGTAGAGAACAATGAGTTGATACTTGATTAAATTCGATTTATTCAATAAGTGAGTTGACTAGGATTGTGTTCCCCATGACTTCATTACCACAAGGCATTTTATACTAGTGATCTTTTGAGGTACCTCATTAGCCTTCCCTTTGCCAGACCCATGCTCCTATGCATTACTAGGAGCTGTCATATCCACAAAATCATTAACCAAAATCTTCTCCTTGGAGTCTTCCACCTTATCATTATCAATTACCACGAGCTCAATTATCTCATCAGTCACAACCGACCTCGGAGGAACAACTGTCGGCTTTCCAATCCTAGTAGTGACAGCCATGAAATAACTGTCATTTTCTGTATTCTGAATTGTATGATGAGAAGTGTGTCCTTTTGCCTATGGTTCATAGCAACAGACATCTGACCAAGTTGTTGCTCAATCTGCTTAATGGCAATGGCAGGTGATTCTACCTTTTGGTTCATACCAGAAATATCAGCGCGGAGTTCCTTAAAATTGCCATTTGTCGCCTCCATCTGCTTGAGTACCTTAGACAATATGTCTTCCACCCTTTAACGACTAGAATCTGGCTCACAGTTCCTTGGAGGAATATATAGACTGCTTCTATCATTTTTGTACTCCTCATGCTTTTTCCAATCACCATTGTCTCTACCTCTACTCCTATCCCTGTATTGGCCCTGGTTGTAGTTGTTATCTCTGTAATAGTTTCGACCTTGGTTCCCTTGACCTTGATGCCAAGAGTCTTGGTTAGACCCTTGTGTGTTGGTTCGAAAATCCGCCCCTTGATCATTCAGGTAATTTGCTTCTCCTCAGATTCTTAATGAAAATTTTGGAAAATGGGGACTGCCAGTCATCACGACTCTCACCACGATCATACCATGAAGTAACGACTTGTTGTTACCTCTCTTGGTCACCCCTGATCCTCCCTACAACATTTCTAAATCTCACCACAATTGCATATCACGACTTGTGGTGTCCTACCATGAGTCGTACTATCAGTCATGAAATCATCCCCTTCACCTGCTAATTCCTAACCATGACTTCTATCACGACTCGTTGTTACTTAATATGAGTCATACCATGATCCAGTACATCATAACTCGGCACCATAAGAAACTTGTCACAACTCCTAATCATGAATCATACCCACACATCACGACTAATGGTGGGATGTGTGGTCTGGACACCAAACATTAGAATTCCACCACGACTGAGACCATGACCCATCATTTCTCATCACGACTCGTACCGCAAGTCATTCTGGTGAAAAAATGCAGATTTGTCTGCAGAATTCATTTCTAACTCTCTCTTCTATTTCTTAGGAATTTTTGGGTATTACATTAACTTACTTGACCAAAGAAGTTTAGGTTAGGAAAAGAGAATAATGATGGAGATTTGAGACTATTAACTCTCATCTGATGACTTGAGCTTGATGAACAGTGAATTATGTATTTCTTAGCTATATTTTTCCTATGTTTTGAGAACAAAGTGTTTCCATGTGTTTTGTGACATATTTGTTGAAAAAGAGTTAATACACATAATTAGATGCATTCAGGGCTTAAAAGATGTATGTTGGGCTTAAATATAGCTTAAAAGTGTAAGAATGGGAAAATGGGGTTGACGGATTGAGTTGATAGCACTTGGCACCGCGCTAGCATATTGTGGGCAAGGCTTGCACATTGCACATGCCACACCAGTGCGCCAAGTGGCATGACGCATCATTTCTCGGGGCCTTGCCCTGAGAACTTGCATTCACCGTTTTAGCCCCGGCTCCTATAAAATGTTTAACAAGCAGCCCCATTTTGGTGTTAATCTCAGCAATATCCCGGACAGGCTTTTCATCCTTTCTTCTCTGCTCCGCAGACATACCTACCGCATAAGAACCAGCCGGAGCTTCTGCCTCTCTTGTGTGCCATGCGCAGTTGGTTTTGGTGATCTTGTCAAGGACCTCAGTAGCCTCAGCATATGTATGACTCATGAATGCTCCATCCGAGACAGTATCAGCCACCACCTTGGCTATAGAATATCTCCAATAATGTATCATCTGGAATTCGGTGGTTGGGCACCTTTTTTAACTTCTTATTGAACCACAGCCACATCTCATGGAGTGCTTTAGAATTCAACTGCCTGAAATTGTAGATTTCATCTTTTAGCTGCCGTTGCCGGGGACTGGCAACTGGTAAAATATTTTTCTTAAGTGTTAGTCTACGATTTCTTGTTAGTGCCGACAACTTGATCTTAGCCTGTCTTTTGCAGATACTGAATTCTGTTGAACATTGGCAAGAGACAAGGAGCTGGTGGATTCATACTTAGACCCGGAAAGACAGTTCCATCGTCAAAGAAGGGAAGCTCTTGTGAGAAAGCTACAGTTTCACAGAAAAACAATCCTGGTGAAACAACAGAATCCACTACTTGTAAGGGCAGTATTAGTGCCCGAGGAAATGGCAGCTAGGCCGGTTCGCGAAGTGGAAATCCCACATGCTAACAATGTTACATCAAGCATTAGCAAACCCGAGCCAGGAGGGAGGTTTGAGCTGAAATAGAATATGGTGCAATTGCTGCACACCAGCGGGCAATTCACAGGTCTCCCTCACGAGGATCCACAACAACATCTCCAAAACTTTTTGGAGATAAGTGACACTTACATCCCCGCTGGAGTATCATCTGATTACGTAAGGCTTACATTGTTCCCATTTTCACTATTGGGAGAAGCAAAGAGGTGGTTGAAAGCTGAGCCACCTAATTCCATTACCACTTGGGATGATCTTGCAAGAAAATTTTTGATACGGTTCTTTCCATCCGGGAAAATAGCAAGACTTAGAAGTCAGATTCTAAGTTTTAAACAAAGAGAGGGGGAGAATCTGTATCAAGCTTGGGAAAGATTCAAATCTATGTTACGGGATTGTCCTCACCATCACCAGTCCAATGATGTGCTGGTGCATACTTTCATAGAGGGTTTGGAACCCCACACAAAAATTTTGCTAGACTCAGCAGCTGGGGGACAAGCATTAGAAAAGACTTATGAGGAGTTTTATACTTTGTTAAATCATATTTCGCAGGGAAATCCAGAGTGGAATGCAGACTCTTCTAGAGGAGGAACAAGGAAAGCGGCAGGAGTCTTGGAAGTGGATGGTTTTACAGCTATCACTGCACAGATAGCTGCGTTGCAAAATCAACTCAACACCCACTTTAGCAATATGAGCTTGAATCAACCTCAAGCCCCAATTAATGTAGTGCAGTAGATTTGGTGTGAAGTATGCGGTAGTAATGAACACTCAGCTGAGTGTTGTGGTGCAAATCCAGATTCAGTGAACTTTGTTGGTAATGTACAGAGAAATAATCACCAACAGTATGGCAACAACTACAACTCTAATTGGAGGAATCATCCAAATTTCTCCTGGGGTAGTAACAGCCATCAAGGGCAGAGTTCGAATCGGGGTACACAGAGAAATCAAGGAGGGCAGCAGAACTATCAGACTCAATACAGAAGCAACAATGCACCTCCTCCACCACCACCACCCAGCATTGAGGAAATGTTTAAAACAATGATAGCTAACCAAGCTCAATTGCAGGTTGACTATGTAAAGTTGGTGGCAGATGTAAAGAACAATCAGTTAGCTACAAAGGGGTCGGAGTACCAGTTTGGGCAACTAGCTGGAGCTCAAAACACCAGGCCAAAAGGAGGACTACCGAGTGACACTGACCCGAATCCCAAGCAAGTAAATGCAGTGACCACAAGGAGTGGTTTACAACTCAAGGAGGTGGAACCAGAAAGACCACCTCAGCAGTCAGGAGCAGTGGAGAAAGAAAGGGAACAGAATGATGAGAGGGGGAAGGAGAAGGCAGCTGAAGCAGAAAGACCACCACCTCCGTTCCCTCAAAGATTAAAGAAACACAAGGAGGAAGCGAGTTTCAAAAAGTTCATGGAGGTGCTTAAACAGGTACACATTAATTTACCTCTTGTTGATGTTTTGCAGGGAGTACTGAAGTATGCAAAATATATCTAGGACATTGTAGCGAACAAAAGCAGATTGACCGAGTACGCTACAGTGGCGCTTACTGAGGAGTGCACTTCCCGGATACAGAACAGGTTGCCAACAAAGCTCAAGGACCCTGGGAGCTTTACAATTCAAATCACAATTGGGCAAAGTATCCGAGCTCATGGACTATGCGATTTGGGAGCGAGTATTAACTTGATCTCGACATCGGTATTTAAGAAGTTGGGGTTGGGCAGTCCTAGACCAACTACAGTGATCTTGCAGTTAGCGGATCGTTATTTGGCCAGACCAGATGGCATGGTGGAGGACGTGCTGGTGCAAGTGGGCTCCCTTATCTTCCCGATAGATTTTGTTGTGCTGGACTTTAAGCCGGATGCAGGAGTCCCATTTATTTTGGGATGTCCTTTCTTGGAAACCAGGAAAGCGTTGATTGATGTAGCTGCAGGGCAGCTAACTATGCGGGCGCATGACAAGGTAGAGGTATTCGATGTATTTAAGGCCATGAAGCTTCCGTCCATACATGAGGAGCTTTCAGCAATCAGTGTGCGTGATCAAGCAGAAATTCTTCAGATTATTGAATCTCGAGAGTCATTGGAAAGAGCATTGCTGAGCTCCGATCATTTCGGAGATAGAGATACTTATGAGGTGGTGCAAATGCTGAATGAACCACAAAGGTATCCAAAGAAGCAGGACTTTCAGCCTTTAATGAGGTCCCTGGAACCATTGTCGAAACCATCTATTGAGGAAGCACCAAAGCTGGAATTGAAAACATTGCCTCCTCATTTAAAATATATCTTTTTGGGGGAAGATGATACTTTGCCAGTCATCATCTCTGCAGAATTGATGGAGGCACAGGAAAAGGAAGCATTGGTGGTCCTCAGAAGAAGGAAGAAAGCAATAGGCTGGCAAATGTCAGATATTCAGGGTATCAACCCAGCTTTTTGCACACATAGAATTTTCATGGAGACAGGAGCAAATCCAACTGTTCAGCCTCAGCGAAGGTTGAATCCGGCGATGAAAGACGTGGTTAGGAAAGAAGTAATTAAGTGGCTTGATGCAGGTGTGGTCTATCCTATTTCGGAAAGCGAATGGGTCAGCCCCTTTCAGTGTGTCCCAAAGATAGGAGGGATGACCATGGTCACCAATGAGAAGAATGAGCTGTTCCTACTCACACCGTCACAGGCTGGCGGATTTGCATGGACTACAGAAAGCTCAATGAAGCCACAAGGAAAGATCACTATCCTATCCCGTTCATTGATCAGATATTGGACAGATTGGCGGGACAAGAATATTATTGTTTCCTTGATGGGTACTATGGCTATAACCAAATAGCCATAGCACCGGAGGATCAGGAGAGGACTACTTTCACATGTACTTATGGGACATATGCTTTTAGGCGGATGTCATTTGGGTTATGCAATGCACCCGCAACATACTAGAGATGCATGATAGCTATATTTCACGACATGGTGGAGGATTTCGTAGAGGTATTTATGGATTATTTTTCTATTTTCGGTAATTCATTTGCTACTTGTTTGCAGAATCTTGACAGGGTGCTAGCTCGCTGTGAAGAATCCAACCTTGTACTCAACTAGGAGAAATGTCATTTCTTAGTCAAGGAGGGTATCGTCCTTGGCCATAAAGTGTCTTGCAAGGGGTTGGAGGTCAATCGTGCTAAGATCGAAGTTATTGAGAAGCTACCACCACCTGTGTCGGTGAAGGGGGTTTGCAGTTTTCTCGGGCATGCAGGGTTCTACAGACGGTTCATCAAAAACTTCTCCAAAATTTCTAGACCATTATGCAGATTTCTAGAAAAAGAGGTGAAATTTGACTTTGATGATGAGTGTGTCAAAGCATTCGAGGAGTTGAAGCAAAAATTGATAGAAGCACCTATCCTTATTTCTCCGGATTGGGAACAACCATTTGAACTGATGTGTGATGCAAGCGATGTGGCTGTGGGAGCTGTATTGGGGAAGCGTAGGAAAAGAATCTTTCATTCTATTCATTATGCAAGCAAAACACTGAACACTGCCCAAAGTAATTATACAGTCACAGAAAAGGAGATGCTAGCATTGGTGTTTGCGTTTGATAAATTCAGGTCCTATTTGGTGGGTTCGAGAGTAGTGGTGTATACCGATCATGCAGCGATTCAGTATCTGTTTAACAAGAAGGATGCAAAGCCCAGGTTGATCAGATGGATCTTGTTGTTGCAAGAGTTTGACCTAGAAATTAAAGACAGAAAGGGGAGCGAGAATCAAGTGGCAGATCACCTATCGCGATTGGAAAGTCGGTCGCATGTGAAGGAAGGTGACGACATCAAAGAGGAGTTCCCGGATGAGCAGCTCTTGGCAATAGGGGAAGCTGAGATCCCTTGGTATGCAGGCATAGTGAATTTGCTAGTGAGTGGAGTCTATCCACCGGAGGCTACGGCTCAGCAGAGGAAAATAATTGAGGCATGATTGCAGGTATTTTATTTGGGATGAGCCGTACTTGTTTAAACAGGGACCGAATCAGGTCATGAGAAGGTGCATCACGGAGAGCCAGATTGTAGAAGTTTTGAGGAGTTGTCACTCTTCATTGTATGGAGGGCACCATGGAGGCGAGCGGACAGCGAAAAAAGTGCTACAGTGAGGTTTCTTTTGGCCTACACTGTTCAGAGACTTTATGGCATACGTCAAAATGTGTGATAGATGTCAAAGGACAGGCACAATTGGTAGGAGGCAAGAGTTGCCGCTGCAGCAATACTAGAAGTGGAAATCTTTGATGTATGGGGTATTGATTTCATGGGCCCGTTCCCACCGTCATTTGGTAATCGTTACATCTTGGTGGCCGTTGATTATGTATCATAGTGGGTTGAAGCACTAGCTTGCCCCAGGATTGACAATAAGGTGGTAACAAAATTTGTGAAAAAACACAATTTCACTAGGTCGGGACATCCCGAGCCATTATCAGTGATGGAGGGGCTCATTTTGTCAATGCAAGTTTCAAGAAGTTGCTAGCTAAGTATGGGGTGCACCACAAGGTGGCAACAACATATCTTCCCCAAACTAGTGGGCAAGTGGAGGTTTCGAACAGAGAAGTGAAGCAGATTCTCCAGAAAACAGTGAATGCACAACGTAGTGATTGGTCAAGCAAACTCGGCGATGCATTGTGGGCATATAACTTCTTACAAGACACCAATTGGGACTTCTCCATACCGATTGGTCTATGGAAAAGCGTTTCATCTGCCGGTGGAGCTAGAACACTGAGCTTTCTAGGCCGTGAGGAAATTGAATATGGACCTGGAGCTAGCGGGCTAGAAGAGGCTGATGCAACTCAGCGAACTTGATGAGTTTCGTTTTGATGCTTATGAAAGTGCCAAGGGCTACAAAGAGAAAACAAAGAGGTGGCACGATCAGCTTATGGTGCCTCGTATTTTCGAGCTGGGGCAGAAAGTGTTTCTTGTCAATTCAAGATTGAAGCTGTTTCCAGGGAAATTGCGGTCCAAATGGTCGAGTCTGTTTGAGGTAGTAAGAATGACCCCGCACAGGGCAGTGGAGTTGTGGCAAGAAGATCGAAGTGCCACGTTCTTGGTTAATGGACAGCGGTGTAAGCATTACTAGGGTGAGGACGTTATTCGAGAGAAAACATTTGTCACTCTAGAGGATGATTGAGCTTTAATGACGTCGAGCCGCGACGGAAAACCAGGCGCTGCACGGGAGGCAACCCGTGAAATTGTTGTAATAGATGAGTAGAATTAGTTAAAAAGAAAAAAGAAAAAAAAAGAGAAAAAAAATATAAATAAAAACAAAAATTGTGGTTGTGTTTGAAACCTATAAATTCTAACCAATTTCTTGTTGTGAGATGATTTTCATGTGGAACGAAGGGCAAAAATGCAAAGGATCGCGAAGGAAGAAATTGAGGTGAGAAAAAATTAAAAAGTGGCAAGACAGTGAGCCTGTGCGATGGCTCCGTGTCACGGAGGAGGGCCTCCGCGTTACCCTCTGTGACACGTTGAAGGTATTCTAGAATTTTCACAAATTCCATAACACCTACGCGATGGCTCCATGTCACGGAGGGGGTGCTCCGCGTTACCCTCCGTGACACGTTGAGGTGTTATCCGCGTCGGGTCACACCGGGTCACCGGGTGACCCGTGCGAAAGATCCTCTTTTTAACCCCAAAAACCCATCATTTTTCCCATTTCTCACTCCCCTCCGCGATAAAACCCCTAAAATCCCTCCTTCCCCAACGTGACACGGACCTAGGATCGAATTTTCTTCAACTTTTCTTCGATATCATCGAATTAAAGGTATGTTCTTGAACTTAACCTCAAATTTTGCCTAAATTTTTTATTTTTGAGCATGTGAGGTGAGTAGACCTTGCCCTAAGTGTAAATTGAGCTTGAATTCATTTAAGTTATGGTTGATTGATGTTCGTAGTATTTTTATGATTATATGAACTCGATAAATACATGTTTGATTGAATTTTTGCGAAATTGGTAGCAAGGGTTGGTATGTGTATAGGAAGAAACTAAATTGGGTAGAAAATGTGAAAAAAAAATTGGGTTGTGCATGTTGGGTAAGGTGAATTGTGTGTGACTATAGATGAATATGCTAAATAAACAAGGGAATTTTCGGGAAAATGAAATTGGTGAATTGCATAGGTTGTTGTTGAGAAAATTTTTGGCTAAGTGCTATGTGATGTAATGGAATAGATGGTGATATTGTGATTAGTTGTACGAAGTCTAAGTAGTACATAGTAATTATTCCATCGACTTATCCAAATGCACGAGGCATGTTTATTGATAAAAATTGGAAAAGAAGGATTGTCTTGCCGAATTGTTTTCATTGTGGCTGAAGACTAAGTGTGGGTGGCCTAACTCAACCCAACCTTAATCGAAGAAAATCTTTTGACTTGAATAACATGGGGACTGTCTGTGTGATTTGACAGGAATGATGTCAAGCAGGCAAGACAAAGGAAAGGGTGCATCTACATCAAGCGCCGGTAGAAAGAGGATTAGACTGGGAACAGCAGTTCCAGCAGCACCAGCGGTTCCACGCGGCCAACGCCGTTAATATGGAACCTGATGGGTAACTGACGAAGGGAAGAAATGGTATGCAAAGCATAAGGAGACCAAATACTTCCCTGAGGAGCACATTGCAAGGGAGCCACTTGCACAGGAATTTCCCATAATAGTACACCGGATTGACACCGTCGGGCTGAACTTCATCTTCGAAGAGCCCAAGGAGTGCAATCTCCATCTAATCAGGGATTTCTATGCAAACTGGAACCCAACACTACACAATCACACCGTCAAGATAAGGGGGCAGGTTGTCACCTTTGAGCCCCATCACCTTAATGCCATATTGGGGGTGCGGCACACAGACGCCCATGTACTCCGGCAGCTGAACATAACTCCACCTTATGCGAATATCAGACGCACTCTGTGTGGAGCCCGCTCGACAGTGCGGTGGAGCAGGCACAAGGAGAGGGGCTACCATCAGACACTGCATTAATCTCAAATGAACAAGGAAGCTAGGATTTGGCTTAAAATTTTGTGTTCCTGCCTGATCCTGGGGGTGCACTTGACAGATGTCACCGGGGATCGTGTGTGCTTGGTTTATGCCCTGATGAAAGGGATGGAGATTAATGTTGGGGCGGCGATCATCTCCGCCATGTAGAGGGCCCGTTTTCATCAAGGGAACAGGTACGGATTTGGTGTTTTGCTGACCACATTCCTGAGGGGCCTTGATATCAAGGAGGAGGCCCTAGACTACATCCCGCAAATGGATAGGCGTGCCTTGGACATCACCAAAACCAAGGCACCCGACACCACTCACGGACCAGTTCTCACACTAGCCGAGCGACATACTCAGGATGATCAGTATATGGCTCGCATGTACGGGATGCAGATGCTGCAGTTGCGAATAGGCGGGAGGCCAGCAACAGAAGATGAGCTATGATAGCTCGAGCTAGATTATCCCTTTGGCGTAAATTCCCGGGCTCTATGCCGAGTGGGGCCAGCTTTTGTGGAGCCTATAGATGATGATGTCCCCACTGATGAGGAGACACGCCGCGATGACTCAGATGTTGAGTCAGATGAGGACAACGGGGGCGATTCAGATATGGGAGACGAGGCAACGGCACCTGATGAAGCAGTTGAATACTTCAATTGATCAGGGAGTTTCACCACCTACTTCTATGCTATGTTCAATTTGATGAACACTGGGGACAGTGTTCGGTTTAAGTGTGGGGTGGGAGTAGTTAGGTGCCAGTTGTTTTGTTGTTGTTTATGTTCATGTCTTGTTGTGGTGCCTGTTGTGAAAAAAAATTGTGACCCTGTGATTTTGTGTGTATGTTTTGTATTGTAATTCGGTGTTGTAATGAATGTTAAGCTGTTGTGTGCAGTGTTGGGTTGTTGTTAGCTGGTTGTGTAAATACTTTTTTTGTTTTCTATCGAAATTATCAATATTTTTAAAATTTTTGTTGAATTGTTATGATTGGGTTTCTCGGCCTTTATTTTCGGTGCTTTTACCGAGAATAGTCTCATTGAACCGAAGTTGTAAATAGTGATCGTTCCCTATGATAGATGGATGACGACCGTCTTAAGGGAAATGTAGTCGATAGGAGTAGTTTTGTTCTTTTCTTTTATTTTCTTTATTTTGTTTGTTTCCCAAACGTGTTGTTACCTCATGGTTCGGAATTCTTGTTGCGTGTTGTACATGATATTGAAATGCAAAGATGATTCGTATGAAAGCATGCAAATGTGTAAACATGTTGAGATACCTAGGCCATAGAGTTCGAGTCGGTGTGATTGAGGCTTAATATTGAATTTTTGTAATTAGCTGATTGAAGATTGTGTGAATAAGTCTTGAGTTGAGCATGTGCAATGAGTGTGAGGTGAGGTTTCGATTCTTCCATGCTATTGTGAAGTGACTAGAACTTGCCTGGTGTGTGTACGAAACTAAATGAAGGATGTGAGTGTAGGAAAGGATGTAGGCATTTCTTTGATTTAATCGAAAGTTTTTCCATTAACATACCTACCTTGAATGTACATCCTAGTTATCCCCATTAAGCCTTTATCCTATTTTTTTCTTTCATTGAAGAGGTAGAAACCGATCTTAATCCCTTCTTTTCATTAACCATGGATTTGATCCAAAACTCTTAAGCGCTCAAGAAAAATAATTTTCCCACAGTGTCAAGGAGTGAAAAGTGTCAAAAGAAAGGAAAAAGCGGAAGTGGTGAAAGTAAATATAAGGTCAAAGGTGCACTTTCCAAATTTAAATAAAATGAAGATGTATAACTAATCTTTGTTATTAAGTCGAGTGTGCTTAAAGATATGGGAACAAAAATAAAGAAAAAAGTCAGAATGGGAGGATGAAGGAAGAAACAATGCCCATAATGATGGTGGGATGTTTGGAAAATGCTTAAGGAGGCTAGATGATATTATTGGTTAGCCCAGTATTTATTAGTTCCTTAGCTTACATTACAACCCGTTAAGTCCTACGTGATCTTACATCACGCTTCCTTATATTAGTGGAGTAATACACTAGAGGCAAGCCTATGGTTCATACATGATGCATGTGAATTCTTTGGGAGAGAGAGCGAAATCATGTTCGTATACCCCTACATGTAATGCTTTGGAAATCATATGATTGAAAAAGGGGAAATTCTCTTGTGTTGTGAGGGCATATGCTTGATGAGAGATTGAATTTCGTGTCGGATGTCTTGATCAGCTGATTTGCATGAGTTTGCCAAGATCGAGAGTTGATTCTTGAGTCTAGGAGGTCTTAATGTGGTGAATGTCATTGTAGAGATGACACTAAGCATGTTTTCTTGATGATTTGCTATATTAAATAATCAGTATAACCATAGCTCAAATTGTTGAGCCAACGTAGCTATACATGGGTGTCAATTGCATGAGATATGAGATTATTGTTTGAGGAAGAACAAGGTTTTAAGTGTGGGGTAAGTGATCTTGGGCATAATTATGTGCCCAAGTGATGCTCAAATGCTCTACTTCATCTTGTTTATCTATCGTTATTTGTACATTCTCATGTGATTTGTGGTTAAAAGGTGAATTTATACTAACCAACATGATTAGTGTTGTTTTGCAGGAAAAATATAATTTTAGGAAGCTAAGTTGCATGTTGGTGAAAATTGGGAATGGACTCGGAAGAGAGCAGTGGAAAAGGTCAAGGAAAAGCAGCAAATATAGGGGCTCCGCGATGGAGCTGTGTCACGCTGCCATCGCGGAGGCAGACTGCCTCGGATGATTTATTTTGGCAAATTTCCAGTGAAGGTTCGCGATGGCGCCGTGGCACGTTGGCCAAGCCCAGCGTTACATGTCGTGGCATGTTGCCTGTATTTACCTGAAACATAAATTTACAGTGAGGGTCCGCGTTTGCACCGTGTCACGGAGCAGTGCTCCGCGATGCACTCCGTGACACGTTGCTTGTTATTCCGGAAAAAATTCCCACTAGTATAAATAGCACACTTAGGTTTATTTTTAATAATTCTAACTTAGTTGAGCAAGGACGTGGGTTACAGGCAGTTGAGGGGACGAATTCTTAGGGTTCTTCTCTAACTCTTTCTCTTTTATTTTCAATTATTTGTACGATTTATACTCATTTGTTGATGTTTAATCTACAAATGAGTGGCTAAATTCACTTCTTGCTGAGGTTAAGAACATTTGTAGTGGAATATAATTATTGATCATTTTGGTTTTTCATCTTTTCTTCCATGGTTGTTCTATCAATTCTTGTTCTCACTGCATTAATGTCTGGCCAATGTTAATGTACATCTAAAAAATCCAGTTTTATCTTGAAAAGGAAAGAAATTGGAAAGTTGTGAATTGGTAGGATATGATCTCTTCTTAGTTTGGGAAAATTGAGAATTGATTTACCTTCAGAATAGAAATATATCTGAAAGTCGTATTAGTCAATTAAGGAATCAATTTCGTATGGCTAGAACATGAAATTCTTTTATCACATAAATGTAGGTTGAAGGTTTATGATTCTTAAGTTGGGTAGAATACGAAAGTTTCTCTCCATAGGCAATAATTCTTGACTAGCAACCGAAGAAAAGATTAACCGAATTGTATCGATAAATTACTTCCCGACATGTTTGTTTTGGCCTCAGCTTGCTAATTACTATAGTTTAGACTCACTTTATCATTTTGTCTTAGATTAGTCTAAATTAGGAAACCAACTCTCAAAATCTTCTTTAAACTGTTGTCTGCATTTTTAGAGTTAGAGTTCATTAACACTTAATTCGATTATTACCTTGGTTCAGTCCCTGTGGGATCGATACTTGGCTTACTTTAGCCATTTTACTACTTGTTTGACCACGTGCACTTGCGTGTAGTTGAGAAACAGACGAACAAGTAGTTTCAAAGTCAGTCCAGAAATCTTGTCAGAACCTTCTCAGTCTCTACTCCAGTGAGTGATTTAGTTACAGCTAGACGGGTGTATAGAAGTTGTCTGGTCATAGTCCTTTAGAAAGTCACCTTAGTAGATCTAGTAGAGTTATCCATGACCGATTTTGATGTTATCCTTGGCATGGATTGGCCATTTGCATGTTATGCCTCAGTTAATAGTAGAACTCGAGCAGTAGAGTTCAGATTTCTGGGTGAACCAGTCCTAGAATAGAAGGGTAGTTCAGCTATGTCTGTAGGTTATTTCATTGCCTATCTTAAGGCTAGAAAGATGATCTTCAAAGGTTGTGTATACCATCTAGTTAGGGTTAAGGATACGACATCCGAGATCCCGACTAAAGGTTGTGTATACCATCTAGTTAGGGTTAAGGATATGACATCTGAGATCCCGACTATCCAGTCAGTCCCAATAGTATGTGAGTATCCAGAAGTCTTCCCAGATGATTTACTAGGAATCCCTTCCAAGCGGGAGATTGATTTTGGAATTGACCTTCTTCCTGATACACAACCTATATCTATTCCTCCTTACAGAATTGCCCCAGCCGAGTTAAAGGAGTTGAAGGAAGGACCTGTTAGATAAGGGTTTTATTAGACCGAGAAAATCCTCGTGGGGTGCACCAGTTCTCTTTGTCCGAAAGAAAGATGGTTCTCTCCGTATGTGTATTGATTATTGGCAATTGAACAAGGTCACCATCAAGAATAGGTATCCTCTACCCAGGATTGATGATTTTTTTGACTAGTTTCAGGGTGCCAAGTGCTTTTCAAAGATGGACCTCAGGTCCGGATACCATCAGCTAAGGGTGCAGGAGAGTGACATCACAAAGACAGCCTTCAGGACGCGGTATGGTCATTACGAGTTTGTAGTTATGTATTTTGGACTAACGAATGTTTCTGCAGCTTTTATGGACTTGATGAAAAGGGTGTTCAAACCATACTTGGATATGTTCGTGATCGTGTTTATTGATGACATCCTGATGTACTCTCAGAGTGAGGAGGAGCATGCTGTTCATTTAAGGGTGGTGCTACAAACTCTCAAGGATCTCCAATTTTATGCTAAATTTAGTATGTGTGAGTTTTGGTTGAATTCAATGGCATTTTTGGACTATGTAGTGTCAAGTGAGGGAATAAAGGTGTACTCTCAAAAAATAGAAGTGGTGAAGAACTGGTCTACACCGGTGAATCCTTAAGATATTAGGAGGTTTTTGGGCTTAGCTGGCTACTATTAGAGATTTGTTGAGGGATTTTAATCTATTGCAGCACCATTGACAAAATTTACCCAAAATAAAGTGAAATTCCAATGGTCGGAGGCTTGTGAGAGGAGCTTTAAGGAGTTGAAGACTCGACTTACCTCAGCACCGGTGTTAACTCTACCGGAGCGTACTGATCTTGGGCAAATTTATATGCCCAAGTGATACTCAAAGGTGTCATTTTAGTCTTGTTGATCTATCGATGTTTATACGTTCTCATGTGATTGATAATAAAATGTGAATTTATACTAACCAACATGATTAGCGTTGTTTTGCAGGTGAAATATAATTTTGGGAAGCTAAAATGCGTGTTGGGAGAGATTGGGGTTGGACTTGGATGTTAGTAAGGGAAAAAGCATTTGAAGGCACAAATTAAAGGGGCTTCGCGATGGAGCCGTGTCACGCTGCCATCGCGGATGCCTTCTACCTGGATAGGGATTTTTTTGCCAAAATCCAGTGAGGGTGCGCGTTGGGGCCGTGGTACGTTGGCCTAGCCCCGCGTTGCACGTCGTGCCACGTTGGGCCTTATTACCTGGACAATCAATTTCCAGTAAGGGTCCGCGTCAGTGGTGTGTCACGGAGGCAGTGCTCCGCGATGCACTCCGTGACACGTTGCTTGTTATTCTAGGAAAAATTACCACTAGTATAAATAGAACACTTAGGTTCATTTTTACTTATTCTGACTTGGTGGAGCAAGAACGTGGGTTACAGGCAGTTGAGGGGACGAAATTGTCAGGGTTTTTCTCTATCTCCTTCTTCTTTAATTCAATTGCTTGTATGTTTAACACTCATTTAACGATGTTTAATCCACAAATGAGTGGTTAATTCCTCTTCTTGCTGAGGTTAAGAACAATTGTATTGAAATGTAGTTATTGATCATTTGGGTTTTTCATCTTTTCTCCTATGGTTGTTCTATTGATTCTTGTTCTTACTGCATTGATGTGTGGCCAACGTTAATGTATATCTAAAAAGTCCGGTTTCACTCGAGAGAGCAAGAAATTGGAAAGTTGTGAATCAATAGGATATGATCTTTTCTTAGTTTGGGAAAATTGAGAATTGATTTACCTTCAGGATAGAAATATACCTGAAAGTCGTATTAGTCAATTAAGGAATCGGTTTTGTATGGCTAGAACATGAATTTCGTTTAATTGCAGAAATGTAGGTGGACGGTTCATGATTCTTAAGTTGGGTTAAATACGAGAGTTTTAATCCATTGGCGATAATTCTTGACTAGCAACCGAAGGAAAGATTAACCAAACATTGTATCGATAATTAGTTTTTATACATGTTCATTTAGCCTCAGCATGCTCACATTCATAGTTCAGACTCACATTAGATATTCGTTTTAGACATGGCATATAATTAGAAATCAACAAACTCTTCTTTGCACTGTTGTCTTCATTTTTAGAGTAAGTATAGTAACACTTAAGTATTTTGTTACCTTATCCCAGTCCCTGTGGGATCGATACTTGGCTTACTTAAGCCACTTTACTACTTATCGACCACGTGCACTTGCGTGTAGTAATTACCCCAGAGCAGAAGCGAACACGTACCGATGGGTTTATGGTGTATCACGATGCTTCAAGAATCGACCTTAGTTGCATATTTATGAAGCATGGTAAAGTGATACCATATGCTTTTAGACAGCTTGAAAGTTTATGAGGAGAGTTACCTGACCCATGACCTTGAATTGGCGGCGGTGGTATTCGCCTTGAAGATATGGAGACATTATTTGTATGGGGTCCTTGTAGATGTGTTTACGAACCATAAGAGTCTACAATATGTGTTTACCCAGAAGGATCTAAATCTATGGCAAAAGAGGTGGTTGGAGCTATTTAAGGATTATGACATGAGTGTCCTTTACCATCCGGGCAAGGCTAATGTAGTAAAAGACGCTCTTAGTAGACTCTCTATGGAGAGTGTGTCCCATGTGGATGAGGGGAGAAAGGAGCTGGTGAAGGATGTGCAGCGACTTGCATGGTTGGGGGTTCGTTTGGTTGACTCGATCGATGGAGGTGTTATTGTTCAGGACAGACCAGAATCATCCTTGGTGACTAATGTAAAATCTAGGCAAGACGAGGACCTTATTTTGGTAAAGTTAAAGGAAGTTGTTCAGAATCAGAAGTAGAGGTCTTCTCCAAAGGGAGAGATGGGGTGCTTCAATATCAAGGTCGCTTGTGTGTCCCGGACATTGATTATTTGAGAAGTCAGATGTTGCATGAGGCTCACAGTTCTAGATATTCGATATATCCAAGAGCTACCAAGATGTATCGTGACCTACGCGAATTCTATTGGTGAAATGGCATGAAGAGGTACATGGCAGAAGCTAAATGCCCGAATTGTCAACAAGTGAAGGTTGAGCATCAGAGGATGGGAGGTGTGCTTCAGGATATCAGTATTCCCACTTGGAAATTAATAGGGACTTCATCATAGGGTTGCCTCGCACTCATCAGCAATATGACTCCATTTGGGTTGTTGTAGACAGGTTGACCAAAGCCGCTCACTTTCTACCGGTCAAGACCATTGATACAGCAGAGGATTATGCCAAACTATACACCGAGAGGTAGTTCAGTTTCATGGAGTTTCCTTGTCCATCATATCGGACAAAGGTACCCAGTTTACCTCTTAGATTTGGAGGTCGTTTAAAAAAGGATTGGGTTCTCAGGTTAAGTTCAGTATAGTATTTCACCCGCAGACGGATGGTCAAGCAGAGCGGACAATTCAGACTCTCGAAGACATGTTGAGAGCATGTACGATTGACTTCAAGGGTGGTTGGGATGACCATTTTCCTCTTATTGTGAAGCACGTTGGCAGGGTGGCGTATGAATTGGAGTTGCCCTCAGAATTAGCTTCCGTGCATCCTGTTTTCCACGTATCGCTCTTAAAGAAGTGTTTGGGTGATCCAGCTCTAGTTGTCCCGGTGGACAGTGTCGGCATGAAAGAAATCCTTAGTTATGAGGAGGTTCCAGTGGAAATACTGGATCATCAGGTTCGAAGTCTAAGAAACAAGGAAGTAGCTTCAGTTAAAGTTTTATGGATGAATAAGCATGTTGAGGGAGCAATGTGGGAAGCCAAAGCAGACATGATGGCTAGATACTGACATTTATTCCCTATCGGCTCAGTTCCAGCTTAAGGTATCAATTTTCTCCCTAAAACTCTATTCAGTTTCGTGTTCAATTCATGTTACCCAGTTTCTTTCATGTATATAGAAGTAGGTATGATTCATGACTTCAGTTCAGACATGCAGTTTTAATTAGAGTTAGTCATTCTGTCAGTTTTCAGCTTATATGATTAGTATTTGAATATGATGATTGCATTTCTCTGCTTTTCTATGTGGTTTCCAACATTCGAGGATGAATGTTCCTAAGGGGGAGATATTGTTATACTCCAAAAGTCCAAAGATCAGACCTGGGAGTTGAAACAAAGAAAACTGGAAATCCGGTACCAGGTCACAGAACGAGCCGTTTTGTGACCCGTGGGGTAGACCACGAGTCGTGAAGTGACTTGTTGTGAGGTGCTAGATTTGAGTAGAAATTTTGAGTTTTGAAGTTCCCACGGACATGACAACGAGTCGCGGTCAGTCCGCACAACTCATTGAGTCAGTCGTAGTCAAGGGTTATGGGAAGGTGAAGAAGAAGTTGGCGGTGTACCCTACGGTTGGACACCAGGATTCGTTGGATGAGTTGTGGTCAGCCTTTGGTGAAAGACTTGAGACATTGGGTAGTGAAGGCAACAAGTGGTGATCACGAGTCGTGGTCACTAATAATGATCCATTAAATCCCTCGTAGGGACCCTTTGAGGAAAAGTAGTAGTGCAGATGACGACAGTTGATGACGATTCGTTCTCCCTGGTAACGACTCGTCCAGTCCCTCATTGGGACTGGCAGTCGGTTATTTTCTGCAAATTTAGTAAGGGCTTTTCTGTAATTCCTATAATCCTAAGGCCTAAACTATGTCATTTTAATCTATGGATGATGAGTTTTAAGAGGGGTAAGTTCATTTTAGGCCACTCTTGCTCATGCATGCAAAGTTAGAGAGCTAGAGAGGTGATCAAGCTTAATTCCTTCAAGTTTTTCTTCAATCCTTCGTAGGGTAATCAAGGGAGTGGTAGAATCAGATCCTATCAGGTATGTAGGGTTATGAATGGGTGAATTCGTTCACACCCATGCCCAATCCCTCTCTAAATAATGAAAATTCATATGTTGATTCTATGGGGTTTTAACCCAATGCATGAAATTCCTAATTTTCTACATGGGTATGATCTAATTACGTTTCTAATATTGAATTATGACTCATGGTAAAGTTTTACATTATTTTCAATTATAATCATGTTTCAAGATTTATATGCCCATTTATGATAAGTTGATGAAAGTTGAGATTTATTATGAATGCTCAAGTATGATATGATATTATTGATGAAAAACATATTTTCAAGTTACCCATGTTTATAATTAGGTTTTCAAGTGAATTAAATATTTTCAAGAATGTTAATGTATTGGGCAATGCCCATATGTTCAAGTATGATTTATAATTTCCCAAATTAAGCTTACAACATGGTTTTGGAGTTCAGACTCCCGCTTATGTTCAACTTGTGGTATGGTTTGAGAAAAAGCTCCTCATATATGATTTTAGATTTGATATGTATTTGATTATTAAGCTTTATGAAAAGAAGATGGTAAGCTTCGTTGAAAAATGATGGATAGCATATGCAGGTGTTTGGGAGTAGTTT
Organism: Datura wrightii; assembly: GCA_035772735.1. Classification (NCBI taxonomy): domain Eukaryota; kingdom Viridiplantae; phylum Streptophyta; class Magnoliopsida; order Solanales; family Solanaceae; genus Datura; species Datura wrightii. Next base: position 33,737,348 of record JASDFA010000001.1, read on the forward strand.
CTAGCACCGAGTAGGCTAAGGGTTGGACGACCCTATGCCTCAAAACTACGCGCCAACATAGGTTTATACATATCATATATATTTTGGGACTTGCCTTGTGAGCTATCCCTACCCCGAATGGGCCTCGAGCTTGATATTGATATCATGGTATCGTCCTTAGCCCTGGCAAGGTTTTGGACGACTCTACCCACCTTAGTGTGATAGTTGGGACCACATAAGCTCTATCATGATAATGTCGGTTATAAGATGAGTCTTCCATTGTTCCTCATGATTTCAGTTATGCATGTTTATCATTCATGATATCTATATATGTTCTAAAGTAGGATTGATCCAATGTTCAATTTTACTTATGATTTTCACATTTTCATCTTTGGGTCAATCGATTCATTTATGTGATATGTTATGTTCAGATCATGATTTCAGAAAATAGAATGCAAGCCCTACTCTCATATTCTTATCTCTCATATTTTTATCTTGATTATGTTTCAGTCTCTGTTGGTGAGTCCTCATTTATCGAGGGCCCCTCTTTTATTCAGTTATGTATGCGTATTTTTAGTTTTTAGATTAAGAGAGTTAGTTGGGGTCATGTTCCATCAACTCATCAGACTTAGAGGCTTTTCAGATGATAGATTATATTTAGCTTCAGACTCGTGTTGTATTTTCAGATTGTATATTATGCTTAGACTTATGCTATTCTTACTATGATAAGTCTTCCTCTTTATTTGATTGAGTTAGATGTATGTCCATGCCATGGGTCGACTTGGAGTCTCTCAGGGATTCTTGTCCCGTGTCTCGATCGGGACCTATATTCGGGTCATGACAGGGGAGGGTGTGGCTTTTTCAAGCCATGACATAAAAAAAGCCAAGAATGGGTCAAGAAGCATAAATTGAGGATGCTAGCATGCCACAACAACCACACAGAGATATGGACATTGTTGGTTCATGAAGCAAAAATATAAAAAGTGATTTAAAGAACATAAAGATTCAACATATTCTCATGAATTATATGTTGATAGAGATTGCTTAGCATCCGAATTTCCTCACATGATTTATAGAATACATACTCTTGTGTTGGATTTTGTCTTCAATGATCCAAGGGAGTGTAATTTAAATATGGTAAGGGAATTTTTGGAAAATTGGGAGCCTAAGGAGAGGATGAACCAAGTGAATATTAGAGGAAAAATTGTGAATTTTGCGCTCGCTGCTTTAAATAGATTGCTTGGTTCTCCTAATGTTGATCCACGGAGAATGAAAGACCTTCTCTTAAGACCTTCTTATAAAGAGATACGACATACTCTTAATGGCTCGAATTCATAGCATGGTGGGCCTGACACCAACAGTACGGATATCACGTATCTTTTTCTTATGCACCATATGAGCAGGGAGGCTAGAATATGGTTAAAAATTATTTGTGCTTGCTTGGTTCCTGGAAAGCATGTGACGCATGTGACTAGAGAGAAAGTTTGTCTTATTTTTGCTTTGCTGTCTGGGAGGCGGAGAACTGTTGGAGTCATTATTAGGGATGTCTTGAGGAGAGCGAGGGTGAAAAAGGGGCAGAGATTTAGTTTTGGGGGTGTTTTGACCCGATTTCTGAGAGAATGGTAGATTGACGATAAGGTAGTCGACTATAGACCACGGTATGACCCAAAGGGGCTAGATGGACAAAGACAAAGGAGCCCGAGAGTATACATAGTCTTGTGTTATCTATCAGTAAGTGCAATGTGCACATTGATAATATTCTCTCACTGCTAGAGTCATTTGCGGCTGGCTCTCTTTCCCTGGGGGAACATATGCTCCATTCCTATCATTTTTTTGTCCATCTCGATTTCGCCAATTTCCTTGGTCTCTATCTCTAAATCCATACTTGTCATAATTGTTATTGCTATAGCAGTTTCGACCTTGATTTCCTTAGCCTTGACGCCAAAAGTCTTGGTTAGACCCTTGGGTGTTGGCTTAGAAACCCCCCTAATTGTTGACAAAATTATCCTCCCGTTCCATATTAGGGAAGCAACTGTCATACCTAGGACACTTGTCTTGAGCATTCACCGTATGCACCTTTTGTGAGTTCATTGTTGTCAGGTTCTTGATGATCAGTCTTAATTGGGTTTTGAGATGAGCCATATCCTGATCCTATTCTTCTTCTTTCTTCCACTGCTCTGCTATCATACCTCTAGAATTATTTACTACAGCAGCCTTAGATTCTTGAGTGTTTCATATCCTGTTGGTCTTCATCATCTTATCCAGTATTTCACTGGTCTCTGTGAATGTTGAAGTGGGGAGTATTTACGTACTTATTTGCCAGATTTTACCCATACTTAGTTATGTGTTAAGAACAAATTATGTGTATTTTATTTGATTTTATATGATATTTGTGAAAAAGAGCTAACACACATAATTAGATATTTTCAGGGATTAAAGTGATGGTTTTGGACTTATTTGAGGCTTAAAAGAGATAGAATTACCAAGACAAAGTCAAAAGGAGCAAGTGACACAACATAATAGAAGATGGCATTGCGCAGGCACATCTATGCAAAGACCTGCGCGATGAGCAGGAAAATCCAGGCAACAAATGGTGCGCCATGGAGGCCTACTGGTGCTTCAAGTAGTGGGACGCACGCCAAGTATAGCTGACCTAGCTTTTGCAAAATCTAATCCTAGTTCAAGTAGGAACTGAATCTGTAAAGTCCAATCCAAGTCAAAGTAGGAAAAGATGCAGATTCATTCTACCACTATATATATCCCCTTTTAAGATAATTTTACACATCTATACATCGAGAGTCACACAAAATATTTATGCATTGAATTATTGTAAGTGTGAAAAACATTTTTCCATACTAGTGTTGGAGAAACCATCAAGTTCTTGTGATTCTAATTAGCTTTCCAAATTTGTCAAACAATTTCATATTATTGTAACTATTTTATTATGACCTTTTAAAAATCTTATGTGATTGTTTCTTCAAACATGAGCGGCTAAATCTCTTAAACTAGGTTTGTGGGAAACATGATGGATTAACGAAAGTAGGCAAAATAAAATAGTGATTCTTGAATGGTGAATTGAGTGGATTGTTATTCTCTTCGTTTTAATGAGTTTTAGCGGTTGCAAACATTGAAACGTACCTATATCATCAACTTGCTTGACCAAAGAGGTTGAAGTTAGGAAAAGAGAATAACAAATGGAAATTTGGGGCTACCAACCCTCATCTAATTAACTTGAGCTCTAACCAAGGATAGTTAATCAAAGAGTTATAGCGAGGACAAAATATACACGCCTAAAGTTGGAGAAGATTTAGGTGAAATTCGTTTATGTAGGTTGATAGACGTTAGATGAACTTAATCATCGGTCTTACACAAAATTCACCAGGATAGATCACTAATAAGATAAGCCTACTACATTATGCAATCATGGAGAATAAAATCCTAGTTTTGTCTCATCAATTTAATATCAATTTAATCACTGTTTAGAATTATATTTTCTTTTATTTGCAACCCCTCTTCCAAAAAATTGATTTACTTATCATTAACATAGTATTTCTTCTCTACTCCCTGAGGGATTCACCCCAACCTAATTGGGTTACTATATTTGACAACAGTCGCGTTATACTTCATTACTAGACACAATTTAGGTGGGATCAAAAGTATGAGCCGTCATCGACCCCTCTGCTATCTTATCTGCTACAGCTTTGTTGGTGGCACTTATTGACCTGTAAAATACCTCCAGAAGAACTTTCTCTAGAGGCTTGTGATTACGACACTACTTCAACTTCTTTTTGAATCTCAGCCACGCCTCAAAGCATCCCCTGTCAACTATCTAAAATTGTTGATCTCATCCCTCAACTGAATCATTAGTAAGGGTGGGAAAATCCTCTCAAAGAAAGCTGCTCAGTTCATCCCAGGTGGTGACAGACTCATCTGGAAGCTCATTCAACAATAGAGTAGCTTCCCCTATCAGTGAGAAAGGAAATAACCTAAGTCTAATAGCCTCTTGCATAACCCCTAGCAGTCTGTATGTGTTGTAGATTTCAGTGAAATTGATCAAGTGCTACTTTGGATCTTCACTAGACAAACCATTAAACAACCCATTCATGCTTAGCAATTGCATCATTATACTTGTAACATCGAACTTAGCATTAGCTGGAAATGGAGGTGGGACAATTATTCAAGTGTAATCAACTTTTTCCTGCTCAAACTTTCTCTCGAAGAGCACATTCCTTACAACATTATGTCCATGAGGATGAGGGGGGTTTAGTTTGTTCCTTTTTGCCAAGGCGGTAGAAAATTGTGCGGTATCAGCTCTCCTAATTGCGTCAGCTAGTTGAGCTTCTTCTGCCCGTCGCGCAACTTCGGCCCACTGTGCCTCTGTCAACTCTTTCTCAAAAGGGAGGTTAAGTTGTGCTACTGGGTTTTGCCATGCAAACCTGAGATAAAGAGAAAACAAAAAAAAATAAAGAATGTAAATTTCAAAGTAAAGACTACTAGAAGGATTTAAATACCAATTAATTATTTATAAACTATATTCCCAATCAACGGCGCCATAATTTGATCACGCCTAAATTACATCTTACAATGAAGTATAAAGTGGCCGCTAACAAATATTGTAACCTATAGGGAATAGGTCAAAAATAATATGTTAATAGTAAGTAAACCCACCATATTCAATATTTTGAAAGGGGATTTTGCAATAAAAAAAAGTATTTTTAAGCTAAGAAGTTGTTATCAAATTGATGAGAACAAACTAGGACTGTGTTCCCCATGATTTCATAACGTAGTGGGCTTATTTTCTTAGTGATCTATCCTAGTGAATTTTGAGTAAGATTGATGATGAAGTTCATCTGATGTCTCTCGACCTACATAGATGAATTTAACTCTAAATCCTCTCGAACTTTAGGTGTTCATATTTTGCCCTCATCATGTCTTGTATTAACTATCCTCAATTAGTGTCCAAGTTAATTAGATGAGGGTTAGTAGCCTTGAATTTCTATTGTTATTCTCTTTTCTAACTTCAAACTCTTTGGTAAAGCAAGTTGATGATACAGGCATATTTCAAACGTTTGTAACCACTAAAACTAATTAAAACGAAGAGAATAACAATTCACTCTATTCACCATTCAAGAATCACCATTTTATTTTGCCTACTTCCAGTATTCCATCATGGTTCCCACAACCCTAGCTAAAGAAATTAGCTGCTCATGTTTGAAGGAACAATAGCTGCTCATGTTTGAAGGAACAATCACATAAGATTTATAAAAATTCATGATGAAATACTTAAAATAATATAAATTATTTGACAAAACTTGAAAGCTAAACATAATCACAAGAACTTGAATTTTTTCTCCCAATAATCATATGAAATAATCCGTTCCATAACTTGGAACAGTGCACGAACTATGCGATGATAGGAATAATTTTCTACACTAAAAATATTCTAAAAGGGGGTATATATAGTAGTAGAATAAATCTGCCTTTGTTCCTACTTGGACTGGATTTGAGTCGGCAACCCAAGGTCTGCATCGCACCTCTCCTTTCTCCATTCTGGTGTCGCATCGTGCAACACTTTGTGCCAGTGTGTTCCTAGATACGTGTAATACCGTGAAGGTTTCTAAGACTAGACTCCGGATTTGTATTGTGATCAGCAAAAAAAAGTTCAAAAAAATGCCTAAAAATGACTCGTTGTACGAGTCATAGGAAGCAGAAACGGATCGTGAGTTCCAGTTGTGGTGAAATTTTTTTTGGAGTCATCGTTTGGTTTTGTATTGACAGGGTGGATGGTGCAAGTCATGGTATGACTTGTTGTGAGGAACAATGAGTCGTGATTAGTACCATGGGAAGGCGTATTGAAAGTTGGTGCAATGACAACAGACAGTCTAACGATTCGTCGCCACATGGTACGACCCGTTGTGTTGGTGTTCATGGTGGAAATTCTAGAAGCTTTAATTATGGAGTTGGTAGTGATGACGAGAGGACACAACGGGTCATTGTCACAAGTAATGACCTATCCTATCGAGTCGTCGTTTGAAGGCCAAAGAACTGAGAAATTTTGGAAGGAAGTAACGAGTGATGTAATGAGTTGTTGGATCGAGGGACGACTCATTGGTTGAGTCGTGGCATCTAGCAGTGTGACTTATCTTACGACATTAGTAAGGGTATTTCTATAATTTCTAAGCTCCTACGCCTAAACTACGTCATTTTACTCCATTAAAGAAGTGTATTAAGAGAGTTTAACCTATTCTAATTCATTCAACTTCCATGCATGAAATATTAGAAGTTTCCCTTTGAAGATCAAGCTTAAATCATATAATTTCTTCCCTAATCTCTTGGGCTTTCAAGGTCAAATTTAGATTCAACTTGCCCAACTATGTAGGACTATGAATGAGAGTTTCCTTTCACTCTCATGTCCTAATTTCTCCTCAAGTTCATCAATTCAAATCTTAATTCAAGTTGTTGATCCTATGGGGTTTTAGCCTAATTTCATCAAATTCTCTATGATTTATTTATGGTTAATTCCCTTCATGTTTCAAAGTATGTTTTAAGATTCATGGGCAGATTTTATACTTGTTTTGATTATAAATTCATGAATTCAAGTTTTAGAAAATTATACCCAATTTTGCAAGTTTCTTGAAAAGTCTAATTTATGATTCATCATTTCAAGTGTGATGAGATATCTAGTATGCATGAATGTTTGTAAAGTATCCATATATGAATGTATGATTTTGACTTATGAAGTCTATTTCAAGAATGCATGATTTTAAGATTTTGGGTACGCCTACACAGGTTAAGCATGTTTTAATGATTCAGCTCAGTTCTATAAAATCAGCTTACCATATGGTTTTGGGATGTATACTCCCACTTTTAGCTTATGGTATGGTTTGAGCTTCATTGAAAAATGATGGTGAGCATCTTGCATATTTTTGGGAGTACTTGTCTAGCACCGAATAGGCTAGGGGTCAGGTAAACCCCGGGTCTCAAAATTACTCCCCAATGTAAGTTTATATATTTACATTGGGACCTCCCTTGTGAGCTTCCCCTGCCCCCAAAAGGGGCCTTCAACTTGATATCAAGATCATGGTAGCGTCCTTAGCCCTGGCAAAGTTTTGGACAGCTCTTCCCACTTAAGTGTAATAGTTGGGGCATTACGTAAGCTCTATTCTGATGGTGTCGGTTGTGACAAGTCTCCTATTATCCTCATGATTTTAGTTATGCATGTTCATGACTTATGATATTATGTTTTACAACAGGTTTGACCCATAAGCTTTTACTTATGGTTTCAGTTATGGAAAGTCAGATGATTTTTATTTTAGCTTTGGGTCATTCTATTCAGATATGATATTCAGCTTGTGACTATACATGATTCAGACTCAGATTTCAGCATGCAGTCCTTACTCTCTTGATCTTATGATTTATGTTTATATACATGATTTTAGTTTATCCTTACTCAGCATGTTTTACTTACCCTGCATACTCAGTACATTCCAAGTATTGACCGCATACTCTATGTTGTATTGTTTCATGATACAGGTTCAGACGATCAGACCCAGTTCCGCCACTAGCCAATTTCCTGCAGCTTAGTTTAGTTTCCCATTATTGGTGAGTCCTCATCCTCAGAGGACCTTCAGTTAGTGTCGAGTTATGTTATTTTCAGTTTAATACTTTAGTGAGCTAGTTGGGGATGTTGTCCCATCAACTCTTCAGACATGTTAGAGGTTTATCGGACAATTTGCAGAATTTCAGAATTGTTAGTTTTGACTCTGTTATAATTGATATGTATTCAGACTTTCGCTTATTCATGATTAGTTTATCAAATTTCTGCTTGATGTATGCTCTTTAGCCGCTATGTTCATTCCATGGGTCGACTTGGAGCCATTAGTGATTCTAGATTCTATGTCTTGATTTAGGGTCCCAGCTCAGGTCGTGACAATGCGATTGTACGATGCCAACCTCTATTTTGCTATGGCACTTGCTCCTTTTCAGTTTGTCTTAGCAACATTTTCTCTTTTGAGCCTCAAATAAGTCAAAACCCATCACTTTTATCCCTACAAATATCTAATCATGTGTTAACTCTTTTTCATAAATATCATATAAAATCAAAGCAATAACACACAATTTATTCTCAAAACATAGCTAAGTTTGGGCAAGATATGGAAAATAAGTGTGTTAATGCAACCAACATTAACTCTCCCCAATTTTGGGTTTTGATGATTGGAGTAGTAACTAATCTTCTTTACAACTACTCGAACACCTCCAAGCATACCTCATCAAACTTAAAAAGAGTGTCTTTCTTATGCAGCATGTATAAGGGAGAGAAAATCATAGAGAAATCTTTGATGAACCGACAATAGAAACCTGCATGGCTCAAGAAACTATGAACTCCATTTACAACTTTTAGAGGAGTTAATTTTTCAAATGCCTCTACTTTTGTCTTATCCACCTACGATCCATTTTTAGACACCTTGTGTCCATCAATATCCCTCTGGCACCATAAAATGACATTTCTCCCATTTCAGCTCAAGGTTAGCCTCCTTACACCTAGCAAGCACATTACTCAAATTTATGAAACAGTCATCAACATAAGGTTCGAAGACAGAAAAATCATCCATGAAACCTCAACAAACTTTTCTACCATGTCAATGAAGATTGTCATCAGACACCTTTGAAAAGTTGCAGGTGCATTACAAAATCCAAATGACATTCTTTGGAAGGCATATGCATCATATAGGCAAGGGATGCTAGTTTACTCTTGATCATCAGGTGCAATTGTAATTTGGTTATAACCAAAATAACCATTCAAAAGCAATAGTATTCTTATCTGACCAACTTGTCTAGCATCTATTCAATAAAGCGGATGGAAAAATGGTCTTTCTTGGTTTCATTATTCACCTGCTATGCTTTTCACCAGGAGGACAAAAAGTAGTTACCTTTATCCCAGGTAGAATGCCTTATCAAAGGTACAATAGATAGCAAACGTATTTATTTTGACTCCCGATCAAGAACGATAAATAGGTGATGCAACATCCTTAATTCTATATACATTTTTCTTGACTTTATAGATTCATTCAATTGAACCAACACTCAAAAGAGGACCACAAGCTCAAGGCTCAATGAAACAGAAAGTTTCAGCATATTGAAAATGGGTTTAATAGTGAAAGAAAGAGTTCGACATTCATTTTTGAATGAATATTCACAGCTAAGTTTACTCAAAAGGGGACCAGATTCATGGTGATTAGAGGACACATCTAATCGTTCACATCTAATGTGAGACATTCTCTCCCAGTTATATGATTAACAGGATCAGTCGGCTAGAGAGCGAGGCTATTTTTCTTTCATAAAGACAAAGTTATCCCTTCTAGTGACCAAATCCTCAGTTTAGGAGCCTTATGATCAATACAAATCCTTCACATTATGAAAGTTCAAGTTGAAATTGATTTTTTTTTATCATTCACCACAACTACCATACCTTCTTTCTTGGGCATACACTAGATTGGACTTACCCACTTGTTCTCTAAAATAGGGAACAATGTTTCCAGTGGCAGACAGGTGAGTAACGCGTAAGAACCTGCCCTTGGGAGCGGAACAATAGTTGGAAATGGCTGCTAATACCCCATAGGTTGAGGAGCAAAACGACGAATCCGCACGAGGAGGGGCTCGTGTGTGATAGCTAGTTAGTGAGGCAATAGCTTACTAAGGCGATGATCAGTAGCTGGTCCGAGAGGATGATCAGCCAAGATGATACATGGATCGAGCCATTTTATCAATTTATTTCTCACTACCTCTTTCATGTCTGGGCTTAAGTGATGTTGGTGTTCCACACTGCGCCCCTCCTCCGTGATAATTTTAAGTATGCAAAATTTTGGGCTTATACCTTATATGTTAGTCATGATCCATCCAATTTCCTAATTATACTATCTAAGCCCTCTCACCAACTTTTCAGTCTGTAGATTAGACAATTTAGAAGAAATAATCATGGGCAGAGTGTTAATCTGACCCAAATAGGTATAACAGAGGTGAGGAGGTAAGGGTTTAAGTTGCACTTTGGAGCTTCTTCGACGGATAGTTTGGGAAATGCTCCACTTAGTATGTCTAGAGTTTCAAATTTATGGCTCCTTATATATAATGGAACGCTCCCAGATAGTGCACCATCTCTATGACTTCCTCGTCAAACTCTATTCCATTAGGCATTATAATTATTTTTTATACAGGGTCATTTAGATATATACCTATCACGACCGGAACATAGGCCCGGATTGAGACATGGGACAAAGAACGCCGAGAGGCTCCAAGTCGACCTATGACATGAACATGATATCTAAAGCTCAACATAATAATGAGGAAGTCTAACATATAGAATAGCAGAAGTCTGAAAATCTGATAACATCGAATATTTGAATACATAATAGCGATCTGAAACTAAAAACATACTATGTCTGATAAGACTCTACATACTGACGAGTTGATGGAATAAGACCCCAACTAACTGACTAAAGATTGAAATTGAAAATACCAAATACAAGCTGATAAAAGGGTCCTCAAAGGATGAGGACTCACCAACTCTGGCTGAGAGATGCTAACTTTGAGGATCTGGCTAATGGCTGAACCTGAATGTCCGAGCCTGTATCATAAAATTATATAGCATAGAGTATGTAGTCATCACGTGGAATGTATCAAGTATACAAGGTAATTAAAACCGCTAAGTAAGTAAAAATCAGAAATCATGCATATCATAAAATATTTCATCATAAGATTTTTAGAGTAGGGCTTGCATGCTAGTATCTGAAAATATGACTTCAACATAACTGAATATCATAACTGAATTGACTGATCCAAAGCTAAAACTGATTATTCATATGTAAAGCTGAACATTGGGTCAACCTGCTGAAAACACAATATCATGACTGATGAACATGCATAACTAAAATCATGAGGAACAATGGGAGACTCATCATATAAACGACATTACCATGATAGAGCTATGTGATCCCGACTATCACACTTAAGTGGGTAGAGTAGTCCAAAGCCTTACCATGGCTAAAGGCGCTAGCATGATATTGATATCAAGAAGAAGCCCCTCGGGAGCAGGGAAAGCTAAAAAGGGAGGTCCCAATTAATCTGAACATACCTACATTGGCACGTAGTTCTGAGGCATAGGGTTGATTGAACCCTTAGCCTACTCGGTGCTAGACACTACTCCCAAAAACATGCTTATGCTCTCCATCATTTTTCAATGAAACTGAACCATCGTCTTGTGACAAAGCTAAATCATAATAATACATGCATAATCTGAAAACACAACATGAGGAGCCTTGGCTCAAACCATACCACAAGCTGAAAATTAGGAGTCTAGACTCCAAAACCATGTGGTTAAGCTAATAACATGAAGTTGAGGTAAATCATGAACATACTTGATCATATGGTCTTGCCCAAACTTAAATATACTTTAAATAGTCAAAATCATGGGTATAAATGGGTAATTTGAAATCATACTTTCATCATATACAACTCATCATACTTAAAAACATAGATCATAATTTCAATCTTTCATGAACTTTTATAATTGGGCATCATGTTTGTAAAGCTTTGAAATCATAATTTGTAATTGAAAACATTATAAAATATGCCCATGAATCTTAATTCAACATTAGATACATGAATAGAATTTACCCATGATAGATGCTTAGAGAATTTCACAAGTTGTGTTAAAACCCCATAGATTAATCAACTAAGAATTTTCATGAATTTAGAAAACGATTTGGGCATGGGAGTGAAGGGATACTCCCATTCATAACCCTACATACCTGGGTATTTCTGATTTCACAACCTTCTTGAATGCCCTAAGGAATTTGAAAGAGAATTGATGAATCTTAGACTTGATCACCCTTAGAAACCTTCTAGTCTTGCATGCATGGAGAGGATGATTTAGAATGAGCTAAACCCTCTTAAAACAATCCTAAATGAGCTTAAAACGATGTAGTTTAGGTCTTAGAAGCTTAGGAATTATGGAAAAGCCCTTAATAAATTCGCAAGAAAATTACACTGCCAGTCCCAACGAGGGACTGGATGATTCATTACCTGAGGGGACGACTCGTCACTTGCTCCTATTACCAACACTGGAAACCCTCACTCAGCAAGTCACCACAAGGGACAACACGACTCATAGTGTACCTAACGACTTGTGGTGACATGTTGTAATGAACACTACCAAAAATTTACCCTTCAAGAAAAACTCTTGACCACGGCCAACTCCACAACTCATTGCCCTGACCGTGAGTCGTGGCTTCTTTCGTGGTCAACCCCCCAGACCAGAATTCTTGCCAACACCCCCTTCCACTTCACGAGTCAATTAACGACTCGTGAAGTACCTCACGAGTCACTGGATGACTTGTCCTGTGACCTGGTGCAGAAATTCCTATTTTCTCCATTTGAATCCTCTGGTCTGATCTTAGGGCTTTCGGGGTATTACAATATCTCCCCTTGAGAAAATTCATCCTCGAATATGGATAAACATACTGAAAAGATGGAGAAAGCAACTATCATACCAAATACTAAACATTTAAAGTTGAAAACTGACTGAGTGAATGTCTCCGGTTTGAAATACATGACTGAACAGAATTCATGGATCACACATACATGCATTTACATGAAAGAATCTGGGGCACAAGAATTGAACATGAAACTGAATAGAGTAATAGGGAGGAAACTGATACCTCAAGCTGCACCTGAGCCGGAAGGGAATAGATGCAGGTGTTTAGCCATCATATCTGCCTCGGCCTCCCACATAGCTCCCTCAACATGTTGGTTCCTCCACAACATCTTTAATGAAGCTGCTTTTTTGTTTCTTAACTTCCGAACCTGACGATAAAGTATTTACACCAGAACCTCCTCATAGCTAAGACTATCCTTCACACCTACGCTCTTCACCGGGACAACCAGAGCTGGATCACCCATGCACTTCTTTAAAAGCGACACATGGAAAACTGGATGTACTGAAGCCAATTCTGAGGGCAACTCCAACTCATAGGCCACCTTGACAACACGTCTTACAATCTAGTATGGGCCAACCTAATGGAGACTTAGTTTCCACTTCTTTCGGAATCTCATCACTCCCTTCATGGGAGATACCTTCAGAAACACCCAATCATCAACTTCAAACTCAAGTTCTCTTCTCCTTACATCCACATAGGAATTTTGGCATCTCTGAGTTGTTTTCAAAATTTCCCATATAAGCTGAACCTTTTCTATAGCCTCATGAACTGAACTGGGCCCTACCAATGTAGCTTCACCGACTTCAAACCAACCAATAGGCAAGCTACACCTCCACCGATAAAAAGCCTCAAACGGAGCCATCTGAATGTTGGAATGGTAGTTGTTGTTATATGAAAACTCAATGAGAGGTAAATGGTCATCCAACTACACTTGAATTCAATCACACACGCACTCAACATATCCTCACGAGTCTGAATGATCCGTTCACCCAGACCATCTATTTGCGGATGAAAAGTTGTATTAAGCTTAACCTGAGTACCAAGTCCCTTCTGAAATGATCTCCAAAACTGGGAGGTAAACTGAGTACCTCTATCTAATATGATGGAAAAGGGCACTGCATGCAATCTAACTAACTCCTGAATATACAATTTAGTATAATCCTCAGTTGAATCAGTAGTTTTGACCGGTAGGAAATGGGTTGCTTTAGTCAATCTATCTACAACTATTCAAATAGAGTCATACTATAGACGAGTACGAGGCAACCCTATAATAAAGTCCATATTGATTTCCTCCTACTTTCAAGTAGGGATACTAATGTCTTGGAGCCCACCTCCAGGTCTTTGATGCTTGACTTTCACCTGTTGACAATTTGGATACTTAGCCACAAACTCTGCTATGTCCTTCTTCATGCCATTCCACTAATAGACTTCCCATAGGTCACGGTATATCTTGGTGGCACCTAGATGTATAGAATATCTGGGACTATGGGCCTCGTTCAGTATCCGATCTTTCAAATCATCAACACCCAAAACACACAGATGGCCCGGATATTGAAGCACATTATCTCCCCCTTGGGAGAACACTTCCACCTTCTGATTTCAAACAACTTCCTTCAACTTTACTAAGATAGGATCCTCGTCTTTCCTAGCCTTGACTTCGGTCACCAAGGAGGATTCCAATCCATTCTGAACAATGACACCACCATCTGTCGAGTCAACAAGATAAACTCCTAGTCGTGCAAGCTGATGCACATCCTTCACCAACTCTTTCCTCCCCTCATCTATATGAGACACACAAAAGCCTGCTAAGAGCGTCTACCACCACATTAGCCTTTCCTGGTTGATAAAGGACACTCATATCTTAATCATTAAGAAGTTCCAACCACCTTCTCTGACGTAGATTTAGATTCTTTTGGGTAAACACATATTGTAGGATTTTGTGGTTCATAAACACATCCACATGGACCCCATACAAATAGTGTCTCCAAATCTTCAAGGCAAATACTACCGCTGCAAACTCGAGGTCGTGAGTTGGATAGTCCTTTTCATGGACTTTCAGTTGCGTAGAAGCATAGGCTATACCTTGCCATGTTGCATTAACACACACCCTAGGCCAATCCTTGAGGCATCAAAATATACCACAAACTCATAGGTACCCTCAGTAGGGTCAACACTGGTGCTGAGTTGAGTTAAGCCTTCAACCCTTGGAAGCTCTTCTCATAGGCCTCCGACCATCGAAATTTCACTTTCTTCTAGGCAACTTAGTCAATGGTGCCGCAATGGATGAAAATCCTTCCACAAACCTCCTATAGTAACTAGCTAAGCCCAAGAAACTCCTGATATCCGAAGGACTCACTAGTCTAGGCCAATTCTTCACAACTTTTACTTTTGAGAGTCCACCTGTATACCCTCACATGACACCACATGACCCAAAAATGCAACCAAGTTTAACCAAAACTCAAACTTGTTGAATTTAGCATACAATTGGCAATCCTTAAGAGTCTATAGCACCACCCTCAAATGAGAGGCATGCTCCTCTTCACTTCAAGAGTAAATGAGAATGCCATCCATGAACACAATCAGGAACATGTCCAAATATGGCTTGAACACCCTGTTCATCAAATCCATAAAAGTTGCAAGAGCATTCATTAGTCCAAAAGACATAACTATAAACTCATAGTGACCATACCAAGTCCTAAAGGCTGTCTTCGGGATGTCAATCTCTCTAACCCTGAACTGATGATATCCGGATCTGAGGTCTATCTTTGAAAATCACTTGAAACCCTGAAGCTGGTCAAACAAGTCATCAATTTTGTATAGAGGATACATGTTCTTCACTGTGACCTTGTTCAATTACCGATAATCTATGCACATCCGGAGGGATCCATCCTTCTTTCGAACAAAGAGAATTGGTGCACCCCATGAGGATTTGCTAGGTCTGATGAAACCCTTGTCTAGGAGATCCTTCAACTACTCCTTAAACTACTTTAGCTCAGTTGGAGCCATTCTGTAAGGAGGAATAGATATAGGTTGCGTATCAGGAAGAAGGTCAATACCAAAATCGATCTCTCGCTCAGGAGAAATTCCTGGAAAATCTTCTGGATACTCACATATTAGAGGAACTGATTGGATAGTCGGGGTTTTGGATGAAGAATCCCTAACCTTAACTAGATGGTACACACAACCCTTAGAAATCATCTTTCTAGCCTTAAGGTAGGAAATGAAATGACCTACAGGAATAGCTGAACTACACTTCCATTCTATGACGGGCTCACCCGAAAACTGAAACTCTACCGCACAAGTTCTACAATTTACTAAAGCATAACATGCATGTAGTCAATCCATGCCAAAGATGACATCAAAATCTGTCATGGCTAGCTCTACTAAATTTGCTGAGGTGACTCTTTGAAGGACTGTGACAGGGCAATTTCTATACATCCGTTGAGCTATAATTGGATCACCGAATGGAGTAGAGACTGAAAAGGGTTCTTATAGGATTTCGAGACTAACTCCAAAACTACTAGCAATATAGGGCATCACAAAATATAAAGTAGCCCAGTATATAGAAATGCATATACATCAAGGTGGAATACTCATAATATACAAGTGACTACATCTAGGGAGACCTCCTGCTCTTGACGCGATGCAAGGGCATAGAGTCTGTTCTGACGCTGACCACCACCTGCACTAGTGGATGCACCCTACTGAGCTGAGGTTCTGATGGGGCTACTGAACTGGTGGTTGGGTCTCAACTTCTACCATGGCCCTGTTTAGCTATTGGACAATCCTAAGCATATGTTTGGCCTTCTTACACCCGAAACAAGAACCCATACCTGCTAAGCACCAACCAGTGTATCTCCGGCCCACCTGTCACACCCTAGAATGCTGCGCTCTGCGGGCCTACTCCCCTAACCTCGAGAACCTGATGCTCGTCCCCTTTGGTCCCACCTAGATTTGGATGGCACACTCGCTGCTGATGGTGCTAGGGCTGATGATCTCTGGTGGGACTGCTGATGATGCCCAACACCAGGTCTCTGCTGGGAGAATCAAAAGATATTAGTCTTGGCCCTCTTGGCTCTCTCTCCCGCTCACTCGCTTGTACTGTCTCTATCTACTGGGTGTACAGAACTATCCATGAGAAGTCAATGTCCTGATAAAGCATCATAGTACGACAATCTTTGACCAAATAGTCTACTATCCAATGCACGAACTGACTCACTCGAGCGCTCTAATCTGCCACCATCTCAGGTGCATATTTGGATATGCGGGTGAACT
Organism: Datura wrightii; assembly: GCA_035772735.1. NCBI lineage: Eukaryota > Viridiplantae > Streptophyta > Magnoliopsida > Solanales > Solanaceae > Datura > Datura wrightii. The sequence goes on from JASDFA010000001.1 coordinate 33,754,093, forward strand.
CTAAGGCATACTCCTGGATCGTTAGGTTGTTCTGCCTCAAGTTCACAAATTCAGTTGCTTTGATCTCCCTCATATCTTGGGGAAAGAACCAATCCAAAAACACGGTATGGAACTCATCCCAGCCAATGGGATCTGCTTTGACTGCTCTGCCATCCTTCCACTGTCTAAACCAAATATGTGCAAACCCTTTCAACTGATAAGAGGCTAAGTCTGTGCACTCCTCCCTTGTCACCCAAATAATCTGGGTGATCTTCTAAATCTCATCAATAAACTCATGTGGGTCCTCGTCCACCTTCATTCTGAGATACTTTGGATAGTTCATCCTAACGAAGTCCCTGACTCTTGCCACTGTCGCATTCCCATTTTAGGGGGATATGTGTTACTGCCTGTTGGTTGACTTAGGTAGTCAAAGCCTGTGCCAACATCTAAATGGTAGCCCTAAACTCTGCATGGGCCACCTGCTCAGGCACATGGTCCTTAGGAGATGGTGGGGCCTACTGGTGCCCATCTCCGTTGCCATTCCTATTCCCGTTCCTTCTTCTGTTAACTCGGCGAGGAGGCATGATTCTGTAAATGTGTACAGCATGAGTTAGAAGGGTAGAGAGACATTTCATCGCATGACATAGATCATGAAAGAAGGGAAGTTTCCTAAAACATTTCATAGCCTCTTCATAATAAGTGTGGCGTGCTTCTCGCCCATGAAAAATACTCTAACTAACGCGGCTTTCAAATACCTTAGGACACTTCAAAACCTAGTGCTATGATACCAATTTTGTCACGACCCGAACATAGGCCCGGATCGAGACACGGGACAAAGAATCCCGAAAGGCTTCAAGTCAACCCATGGCATGAACATGACATCTAAAGCTCAACATAATAATGGGGAAGTCTAACATATAAATTAGTGGAAGTCTGAAAATATGATAACATTGAATATCTGAATAGATAATAGTGATGTAAAACTGAAAACATACTATGTCTGATAAGCCTCTACATACTGATGAGTTGATGGGACAAGACACCAACTAACTCACTAAAGACCGAAACTGAAAATACTAAATACAAGCTGATAAAAGGGTCCTCAAAGGATGAGGATTCACCAACTCTAGTTGAGATGCTAACTCTGAGGATCTGGCTAATGACTGGATTGAACCTGAATGTCTGATCCTATATGATAAAATGACACATCATAGAGTATGCGGTTAGTACATAAAATGTACTGATTATACAAGCTAAGTAAAACCTCTTAGTAAGTAAAAATAAAAAATCATTCATATCATAAAACATTTCATCATAAGATTCTGAGAGTAGGGCTTGCATGATAGTATCTGAAAACATGACTTAAACATAACTAAATATCATAACCAAATCAAGTGACCCAAAGTTGAAACTAATTATTCATATGTAAAACTGAACATTGGGCCAACCTGTTGAAACATGACTGATGAACATGCATAACTAAAATCATGAGAAATAATGGGAGACTTGTCATATAACCGACATTACCATGATAGGTCTTAGGTGGTCCCAGCTATCACACTCAAATGGGCAGAGCCATCCAAAGCCTTGTCAGGGCTAATGGTGCTACCATGATATCAATATCAAGATGAAGGCCCCTCAGGGGCAGGGAAAGCTCACAAGGGAGATCCCAATTAATCTGAACATACCTACGTTAGCACGTAGTTCTAAGGAACAGGGTTGATTGAACCCTTAGCCTACTAAGTGCTAGACACTACTCCCAAAAACATGCATATGCTCTCCATCGATTTTCAACGAAGTTGAACCATCATCTTATGAAGAAGATGAATCATAATAATACATGCATAATCTGAAAACATAACATGAGGAATCCTGGCTCAACCCATACCACAAGCTGAAAAGTGAGAGTCTAGACTCCAAAATCATGTGGTAAGCTAATAACACGAAATTGAAGTAAATCATGAACATACTTGATCATATCGGCTTGCCCAAACTTATACATGCTGTAGATATTCAAAATCATGGGTATAAACATGGGTAATTCAAAGTCATACTTTCATCACATACATCTCATCATACTTAAAATATAGATCATAATCTCAACCTTTCATCAACTTTCATAATTGGGCATCATGTTTGTAAAACTTTGAAATCATAATTTGTAATTGAAAATATTATAAAACATGTCCATTAATCTTAATTCAACATTAGAGACATGAATAGAATTTACCCATGATAGATTCTTAGAGAATTTCACAAGTTGGGTTGAAACCCCATAGATTCATCAACTAAGAAATTTAATGAATTTAGAAAAGGATTTAGGCATGGGAGTGAAGGGATACTCCCATTCATAACTCTACATACCTGGGTATTTCTGATTTCATAACATTCTTGAATTCCCAAAGGAATTTGAAGGAGAATTGATGAATCCTAGACTTGATCACCCTTGGAAACCTTCTAAGTCTTGCATGCATGGAGAGGGATGATTTAGAATGAGCTAAACCCATTTAAAACAATCCTAAATGAGCTTTAAATGACATAGTTTATGTCTTATAAGCTTAGGAATTACAGAAAAGCCCTTAACAAATTCGCAGGAAAATTACACTGCCAGTCCCAACGAGGGACTGGACGTTTTTTTACCTGAGGGGATGACTTGTCACTTGTTCCCATTACCAACACTGGAAACCCTAACTCTACCAGTCACCACGAGGGACACCACAAGTCGTGGTGTACCTAACGACTCATGGTGAAAAGTCGTGATGAACACTGCCAAAAAGTTACCCTTCAAGCAAAACTCCTTACCATGGCCAACTCCACAACTCATTGCCCTGACGATGAGTTGTGGCTTCTCTCGTGGTCAACCCCTAGACTAAAATTCTTGCCAACACCCCCTTCCACTTCACAAGTCACTTAACGACTCGTGAAGTACCTCATGGGTCACTGGACGACTCGTCCTATGACCTGTTGCAAATATTCCTATTTTCTCCATTTAAACCCTCAGGTCTGATCTTAGTGCTTTCGGGATATTACATACCCCAGTTGTTTGGTTTCTCATCAAAATCTGCCACTGGTATCATAGATCGATCCTCATAATAGATTGGGAGACTAATTAATTTCTACACATTGAAAATAGTTTCCTCGTAATCTACCCGCATAATGATCTTCTTCTCTCTCCATTAATCACTACACCACATGTGGCTAAACATGGTCAACCCAATATGATTGGGACACATTCATTATCTGCATAATCTAGAACTACTAAATCTACAAGGAAGATGGATTTTCCAATTTGCAATAATACATTTTCAACCATCCCCTCGGTATGAGTAATGGACCTATTCGCTGACAATAACATAATTGTGGTTGGTTGTGGAGCACCCATACCCAACTGCTTGATGATTTGCAAAGGCAACAAGTTAATACTTTCCCCGTAATCAAAATACTCTTCCCACATTTACCTTACCAATTATCACTGATATGATGAAACTACTTGGATACTTCAATTTTTGTGGAAGCTTCCTCTGAATTCTTGAGGTGCAGTCTTCAATAACTGTTATTGTTTCAAACTCAATTAATCTTCTCTTGTTTGCCAGTATATACTTTATATACTTTATATATTTGCAACATTGTGAAGTATATCAGCTAATGATATATTCATTTGCGCCTGACTTAGCATCTCGAGGAATATTCTAACCACTCTCTCATTATTCTTCTTCTACAATGTTTGTGGGAACATTGGTGGAGGGATGGTGATTTGTACCCATTTTGCATCCCTTTCTTTTATTCAATTTTAGTCATGTACTTTGGAACCAATTCCCCTTCAGGTTTTGGCAAAAACACTTAATGAGGCTCTCATGGATCTAGTGTTTTGGTTTGCAGCCTGTTGACTAAGTTGTTTCTACGAGTTTCTAAAATCTACGCGTATTTGCTAATAATCTATCTTTAGTTGTTGATTATCTAACCTCAGTTACTGGTTCTCAAAGAATCATCTATTTTCATCATGTCAATTATACTCTCCTCGGCCTGATATAGTTGTTATTGTGGTTGATTGTAGTTCCCTTGAGGTCAGTCCTTGTTACCTTGATTGCATCCTAATTAGAAATTGGGATGGTTCCACCAGTACAAATTATAGGTATTTCCATACTGAGCATTTTGATTCATTTGACCTCTATTTTTTTCTCCGCATAAAAAATAGACTGACAGTGGTCACTCGTGTGGTCATCTCTATAGAATTCATAGAGCATTTTCATTTGGTGCACCTATTACACTAGTTGTGATTGTCTCTGACTTTAACTTGCCAGCTTGATTTGTAACTCTCTTCATATCAGCTAACAAAGTTGTGATATCATATATTGCCAAAGCTCCCATTATTTTTGTTTATCTATTCTACTCGATTTTCCCTATCCTTATTAGTTTTGATCATTAGCAGTAAAATTATTGAGAAAGGTTTGGATTTCACCCCAAGACTTCATTGGTCTGAAATGATGTAGCCAATCCATGAGTAGCTTCTTATAGCGCTCCCAAGTTTGACAAAGAGTTTCACCTTCCCTTTGTTGGAAATTGATTATCTGGCTTCGTAACGATTTTGTCTTCCTAGATAGGAAGAACTTGGTCAAGAATTTTTGGGCCAAATATTCCCATGTTTTAATCGAATTTTCCAATTCCTTCTACAATCATTCTTGAGCTTTCCCAAAAAGACATAGAAAAACAAAGTCAACCTAGCGTAATCCTTGAAGACATTCAGATGGTTGTAGGTCTCAATGATCTCTAGAAACTTTTGGATGTGATATTGCATATACTCATATGATAGATTTAGAAACTACCCCCTGCCTAATCTTGGGCATAATTATGTGCCCAAGTGCTATTTTTTATCTTGATTTAGTCATGTTTGTCAATTTAATTAATTGTATTTTCATGTGATTTGTATAATATCGTGCATAAACTAACCGATGTGATTAGCTCTTTTTTTGGTAGGTGAAAATGCTAAGGATGAGCTTAATATGATGATGCACGAAGATAAAGGGAGTTCAGGATTGAGTGTAAAGAAGGAGACATGAATAAAACATGAAAATGCCACGGGTGTGCCAGCCAACGTGCAACGCCGGCAGGAGGGTGCGCCAGGTAGCATGTCACGCTGGCCCTGTGTATCGTTCACTACTGTTCCACACAAAGGCATGTGCGCAAGCGCGCAAGGGACAAAGCAGCAGCAGCGCGTGATGGCGTCGTGCCACGCCCTGCAGTCTGCGTGATAGATGTCATGCCATGCGGGGAGACGCGCAGTAGTGGAGCACAAAAGCTATCGAGAAGTCCAAACTAGTAGGCCTACGTGTTGCCTTTGTGTCACAGAGGCAAATTAGCGCATTAGGGTCCCTGACACGGAGCAAGTTCATGGCCGGCCAAAACTTGTAAATTCCCACTTAGTATAAATTAAAACCTTAGCTCCAAAAATCGGGGGATCACGAAATATCTTTGGGAAACCGTAGAGGAGAGAAGGGAGAATGGAAGAACTCTACCTAGGGTTGATTATATTTCATTCTCTTTTAATTATTCTTGTAAGTACGTTGCTTGAATTATGTTTTTGAGTAATTGTACGAACATGAGTGGCTAAAACCCTTCCTCTAGGGTTGAGGCTACGTGATATGATTGTAAATGCATGAATTCTTCATTGGTTTGAGTTTTAGTTGTTGTTTTGTCTTACATTCTTTATTATTGTCGTTTTTATGCTTGATCACCATGAAAATAAATGCGTTAAACTCAGGTAAAAGCTCGAAAAAGTAACCCTAGGCTAGAACATGAGAATGTAGGGAGCAAGTTCTTACCTTTATAATGAGATTCGCAATTAGGATAGAAATTATACCTAATTTTCCTTGCTTGGTTATTAAAACAGGATGATCTAGACACTGACTTAGAATTATCACATCACCACTCATAGAAGTAGTTGTGAAGCTAAGCCCGAGTAAATGATTAGAGGTAGGAAAGTTCATAATCAAGGGCATAAATTTTGTAAACCACATCCATGTAATTACATTGCTCGCGCATTAGGACGTCACATCCCTGCTCAACGATGTAGGTATGAGACTAGTTTGTCGTGTTTAGAGGCTCGAAAGACTATGAACATAGCGATTTAATTATGTGAAACAAAAACTGAAGTTTTCATACTCGAACCATTGTGAATTGTAGCATTGCATGATTATTAAGCCTTAACTCTAGTTTCTTCATATATTGTTTCTCAAGTATTTTTCGATCACTCCTAGACTTAATTAGAATTTACCGAAAATTTCTATAATCCACACTTGTGAAGTTAATTTTAACTCTTGAACTTGATAATTCGCTGAATTGGTCCAGTCCCTGTGGGTTCGACATATGTCTCTTAAAAAAGGCCATTGTATTACTTGTACGACCGGGTACACTTGCGAGTGCGCTGGAGCGCAACAAGTTTTTGGCGCCGTTGCCGGGGACTGGCAAAATTGGTGAATTTCTTGTTTCTATGTTGATGTAAAATTTTCTAAGTGTTAAAAATAGAATCTTTAGATTTCTTTTATTTTTGTTTTGAGTTTGATACTCTTCTTGACATGATATCATGAAACAGAAATGGGTTGAATGGTGGATACTCATATTTCGATGAGTCTTGTTTGAATTATGGAGGACCCCACTTGTCAAAAATCTATCACACTTGTAGCATATGTGGTTGTTAGGATGGCCATTGAAATAGTTGTCCAAATTCGTATTCCCCTCCCCCAAGCCCCTACTATGATCCTTCTATTGCTTTTGATGAGTACAGGAATGATGAAAAGGAGGACTTGGAACACCAAGCTCAGATAGAAAACATGTTAAAATAGGTCCTTGAGCAGAAAGAAGTGATGAGGGAGCAGATGGAAGTAATAGGGTTTCAGACTAAGGAAAATGGAGAGGCCCTAAAAATGATAAGCGCCAAGTTCACGGAGTTGATGACTGAGGCTGAAGATTATGTTGATTCGAAAGTAATGATTTTACCCAATACTCAAGAGGGACTGTAAGGAGAAGAAATGGTGAGTTCTTGGAACAAGCTCAATAGTTAGAAGCTCCAAAGAGTCTCTGTAATGGTCTCACACATACGGCCAATACATTCATGAAAGGAGAGATAGAGTTCCAACCATTTAATATTCATGTGAAGTCAGATGTTGATGTGGAGAAGGTGTACACAAGTAAGGAGGTCAAGAACAATGCAGTTTTAGAGTTGAGGTGTATTGTACCCCACTCAAAGCATTTCTCGACATTAATTTTGGTTGACAACCTAGAAATAGAGTCTTCCAAGCTTGTAGAGAAAGGTCTAGAGGAGGAACAAGCCCAGTATATTCTGAAATTTGTTGATCCCAGGAGACAAAATGACTTCACTTATGTATGGGTCAATAAGTGCCAGAGGCGACATCTACTGCCTGGTCCTTTCATTTTTTTCTCCACCACCCCTGGAGCATAAGAGGAAACTAGAGAAAAAATTAGGGGAGAGATTCATATCCTCAAAGAGGAGGGAAAATTGGTGAAACTTGATGCGTCGTGCCACGACGTAAAATGAGGCACTGCTTGGGAGGCAACCTATGGGTACCACAGGTACAAGTTTATTTTTCTTTTGCTTTGATTTTGTTTATTTTCACCTTTTTGTTGTTGTGGTTGTGATTTAAGAACAAATTGAGGGGAAGTCTGAGTACCCTTGAAAGAGGAAGCTAAGGAGCATAGAAGAAGATGAGTGTGGGGTCAGTGACTCACTTGTGTAAAAACAAAAGAAAACATGTTGTTAGCTAGGCCTAGAGGCCTCAGGGAGTATTTCTCACCCTTTTTGTATTTTAATTTGTTGCTTTAGGGACATAGCATATTTTAAGTGTGGGGTGAGGGAAATTTCAAAATTTTGTGATTAATGAAGTCGGGTGAAGTTAGTGCTTGATATGATAGTGGTTGATGAAAATTATTGTGTTGAGCATAATTTGCCCACCCGTTGGTTTTTCTTTTCGGTTCTTTTTTGACGGGGGGCACTTTGAACTGATAAATAAAAAATTTTTGTGTATGTACATAATTGTTTTAGTCATAGTTAGGGATTGTTTCCGATGATGGATGGATGACGACCGTCTTGAGGGAAAATTAGTCAATAGGTTTTTATTTTTGAACCCTTAGCTAATTGATGGCTTGATGTTATTGTTATGTGTTATACATGATTGTGAGATGCAAGCATCGTAAATTTTGAAGCATGTGAGCAGTTGTATAACTCTATTTGAGACACCTAGGCTCTTGAATGTGACTCGATGTTCTTAAAGATGAATTTTGCATTCTTGTTATTAGTTGAGATAAGAGTCTGCGGAATTTGTCTTGAATTGAGCATGTGCTGAGAGTGTAAGGTTGTTGAATATTCCATGCTGTTGTTTAGTGTCTAGAACTTTATTGTTGTGTATAAATAATGAAATGAGGGATTTCGATTGTAGGAGATGATTTAGGCATTTCTTTGAATAAGCCTAATTTTTATCCCTCGGTTTACCTGCCTTGAATGTCTAATCCTAGTTAACCCCATTGAGCCTTTAACCTATTCTTTGCTAGCCACAAAATGAGCTTAATCCTTTCTTATCATCAGCCTTGAATTTGATCCAGAACTCCTAAGCGCTTAAGCAAAAAATGCAAAAGAATTTAAGGAGTGAGGAGTTGGAAGAAGAAAGAATTGAGTAGTTGTGGGAGTTAAAGAAAAGACTAGAGGTGCACTTGTTTAAGAATGAATAAGAGTAGTAGGGAGTAGTAGAAAGAAAAGCCCAAACAAAAAATTGCTTAAGTACTCCTTACTAATAGCTTAAGTGTGCCTAATGAAATGGGCAAAAAAAGAGGAAAATGGGAGAGAAAATAATAAAGGTTAAGAGGATGGGAATTCCTAAGGAAAGGGTGATGTATTAAAAGCGCTTAGAGAAGATAGTCACTATTACTAGCCATAATAGTACCTACCCACCTTTAACTTACATTACAACCCATTAAGTCCTACTTGATCTTACTTTCTAACATTCTTAAATTAGTGGGTTAAAACACTAAAGGCAAGATTATGGGTCAATACACATGGCATGTAAATCTTTGTGAGAGTGAGCTTTTCTCTTATGCATAGACCCATACATGTTCAAAATTTGAAGAAGAATGAGTGAGAAATGGGTAAATCTCTTGTTGTGAGGGCACATGCTTAATGAAGGATAAAATTCATGTCAAATTTCTTGATCAGTTGATTTGCATGAGTTTGTTGAGATTGAGAGTCGATTCTTGAGGCTAGAAAGTCTTTACATTGTTATATTTGATTTTAATGGTTAAATCTTGCATGCTCTATTTTTAACTTGCCATCTAAAACAATCGTTGTACCCTTAGCTTGAATTGTCTTGCTTCAATGATCTACTGGTGAGTCTTCATGTGCATGAGATGTAAAAGAGTTGTTTGAGGACGAACAAGGCTTAAGTGTGGGGTAGTGATCTTTGTCATAATTACGTGCCCAAGTGCTATTTTATATCTTTATTTAGTCATGTTTTTCAATTTTATTAATTTTATTCTCATGTGATTTTGTATAATTTTGTGCATGAACTAACCAATGTGATTAGCTCTTTGTTTGGTTGGTGAAAAATGCTAAGCATGAGCTTAATATGATGATGCACGAAGATAAAGGGAGTTTGGGATTGAGTGCAAAGAAGGAGACATGAAGAAAACATGGAAGTTCCATGGGTGCGCTAGCCAACGTGCCACGCCGGCACGAGGGCATGCCAGGCAGCGTGTCATGATGGCCCTGTGTCGCATTCATTATCGTGCCACGAAAGGAATGTGCATGTGCGCGCGAGGGACAAGGAAGTAGCATTGTGCGATGGTGCTGTGTCACGCTCTGTAGCCTGCGCAATAGATGTTGTGCCACGCAGGGCGATGCACAATAGTGGAGCACAAGAGCTGCCGAGAAGTCCAAACCGGTAGGCCTACGCGTTGCCTCCATGTCACAGAGGCAAAGCAGTGCGTTAGGATCCGTGACACAGAGCAAGTTCATGGCAAAGGCATGGAGGAAAATCAGTGTGTTAGGGTCCGTGACACGGAGCAAGTTCATGGCCGGCCAAAACTTGTAAATTCTCACTTAGTATAAATTAAAACCTTAGCTCCAAAAATCGGGGGATCACGAAATATCTTTGGGAAACCATAAAGGAGCGAAGGAAGAACGGAAGAACTCTACCTAGGGTTGATTATATTTCATTCTCTTTTAATTATTCTTGTAAGTACGTTGCTTGAATTATGTTTTTGAGTAATTGTACGAACATGAGTGGCTAAAACCCTTCCTCTAGGGTTGAGGCTACATAATATGATTGTAAATGCATGAATTCTTCATTGGTTTGAGTTTAGTTGTTGTTTAGTATTACATTCTTTATTATTGTTGTTTTTATGCTTGATCACCATGAAAATAAATGCGTTACGCTTAGGTAAAAGCTCGAAAGAGTAACCCTAGGCTAGAACATGAGAATGTAGGGAGCAAGTTCTTACCTTTACGATGGAATTCGCTATTAGGATAGAAATTATACCTAATTTTCCTTGCTTGGTTATTAAAATGGGATGATCTAGACACTGACTTAGAATTATCATATCACCACTCGTAGACGTAGTTGTGAAGCTAAGTCCGGGTAAATGATTAGAGCTACAAAAGTCCATAATCAAGGGAAAAAATTCCATAAACCACATCCATGTAATTACATTGCTCACGAATTAGGATGTCACATCCTCGCTCAACAATGTAGGTGTGAGAATAGTTTGTCGTGTTTAGAGGCTCGAAAGACCATGAACAGAGAAACTTAATTATGTGAGACAACAACCGAAGTTTTCATACTCGAACCATTGTGAATTGTAGCGTTGCATGATTATTAAGCCTTAACTCTAGTTGCTTCGTATAATATTTCTCAAGTATTTTGTGATCACCCCTAGACTTAATCAAAATTTACCAAAAATTTCTATAATCAACACTTGTGAAGTTAATTTTAACACTTGAACTTGATAATTCACTGAATTGGTTTAGTCCCTGTGGGTTCGACATTCGGCTCTTAAAAAAGGCTACTGTATTACTTGTACGACCGCGTACATTTGTGAGTGCGCACTGCCCCCGAGACTAGATAAGTTTTTCACGAAATAAGAGTGGACCCCAAATCAGACACAGGTCCTACAGCCACGAATGGCTCTAAGATAACCTACGGTACATACATAGCTTGATTATGAGCAGAACTAAGCGAAAATAAAACATGAACACAACATATGCGGAAGTTTGCATATCATAAAGCATAAACGTAGCCAACAAGTCAACAACGCTAGACCATCTATGTATAGCTATATGGAAAGCCTCTAACCATATGATAACTTGATGGGACAACAACCCCAAGTAGCTCACTAAGTCTGAAACTAAAAGACAAAAGAGAAAGAGATATGAACCAAAAATGTCATCCTCAGATCACGAGGACTCACCAAAACTGGGATGGTACTGGACTGAAGTGGGAGAGAGCTAACGTCAAGACTAATACTGATCACCCGAACCTATATCATGAGATGATATAGCATAGAGTATGGGGTCAGTACTTTAAATGTACTAAGTATATAGAAAAAGTAAAACATGCTCGTAAAATAATAAAACTAGATCGTGAGTAAAGGCTAAACTGAAACATGTGAATAGGGCACATGCTGAAATTATAATCATATAATAGTCATAAGATTGAATTATTCATCATAAGCTAAAGTATGATGACCCAATGTTTGAAAGTAGAAATCATATAGTATACCATACTTGAAATCATAAGTGAAAGCTCGTAAACTAATCAATGGGTCCAATATGCTATAAAATGTAGTATCATAAGTCATGAACATGAATAACTTAAAATATAAGGAACAATAGGAGACTCATCATAACCGCCACCATTATGAGAGAGCTTACATGATGCCCCAACTATCTCACTCAAGTGGGCAAATTCGTTCAAAGCTTACCAAGGCAAGGAACAATTAAGGCGTGATATCACTCATGAATCCTCCTAGGGATTGAACATGAGTATATATCTATGGTGGCATATAGTTTTGAGACCAGGGGTTTTCCTGAACCCCTAACCTACTCAGTGCTAGATACTACTCCCAAAAATGTGCACATGGCTCATAGTCATCATCGTGAAACGTACTTCATCTCACATGGGCTAGTTTAAAATCATGAAATCATACTTGACATATATGAACTATCCATGAAAATAATGTCACAATTGGCCATGATACGCAAACTTGATTTTCATGAAATTCGTACATTCTTGAAAAAGACTTCATAACTCGAAATCACAAGAATCATAAGTTTAAGATTCATAAATATTCATGCGTACTTTGATAATTCATCATAACATGAAATTATAGGTTCATAAGCTTGAGATTTATAAGATTATGCATAATTGGATAAAATCATCATAAACTTGAAATCATGAATTCATAGAATTTGAGGGTCAAATCTGCCCTAATAACCATAATCTATCAATTGGTACATGAGGGAATTGAATCCATAGAAAGATTATAGAAGATTTCATTGAATTGGGTCTGTCCATAGAATTTTCACATTTCTAAACATGAGAAGTGGATATCACAAAATTTGAACTTAAAAAGGGCATGAGGATGGAAGAAGTCCCCCATTCATGTCCTTACCTACCTGGGCTAGATGGGATTCTTGCTAGGTTTGATGCCCAAGAGAATGGGAGGAGAAGGAGGACCTTGATGCTTGAGGCTTGAGGAGGTTTTAATCTTCAAATTGGAGTGTTAAGAGTAGAATGAGGGTTTAGGATGAAGAAAACCCTCTAAAATACCCTTTTAAGAGTTCAAAATGAGTTCAAAATGACTTAGTTAGGAGTTAGGAACTTAGGAATTATGAAAATTTCCTTAATAACCCGACAAGAAATTTGATCCCGCCAGGACCAATGAGTGAACTAATGACTCGTTAGGCCTTTTGAAGAGTCCTTAGGTGCCATCCGTCACCACTGGACCAATTTTCCAACTTTCTGATATTTCTTGTCTCTTCCTCTTAATGATTCATTATGAAACTTAATGGATCACTTCACCATTTATTAAGACTCTCTTAAACTCAACTTTTCACAGCCTCACTACACCCAATGACTTATTCAATGAGTTGTTAAGTGAACTAACAAGCCTCTTGATGACTCGTCTGTGATCTAATGTAGTTTTTTTATGTTTTCTTTGTTTCAGTCCTCGAGTATGATCTTAGGAACTTTTGGGGTGTTACATTATGTTCCCCTTGAGAATATTCATCCTTGAATGTATATTAAGCATACTGGAAGGCTAGGGAAGAAACTCAAATCCCAAAGCTGAATAATTGTCGCTGAAAATTGAGGGAGCAACTGACTCCGGACTGAGATATGTGACTGGACTGAATTCATGAATCATACATGTATACTAGAACGTGAAAGGAACTGAGAGACATGAACATGAAAGGAAACTGAATAGAGTATTAAGGAAGAAACAAATACCTCATGCCAGAACTGAGCCGAAAGGGAAATGATGGGGGGTATCTAGCTATCATATCTACTTCAGCTTCCCACGTAGCTTTCTCAACAAGCTGATTTCTCCATAAAACTTTCAATGAAGCTACCTCCTTGTTCTCAGCTTCCGAACATGTCTATCAAGGATCTCAACCGGAACCTCCTCCTAGATAAGGATATCCTTAACACCAATGCTCTCCACTGGAACAACTAATGTTGGATCTCTAATGCACTTTTTCAATAAGGACACATGGAAAACTGGATGCGCTGAAGCCAACTCCGGTGGTAGCTCCAACTCATAGGCTACCCTGCCAGCTCGCTTCATGATCTTGGGCATATTTACATGCCCACGTGCTATTTTACTTCTTAGTTTTAGTATGTTTGTCAATTAAATTAAGTATATTCTCAAGTGTTTTGTATATATTTATGTACATGAACTAACCAATGTGATTAGCCCATGTTTGTAGTTGAATATGCTAAGAAAGTGCTTGATTATGACATTGCATATGCAAGGAGAAAGTTTGCAATTAAGTGTAAAGAAGATGCATGATGGAAGAATGAAAGGAAGGCTCTTGCACACTGCTAGCGTGCCACGCATGTGCGTGCGCGCGAGGGCCAGATTCCAGTAGCTGCGCGTAATGGCGCTGCGCCACGTTGTGCCTTCTCCGCGCCAGCATCCGTGCCACGCCAAATGTCACTCGACTAGCAACCTTCCAGGCGCCAGATTTCCAGTAAGCAGGCACGATGAGGCCGTGTCACGGAGGCCAAATAGGGCGTTCAGGTCCGTGACACGGAGGCAGCATTCACACAGAAAATTTTCAGTTCCAATAAATTAAACACTTGGTCATTTATTAGAGAATGAAGTAATATTTTGGAAAAACACAGAGGAGCAAAGGGAGAACAACGGAAGCTCTACCTAGGGTTCATTTTCTTTTATTTTTTCCTTATTGTTTTTAATGAATCCAAACATTAACATGGAATCTTGTATTAGCATGAGTCTGGGGTTGAGGCGACATAACATGATTGTAATTACTTAATTCCAGTTGGTTCAAGATTTCATTGATGTTAGCTTTTGTATTCTTGTTTTTTAAACATTTTAATGCTTGATCACCATTAAAATGCACTTTCTAATCGTAGGCAAAACTCGAAAGAGTAAAACCTAGGTTAGAACTAGGAATGCAAGAAGTTCAAGTGTTCAAGAATTGATTGGCGGTTAAGATAGAAATATACCTAATTCGCTTTGCTTGGTTATTAAACAGGAAAATAGCTAGACACTTAGGATTAAATTGTCACATCACCACACATAGATGTAGTTGTGAAGTTAATTCTACGTTAAATGGTTAGAGGTTCAAAAGTCCATAACAAAGGGTATTAACCTTGTAAACCACTCCACGTAGATAATTGCTTATGAATTAGGTTGTCACATCCCCTCTCAATAATATAGTTGTGAGGCTAATTCAGTTATGTTTAGAGGCTCAAAAGACCAAGAATATTGCATTCATCTAGTGAGACAACAAATGAGGTCACATAGTTGAACCATTTGAATTTTAGCTTTGCGTGAATGTTGGCCTTGAACCTGTATTCTTCTTATTATTGTTTCTTCAATTACTTTGTGATTGCACTTAGATTTAGTCTCAACAAAAAAATCTTGAAAACTAGCACTTTTGAAATTTGATTTAATACTTGAACTTGATAATTCACTTAAAATCCAGTTCATATGGGTTTGACATCCGGCTCTTAAAGAGTCACTTTACTACTTGCACGACCACGTGCGCTGGAATGCGTTAAGTTTTTGGCGCTGTTGTCGGGGACTGGCAACATCTAGTGAATTTCTTGTTTGTATTGTTTTTATATTTTTTTAAGTGCTTCAAAAGCTTGGTCTTGGTTTTTGATTTACAGGTAATAGGTTGGTCCTTGTAGCAAGCTAGCAAGGGATGGAGAGCTGGTTGAACCATATCCCGAACGTAAAAAAGGTTGCGACAGTTGAGAAGGGAAGGTTTCACTCTATATCCCATCCAACAGGTTCAACGGGGCGAGGTTGACCAGCAAAAATGGTAGCTAGACCAGTGTGCGAAGTGGCAATCCCACTGATAACACTCAAACCACACCGCCTACTGAAGTATGAAGCGGACGTTGTCAATAAAGAATCCAACAAAGAGGTTGGGGTAAAACCCACAGGGAATATGGAAGATCTAGACTAATGCTGGTAAGTGAACTTGTTGGTTAGTTACTCCAATTGGGGGGGTGTAAGAAAACTAATAATTAAAAAAACAATGATTGAAGTTGTGATGTAAAATCAATAGTTAATACTAACTAGGGTTTGTGTTCCCCATGGGTTCATAACTGCTTCGGGTATACACACATGATCAATACCAATGCTTACTTGTAGAACTGATAACTAAGGTTCATCCAAATGACAGGTTTGTCCCTATTAGATGACTATACTCAATCACCAGGTCAGGTCTCATGAGAGATTTCAATTTAACTGTTATCAATATGTTCCAAATATAACTCTCCTATGACCACAGCTCAAGTTAATACAATGATCATCAAGATCAAGGCTTTGTTGTAATTCTCTTTTCCTAATCTCTACCTCTCTAGGCTCAAGAAAGTAAAGAATTCGGGCAAGTCCTAATGTTGTACACCATTAAGAAACGTTTAAGCATGAAGAGAATATGATACAAGCATTTTGCATTGGTTTCGGATCACCTTTGTGCAACCCTAGCTCATTGACCCACCATGTTCCCACAACCCTAGCTATGGAGGTTTTAGCCTCTCATAGTTGCAAGGTTGTGGTATGCATTCATAATTAAACACAAATTAATACTTACAATTATGGATGAGAGAAAAACTTCTTCGATTATCTGAAATAACTCAAGAACAATTCACAAAGATCCAGAAGCAATCAAGAAAAGGTTGATCACAAGCCAATCAACTCAATTCTATGTTCTCTCGATGTTCTCTCACGTCCTCTAACAAATTCTAACTTCTTCCAACTACTCCTCACGAAAATAAAACATAAGAAGTATTTATACAGACATAAGAATCCTTTTCCTAGACTAATAGAGTAAATTTCCATAACTGGTGCCGCCAGAGCCACGACAGATCCTACGACCCATAGCAGGATTATACGGGTAGTACCTGCTATCCGTATGTCCTTGGCTTGCTGAAATTTGGATAAGTGATGTGCCTTGGTATGATTCATACATACTTCCTACGAGTCGTACTGTTGACTCTGAGAATTCTCAATTTTTCTAAAGTTCTTCACCAGTGTGATGGCACGACTCGTACCTTGACGCCATGACACATACTGTCTATTCGTGTCAAGAGTCAGCCTCTTATGCAATTCTTTTGAATATTTCCACGACTCAATGATACCACACATACAAGCATTGTACGACTCGTACTGAGAGTCGTAGGATGCACTCTTCACAACTCAGCCTGCTGAACCTTTTCACGATCTTCAGTAAAGCTCGCAGCATCAACCTATGGCTCGTATTGAGCTTGTGACTTTAGCCTATTTTCTACACTTTCAAGCTATCTGTTGCTCATTCATTCTCCAACACCTATTTGTCATGTAACGAAAGTAAAAATACCTTATATCCACATAAACACACCTAAGTCTATGTTATTTTCTTAGTTTTGAGCGTCGAAAGTGTTGTAAACCCACAACACATCAACACCCTCAACTTAAGACTTTTGCATGTCCTCAGGCAAAGAAAAGAAAATTAAACACGGTGCTCAACTAGAAAATAAACCTAGGATACTACAGCCAATACCAAACAAGACTTGCACTATACATTCAACAACTTTTGACCCTTCTTCTATGAACAAATATCGTCTAATGTACTACAGGCAACCGAAAAACATGTTAAGAAAGGATCAAGACATGTTATCTAGTTATCAACAGGCAATCGAATCATCACCGACGCTTTACACACAGACCAATGGTAAAAGCAAACATAACCCATGTACCCTCACAACAAAAGAAGTTCCCACTCAGAAATATAATGTCAAATATTGCATGGTACTAAACAAATGAGACTCTCACTCTCACAAAGAAGTTTCATGTGTATTGTATTAGATATCATAGGCTTGCCCTTATTTTCTCTGCTTTGATCTGTCAGATGGTCAAATTAGGATCACTATAGAACTTGTTGTGGCTTGTAATATAGGCTTTAGGGCTGGACATGATAAATATGAGAGATTTTTGAGTGACTATCCCTTCCTTGGCACTACATACATTGGCTTCAACGTTCACCTAATTCACCCTCTTTTCTTTTCATTCCTTTTTCTCCCTTTTCACCTCCCTTTTTTATGCATTTGTATGGGTGTGGTGTATTTTCAACCTTTTCAAGCATTTATTTCTTTTTCTTTTGAATTTTCTTTTTCAAGATATTCAACTTTTTCATCTCTTTTTTCTGTCACATCACACCTCATTGTTAACCATTTCTCTTTTCTTTCCCTTTTTCTCGTTCCCACCATTTATGCACCCCTACTCTAGCCACCGTCAACTTAGGCATTTTGCTTATGTTGAGTTTCATAATGTCCAAGGAAGGACCAAGGCCAAAACAGGTTCATTATAAAAACAAATGTGTATGATTCATCGATTAGTCAAAGAGAAATGGCCTATTAAAGGCTCAAAATTGGGATCAAGGGAATCATATGAATTTGATAGGGTCATTTAGGATAAAAGTGAGCTTAAAAAAAGATGGCCTATGATCATATCCTAACCAACCATCCTTAGCCTATGCAAAGACCAACCAAGTAAGTTCTAGATCTTTAACACAGTACTAAACTAAGTATCCAACCTTACTCGCTCATGGAATATGACTTATATTCAATTACTTGTCTGGGTTACACATGGCTTAACAAGACTCCCCATGCTAATAAACTAAATGACATCAAAAGATCCACAGAAATCATGCATGCAGTCACAAATACATAGCTAATGAATCAAAAATTTTAAATAGGGTCAATTTTTTTGAAAATTCAAAACTAGTGCACTTTCATTGGCTGAGTACTCCTATGTTATTTCCTAATTAAACAAAAGTCACAAAATAAGAAAATAAAATCCTAATCATGCCGGTTCTACTAGATAGCATGCTCGAGGGAAAAGAAACACGATAAGAAAAACCCTCGGATGAATCCAAAAATCACAAGTACACATCCTCCCCCTTTTAAAAATTGTGCTTCTTCCCGAAGCATGAACTACAAGAACAGAGGGAAAGGAACATACCTGTGGAGCTCTAGGCACTCCTGTCATCCTGCGGAGGAGGTACCTCTGCTGTAATTGTGGCGCTAGCGGTGGCCAGCGCACTCAATGGTGTATCAATAGGGGGAGTGGTTACCCCCTCAGTAGTCTCGGCTGCCTCTATGGCCTCTATGGTGATCCGAGCTGAATGTGGCTCACCCTAAAGGGTCCTTTCTAATAGAAATCTTGGGCTAAGCCATGGTAGAGTTGCCTGCTCCTCTAGCTCACTCCTGCAGCTCTAACGTATGTGAGTCATGAGTCTACAAGCTCTCTACTCGTTCCCGCTTGTGTTCTCTTCTTTCTTTCTTCCTTTTCTTCCTTAAGCTTTCTTCTCGAACCTCCTCGGAGACTCTTTTCTTCCCTTTTTATCTATCAGCTATCATCGGCTCCTAATAAGCCACCAAGTCAATTTCCTCATCATGCTCTTTATCAAGGTCTGGAGGAGTGGGGGCTGATATGACTTCCAGTTGTCTTGATGACAACTCGACTACTTGGCTCCCAAGAGCCCCAAATTCCTCACGGAGACTGCTAGTATCTGTCTGCTCTTCCATGCACATGTTAAACCGCCTTTAAAATCCATCCTGGCGAGCATGTAAGGCCTAGACTGTTGTGTCAATCTCTGCTTTGACCATGACTTCACATTCTCTATCATAGCCTAAATTTTTCTCTCGGCAATGGTCAACCTCTTGGCCATTTTCTGGAGAAAATCATGGGGCACTAGGATGTACCCTGCTGGAGTCTGAATCGACAGGCTAGGTATTGCTGTGGCAGAGGTGCTAGGAGCTACCTCTAAATGACTGGCATCTGTAGCAGTTGTCTTGCTCTGCTCCTATGCTAGGTCTGCTCTCACTCACCTATACGCCCCCTGCTGGCTAGGTCTGTGGAACTGTTGTGGGAAGTTAGGCTCTACTCATCGAGTTTATTTCATCCCGGATTAAGCCAATATTTGTTATCCTCTACCCTCCATTCAAGCACTCCTCACCCTATCGCACTGGCACTCTTAACTCTTTTCATAATCTGAATACGAGGCTCGGGGAGGGGATAATAGTGCTCAATCCCACAGCCCAATCTCGTATTTCCTCTACAATGATCCTTGGGATGTCGATGGGGTATCGGCATATGAGGCATGCCACCCGAGTTGTTTTGTCTGCACTCAGAGTGTTGTCATTGACTATAGGTGCTAACCAATGGTGCAATAGGGTCCAACAGGCTTTGGCTATGAAGTTGAGTGAGTTTTTGTTAACTTGCTTTCCACCAGATACCCATTATGCTTCCTCTTTATCCTCAGCTATAACACCCACCAACCATTATAGCTGCCTCTGTCTCTCCTCAAATCCCAGCTGCCTTAGTTGCTTCAGTGCCTCCAGTGGGAACTCATATTCTGGTGTGGCATGTGGAGGTATGATCTAGGGCCCATACAGGATCCGAGAGATAGTCCGCTCAGAGATATCTATCTCTCAACCTCTAACCATGACGCTCTCCAATCTGGGATGGTCTTTCACCTTCTACCGCTTCTTTGCATTTTTCTCCATGGTCGCCAAGTAGTTGGCGTAGAACTCACGGACTATTTCTGAAGTGTATTGGTCCAGATTCCTAGCCATCCATTCGAGCCCATAAAAGATGAAAATCCGCTTCATCTCCTCTACTTTATTCAATGTATTGGTAAGGATTCGCGGTTCTTTTTGGATGATCCACCTAGGTTTGTTTTTGGCAATGAGAGCAATGCCTTGTTCATAGATTTCCTATGCCTCTGGCACTCTCCACCTGATGGTACAACTCCCCCTAGGCGGGACCTATTGTTACTTAGCATTGGGAGCCTCCTCCTCAGACCCAGAACTGCCACTTGCCTATTTGGATTGGATCTCCTCAGACCCCTCTTCTACATTTGAGCCATTTTTCGACTCTTGATTACCTTCTTTATCTCCCTCCTTAGACTGGGGAGCATGGGCAGATATAGCAGTAGCTGCGATGGTTTGTTATTTGGACTTCGCCCTAGTGGTTCGGGTTCCGTTAATGTCTGATGTATCAGCCTGGTACTCCTCAACAGAACCATTTGGGGAGTTTCCTGCTTGCTCAGGCTCAAACTCAGATGTTCCATCATGTAATATCCTTTGAGCAGTTGCTTTGGATGCCTTGCACTTCATAGTCATTGTACCTGTAGAGAAGAGAGTTAGACTTCCATATCTAAGAAAGAAAAATAAGAATAGAAATTCTCAGTATCTAACCACGGTTCAACAGTACCGGTCATACCTTGGAGGTACGACTCGTATGAAGTCCCAAAAATCCTATGTGCACAATACGACTCACAGCTATAACTCATACTACGAAGGTACGACCCGTACTTTGAGTTGTCTGAGGATGACCTTACGCTGCAAATTTCTCTGTATTTTATCATGACTCATGGTAAGACCCGTAGGTCGATTCCAAGAGTTGTAGGAAGGACCTTTCTACCTCATCTGGGCTTGGCCCTATTCAGGTCTTTGGTATGAATGCACAACATGACTTGTAGTGGAAAACAATGAACCATACTGTGTTTCATACCTCCATTCATGACTTATTCGATTTTGGTCTAATTTGCAGGGTTTTTTTTCATGATTTGGGTACTCAAAATTCCCCAGGTCTAGGCATTTTCAGTTCAGTTTTTTACATGCTACTCATCCCTCCTCTGTTATTCGTTACCTATAACTCATTGTGAATGGTTAAATTCACAAGTTCATCAAATTCTTAGGGACCTTTCCTAGTCGAAAACAACTCAATAGCACCCTTGTTCATTGTCTCCTTGGATTTTTTTTCAAGCAAAGACTAAGACTCACAAGGGTTTTAGCACCACAACCTCAAGCACATAATAAAGCAATAAACTTACTTGTTAATTGTTTAATTTGACTGGTAATCGAGAATTAGGGTCGAGATGAACATGATTGAGCAAGAAATTGCTCAATTGTTTCTTTGGTTTTGAGTTACGGGTGTGAGGGATTCGTAGGTGTAGTTCGTGCTTCGATTTTGTTCGCATGGGAAAAGGATCTGTTTTAGGTTTGAAGTTTAAATAAGTGAGGGGTAGATTTAAACAATCTGGGATGAGTTGGGTAAATTCAAAGCTTTTGACCCGTCACGACTCGTACCACGAGTCGTAGGAAGACCCTACGACTCGTCTCTTGGACCCGTAAATTAGAGTTTTGAAAAACTTACCTGAGGACCTCTGAGTACATCCTATGACTCATACAAGGGGGTATGGTCCGTACGATGACTCGTAGGTCTTTGCTTTGAAACACATCCCTGAATCTCCCCATGACTCATACTACGACTCGTACAACCCTTTCATGAGTCATATTGAGAGTCGTAGCCACTACTTTTCAACAGTCTTTCTACCTCCTGCTTTTGTTTTACCTGTACACTGAACACACATTATTTCACTTACTTGGATTTCCTCCCAAGAAATACTTGATTTAACATCGTGGCATGACGTAGATGGCCCAGTTACTCAAAATTCACCAAGCCAACACTTTGTTTGCCTCCCGAGAAGCGCCTGATTTAACGTCGTGGCATGATGCAAGTCTCTTGACTACTCAGAATTCGTCAAGTGACTCGGACTTATCATCAAGTGCTGAGACTACACTGAATTCCTTTGGTTGCTGCATTGACCGGCAGAAGTTGAAGGTAACCTCTTCTTTGTTAAGTTTGAACTTCAATTAGCCCACTTCCACATCTACTAAGGCTCTCCCAGTTGCAAGGAATGGCCGCCCCAAAATTATGGGGACCTCATAATCAACCTCGCAATCTAAAATCACAAAGTCTGCTGGGAATATGAATCTGTTTACCTCAACAAGCACATCGAACAGGATCCCCACTGGCTTCTTCACAATTCAGTCGGCCATCAGTAGCCGCATAGTAGTTGTTCTGGGGGCTCCTAAGCCCAATTGTTTGAAACACTGCCATGGGCATTAGGTTGATGCTCGCTCCCAGATCACAAAGTGCCCTTGCGAACTCGACAATACCAATGCTACAAGGTATAGTGAAAGCACCTAGATATTCCTTCTTTTGAGCCAGGACCCGTGTAGCCATGTCACTACAGTGATGTACATTGTCTATCGGCTCATAGCTTACAGACCTCTACTTTGTCACCAAGTCCTTCATAAACTTAGCATATCCCAGCATTTGTTCCAATGCCTCAACCAATGGTATGATCACAGATAATTGTTGAAGCATTGATAGGTATTTCTGGAACTTACCATTTTTTGCCTTTTTCTTCATTCTTTGGGGAAACGGTGGCGGTGGTCATGGGATAGCTTTGTAAATTTGAGTTGCTCCTTGATCAATGCCAGGTTCTTTCTCACCTATTGGGGCCTCTGGCAGCTCAGCATTTTCAGCGCCCTGTATCTCAACACTCTTCTCATTCTCCTCAGCTATGCTCTCTTTCTTCCGTTCAACTACAACCGGATAACGGGGGTCAACTATGGTCTTACCACTCCTAGTCATCACCGCCATGCAGTAACCATCATTCTTTAGGTTCTGGATAGTGTTGCTAGGTAGTGTACCCTTTTTTCTAGGGTTAAGTGATGCTGACAATTGCCCAAGATGCTATTCAATCTGCTAGATGGCTGTCACATGAGATTCCACTCTCTGACTCATACTTGATATGTCTCCACAGATTTCCTTCAATCGGTCATCGGTGGACCTCACCTTTTTCAACATCTTGGTCATCATGCTCTCTAACTTTGACTGCCCAGCTTCTCCCTCTCGTGCATTGGGAAGCACATATATTCCAGCTCGATCGTTGTGGTAGCCGTCATTCCTTCTCCATTATCCATCGTGCTCACGACCTCGGCTACTGTCTCTGTACCTATTTCGGTTGTAGTTATCTCTATATTTGTTCCGACCTTGGTTTCTAGAACCTTGGCGTTAATTGTCTTGTCCAGACGCTTGGGCGTTGGCTCAGAAACTGCCACCTGGCTATCCAGGAA
This sequence comes from Datura wrightii, assembly GCA_035772735.1. Lineage (NCBI taxonomy): Eukaryota > Viridiplantae > Streptophyta > Magnoliopsida > Solanales > Solanaceae > Datura > Datura wrightii. The sequence continues at coordinate 33,777,804 of JASDFA010000001.1, forward strand.
ATTTTCCTCCTCTTCAGAATCAGAGTGATCTACCCCTGGTTCCAGTCCTTGTGTCCCCACTGCAATTACCTTCTTGGCTCCTTCTCCCATAATGTGCTTTGTAAGTAAATCCAATGATGTGCACATGTGAGCAAACTCTTGGTCGCGTTCTTCTTCCTTCTGACATTGGTCTGCAGTCAAACCAACAGCATATGTACCAGCCGTTGCATTTACTTCCCTGGTATGCCATGCTCTATTTGTTTTAGTCACCCGATCAAGGATAGTAGCAGCCTGCTCCCAGGTGTGACTCATCAATGCTCCTCCCCTGCCACCGTGTCTGTCATAGATTTTATGCTATTGTTTAAGGACCTGTAAAAGAATTTCTACAGACTGTCATCTGGAATTTTATGGTTTGGGCACTTTGTCAACTTCTTCTTGAACCTCAGGCAGGTTTCATGAAGTGCCTCGGTTTTGAGCTGTCAAAAATTGTAAATCTCATCCTTAAGCTGCAACATTCTGGAGGGGGGAAAGAATCTCCCCAAAAAGTCTATCTTGAGTTCCCTCTAGTTGGTTATGGAGTAGTTGGGCAACTCCGATAACCATAAAGTGGCTTCCCCTGATAGGGAAAAGGGGAATAGTCTGAGCCGGATGGCATCTTGGCTAACTCCAAGCAACTTGTACGCCTTGCATATTTCGACGAAGTTCATCAGGTGCAGGTTGGCATCATCCGCTGCGTGACCACTGAACACCGCTTTCATGTTTAACAGTTGAATCATGGAGCTCGTGATGTCAAATTTGGCCCCAGCGGGCAGTGGTGGTGGTACAATTGCTCCAGTTGACCCAAGTTCATCAATGTCTGGGTCCTCATCATCGAAGAACTGAGGGGAAATTCTATAGCCTCTGTTGCCCCGACCATGTCTTCCGGCATTAACAAACTCTTCTCTGACTTCTTCCGCATCTTGAAGTGCAGCTTGTGGAGCTAGCTCGGCTTGCCTAGCCTCTTCAGCTATGAGGGCATCTCTCTGTTCCTGGTTTTCCATTCTGTGCAGTATTCGTTCAATTTCAGGGTTCAATGGAATCAGGGTATTTCAACTACTTTGAGTGCTTGGCATCCACTGGATAACAACCTGTGGGTATCACAAATACAAAGAAAACGTAATTAAGGAAATAACTACCAAAAGTCAAATACAAGCAATTAATCTAGTCTTAGCCCATACTCCTCGGCAACGACACCACTTTTTCATAACGCTCAAACCACACCTCCTACTGAAGTATGAAGCGGACATTGTCAATAAAGAACCCAACAAAGAGGTTGGGGTCGAACCCATAGGGAATATGGAAATCTAGACTAATGCTAGTAAGTGAACTTATTGGTTAGTTACTCCAATTGGGGGGTTTAAGAAAAATAATAATTAAAAAAACAATGATTGAAGTTGTGATGTAAAATCGAGAGTTAAGACTAACTAGGGTTTGTGTTCCCTATGGGTTCATAACTGCTTCGGGTATACACACGTGATCAATACCAATACTTACTTATAGAACTAACAACTAGGGTTTATCCAAATGACCGGTTCGTCCCTATTGAATGACTATACTCAATCACCGGGTCAGGTCTCATGAACGATTTCAATTAACCATTATCAATTTGTTCCAAATATAACTATCCTACAACCACAGATCAAGTTAATACAATGATCATCAAAATCAAGGCTTTTTGGTAATTCTCTTTTCCTAATCTCTACCTCTATAGGCTCAAGCAAGTAAAGGATTCGGGCAAGTACTAATGTTGTACACCGTTAAGAAACGTTTAAGCATGAAGAGAATATGATAAAGGCATTTTGCATTGGTTTCAAATCACCTTTGTTCAACCCTAGCTCAATGATCCACCATGATTCCCACAACCCTAGCTATGGAGGTTTTAGCCTCTTATAGTTGCAAGGTTGTAGTATGCATTCATAATTAAACACATAAATTAATACTTACAATTATGGATGAGAGAAAAACTTCTTCGATTATCCAAAATAACTCAAGAACAATTCACAAAGATTAAGAAGTAATCAAGAAAAGGTTGATCACAACCCAATCAACACAATTCTATTTTGTCTTGATGTTCTCTCACGTCCTCTAACAAATTCTAAATTCTTCCAACTACTCCTCACGAAAATAAAACATAAAAAGTATTTACACAGACATAAGAATCCTTTTCCTAGTCTAACAGGGTAAATTTCCATAACTGCTGCCGCCTGAGCCACGACAAATCCTACGACCCGTAGCAGGATTATACGAGTTGTACCTGCTATCCATATGTCCTTGGCTTGCTGAAATATGGCTAAGTGTTATGCCTTGGTACGACTTGTACATACTTCTTACGAGTCGTACTGTTCTTCCGCGGCTTGACTCTGAGAATTCTTAATTTTTCTGATGTTCTTCACGAGTGTGATGGTAATACTCGTACCTTGACGCCATGACTCGTACTGTCTATCCGTGTCAGAAGTCAGCCTCTTATGCAATTCTTCTAAATATTTCCATGACTCAATGATACGACTCATACAAGCATTGTATGACTCGTACTGAGATTCATAGGATGCACTCTTCACAAATCAGCCTGCTGAACCCTTGCACGATCTTCAGTACGGCTTGTAGAATCAACCTATGGCTCGTAATGAGACTTGTGACTTTAGCCCATTTTCTGCACTTTTAGGCTATCTTTTGCAGATTCATGCTCTAACACCTATTTGTTCTGTAACCAAAGAAAAAGTGTCTTATATCCACATAAACACACCTAAGTCCATGCTATTTTTATAGTTTTGAGCATAGAAAGTGCTATAAACTCACAGCACATCACCCACTTGCGACCAATGTTACCTCCAGCATCTGCAGACCAGATTTTGGAGGTAGATTCAAGATGAACCAAAACATGGTGCAATTGTTGCACATGATTGGGCAGTTTATAGGAATGACACATAATGACCAATAATAGCACCTGCAGAACTTTCTGGAGATCAGTGACACTTTCGTCCCTACCGGAGTGTCGATTGACTATGTGAGATTAATGATCTTGGGCAAATTTATATGCCCAAGTGATACTCAAATGTGTCATTTTAGCCTTGTTTAACTATCAATGTTTATACATTCTTATGTGATTGGCAATAAAATGTGAATTTATACTAACCAACATGATTAACATTGTTTTGCAAGTAAAATGTGATTTTGGGAAGCTAAAATGCATGTTGGAATAGATCGGGGTTGGACTCGGATGTGAGCAAAGGACAAGGCATTGGAAGGCACAAAATAAAGAGGCTCCGCGATGGAGCCGTGTCATGCTGCCATCGCAGAGGCATTTTGCCTGGATAGGGAATTTTTGCCTAATTTCCAGTAAGGGTTCGAGTTGGGTCCGCGGCACGGTGGCCTGGCTCCGCGTTGCATGTCGTGCCACGTTGAGCCTGATTACCTGGACCCCCAACTTCCAGTGAGGGTCCGCGTCGGTGGCGTGTCACGGAGGCAGTGCTCCGCGATGCACTCCGTGACACGTTGCTTGTTATTCTGGGAAAAATTCCCACCAGTATAAATAGAACACTTAGGTCCATTTTTCAATATTCTGACTTGGTGGAGTCATACACTAAAGGCAAGCTTATGGGTCATGACATGATGCATGTGAATTCTTTTGGGAGAGAGAGCGAAATTGTGTTTTTATGCCCCTGCGTGAAATTTTGTGAGTTCATATGATCAAAAAGGGAAAAATTCTCTTGTATTGTGAGGGCACATGCTTGATGAAAGATTAATTTTCGTGTCGGATGTCTTGATCAGCTGATTTGCATGAGTTTGCCAATATCGAGAGTCGATTCTTAAGTCTAGGAGGTCTTGATGTATTGAAGGTCATTGCATTGATAGGACCATTCATGTTTTCTTGATGATTTGCTATATTGAATAATCGGTATGACCGTAACCTAAATTGTCGAACCAAAGTAGCGAGGTTTGGGGTGTAAATTGCATGAGGTGTAAGATTGTTGTTCGAGGACGAACAAGGATTTAAGTGTGGGGTAAGTGATCTTGGGCAAATTTATATGCCCAAGTGATACTCAAATGTGTCATTTTAGCCTTGTTTATCTATCAATGTTTATACATTCTTATGTGATTGGCAATAAAATGTGAACTTATACTGACCAACATGATTAGCATTGTTTTGCAGGTAAAATGTGATTTTGGGAAGCTAAGATGCATGTTGGAATAGATCGGGGTTGGACTCGGATGTGAGCAAAGGACAAGGCATTGGAAGGCACAAAATAAAGAGGCTCCGTGATGGAGCCGTGTCACGCTGCCATCGCGGAGGCATTCTACTTGGATAGGGAATTTTTGCCCAATTTCCATTAAGGGTTCGCGTTGGGTCCGTGGCATGGTGGCCTGGCTCCGCGTTGCACGCCGTTCCACGTTGAGCCTGATTACCTGGACCCCCAACTTCCAGTGATAGTCCGCGTCGGTGGCATGTCACGGAGGCAGTGCTCCGCGATGCACTCCGTAACACGTTGCTTGTTATTCCGGGAAAAATTCCCACCAGTATAAATAGAACACTTAGGTTCATTTTTCAATATTCTGACTTGGTGGAGCAAGAACGTGGGTTACAGGCAGTTGAGGGGACGAAATTATTAGGGTTTTTCTCTCTTTCCTTCTCCTTGAATTCAATTACTTGTATGTTTAACACTCATTTAACGATGTTTAATCCACAAATGAGTGGCTAATTCCTCTTCTTGCTGAGGTTAAGAACACTTGTAATGAAATGTGATTATTGATTCTTTGGTTTTTCATCTTTTCTTCCATGGTTGTTCTATTGATTCTTGTTCTTACTGCATTAATGTGTGGCCTACGCTAATGTATATCTAAAAAGTCCGGTTTCACTCGAGAGAGCAAGAAATTGGAAAGTTGTGAATTAATAGGATATGATCCTTTCTTAGTTTGGGAAAATTGAGAATTGATTTACCTTCAGGACAGAAATATACCTGAAAGTCGTATTAGTCAATTTAGGAACCGGGTTTGTATGGCTAGAACATGAATTTTTGTTTAACCACAGAAATGTAGGTGGACGGTTCATGATTCTTAAGTTGGGTTAAATACGAGAGTTTTAATCCATTGGCATTAGTTCTTGACTAGCAACAGGAGGAAAGGTTAACTAAATTATATCAATAATGAATTTCTTTACATGTTCAATTAACCTCAGCATGCTCACATTCATAGTTCAGACTCACATTAGATAATCGTTTTAGACTTAGCATAAAATTTAGAATCCAAAAATATCAACTCTTGGTTACACTATTGTCTTCATTGTTAAACTGAAAATATAGTAACACTTGATTAATTGTTACCTTATCCAGTCCCTGTGGGATCAATACTTGGGTTACTTAAGCCACTTTACTACTTTTTTGACCATGTGCACTTGCGTGTAGTTATATACCCATATAACAAAAGACCGAACAATTAACGCTTTACCATTTTTACTATTGGGAGAAGCAAAGAGGTGGTTGAAGGCAGTGATCTAGGGTAGATTTATATGCCCAAGTGATACTCAAACGTATTATTTTCGCCTTGTTTGTTATGCAATGTGTATACATTTTCATGTAATTGGTTATAAAATGTGAATTTATACTAACCAACATGATTAGCATTGTTTTGCAGGAAAATATGATTTTTAGGAGCTAAAATGCATGTTGGAATTATATCGGAGTTGGACTTGGATGCGAGCATGGAAAAGACGTTCGAATGCACAAAGTAAAGGGCTCCACGGTGGAGCCGTGCCACGCTACCATCGCGGAGGCACACTGCCTGGAGGGTACTTTAAATGGCAATTTCCAGTAAGGCCTCGCAACAGCTCCGTGGCACGGAGATAAGCCTCCGCGTTGGCCTCCGTGCCACGTTGAGGCTATATTCCCGGACCCTGGAATTCCAGTAAGGGTCCGCGTCCACGCCGTGTCACGGAGGCAGTGCTCCGCGTTGGCCTCCGTGACACATTGCTTGTTATTCCGGGAAAAATTCCCACTAGTATAAATAGCACACTTAGGTTTATTTTAATTAATTCAGACTTGGTGGAGTAAGGACGTGGGTCAGAAGCAGTTGAGGGACGAAAAAGCTAAGGGATTTCTTCTCTTCCTTTCTTCTTTCAATCAATTGTATGTATGATTTACACTTGTTTTAGGATGATTAATCCACAAATGAGTGGCTAATTCTCTTCCTTGCTGAGGTTTTGAAAAATGGTGATGAATTTTGATTGTTAATTATATGGTTTTCTTCTTCTTCTTCCATGTTGTTCTATAAATTCTTATTCTTACTGCATTAGTGTGTGGCCGACACTAATGTACATCTAAAAAGTCCAATTTCACTCGAGAGAGCACGAAATTGGAAAGTTGTGAATTAATAGGGTATTGTTCTTAACTTGATTTGGGAAAATTGGGTTTTGATGTGCTTTCCTGATAGAAATATACTTGAAAGCCGTATTAGTCAATTTAGGAACCGGAATTGTAGTGCTAGATCATAAATTGCATTTGATCACAGAAATGTAGACGAATGGTTTATGATTCTAAAGTGAAATTAAATACGAGAGTTTTAATTTCTAAGCTAATGTTCTTCGCTAGCAACATGAAGAAAAGATTAACCAAATTGTGATTATCGTCAAATTCATTGCTTGTTCTTAACCTTGGCATGCTCATATCCATAGTTTCAATTCACAGTAAATAATTGTTAATAGTTTTAGTATATATAATTTATAAACAAAAACTTATTTAACTGTTGGTTACATTGTTGTTAGCATAATTAGAAGTAAGATAAGAATATAGTGTACTTAGGCAATTTTACTTATCCAGAGTCTCCTTGGATCGATACTTGGCTTACTTAGCCACTTTATTACTTGTTTGACCATGTGCACTTGCGTGTCGGTTTTACATATACCAAACCAGCCGGACAAGTTTTTGGCGCCGTTGCCAGGGAGACTAGGCAATTGGTGAAATTGTGTTAAGTGTAATTTACTGTATTTTTATTTTTCTCAAGTGCTGACAACTTAGTCTTAGTATTTGTTTTAATTCTTTTGCATTTTACTTTTTCTTTTTCGAATACCCTTATTGACATGACATCGTGGAATATAAATGGTTTCAATGGTGGATACTTATATTTTAGTGAATCTTGTCTGAATTGCGGAGGACACCACTCGTGGCAACACTGTAACACATGTAATAGATGTGGTGGTCAAGATGACCATTGGGATGGCTGTCCGAATGCATATTCCCCTCCCCCAAGCCCCTACTATGATCCTTCTGTTGTTTTTCCTGAATATAGGCATGCTGAAAATGAGGACTTGGGACGCCAAGCTCGAATAGAAGACATGCTGAAACAACTCTTGGAGCAATCAGAAGCAATGAAGGAGGCGATGGCAGTATTGAGAATTTAGCAAGAAGAGAATGCAGATGCTCTAGAAAGGATGAGCGTCAAATTCACGGAGATGATCGCTGAAGCTGAAGCTTGTGATAAATTGCAAGTAACAACTTTAGCCGATATTCGAGAGGAACTACAAGAGGAAGACAAGGGTGAATTTTTGGATGAAGCCCAACAATTAGAATCTCTTGAGTGTCCCCGTGATGGGCTCACACTTATGGAAAATCCATTCATGGAAGAAGAGATAGAGTATCCCCCATTTGACATTAATTGAGAGACAGATGTCGATGCTGAGAAGGTGTATCCAAGTAAGGAGGTCAAGCATAATGCAGTTTCAGAGTTGAGGTGTATTGGACCACACTCGACGCATTTTTCGATATTAAGTTTGGTTGACAACATAGAAGTAGAGTCTTCCAAGCTTATAGAGAAATGTCTAGAGGAGGACCAAGCCCTGTATATTTTGAAATTTGCTACCTCAGAGAGCCAAAATGACTTTGCTTACTTGAGGGCCAATAAAGTAAAAAGGCAACACCTAATGTTTGGTCCTTAAAATTTTTCACCACCACCCCTGGAGCATAAGAGGAAATTAGAAAAGAAATTAGGGGTGAGATTCACATCCTCAAGGTGGAGGAAAAAGTGGTGAAACTTGGTACGTCGAGCCGCGACGGTAAACCAGGCGCTGCACGGGAGGCAACCCGTGAAAAATATTTTTTTTCTTTTGTTTAGTAAGGTGTAAATAGTTTTTATTTTAATTTTCTTTTTCTTGAGTTAGTATAAAATTTTTTGTTTTAGTTAGTATTTTTCATTTTAGTTAGGGAAATCTATTAATCTAACTAATTTTGTTTAGTGAGGTGATTTTCAGGTCAAACGGAGAAAAATATGCATGGACTCGGAAAGGAAAAGGCAAGGTATGAAAAAATAAATAAAATGAAGAGACAGTGCACTAGGGCGTTGGCTCCGTGTCACGGAGAAGGGGCTCCGCGTTACTCTCCGTGACACGTTGATGGTTTAATCTGGAATTTCAAAAAAAAAATTCCAGTGAGCCATCGCGTTAGCTCCGTGTCACGGAGGAGGGGCTCCGCGTTACCCTCCGTGACACGTTGCCTTATATTTGGTGCCGGGTCACACCGGGTTGCCGGGTGACCCGCGTGTTTTTCTTAATTGTAACCCCGATTTGTGCCCTTTCTTTCCCCATATCTTCTCTTCTCCGAGACCAAACTCCCTAATTCCCTCCCCCAACCACCGTGCCACGGTACTAGGCAAGGAAATCGTCAAGTTTCTTCGGGTATTCAATTTAAAGGTATGTTTTCCTCGTTTTTCTCAAATTTTTGTCGATTCCACTCGAATTTGAGTATGTGAGGTGAGATATATCCTCCTAAGTAGCAATTGAGCATGAAATTGAATTATTTGTTGATTGATGAGTGTTCGAAATGTTGTAATTAGCGTTTGAACTTGTCGATTACATGAATTATTCGAACTTGAGTGTAAAATTGAATTCTAGGGCTTGGGTTGTTGAAATTGAATTGGGTAACTTGATAAATTGGTGAATTAGATGCCGGGGTGTGGTTGTAAAGTGAGATAAGTCGTGTAAATATTGTTTGAATGTAAAAGACGACGAATTCTCGAATTTTTGGGGAAAATGCGAAAATTGTTCAAATTGGTTTGATTATTTGGATTCGTATGTATATAGAATTTTTGTTGTTGTTTTTGTTTATTGTTTTCGTTGCTAAGTGTGATGGTTGAATTGCTAGCGATAGTAGGATTGGGATTAGTTGTATGAAGTCTGAGTAGTACGCTAAAAGTTATACTGTCGAAAATTTTTTGGTGAACGCACTAAGCAATAAATTGTATAGTTGTTTGTGTTTGGGTTGTAAATAAAGTAATCCTTGCCGTAGTATCGTAAAAGTAGCTAAGGACTAAGTGTGGGGTGAACTTAGTTTAACCCGACCTTAGCCGGAGCTAATATGCATTTAGCTTGACTTTGTGCTTGTTTTGTCGATAGGTACAATGGCGAGTAGGCAGGATAAGGGTAAAGGTGCTTCTACTTCAGGCACCGAGAGAAAGCGAATGAGATTGGGCACTGCAGTCCCAGCTGCACCAGCTGTTCCACGCGGCCAACGCCGCCAATACGGAACGAGGTGGGTAACCGAGGAAGGAAAGAAGTGGTACGCTAAACATAAGGAAAGCAAGTACTTCCCGGAGGAGCATATTGCACGGGAACCACTAGAACAGGAGTTCCACCATATTGTGCAGAGGATCGAGGTAGCTGGGCTCAGCTTTATATTTCAGGAGCCCAAGGAGTGCAACCTACATTTGGTCCGGGAGTTCTACGCAAATTGGAACCCGGCCATCAGAAGCCACACAATAAAAATCAGAGGGCAGATTGTCACTCTGGAACCCCAGCAATTAAATGCCATCATTTGAGTGCGGGACACAGACGCCCACATTCTCCACCAGCTGAACATCACCCCACCATACGCCGACATCAGACGCACCTTGTGTGGGGCTCGATCCACAGCCCGATGGAGTAGACATAAGGAGAGGGGTTATCACCAGACTCTGCCTTATTCGCAGATGAACAGGGAGGCAAGAATTTGGCTGAAAATAGTTTGTTCGTGCTTGATCCCGGGGGTTCACATGACGGATGTGACCCGGGACCGTGTCTGTTTGGTGTATGCCCTTATGAAAGAGCTGGAGATTAATGTTGGGGCGGTTATCATATCCTCCATGAAGAGAGCCCGACTACACCAGGGCCACAGATATGGGTTCGGCGGACTCATCACCACCTTTCTCCGAGGCCTCGATGTCGAGGAAGAGGCTTTGGATTACATCCCGCAGTTGGAGCGGAGGGCCCTTGATGTGACAAAAACTAAGGCCCCCGACACCACACACGGGCCAGTGCTGACACTGGGTGAGCGACATGCTCGTGACGATCAGTACATGGTTCGGATGTTTGGTATGCAGATGCTTCAGCTCCGGATTGGTGGGAGACCAGCCACAGAGGAAGAGTTATGGCAGCTGGAGCTGGATTACCCATTTGGCGAGAACGCCAGAGCTTTGTGCCGAGTGGGACCAGCCTTCGTGGAGCCTACTGATGATGATGTCCCCACGGACGAGGAGACACGTCGGGAGGACTCTGATATGGAGTCCGATGACGACGATGGAGTTGACTCGGACATGGGCGATGAGGCAGCAGCACCGGATGAAGAAGTCGAATATTTCGACTGATCAGGGAGTTCCACCACCCGAAATTTGTGTGATTTTTAATTTTTGTGAACACTGGGGACAGTGTTCGATTTAAGTGTGGGGTGGGGAGTAGTTAGGTGCTGGAACCTGGGCTAATCTACTGTATGTTCTTCCTTTGTTTTGCATGTATGTTTTTATGTTTCCCTGTGGTTGTGAACTGATTTGTGTTGTATCTGTATATATTTTTGTGGTAAATGATGTGTGTTTTGAAAGGTTGTGGTTGCCAGTGAAAATTTTGTAAATTTTGTAAATATTTTTTTTTATCGAAATGATCGATAATTTTCAAAATTTTGCGAAAATATTTTGCACTTATCAAAATATTTTGTAAATAGTTTTCCATCGACATGATCGATGTTTTGCAAAAAAATTTCGGTTTTTATTTTGGGTTTCTCGGAGTTTGTTTTCGGTTCTTTTACCGAGAATAGTCCCATTGAACCGATGTCATAGTTAGTGACCGTTCCCTATGATGGATGGATGACGACCGTCTTAAGGGAAATGTAGTCGATAGGAGTAGGATTTTTAATTTGTTTTCAGTTTTTTCTTTGGTGGATTGCATCACTGAACCTGTAGTTACTAAATGGTTGTGAAATTTTGGTTGCGTGTTGTAACTGATATTCAAAATGTAAAAGTGATTCGTTTGAAAGCATGCAATTTTGTAAATATGTTGAGTTACCTAGGCTGTAGAATTCGATTCGGTGTGATTGAGGCTTAATTTTGAATTCATGTAATTGGTTAATCAAAGAATCTGTGAATGCATCTTGAATCGAGCATGTGCATAAAGTGTGAAGTGAGGTATTGTTATTCCATGCTATTGTGAAGTGTCTAGAACTTGTCTGGTGTGTGTGCAAAATGAAATGAAGGAGGTGTAGTGTTGGAAAGGATGTAGGCATTTCTTTGTTTAACCGAGAGTTTCTATTTTTTTTCTTGTCATACGCTACCTTTTTATGTGACTGTATACCCTAGTCAGCCCGTTGAGCCTTTAGCCGATTATTTCTTTCTTTTGTCCAAAATTGTATAAACTAATCTTTGTTCCTTCTTTTCATTAGCCGTAAAGTCTATACAAAACTCTTAAGCGCTTAAGAAGAAAAGAAAAATTTTCCCGAAGTGTCAAAGAGTGAGAAGAGTGGAAAGAAAAGAAAAGCAGAGTGAAGAACGAAAAGAAGAGGTTGAAGAGGCACTTGGTATAATGAAATGATAATAAAGGTGCATGAAAACCCTTTGTTGTTGTGTCAAGTGTGTTTGAGGAAATGGGCCATACAAAAGTAAACAAGCATGAATGGGATGATGAAAAAGAGAAAAAGAAGAACAATATCCATGAGTCGATGGGAATGTGTTGAAAAGGCGCTTAAGGATGCTAGTGACTATTATTGGCTAATCCAATATATACTAGTTCCATAGCTTCCATTACAACCCATTAAAGTCCTACGTGATCTTACATTGCATTTCTTTATATTAGTGGAGTAATACACTAAGGGCAAGCCTATGGGTCATGACATGATGCATGTGAATTCTTTTGGGAGAGAGAGTGAAATTAATTTTTATATGCCCCTACTTGAATGTTTGTGTGTTGCATGAACATAAAGGGGAAGATTCTCTTGAGTTGTGAGGGCACATGCTTGATGAAAGATTGATTTTCGGGTCGGATATCTTGATTAGCTGATTTGCATGAGTTTGCCGATATCGAGAGTCGATTCTTAAAGTTTAGGAAGTCTTGATGTATTAAAGGTCATTGCATTGTTAAGACCATGCATGTTTTCTTGATGATTTGCAAAAATTGAATAATCGGGATGACCGTAGCATAAATTGTCGCACCATAGTGGCAAGGGTTGGGATGTAATTTGCATGAGTTGTGTATATGTTGTTCGAGGACGAACAAGGATTTAAGTGTGGGGTAAGTGATCTTGGGCAGATTTATATGCCCAAGTGATACTCAAACATATCATTTTCGCCTTGTTTGTTATGCAATGTGTATACATTTTCATGTAATTGGTAATAAAATGTGAATTTATACTAACCAACATGATTAGCATTGTTTTGCAGGAAAATATGATTTTTAGGAGCTAAAATGCATGTTGGAATTATATCGGAGTTGGACTTGGATGCGAGCATGGAAAAGACGTTGGAATGCGCAAAGTAAAGGGGCTCCGTGATGGAGCCGTGCCACGCTACCATCGCGGAGGCACACTGCCTGGAGGGTACTTTAAATGGCAATTTCCAGTAAGGCCTCGCGACAGCTCCGTCGCACGGAGATAAGCCTTCGTGTTGGCCTCCGTGCCACGTTGAGGCTATATTCCCGGACCCTGGAATTCCAGTAAGGGTCCGCGTCCACGTCGTGTCACAGAGGCAGTGCTCCGCGTTGGCCTCCGTAACACGTTTCTTGTTATTCCGGGAAATATTCCCACTAGTATAAATAGCACACTTAGGTTTATTTTAATTAATTCAGACTTGGTGGAGCAAGGACGTGGGTTAGAAGAAGTTGAGGGACGAAAAAGCTAAGGGATTTCTTCTCTTCCTTTCTTCTTTCAATCAATTGTATGTATGATTTACACTTGTTTTAGGATGATTAATCCACAAATGAGTGGCTAATTCTCTTCCTTGCTGAGGTTTTGAATAATGGTGATGAATTTTGATTGTTAATTATATGGTTTTCTTCTTCTTCTTCCATGTTGTTCTATTAATTCTTGTTCTTACTGCATTAGTGTGTGGCCGACACTAATGTACATCTAAAAAGTCCAATTTCACTTGAGAGAGCACGAAATTGGAAAGTTGTGAATTAATAGGGTATTGTTCTTAACTTGATTTGGGAAAATTGGGTTTTGATGTGCTTTCCTGATAGAAATATACTTGAAAGCCGTATTAGTCAATTTAGGAACCGGAATTGTAGTGCTAGGTCATAAATTGCATTTGATCACAGAAATGTAGACGAATGGTTTATGATTCTAAAGTGAAATTAAATACGAGAGTTTTAATTTCTAGGCTAATGTTCTTGGCTAGCAACATGAAGAAAAGATTAACCAAATTGTGATTATCGTCAAATTCATTGCTTGTTCTTAACCTTGGCATGCTCATATCCATAGTTTCAATTCACAGTAAATAATTGTTAATAGTTTTAGTATATATAATTTATAAACAAAAACTTATTTAACTGTTGGTTACGTTGTTGTTAGCATAATTAGAAGTAAGATAAGAATATAGTGTACTTAGGCAATTTTACTTATCCAGAGTCTCCTTGGATCGATACTTGGCTTACTTAGCCACTTTATTACTTGTTTGACCACGTGCACTTGCGTGTCGGTTTTACATATACCGAACCAGCCGGACAGGCAGAACCAGCTAACTCTATCACTACTCGACCTGGCAAGAAAGTTCCTAATCAGATTCTTCCCCTCTAGAAGAACTGCAAAATTAAGAAGCGAGATCCTGAGTTTCAAGCAACGGCCAGATTAGAATTTATACTTGGCTTGGGAAAGATTCAAGTCGTTATTGAGAGATTGTCCCCACTACTACTAGAGCAATGAAATGCTGGCCCATACTTTTGTAGAGAGTCTAGACCCACATACAAAAATCTTTCTAGACTCTACATCAGGTGGGCAAGCACTAGAGAAGACTTAGGATGAACAGTACACTCTATTGAACAGGTTTTCACAAGGAAATCTAGAGTGGCACAGTGATGCATCCGGGGGAGCAGCCAAAGAGCAGCTGGATTGATTGAAGTTGATAGTGTGAATACATTGGCAGCCTATCTAGCTTCCTTTCGGCATCAAATGACGACTCAATTCAGCAAGATAAGCATGGGACAGCCACAAGCACAGGTAAACACAGTGCAACTAGCTCCTAGCTGGTGTGAGATATGTGGAAACAGCGGCCATGGTGTAGACTCATGCAAGGCAAATATAAAGTTAGTCAATTTTGTGGGTAATGTGTAGAGAGGCAACTAGAATGATGGGAACACCTACAATCAGAATTGGAAGAATCACCTGAATTTTTCTTGGGGTGGTACTCAGGGGCAGAGTCAATGTTATCAGCAGCCTCAACAGCAGTACCAGCAATACGGTAGGCAGAGCAAAGGCCAATCCAGCGACATTAAGGAGATGTTGCAGAAAATCATGGTCAATCAAACTCAGATGGCAGCTGAGCAGGCAAAGATGGCTTCAGAGTTAAAGAATCGGTAGCTAGCCACCAAAAACATGGAGAAGCAAATGGACAGTTGGCAACTGCGCAGCATAATAGACCATTGGGAGATTTACCCAGTGATACAGAAACAAACCCAAGGCATGTCATGGTCATTATTCTGAGGTGTGGCAAACGGTTGGCTAATGCACCATCAAAAGAGAAGAAGAATGAGGTGCAGCCAGAGTTGGTCAAACTGGGTCAATCAGCCGAATAGATCAACAACTAGAAACTTGTAGAACACAATACAATATCAGTATTGCAGCCACTACAGAGATCAACACCACCATTACCTCAAAGGCTCAAGAAGAGCAAGGAGGATGCATGCTTTCAGTAGTTTTTTGATATTTTCAAAGAACTTCACATAATTTTGCCTCTTATTGACCTTTTTAGGGAATACCCAAGTACGCTAAGTACTTGAAGGATGTGGTGGCCAACAAGATGAGGCCAGTGGATGTCTAGACTGTGGCACTCACTGAAGAGTGCAGTTTTAGGATAACGAGCAAGATTCCAAAGAAGCTCAAAGACCTAGGGAGTTTCACCCTCCCCGTACAAACAGGTGGAAAGGAACTGATGAGGGCCTTGTGTGATCTAGGGGCTGTAGTGAACTTGATTCCCCTATATCTGTTCAACATACTTAATTTGGGAAAACCAAGGCCCACCAAAGTGATGCTGCAGTTGGCTGATAAGTCAAGGGTGGCCTCGGAGGGGATTATTGAGGATCTACTCATCAATGTAGGTAAATTCATCAGACCTGCTGATTTTATAATACTTGACTTTGAAGTTGATGACAAGGTACCCCTCATCTTGGGATGCTCATTCCTGGCTACTGAAGGAGCTCTAATTGATATGGGAGCTAGCATCTTGAAAATGAGGATGAATGATGAAGAGGAGATTTTTAGAGTGTACTAGGAAATCAACACCCCAACACATCATAAAGATCTTTTTAAGATCAATGTGTTAACCGAGGATGTGTGTGGGGTGGGGGATTCCAAAGGTCCACTTCTGAAGAATCTCTTAACAAGAGAACTCGAGTCTACTGTTGAGAAAGTGCCAAAGAATTTGGTGAAGCATGTGATAGAGGTGAAGAGGGAAAGTGTGGAGTCTTTTCCCTCTAAAGTTAAGAAAAAGAGAAGATAGTTCCCGAAAGGGAAGAATTGTTTGAGAACATCTTGAGAAAGGTGGTTCACACCGTGCCACAACGTAAAACCAAGCGCTGCTTGGGATGCAACCCAAGTGCACCACAGGTACGATTTTTTTCTTTTGTTTTTATTTTGTTTATATTCACTTTGGTTTTTGTTTTGTGACTTAAGCACAGAGAAAGGGGAAGTCTGATAATTTTTAAACTCACACTTCCTGGCAAAGTATGAAGCGGACGTTGTCAATAAAGAATCCAACAAAGAGGTTGGGGTTAAATCCACAGAAAATAAGGTAAGATCTAGACTAATGCTGGTACTTAAACTTGTTGGTAAGTTATCTCCAAATTGGGGGAGGGTTAAAGGAAAACAATAATAAAACAAGATTGCAATTGTGGTTGTTATCAAGATGTGCAAACAACTAGGATAAGTGTTCCCCATAGGTATATAACTACTTCGGGAATACACGCGTGATCAATTCCAATGCTTGCTTATAGAACTGACAACTAGGGTTCATCCAAAATGACTGGTTCGTCTCTATTAGATGACTATATTCAATCACCAGGTTAGGTCTCATGAGTAATTTCAAACTAACCATTATCAATATGTGCCAAATTAACTTCCCTGTAACCGCAAATCAAGTCATACAATGATCATAAAAATCAAGGCTTTGTTGTAATTCTCTTTTCCTAATCTCTATTTCTCTAGGTTCAAGCAAGAAAAGAATTCAGGCAAGTCATAGCGTCGCGCACCGTTAAGAAACGTTTAAAGATGAAGAGAATACAATACAAGCATTGAGCATTGATTTTGAATCACTTTGGGTAACCCTATTTCGTTAATCCACCATGGTTCCCAGAAGCCTAGATGTGGAGGTAAAGCCTCTCATGATTGTAAGATTATAATTAGCATTCATAGACAAATACATAATTAAATACTTATAACAATAATTGAAAGAAAACCTGCTTTGAATATTGATGGACAAAATCAAGAACAATTGATGAAATCAAGTATTTGATCCTAAGAATTGCTCTCCAAATCATGATAATAATTCACAAATAAAACTTCTCTCTATGTAATCACATGTCTAATCCTCTCTCAATGTTGTCCTCCTAAAATAAAACATACAAGGTATTTATACAGACATCAGAAACCTTTTCCTAAGATAATAGGGAAATTTTCATAGCTGGCGTTGGCTCGACTTACGACTGATCATATGACTCTAACAAGATTGTATGGGTCATACCTAGCTTTCATACATTCCTTCGCTACTGCAGATTTGACTAAGTGCTAGCAACTGGTATGACTTGTACCATGGTCCTATGAGTCATACAATCCATCTGTGGCTTGGCCTTGAGAACTTTGTCATCCTCCGAAGTTTTCTACGAGTGTTGTGGTACGCCTCGTACCTTTCTCCTAAGACTCGTACTTGCTTGTTGTATTTGGAGTTCTGCCAAGTCTTTAAGAATCACTGAAGCTCCCTACGGCTCATGGTACGGGTCGTAAGTAGATGTTATGATCCATGTGTTCCACCCGTACCAAGAGACTACTTTGTACAAATTTGCTCTGAAGATTTCCATGACTCCAGTTATGGCTCGTACCATCTCGGTACGGCTCGTACTGAGAGTCGTATTTTTTCCTTCACATTTTTTTAGCCTTTTTGATTTTTCCACGAGTCTTAGTAAAATTCGTACAATCAAGATACAGCTCGTACTAAGATTGGTACTTGGCTTATTTTCTGCACTTTTATACATCTTTTGCACATTTTTGCTCCAACACCTATTTTCCCTGAAAATAAAGTAAAAGAACCTCATATCCATATAAACATACCTAATTCCATGTTATTTTCTCAAGTTTAATCATCGAAAGTGTTGTAAACTCAACATAAGACTTTTTCATGTCCTCGGGCAAAGAAAACTAAACACAATGCTTAACTAGAAAATAAACCTAGGATACTACAACCACTATCAATCAAAATTGCCATCATAAACTCAAACAACTTTTAACTCTTTTCCATTAAATCAAATTAGCATATGCACATCAAGCAACCACAAACAATGATAAACAAGAATTGAGATATGTTATCTAGATATTAGCATATAGTCAAGTCATCACCAATATTTTTCACACAGACAACTGGCAGAATCAAACACAAACCATGTACCCTCACAGCAAATGGGACTGAACAAGACTCTCACCCTCACAAAGAAGATCCAAATACTGCATATCGGATACCATAGGTTTGCCCTTATTTTCTCTACTTTGGCTTTTCAGATGGTCAGGCTAGGATCACTCAAGGACTTGATTCGGCTTGTAATGTAGGCTTTCGGGCTGGGTATGGTAAACATGAAATATTTTTAGTGACTAAACCCTCCTTGATACTACATACATGTGGCTCATTTTTCACTTTTTTCACCCTTTTTGCTTTCAAACCTTTTTATTCTCTTTTCACCATTTTTATGTAATTGTATAGGTGTGGTGTGCTTTCTTAAATTTTCGTTCATCTTTCTCTTTTTCTATCTTCTTTTCAATATTTCTTATTATTTTTCTTTTATTTTGTCACACCATATCTCATTTTTAACCCATTTTCTTTTCTCTTCCATTTTTCACCTCCCCAAGATTTATGCACCCCTACTCTAGCCACCCTCAACTTAGGCATTTTGCCTATATTTAGGTTCACAATATCCAAGGGACCAGGGCCAAAACAGGTTTATTATAAAAAAATGGGTACGATTAATTAGTTAATCAAAGAATAATGGTTCATTTAAGGCTCAAAATCGGGATCAAGGAAATCATATTATTCTGGTAGGGTAATTCAAGATAAAAATGGGCTAAACAAAAACGGCCTATGATCCTTTCCTAACCAACCATCCTAAAACCTATGTAAAGAGCAACCAGGCAAGTTCTAGATCCTCTACGCAGTATTAAACTAGGTATACACCTTACTCACCATGGTACATGTTTTGCATTCATTCTACCTGTCCGGTGTATACATGGCTAATAAGAACTACTCATGGTAATACACTAAATGACATAAAAAGATCCACATAAATCATGTTTTGCAGTCAAACAAGCACATAGCTAATGATCAAAAAATTTTAAACAGGGTCAAATTTTTCAAAACTTCAAAACTAGTGCAATTTATTGGCTGAGTAATCCTAAGCTACTTTCTAATTAAACAAGAACACAAAAATAAAATAAAATCATAAATATGTTGGTTCTACTAGATAGCATGCTCGAGGAAAAAGAAACACGACAAGAAAAACCCTCGGATGTATCCAAAAAATCCCTAAAATACAAGTACACCCCCTCCCCTTTTAAAAAGCATGCTTTATCCCCAAAGCATAGAATGTAAAACAGAAGGAAGGGAACATACATGAAGCTATTCAAACTTTACCTTCCATGGGTTGCCTCCCATACAGTGCCTGATTTAACGTTGCGGCATGATGTACTTTCATGATTCTTCAGGCATCATCAAGTTACACCACCTCAATTTCCTCTTATTTCCTTAGTGTCTCCCAGATATAGCTTTATCCTTTGCCCGTTCACCTTGAACCTTTTTCCATCTTTATTCTCAAGTTCCACTGCACCGTATGGGGACACATTCACCACTCTATATGGTCCCATCCACCTATATTCCAATTTTCCAAGATGTTAACGGACGCTTGAGTTGAACAGTAGGACCAAATAACCAGTGTTGAACTCCCTCTTTGCAATCTTCTTATCATGGTAGATCTTCATTATTTCTTTATAAATGGTCGAACTCTCATAAGCTCGAAGTCAAAATTCATCTAACTCATTGAGCTGGTCAAGTCTTAACTTGGCTGCTTCATTCAAATTTAAGTTCAGTTATAACTCAATCAGCAAATGACATGACTTGCCATAGAACAACTGATATGGAGATGAACCAATGGGGGTCTTATAAGATGTTCAATAGGCCCACAGCGCATCATCGAGATTTCCAGACCAATCTGTCTGGTTAGTATTTACTGTTTTAGCTAGAATGGTCTTTATCTCCTTGTTTGAAACGTCCACCTGCCCACTTGACTAAGGATAGTAAGGTGTTGACACCTTATGCTTGATGCCATATTTCTCCAGTAAGGTTCTAAAGAGGCGGTTACAAAAGTGTGATCTACCATCATTGATGACTGCTCTTGGAGTACTAAATCTAGTGAAAATGTGCTTCCGTAGAAATGTTGACACTTTTTCCTTCATTGTTAGGTAGTGCAATAGCCTCCACCCATTTGGAGACGTAATCCACTACCACCAAGATGTATTTCATCCCATATGAGCTAACAAATAGGCCCATGAAGTCAATAGCCCATACATCAAATAACTTAACTTCCAGGATAAAGGTCAATGGTAACTTATGCTTGCAAGTAATGCCACCCTGTCTTTGGCATTGATCACATGACTTGGCATAACCATAGGCATCTTGGTAAATAAAGGGCCAGTAATACCCATATTGCATGATTTTGTATGCAGTTCGGATACCACTATGATGACCCCCAACTGGGAATGAGTGACAAGTCTCTAGAATGCTCAACATTTCTACCTCTAGCACACACCTCCGAATTATCCCATCTGCATAAATGCGAAATAAGTATGGTTCAGCCCAATAGTATCTTCGAGCATCAAATAAGAACTTCTTCCTCTGCTAGGGAGTCATATTTGCTGGAATCATGCCGCTGACCAAATAATTTTCAAAGTTAGTGGACAAGGGAATCAATTCCTGAGATGCAGCTAATACCTGCTCTTTTGGAAAAGCATCATTGATATCAATCTCCTCTCTTGCTCTAGCCTCAGACTCTAGTCTAGACAGGTGATCAGCTACCTGATTTTTAGTTCCTTTCCGATCTTTCACCTCAAACTTCGAATTCTTAGAGCAGCAGCACCCATCTGATCAACTTGGATTTAACATCCTTTTTAGATATGAGGTACCTCAAAGCAACATGGTTTGTATGGACGATCACCTTAGTTCCATCAAGTATGCTCAAAACTTCTCGAATGCAAAGACCAATGCTAGCAGCTCTTGTTCCATGACAATGTAGTTCTTTTGGGTCGTGTTGAGTGTTTTACTAGCATAATAGGTAGGATGAAAAATCTTTTCTCTCTATTAGCCCAAGATAGCATCGAGAGCGACCCCACTAGCGTCACACATTACCTCAAATAGGATAGACCAATATGGAGCTATAATAATTAGAGTAGTGGTGAGTTTCTCTTTCAAGCACTCAAAGGCCTTCAGATATGCCTCATCAAATACGAACTTCACCTCCTTCTTAAGAAATTTGCACAATGGTTGTGCAATCTTTGAAAAGTCCTTGATGAACCTCCTATAGAATCCTGCATGCCTTAAAAAGCTTCTGGCCCCTTTTATGGAAATAGGTGGTGCAAATCCTGCTATAACTTCAATTTTCACCTTATCCACCTCAATCCCTTGTTCAGAGATTTTGTGATCCAGCACTTATTCCTTCCTTAACCATGAAATGGCATTTTTCCTAATTTAGTACCAGATTAGTTTCTTCACATCTATTCAACACTTTTCCCAAATTCTTGAGGCAAGATTTGAATAAATCACTCATAACTGAGAATTCGTCCATGAATACCTCGATGGTGTCCTCCACCATATCCAAGAATATCGATATCATGCAGCATTGGGATATGACTTGTGCATTACACAATCCAAAAAGCATTCTCCTAAAAACAAATGTTCCATAAGGGCAAGTGAAGGTGGTCTTCTCTTGATCTTTCGAGGCTATAGTGATCTGATTGTACCCCTAATAGCCATCAAGAAAATAGTACCAGCCTCTACCTGCCAACCTGTCAAGCATCTGATCCATGAATGGCATCAGAAAGTGGTCTTTTTGGGTCCAGTGGTGGAGCTTTATGTATTCATGCACACACGCCATCCCGTGATTGGTCTTGTTCGTATCAGCTCATTCTTCTCATTGGGTACCACTGTGATCCCACCTTTCTTTGGAACACACTGTACCGGACTTACCTACTTGCTATCTACAATGGGGTAAACTACACCAGTGTCTAGCCACTTGATAATCTCCTTTTTCACTACTATTGCATTGGTCGGTTCAGGCGTCGCTGATGCTCTATGCTTGATTTGTGATTTGGCTTGAGCTAGATTTTATGAGTACATATGCCTGGAGGGATTCCGATGATGTCAGTTATAGTCCAGCCAATTGCCTTTTTGTGCTTTTTTAATACTGTAACCAAAGCTTCTACTTGCTAGTCTGTCAAGTTGACTGCAATAATCACTAGCAATATGTTGTCTTTACCCAAGAATGCATATTTAAGGTGGGGAGGTAATGCCTTCAGTTTAAGAACTGGTGGTTCCTCCACTGATGGCTTTGTTGGCAGAGTCACAGGGTTCTTCAAGTCAAGGTCTAACTTCTTTGGTTTGAAGTTATATGACCCCATTCCTTCTAGGTCATTTACCAGCTCCGTCTACCCCGGTACTCCATCTCCTTCATAGTTCATCAAAACGGCTGCTAGTGTGTGAACATTCATCATCTCTTCTGTGGGCAGTAGCAGCCTCTTTTCTTCCATCCGGGTGTTGCAAAGGTAGATCCCTTGGTGTTAACCTGAATGAATCACAAAAGAAAAACAAAAAAAATGTAAACGAGGAAATAACACCCAAAAGTTAAATACAAGCAATAAATATAATCTTAGACATATTCCCCAGCAACGGCGCCACTTTTTGATAATGCTCACACACACACTTCCTGGAAAAGTATGAAATGGATGTTGTCAATAAAGAACCCAACAAAGAGGTTGGGGTCGAACCCACAAGGAATAAGGTAAGATCTAGATTAATGTCGGTACTTAAACTTGTTGGTAAGTTATTTCCAAATTGGGGGGTTTAAAGGAAAACAATAATAAAACAAGATTGCAATTGTTGTTGTTATCAAGATTTGCAAATAACTAGGGTAAGTGTTCCCCATGGGTTCATAACTACTTCAGGTATACACATGTGATCAATCCTAATGCATACTTGTAGAACTGATAACTAGGATTCATACAAACAACTGGTTCATCCCTATTGGATGACTATACTCAATCACGGGGTTAAGTCTCATGAGCAATTTCAATTTAAACGTTATCAATTTGTTCCAAATTAACTATCCTGCGACCGCAACTCAAGTTATACAATTACCCATAAAAATTAAAGTTTTGTTGTAATTCTCTTTTCCTAATCTCTACTTCTCTAGGTCAAGAAAGTAAAGAATTCAGGAAAGTCCTAACATTCAGCACTGTTAAGAAATGTTTAAAGATGAAAAGAATACAATTCAAGCATTGAGCGTTGGTTTTGAATCACTTTGTGTAACCCTATTACGTTAATCCACCATAGTTCCCACAACCCTAGTTGTGGAGGTTTTAACCTCTCATGATTGTAAGATTGTAATTAGCATTCATAGATAAAAACATAATTAAATACTTACAACAATAATTGGAAAAAAACCTGCTTTGAATATTGATGAACAAAATCAAGAACAATTGATGATATCAAGTGTTGATCCTAAGAATTTCTCTCCAAAACTTAATAATAATTCACAAATAAAACTTCTCTCTATGTAATCTCATGTCTACTCCTCTCTCAATGTTTTCCTCCGTAAACAAAACATAAAATGTATTTATATAGACATTAGAATCTTTTCCTAAGCTAACAGGAAAATTTTCATATCTGGCACCGGCTCGACTTACGACTAATCGTACGACCTGTAACAAGATTGTATTGGTCATACCTGGCTTTTGTACATTCCTTGGCTGCTGCAGATTTGACTAAGTATTGTCAATTGAAACGACTCGTACCATATTCCTACGAGTCATATAATCTATCTGTGTCTTGGCCCTGAGAACTTTGTCATCCTCTGAAGTTTTCTACGAGTGTTATGGTATGCCTCATACCTTCCTCCTACAACTCGTACTTGCTTGTTGCATCTAGAGTTCTACCAAGTCTTTAAGAATCATTGAAACTCCCTATGGCTCATGGTATGGGTCGTAAGTAGATGTTACAATCCTTGGGTTCCACCCTACCAAGAGATTGCATTGTGCAAATTTTCTCTAAAGATTTCCATGACTCGAGTTACGGCTCATACCATCTTGGTATGGCACTTACTGAGATTCGTACTTTTTCCTTCACATTGTTTCAGCCTTATGAGTTTTTCCACCAGTCTTTGTACGACTCATACAATCAAGGTACAGCTCATACTAAGACTGGTACTTGGTTGATTTTCTACACTATTATGCATCTTTTGCATATTTTTTGTCCAACACCTATTTTCCCTAAAAACAAAGTAAAAGCACCTCATATCCATATAAATATACCTATGTCCATGCTATTTTCTCAGATTTAAGTGTCAAAAGTACTGTAAACTCACAGCACATCAAAGTCTGAGTACCCTTATCAGAAGTAAGGACCATGAAAAAACACAAGTGTGGGGTTGAAAACCCACGTGAGCAAAATGGTGACAAAACATGCTGCTATCTAGGCCTAGAGACCTCAAAAAGTATCCCTAACCCTTGTTTGAATTTCAATTCATGCTTTGGGGACATAGCACATTTTAAGTGTGGGTGAGGAAAATTTCAAAAATTTGTGATGTTGAGTTAGGGAGAATGTTGTGCTTGGTTTGAAAATTGTTTGATGTGAAGTTTGAGTTGAGCACAGTTCACCCACCCTTTGGTTTTTCTTTTTGGTTCTTTCCCGAAGGGGTGAACTTTGAATCGAAAATAAAATTTTTTATTTTGTATGTAAATAGTTGTTTTAGTTATAGTTAAGGACTTTTCTTGATGATGGATGGATGACGGCCCTCTTAAAGGAAAATTAGTCATTAGGATGTTGTT
Organism: Datura wrightii; assembly: GCA_035772735.1. Classification (NCBI taxonomy): domain Eukaryota; kingdom Viridiplantae; phylum Streptophyta; class Magnoliopsida; order Solanales; family Solanaceae; genus Datura; species Datura wrightii. Next base: position 33,802,601 of record JASDFA010000001.1, read on the forward strand.
TGTGAACCCTTAACTAGTTGATTGCTTGATGCTCTTGTTGAGTGTTGTACATGATTGTAAGAGGCAAGTAGATTTGTAATTGTAAAGCATGTTGAGCAATTGTATGACCTTGTTTGAGACACTTAGGCTCAGGAATGTAACTTTATATGCTTTATGCTTAATGTTGAATTCATGTAATTATCTATGTTGAGAGTCTGTATGGGTATGTCTTGAATTGAGCATGTGTTGTGAGTGGAAGGTTCTTCTACATTTCATGTTATCATGTAATATCTCAAACTTTCCTGGTGTGTTTGCAAATCAAATGAGGAATGTTAATTGTAAGAGATGATATAGGCATTTCTTTGAATAAGCTTATTTTCATCCTTTGCTTTGCCTACCTTTAATGTATAATCCTAGTTAGCCCTATTGAGCCTTTAGCCTATTCTTTGTCAGCCACAGGAGAAGCTTAATCCTTTTCTTTCAATAGACCTGAATTTGATCCAAAACTCCTAAGTGCTTCAGTGAAAAATGCATAAGAGTCATAGGAGTAAGAATAAGTGCTTCAGTGAAAAATGCATAAGAGTCATAGGAGTAAGAATATTAAAAAGAAGGGAAATAGTTGGTTGTGGAAGTTGAAGAAAAGATTGAAGGGTGCAATTGTCCAAAATGTCTAAGTGTTGGTAGGGAGTCAAAAAAATAAAAGAATGTTTAATGCTTGAGTACTCTTTACTAATAACATAAGTGTGCATAAAGAACTGGGTAAATAAAAAGGGAATTGAGAGTTGAAAAGAATAAGGGCTGAAGTAAAAGAAGACAAGAAGAGCATGTGCTTATTGAGAAATTGTGATGTCTTGAAAGTGCTTAGGGAAGATAGTCACTATTAATGGCCAGAATAGTACCTACCCGTTCCTTAGCTCACATTACAACCTATGAAGTCCTACTTGATATTACTTTCAGATGTTTCTGGATTAGTGGAGTAATACGCTAAGGGCAAGCATATGGGTCACTGTGTGTTGCATTTGAATTATTTGTGAGAGGGAGCATAATTGTTATTCATAAACCAATACGTATATAACTTGTAAATTTGTGAGTGAAAATGGGTATCTCTCTTATTGTGAGGGCACATGTTTGAGAAAAGATAGAATTCATGTTAGATTCTTGATTTGCTAATGTGAATCAGTTCGCTAAGGTCTTAGAGTCGATTCTTGAGGCTAGGAGGTCTTAACTTAGTTATCATAAATTTAATTAGGTTATATATAACATGCTCTATTTGAACTTGCCATCTATGTCGATCATTGTAGCCTTAACTTGAGTTTTCTTGCTTCAATATGTGATGTGTGAGTCCTTCTTGTGCATGAGATGTAATGGAGTTGTTCGAGCATGAACAAGGCTTTAAGTGTGGGGTAGTGATCTTGGGCATATTTACATTCCCAAGTGCTATTTTATTTCTTAGTTTTAGTCATGTGTCTCAATTAAATTAAGTATATTCTCATGTGTTTTGTATATATTTGTGTACATGAACTAACCAATGTGATTAGCCCTTGTTTGTAGGTGAAATATGCTAAGAAGGGGCTTAATTATGACATTGCATATGCAAGGAGAAAGTTTGGAATGAAGTGTAAAGAAGATGCATGATGAAAGCATGAAAGGAAGGTTGTTGCACACTGCTAGCATGCCACGCTAGGCAGGCAGTGTGCTAGGCATCGCGCCACGCCTATGCGTGCGCGTGCGAGGGCCATATTTCCAGTAGCTACACGCGATGCCGTCATGCCACGTTGTGCCTTCTCTGCGACAGCGTCCATACCACGGCCAATGGCACTCGACTAGCAACCTTCCAAGCGCCAGATTTCCAGTAAGCAGGCGTGATGAGGCTGTTTCATGGAGGCTAAACGGCATGTTCAGGTCCGTGACACAGAGGTAGCATTCACACGGAAAATTTTCAATTCCTATAAATTTAACACGTGGTTATTTTATTAGAGAATCACATAATATTTTGAAAAACACAGAGGAGCAAAGGGAGAATGATAGAAACTCTACCTAAGGTTCATTTTTTTAATTTTTTCACTCTTGTTTTTGATGAATTCAAACATTAAGATGAATTCTTGTATTAGCATGAGTGGCTAAAACCCTTCTTCTGGGGTTGAGGCCACAGAACATGATTGTAATTACTTAATTCCATTTGGTTCAAGTTTTCGTTATTGTTAGCTCTTGTATTCTTGTTTTTTAAACATTTTAATGCTTAATAACCATTAAAATGCACTTGTTAATCATAGGAAAAACTCGATAGAGTAAAACCTAGGTTAGAACTAATAATGCAATAAGTAAGTTCAACTCCTCAAGACTTGATTGGCTGTTAGGATAGAAATATACCTAATTCGCCTTGCTTGGTTATTAAACGGGAAGATAGACACATTACCACTCACAGACGTAGTTGTGAAGTTAATTCTAGGTTAAATGGTTAGAGGTTCGAAAGTCCATAATCAAGGGCATTAACCTCATAAACCACTCAACATAGATAATTGCTTATGAATTAGGTTGTCACATCCCCACTCAATGATGTAATGGCTAATTCGCTTATACTTAGAGGCTCGAAAGAACATGAACATTGCATTTATCTTGTGACACAACAAATGAAGTCACATACTTAAACCATTGTGAGTTTTAGCTTTGCATGAATGTTGGCCTTGGCCCTGGATTATTCTTATTATTATTTATCCAATTAATTTGTGATCGCACTTAGATTTAGTCTCAACAACAAAATCTCAAAAACTAGCACTTTTGGAATTTGATTTAATAAACTTGATAATTCACTTAAAATCCAGTCCCTATGGGTTCAATATTCGGATTTTAACGAGTCATTTTACTACTTGTACGAGCGCGTGCACTGGAGCGCGATGCCTCAGAATCCTATAAGGACCAACATATCAGGGACTAAACTTTCCTTTCTTACTGAACCTCATAACTCTCTTCATAGGAGACACCTTCAGAAATACCCAGTCATCGAGCTCAAACTCAAGTTCTCTCCTTCTAACATCCGCTTCCACACACTTCACACCACATTTGCTGGACCGCATTGACTGAAGCTGAAGGATGGTTCAAGTTCATGTTGCTGAAGTGGTTGTTCAACTGATTCTGCAAGGCAGCTATCTGTGCAGTGATAGCTGTAAATCCATCCACTTCAAGCACTCCTGCTGCTTTCCTTGCTCCACCTCGAGATGAGTCAGCATTCCATTCTGGATTGCCCTGTGAAATCCGGTTGAGCAAAGTGTACAGCTCCTCATAAGTCTTTTCTAGCGCTTGCCCTCCAGCTGCTGAGTCTAGCAAAATTTTAGTATGGGGTTCCAAACCCTCAATAAATGTGTGTACCAACACCTCATTGGACTGATGATGATGAGGACAGTCCCGCAACATGGATTTAAATCTTTCCCAGGCTTGATACAATTTTCTCCCTCCCTCTGTTTGAAACTTAGAATTTGACTTCTAAGTCTGGTTGTTTTACCAGAGGGAAAAAATCTTATCAAGAACTTTCGTGCAAGATCATCCCACGTTGATATAGAATTTGGTGGTTCAGCTTTTAACCACCTCTTGGCTTCACCAAGTAAGGAAAACGGAAATAGTGTGAGCCGAACATAATCAGGTGACACTCCAGCGGGTATATAAGTGTCACTTATCTCCAAAAAGTTTTGGAGATGTTGTTGTGGGTCTTCATGAGGGAGCCCGGTAAATTGCCCGCTTGTGTGCAATAGTTGCACCATGTTCTGCTTTAGTTCAAATCTCTCTCCAGGCTCTAGTTTGCGGATACTTGAATGTACACTGTTGGCATGTGGGATTGCCACCTCGCGAACCGGCCTTGCTGCTGCTTCGTCGGGCACTAACACTGCCCTCACAACCGGTGGATTTTGTTGCTCCATAATAGTCTGTCTGAGCAACTGCAGCTTCTTTTGTAGAGCTTCTCTGCGTTTACTATGAAATTCATGTTCAGGCTCTATATAAGATTCCACCAGCTCCTTGTCCTTTGCCAGTGTTCACAGAAATCAAGTCTGCAAAATACAGGCTAAGACCAAGTTGTCAACACTTAAGAAAATAAAATAAAAATACAGTAAATTTACACTTAACACAATTTCACCAATTGCCTAGTCTCCCCGGCAACGGCGCCAAAAACTTGTTCGGTGGTTTGCTATATGGGTTAAAAACCGACACGCAAGTGCACGTGGTCAAACAAGTAATAAAGTGGCTAAGTAAGCCAAGTATCGAACCAAGGAGACTCTGGATAAGTAAAAATTGCTCAAGTATACTATATTCTATCTTACTTCTATATATGCTGACAACAACGTAACCAAAAGTTAAATAATTTTTGTTTATAAATTATACACTAAAACTATTAACAAATATCTACTTTGAATTGAAACTATGGATATGAGCATGCCAAGGTTAAGAACAAGTAATGAACTTGATTATAATCATAATTTGGTTAATCTTCTCTTCCTGTTGCTAGCCAAGAACATTAGCCTAGAGATTAAAACTCTCGTATTTAATCTCACTTAAGAATCATAAACCATCCGTCTACATTTCTGTGATCAAATGCAATTTATGACCTAGCAATACAATTCCGGTTCCTAAATTGACTAATACGGCTTTCAAGTATATTTCTATCAGGAAAGCACATCAAAACCCAATTTTCCCAAATCAAGTTAAGAACAATACCCTATTAATTCACAACTTTCCAATTTCGTGCTCTCTCATGTGAAATCGGACTTTTTAGATGTACATTAATGTCGGCCACACACTAATGCAGTAGAAACAAGAATTAATAGAACAACATGGAAGAAGAAGATGAGAAACCATACAATTCAATAATCAAAATTCAACACCATTGTTCATAACCTCAGCAAGGAAGAGAATTAGCCACTCATTTGTGGATTAATCATCCTAAAACAAGTGTTAATCATACAAACAATTGATTGAAAGAAGAAAGAAAGAGAGAAAAACCCTTAGCTTTTTCGTCCCTCAACTGCCTGTAACCCACGTCCTTGCTCCACCAAGTCTGAATTAATTAAAAATAAGCCTAAGTGTTCTATTTATACTATTGGGAATTTTTCCCGGAATAACAAGCAACGTGTCACGGAGGCCAACGCGGAGCACTGCCTCCGTGACACGGCGTGGACGCGGACCCTTTCTGGAAATTTAGGGTCTAGGAATAAAGCTTCAACGTGGCACGGCGTGCAACGCGGAGGCTTGCCTCCGTGCCACGGAGCTTTCGCGAGGCTCCACTGGAAATTGACAAATTATTCACCCTCCAGGCAGAATGCCTCCGCGATGGTAGCGTGGCACGGCTTCATCGCGGAGCCCCTTTACATTGTGCAGTCCAATGTCTTTTTCGTGCTCGCATCCAAGTCCAACTCCGATGTTGTTCCGACATGCATTTTAGCTCCTTAAAATCATGTTTTACCTACAAAACAATTCTAATCATGTTGGTTAGTATAAATTCACATTTTATTACCAATTACATGAAAATGTATACACATTGCACACTAAACAAGGCGAAAATGATACGTTTGAGTATCACTTGGGCATATGAATCTGCCCAAGATCATGTGGTGCACTTCACACCCATGAAAAAAGACTCTACTTAACGCGTCTTTCATACACCCTAGGACACAGCTAACCTTTTCTCTGATATCAAGTTTTTCACAACCCGAGCATGGACCCCGGATCGAGACACGAACCTAGAACCACACATGGATCCAAGCTAATCCATGATACATACATAGCATGATTATGAGTACAAGTAAGTAGAAATAAAACATGAACACAACATATGCAGAAATCTGCATATCATAAAGCATAAACGTAGCAAACAAGTCAACAACGCTAGACCATCTATACATAGCTATCTAGAAATCCTCTAACTATACAATGAATTGATGGGACAACACCCCCAACTAGCTCACTAAGTCTGAAACTAAAAGACATAAGAGAAAGAGACATGAACCAACACTACTGTCTCAGATCAAGAGGACTCACCAAAACTGGGATGGTACTGGACTAAAGTGGAAACGAGATAATATTGGGACTAATACTGATCACCCAAACCTATATCATGAGAAATATATCATAAAGTATGTGGTTAGTACTTTGAATTTACTTAGTATGTAGAGAAAGTAAAACATGCTCGTAAAACAAGTTCGTGAGTAAAGGCTAAACTGAAACATGAGAACAGGGCACATATTGAAATTATAATCATATAATAATCATAAACATGAGATATTCATCATAAGATGAAGTATTATAACCCAAGGTTTGAAAGTAGAAATCATATAGTGTACCATACTTGAAATCATAAGTGAAACCTCATGATATGTAAACTTGATTTTCATGAAATCCATACATACTTGAAAAAGACTTCATAACTTGAAATCACAAGAATCAAAATGTTACACCCTGTAAATTCACGACATGTAGATGGCCTACTCGCATGTTGGTTAAGAGTTTTTGAATGCCATACATGCTAGGAAAAGGCCCAGGGAAAGACTGGATAAGCAACACATCGAACCATCACAAGAGGAGGCTGGCAGATCTCCTCCGCGATGGCCAGAGTGTCACAGAGGCTCACCTCCGCGATACAAAGCGTGTCATAGAGGCTAACCTCCGCGATACACAGCGTGTCACGGAGGTGAGGTGCAGCCCAAGTATAAAAGCCTCCAAACTTCAGTTTTTGTTTCATTTAACTTAAAATTTCCAGAAAATAACAGAGATCATAGTTAAGAACAGAGGGCACGAAGGATTCTTTGAAATTTCCTTCTGATTACACCATTATACGCGGTCCAAACTCGAAATAAACGTGGGTAGTGAGGTATTAAGCAGCAAGGAGCATTCCTACGGGTTTAGTTTTGCAAAATTCAGTCGGCGAATTGTCGTGCTATCGAGCTAAGGTAAGTGGAATTGCTCTAAATTAGTGTCAATATACTTCTAGCCCTAAAGTGAGTATTTCTCCCTTTTGGACTTCCGCGAAATAGCGAGTTTTTGTCCGTTTTCCGATAACTCAAGTTTTGGCTATATATATATTAAAAAGTGTTATTTTCTTCCAGAATATTAGTGTATTTAGTCCTAATTGATATATATATATATATATATGGATGCAGTTGGGAGAAATAGCGAAAATATTGACCGAGCTACGCCAGTTAGTCGGGAAATTAGAAGCGAAGGTATGTAAAGCCAGTTTCTTCGGCAAGCTAGTAGTTCCGGTATAGTAACATAGCTCAAGTGCCAGTAGAATGTTTCAGATGTTGCATATTATGCTTAGTATAATATACATTTTAGTACGATATTAGTAACATCATTTCATGTGTAGCGTGAAACTTACTAGCACAATGCAAATTCTAGTAGAAAGTGACCAAAATAGTACAGCATGCCCAGTATGTTATTTAGTAAATTATGTTAGGATATTATCGTGTTTAGTTCAAACTTAGTAAAGCAATATAAGTTCCTGTAAGGTATTACAGAAATAGAATGGTAGCCAAAAATGAAGTTTAGAAAGCATGTTAGAAATAGTAAATCATGTTACTATGAAACTCAGTTATACAGCCTGATTCCCGGTAGAAAAACTATATCTTGTTCAGCATTAGACTCAGCGCAATATGACAGAAGATTGTACATATATACCATTATCAGTTTCAGCATGTATTAAGTACATACATATCACTATCATTAGTTTTAGCATGTAGTATATAAATACACATTATTCTCACTAGTTTCAGCATGTGGTATACACAGTTAGTATTACTAGTTGAGACCACTGTATTGTTTTGGGGTTGGATTACCTAACATTCATGACCTCCCCAGGGTTAATAGCTATATCGACTCGTTCGCCAGAGGTCGAGGATGCGTCACTCTACGGAGTGGCATGCCGTCCCCCAGGGGACGAAGATGGGATGTTGGTTTTCCCATATTTTGCCTTGGTCGGCTTATATACACCCCCGTCGAGCGGGTACGCCCGGGGTGTTGATTCAGGAGTCCTCCAGACTCAGGTACAGTTATAGTCAGGGGCTCAGCGAGCCCAAGTGCATACCCAGGGAATCGGCAGAATGCTTATAGTTATTATTGGAGATGGAACGACCAGGGTAGGGGTATAGATTGCGTGTTGATTGTACCTCCCAGCTTATGGGGGCCGGGTAAGGTTTGAGTGTGCTATGCTATATTGTGTTATGTTATGTTATGCCATGTTACGCTAGATATGAGTAGATCGATAGTAGAGCGATACATTTCCAGGTATGATTCCTACTCTTCCAGCATAGTTGAGAACAGTGTTAGATTCATATTCTCAGTCAGTCTCAATCTATTTCTATCAATTTCAGTTCCATCAGTTGTATTGTTATTTTCAGATATTTTTTAGTTGTTGCTTACATACTCAGTACTAGCGGTACTGACACCCGTTTGGGGCGCTGCATTACTTGCCTGCAGGTACTCATAGACGAGGGGCCGATACCTCATGATTCCAGCCAGCTCACAGAGTCATCAGCTCTAGTCATCCAGAGCTAGATAGCTAGAGGTTTATCCCTTTTCTTTTGGTTGTACAGTATGGGTAGGCCGGGGCCCTGTCCCCACCATATTATCAGTATTCTTAGAGGCTTGCAGATTGTGTATACCCTATGGTTTGTTGTATCAATCATGTGAGGCCGTGTGTATGTTTTAGCTTGTTATGATGGTCGTGTGGGGCCTTACTCAGTTGGTAGTGGTGACCTTGTCGGTCACGTAGCGGTTTAGCACCTGTTTACTTGATTTAGAGATAACTAGACAGTATGGTGGCCTTGTCGGCCCGCATAGGTTCCCCTATATGAATGTGATTCTGGTTAGCTGATATTATAGTACAGGTGGCTATAGGCCTAGTCGGCCGGAGGCTGTATTTACAGCCATTATATAGCCCGTCGTTTTCTTGAATCCAGAGTTAGAGCCAACTAGGCACCAGAAGTGCTTAGGCTCAGTAGTTTAGCAGTTCAGGTCCCAGTAAAGGCACCAGGTGCCAGTCACACCCCCCAAGGTGGGGCGTGACACATAATTTTAAGATTCGTAAACATTCATGCACACTTTGATAATTCATCATAACTTGAAAGTATAGGCTCATAACCTTAAGATTCATAAGATCATGCATAATTGGATAAAATCATCATAAATTTGGGGGTCAAATTTTCCCTAATAACCATAATACATCAATTGGAACATGAGGGAATTAAACCCATAGAAAGATCATAGAAAATTTCATTGAATTGGGTCTAACCCTAGAATGTTCGCAATTCAAAACTCGAAAAGTAGATATCATGGAATTAAACTTAAAAAGGATATGAGGATGGAAGGAAACCCCCATTCATAACCCTACATACCTTGGCTTAATGGGATTCTTGCTAGGGTTTGATGCCCAAGAGAATTGAAAGAGAAAGAGGACCTTGATACTTGAGACTTGAGGGGGTTTTGATCTTCAACTTGGAGTGTTGGTGTAGAATGAGGGTTTATAATGAAGAAAACCCTCTAAAACACCCTTTTAGGAGTTCAAAAACAACTTAGTTTGGGAGTTAGGAACTTAGATATTATGAAAACTACCTTAATAACCCAATTCAAAATTTGATCCTACTAGGTCCAACAAGTGACTTAACTAGGCCTCTTGATGAGTCGTTAGGTGCCATCCGTCACCACTGGGCCAATTCTCCAACTTTCTGATCTTTCTTGACGCTTCCTCTTAATGATTCATCGTGACACTTAACGGACCACTTCACCACTCATTAAGACTCTCTGAAACTCAATTTTTCACTTCCTCACTGCACCCAACAACTCACTTAACTATTTTTTAAGTGAACTAATGAGTCACTTGATGGCTCATTCTGTGTTCTGGTGCAGTTTTTTTCTATTTTCTCCATTTCAATCCTCTGTTTGATCTTAGGGACTTTTGGGTTATTACAAAGTTGCACCATATATTGATTTATCTCAAAGTGGCCCTTAATTTTAGGCTTGACAATAGCCTGAGTCATATTCACCAGACTAGGCCTTGATCACTAATCGTAATTGGTTGGTTGCTATTTCGATTGGTTGTGGATGTTCTACAATATTAAGTCTTGTTGTAGCTCTGTCTCCATCTTTAATCTTCTTTCTTAACCAATAAAGAGTCATTTATGGTTCTAGATTGTAAGGAGGGAGGTAGTTGAAGCTTCTACTTCTCTACATTCAAGAGTGTAAAACCTGAGAAAATAGAAACTATGAACAATAAATCAAAAAAACTAAGTAAATTAACAAATAACAACTTAAATTAGATAGATATCTAATTTTATAAGTTTCTAACAATGACAACTTATTAGGTCTAAGTATACACGCAAGTACATGTGGTCGCACAAGTAATAAAGTGTTGTACTCACAAGGACTTAAGCTTAGCTATTAACTACTTCAAACATAAAGGAATTTACTATTCAAATGATTTTTCAAGATTGTGAATATTTTATTTAACTAATTAATACAAATTATTAAATAAACAACTAAATTGTGAACTTAAGCAAAGCAAGCAAAGAGTTAAGAATTTGGGACAATGAGATGAGAATATTCCAGGGTTATGAAATTTGTGTCAATCTTGTTAAGTCTGGTTAAACTAATCACTCAATATATTTGATTTGTTGATTGAAAGGTTTATTTTTTCTCACAATCTCACAATTTTCTGCCAAATAATTATGCGCCTATTCGAGTTAATCTAATTCTCTATGTCTAGCAAACTAGAATTAATGAGAATTCATTTATATTTCTTGTATAGTAATCAAGCAAGACAATCAATTATGTCCAGTCTAATCATGAATTCTCTCTCCTCTATTAGGTTTAAGAATTCACTTTGTTCAACATTATACCCAATTTATAATATCTACTATCATGCTCATTATAGATGTGCAAGTAATAATTCACTATCAGCTACTCAATAAAATAAGTAAGAGCAATGTTGAATAAATAAATCAATACTTTAAAATCAAAATAATCAATTTAACTGTATAACACAACATTCACGACTATCCACAACCTGAGAACAATGAAAATTAGCCGCTCATATTAATAGTAACAATCATAAGAGTATTTGAAATCATAAAATTATGAAGACAACATGAAAGGAAGAGAAATTGGATGAAGTTATGCACCTTAGATGCTCCAATATGTGTTTTTGCTTCAAAATGTCGAACTCTCCTTTGAAAATAAGGTTATGAGATTTTTATATGCATTTTGTGGAGAGGGGAGGTGTAGGACACTAATAGCCTCATCCTAGTCCCGCTTGGAAAATATTTCCGCATTCGACGCCCTAGGCATAACCAGATGGTGGACCAGGCATTGGGAATTCTCCACCTTTGTGATGTTGCACAAATTACACCTCATAAATGAGATATAAAATGGTCAACGACAAATGTATAACCCAACCAGGGTTGGGGTCGAATCTCACGAGGAATATGACAAGAACTTTAGTTAATGTGTTTAGCTAATACTATTGGCTTACTTATTTCCTAAGGGGGAAGATTTGAAACACAAAACAATAAAAAGTAGTAGAGAACAATGATTTGATCCTTGAATAAATTCGATTGTATGCAATAAATGAGTTGACTAGAATTGTGTTCCCCATGAATTCATAACCACAAGGCTTTTTATACTAGTGATCTATTCTGGTGCTTAGCATGCAATATTGGTAAGTTAACTTCACCTAAATGGTTGGTCCCCAATCTAGCTGGTTATCACCACGCAACTTGGTCCGTATCCGAATATATACTTAACTAATCCTTACCCTTAATATCAGATTAGTTATTCCCCAACAAGGTCAAGCGATTAGATGAGGGTTGTGGCCCCAAATCTCCTTTGTTAATCGCTTTTCCCATTCACTATTCCCTTGATCCGGTGAGTAAGAAGAAGGCAAATTCTAATGTTTGCAACCGTTAAGATGTCACACCCCACCTTGGAAAGCATGACTGGTACCTAGTGCCACACTGGGATCTAGACTAGCCTGGTTGGCCTGGTGCACTTCTGGTGCATGCCTATAACTTAAATCAAGAAACCGACGAGCTATATCTCGGCTGCAAATACAGCCTCTAGCCGACAAGGCCACCTGTAAAAGAAGACAACTAACCACAAACAACACAATAACAGGGATCCTATGCAGGTCGAAAAGACCACCATGATGTCTAGTTATAACTGAAATGAAATCAGGCAACTAAACCATGCTATAGTCGACAAGGCCGCTAACGACAGCTAAACACGGCCCCACATGGCCATCACACGAAATAAACATACATAGGCCCCACACGGCCAACAACAAAAACTAACCACTAGAAATCTGTAGCCTGCAAGCCTCTAAGAGTGAAATAATGGTCGATACAGGGCCCCAACCTACCCATAAGTTGTAAAACAAAAGAGCAAACCTCTACTAACTTTCAACTCTGGAGGGAAGGAGCTGAATGAACTGCTGACTTTAGCTGAAGGCTAAGAACATCCCAAATCGCGTCTATCCTTACCTGTAGGTAAGTAATACAGCACCCTAAGTATAGGCGTCGGTGCAATATGTACCGAATATGTCAGGCAGTAGGAAACAACTGACTAAAAGCTGGTAAAACTGAAGTAATCAAGAAAGAGAGTAAGAATTTAACCTGAGTAACCGTACCGTCTGAAGTATCTAACTAATAGGTTTGTGTGTGTGTATATATATATATATATATATATATAAGCAAGAACCTAACTAGGCCCCCATAAGCCTGGAAGGTACAAACAACACAGAATAACCTACCTGGGCCCTATAAGCCCCAACAAGTACAAAGAATATCCACTTCTACTATCTGACAACTAATAGTTGTAAGCATACTGTAACTCTGGAATACTCATTCTTTGAAACTAAACCTGAGCCTGATAGGCTCCTGTAGCTGTGTCTGTGTCTGGACTGTCTGGGCTATACAACTGGACCCCGAGCCTTGGCTCGACGGTAGGTCATAATGTAATCGTTATAGATAGATATGGCCCTCACGGCCTCTATCTGGAGTAACTCAAGATGGCCCTCACGACCTCAATCTAACAGAACTCATTATGGCCCTCATGGCTTCAATCTGATAGGTTTCAATATGGTCCTCACGGTCTCAATATGATAGAACTCAATATGGCTCTCATGGCCTCAACATGATAGAACTCACTATGGCCCTCACGGCCTCAACCTGATAGGATTAAATATGGCCCTCGCGGCCTCAATATGATATAACTCAATATGTCCCTCAAGCGATAACATCTAACAACCTAAACGTCGTAAGGAAAACCAATTTAGCTAAAGTTAATTTTGACGAGGGTTACTATATCATTAGTGTCATCTCAATTCTATTCATAACAGCCGACCACAATAGGGTTACTCTAAAATATTGTAGTTACATAAGTCGTACTAACTTTATGATGAACATAATTTGCCGAAAAGGACAGCCTTACATACCTCAAGTACCGACTTTTGTTTAACTGGTGAGTCTCAACTGGCCACCGGTGGTTCTATCCAACTACAACCCTTATACTAAGAAAACAGGGCTAATTTCAATACTAAAACTCAGAAAAACTATAAATTTTAATAATAATAGTAACTATAATTCAACTTTGAATAATTCGGAGAAAACTCACAATTTCTCGATAGCTCATAAAGAAGAAGTACTCACCTAAGGCCTGTGGCCATTTAGAAATCAATTTGAAACAATTCTGACAACTTTTACTCAAGGGAGTTCTAATTTGCCAGGTGAATTTTTGAGAAATAACTCTGCAATAATGCTTTCCGTAGACCTAGAACTCATTACCCAAAGTTAATTTGAGATTGGACGGCGTTTGGTAGCATAATCGAACGAAAACAGGAAGAGGATTGCATGCTATTTTATTTCTGGTCGTGGGAGTTTTCATATAATGAAAAAAATTGAACCAAGGATAATGGATAATGTTTTATGGGGTATAACATCTTCCCCCCCCCCCTAGGAACATTCGTCCTCGAATACCAGCTTTAGGCTTACAGGAGTTAACTCTTTTAGCTTATACTTGGAAAATTTTTGGCAGAGTCTCCTCTATAATATGGACTATCCGGAAACCTGAAATGTAGAAAAGTCCAACATAGGCATCTCACAAGATGCTACAAACAACTATTCCACAACCAAGAGGTAGCTAGCTAAGCAGTACTGATAACATAAGTAGCGAAATAGCAACTAAATAATAGTATCACCTTAACTGTATAATCTGAATTAATCCTGGAACAAGTGGGGATATCTAGAAATCATGTCGTTCTCAGCTTCCCAGGTCATTTCTTCTTTATTTCTGTTCCTCCACAACACTTTAACAGAGGCAACGTCTTTAGTTCTCAGTCTACGAACCTTTCTATCTAATGTTGCAATCGAAATTTCTTCATAGGCTAATTCCTCAGTAACTTGAACGTCCTCAACTGGCACAACTAAGGACGGGTCCCCTATACATTTTCGCAACATGGGCACGTGAAATACTAGATGAACAGACTCTAACTCTGAAGGCAATTCTAATTCTATGCCACTCGACCTATCCTTCGGATGATCTAATACGGCACAATGAACCTCGGGCTAAGCTTACCTTTCTTGCCAAATCTTATCATGCCCTTCATCGGTGACACTTTACGGAATACCCATTCATCTATATTAAACTCCAAGTCTTTGTGTCGCACATCGAAGTAGGACTTCTGACGACTCTGGCCTGTTAGTAACTGCTTTCTGATAAGTTTTACTTTCTTTCTGACTGATGAATCATATCTGGTTCGACTAACTCTGCATCTCCTACCTCAAACCATCCGAAGGGGGACCTGCATTTCCGCCCATATAATGCCTCATAAGGCACCATCTGAATTGCAGAATGATAACTTATTATATGCGAACTCAATAAGGGGTAAATGCTCATCCTAGCTTCCTCCAAAGTCTTAGCACACATGCCCGTAACATGTCCTCAAGAGTCTGAATAGTATGCTCTGCCTGGCCCCTCTGTCTGAAATGATTTCCAAAATCTAGCTGTAAACTGTGCCCCTCTTTCTGAAATGATAGGTGTTGGGACACCGTGCAACCAGACGATCTCTTTAATATATAGTTCAGCGTAATCTTTGGCTGAGAACGTAGTCCAAACTGGCAGAAAGTGAGCTGATTTTGTCAACTTATCAACAATCACCCAAATAGAATCAAATTTGTGTCTGGTACGGGGTAATCCTGTCACAAAGTCCATATTGACTGCTTCCCACTTCCACATGGATATAGCCATCTCTTGGGTTAGGCCGCCAGGTTTCTGATGTTCGGCTTTCACCTGTTGGCAATTAGGACACTGCACCATGAATTTGGCTACCCCTTTCTTCATTCCAGGCCACCAGTATATTTCTTTTATGTCATGGTACATCTTCGTCGAGCCTGGATGAAGAGAGTAGCGAGAATAATGTACTTCTGCCATAATCTGTTGGCGGAGCCCTGCTACATCTGGAATGCAGAGGCAACCTCTGTACCACAAAACCCCATCTCCAGTTATCTCAAAAGCTGATAATTCACCTTGCTGAACCTTATTTCTGAGTTTTGCTATATGAGAATCCTCGTACTGTCGCTCTTTTACCTCTACCACCAGGGACGATACTGCTGTATTCTAAATTATAGCCCCATTATCCTCTGAATCCACTATGTGAACTGCTAAACTGGCTAGCCGATGCAATTCTCAGGCCATTTCACGTTGTTCTGGTCTCAAATGTGCTAGCCTGCCCATGGATCGGTAACTGAGGGCATCTTCTACAATATTGGCCTTCCCTGGGTGATACAAGATGTTCACATCATAATCTTTCAACAATTCTTAGCCAATGGCGCTGTCGTAAATTCAACTCTTTCTTCATGAAAATGTACTGGAGGCTTTTATGATCAGTAAAAACTTCCACATGTACACCATACAAGTAATGCCTCCATATCTTTAAAGCGTGAATTACCACAGCTAATTCCAGGTCATGGGTGGGATAATTCTTTTCATGTTTCCTCAGTTTCCTTGAAGCATATTTAATTACCTTCTCATGATGCATCAAAACACACCCTAACCCAATGCCTGAAGCATCGCAATACACATCGTAACCCTCTGAGCCTTCTGGAAAAGTTAAAACTGGTGCTGACGTCAACCTGTTTTTCAATCCTGGAAACTCTACTCACAGGCCTCCGTCCACTAAAACTTAGCTGCTTTCTGAGTCAATGTAGTCAAAGGCGCTGACAGGGTAGAAAATCCTTCCATAAACCTTCTATAATATTGCGAACCTCCGTTGGAGTGGTAGGTCTAGGCCAAATCTTTACTGCCTCTATTTTTCTGCGATTCAACCTGAATACCAGCCTCTGATACAATGTGGCCCAAGAAAACTATAGATTTTAGCCAAAACTCACATTTAGAAAACTTTGCATATAGATGGAGGCCCTTGAGGATCTGAAGTACTGTTCACAAATGATCTCTGTGTTCTGCTTCTGAGCAGGAATATACTAGAATATCATCAATAAACACTATCACAAATAGATCTATGTATGGCCGAAAGATACTGTTCATTAGATCCATGAACACTACTGGGCCATTTGTCAATCCGAAGTACATGACTAGGAATTCAAAATGACCATACCTGGTCCTGAAAGCTGTCTTTGGGATATCTCTCTCCCGAACTCGAACCTGTTGGTACCCAGACTCAAGTCAATTTTAGAAAAATATTTCACCCCTTGCAGCTGATCAAACAAGTCATCTATCCTAGGAAGTGGGTATTTATTCTTAATAGTAACTTTATTCGACTATCAATAATCTATACACATGCGGAGGCAGCCATCTTTATTTTTCACAAACAGAACTGGCGCACCCTACGGTGACGTACTCGGCCTTATAAAGCCCTTATCCAGCAAATCTTTCAGATGTTCTTTCAATTCTCTCAATTCAGCTGGAGCCATTCATTACGGGGGGTAGATATAGGCTGAGTACCTGGTAGCAAGTCTACAGAGAAATTTATTTCCTGCTCTGAGGGAATACCAGGAAGTTCTTCTGGGAACTCATTAACCACTAGAATAGACTGGAGGGTCGGGGATGCTTCTTGCGCATCCCGAACTTTAACAATAGGGTAGATACACCCCTTTGCTATCAACTTTTTCGCTCGAAGATAAGATATAAACTTCCCTTATGGCATAGCTGCATTACCCCTCAACTCACATACTACTTCCCCTGGAAAGTGAAATAAGACAATTAAGGTCCAACACTCTACAGTGGCGTAACATGGTTCCAACCAATCCATACCCATAATCACATCAAAATCGATCATTTCTAACTCTACTAGATCTGCTAAAGGTCTGGAGGCTAACAACTTCTACTGCACAACCTCTGGTAAATTCTTTTTGCTATAACAGAGTCACCGACGGGTGTAGACACTGAGAAGGGTTGCTGAAGCAATTCTGGCACTATATCAAACTTTCCGGCCACTAACGGAGTAACATACGAAAAAAGTGGAGCTTGGGTCTATTAAATCATAAACTGAATGAGAGAAAACATCTAATATACATGTCACAACATCTTGTGATGACTCTGACTCCTGTTGTCCCGGTAGTGCATATGTGCGGTCCTGACCACTGCCTGAACTAGATACCCCTGATCTACCTCGGCCTCTGTCGGCTGGAGCTGAGGTCCTACTCCCTGCAAAAGGTTCTGGGGCATATGAACCTGCTGAGGATCTATTCTGTTGGTCCTGACCGCCATGGCGTTTAGTCGGGCAATCTCTCATCATGTGTCCCTCCTGTCTGTAGGAATAACAGGCAGTGGAACCATACCTGCACCTTCCCAGATGTTGCCTATGGCAAGTACTGTATCGGGGTACTACTAATTTTGTCTGATCTGGCCCCCTCTAATACTGTGAGCCTGGCGCTCGTGAGCTCTCATCGGGACCTGACTATCTCTGACGATCCAATCCGTTGTCCTGCTGCTACTGAAATGGGGGCCTAGGTGGCCTACCTAATAAGTGAGGCCTGGGCCCACCCTGAAAGTCTACCTAAGAACCTACAGGTCTAGCCCTCCGATGTTGCTCCTGACCTCCCTTTCCATGGAATACTCTATCTGAGCTCCTCTATATTCTGCGCAAAGGCCTGGATTCATGAAATATCCATATCCTCTCGCAGTGTAGCTATAATACAAGACTTCATATATTCTAGCGCAAGTCCCATAACAAACTGGTGCACCCTGGTTGTCATAGTGTCGACAAACGAGGGTGCATATTTGGCTAAAGAATCAAATCTCAATGCATATTCTCTTATACTCATTCTGCCTTGCTCCAAATGTAAAAACTGCTCTACTCTGGCCTGCCAGACCTCTCAAGGAAAATAGTGGTCTATAAAAGCCTCAGAGAAGCTAGGGCCACGTAGGTGGAGGTGCATCTCTGCCTCAGGATCTTTCCCAACTTTCATACCACAAAACAGCTACATCTCGCAATCGAAATACTACTAATTCAACTGACTCTATGGATGAGGCATGCATAACCCTGAATATCCTCTACAGCTGATCTATGAAATTCTAGGGGTCCTCTCTACAATCTGTCCCTGTAAACTACGAGGGAATCAAAGCAAGGAACTCATGGACCCTCTAACTACCGGGCCCCTCAGTGGGCTCAACGACAGCTGGTACTGCTGGCTGAGGCTAACGCTGGGCAGCCATCATCTGCACCAACATATAGAATGCACCTATGAGCTCCTAATCTGATGGCACAGGAATGGCTGAGGGTGGTACTGGTATCTCTGCTGCCCTAGCAAGCTCTGAGTGCGGTGGTGAGTGCTGGGGAGATCGAGACGATGTCTCCCTATCGCCCTCAAATCGGGCCGACTCTGACTGGGGCCCCCTACTAGTGCCCTCTCCTGCTGCCACATCTATGTCTCAATCAATCGTGGTCCGTCGTGCGTCAGACATTTCTCTCTGTAAATAAATAGTAGCTTGGGGAGTTAGCCTACACATCACAGCTCTATAGCATGACTGGAGGAGAAAGAAGAGTAACCACACTATTATGCCTTGTAACCTCCTACCTATAGAATGTGGTGCACAACACATCCATAGACAAGACTCTACTTGACACGGCTTGCAGACTCCCTGGGATACGACCTGCTCTGATACCATGTTTTTCACGCCCCACCTTAGGAGGCATGACTGGCACCTAGTGCCACACTGGGATCTGGACTAGCATGGTTGGCCTGGTGCATTTCCGGTGCATGCCTATAACTTAAATCAAGAAACCGACGAGCTATATCTTGACTGTAAATACATCCTCTGGCCGATAAGGCCACCTAAAAAAGAAGACAGCTAACCACCAACAACACAATAACAGGAATCCTATGCGGGCCGACAAGAATACCATGTTGTCTAGTTATAACTAAAATGAAATCATGTAACTAAACCAGGCTATAGCCAACAAGGCCGCTAACTGATAGCTAAACAAGGCCCCATACGGCCATAACATGAAATAAACATACATAGGCCCCACATGGCCAACAAAAAAAGCTAACCACTAGAAATCTGTACCTGCAAGCCTCTAAGAGTTAAATAATGTTCGAGACAGGGCCTCGACCTATCCATAAGTTGTACAACAAAAGAGCAAACCTATGCTAACTTTCAATTTCGGAGGGAAGGAGCAGAATGAACTACTAACTTTAGCTGAAGGCTAAGAACGTCCTGAAATGCATCTATCCGTACCTGTAGGAAAGTAATGTAGTGCCCCAAGGATGGGCGTTAGTACAATATGTACCGAATATGTAAGGTAATAGGAAACAACTGACTGAAAGCTGGTAAAACTGAAGTAATCAAGAAAGAGAGTAAGAATTTAACGTGAGTAACCTTACCTTCTGAAGTATCTAACTAACAAGTTTATATATATATATATATATATAAGCAAGAACCTAACTGGGCCTCCATAAGCCTGGAAGGTACAAACAACACAGAATAACCAACCTGGGCCCCCATACGCCCCTGCAAGTACAAACAATATCCACTTCTGCTATCTGACTACTAATGGATATAAGCATACTGTAACTCTGGAATACTTGTTCTTTGAAACTGAACCTAAGCCTGATAGGCTCTTGTAGCTGTGTTTGTGTCTGGACTGTCTGGGCTATACAACTGGACCCCGAGCCTTGGCTCGACGGTAGGTTAAAATGTAATCGCTGTAGCTATAAACGGCCCTCACGGCCTCTATCCGGGTAACTCGAGACGGCCCTCACGGCCTCAATCTAATAGAACTCACTATGGCCCTCACGGCCTCAATCTGATAGGAGTCAATATGGCCCTCGCAGCCTCAATCTGATAGAACTCAAAATGGCCCTCAGATGATAACATCTAGCAACCCAAACGTCATAAGGAAAACCAATTTAGCTAAAGTTAATTCTGATGAGGGTTACTATATCATTAGTGTCGTCTCAATTATATTCATAACAACTGACCACAATAGGGTTACTCTGAAATATTGTAGTTACATATGTCGTACAAACTTTTTGATGAACATAACTTGCCGAAAAGGATAGCCATACATACCTCAAGTGTTGACTTTCGTTTAACTGGCGAGTCTCAACTAGCGACCGGTGGTTCTATCCAACTGCAGCCCTTATACTAAGAAAACAGGGCTAATTTCAATACTAAAACTCGACAAAACTATAACTTTTAATAATAATAGTAACTACAATTCAACTCTAAATAATTCAAAGAGAACTTGCAATTTCTCGAGAGCTCAAAAGGAAGAATACTCACCTAAGGCTTGTGGCCGTTTAGGAATCAATTTGAAAAAATTCTGACAACTTTTACTCGACGGATTTCTAATTTTCCGAGTGAATTTTTGAGAAATAACTCTGTAGTAATGCTACCCGTAGGCGTAAAACTCGTTATCCGAAGTTAATTTTAGATTGGACGGCGTTTGGTAGCATAATCGGATGAAAACACGAAGAGGATTGTGTGCTTTTTTATTTCTAGTCGTGGCAGTTTTCATATAATGAAATAAAATTGAACCAAGGCTTTATATATAGGGCTAAGGGCAGTGGCAGGGGGAGGTGCCCCGCGCCACCCAAAGTGCCAAACGCCCCCCGCATCGCGCCCCTCAACGTGCCTGCAGGCCTGGCACGTGGCGCTTGCCAACGCATTACTTGCTGGCACGTCATGCTGGCCCTCGGCGCTCTGGTCCCGTCCAACCCCGCTTCCGAGGCTTTTCCTACACGCGTCAAGCTCTCTTTATTCACCACAAATCCACGTGTACACCTACTTAATCGATAACATTTTATGGGGTATAACATAAGAAACAATTAAAATGAAGAGAAAAATAATACATGCATAAATCCTGTTCAACTCTAGTTATGGGTTTAGCTACGCATAATTGAATAATCACAATTATAAATTAAAGAAGAAATCATAATTGCAACTTACAATGATTTGTAGAAGAAACCACACGTATTGAATAAATCAGGAGAACCAAAGAACAAAACTCCAATGTCATTTTAATTCTCAAAATCAAGAACAAAATTACAAACTCTGATTCTTGAACCATGAATGGTAATCAACAACACCAAATACCACGTTCAAAGTCATAGAATAAACTATCCTATAAAAATAAACCTAAATAAATTATTTATAGTCTTAAATAAAACCTTTCCTAACTAAAAAGGAAATCCAAGTCGGCAGTGGCAACGGGCCAGGTAACGACTCATTAGAACTCCTAATGAGTTGTGGCATGCATAACTAAGTCGTCCTAGGAAAACTGCTCCTTCAAGATGAAGGGTTACCTAATGACTCATCAGGTCAGGGCACGAGTCTTTAGGTCCCACGTGGCGTCTGATCACAAAAACCTCTAGTGTCTTGACAGGTGTGCACAGTATCTACGACTAGTCGTCAAGTCTCCCGACAACTCCTTCGTTGCATCCCTAATCATTTTTTTAGAAATTTTCCTTCCCAGTCCTTATGACTATCATAATGACTCGTTACATCGTGTCTTCAATTCGTTGCCTGCACTGGTTTCTTACACTTCAAAACTGATTTCTTCCCATGACTCCAGGAACGAGTCGTCCAATGAGACGACGACTCGTAACCTGACTAGCAGTTTGCACTTTGTCCAATTTTCTGCCTTACTTTGATCATTTCACATTCCGAACCTTTTTTCCTGCAACACTCAACAAAAACACACTATATCTACATAAAAATACCCGAAATTTTCATATCTTCTTAGTTTTAAGTAAAGAAAATGTCGTAAAATCACGGCGCATTAACACCCTCAACTTAGAACTTTATCATGTCCTCAGGCGAAAACAAATATAATAAAACTAACCAGATGCTTCAATCAAAAGAACTTTAGGAAACCTACAAAAATCACAACTCTTAATCAAATCACATTTTCTAACCCCTCCTTTATCATAAAAATCCAAATCACTGTGCATATGCAAAATTTTCAGCCATGACACAAAGGAATCGAAACATAGAAATATCCTGTCAACTTGCAACCATGCATATAGTCCTATGATGCTGACCTAGACAGTTTGCAGATGATTTTATTGACCAAATGCTCTCACCACAAAGAAGTTCCACACTCACACATATGTACATGATCATGACGATATATTTCTCTTGGGACTGAGTAAAAGCACAGTCTCTCACACAAAGAAATTCTAAATGTGTATATTTAATCTCATAAGCTTTCCTTTACTTCAATACCTCAATTTTCAGATAGTTTAACTAGGATCACTATAGGACTTTTTTAGCTTGTAACATAGGCTCGGGGTTGGGTATGGTAAATATAGGAATAGTAACTTAACCCTCCTTGGCACTACACTCACTTTGGCTCCTTTTAACCTTCTTTCCACAACTTTCCCTTTTTTCTTGCTTTCTCCTTCTTTTACTTTCTTTTGCATCTACAAGTGCAGTTTTCCTTCTTTCAAGAAATTTCTTTTCTTCTTTCTCTCTTTCATTTTTCTTTTTGCTCTTTTTCTCTTTATCATTGTTTTTTTCTTCTTCATTATGCACACCGCACCCGCCCTTTTATTTTCATTACTTAATTGCATTCCGCCCTACTCTTCTTATTCAACCCTATGATAGCCACCTCAACTTAGGCAATTTTCTTGAGTTGAGGTTCATGGCATCCAAGGAGGGACCAAGGCCAAAACAGGTTCATGATATTAAAAGCAGGAAGGTGAATTGATTTCAACAAAAAGAAGGGTCAATTTAAGCTCAAAATTGGGATCAAGGGATATTTATTTCCATTTAGTAGGTCTTTTAAGGCTAAAGTGGACTATTCATCAAAAACGGCCAATGATCCTTTCCTAATTTCCCATCCTATACCTCGGTATGACTGACCAGGCAAGTTCTAGATTGACACACATAGCGAAACTAGCTATTATACCTTACTCACACAATGCACAAGCCAACGTCATCACTTCTACCAATTGCTAGTTCAGGTACAGTCACACAATGGTAACACGTTCACAGTATTAATGCCATGCAAAGATTCACAAAGGTCATGCTTGTCTACTTAATACACATACATAAATAAAATTTTAGGAGGGGTATCACATTATCACTTCAAATAAATTCATGCTATTGACTGTCTTAAGTTTACCTAACTTTCTTTCAACTGACACAAAACAAAACACAAAAACCTAAACATGTTAGTTCTACTAGATAAGGAACACCCGAGGGAAAATATATCCGAAAATAAAAACCCTTAGGTAATATTTAGTAAAAATACAGGTATCCCACCCCACCGCCATCAATAAAAGCATGCAGTGTCCTTGACGCATATAAAAAGTAAAACATGGGAAGAGGGAACATACCTATGCGACCAAGGCATCTGCGGCGTCATTGGTGGAGGTGCAGATACACCTCCAGTCTCCTCTCCTGTGCCACCGGGATAAACCAGAGAACTCTCAGACCCTACAGAACTCGTACCCTCTCCACGAGCGCTCACTGCATCAATTTCAGCCCTCTCTCGAGCCTCATCTCTGGATAGCTGTAGTACTACCTCCATCTCTCTTCTGCTCATGTCGCAGATCACCACCCTCATCTTCGCTTGCCTCCTCCCAAGGTCTCTTTCCTTTGTCATGTTGCGACCGGCTCCTTAGTGATGAAATCTACTATAGGAGGTAGCTCCTCATGTAATTGAGCAACGCGCTCATCCACCTGCCTTTCAAAGGAGTCCAATATATCATGCAATGACCTGTAGAACCCCTCCATCTCTTTCGTGACGCACGACTTAACTTGCTCCATCAGTGTCGTGTGCACTTGCTTCTTTTCGGCTTTCGCCAATCACCTAGCATGTCAGTAAGAAACTCCTAAGAGATTGTGACTAGGACGATTGGTGAAGCACGAGAGGCTACAACGAGTGGGCGAGCTGTTGGTGCAGTGGATGAAGACTCTGGGACCTTGGTGGTTGATGGAGTATCGACTGCATTGGTAGCATCAGGCCAGCTACCAGTCTCTCAGGCCTCAGAAGACTCTGCCTCAAGCTCTGTAAATCTTGCAGCCTTAGTCTGAATACCTCTGCTCAATGCTTCTGCTATAATGTAGCCCCGGTGGATATGGCTGACTAACTCCTAGCTTTCGACACCGGGTTTTCTCATCTCTCATCAACCCAATATCAGTAATCTTGTGGACCACCACTCTCTAATCTACGGATGGCAATTTCAGCACCTGAGACTCCTTATAGGAGTCGTTCTATGAGGCATGGGAAGGGAATGCTGGTACTGTCTATGATAGCTCGCTCCTGGATCTCCTTATCTATATATCTTGGGAAGTTGATAGCATACCCCTCCATGATGCTTGCGATCAGTGCCGCTCTATTCGGTAAAACCAGATTATCATTACTGGTAGGTACCAGCCTGTGTCGAACCAGTGACCAGCAAACTTTTGCCTAAAAATTTAGATTGTCCTTCTTGATTTGTGATTCTAAGCCATGTAGCCATTCCACTGATGTACCCCGAGTGTCCATGATGCGCACCAGCCAAGTATATTGTCTCTTTATTTCCTCGTGGCTCAACTTTTTGATCTTTACTTTCTAAAGCTCACCTAGCCTATGATCAACTCAATAGTGTTCATTGGGGGTTCATAATCTGGACCAAATAGTATATGAGAGATTGTCAGATTAGAGATGTCCATGGGTGTCTCCCTCACTATCACCCGGGTTAGTGCAAGCCTTTTTCTCCAATTCTAGCCTTCCATGGCCTGATGTTGTAATGTGGTTGCATATGAGGCATAGAACTCTCTGACTAAGGAAGGACTGTAACTTCCAGACGGGTCACTCAAGCACCCAAAACGGTGTCTATCAAATAGTATCTGAATCTTGGGGAGGTCCTTGAGCCCTGTGGTGACCATTCGGGGCTCCTCATAAATACTCCTCTCTGGGTGGCCCTTGTCAGTAGGAGCTATGTCTCTGTTGTAGATGGCCCACATGCTTGGAACACACCATCTCCTCAGCATTCGTGGTTGCTCAGTGAATGTGTATGAAGTCTCATCATCTCATCATTCGTGCTCAACCTATTGGGCACGTGATTCATCATCGCCCTCCATATTTGTCACAGCTACAGCGCCCTTGGGGGCAATCAGAGATAAGACCCCAGCATTACCTTCCTCTCGGCTGGTTGGATCCCTAGCGAGTGAAGTTAGAGAAGCGATCAAGGCTATCGAATTTTTAGGGAATTTAGTCCTAGCCCTGGTTGATCTTCACTCGAGCTGCTCTTCTGATATCTGGTATTCCTCCACAGAGCTAATTGACTCTTCTGAAGATGTGGGCTCATCCCTGAGTCTGCGAGTTGAGGGCTGACTCTTCTCCGGCCCCTGTTTCTTGGTTGGGCCCTTCTTTGGTGTTCCCTTTGGTGCCATTGTACATATGAAATAATGATTAGTATGCGAGATGAGATTGTAGGAAATCAAAATTTTAGTGCTTACCTGCAGACGGGACAAGAGACTCGATGACTCGTTGCTACTGGCAACACGTCATGAGGTCACCCGTTGTCTACAGGTCAAGAGTGGTCTATTGGTCCAGTTTACTTAATGACTGGTCATGACGAGTTGGTGCTTGAAGGAACGACTCATCAGATCAGTCATGGCATGAGCATATGACATATATAAATCCCACTCAAGGCGAGCTACATCACGAATCATGAGGTGATGCCATAACTCATTATGTGGCTCGTGCTTAAGACATCATCAACAGGTGTGGTGATGGGTCATGTAATGATTCGTAGGCATGCCCACGAGTCGTTACATAAAGCGTCATCACTAGGTCTAAGAAAATCAAAAACACCCATGCTCCATCTCAACTAGTTCTCAACCCCACAGGTACAGCAAGACCATTTAACTAATGAAATTACAGTGATTAGCTTCACTTGTGAATTTATGAAAGCTTAGGGTTTCATATTCGATACTAACTCATTAAGGGCATCACATTATACACACATGAATAGATTAAAGCTTTATACCTAAATAGATGAATAGTCACAAGTTTAAGAGTAGAGGATACAGTTGGAGCAGTAGAGTGGATTGTAAAATTGAGCAGTGATTCACGACTTTCGGTAGGGATTACGTATGGGTGTGCTTTTTTTCCCTATTTAAACGTGGGTCAGGTCAGGTGATGGATTTAATTAAAATGTACGACGACCCACTTGACGAGTCCTTGTATGAAGCAACGACTCTTTCAGCTTTTTGTTATGTTGCTCAAGTTTAGGGTACTTACCTAGGACCTAACGGTTCATGTAACGACTCGTGGTGTTACACAACGAGTCGTTTCATGAGTCGTTGGGCTTGTACTCTGATGGACCCTTATTGTTATCAGGACGAGTCACTTGCTGACTCGTTGAGTTACCTCAGGAGTCATTGAGTCACTCGTCTTCAACTTTCAGGCTTGAATTTCTATGTCTACCAGTAGATATGACGAAAGACCTAACAGTTCGTTGTCACTGGCAATGACTCATTTGGTCAACTGTTTTCTGTACTATTTTTGCATCAAGGACCATGAGTAGGCTTGACGAGTCGTTCAGTCAGGTAACGACTTGTCCTATGCTTTTTGGCACCAACATCTCAAGTTCAGATTTTTGGTTCCAGCTTTAGATTTCTCATATTAATTACTTTCACACATCAACACACGCAAACACTGTACATATATTACAATTACAACTTGGATTGCCTCCCAAGAAACGCCTTATTTAACGTCACGGCACGCCACGGGTATCTTGATTACTCAGACTTCACCCAAATACCTCCATGGGTCTCCTCCAATGTAGCGCCTAAATTAATGTCGCGGCACGATGCAAGTCCCGGGGTTACTCAAACTTCACCAAGAGCCCAAAGGTCCACCAGCTTAATTTCTTCGCTCTTTCCCAAATATGCTTTCACTCGTTGACCATTCACCTTGAATTGCTTGCCTTCATGGTTTTCCAATTCAATTGCCCCATAGGAGAATACTTGGACCACTCAAAATGGTCCCGACCATTTGGACTTCATCTTGCCAAGAAACAAGCGAAGCCTAGAATTGAATAGTAACACCATATCATTCGGGCTGAACTCTCTGTGCTAAACCTTCCGGTCATGTTGAATTTTCATCCTTAGTTTATAAATTTCTGAACTTTCATAGGCTTTCAAATGAAATTCATCTATCTCATTCAGCTGATCAAACCTCAAGTTTGCAGCATCGCTCCAATTCAAATTCAGCTTCTTGAGCACCCACATAGCTTTGTGCTCAAGTTCGACCGGAAGATGACATGCTTTCCCATACACAAGTTGATAGGATACATACCTATAGGGGTCTTGAATGCGGTCCCATAAGCCCATAATGCATCATCTAGCTTCCTCGACCAATCTGTCCATTTGGCATTCACAGTCTTTGCTAGGATGGTCTTTATCTCCCGATTGAAAACTTCAACTTGCCCACTAGATTGTGGATGATAAGGTGTTGCCACCCTGCGTTTCACCCTATATTTTTTCCAGCAGAGTCCGAAACAACCAGTTGCAGAAGTGCGAACCCCCATTGATAATGATGGCTCCGGGAGTCCCAAATATGGAAAAAATATTCTTCTTTAAGAATGTTATGACACTCTTACCTTCATTGTTTGGAAGCAAAATTGCCTCCATCCATTTCGAAAAGTAGTCCACATCTACAAGTATGTACTTCATCCCGTTTGAGGTCACAAATGGGCCAATGAAATCAATGCCCCAAATGCCAAACAGCTTAATAATAAGGATGGGAGTAAGATGGAGCTCATGCCTCCTTGCCTTTTGCAAAATCATGTGCATCCTAGTGAATGTCTGGACAATAGTACCCATATTACAGAATTTTGTAGGCTGTGTGAATCCCGCTATGATGACCCCCAACAGGAGATGAATGACAAGCCTCTAATATGCTCAACATCTCAGCCTCTGGTACATATCTCCGAATCACCCCATCAGCACATATACGGAATAAGTAAGGCTCATCCCAGAAAAACATTCACACATCAGACTTAAATTTCTTCTACTGGTGAAAAGATAAATCTTCCAATACCACATCACTCACCAAATAATTAGCAAAATCTGCAAACATGGGATGAGATCCTGTAAGGCAGCCAAAACCTACTCGTCGGGGAATGTATTATCTATGTTAAGCTCATCTCAAAGTGTTGCATCTGCTTCTAATCTCGATAAGTGATCCGCCACCTAATTTTCAGTCCCCTTCCGGTCCTTAATCTCAAACTCGAACTCCTATAGCAAAAGAACCTATTGAATCAACCATGGCTTGGCATCCTTCTTTGTCATCAGATATCTCAGAGTTGCATGGTCTGTATGGACTATCACTTTAGTTCCAAGAAAGAAAGCCCGAAACTTCTCGAATGCAAATACTACAGCCAACAACTCCTATTCTGTCACGGTGTAATTTTTTTTGAGCTGCAGTAAGATCCTTACTACCATAATAAATAGGGTGGAAAATCTTTTCACGCCTTTGGCCCAAAATAGCTCCCAGGGCCACTCTGCTACCGTCACACATAAGCTCAAATGGTAAGGACCAGTCAGGTTCCTCTATGATCGGGGCAGTGGTCAATCTCTCCTTTAGGCATTCAAAAGCCTTCAAACACACATCATCAAACACAAACTTCACCTCTTTTTCAAGCAGCTTATAAAAGGGATGTGCAATCTTTGAGAAATCCTTGATGAATCTCCGTTAAAATCCTACATGACCTAAAAAACTTCAAACACCTTTCATAAAAATTAAATGTGGTAGACTAGAAATTACATCGATCTTGGCCCTGTCCACCTCAATGTCCTTACTAGAAATCCTGTGGTCGAGCACTATACCTTCTTTGACCATGAAATGGCACTTTTCCTAACTAAGCACCAAGTTGGTCTCTTCACATCGCTACAGCACCTTGCTCAAATGAGCCAATCAGTCATCGAATGAATCACCTACCACTGAAAATTCATCCATAAAGACTTCAATGGTGTCCTCCACCATGTCAGAAAATATAGACTCATGCAGCGCTGAAAAGTGGAGAACATATTACATAACCCGAATGGCATCCTCTTGAAAGAAAATGTACCATACAGACAAGTGAAAGCGGTTTCTCTTGGTCTTATGGGGCTATAGAGATCTGATTGTACCCTGAATAACCATCAAGAAAATAGTACCATTCTCTGCTTGCAAGTCGGTCTAGCATCTTATCCATAAATGGCAGAGGAAAATGATCTTTCTGAGTCCAGTGGTTTAACTTCCCATAGTCCATGCATGCTCTCCAACCGGTGATTGGTCTGAGTGGAATGAGCTCATTATTAGCATTTGGGACCACCGTGATTCCTCCCTTCTTTGGCACACACTGAACTGGGATCACCTATTTGCTGTCAGAAATAGGGTAAACCGCACCAGCATCCAACCACTTGATGATTTCCTTGTTGACTACCTCTTGCATAGGTGGGTTTAACCAATGTTGATGCTCAATACTCGGAATACAATCTGGCTCCAGCTAGATCTTATGTGTTCAAATACCGGATGAGATCCCAATAATGTCTGCAATGGTCCACCCAATGACTTTTTAATATCTCTTCAGAATGGAGACCAAAGCCTTCACTTGCCATTCCTCCAAGTCAGCTGCAACTATGACTGGTAAAGTGTTTCCAGTCCCTAGAAATACATACCGTAAGTGAGAAGGGAGTGCTTTGAGCTCCAATACTAGAGGCTCCTCAATAGATGGCTTGGCTGGTGGGGTCACCCAATTCTTCAGATCAAGATCAATCTTCTTTGGCGCATAGGTGTATGACCCCATACCAGCAAGTACATTAACAATCTCCTCACCCCCATGGATCTCCTCAGCATCAACATTCATCAAAACTGCTGCTAAATCTTCAATAGTCACTAACTCATCAATGGGCATGATTGGAAGCTCAGCTTCCACAATATCAATCACTAAGACCACCTGCATGTCATTTGGCTGCTTTATGGACCGGTACACATTAAATGTTACCTCTTCATTATTCAATTGAAATTTTAGTTGTCCGGTCTCCATGTCTACAAGAGCATGTCTAGTGGCGAGGAATGGTTGCCCCAAGATAATAGGGACCTCGAAATCAACCTCACGGTGCAGTATAACAAAGTCAGCCAAAAATATAAAGGACTCTACCTTGACTAGCACATCATAGAGAATTCCCACCAGATTTTTCACCGTGCAATCTATCATCAATAGCCGCATTGTAGTCGGTTTGGGGGCTCCCAATCCCAACTGTCTGAACACTGCTAATGGCATCAAGTTTATACTAGCACCCAGATCACATAGCGCCTTAGCAAAATAAAAGGCTCCAATAGTGCACAGTATGGTGAAAGCTCCAGGGTCTTCCTTTTTCTGAACAAGAGATCAAGATGCTGTTGCACTACAATGGTGCAAATTATCAGCAGGTTTGAAGCTCACAGTTCTCTTTCTAGTGACAAGGTCCTTCATGAATTTAGCATAGCGGGGAATCTACTCAAGTGCCTCGACTAATGGGATGTTCACGGATAATTGCTTCAGCATCGAAATAAATGTGTGATACTTCCCAATTTCGACCTTCTTCTTTAGCCTTTGCGGGAAAGGGGGAGGAGGTCTAGGAATAGGCGTAATCTTTTGAGGTACCTCCTTCTCCTTCCCTTTGCCAGACCCATGCTCCTCTGCATTACTAGGAGCTTTCATATCCACGGAATCTTCAACCAAAATCTGCTCCTCAAAGTCCGCCACCTTATCATCATCAATCACCATGGGCTCAACTACCTCATCAATCACAATCGGCCTCGGAGGATCAACTTTTGCCTTCCTACTCCTAGTAGTGACCGCCATGCAATGACTGTCATTTTTTGAATTTTGAATTGTATTTCTGGGAAACGTGCCCTTATACCTCTGGTTCATACCAACAGACATCTGACCCAGCTGCTGCTAAATATGCTTAATGGCAATGGCATGTGATTCCACCTACCAGAAATATCAGTGCGGAGTTCCTTAAAATGGCCATCTGCCACATCCATCTGCTTGAGTACCTTAGACAACATGTCTTCCACCCTTGAACCACTAGACTCTGCCTCATGGTTCCTTGGAGGAACATATAGACCGCTTATGTCATTTTTGTACTCCTCACGCTTTTTCTAGTCACCATTGTCTCTGCCTTTGCCCCTATCCCTGTATTGGCCCCGGTTGTAGTTGTTATCTCTATAATAGTTCCGACTAAGGGTGGGCATTCAGTTTTTCAATTTGATTTTTTTAAATTTCGGTTTGATTTTTTCGGTTTTTGGTTATTCATATGGTGCACTGAATACCGAACTGAATTATTTCGATTCAGTTCAATTTTTGAAATTCGGTTCAATTTATTTAATTTGATTTTTTGATTTTTGGGCTTGACTAATGGGCTTTTTTTCTGCTTGTAAAATGAGCTAATTTATAAATAAAGTATAAATTATTTTATGCTTTTTAATTCATAAGGTTTAAAAATTATCTTAAAGTTAAATTTCTCTGTTCTCATACCTTTATATGCATTTTAATTTTTAATTCATAAAATTAACAAAGAGTACACAACTACACTTACACATTTACACTCTACTAGGGTCTAGGTAAATACACAAGCAGTCAAGTTGCTTATCATTTTCAAAGATTGAATCATTTTCATTTTTCAAACGTGTGTATCATAAGCAGTCAAGTTGCAGTAGTTATGACTTATGCATTAGACAACATTTACAAATTACAACAGTCAACAATTGCAAATTTGCAATTTGCAAACTGCTTCCAAAGTTTTGCCCGTGCCGAGTGCTGCCAACTACTTTGACAGTTTAGACTTTACAAATTACAATTCAAAATCCAAGTCCAACTGTCCAAGACACAATTTAACAATACTAACACAATTTAACAATACTAAGTTACTAACAAAGTAAAACTTAACAAATAGTAGCAACTAGAATCACATATTAAGTCTTAAATCAACAAAACACCTTCAACCAAATAAAAAACATCTGCATAATTAGAGTCACAATCCACAAACTACATCTTAAATTCGTCAACAAAAATAACACTTGGAGAATAGTAACAACTAACAATCACATATTAAGTCTTAAAAGTTAAAATCACAAAAAAACCACCAAATTCATTCAACCATAACTCCATAAGCTTAAATACGAATACGATTCTCTTGATAGAGACTACGCTCAAGACACTTCTCAACATGCTTCTTCAAGTATGCTGTTCCACACTATTTTGGATCAAAATTATAGATCACTCCACATCTCAAGCACCTAGCTTTATGCCCTTCTTCATTTTTTTGAACAACCTCAAAGTATTTTCAAACGGGTGAGCTAAATTTAGGAGGCATGATTTAACTTGAACGTTGAGCCTAATAAATAGTAAGATAAAATCAAAAATTAGAATATAATTTTCAAGATAAAAAAATAATATTACAAAAAGATATCATCAATGAGAGTATGAGAAAATGACCAAACAAATAAGGTATTCAATAATTCAACTCACCACTAGGAACTAGTAGTAAATTGCAATGATACATCAACAATGCAAGACTCTCTTCCATTCATTGCCATCTCTAAAGATAATTTAATCAAATATGTCATAAAACATAAATTAGTATACTATTAATCTATTATTGCACTAAAAGTCTAAACACACATTACAAAAATATAAAAACTTATCAAGCTCAAGTTTCTCAAGATACTCCAAACTTTTCTCAACACAAATAGGATTAGTCTCTTCTCTAAGATAATCTTGGACACAAACAAGAGATTGCACACATTTAGTAGTCAATGAACTTCTAACTGAATCAAAAATATGACCACCAGTACTAAATGCACATTTTGATGCCACACTTGAAATTTGAATAGCCAACACATCACGAGCTAGCTCTGAAAGAACAGGAAATCTAGGAAAATTAACCCTCCACCAACTTAATACATCAAAATCATTAGAATCAGGCTCTTGTTCTTCACTAATGTATCTATCCAACTCTGATTTAGCACTCCACTTCCATAATATTTTTTTGTTTTTTCAAGTAAAGCTTTTGTTTTCATAATTTAGAGAAGCGCCAGAACTAGATGTATCAGATGTGTCCTGAGATGAAGTAGATCTATATGGGGATAATTGATTAGATCCTTTTGAATATTGTCATTATACTCTCCAAACAAAGAAGCCATATAATCACGCACTCCTTCATTTACTTTCTTTCCTATTTCCTCCCTCAATAGCTCTTCAAGTGCAAAGCTAACATACACAAATTTATTCTAAGGATCCAACACAGAAGCAAAAAAAAATCATTTTGTTCATCTTTTCAGGATAACCCCAATACTTTTTAAATTTTTGTTTCCTCCATTCAGCCATGTTACTCAAATTAAGATCTTCACTTGCTAAACACACATTCAAATATGCATCAAGCTCACATATATCCTCAAAATAAACATTAGAAGTAACATAATGTGAACCTTAAACCTTTACAGTGAGCTCGCAGAATCTTTTAAGAAACTTCACCATATTTGTCACATTCACCCAATCATCACATTTGAGTGGACCTGAAACACTTCCATCTTCACACACATTAGTTGAAAGACAAGTATCAAATTTCACATCAAAATGATCAAACCTATCAAAGTCCTTCTCAAAATTTTGTGTCGTATCCAACATCAAATTGGTGGAATTCTACCTAGTAGGCACATCTAGCGACAATATTCTATCACATTTCACCCTTTGGACTTCATGATCTTGGTCATAATCACATGTCCAAGTGCTATTTTATACCTTATTTTAGTCTTGTTTGTCAAATTAATTAATTACATTCTTATGTGATTTTGAATAATTTTTTGTGTATGCACTAACCAACATGATTAGTCCTTGTTTTGTAGGTGTAAAATGCATATGAGGGACTAAGTAATGATGGTTGAAGTGAAGGAATGGAGTTCGGATCGGATTGCAAAAGATTGCAAGTGTATAGGCCAAGGCAAGGCTGGCTGCGCCCAGTGTCGTGCCACACTCCTTCCATGCGTGCGACAAGATGACATCCAGTGCACCTGCATTTTGGCGCCGTGCCACGTTAGGCACTGCTGCACGCAAGCTTCCGTGTCACGTTGGGCATCGTGCACGAGGAGGGTCGTGCCACGCCAGGCATCGCACACAGCCTGCGCCCATTGCATACAGCTGCCGAGAATTCCAGTATTGCTGCGCGTTTGCTCCGTGTCACGGAGCAAGATTGGTGCGCCCAGGTCCGTGACAAGGAGGCAATCCATGGCCATCCAAAAAGTGCAATTTTTTTCATTTAGTATAAATGAAAACCTTATCTCCAAAAATCATTTATCATGAAATATTTATGAGAAACCGTAAAGGAGCGAAGGGAGAAGTGAAGAACTCTACCTAGGGTTCATTGTTTGCATTTTCTTTTAACTATTCTTGTAAGTACTTTGCTTGAATCATGTTTTTAAGTATTTGTATGAACATGAGTGGCTAAAACCCTTCCCCTAGGGTTGAAGCTACGTAATATGATTGTAAATGCATGAATTCTTCATTGGTTTGAGTTTTAGTTGTTGTTTTGTCTTATATTATTTATTATTGTTGTTTTTATGCTTGATCACCATGAAACAAACACGTTAAGCTTAGGTAAAAGCTTGAAAGAGTAACCCTAGGCTAGAACATAAGAATGTAGGGAGAAATTTCTTATCTTTATGATAGGATTCGCGGTTAGGATAGAAATTATACCTAATTTGCCTTGCTTGGTTATTAAAATGGGATGAGCTAGACACTGACTTAGAATTGTCACATCACCACTCATAGAAGTAGTTGTGAAGCTAAGTCCGGTTAAATGATTAGAGGTACGAAAGTCCATAATCAAGGACACAAACTCAGTAAACCACATCTATGTAGTTAAATTGTTCACGAATTAGGAGGGCACATCCCCACTCAATGATGTAGGTGTGAGACTAGTTTGTCGTGTTTAGAGGCTCGAAAGACCATGAACATAGAATTTTAATTATGTGAGACAACAACTGAAGTTTTCATACTCAAACCATTGTGGATTGTAGCATTACATGATTATTAGGCCTTAACTCTAGTTGCTTCTTATATCGTTTCTTGAGTATTTTGTGATCACCCCTAGACTTAATTAGACTTTCTCGAAATTTCTATAATCAACACTTGTGAAGATTAAATAAAACACTTGAACTTGATAATTCGCTGAAATAGTCCAGTCCCTGTGGGTTCGACATCCGTCTCTGAAAAAGGGTCATTGTATTACTTGTACGACCGTGTATGCTTGTGCATGTGCTGGGCGCAAATTAGTTGTTGGCTCCATTGCCGGAGAATGGTGAAGTTTAGTGAATTTTTCTATTTTTGTGTGAACTTTAATTTCTTTAAGTATTGAAAAACTTGGTCCTAGTCTGCTATATTACAGGTGACAGGTTATCCTTGTAGAGTTAGCAAGGAAGAGAGAGATGGTGGAACCATTGTTGGAACCTGAATGCCAATTGCATTTGCTCAGGAGGGGAGCTCTAGAGAGAAAGTTGAAAATATTACAAGATAAGTTGCAACAACATCCACCAGTTGGGCAAGTAGAGTTGTTACCTCATCAAATGGCAGCCCAACTAGTTCGCGAAGTGGCAATCCTACTAGCAACAAATGTGACCTCCAGTATCCACAAACCGGAGCCCAGAGGGAACTTTGAGATTAAATAGATTATGGTGCAGCTGTTACATTTGAGTGGCCAGTTCACTGGGATGCAATGAGGACCCACAGTAGCACTTGCAGAACTTTTTGGAGATCAGTGACACCTTCATCCCCACCGGAGTGTCAACTGATTGTGTTCGACTCATACTCTTCCCATTTTCATTGTTGAGAGAGGCTAAAAGGTGGTTGAAAGTTGAGCCACCGAATTTCATTACTTCTTGGGATGACTTAGCAAAGAAGTTCATCATCAGATTCTTCCCTTCAAGCAAGACTGCAAAACTCAGGAGTGAAATATTAAGCTTCAAGAAGAAGCCGGAGGAGAACTTATATTTGGCTTGGGAGAGATTCAAGTCATTATTGAGAGACTTCCCCCATCACCAGCAGTCCAATGAAGTGCTAGCCCATACCTTTGTGGAAAGTCTAGACCCACACACCAAAATCTTACTAGACTCTACATCGGGTGGGCAAGCATTGGAAAAGACATATGATGAGTTGTATACTTTGTTGAATAGGATTGCTCAGGGAAATCTAGAGTGGCATAGTGATTCATCGAGAGGGGAAGGTAATAGAGCAGCAGGCTGATAGAGGTGGATGGTTTCAATGCCTTGGTGGCATAGCCAGCATCATTTCAACATCATATGATGACTCAGTTCAATAAACTGAGTATGAACCAACTGCAAGGACAGATGAATGCAATTCAGCAGGCTCCAAGTTGGTGCGAAATCTGTGGCAATAATGGGCACAATGCAGAATCTTGCGGGGCCAATCCTGAATCGGTGAATTTTGTAGGGAATGTTCAAAGAAATAATCAGACCTCTAGGAACACCTATAATAAGAATTGGCAGAGCCACCCAAATTTCTCTTGGGGTGGAAATCAGAGTTAGAGCTATCGGTAACCTCAGCAGCAGCAGTATCTGCAGCAAAATAGGCAGAATGATGGCCAGTCAAATAGCAGCAACATTGAGGAGATATTGCAAAACATTATGGCTAGTAGACCCAATTGGCAGAGAATCAAGAGAGGATGGCATTAGATTTGAAAAATTAGCAGTTGGCCACCTGCAATGTAGAAAAGCATATGGGTCAATTAGCAGTTGCTCAGCACACTAGACCTCAGGGAAAATTACCCAGTGACACAGATACAAACCCTCGACAAGTCAATGCCATCAGTCTGAGGAGTGGCAGGCAATTGGGTGATGCATCACCAAAAGAAAAGAGAAATGAGGTGCAACCGGAGCTGGTCAGACGGGGTCCATCCACTAACAAGGGAGATAATCAGAATGCTGTGCAACAGCATAATCATCATTGCAGCCAGCACAGAGACCAACGCCACCATTCCCGCAAATACTTAAGAAGAGTAAGGAGGAAGAATGTTTTAAAAAATTCTTTAATATTTTCAAAGAACTTTACATAAATTTTCCTTTTCTTGATGTTTTGCAGGGAATGCACAAGTACGCTAAGTACATGAAATATGTGGTGGCCAACAAAGTCAGATTGGTGGATGTTCTAACTGTGGCACTGACTAAGGAGTGCAGCTATAGGGTAATGAGCAAGATACCAAAAAAGCTCAAAGACCCAGGGAGTTTTAACCTCCCCATACAAATTGGTAAGGCTGAAGTGATAAGAGCTCTATGTGACTTAGGGGCAGCAGTAAATCTAATGCCCCTATCTTTGTTTAACACCTTGGGTTTGGGTCAGCCGAGGCTAACAAGAGTGATGTTGCAACTGGCAGACAAGTCTCAAGTGGCACCAGATGGAATAATCGAGGATCTTCTCATCAAAGTGGGTAAGTTCATTATACCCGTTGATCTTGGGCAGATTTATATGCCCAAGTGATACTCAAACGTATCATTTTTGCCTTGTTTGTTTTGCAATGTGTATATATTCTCATGTTGTTGGTAATAAAATGCGAATTTATACTAACCAACATGATTAGCATTTGTTTTGCAGGAAAATATGATTTTTAGGAGCTAAAATGTATGTTGGAACTATATCGGAGTTGGACTTGGATGCGAGCGTGGAAAAGACATTGGAATGCACAAAGTATAGGGGCTCCGCGATGGAGCCGTGCCACGCTACCATCGCGGAGGCACACTGCCTAGA
This sequence comes from Datura wrightii, assembly GCA_035772735.1. Taxonomy (NCBI): domain Eukaryota; kingdom Viridiplantae; phylum Streptophyta; class Magnoliopsida; order Solanales; family Solanaceae; genus Datura; species Datura wrightii. The sequence goes on from JASDFA010000001.1 coordinate 33,840,865, forward strand.
GAGGAAATTAAATGGCAAATTCCAGTGTGGCCTCGCGACAGCTCCGTGGCACGGAAATAGGCCTCCGCGTTGGCCTCCGTGCCACGTTGAGGCTATTTTACCGGACCCTAGATTTCCAGTGAAGGTCCGCGTCCACGCCGTGTCATGGAGGCAGTGCTCCGCGTTGACCTCCGTGACACGTTGCTTATTATTCCGGGAAAAATTTCCCACTAGTATAAATAGCACACTTAGGTTTATTTTAATTAGTTCAGACTTGGTGGAGCTAGGACGTGGATTAGGAGCAGTTGAGGGACGAAAAAGCTAAGGGATTTCTTCTCTTCCTTTCTTCTTTCTATCAATTGTATGCATGATTTACACTTGTTTTAGGATGATCAATCTACAAATGAGTGGCTAATTCTCTTCCTTGCTGAGGTTATGAACATTTGTGATGAATTTTGATTATTAATTTTATGATTTTCTTCTTCTTCTTCTATGTTGTTCTATTAATTCTTGTTCTTACTGCATTAGTGTGTGGCCGACATTAATGTACATCTAAAAAGTCCAATTTCACTCGAGAGAGCAAGAAATTGGAAAGTTGTGAATTAATAGGGTATTGTTCTCAACTTGATTTGGGAAAATTGGGTTTTGATGTGCTTTCCTAATAGAAATATACTTGAAAGCCGTATTAGTCAGTTTAGGAACCGGAATTGTATTGCTAGGTCATAAATTGCATTTGATCACAGAAATGTAGATGTATGGTTTATGATTCTTAAGTGAAATTAAATACGAGAGTTTTAATTTCTAGGCTACTGTTCTTGGCTAGCAACATGAAGAAGAGATTAACCAAATTATTATCATAATCGAATTCATTACTTGTTCTTAACCTTGGCATGCTCATATCCATAGTTTAAATTCACAGTAAATAATTGTTAATAGTTTTAGTATATATATATATTTTATAACCAAAAACTTATTTAACTGTTGGTTACGCTATTGTTAGCATAATTAGAAGTAAGATAAGAATATAGTGTACTTAGGCAATTTTACTTATCCTGAGTCTCCTTGGATCGATACTTGGCTTACTTAGCCACTTTATTACTTGTTTGACCACGTGCAGTTGCGTGTCGATTTTTACCCATAACAAACCTGCCGAACAAGTTTTTGGCGCCGTTGCCGGGGAGACTAGGCAATTGGTGAAATTGTGATAAGTGTAAATTTACTGTATTTTTGTTTTATTTTCTTAAGTGTTAACAACTTGGTCTTAGCCTGTATTTTGCAGACTTGATTTCTGTGAACACTGGCAAGGGACAAAGAGTTGGTGGAATCTTACTTAGAGCCTGAACGTGAATTTCGTAGTCAACGTAGAGAAGCTCTACAAAAGAAGCTGCAGTTGCTCAGACAATCTATTATGGAGCAACAAAATCCACCAGTTGTGCGGGCAGTGTTAGTGCCCGATGAAGCAGCAGCAAGGCCGGTTCGCGAGGTGGCAATCCCACATGCCAACAATGTACATTCCAGTATCCGCAAACCAGAGCCTGGAGGGAGGTTTGAATTAAAGCAGAATATGGTGCAACTCTTGCACACAAGCGGGCAATTTACCGGTCTCCCTCATGAAGACCCACAACAACATCTCCAAAACTTTTTGGAGATAAGTGACACTTATATACCCGCTGGAGTGTCACCTGATTATGTTCGGCTCACCTTATTTTCGTTTTCCTTACTTGGTGAAGCCAAGAGGTGGTTAAAAGCTGAACCACCAAAATTCTATATCAGCGTGGGATGATCTAGCACGGAAGTTTTTGATTAGATTTTTCCCTTCTGGTAAAACAGCCAGACTTAGAAGTCAAATTCTAAGTTTTAAACAGAGGGAGGGGGAAAATCTATATCAAGCCTGGGAAAGATTTAAATCCATGTTGCGGGACTGTCCTCATCATCATCAGTCCAACGAGGTGTTGGTACACACATTTATTGAGGGTTTGGAACCCCATACTAAAATTCTGTTAGATTCAGCAGCTGGAGGGCAAGCGCTGGAAAAGACCTATAAGGAGTTGTACACTTTGCTCAACCGAATTTCACAGGGCAATCCAGAATGGAATGCAGATTCTTCAAGAGGTGGAGCAAGGAAAGCAGCAGGAGTGCTTGAAGTGTATGGATTTACAGCTATCGCTGCACAGATAGCTGCCTTGCAAAATCAGTTAAATAATCACTTCAGCAATATGAACTTGAACCAGCCTTCAGCTTCAGTCAATGCGGTCCAACAGATGTGGTGTGAAGTGTGTGGTAGTAGTGAGCATTCAGCCGAGTGCTGTGGTGCAAATCCTGATTCTGTTAACTTTGTGGGCAATGCACAGAGAAATCAGCAGCAGTTTGGTAGTGGCTACAACTCAAATTGGAGGAACCATCCAAATTTTTCGTGGGGTAGCAACAACCAACAAGGCCAAGGTTCTGGTCAGGGTATGCAGAGAAATCAAGGAGGGCAACAAAACTATCAAGCTCAATTCAGAAATCACAATGCCCCTCCTCCACCACCATCACCTACCATTGAGGAGATGTTCAAAACCATGATCGCTAATCAGGCACAATTGCAGGCTGACTATGTTAAATTGGCAGCCGAAGTGAAGAACATTCAATTGGCGACCAAGGCTCTTGAATATCAGTTTGGGCAATTTGCTAGTGCCCAAAACACAAGACCCAGAGGAGGACTACCTAGCAACACGGATCCTAATCCGAAGCAGGTGAATGCGGTGACCACAAGGAGTGGTTTACAGTTGAAGGAGGTGGAACCGGAAAGACCGCCTCAAAAGTCAGGAGCAGCAGAAGTTGAGGAGGAACAAAGTTCTGATAGGGGGAAGACCAAAGAAGCAGAAGCAGAAAGACCTCCACCCCCGTTCCCTCAACGACTTAAGAAACACAAGGAGGAGGCGTGTTTCAAGAAATTTATGGAGGTGCTTAAACAGGTACATGTTAATTTACCTCTTGTTGATGTCTTGCAGGGAGTGCCCAAATATGCAAAATATATTAAAGACATCGTGGCTAACAAAAGTCGCTTGACTGAGTATGCCACGGTAGCTTTGACGGAGGAATGCACTTCCCGGATTCAAAACAGACTACCCACAAAACTGAAAGACCCTAGAAGTTTTACTATCCAGCTCACTATTGGGCAGAGTATCCAAGCTCGTGGATTATGCGACTTGGGAGCAAGCATAAATCTGATGCCATCTTCGGTATTCAGAAAGTTAGGTCTAGGGAGTCCTAGACCTACAACTGTAATCTTTCAATTAGCAGACAGATCCTTAGCTAAGCCGGATGGCATTGTTGAGGATGTTCTAGTGCAAGTGGGCTCCCTTATTTTTCCGGTCGATTTTATTATTCTGGACTTTGAACCAGATGCTGAAGTCCCATTTATTTTGGGATGACCCTTTTTGGCAACTGGAAAAGCATTAATTGACGTAGCTGCGGGTCAACTTACAATGCGAGCACATGACAAGGTCGAAGTGTTCGATGTTTACAAAGCACCTAAGCTCCCGACGGTGAATGAAGCACTCTCAGTGATCAATGTGATTGATCGTAGGAATGCAAATCAGATGAATGATTCCCGAGAGTTAATAGGAAGGCCACCTGATAAGGTTGAGAACTACTGGGGGGAGGACAACGATCGTGACAAATCGTCCATCACCCTGGTAGATAAATGAGCATAAAGGACGTCGAGCCGCGATGGTAAACCAGGCGCTGCACGGGAGGCAACCCGTGAAAAATATTTTCTTTCTTTTTTTTAGTGTAAATAATTTTTATTTTTATTTTTCTTTTCTTGATTAGGTTTAGATTCTTGTTTTAGTTAATATTTTTCATTTTAGTTAGGGAAATCTATTAATCTAACCAATTTTGTTTAGTGAGGTGATTTTCAGGTCTAACGGAGAGAAATATGCATGGAATTGGGAAGAATAAGGCAAGGTATGAAAAAATAATTTAATGGAAGAAACAGTGCACTGGCGCGTTGGCTCCGTGTCACAGAGGAAGGGCTCCGCATTACCCTCCGTGACACGTTGAAGGCAAAATCCGGATTTTTTTAAAATTTCCAGTAAGCCAACGCGTTGGCTCCGTGTCACGGAGGAGGGGCTCCGCGTTACCCTCCGTGACACGTTGCCTTACATTTGGTGCCGGGTCATACCGGGTTGCCGGGTGACCCGCGTGTTTTCTTTAAATAAACCCCCGATTTTCGCCCAAATCTCCCCATTCCCTCTCCCTTCCACGACCAAAACACCCATTTCCCCCTCCCCAAGCACCGTGCCACGTTACTAGGCAAGGAATTCGTCAAGTTTCTTCGGTTCTTCAATTCAAAGGTATGTTTTCCTCGTTTCTCTCAAATTTTTGGCGATTTTAGTCAACTTTGGGCATGCGAGGTGAGATATATCACCCTAAGTAGAAATTTAACATGATGTTGAGTTATTTGTGATGGATAAATGTTCGGATTGTTCTAATTAGCGTTTGAACTTATCGATTACGTAAATATTTCGAATTTGATTGTAGAATTGTATTCTAGGGCATGGGTTGTTGAATTTGACTTGGGTGACTTGATAATTCGGTAAATTAGATGCCGGGGTGTATTTGTAAATTGAGATAAGTCATTGTAAATATTGTATGAATGTTAAGACGACGAATTCTCGAATTTTTGGGAAAGTGCGAAAATTGTGTAAATTGGTTTGATTATTTAGATTCGTTTGTATATAGAATATTTTTGTCGTTGTTTTTAGTTTTTGTTTTTATTGCTTGTGCGATGGTTGAATTGTTAGCGATAGTAGGATTGGAATTAGCTGTATGAAGTCTGAGTAGTACGCTAAGCGTTATGCTGTCGAAATTTTTGTGAACGCACTAAGCATAAATTGTATTGTTGTTGTCTTTGGTGTAAGTAGAGTTATCCTTGCCGTAGTTTTGTAAAAGTATCTAAGGCCTAAGTGTGGGGTAAACGTTGTGTAACCCGACCTTAGCCGAAGTTAACATGTTTATAGCTTAACTTTGTGCTTGTTTGTGTATATTGACAGGTACAATGGCGAGTAGGCAAGATAAGGGCAAGGGTGCTTCTACTTCAGGCACCGAAAGAAAAAGAATGAGATTGGGCACTGCAGTCCCAGCTGCACCAGCTGTTCCGCGCGGCCAACGCCACCAATACGGAACAAGGTGGGTAACCGAGGAAGGGAAGAAGTGGTATGCTAAGCATAAGGAAAGCAAATACTTCCCGGAGGAACATATTGCACGGGAACCACTAGCACAGGAGTTCCCTCGTATTGTGCAGAGGATTGAAGCAGCTGGGCTCAGCTTTATATTTCAGGAGCCCAAGGAGTGCAACCTACATTTGGTCTGGGAGTTCTACGCAAATTGGAACCCGGCCATCAGAAGCCACACAATAAAAATTAGAGGGCAGATTGTTACTCTGGAACCCCAGCAGTTCAATGCCATCGTTGGAGCGCGGGACACAGACGCTCACGTTCTCCGCCAGCTAAACATCACCCCACCGTACGCCGACATCAGACTTACGTTGTGTGGGGCTCGATCCACAGCCCGATGGAGTAGGCATAAGGAGAGGGGTTACCACTAGACTCTGCCTTATTCGCAGATGAACAGGGAGGCCAGGATATGGCTGAAGATTGTATGTTCGTGCTTAATCCCGGGAGTTCACATGACGGATGTGACTCGGGACCGTGTCTTCTTGGTGTATGCCCTTATGAAAGGGCTTGAGATTAACGTTGGGGCGGTAATTATATCCGCCATGAAGAGAGCCAGACTACACCAGGGCCACAGATACGGGTTCGGCGGACTCATCACCACCTTCCTCCGAGGCCTCGATGTCGAGGAAGAAGCCTTGGATTACATCCCGCAGTTGGAGCGGAGGGCCCTCGATGTGACAAAAACTAAGGTCCCCGACACCACACACGGGCCAGTGCTGACTTTGGGCGAGCGACATGCTCGTGACGATCAGTACATGGCACGTATGTTCGGCATGCAAATGCTTCAGCTACGGATTGGTGGGAGACCAGCCACCGAGAAAGAGTTATGGCAGTTGGAGCTGGATTACCCATTTGGCGAGAATGCCAGAGCCTTATGCCGAGTGGGACCAGCCTTCGTGGAGCCTACTAATGACGATGTCCCTACTGACGAGGAGACACGTCGGGAGGACTCCGATGTGGAGTCCGATGATGACGATGGAGCTGACTCAGACTTGGGCGACGAGGCAGCAGCACCGGATGAAGAAGTCGAATATTTCGACTGAGCAGGGAGTTCCACCACCCGAAATTTTGTGCTTTGTATTTTTTTTTTGAACACTGGGGACAGTGTTCGATTTAAGTGTGGGGTGTGGAGTAGCTAGGTGCTGGGACTTAGGCTCTAATCTGCTGTATGCTTTTTCCTTGGTTTGTATGTATGTTTGTGTTTCCCTGTTGTGAACTGATTTGTGTTGTAGATGTATATATTTTTGTGGTTACTGATGTGTGTTATGAAAAGTTATGGTTGCCAAGGTAAATATTTTATAAATATTTCTGTATATCGAAATGATCGATATTTTTTTCAAAATTTTTGCGAAAATATTTTGCACTTATCAAAATCTTTTGTAAATATTTTTCTATCGAAATGATCGATGTGTTGCAAAAAAATTTCGGTCTTTATTTTGGGTTTCTCGGAGTTTGTTTTCGGTTGTTTTACCGAGAATAGTCCCATTGAACCGATGTCATAGTTAGTGACCGTTCCCTATGATGGATGGATGACGACCTTCTTAAGGGAAATGTAGTCGATAGGAGCAGGATTTTAATTTGTTTTCAGTTTTTCTTGGTGGATTGCATCAATGAACCTGTAGTTGCTTTATGGTTGCAAAATTTCATTGCGTGTTGTAACTGATGTTCAAAATGTGAAAGTGATTCGTTTGAAAGCATGCAATTTTGTAAATATGTTGAGTTACCTAGGCTGTAGAATTTGATTCGGTATGATTGAGGCTTAATTTTTGAATTCATGCAATTGGCTAATTAAAGAGTCTGTGAATGCATCTTGATTCGATCATGTGTATGTAGTGTGAAGTGAGGTATTGTTATTCCATGCTATTGTGAAGTGTCTAGAACTTGCCTGGTGTGTGTACAAAACGAAATGAAGGAGGTGTAGTGTTGGAAAGGATGTAGGCATTTCTTTGTTTTAACCGAGAGTTTCTATTTTTTCTTTCTTGTCATACTCTACCTTTTTATGTGATTGTATACCCTAGTCAGCCCGTTGAGCCTTTAGCCATTTCATTCTTTCTTTTGTCCAAAATTGTATAAACTAAGCTTTATTCCTTCTTTTCATTAGCTGTAAAAGTCTATACAAAACTCTTAAGCGCTTACGAAGAAAAGAGAATTTTTCCCAAAGTGTCAAAGAGTGAGAAGAGTGAAAAGAAAAAGAAAAGCAGAGTGAGGAAAGAAAAGATGAGGTTGAAGAGGCACTTGTTATAATGAAATGATGAGGAGGGTACATGAAAACCCTTTGTTTGGTGTATGTGTGTTTGATGAAATGGGCTGTACGAAAGTAAACCAGCATGAATGAGAGGAAAAGAGAAAAAAAAGAAGAAAAGTTATCCATGAGTCGATGGGAATGTGTGAAAAGGCGCTTAAGGATGCTAGCAACTATTATTGGCTAATCCAATATACATACTAGTTCCATAGCTTCCATTACAACCCATTAAAGTCCTGTGTGATCCTACATTGCATTTCTTTATATTAGTGGAGTAATACACTAAGGGCAAGCCTATGGGTCATGACATGATGCATGTGAATTCTTTTGGGAGAGTGAGTGAAATTAATTTTTATATGCCCCTACTTGAATGTTTGTGTGTTGCATGAACATGAAAGGGGAAGATTCTCTTGAGTTGTGAGGGCACATGCTTGATGAAAGATTGATTTTCGTGTCGGATTTCTTGATTAGCTAATGTGCATGAGTTTGCCGATCTCGAGAGTCAATTCTTTAAGTCTAGGAAGTCTTGATGTATGAAAGGTCATTGCATTGTAAGACCATGCATGTTTTCTTGATGATTTGCAGAAAATTGAATAATCGGTATGACCGTAGAGTAAATTGTCGCATCATAGTGACAAAGGTTGCGATGTAATTTGCATGAGCTGTGTATGTGTTGTTCGAGGACGAACAAGGATTTAAGTGTGGGGTAAGTGATCTTGGGCAGATTTATATGCCCAAGTGATACTCAAACGTATCATATTCGCCTTGTTTGTTGTGCAATGTGTATATATTCTCATGTAGTTGGTAATAAAATGCGAATTTATACTAACCAACATGATTAGCATTTGTTTTGCAGGAAAATATGATTTTTAGGAGCTAAAATGCATGTTGGAACTATATCGGAGTTGGACTTGGATGCGAGCGTGGAAAAGACATTGGAATGCACAAAGTATAGGGGCTCCGCGATGGAGTCGTGCCATGCTACCATCGCGGAGGCACACTGCCTGGAGAGGAAATTAAATGGCAAATTCTAGTGTGGCCTCGCGACAGCTCCGTGGCACGGAGATAGGCCTCCGCGTTGGCCTCCGTGCCACGTTGAGGCTATTTTACTGGACCCTGGATTTCCAGTGAAGGTCCGCCTCCACGCCGTGTCACGGAGGCAGTGCTCCGCGTTGACCTCCGTGACACGTTGCTTGTTATTCCGGGAAAAATTTCCCACTAGTATAAATAGAACACTTAGGTTTATTTTAATTAGTTCAGACTTGGTGGAGCTAGGACATGGGTTAGGAGCAGTTGAGGGACGAAAAAGCTAAGGGATTTCTTCTCTTCCTTTCTTCTTTCTATCAATTGTATGCATGATTTACACTTGTTTTAGGATGATCAATCCACAAATGAGTGGCTAATTCTCTTCCTTGCTGAGGTTATGAACATTTGTGATGAATTTTGATTATTAATTTTATGGTTTTCTTCTTCTTCTTCTATGTTGTTCTATTAATTCTTGTTCTTACTGCATTAGTGTGTGGCCGACATTAATGTACATCTAAAAAGTCCAATTTCACTCGAGAGAGCAAGAAATTGGAAAGTTGTGAATTAATAGGGTATTGTTCTCAACTTGATTAGGGAAAATTGGGTTTTGATGTGCTTTCCTGATAGAAATATACTTGAAAGCCGTATTAGTCAGTTTAGGAACCGGAATTGTATTGCTAGGTCATAAATTGCATTTGATCACAGAAATGTAGACGGATGGTTTATGATTCTAAAGTGAAATTAAATACGAGAGTTTTAATTTCTAGGCTACTGTTCTTGGCTAGCAACATGAAGAAGAGATTAACCAAATTATTATCATAATCGAATTCATTACTTGTTCTTAACCTTGGCATGCTCATATCCATAGTTTAAATTCACAGTAAATAATTGTTAATAGTTTTAGTATATATAAATATATTTTATAACCAAAAACTTATTTAACTGAGTGTTACGCTGTTGTTAGCATAATTAGAAGTAAGATAAGAATATAGTGTACTTAGGCAATTTTACTTATCCTGAGTCTCCTTGGATCGATACTTGGCTTACTTAGCCACTTTATTACTTGTTTGACCACGTGCACTTGCGTGTCGGTTTTTACCCATAACAAACCTGCCGAACACCCGTTGATTTCATCATTCTTGACTTTAAAGTTGATGACAGGGTACCTCTAATCTTGGGATGGCCATTCCTGGCCACTAGAGGAGAAATTATAAATGTAAGAGCAGAGGGTCAATGATGAAGAAGAGCTCTTTCGAGTTTACTAAGAGATCAACCCATCCACACACTACAGAGACCTTTGTAAGGTCAGTGTGTTGCTAGAGGCGAAGTGTAGGATGGTAGATTCCATAGGTCCACTTCCACTACCGTAGGAGATGATCACATTTCAGCCCAAGTTTGATGGAGGGCTTAAGTTAGAGATGAAGCTGGAAGAAGAGAAGGACAGAGTGGAGGTTGTTCCCTCAAAATATAAAAAGAGAAGAAGATGGTTCTCGAAAGGGAACACTGGTTTGAGGATATCCTGAGAAGGATAGTCCACGTCGTGCCGCGACGTAACATCAGGTGCTGCTTGGGAGGTAACCCAAGGGTACCATAGGTACAATTTTATTTTTCTCTTTTTTTAATTTTGTTTATTTTCACCTTTTTTTGTTGGTGGTGGTGAATTAAGCACAGGTTGAGGGGAAGTCTGAGTACCCTGAGAAGAGGAAGCTAAAGAGCATGGAAGAAGATGAGTGTGGGCTCGATGACCCACGTGTTCAAAAACGAAAGAAAACATGTTGTTAGCTAGGCATAGAGGCCTCAGGGAGTAGTTCTCACCCTTTTTGTATTCTAATTTGATTCTTTGTGGACATAGCATATTTTAAGTGGGGGTGAGGGAAATTTAAAAATTTTGTGCTTAATGAAGTTGGGTGAAATTAGTGCTTTGTATGATATTGGTTGATAAAAAAGTTTAAGTTGAGCATGATTCATCCACCCGTTGGTTTTTCTTTTCGGTTCTTTTCCGATGAGAGGCACTTTGAATCGATAAATAAAAATTTTCTGTGTCTGTAGATAGCTGTTTTTAGTCATAGTAGGGACTTTTCCCGACGTTGGATGGATGACGACTGTCTTGAGGGAAAATTAGTCAATAGGTTTGTGTTCTGAACCCTTAGCTGATTGATGGCTTGATGTTCTTGTTATGTGCTATACATGATTGTGAGATGCAAGTGGTGTAAATTTTGAAGCATGCTAGCAGTTGTATAACTCTGTTTGAGACACCAAGGCTCTTGAATGTGACTCGATGTGCTTAAAGTTGAATTTTGCATTCTTCTGATTAGCTGAGTTAAGAGTCTACTGAATTGGTCTTGAATTGAGCATGTGCTTGAGTGTAAGATTTTTGAATATTCTATGCTATTGTGTAGTGTCTAGAAGTTGCCTTGTGTGTATACAAAGCGAAATGAGGGATGTCGATTGTAGGAGATGATTTAGGCATTTCTTTAAATGAGCCAAATTTTTATCCCTCGCTTTACCTACTTGAATGTCTGATCCTAGTTAGCCCCATTGAGCCTTTAGCCTATTCTTTTCTAGCAACAAAATGAGCTTAACCTCTTTTTTTCAATAGCCTTGAATTTGATCCAAAACTCCTAAGCGCTTAAGTGAAAATGCAAAAGAGAGTTAAGGAGTGAGGAGTTGCAAAAAGAAAGAAAAGAGTAGTTGCGGGAGTTAAAGAAAAGACTAGAGGTGCACTTGTTTAAAAATGAATAAGAGTTAGTAGGGAGTAAAACAAGAAAACAGAGAAAAAGAAAATTAAAGAAAATTGCTCAAGTACTCGTCACCAACAGCTTAAGTATGCCTAATAAGATGGGGAAACAAAAGAGGAAATGGGAGAGAAAAGAATAAAGGTGAAGAGGATAGAAATTCCTAAGGAAAGTGTGATGAATTAAAAGCGCTTAGGGAAGATAGTCGCTATTACTGGCCATAATAGTACCTACCCGCCCTTAGTTTACATTACAACCCATTAAGTCCTACTTGATCTTACATTTGAACATTCTTAAATTAGTGGAGTAAATCACTAAAGGCACGCTTATGGGTCAATACATGTGGCATGTGAATTCTTTGTGAGAGTGAGCTTATCTCTTATACATACCCATACATGTTATAAATTTGAAGAATCATAAGTTGAGAAATGGGTAACTCTCTTGTTGTGAGGGCACATGTTGATGAAGGATAAAATTCATGTCGGATTTATTGAATAGTTAATTTGCATAAAGTTGTTGAGATTGAGAGTCGATTCTTGAGGCTAGGAAGTCTTTACGTAGTTATATTTGATTTTAATGGTTAAATCTTGCATGCTCTATTTTTAACTTGCCATCTAAAACAGTTGTTGTAGCCTTAGCTTGAATTGTCTTGCTTCAATTAGTTATGTGTGAGTCTTCATGAACATGAGATGTAATAGAGTTGTTCAAGGACGAACAAGGATTTAAGTGTGGAGTTGTGATCTTGGGCATAATTGTGTGCCCAAGTGCTATTTTATACCTTATTTTAGTCTTGTTTGTCAAATTAATTAATTACATTCTTATGTGATTTTGAATATTTTTTGTGTATGCACTAACTAGCGTGATTAGTCCTTGTTTTTTAGGTGTAAAATGCATATGAGGGACTAAGTAATGATGGTTAAAGTAAAGGAATGGAGTTCGGATCGGATTGCAAAAGATTGCAAGTGTACAGGACAAGGCAAGGCTGGCCGCGCCAGGCAGCGTACCGCGCCCAGCGCCGTGCCACACTCCTTCCATGCGCACGAGAAGATGACACCCAATGCACTTGCACGTTGGCGCCATGCCACGCTAGGCACTGCTGCACGCCAACTTCCGTGTCATGCTGGGCGTCGTGCCACGCCGGGCATCGCGCATAGCCTGCGCCCATTGCATACAACTGCTGAAATTTCCAGTGTTGCTGCGCGTTTTCTCCGTGTCACGGAGAAAGATTGGCACGACCAGGTCCGTGACAGGAAGGCAGTCCATGGACGGCCAAAAAGTGCAATTTTTTTCATTTAGTATAAATTAAAACCTTAGCTCCAAAAATTATTTATCACGAAATATTTCTGAGAAACCGTAAAGGAGCAAAGGGAGAAGTGAAGAACTCTACCTAGGGTTCATTATTTTGCATTCTCTTTTAACTATTCTTGTAAGTACTTTTCTTAAATCATGCTTTTAAGTATTTTTATGAACATGAGTGGCTAAAACCCTTTCCCTAGGGTTGAGGCTACGTAATATGATTGTAAATGCATGAATTCTTCATTGATTTGAGTTTTAGTTGTTGTTTTCTCTTACATTCTTTATTATTGTTGTTTTTATTCTTGATCACCATGAAAACAAACACGTTAAGCTTAGGTAAAATCTTGAAAGAGTAACAGTAGGCTAGAACATAAGAATGTAAGGAGCAAGTTCTTATCTTTACGATAGGATTCGCAGTTAGGATAGAAATTATACCTAATTTGCCTTGCTTGGTTATTAAAACGGGATGAGCTAGCACTGACTTAGAATTGTCATATCACCACTTGTAGAAGTAGTTGTGAAGCTAAGTCCGGTTAAATGATTAGAGGTACGAAAGTCCATAATCAAGGGCACAAACTCCGTAAACAGCATCCATGTAGTTAAACTGCTCACGAATTAGGACGGCACATCCCTGCTCAACGACGTAGGTGTGAGACTAGTTTGTCATGTTTAGAGACTCGAAAGACCATGAACATAGCATTTTAATTATGTGAGACAACAACTGAAGTTTTCATACTCGAACCATTGTGAATTGTAGCATTGCATAATTATTAGGCCTTAACTCTAGTTGCTTCTTACATCGTTTCTTGAGTATTTTATGATCACCCCTAGACTTAATTAGACTTTCTCGAAATTTCTATAATCAACACTTGTGAAGATTAAATTAATACTTGAACTTGATAATTCACTGAAATAGTCCAGTCCCTATGGATTCGACATCCGGCTCTAAAAAGGGTCACTGTATTACTTGTATGACCGCGTACGCTTGCGCGTGCGCTGGGCGCAAACACTTCACAACATTTCTTAAAGTTTCTTGTTCTTGCCAATGATGATTTAACATACTTCACCATTTGTCGAACCCTTTTGATAGAAGGATCAATTTCTTCAAACCTTCTTCCACAATCAGATTAAGTATGTGAGCCATACATCTCACATGACGATGCTACCACCCATTATATTAGTTCCCCACATATTCAACTGTTTAGACAATTCTTTAACCGTAACATCATTAGAAGATGAATTGTCAACACTTATAGAGAATACCTTGTCCAAGTTCCAATAAAGCAAACAATTACTAATAGCCTCTGCCATTTGCTCACCCTTATGACCAGAGATTGGGCAAAAATTTAATATTTTTTTATGCAACACCCAATTTCTATCAATAAAATGAGCAATCAAACACATATAATTAATTCTTTGCAATAATGTCCATGTTTCTGTGGTAAGACAAATCTTTGGTTGTACTTCTCTAAAAGACTTCTTCAAATTTTGTCTCAATCCACTATAAACTTCATAACAATCCCTTGTTATTGTTCTACGGGAAGGAATTCTAAATAGAGGTTGGGCTTTGCTCATAAACTTTTTGGAACCTTCATTCTCTTCAATGCTAAATAGTAGCTCATCGATAATTGTCATTTCAACTAAAGCCCTTCTAACTACTTCTTATTCAAGTTTCCAAAATGGGGAATCTTTAGATTGAAAGGATATTTTCATTTGAGAAGAAGTTTCAATGATAGGTTTATATACCTTGCACCGATCCAAATGTTGTTTCAATCCCAATTGTTCCATTTTTACTTGAATTGGCAGCATAAGTATTCTTACAATACTTGCACTTCGCTCTACCAATACCATTTTCAACTACCTTATCAAAATGAGCCCAAACCCTAGATCTTGGTTGCATTTCTTTCCTTTTCTTTATATCCCCATTTTGAGTATCAAGTGAGTTGTCAATATTATTATCAGTTGAACCAACATCACTTATTCTACTTTCATCAGTCATCTATATGAAATTAAAAAGAAAAATAATAAATAATTAACCAACAAGTCAACAACCAACAATTTATTAGAACTTAGAAGGGATATCCATAAGAGCATAACACATATATGCATAGTTTCCAACTTTCCATATTTACCATAACACATTACATATATCATATATGCATTAAATAAAATAAAATAATCAGCCAATTGGCTAAAGCAGTTGAGATAAATTGAAAGAAATTACTGACAGGTTGTCATGTTATACAAAGACTACAAGCAGCAAATAATACAAGGGAATTTAGGGGTGTATAGTAGGCAGGCATTATCATTATACCAGCTTGAAATCAGATGGATTACTCCATAATCATCATTCCAAAGATTCTTTTCATTTAAAAGGAAGGAGAGTCCTTAGCTACCATAGTTGTTATTTCCAGTTGTGATTACTTCCTTAAAAGGAAAAGGAGCATTCAAAAATAGAAACACAACAGATAAATTGTATTACCCTTGGACCAAATAGGGAACCGCATACAACATACATAACAAAAAAGTATGTTGAACTCATGAATCATGATTTAAAAATCATAAAACAAGAAAAATTATCATACACTTATGACTTACCTGGGGAGAACCGGAGAATACACTGCCGAAGACGGAAAGATCAGATCTAAGAGACGGCCGACAAGGTCACGGGTGAGGCGCCGAGGTCAGCGGCCAGCGGGACTTAGGCGACTATACTTCTGGAGTTCTAGTATCTGGAGAATTGAATGAGATGGGGGAGGCGCAGAGGTGCAAGGAGGAGGAGCTAGGACTTTCCTTTTTTTCACTATTTTCACTTTTCAGCTTTTCTTATTTAAGTTATTTCACTGGACTAAGTATTTATATTTTATGTATTATGTATTTATATTTTATTATTATAATTTATAAATATAACATATAATATTATTTAGGTAAATTGGTTAAACCGAATATTCAGTACACCATAACTGAATAACAAATCGAATACCGAATTGTGCTAAAAAATCGTAACCGAATTGAAACATCGAAAAACCAAATTAATTTGGTTCGATTGGATATTTTATTTATTCGGTGTTTATGCCCACCCCTAGTTCCGACCTTAGTTCCCCTGACCTTGACGCCAAGAGTCTTGGTTAGACCCTTCAGTGTTGATTCGAAAACCCGCCCCTTGATCATTTAAATAATTTTCTTCCTCCTCAGATTCTGATTCGGCTCCATCATTTCTCGGGGCCTTGCCCTAAGAACCCACTTCATTAACCTTTTCAGCCCTAGCTCCAATAAAATTCTTAGCAAGTAGTCCCATTATGGATTTAATCTCATCAATATCCTGGTCTCGCTCTTCATCCTTTCTTCTCTGCTTCATAGACATACCTATCGCATAAGTACCAGCTGGAGCTTTCGACTCTCTTGTGTGCCATGCACAGTTGTTTTTGGTTATCCTGTCAAGGACCTCAGCAGCTTCAACATAATTATGGCTCATGAAAGTTCCACCTGAGACAGTATTAGCCACCTCCTTGGTATTAGCATTCAGAGACCTATAAAATATCTCCAATAATGTATCATTTGGGATTCTATGGATGGGCACCTTTTTGAGCTTCTTGTTGAACCGCAGTCACGTCTCATGAAGTGCTTCAGAATTCAACTACCTGAAGTTGTAGATTTCATCTTTCAGTTGCAATGCTTTGGAAGGTGGGAAGAATCTTTCAAGAAAGGCTCTTTTAAGCTCCCCCCAAGTAGTGATTGAATTGTTTGGTAATTTAGTCAACCATGGCGATGCCTCACTCCCTAGTGAAAAGGGAAATAACCTCAGCCTGATTGCATCCTGACTCACTCGCGATTGTTCGTATGCTTTGCAGATACCCACGAAATTTATCAAGTGAGTATGTGCATCATCAGTCGCATGACCCGCAAATATCCCTTTCATGTTGAGAAGTTGGATCATTGCGCTGATAATATAAAGCTTTGCCCCAGCAGGCAGAGGGGGAGGGACAACAGCTCCAGTGGCATTGGTCTCATCAATATCAGCATCATTGGTGAGCCCCCAAGTGTACGGGTCGTACAAGTAATATAGTGGCCCTTTTTAAGAGCCGGATGTCGAACCCACAGGGACTGGACCAATTCATCTAACTATCGAGTTCAAGTGTGATATTAAATGCCGCAAGTGTTAATTATAGATTTTTTTGATAGAGTTAATTAAGTCTAGGGACGGTCAACGAAATACTCTGAATTAATTTAAGGAGCAACTAGAGTTAAAGCCAGATAATCTTGCAATACTATGATTTGCAATGGTTTAAGTATGAAACTATCAATTGTCGTCTCACATAATTGGAATTGCATGTTCATGGTCTTTCGAACCTCTAAACACGACAAACTAGCCTCACTACTACATTATTGAGCGAGGATGTTATTTCTAGTTCGTGGGAAATTCACTACGTGGATGTGGTTTATGGGGTTTATGCTCTTGATTAGGGACTTTCATACCTCTAATCATTTAACTCAACTTAGCCTCATAACTACTTCTTTGAGTGGTGATGTGATAATTCTAAGTTGGTGTCTAGCTCATCCTATTTTATCAACCAAGCAAGGTACTAGGTATATTTCTATCCTAACACAAATCATATCGTGAGATACAATCTTACTCCCTACATTCTCTTGTTCTTGCCTAGGTTATCTTTCTAAAGCATGTACCTAAGCTTAACCCACTTGCCTTCATGGTGATCAGTCATAAAAACAACCATAATTCAGAATGCAAGACAAAACAACAATCAATAACTTAAAACCAAAATAAAATCGCAAAATCACAATCATATCTTGTGGCTTCAACCCTAGAGGGAGGGTTCTAGCCACTTCGTATAATTACAAGAAAACATAATTAGAGTAACCTACTTACAAGAATTGGTAGAAGAGAAGATAAAATTGACGAACCCTAGGTGAGTTCTCCCACTTCTCCCTCACTCCTTGGTAGTTTTAAAGAAATAAATCGTGACTTTCTGTTTTTAGTAGCTAAGGGACCTATTTATAGTAGATGAGAATTGTGCAAAATTATGTCTGTCGTGGAATGGCTCTGTGGCACGGAGTGTATCGAGGAGCACTGCCTCCGTGACACGGAGGTATCGCAGAGCACTGCCTCCGTGACACGGAGTGTATCGCATAGTACTGCCTCCGTGACACGGAGTGTATCGCGGAGCACTGCCTCTGTGACATGGAGGTATCGCGGAAGCCCTCTGAAAATTGCCCAATTTATTCCAACTTTGGTGTTTCACTTCCGATATCATTCCTCCACTTCACCATATATAGATTGGGTCCTCCAATGCATTATTTCCTTCAAAAACAAAGACTAATCATGTTGGTTAATATTTCTTCTCATTTATATAAAAAGGCATGAAAATGTACATAATTAAATACATAAACAAGGCAAAACTAAGTTATAAAGTATCACTTGGGCATGTAATTATGCCCAAGATCAATCATCATCAGCTTCAAAGTACCGGTCCCTCTGCTGGTCTGGACCTCTGTTCCTTCTAGCTCGCTCAGCTTCAGCAGCTTGGCGTTGCTCTTCAGCGAGCCTCGCTGCTTCTCTATCTCGTACTCGAGCTTATTCCTCAGCCAACATTCTGGTTGTTTCTTCTTCCACTGTCTCTTGCCCATGTACGTTGGCCATTTTCCTTAGATTCCGCAGTGTTTGTTCAAGTTCATGATCGACTGGAACCAGAGATTTTCCTCGGCTCCTAGTACTGGTATGCACGAACCTGAGACCTTTAAAGAACAAAAACAACAAAGAAAAAAATAAAAAGGAAATAAGGACCAATAGTAAAGCAAACACAGTTAACAAAAGCCTAAGTCGTATTCCCCAGCAATGATGCCAAAATTAGATGTCACCCAAATTACACCTCGTAAATGAGATATAAAGTGGTCGATGTTAAATATAGAACCCAATCAGGGTTGGGGTCGAATCCCATGAGGAATATGACGAGAACTTTAGTTAACGTGTTTAGCTAATACTATTGGCTTACTTATTTCCTGGGGGGAAGATTTGAAACACAAAACAATGAAAAGCAGTAGAGAACAATGTTTTGATCCTTAACTAAATTCGATTGTATTCAATTAGTGAATTGACTATGATTGTATTCCCCATGACTTCATAACCACAAGGCTTTTTATGCTAGTGATCTATTACAGTGCTTCGCATGCAATATTGGTAAGTTAACTTCATCTAAATGGTTGGTCCCCAATCTAGCTGATTATCACCACTCAACTAAGTCCGTATGCGGATGTAATACTTAACTAACCCTTACCCTTAGTATCAGATTAGCTATTCCGAGACAAGGTCAAGCTATTAAATGAGGATTGATAGCCTCAAATCTCCGTTGTTAATCCCTTTCCCATTCACTACTATCTTGATCTGGTGAGTAAGAAGAAGGCAAATTCTAACGTTTACAACTGTTAAGAAACAATTAAAATGAAGGGGGGTAAAATAATACACATGCATAAACCCCGTTCAAGATTCACTAAGTATTTTTACCTATGTGTGTTAATTCATCATGGTTCCCACAACCATATTTATGGGTTTAGCTACTCATAATTGAATAATCAAAATTATAAATTAGAGAAGAAATTATAATTGCAACTTACAATAATTTTAGAAGAAACCACACGTATTGAATAAATCAGCAGAACCAAAGAACAAAACTCCAATGTTGTTTTAATCCTCAAAATTAAGAACAAAATTACAAACTTTGATTCTTGAACCTTGAATGGTAATCAACAACACCAAAAATCTCTTTCAAAGTCATAGAATAAACTATCCTGTAAAAATAAACTTAAATAAAGTATTTATAGTCTTAAATAAAATCTTTCCTACCTAAAAATAAAATTCAAGTCGGCAGTGGCAACGGGCCAGGTAACGACTCATTAAATCTCCTAACGAGTCTTGGCATCGCATAACTAAGTCATCCTCGGCAAACTGCTCCTTCAAGATGATAGGTCACCTAATGACTCGTCAGTTCAGGGCACGAGTCGTTAGGTCCCTCGTGGCATCTGATCATAAAAACCTCCACTGTACTTGACGGGTGTGCACAGCATCTCACGACGAGTGATCAAGTCTCCCGATGACTTGTTAAGTCCTTCGTTGCATCCCTGATCATTTTTCAGAATTTTTTCTTCCCAGTCCTCACGACTATCATAACGACTCGTACCAGATATAAAGAGTTGTGCCTTCAATTCGTTGCCTGCACTTGTTTCTTACATTTCAAACCTGATCTCTTCTCACGACTCCAGGAACGAGTCGCGCAATGAGAAGATGACTCGTTACCTGACTAGTATTCCACACTTTGTCCAATTTTCTGACTTACTTTGCCCATTTTACATTCCGAGCCTGTTTTCCTACAACATTCAATAAAAACACATTATATCTATATAAAAATACCTGAAATTTGCATATCTTCTTAGTTTTAAGCTCGAAAGTGCCGTAAAAATCACGGCACATCACTTTGGAGAGTTTATGGTTTTAGCGCCAAAGGCACCGCCAAATGGTGACCTACATGCTGAATTTCTTCTTTGAATATCTTCTAAGTGTTTCAATACTACAGGCACTGCCAGACAGTGGGTTGCGTACTGAAATCAGCCTTCGTCCATATATCTTCAATTCTTGCTTCAACTTGTTTGCTTTCACTTCTTTTCCTTATACATGCTTCATATACACATTCAAACATTATTTAGCTCAAAATTACTTCTGAACAATACAATCCACATCAAATACACACATCATAAAAGGCACAAATATCATTCAAACATTATTTAGCTCAAGGTACTTCTGAACAATACAATCCACATCAAATAAACACATCACAAAAGGCACAAATATACTTAAAATGTGCATTTTTAGCTGAATATCATATACTAATTAATGAAAGTGGAGGTAAATATCTCCGTCTAGTGAAGCGTCAAAATTTCTTACATTGAAATCTAAAACATTAGAAAAGATTTTTATGTTATTAATAGTTTGGATGTTGAATCAAAATCAACTTTAAAAATTATTTTGTTAAAAAAAATTCAGCAAGCTCAACCATAGGTATTCGTCACTATTTTCTTTGACACCAAAAGTTTTGCAGTTAAATGTTTAGTTCTAGGGTGTGGAAGGAGAATAGATGAAGTGTAAATCTGGTCCAACTGCTCATTTTGCTTCACAATAAAAATTATAGTACGTCCTCATAATTATTTAGAAAAATGTAAGCAGTTTGAGAGAGACATGGTCCTTGGAGGAAGAAGTGATGCTAAACAAATATCCTTTTTTATTATAAAAAGAATTGATAGACGTTAATTTAAATTTTCAATAGAAATCAATTACAACCTTTAGATTTTAGTCTATTGAGTTGACATAATCTCAGACAACTATTGAAGAATATCAGAGCAACAATCAATAGAAGGAATCCCAACCCAACCTTTGAGGGGCAAAATGATTTTTAATCTTTACAGAGATTTAAAAAAGACATATTTACAAAATTTGACTTGACAGCAATAATATTTTAGTCACACACTTTTACCTTTTCATAATGTAATTAACTTAAGCATTGACGATTAGCTTTGACAATATTAAGTTATTGAATTTTTAAATTATTTAAAATCAAATGAGTGTGTTAAGCCATGATTACGTTAAGCGTCATAATGCAAAAAGTTATGATTTTTATAAATAATGATTATGAAATTTTTAAAAATCAAAAAAAATGTAAATAGTAATTTATGAATTCATTGAAACCCAATAATATAAATATAAAAAAATATTTTAAAAAATTATATAAATAAATATAATGTCACGATCCGAACATAGGCCCGGATCGATACACGGGACAAGGAGCCCCAAGAGACTCTAAGTCAACCCATGGTACGAGCATACATCTAACTCCATCAAATAAAGAGGAAGACTTAACATAATGAACATAATGGAAGTCTAATCGTAACATAGCATCGGAACTAGAATTCACTTAATACATGCCAAGCTGATTACTACATACAGTCTGAAAGTCTCTAACATATCTGATGGGTTGATGGAACAACACCCCCAACTAACCCGACAAGTCTAAAAAATAAAAATAGAAGAAAACTTGAAATAAGTAATCCTCGAGAGATCAGGACTCACAACTGAAGCTGAATGCTAACCCAGAGAATTGGCTAGTGTTGGGGCTGAGACTGAAGATCAGAGCCTGTATCATGAAACGATACGGCATAGAGCATGCGGTCAGTATGTGGAATGTACCGATATGCAAGTTAAGTAAAATGGACATTTAAAGTACATAAAAGTTCGTAGAAGTAGGACAACATGATCGTGACATAATATCATAATACAAACGTAAGGCTCAAGGTTTTCAAAACATTCGTAGATCATCCATAATAATAATCATAAGAGAAAATCTTTATTAAACATGACTTGAGCCAAAGTATATAATCATAATCATACATAAATCATGAGGAGCAGTGGTAGATTCTTATAACTGACATACCCCATATGAGCACACATAGAGCCCGACCTGTAAACCCCCAGTCGGGAGGGCGTTCGTACCTTGCCAAGGGTAGAACCATGAAAGAGGTGTAATATCACAACAAGAAGGCCCATTTGGGCAAGGGGACAGTAACATGGAGGTCCCATCATGGCTATGTTGGCGCGTAGTTCTGAGACTCGATGTCACGCCCCGCCTTGGGGGGTATGACTGGCACCTGGTGCCCTAGTAGGACCTGGACTGCTAACTGGTGAGCCTAAGCACATCTGGTGCCTGGCTGATCCTGACTCAGATTTCTGGAAACAAAGGGCTATATAACGGCTGTAAACACAGCCTCCGGCCGACTGGCCTATAGCCACCTGTACCTGTAATGACAGCTAACTAGAAACATACTTACAAGGAGGAAACCTAGACGGGCCGACAAGGCCACCATGCTGTCTAGTTATCTGTAACTTAACACAAGACTACTGTAAGACTACGTGACTGACAAGGTCACCACTACTGTCAAACTAAGGCCTCACACGGCCAACATAAACTGAAATGCTAAACAACTATAACAAACTGCACGGCCTCACACGACCGGCTCAACTGACCACAGGGAATATATACAGACTGCAAGCCTCTAAGAATACTGATAAGATGGTCGGGACAGGACCCCGACCTACCCGTACTGTACAACAAAAATGAAATGATATAAACCTCTGAAATATCAAGCTCCGGATGACAAGAGCTGATGACTCTACGCTGGCTAGGATCACGAGGGATCGCCTCCTCGTCTATGAGTACCTGCAGGCAAGTAATGCAGCGCACCACCGGGCGTCAGTACCACTGGTACTGAGTATGCAAAGCAACTGAAATAACATAACTGAATACAATAACATAACTAGCAATTCTGAATAGCAGGGGAATACTGAATTTGTAAGAACTGATATGAACTGTATTAGACTTCCTGTGTCGTGATAGGGCAAGAGCGTACCTGTGGACGCGGCAGCCTGCTGCCTATTAACTAACATGTAGCACATAAATACACATATACATATATAGCAAACAAGAGCCAATACCAACCCCCAAAAGCCGGACGGCGCCAAACAAGCAAACAATCTATATACCCCTACCCGGGTCAAAACCAACCAAAAATAAGTCACTCCACTCATCTACTCACTTTGGAGCTCCTCTGCCGGCCCCCTGGGTCTCTGGCTCGGGCCATAGCCTCCGATATAAATAATCGTGTCTGAGTCCAGAGGAATCCTGTGTAGACAGTAACAGATAGGGTATGTTTCCCCGGAACTCTCCTCGGAGCTATCTGAAATCTGAGCTACACCTGTAATAAGATCTGTACTGTAACTGTATCTGTATCTGTTCCCTAGGCGCTTGCGCACAACAGGGCTATCTGTACTGTAATGCTGATCAGCCTGATATGGGGAAAGCTTCATCCCATATTCGTCCAAACTGGGGACGGCATGCCACTCCTTGGAGCGACGTAAACCCACCCGCTCAGTGGGCGACACGATTACCAACCTAGGGGCGGCGAGGACGCTCAATAAGGTGCCCTCACGCCACATCAAGTCTCAACAATCAAATAGCACATATAAATAGCAAGCAGGTATAACTGAAAAGGCTATCTGAAATCTGATTTCTTATTCTGATCTCTTTCTGTATTATACTGACTCTTTACTGATTATATTGATTCTGAAATCTTTATTTAACTGTGTGGCTAATCTGTAGCCAGGGTACTATCTGTCTGAATGGCTAATCTGTAGCCATAACTATTTGTCTATCTGATCTTTCTTTACTAACTTTTATTCTGAAAATCTGCCTCTTTTTATTCTACAACATGCTTGCTAATCACATAATAAGCTATACTGAATCTGGGATGCTAACTCGCCCTTCGGCGCATGCTTTTCTAACTTTCGGACTGAATACGATATGGCAACACAACTCAGAATCTATTAGACTTACTTAGTTCTCAACATTCAACTCCGAGAGTTACAAATACGGAGTTTACTATGATTTACCAAGCTAAGGCTTACTAACTTGCCGAAGAACAACTTCACATACCTTAACCTCGAGTTATCCGACTGTCGGACGAGGCTCGGTCAGTATTCCAGCCAAATCTCCCCAACTGCATTCATAAACACGTCAATTAGTACTAAATACAACACTATTCTGAAAGACGGCGTCACTTTCGATATAATTATAGCCTAAACTTAGGCTTATCGAAAGACAGTCAAAAACTTGCTATTTTTCAGAAGTCCAAAAGGGAGAAGTATTCACTTCACAGCTAGGAACACATAGACACTAGTTTGGAGCAATTCCACTTACCTTAGCCCGGTAGCTCGATGATTCGTCGGCCGTATTTCGCGAAACTAAATTTGTAGGAATGCTCTCTGCTGCTAAATACCTCGGTATCTGAGGTTAATTTGGCTTTGGGCTACGTTTGGCAGCGTAATCGGATGAAAATATATTTACCCTCTTCGTTCTCCTTTGTTCCTCTGCGTTTTCTGGAAATTTCATATGTTTAAAATGGAAATAAGCCGAAGTGGGGCTTTATATACTTGAGCCTGGACAGGGCCAACATTTCACGGAGCCAACGCGGAGGCTCCACCTCCGTGACACACTGCCATCGCGGAGGGGCTCTGCCTCGGCTCCTTCCGCGATGGTTCGACGGGTTTCCTCATTCGGTCTTTTCCCGGGCCTTTTCCTAGCACGTATGGCTTTCGAATATGCTTAACCAACGTGCGAATGGGGCATCTAGGTGTCGGAAATCTTACAGGGTATAACACTCGAGGCGTGCTTGGAGCCCTGACCTACTCAGTGTTAAATACTACTCCCAAAACATATATAGTGCTCATAGGATAATATACATGAGATTCATAGGCTAGCTAAAATCATGATAATCATAAGCATGCTTGAAATACGTGAACTAGCCATGAAAATAGGGCCCGTGAGTCGGCCATAATCATAAATCATAATTCATGAAGTTTATGCATACTTCTAGCACATGTATATACTTGATATTCATAAATTCATGATGAGCATTTGAGACAAATCATATCATAAGTCATAAATCATAATGGGTTAATGAACATCAAAATAGAAGTAGGATCATAACTTGGTTTATCATGAAATATATGTAATTGGGCATAGTTTTGTAGAAAAATTTAAATCTAATAGTTATGAAATCTGCCCATGATTCATAAAACATGAATTTATACATGAGAGTAACTAACTCATAGATATATCATAAGGATTTCATAAGAATTGGGGTAAAACCCCATAGAATTATCAATAGAATTTTATGAATTAGAGAGAGATTAGGCATGGGTGTGAACAAATTCACCCATTCATAACCCTACATGCTTGAGAGAATCAGATTCTACAACTCCTTTAATTTCTCAATGAAGAATTAAAGAAAAACTTGAAGGAATTAAGCTTGATTACTTATCTTGGCTTCTAACTTTGAATGCATGAATAGGAATAGCCTATAATGAACTTATCCCTCTTAATACTCACTATTCTTAGCTTAAAATGACGTAGTTTAGGTCTTATTATCATAGGAATTATGGATAATCTCTTACTAAATTCGCAGAAAATAACTGACTGTCAGTCCCTACGATGAACTGGACAAGTCGTTACCAAGGACCATGACTCGTGGTCTCCAGTCGTCGTGTGCACTATCCAACATTCATCTGGGGGCTCATCACGGGGGACCTCATGGGTCGTTATTGTGGCCACGACTTCTGGTCACCACTCATGGTTCACTTCCAAAAAGTCTTCTTCCTTCACCCCATCCTTGGCCACGACTGACTCAACGAGTCGTGGTGCTGTCCATGACTTGTGGTCATATCCATGGTCACCCAAAACTCAAAAATTTCCAAATTAAGTCTAGCACCTCACTATGAGTCACTTCATGATTCGTGGTCCACCCTATGGGTCACAAAACGACTCGTTTTGTGACCTGATGTAGAAAATCTTGTTTTCTCTATTTCCACTCCCGGGTCTATTCTTAGGGTTTTTGAGGTATAACAATATCTCCCCCTTGGAAACTTTTATACCCTAGAAGCCCAAAGATTAGACCCAGGAGTTGGAACGGAGAAAAACCTAAAATCTGGCACAGGCACAGAACGAGTCATGAGGAGACCCGTAGGAGGAGCCCACGAGTCATAATGTGACTGGTGGGGAGGCCAGGGAATGAATTTGAAACTTGAGAAATGAGAGCCCACGGGCATGACCACGACTTGTGGTCAGGCCCCACGAATCGTTAGGTCAGTCGTGGGATGGGTGAGTAAGGAGAAGAGGAGAGGAGAGGCAGCGCACTCGATGGAAGGACACCACAAGTCATGGTCAGTCCCCGCGATTCGTGGGGAGGGTCGTGGTTAGCTAGTTGAGGAATTTTTGCTATTGAAGCGGTGCACTTCACGGATGGTTATCACGAATCCTGGTCACCAAGCAACGAGTCGTTAGGTCTTCCGTTATTAGCCCAGGAGATCGATTGAGCAATGTACTTCACGGACGACTCCATGAGTCGTGGTCCAGGGTAACGAGTTGTTGGGTCCCCCGTTGGGACCATCTGATAGTTAATTTCTACGAATTTAATAAGGGCTTTTCCATAATTCCTAAGAACCTAAGGCTTAAACTACGTCGCTTTGAGTTATGAATAGTGACTTTTAAAGGGGTTAAGTTTATTTAGGCCATTTTATATTCATGCATGCAAGAGTGGTAGGCTAAAGAGGTGATCAAGGCAATACTTCAAGGTTTTTTTAAATTCCTTCTTGGGTGTTCAAGGGAGGGTAAGAATCAGCCATTAATAGGTATGTAGGGTTATAAATGGGTGTTTTCGTTCAAACCCATGCCCGATCATTCCTAATTCATGAAGTTTGATAAAAACATTGTGGGGTTTTAACTTAAATCTTGTGGAATACTAATGATTTATTGATGGGTTATTATCTTTCGTGATTTACATCATATTTGATGATTTAAAATCATATTTTACAACTATTTTGATTATAACGTTATTTATTCTGATTTCTACTAAATTATGCCTAATTATGCATGTTCTATGATGAATCGAGTTATGATCTTTACCTCAATTGTTGATATTCATAAACCCATCATAATTTATGATTCGTAATATGGATTTATTCAAATGCCCATTATGAATTGATGATTTACAAAGTCTATATATGATTTATAAGTATGCATGAATCTTATGATTCTATTAATTATGTTTTGGCCGACCCACGGGCCTTACCCGCATGACTAGTTCACGTATTTACAAGCATGTTTATGATCATCATAATTTAACTAGCCCGTGAATTTCATGCATATTATACTTTGAGCATTATATATATTTTAGAAGTAGCATTTAACACTGAGTAAGTTCGGTGCCTAGGTTTCACCCCGAATCTCAAAACTACGTGCCACTGTAGGACATGATGGGACCTCCCTTGAGACTGTCCCCTTTGCCCAGATATTCCCTTTCATGTGTGATATCACTCCCTTCATGGTTCTACCCTTGTCAAGGTAAAAACACCCTCCTGACTAGGGATTTACAGGTCGGGGTCCATATGTGCTCATATGAGGTATGTCGGTTATAAGAATCCTGCACTATTCCTCATGATTTATGTATGTTTATGATTATGCACATTGGCTCAAGTCAAGTTCAATTAAGCTTTTATATTATGATTATGATTAAGATTGAATTAAGAATATTTTGAAAACCTTGAGCCTTATGTTATCGTATGCTACTTATATTATGAGCATGTTGTCCCACTTTTATGATCATTTATGAGCTTTTATGTACTTTAAATGTCCAATTTACTTATCTTGCATACTCAGTACATTCCACATACTGACCGCATACTTTCTATGTTGTATCATTTCATGATACAGGATCCGGCTCTCAGGTTCAGACCCGTCAGTAGTTCGTTTCAGAGTTTAGCATCCAGCCTTTGGTGATTCCTCATTCTCCGAGGACCATATGTTTTAGATATTTATGTCCCTTTTTGCTTTCAGTTTTTCCAGGTTAGTTGGGGATGTTGTCCCATCAACCCATCTGATATGATAGAGGCTTTCATACTAATTATAGTACTCAGCTGTTATATATTTTTCACGTTCCGCTTATCATGCTATGTTATGTTTATGTTTCCGCTATATCATCATGTTAAGTATTCCATTTAATGATATGAAGTTAGATGAAAGTTTATGCCATGGGTTGACTTGGAGTCTCTCGGGGCTCCTTGTGCCGTGGTCTACATTCGGGTCTTGACAAACTTGGTATCAAAGAAATAGGTTTGAAGTGTCCTAGGGTTTCTAAAAGCCACGTTAAGTAGAGTCTTTTTCATAGGTGTAAAGTGCGCCAGACTTATGATGAAGAGGCTACGAGACGTTTAGGAAATGTTCCCTTCTTTCATGATCTATGTCGTGCGATAAAATGCCTTCCTATCCATCTAATTCATGCTATTTATGATTGTAGAATCATGGCTCCTCGAAGAATGAATGGTAGGAGAAATGGGAATGGCGAAGGCCACGAGGATGGAAACGGTAATGGGCACCAACAAGCCCCACCAATTCAGGAGCACCAGGCACCGGAGCCAGTTGCCTGTGTTGAGTTTCGGGCAGCTATCCAGATGCTTGCGCAGGCCTTGATCGCTCAGGTCAATCAGCATGTTGTTGCGCATGTTCCGCAAAATGGAAATGCAGTGGTTGCTCGAGTCATATATTTCTTGAGGATGAACCCGCCGAAGTTCCTTGGGTCCAAGGTAGATGAGGACCCGCATGAATTCATCGATGAGATCCTAAAGATCACCCAGGTCATGGGGGTAACAAGGGAGAGTGCATTGATTTGGCCTCTTATCAGCTAAACGGGGTGGAGCATATCTGGCTTAAGCAATGGAAAGATGGTAGGGCAGTGGGGGCAGGCCCTATAGGTTGGGAAGAGTTTCATACAGCCTTTTTGGATAAGTTCTTCCCTCGCGAGATGAGGGAACTGAAGGCGGCCGGGTTTGTAAATTTGAAGCAGGATGATATGTCAGCTCAGGAGTACGCACTGGAGTTCACTCGCTTATCCAAGTATGCACTAGAGTTAGTGGCAGACCAGAGGGCTTGGGTGAGCCGATTTGTGCATGGAGTGGCAGACTACCTAGATAAGGACTGTAGGATTGCCATGCTGCATCGGGATATAGATTTTCCCTGCATAGTATTGCATTCCTAGTAAATAGAGTCAGTGTATCGGAGGCAAAGAGAGGCCAAGACGGCCAGGACAGATAACTATGGGGTTTCTCAGCCTAGATCAGGGGGTGGACAGCGCCAGCAATCTCATCACAGGTCTTTTGCTCAAGCACCATCATCAGCTAGTACACCATCTAGATCACGAGGGGATCAGAGGAGAAGGGCTTCAAATTTGAGAGGCCAGGGTAGCATGCAGATAGAGAGAACTTTCCCAACTTGTGCAAGGTGAGGCAAAAATCACCCAAGGAGGTGCCTAGTAGCTCAGACGCTTGTTTCGGGTGTGGCAAACTCGGACACATACTCAGGGATCATCGGCCAGATCAGGGGGTGGCGGATCCTGTATGCCAGCCGCTAGTTCAGCTACTCCAATAGCACGTCCCTCTCAGCAGGGTGCCTTGACTAGTTTAGCCGGCGGTCAGCGCCAAAACAGGTTCTATGCCCCTGCGACCCGGCAGGAGCAGGAGACTTCACCATATGTGGTTACTAGTATGTTACGAGTGTTTCACCTTGATGCTTATGCTTTGTTAGATTCAGGGGCTACCTTGTCTTTCGTGACACCTTATATTTCTAGTAGCTTTGGAGTTAGTTCCGAGACTCTGTTAGAACCATTTTCAGTTTCTATTCCTATTGGTGATTCAGTTGTAGCTAGGCGAGTGTATAGAAGATGCTCGATCACTATATTGCATAAAGTCACCTCTGCAAACCTTGTAGAGTTGGCCATAACTGATTTTGATATTATTCTTGGCATGGATTGGTTGTAAGTGTGTTATGCTTCTATTAATTATAGAACCCGTGCGGTAGAGTTCCCCTTTCTGGGTGAGTCAGTCTTGGAGTGGTAGGGTAGTTCGGTCGTGCCTGTAGGTCATTTTATTTCCTATCTTAAGTCCAGGAAGATGATTTCTAAAGGTTGAGTGTACTATCTAGTTAGATTTAAGGATGTTGAGTCTGAAACCCCGACTATCCAATCAATTCCAGTAGTACGTGAGTATCCAGAGGTCTTCCCAGATGATTTACTGGGAATCCCTGCTGAACGGGAGATTGATTTTGGTACTGACCTTCTCCCCGACACGCAGCCTATATCTATTCCTCCTTACATAATGGCTCCATCTGAGATAAAAAAGTTGAAGGATCAGTTGAAGGACCTGTTAGATAAGGGTTTCATTAGACCGAGCAAGTCCCCATAGGGTGCACCAGTTCTCATTGTCCGAAAGAAAGATGGTTCTCTTCGCATGTGCATCAATTATCGGTAATTGAACAAAGTCAAAGTCAAGAATAGGTATTGTCTACCCAGGATTGATGATTTATTTGACCAGCTTAAGGGTGTCAAGTGCTTCTCGAAGATAGACCTCAAATTCGGGTATCATCAGCTAAGAGTTCGGGAGAGATATCCTGAAGACAACCTTCAGAACGCGGTATGGAAATTTTGAGTTTGTAGTTATGTCTTTTGGACTAACGAATGCTCTTACAGCTTTTATGGACTTGATGAACAGGGTGTTCAAGACATACTTGGATATGTTTGTGATTGTGATTATTGATGACATCCCGATATACTCTAGGAGCGAGGAGGAACATGCCGCTCATTTTCGAATAGTGCTTCAGACTCTCAAGGATCGCCAACTATATGCCAAATTTAGCAAGTGCAAGTTCTGGTTGAACTTTGTAGCATTTTTGGGCCATGTAGTATCAGGTGAGGGCATAAAGGTGGATTCTCAAAAAATAGAGGTGGTGAAGAATTGGCGTAGACCGGTGAATCCATTAGATATTCGAAATTTCTAGGGTTTAGTTAGCTACTATCGGAGATTTTTTGAGGGTTTCTCATCCATTGCAGCACCTTTGACCAAATTGACTAAGAAGGAGGTGAAATTCCAATGGTCGGAGGCTTGTGAGAAGAGCTTCCAAAAGTTAAAAGACTCGACTTACCCCAGCACTAGTGTTGACCCTACCCGAGATTACTGATGGGTTCGTGGTGTATTGTGATGCTTCAAGGATCGAACTGGGTTGTGTGTTGATGCAGCATGGGAAGGTTATAGCATACGCCTCTAGAAAGCTAAAACTCCATGAGAAGAATTACCCGACTCATGACCTTGAGTTGACCGCGGTGGTATTCGCATTGAAGATATGGCGACATTATTTGTACTGGGTCCACGTGGATGTGTTTACGGACCATAAGAGCTTGCAATATGTGTTCATGCAAAAGGATCCAAATTTTTGGTAAAAGAGGTGGTTGGAGCTACTCAAGGACTACTATATGAGTTTCCTTTACCATCTAGATAAGGCCAATGTAGTAGCGGACGCACTTAGTAGGCTCTCCATGGAGAGTTTGTCCCATGTGGATGAGGGGAAGAATGATTTGGTGAAGGATGTGCATCGACTCGCAAGGTTAGGAGTTAGGTTGGTTGACTCGACCGATGGCGGTGTTGTGGTTCAGAATGGAGCAGAATCATTCTTGGTGACTGATGTGAAAGCTAGGCAAGATAAGGACCCGATTTTGGCATAGTTAAAGGAAGTCGTTCAAAATCAGAGATATAGGTCTTCTCCAAAGGGGGAGATGGTGTGCTTCGATACTAGGGTCGCCTTTGTGTTCCAGATGTTGATGATTTAAGGAGTCGGATGTTGCATGAGGCTCATGGGTCCAGGTATTCTATCCTTACAGGTGCCACTAAGATGTACCGTGACTTACCGGAAGTCTATTGGTGGAATGGCATGAAGAAGGATATTGCAGAATTCGTAGCGAAGTGCCCGAACTGTCAGCAAGTAAAGGTTGAGCATCAGAGGCTGGGAGGTGTGCTTCAGAATATCAGTATTCCTACTTGGAAGTGGGACGAAATCAATATGGACTTCATCACAGGTTTGCCTTGCACTCGTCTACAATATGACTCCATTTGGGTTGTGGTAGACAAGTTAACCAAGGTCGTTCATTTTCTACCGGTCAAAACCACGGATCTGGTGGAGGATTTTGCCAAACTGTATATCCGAGAGCTAGTTCGATTACATGGAGTTCCCTTATCCATCATTTCAGATAGAGGTACTCAATTTACCTCTCAGTTTTGGAGGTCATTTCAAAAAGGGCTTAGTACAAAAGTTAAGCTCAGCACTAAGTTTCACCTGCAAATGGATGGTCAAGCGGAGCAGACAATCCAGACCCTCAAGGACATGTTGAGAGCATGCATGATTGACTTCATAGGTAGTTGGGATGAGCATTTGCCACTTATCAAGTTTGCATACAAAAACAGCTATCATACGAGTATCCAGATGGCACCGTTCGAGGCTCTCTATGAGTGGAGGTGTAGATCGCCCATTAGCTGGTTTGAGGTTGGCGAAGCGGCAATGATAGGACCGGATTCGATTCCTAAGTCTATGGAGAAGGTTCAATTGATAAGGGACAGGTTGAAAACTACCCAGGGTGGCAAGAAGTCCTATGCTAACGTGAGAAGAAGAGAATTAGAATTTGAAGTCGATGACT
Source organism: Datura wrightii (assembly GCA_035772735.1). Taxonomy (NCBI): domain Eukaryota; kingdom Viridiplantae; phylum Streptophyta; class Magnoliopsida; order Solanales; family Solanaceae; genus Datura; species Datura wrightii. Next base: position 33,873,546 of record JASDFA010000001.1, read on the forward strand.
GGGTATTCCTGAAGGTGTCTCCCATCAAGGGAGTGATGAGGTTCGGAAAGAAGGGGAAACTTAGGCCCCGCTATGTCGGCCCATACCGGATAGCGAGACGTATTGGCAAGGTGGCTTATGAATTGGAGTTGCCCTCAGAATTAACTTCTGTGCATCCTGTATTTCATGTGTCTCTTTTAAAGAAGTGTCTGGGTGATCCAGCTCTAGTTGTCCCGGTGGACAGTGTTGGTGTGAAAGAAAGCCCCAGTTATGAGGATGTTCTAGTAGAAATACTGGATCAGCACGTTCGAAGGCTAAGGAACAAGGAAGTACCTTCAGTTAAAGTGTTATGGAGGAATCAACATGTCAAAGAATCTACATGGGAAGCTGAAGCGGACATGATGGCTAAATACCCACATTTATACTCTACCGGTTCAGTTTCAACTTGAGGTATCTTTTTGGCTGTCAAACCCTATTTAGTTTCATGTTCATTTCATGTGCCCAAGTTTTTTTATGTATATGGATGTGTGATGGTTTGTGAAATCAGTTCAGCTATGTAGTTTGAATGGGGGATAGTCATACCGTCAATTTTCGGTTTAAATGATCAGTATTTGAGTATAATGATTGCGTTTCTCTGATTTTCTGTATATTTTCCAACATTTGGGGATGAATGTTCCCAAGGGGGAGATATTTTTATACCCCGGAAGCCCAAAGATCAGACCTGGGAGTTAGAACGGAGAAAATCTAAAATCTGGTACCAGGAATAGAATAAGTCGTGAGGAGACCCGTGGGAGGAGCCCACAAGTTGTGATGTGACTCGTGGGGAGGCTAGGAATGAATTTGAAACTTGATAAATGAGAGCCCACGGGCATGACCACGACTTATGGTCAGGCTCCACGAGTCGTTAGGTCAGTCGTGGGGTGGGTAAGTAAGGAGAAGAAGAGAGGAGAGTCAATGTACTAGACGGAAGGACCCCACAAGTTGTGGTCAGTCCCCACGATTCATGGGGAGGGTCGTGGCCCACGATTCGTGGGGAGGATCGTGGTTTGGTAGCTGAGGAATTCTTGGTATTGAAGTGGTGCACTTCACAGACTCGTGGTCACCAGGCAACGAGTCGTTAGGTCTTCCATTATGAGCCCAGGAGACCAGTTGAGCAGTGTACTTCACGGATGACTCCACGAGTCGTGGTCTAGGGTAATGAGTTGTTGGGTCCCCCATCGGGACCATCTGACAGTTAATTTTTGCGAATTTAGTAAGGGCTTTTCCGTAATTTCTAAGACCTTAAGGCCTAAACTACGTCGTTTGAGTTATGAATAGTGACTTTTAAAGGGGTTAAGTTCATTTAGGCCATTTTCATATTCATGCATGCAAGAGTGGTAGGATAAAGAGGTGATCAAGGAAATACTTCAAGTTTTTTTTAAATTCCTTCTTGGGCATTCAAGGGAGGGTAAGAATCAGCCATTAATAGGTATATAGGGTTATGAATGGGTGTTTTCGTTCACACCCATGCCTAATCTCTCCTAATTCATGAAGTTTGATCAAAAAACGTAAGGGGTTTTAACTTAAATCTTGTGGAATTCTAAAGATTTATTGATGGGTTATTATCTTTCGTGATTTACATCATATTTTATGAATTATAATCAGATTTTACAACTATTTTGATTATAACTTTATTTATTCTGATTTGTACTAAATTAAGCCTAATTATGCATGTTCTATGATGAATCGAGTTATGATCTTTACCTCAATTGTTGATATTCATAAACCCATCATGATTTATGATTCGTAATATGAATTTAATCAAATGTCCATCATGAATTGATGGTTTACAAAGTCTATATATGATTTATAAGTATGCATGAATCTCATGATTGTACTAATTATGTTTTGGCCGACCCACGGGCCTTACCCGCATGGCTAGTTCACATATTTACAAGCATGCTTATGATTATCATAATTCAACTAGCCCATGAATTTCATGCATATTATACTATGAGCACTATATATGTTTTGGGAGTAGTATTTAACACCGAGTGGATTCGGGGCTCAGGTTTCGCCCTGAATCTCAGAACTACGTGCCACCGTAGGACATGATGGGACCTCCCTTGAGACGGTCCCGTTTGCCCAGATGGTCCCTTTAATGTGTGATATCATGCCCTTCATTGTTCTACCCTTGGCAAGGTACGAACACCCTCCCAACTAGGGATTTACAAGTCGGCTCCATGTGTGCTTGTTCGGTCTGTTGTTATATGGGTATATAACTCACACGCAAGTGCACGTGGTCGAACAAGTAGTAAAGTGGATTAGTAAGCCAAGTATCGATCCCACAGGGACTGGGATGAAGTGCAATCTGCTCAAGTGTACTATATTTCGATTCTAAAAATGCACACAACAGTGTAACCAAAAGTTTGATATTTTGTTTTATAATTTTTATGCTAAATCTAAAATAACTATCTAATGTGAGTCTGAACTATGAATGGGAGCATGCTGAGGTTAAATGAACATGTAATGAAATTAATTATCGACATAATTTGGTCAGTCTTTTCCTCCGGTTGCTAGCCAAGAACTATTGCCAAGAGATTAAAACTCTCGTATTTAACCTCACTTAAGAATCATGAACCATCCACCTACATTTCTGTGATTAAATGCAATTCATGTTCTAGCCATACAAACCCGGTTCCTAAATTGACTAATACGACTTTTAGGTATATTTCTATCCTGAAAGTATATCAATTCCCAATTTTCCCAAACTAAGAAAAGATCATATCCTATTAATTCACAACTTTCCAATTTCTTGCTCTCTCGAGTGAAACCGGACTTTTTAGATATACATTAACGTAGGCCACACATTAATGCAGTAAGAACAAGAATTAATACAACAACCATGGAAGAAAAGATTAAAAATTAAAGAATCAATGATCACATTTCATTACAATTGTTTATAACCTCAGCAAGAAGATGATTTAGCCACTCATTTGTGGATTAAACATCATTAAATGAGTATTAAACATACAAGCAATTGAATACAAGGAGAAGGAAAGAGAGAAAAACCCTGATAATTTCGTCCCCTCAACTGCCTGTAACCCACGTTCTTGCTCCACCAAGTCAGAATATTGAAAAATGAACCTAAGTGTTCTATTTATACTGGTGGGAATTTTTTTCGGAATAACAAGCAACGTGTCACGGAGTGCATCGCGGAGCACTGCCTCCGTGACACGCTACGGGCGCGGACCTTCACTGGAACTGGGGGTCCAGGAAATAAATCCCAACGTGGCCGGCGTGCAACGCGGAGCCAAGCCACCGTGCCACGAACCTATCGCGAACCCATACTGGAATTGGGCTGAAAATTCCCATCCAGGCAGAAGGCCTCCGCGATGGCAACGTGACACGGCTCCATCGCGGAGCCCCTTTATTTTATGTTGTCCAATGTCTTGTCCCTTGCTCGCATACAAGTCCAACCCCGATATCCTCCAACATGCATTTTAGCTTCCCGAAATTACATTTTACCTGCAAAACAATGCTAGTCATGTTGGTTAGTATAAATTCACATTTTATTACCAATTACATGAGAATGTATACACATTGATAGATAAACAAGGCTAAAATGGTACTTTTGAGTATCACTTGGGCATATAAATTTGCCCAAGATCACTTACCCCACACTTAAATCCTTGTTCGTCCTCGAACAACAATCCTACACTTCATGCAATTTACATCCCAACCTCGCTACTTTGGTTTGACTATTTAGGCTACGGTCGTACCGATTATTCAATAAAGCAAACCATCAAGAAACATGCATGGTCCTATCAATGCAATGACCTTCAATACATCAAGACCTCCTAGACTTTAAGGATCGACTCTCGATATTGGCAAACTCATGCAAATCAGCTGATCAAGATATCCGACACGAAAATTAATCTCTCATCAAGCATGTGCCCTCACAACACAAGAGAATCTTCCCCTTTTTGCTCATATGACTCACAAAATTTTAAGCAGGGGCATGTAAACACAATTTCGCTCTCTCTCCCAAAAGAATTCACATGCATCATGTTATGACCCATAAGCTTGCCCTTAGTGTATTACTCCACTAATATAAAGAAGTGCGATGTAAGATCACGTAGGACTTTAACTGGTTGTAATGGAAGCTACGGAACTAGTAAATATTGGGTTAGCCAACAATAGCCACTAGCATCCTTAAGCGCCTTTTCAACACATCCCATCAACTCATGGACATTGTTTCTTTTTTTCATCATCCCATTCTTGATGTTTTTCTTTAGTTTGGTCCATCGTATTAAGCACACTTGACACAACAACAAAGATTATTCATGCACCTTCATTATAGTTTATTTATAACAAGTGCACCTTCAACCTTTTCTTTTCTTCTATCGCTCTGCTTTTCTTTTTCTTTTCACCATTCTCACTCTTTGACACTTTGGGAAAATGATTTTCTCTTCTTAAGAGCTTAAGAGTTTTGTATAGACTTTACGGCTAATGAAAAGAAGGGATTAAGCTCGGTTTACACTTTTTGACAAAAGAAAAAAATAATAGGCTAAAGGCTCAACGGGCTGACTAGGGTATACAATCAAGGTGGGTACGACAAGGAAAAATAGAAACTCTCGGTTAAAACAAAGAAACGCCTACATCCTTTCCTACAATACACCTCCTTCATTTCGTTTTGCACACACACCAGGCAAGTTCTAGACACTTCACAATAGCATGGAATAACAACACCTCACTTCACACTTTTTGCACATGCTCAATTCAAGATGTATTCACAGACTCTTCAATCAGCTAATTACAGGAATTCAAACATTAGGCCTCAATCACACTGAATCGAACTCTATGGCCTAGGTATCTCAACATATTTACAAAGTTGCATGCTTTCATACGAATCACCTTTGCATTTTAAATATTATGTACAACACGCAACCAGAATTTCGCAACCATACAGTAACTACAGGTTTTGGGATGCAACCCACCAAAGAAAAAAACTGAAAAATAATTGAAAAAATCTACTCCTAACGACTACATTTCCCTTAAGACGGTCTTCATCCATCCATCATAGGGAACGGTCACTACTATGACTTCGGTTCAATGGGACCATTCTCGGTAAAAGAACCGAAAACAAACACCGAGAAATCCAAGAAGTAAAAAAATTGTCGAAAAGAAAATATCGATCATTTCGATAGAAAAAATATGTACAAAATATTTTAAAAATTATCGATCATTTCGATGACAAAAATATATACAAAATCAGCTAGCAACATTCAGCAACACACATCAATTTCACATAAATTTACAAGATAGAACAGCAACTTAACAATTCATAAATCACAGGGGACAACAAAATTTCACATGCACGACAACAGATTAGAGCATACATACATAACAGCACAGCCCAGCACCTAACTACTCCCACCCCACACTTAGCTCGAACACTGTCCCCAGTGTTCACAAAAATTAAAATAGCACAAAAATCGGGTGGTGGAACTCCCTGATCAATCAAAGTACTCCACTTCTTTGTCGGGTGCTGCTGCTTCATCTCCCATGTCTGAATCACCCCCGTCGTCTTCATCGGACTCCACATCAGAGTCCTCCCGATGTGTCTCCTCGTCTGTGGGGATGTCATCATCCGTGGGCTCTACAAATGCTGGCCCCACTCGGCATAGAGCCCTGGCGTTCTCCCCGAAGGGGTAGTCTAGCTCGAGCTGCCATAGCTCCTCCTCTGTCGCCGGCCTCCCGCCTATCCTCAGCTGGAGCATCTGCATCCCATACATGCGAGCCATATACTGATCATCACGAGCATGTCGCTCGCCAAGTGTAAGCACTGGCCCGTGGGTGGTGTCGGGTGCCTTAGTTTTAGTAACATCTAAGGCCCGCCGCTCCATCTGCAGGATATAGTCAAGGGCCTCCTCCTCGACATCTAGGCCCTTGAGGAAGGTGGTGAGTAGTCCACCAAAGCCGTACCTGTGCCCCTAATGCAACCAGGCTTTTTTCATGGCGGAGATAATTACCGTCCCCACGTTGATCTCCAGCCCTTTCATCAGGGCGTACACCAGGCATACACGATCCCGGGTTACATCTGTCGTATGTACCCCCGGGATGAGGCATGAACAGACAATCTTCAGCCATATTCTGGCTTCCCTGTTCATCTGTGAATAAGGCAAAGTCTGGTGGTAGCCTCTCTCTTTGTGTCTGCTCCATCTAGCTGTCGATCGGGTCCTACACAAGGTGCGTCTGATGTCCGCATACAGTGGGGTAATGTTCAGCTGTCGGAGCACGTGGGCGTCTATGTCCCGCGCCCCTATGATAGCATTGAGGTGGTGGGGCTCCAAGGTGACTATTTGCCCTCTGATTTTTATGGTGTGACTTCTGATCGTCGGGTTCCAGTTTGCATAAAATTCCTGAACCAAGTGCAGACTGCATTCCTTGGGCTCTTCAAAGATGAAGTTGAGCCCAGCTACCTCGATCTGGTGTACAATCCTAGGGAACTCCTGTGCCAACGGTTCCCGTGCTATATGCTCCTCGGGGAAATATTTGTTTTCTTTGTGCTTTGCGTACCATTTTTTCACCTCATCTGTCACGCATCTTGTTCCGTATTGGCGGCGTTGGCCGCATGGAACTACTGGTGCTACTGGGACTGCTGTGCCCAGTCTGATTCGCTTCCTTTCGGCGCCCGAAGTTGATGCGCCTTTCCCTTTCTCTTGCCTGCTTGCCATTTTACCTGTCAACCCAAGTAGACAAGATCAATGTTAAGCTAACGGATATTAACTTCAACTAAGGTCGGGTTAAGCTAGGTTACGCCACACTTAGTCCTTAGCTACAGTTACAACAATACGGCAAGATCATACTTATTTACACACAATAACCAACTAGACAATCATGCTTAGTGCGTTCGAAGAATTCGACGGTATATCTTCAGTGTACTACTCAAACTTCGTACAGCTAATCACAATCACTACCATCGCTAACATTTTATCCATCGCACTTAGCAAGGAAAAACAAAGAAACAAAAACAACAAGAAGAATTTATCTACACGAACCTATACAACCAACCCACTTCTTGCAAAATTTCACTATTTCCCTAACCCGAGAATCCATCGGTCTTTTAACATGATAACAACTAGCACACCGACTTATCTCACTCAACATGTACATTCCGGCATGAATTTCACAAGTTCACTACGTTATTCACTTCAAATTCAAAAACAAGCCCTAGAAATGATATTATCAAGCAAATTCGATTAATTTATGCAATTAACGAGTTCAAGCAATCATAACGACATTTCGAACATTCATCAACAACAATTCAATTGAATTCATGATTAATTTCTACTTAGGGAAACCTTAGCTCACCTCACATGCTCAATATCGAAGAAAATCGAAGAGAAATGAGATGGAATCGAAGAACATACCTTGAAGTTGAAGAATTTACGCAAACTTGATGATTTTCTTAGCCTACTCCGTGTCACGTTGAAAGGGGATGGGTTTTGGGGAGTTTGGTCGTGGAGTGATTGAAAAATAAGGGAAAGGGAGGGTTTTTCGGGGTTAAAAAGTAGTAAAATCGCGCGAATCGCCCGGTGACCCGGTGTGACTCGTCGCGATATACACGGCAACGTGTCACGGAGTGCATCGCGGTGCACTGCCTCCGTGACACGGAGCCATCGCGAGCCTGTTCTGGAAATTTTAAAAAAAATCCGGATTATACCTCAACGTGTCATGGAGGGTAACGCGGAGGTCCACCTCTGTGACACGTAGCTATCGCCCCAGCTCACTATTTTGCCACTTTTTGTTAATTTTCATACCTCGAATTTTCCCTTGCGATTCCGTGCATATCTTCCTCCGTTTGACCTGAAATTCATCTCACTATACAAAATTGGTTAGAATTATAGGTTTCACTCTAAATAAAAATAAAACACAAACAAAAACTAAAATTTTGTAGTAAATCAAGAAAAAGAAAAAGAAAAATCTATTTACACTTTACAAAAAGGAAGAAAAAAAATTTTCACGGGTTGCCTCCCGTGCAGTGCCTTGTTTACCGTCGCGGCTCGACGTCGTTAAGCTCAGTTGTCCTCTAGGGTGATGGACGATTTCTCTCGATCACCGTCCTCCCCCCAGTAATGCTTACACCTCTGGCCATTTACTAAGAACGTGGCACTTCGATCTTCTTTCCACAACTCTACTGCCCCGTGCGGGGTCATTCTTACCACTTCAAATGGTCCCGACCATTTAGACCTCAGCTTTCCTGGAAACAACTTCAATCTTGAATTGAAGAGCAAGACTTTCTGTCCCGGCTCGAAAATACGATGCACCACATGCTTGTCATGCCATCCTTTCGTTCTTTCCTTGTAATACTTGGCACTCTCATAGGCATGCCAGCGGAACTCTTCAAGTTCACTGAGCTGCATTAGTCTCTTCTTGCCCGCCAGCTCTAAGTCCATATTTAGCTTCCTTACAGCCCAAAATTCTCGGTGCTCTAACTCCACTGGAAGATGACACGCTTTACCATAGACCAGTCGGTATGGTGAGGTTCCAATCGGTGTCTTGTAAGCAGTTCTGTACGCCCACAACGCATCATCAAGTTTGCTTGACTAATCGTTCCGTTGTGTATTTACCGTTTTCTGGAGAATCTGCTTCACTTCTCTATTTGACACCTCTACTTGCCCACTAGTTTGGGGGTGGTATGCTGTCGCCACTTTATGGCGCACCCCATACTTGGCTAGTAATTTCTTGAAACTTGCATTGACAAAATGAGTCCCTCCATCGCTGATAATGGCTCGGGGTGTCCCGAACCTGGTGAGGATGTGTTTTTTCACAAACATCATTACTACCTTGTTGTCATTCCTGGGACAAGCTATTGCTTCCACCCATTTTGATACATAATCTACAGCCACCAAGATGTAACGATTACCAAATGACGGTGGGAATGGGCCCATGAAATCAACGCCCCATACATCAAAGGGCTCAGCTTCCAGTATATTCTGCAGCGGCATCTCTTGTCTTCTGCCAATTGCTCCTGTACGCTGACATCTATCACACATTTTGACATACGCCATAGAGTCTCTGAACAGTGTCGGCCAAAAGAAACCCGACTGTAGAACCTTGTGTGTTGTTTGCTCGCCTCCATGATGACCCCCATACAATGAAGAATGACAGCCCCTCAACACCTCTGCAATCTGACTCTCTGGGATGCATCTTCTCATTACCTGATCTGGTCCTTGTTTAAATAAGTATGGTTCATCCCACACAAAGTGCCAGCAATCATGCCTCAATTTCCTTCTCTGCTGGTCTGTTGCCTCAGGTGGGTAGACTCCGCTCACTAGCAAGTTGACTATGTCTGCGTACCAGGGAACTTCATCTTCCCCAACTGCCAAGAGTTGCTCATCTGGGAACTCTTCATTTATGTTATCACTTTCCATCACATGCGACCGGCTTTCCAATCGTGATAGGTGATCTGCTACCTGATTCTCGCTCCCCTTTCTGTCTTTGATCTCAAGGTCGAACTCCTGCAACAACAAGATCCATCTAATCAACCTGGGCTTAGCATCCTTCTTGTTGAAGAGGTACCAAATCGCTGCATGGTCTGTGTACACCACAACTTTCTAACCCACCAAATAGGACCTGAATTTGTCAAATGCAAACACCAAGGCTAGCATTTCCTTCTCTGTGACTGTGTAATTGCTTTGGGCCGTATTCAGCGTTTTGCTTGCATAATGAATAGAATGAAAGATTCTATTTTTTCTTTGCCCTAATACGGCTCCCACAGCCACATCACTGGCATCACACATCAGCTCAAATGGTTGTTCCCAGTCCGGAGAAGTAAGGATAGGTGCTTCTATCAATTTCTGCTTCAACTCTTCGAATGCTTTAACACACTCATCATTCAACTCAAACTTTACCTCTTTTTCTAGCAATCTACATAGTGGTCTAGTAATTTTGGAAAAGTTTTTGATGAATCGTCTGTAGAATCCTGCATGCCCAAGAAAACTGCGCACACCTTTCACTGACACAGGTGGTGGCAACTTTTCAATAACCTCGATCTTAGCACGATCGACTTCCAACCCCTTTCGAGACACTTTGTGGCCAAGGACAATACCCTCCTTCACTAAGAAGTGGCATTCCTCCCAGTTTAGTACAAGGTTGGATTCCTCACAGCGAGCCAGCACCCTGTCAAGATTCTGCAAACAAGTAGCAAACGAATTACCGAAAATAGAAAAATCATCCATAAATACCTCAAAAAAATCCTCCACCATGTCATGGAAAATAGCCATCATGCATCTCTGGAATGTGGCAGGTGCATTGCATAACCCAAACGGCATTCGCCTGAAAGCATATGTCCCATAAGGACAGGTAAAAGTAGTCTTCTCTTGATCCTCTGGAGCTATGGCTATTTGGTTATAACCAGAGTACCCATCCAGGAAACAATAATATTCCTGTCCATCCAATCTATCCAATATCTGATCAATAAACGGGATGGGGTAGTGATCTTTCCTCGTGGCTTCATTAAGCTTCCTGTAATCCATGCAAATCCGCCAGCCTGTGATGGTTCGGGTAGGAATCAACTCATTTTTCTCATTAGTGACCACAGTCATCCCCCCTTTCTTCGGAACACACTGAACGGGGCTGACCCATTCACTGTCTGAAATCGGGTAGACCACACCTGCATCAAGCCACTTGATTATTTCTTTCCTCACCACATCCTTCATTGCTGGATTTAGTCTCCGTTGCGGCTGAACGGTTGGTTTGGCTCCTGTCTCCATGAATATCCTGTGTGTGCAAAAAGCTGGATTGATACCCTGAATGTCTGACATTTGCCAACCCATTGCTTTCTTCCTCTTTCTAAGGACACCCAATGCTTCCTTCTCCTGTGCCTCCATCAAGTCTACAGAGATGATGACTGGTAACGTCTCATCCTCCCCCAAAAAGATATATTTTAAATGGGGAGGCAATTCTTTCAGCTCCAGCTTCGGTGCCTCCTCAACGGATGGTTTCGGCAAAGGTTCTAGAGACCTTATCAATGATTGAAATTCCTGTCTCCTAGGATGATTCTGTGCTTCATTCAACATTTGGACCATTCCATACGCCTCTCTATCTCCAAAATGATTGGAGTGCGTCAACACTCTTTCCAATGGGTCTTGAGATTCAACAATCTAACGAATTTCTTCATGTTCAACCACATTGATTGCTGAAAGCTCCTCATGTATAGCTGGCAGCTTCATGGCTTTAAACATATCAAATACCTCTATTTTGTTGTGTGCTTGCATTGTTAGCTGCCCCGCAGCTACGTCAATTAGTGCTTTCCCGGTGGCCAAGAAAGGACGTCCCAAAATAAATGGGACTTTTGCGTCTGGTTCAAAATCCAGCACGACAAAATCTACCGGGAAAATTAGGGAGCCAACTTGAACCAGAACGTCCTCCACAATGCCATCAGGTCTGGCTAAGGATCGATCCGCCAATTGCAAGATTACTGTTGTGGGTCTAGGACTCCCTAGACCCAATTTTTTGAATACCGATGACAGCATCAAATTTATGCTCTCTCCCAAATCACATAATCCACGAGCTCGGATGCTCTGCCCAATAGTAATCTGGATAGTAAAGCTCCCAGGGTCTTTGAGCTTTGTGGGCAGTCTGTTTTGAATCCGGGAAGTGCACTCCTCCGTTAGAGCCACCGTAGCATACTCTGTCAATCGACTTTTGTTTGCCACAATGTCCTTTATATACTTAGCATATTTCGGCACTTCCTGCAAAACATCAACAAGAGGTAAGTTAATATGTACCTGTTTCAGCACCTCCATGAATTTCTTGAAACACGCCTCCTCCTTGTGTTTCTTTAAGCATTGAGGGAACGAGGGTGGTGGTCTTTCTGGTTCAGCTTCCTTAGTCTTCCCCCTTTCAGTACTTTGCTCCCTCTCAACTTCTGCTGCTCCCGATTGTTGAGGTGGTCTTTCTGGTTCCACCTCTTTCAGCTGCAAACCACTCCTTGTGGTCACTGCATTCACCTACTTGGGATTGGGATCTGTGTCGCTCGGAAGTCCTCCTCTAGGCCTTGTGTTTTGGGCTCCAGCAAATTGCCCAAATTGATATTCAAGTGCCTTGGTAGCTAACTGGTTGTTTTTCACTTCGGCTGCCAATTTAACATAGTCAGCCTGCGATTGAGCTTGGTTAGCTATCATGGTCTTGAACATCTCTTCAATGCTGGGTGATGGTGGTGGAGGAGGTGCATTGTTGTTTCTGAATTGTGCTTGATAATTCTGCCGCCCTCCTTGGTTCCTTTGCACACCCTGACCCGAACTTTGCCCCTGATGGTTGTTGCTACCCCATGAGAAATTAGGGTGATTCCTCCAATTGGAATTGTAGCTATTACCATACTTTTGGTGGTTCCTTTGCACATTACCCACAAAGTTTACCGAGTCAGGATTGGCTCCACAACACTCAGCTGAGTGCTCACTGCTTCCACACACTTCACACCATATTTGCTGCACTGCATTAACTGGGGCTTGAGGCTGGTTCATTGTCATGTTGCTGAAGTGGGTGTTAAGTTAATTTTGCAATGCAGCTATCTGTGCAGCAATAGCTGTAAACCCATCCACTTCTAGCACTCCTGCTGCTTTCCTTGTCCCACCTCTTGATGAATCAACATTCCATTCCAGATTGCCCTGCGAAATACGGTTCAACAAGGTATACAGCTCCTCATAAGTTTTCTCCAGTGCTTGTCCTCCAACTGCTGAGTCTAGCAATATTTTTGTGTGGGGTTCCAAACCCTCTATAAAAGTGTGCACCAACACATCATTGGACTGATGAGGAGGAGGACAATCCCGCAACATGGACTTGAATCTCTCCCAGGCCTGATATAAATTCTCTCTCTCTCTCTGTTTGAAACTTAGAATTTGACTTCTAAGTCTTGCTGTTTTACCGGAGGGAAAAAACCGTATCAAGAATTTCCTTGCAAGATCATCCCACGTAGAAATAGAATTCGGTGGCTCAGCTTTCAACCACCTCTTGGCTTCTCCCAATAGTGAGAATGGGAACAATGTAAGCTGGACATAATCTGATGACACTCCATCGGGGATATAAGTGTCACTTATCTCCAAAAAATTTTGGAGATGCTGCTGTGGATCTTCATGAGGGAGACCGGTAAACTGCCCGCTAGTGTGCAGCAATTGCACCATATTCTGCTTAAGTTCAAACCTCCCTCCTGGCTCAGGTTTACGGATGCTAGATGTGACATTATTAGCATGTGGGATTGCCACCTCGCGAACCGGCCGAGCTGCTACTTCTTCGGGCACTAACACTGCCCATACTACCGGTGGATTCTGTTGTTGCTCCATGATCGTCTGTCTGAGCAACTGCAGCTTTCTTTGTAGAGCTTCTCTCCGTTTACTGTGAAATATTCTTTCTGGCTCTATATACGAGTCCACCAACTCCTTGTCTCTTGCCAGTGTTCAATAGAAATTAAGTCTGCAAAATACAGGCTAAGACCAAGTTGTCAACACTAAGAAAACAAAAATATAGTAAATTAACACTTAAAACAAATTCACCAATTGCCAAGTACGTCCCCGGCAACAGCGCCAAAAACTTGTTCGGTCTGTTGTTATATGGGTATATAACTCACACGCAAGTGCACGTGGTCGAACAAGTAGTAAAGTGGATTTAGTAAGCCAAGTATCGATCCCACAAGGACTGGGATGAAGTGCAATCTGCTCAAGTGTACTATATTTCGATTCTAAAAATGCAGACAACAGTGTAACCAAAAGTTTGATATTTTGTTTTATAATTTTTATGCTAAATCTAAAATAACTATCTAATGTGAGTCTGAACTATGAATGGGAGCATGCTGAGGTTAAACGGACATGTAATGAAATTAATTATCGACATAATTTGGTTAGTCTTTTCCTCCGGTTGCTAGCCAAGAACTATTGCCAAGAGATTAAAACTCTCGTATTTAACCTCACTTAAGAATCATAAACCATCCACCTACATTTCTATGATTAAATGCAATTCATGTTCTATCCATACAAACCCGGTTCCTAAATTGACTAATACGACTTTCAAGTATATTTTTATCCTGAAAGTAAATCAATTCCCAATTTTCCCAAACCACGAAAAGATCATATCCTATTAATTCACAACTTTCCAATTTCTTGCTCTCTCGAGTGAAACCGGACTTTTTAGATATACATTAACGTAGGCCACACATTAATGCAGTAAGAACAAGAATTAATAGAACAACCATGGAAGAAAAGATGAAAAACCAAAGAATCAATGATCACATTTCATTACAATTGTTCATAACCTCAGCAAGAAGATGATTTAGCCACTCATTTGTGGATTAAACATCATTAAATGAGTATTAAACATACAAGCAATTGAATACAAGGAGAAGGAAAGAGAGAAAAACCCTAATAATTTCGTCCCCTCAACTGCCTGTAACCCACGTTCTTGCTCCACTAAGTCAGAATATTGAAAAATGAACCTAAGTGTTCTATTTATACTGGTGGGAATTTTTTCCGGAATAACAAGCAACGTGTCACGGAGTGCATCGCGGAGCACTGCCTCCGTGACACGCTACGGGCGCGGACCTTCACTGGAACTGGGGGTCCAGGAAATAAATCCCAACGTGGCACGGCGTGCAACGCGGAGCCAAGCCACCGTGCCACGGACCTATCGCGAACCCATACTGGAATTGGGCTAAAAATTCCCATCCAGGCAGAAGGCCTCCGCGATGGCAACGTGACACGGCTCCATCGCGGAGCCCCTTTATTTTATGTTGTCCAATGTCTTTTCCCTTGCTCGCATCCAAGTCCAACCCCGATATCCTCCAACATGCATTTTAGCTTCCCGAAATTACATTTTACCTACAAAACAATGCTAATCATGTTGGTTAGTATAAATTCACATTTTATTACCAATTACATGAGAATGTATACACATTGATAGATAAACAAGGCTAAAATGGTACTTTTGAGTATCACTTGGGCATATAAATTTGCCCAAGATCAGTGCTCATATGGGGTATGTCAGTTATAAGAATCTCCCACTATTCCTCATGATTTATGCATGTTTATGATTATACACATTAGCTCAAGTCATGTTCAATTAAGCTTTTCTATTATGATTATGATTACGATTGAATTACGAATGTTTTGAAAACCTTGAGCCTTATGTTATCGTATGCTACTTATGTTATCAGCATGTTGTCCCACTCTTATGTTCATTTATGAGCTTTTATGTACTTTAAATGTCCGATTTACTTACCTTGCATACCCAGTACATTCCACATACTGACTGCATACTTTCTATATTGTATCATTTCATGATATAGGACACGGCTCTCAGGTTCAGCCCCGTCAGTAGTTCATTTCAGAGTTTAGATCCAACCTTTGGTGAGTCCTCATTCTGCGAGGACCATATGTTTCAAATATTGATGTCCCTTTTTGCTTTCAGTTTTGTCGGGTTAGTTGGGGATGTTGTCCCATAAACCTATCTAATAAGATAGAGGCTTTCAGACTAATTATAGTACTCAGCTGGTATATATTTTGTATGTTCCGCTTATCATGCTATGTTATGTTATGTTTGTGTTTCTTCTATATCGTCATGTTAAGTATTCCGCTTAATGATATGAAGTTAGATGAACATTTATGTCATGGGTCGACTTTGAGTCTCTCGGGGCTCCTTATCCCGTGTTACGATCCGGGTCTACATTCAGATCGTGATAGAAACATTCATCCTCAAATATTTGGGAAAACATACAGAAAAACAGAGAATGCAATCATCATATTCAAATATTGATCATATAAGTTGAAAACTGATGGATTGACTACCTTCGAACTGAACTACATGGCTGAACTGAATTCCCGAACCACACATACATCCATTTACATGAAAGAAACTGAGGCACATGAACTGAACATGAAACTGAATAGAGTTTTAGGGTAAAAACGGATACCTCAAGCTGGAATTGAGCTGGTAGGGAATAAATTTGGGTATCTAGCCATCATATCTGCTTTGGCTTCCCATGTAGCTCCCTCAACATGCTGATTCCTCTACAAAACTTTAACAGAAGCTACTTCTTTGTTCCTTAACCTTTGAACCTGATGATCCAGTATTTCCACCGGAACCTCTTCATAACTAAGACTGTCTTTCACACCAACATTTCCCACCGGAACAACTAAAGTTGGATCACCCAAGCACTTCTTTAGGAGCGATACATGGAAAATTGAATGGACTGAAGCTAATTCTGAGGGCAACTCCAATTCATATGCTGCCTTTCCAACCCATTTTACAATCCGGGTATGGGCCAACATAACGGGGGCTGAGTTTCCCTTTCTTTCCGTACTTCATCACTCCCTTCATGGGAGACACCTTCAGAAACACCCATCATCAAATTCGAAAACTCAAGTTCTCTCCTTCGCACATCCGCATAAGACTTTTGGCTACTTTGAGCTTTTTTCAACCTATCCCCTATGATTTGAACTTTCTCCATGGCCTCATGGACTGAATATGGTCCTACCATCACAGCTTCACCGACTTCAAACCAACCAATAGGCGATCTACATCTCCGTCCATAGAGAGCCTCAAATGGAGCCATCTAAATGCTGGGTTGGTAGTTGTTGTTGTATGCAAACTCAATAAGAGGCAAATAATCATCCCAAATACCCTTAAAGTCAATCACACGCGCTCTCAACATTTCCTCAAGAGTATGAATAGTCTACTCCACTTGACCATCGATTTGCAAATGAAATGTTGTACTAAGCTTAACCTAAGTACCAAGTCTTTTTTGAAACGATCTCCAAAACTAAGAGGTAAATTGAGTACCTCTATTGGATATGATGGACAAGGGCACTCCATGCAACTGAACTAGCTCTCGAATGTACGATTTGGCATAATTCTCCACTGAATCGGTGGTTTTGACCGATAGAAAATGGTTGAACCTGTCCACGACCACCCAAATGGAGTCATACTGTCGATGAGTACGAGGCAACCCTGTGATGAAGTTCATATTGATTTTCTCCCACTTCTAAGTAGGGATACTAATGTCTTGAAGCACACCTCCCGGTGTTTGGTGCTCAACCTTCACTTGCTGACAATTCGGACATTTAGCTACAAATTCTGTGATGTCCTTCTTTTTGCAATTCCACCAATATACTTCCCGTCGATCACGGTACATCTTTGTGGAACCTGGATGTATTGAATATATGGAACCGTGAGCCTCATGTAATATCCGACTTCTCAAATTATCAATGTCTGAGACACATAAGTGACCCTGATATCGAAGCACACCATTTTCCCCTTTAGAGAAGACCTCAACCTTCTGATTTTGAATGGCTTTCTTTAACTTTACCAAAATAGGGTCCTCTTCTTGTCTAGCTTTCACATCAGTCACCAAGGACAATTCTGACCCGTTCTGAACTATAACACTGCCATCAGTCGAGTCAACCAAACGAACTCCCAACCTTGCAAGTCGATGCACATCCTTCACCAGCTCCTTCCTCCCCTCATCTACATGGGACACACTCTCCATAGAGAGTCTACTAAGTGCGTCTGCTACTACATTGGCCTGCACTCATGCCATAATCCTTGAGTAGCTCCAACCACCACCTTTGGCGTATATTTAGGTCCTTCTGTGTAAACACATATTGTAGGCTCTTTTGGTCCGTAAACACATCTACATGGACCTCGTACAAATAGTGTCTCCATATCTTCAAAGCAAATACCACTGCCGCCAATTCAAGATCATGGGTCGGGTAATTCCTTTCATGAACCTTCAGCTTCCTAGAAGCGTATGTTATAACTTTACCATTCTGCATCAATACATAACCAAGGACGATTCTAGAACCATCGCAATACACCACAAACCCATCGGTACTCTCAGGTAGGGTTAACACCGGTGCTGAGGTGACTCGGGTCTTCAACTCCTGAAAGCTCCTCTTACAATCCTCTGGCCATTGGAACTTCACATTCTTTTGGGTCAATTTGGTCAATAGTGCTGCAATAGATGAAAATCCCTCAACAAATCTCTGATAGTAGCCAGCCAAGCCCAAGAAGCTCCTGATATCTGAAGGATTCACCGGTCTAGGCCAATTCTTCACCGTTTCTATTTTCTGAGGGTCCACCTTTATGCCCTCATTTGACACCACATGGCCCTAAAATGCCACCAAGTTCAACCAAAACTCGCACTTGCTGAATTTAACATATAATTGGCGGTCCTTGAGAGTTTGTAGTACTACCCTCAAATGAGCGGCATGCTCCTCCTCGCTCCGAGAGTATATCAGGATGTCATCAATAAACACGATCACAAACATATCCAAGTATGGCTTGAACACCCTATTCATCAAATCCATAAAAGCTGCAGGGGCATTCATTAGTCCAAAAGACATAACTACAAACTCATAATGACCACACCGTATCCTAAAGGCAGTCTTGGGGATGTCACTCTCCTGGACCCTGAGCTAATGGTATCTAGATCTAAGATCTATCTTCAAAAAACACCTAGCACCATGAAGTTGGTCAAACAAATCATCAATTCTAGGAAGTGTATACCTGTTCTTGATGGTGACCTTGTTCAATTGTCGATAATCAATGCACGTGCGAAGAGAACCATCCTTCTTTCGAACAAAGAGAACTGGTCCACCCCATGGGGATTTGCTCGGTCTACTGAATACCTTATAAAAAAGGTCTTTCAACTGCTCCTTCAACTCCTTTAACTCGGCTAGAGCCATTCTGTAAGGAGGAATAGGTATAGGTTGCATATCGGGAAGAAGGTCAATACCAAAATCAATCTCCCACTCAGGAGGGATTCCTGGTAAATCATCTTGGAAGACCTCTGGATACTCAAATGCTACTGGAACGGACTGGATAGTTGCGGTCTCCAATGTAGCATCCTTAACCCTAACAAAATGGCACTCGCAACCCTTGGAGATCATCTTCTTGGCCTTAAGGTAGGAAATGAAATAACCTACAGGCACAGGTGAACTACCCTTCCATTCTAAGGCTGACTCACCCAGAAATCGAAATTCTACCACATAGCTTCTACAATTGAATGAGGCATAGCATGCAAACAACCAATCCATTCCAAGAATAACATCAAAATCGGTCATGGCTAACTCTACTAAATTTGTTGATATGACAAGGACCGTGATCGGGCAGCTTCTATACACTCGCCTAGCTACGACTGAATCACCTACTGGAGTAGAGACTGAGAAGGGTTCTAAGAAGATTTCGGGACTGACTCCAAAACTACTAGCCACATAAGGTTCACAAAATAAAAGGTAGCCCCTGGATCTAGAAATGCATATACATCAAGGTGGAAAACTCATAACATACCAGTGACTACATCCGAGGAGACCTCCTGCTCTTGGTGGGATGTTAGGGCATAAAGTCTATTTTGGGGTTGTCTGCCACCCGTGCTAGTAGAAGCCCCCTGTTGAGCGGGGCGTGCTGGTGGAGCTACTGAACTAGAAGCTAGAGTACGAGCTCCACCATCGCCTGATCTGGCCAAAGGATAATCTCTGAGCCTATGTCCAGGTTTGCCACACTCGAAACAAGCGTCTGACCCAACTAATCACCTCCTGGGTGGTTCTTGCCATAATTTGCACAGGCTGGAAAAGTGCGATCTCCTGAAATGCTCCCCCGGCTTGAGCCTGACGCTCTACCCCTCTGATCACGCATGGGTCGAGATGGAACACTAGCTGATGATGGTGCTGGGGCTAAAGATATCTGGTGGGAATGCTGACGGTGCCCACTAGTCCTCAGCTGGAAGAATCTGATGCTATCAGTCCTGGCCCTCTTGGCCTCTCTCTCCCGCTCACTCAGTTGTACCGCCTCCATCTACTGGGTGTACAGGACAATACGAGCAAAGTCAATATCCTAGAGAAGCATCACAGTCTGGCAATCCCTAACCAAGGAGTCTGTTATCCTGTGTACGAACCTACTCACATGGGCTCTCTGATCCGCCACCAACTCGGGTGTATACTTGGATAGACGTGTGAACTCTAAGGCATACTCCTAAACGTTCATCCTTCCCTGCGTGAGATTCACAAACTTGGCCGCTTTCGGCTCCCTCATCTCCCAAGGGAAGAACCGATCAAGAAAAGCGGTGTGGAACTCGTCCCAACTGATAGAGCCTGCTCCAACTGTCCAACTCTCCTTCCACTGTTTGAAACAAATGTGTGCGACCCCCTTCAACTGATATGAGTTCAAGTCGGCACACTCCTCTCCAGTCACCTCGTTAATCTGGGTGATCTTCAGAATCTCCTCAATGAAATCATGTGGATCCTCGTCCACCTTCGATCCAATGAACTCGGGAGGGTTCATACTTAGAAAGTCTCTAACCCTTGTTGCTACTGCATTCCCATTTTGTAGGACATGTGCTACCGCTTGCTGGTTGACCTGGGTTATTAAGGCCTGTGCTAGCATCTAAATGACTACCCTGAATTCAGCGTTGGCAACCGGCTCTGGTGCATGGTGCTCATGGACTGGTGGAGCTTGCTAATGCCCATCTCCATTGCCATCCTTGTGGCCATTTCCATCTCCATTTCTTCTGTCGTTAACTCTACGAGGAGTCATGATTCTGCAATCACGATAGAATGAGTTAGAAGGATAAAGAGACATTTCACCGCACAACATAGATCATGAAAGAAGGGAACATTTCCTAAACGTCTTGTAGCCTCTTCGTCATAAGTGTGGCGCGCTTCACACCCATGAAAAAAGACTCTACTTAACGCGACTTTCAGACACCTTAGGACACTTCAAAACGTATTGATCTGATACCAAGTTTTTCACAACCCGAACATAGGCCCAAATCAAGACATGGGACAAGGAGCCCAGAGAGACTCCAAGTCGACCCATGGCATTAACATACATCTAACTCCATCAAATAAAGCAAAATATTAACATAATGAACGTAACAGAAGTCTAATCATAACATAGAATCGGAACCGGAATTCACTTCATACATGCCAAACTGATTACTACATACAATCCGAAAGCCTCTAATATATCTGATGGATTGATGGGACAATGACCCCTACTATCTCGACAAGTTTGAAAACTGAAAATACAAGATAACAAGAAATAAGTAGTCCTCGAGAGATGAGGCCTCGCCACTGAAGCTGAATGCTAACCCGGAGAATTGGCTAGTGTCGGGGCTGAGTCTGAAGATCGAAGACTGTATCATAAAATGATACAGCATATAGTATGCGGTCAATACGTGGAATGTACCGAGTATGCAAGGTAAGTAAAATGGATATTTAAAATACATAAAAGTTCATAGGAGTAGGAAAACATGATCTTAACATAATATCATAATGAAAATGTAAGGTTCAAGGTTTTCAAAACATTCATAAATCATCCATAATCATAATCATAAGATAAAAGCTTTATTAAACATGACTTGAGCCAAAGTATATAATTATAATCATACAAAAATCATGAGGAACAATGGGAGATTTTTATAACCGACATACCCCATATGAGCACAAATGAAACCCGACTTGTAAACCCCTAGTTGGGAGGGCGTTCGTACCTTTACAAGGGTAGAACCATGAATAGGTGTGATATCACAACAAGAAGGCCCATTTGGGCAAGGGGACAGTAATATGGAGGTCCCATCGTGGCTACGTTGGTGTGTAGTTCTGAGACTCAGGGCGTGCTTGGACCTCGAGCCTACTTGGTGTTAAATACTACTTCAAAAACATATATAATGCTCATAGGATAATACACATGAGATTCATAGGCTAGTTAAAATCATGATAATCATAAGCATGCTTGAAATACGTGAACTAGCCATGATAAGGCCCGTAAGTCGGCCATAATCATAAATCATAATTCATGAAATTCATGCATACTTGTAGCACATGTATATACTTGATATTCATAAATTCATAATGAGAATTTGAGACAAATCATATCATAAGTCATAAATCATAATGGGTTAATGAACATCAAAATTGAAGTAGGATCATAACTTGATTTATCATGAAACACACATAATTGGGCATAGTTTTGTAGAAAATTTTTGAATCTAATAGTTATAAAATCTGCCCATGATTCATAAAACATGAATTTATACATGAGAGAAATTAACCCATAGATAGATCATAAGGATTTCACAAGAATTGGGATAAAACCCCATAGTATTATTAATAGAATTTCATGAATCAGAGAGAGATTGGGCATGGGTGTGAACAAATTCACCCATTCATAGCCCTACATACCTGAGAGAATCAGATTCTACAACTTCCTTAATTGCTCAATGAAGAATTGATGAAAAACTTGAAGGAATTAAGCTTGATCACTTCTCTTGGCTTCTAACATTGCATGCATGAATAGGAATAGCCTAGAATGAACTTACCCCTCTTAATAATCACTATTCATAGCGTAAAACGATGTAGTTTAGGCCTTAGGATCATAGTAATTATGGATAAGCTCTTACTAAATTCGCAGAAAATAACTGACTGTCAGTCCCCACGAGGGACTGGACTAGTCGTTACAAAGGACCATGACTCGTGGTCTCCAGTCGTTGTGTGCACTTTCCAACATTCATCTGGGGGCTCATCACGGGGGACCTCATGGGTCGTTATTGGTGACCATGGCTCATGGTCTTCACTACCAAAAAGTCTTCTTCCTTCACCCCATCCTTGGCCACAACTGACTCAACGAGTTGTGGTTTTGACCACAACTCATGGTCATGTCCGTGGTTACCCAAAACTCAGAAATTTCCAACTTAAGTATAGCACCTCACCACAAGTCACTTCACGACTCATTGTCCACCCTACGGGTCACAGAACGACTCGTTCTGTGACCTAGTGCAGAAAATTCGATTTTCTCCATTTCCACTCCCCGGTCTGATCTTTGGGTTTCCGGGGTATAACAGATAAGTAACATCTTTCAACTCAAGTAAATCAAATAAAGTTGTGATAGAATCAGTAGAGAGCAAAATTCTATGAAGGGGACAGGAAAAGGTCCAAATGCAATACTTATCACTTGTGAAGGAAATTCAATAATATATAAATATATAAAAAATATAATTTTATTTACAAGTTAATTAATTTTATAATAGTACCCCTTTTCCGTAGACAACTCAGATAAAATTCTAAACTCTAAAGGTCTATTTGGAAAGCCACTGTGTAATTGAAATTAATGTAATTATTGGAGTAATAATTAAACAGCCTAGTAATTACATACTATAGTAATTATGATGACCTGTTTGTTTTTCATGATGTAATTATAGTGTAATTGCAAGCATACTGTTTGATTGCACAAATGTAATTACACAGTTAGGTTAAATTTTTAAAATAAAAGTTAATTATTAAAAATTAATATTTTATAAATATGTGTCTTTATAAATTATATTAAATTAGGTATTTGAAAGATATATTAATTAATAAATATATATTTTTAACTAATACTATAAAAAATAATTTATATATATTTTAAAATTAATAAAATTTTAATTTAGTTATCTATAAAAACTAAAATTCATATTTATTAAGAACACCTTGAAATGTATGTTTGACAAAAATATTCATATTATAAATATAATTTCATAAAATTATTCAAATATTTAACAAAAAATGATATATCAATTCTAAATAAAAAATGAACATGCAATGTGAAATAACAAGTCAATACTACTAAAGCAAATAAATTAGAACTGAAAATATAACTGTAGACAGTAAAATCTCGTGTCGAGATAATAATCAGGATGAAAAAATATCATAACAATCATAGTGTTTTCATTTCAAATGTGAGTGCTACAATCTATATTAATCCTCTGATTCTTCCTTTCAAATATAAATTCAAGGGCTTTTCAGCTTAATCTTGAACTTGATGGATTTGATCTTCACTTGTACTTGAATTCAAGGTTTTTGAGTTTGATCTTGAATCTGGTGGTCTTGATCTTGATTTGTATCTAAATCAAGAGCTTGAAGCTTGTTCTTGAATCTTCATATTGATCTCTAAAACTTGTAGAAAAATGCTTAAGTGCTTGAATGCTTGTAGCTTGTAGAGAAATCTGCAGCATTGGATCCACAAGCTCTCTCTGGCTTGTTGTTGGAATTTAGGTCCTTTTTCTGAATTATGAGACCCCTATTTATAGTTGTAGGATGGAAGAGTTGCGATAAAGACGAACTTCTTTCAACCAATCAGATTTAAGTTAACATGACGATATTTGATTAATCAGAACATGTCACTTGTGCACATGACACATTTTTATTGACCTTTGATTTAACTAGGCATGTTATGTCACTTTGACATGTAGCAATCCTATTGGCTCTTTCATTTGACTTGGTGCGACATGTCATTTCACATATGACACCAATTTAGGCCTCTAGGATAAGATGACATCTTGAGCTGAGTAAAATATGGTTATCATTTGTGTCCAATTTAATGAACTAGCCCAAAGATATTGGACCATTAATTAAATTCATATTTATTGAACTTAATTAATTAACCCAGTTATATTAATTCATAATATTTGTTTGGATTAATATATCTTAAATTCAATATAATTTAAATTTCTTATGGATTTAAATTTGATAAATTTTAACCATCTACAAATGCCCTCACTTCAAGACTAGTCTAAAATATATATTTAAAGACTAGACTTGAAATATAACTGTAGAATACTTTTGAGATTAATCATACATCCAATGTGTTTACATTTGAATCAATCATTTGTACATGTAATATTAGGATTAAATGGGCAGAACTTAGTAACTCTTTTCGTCACTATACATTTAATCATTAGGATTCTGGAAGTGATATGGATTGAATTTATATTCAAGAAGGATTGCCGCTTTCTAGAAGTGATATGGATTGAATTTATATCCAAGAAGGATTGCCACTTTCTAGAAGTGATATGCATTGAATTTGTATCCAAAAAAAAATTGCACAGAGCCTTGACTTTTCCAATTTGAATTTCATTATGATACTTTAACTTCAATCTAACTGATAAACTACTTCTTCTTTACCTCCTTGGAGCTCTATATAAAGAGATATGCTCTTCATTATTTTGTATCAATCGCAAGTCACGACGAGGGACCATAATATAAAGTAATTTTCTTCTCCTCTCCTTTTA
The DNA here is from genome assembly GCA_035772735.1 of Datura wrightii. Lineage (NCBI taxonomy): Eukaryota > Viridiplantae > Streptophyta > Magnoliopsida > Solanales > Solanaceae > Datura > Datura wrightii. Next base: position 33,898,603 of record JASDFA010000001.1, read on the forward strand.
ATTTTCCTCACTTTTTTCACAACGTGCATGTGTGGTAGAAAATTCATATCTTATTATAAAAATATCGAAATCATGATCTATTTAATGTTCCAGAAACTAGACTTCAAGATCTAAAACATAGAGAGAATTTAGAATTAAAATCCTTCAATATCATTCAACAAAAATTTTTTAGATGAGCTTAAAATTCTATCATGCTGATTCGCGCCACTTTTTATAGCTTAGTATGTCTATGATAAAAAAACTCATATCTTATTATGTTAATATCGAAATTAAGATCCATTTGATGATACAGAAACTAGATAAAAAGATCTACAATGTAAAAAAATTTAGAATTAAAATCCTTCAATTTCATTCTATATGAATTTTTGAAATTAGCTTAAAATTCTGTTATGTTGAAAGTTTCGGATTTGCGAGATTCTGCTAAAACTTCAATATCTGGATGTAGGAATGTCAGAATTATAATCCGTTTGATTTTATAGAAATCATACATGAGAATATACAACATATTCAAGATTTAGAATTTAACACCTTCAAGATAAATCTAGGTAATTTTTTTGAAATTAGCTCTACATTCTAACATGCATATGGTTTTAGATTCACGTGGCTTCATCAAATAATATATATCTTGATATTGGAATGTAGGAATTGAAAAGTGTTTTGATCTTTGGAAACTAGCCTTCAAGGACTTTATTCTCATCAAAAATCTTGGCTCAAGTCTAGCCTAGTTGGTCTAGACTAAATTTTAAAACTCAACTTTCGAATCTGAAATGTCTTGACAAGTAACACTCTTTCTTTCACTTAGATTTTCTTTATTATGTGCTTTGTTTTTGTTTGCTCATCCAATATGAAAGAATTACTCCATTGAGATGAAGACTTCCTACATACGAGTGGAAGGTATTTCTATGTTCAACATGAAGACCTTTCTCCATCCAAGGTGAATAATTAATTACTCTAATTGAGGTGAAGAATTCCTACGTCTGAGAGGAAGAGTTTATTACTTCATCCGAGGCGAACAATTCCTACGTCTGAGAGGAAGATTTTTTCTATGTTCAATATGAAGACCTTACTCCATCCAAGATTAATTACTCCATCTGAGGTGATGCCTTCCTACATCTGAGAGGAAGATTTTATTACTGCATACAAAGTGAAGAATTTGTTGCTCTGTCACCTTAAGATTGACAAGTTAAACTCCTTTAGATGCCAGATTTATGAAAATACCATCTTAAGGTGTAAAGGAACAAATTTGTCCACCTTAAGATTAAAATTTTAGAGATCCTTTGAAGGATAAATACATGAAAATGTCGGCTTAAGATTGAAGACTTGGAGGTTTTGAAGATTTCAATTTGCAAACTTCATGAATTTGAAAACTTCAACTTAAAGACATGATAGATTTGAGACTCCAACTTATAGACTTGTCAAATTTGAAGGCCTCAACTTGTAGACTTGTCAAATTTAAAGACTTCAACTTGTAGACTTGATAGATTTAGAGACTTCAACTTGCAGATGTGAAGATTTGAGAACCTCCACTTGTAAACTTGGAGGATTTGAAGACTTCACCTTGAAGACATGGCAAATTTGAGGTTTCAACTTATCGACTTGGAAAATTTGAAGATTTCAACTTAAATACATGATTGATTTGATAACTTTAACTCATAGATAAGGAGATTTAAAAACTTCAACTTAAAAACTTGGATGAAGACTTTATCTTGAATACATGACAAATTTGAGACTTCAACTCGTAGACTTGACAATTTGTTAAGAGATTACAAGCATCCCACTAAGAGTTCACTCATTTTCTATGGAGATTTGCCCCATTGAACCACTTGTGTTTGGTGAAGGTCCAAATTTCAATGAAAGAGGGGCTGTATATTTGATCTTCATATTTCCTTTCAAATGCCTTCTATTCTATCTACTTCACTCGAACAACAGAGTGATGCATAATTATTAAACTCATGAGACTGAACTTAGAATGAAATTCTAAGCTGCCTATGTACCTCGTGAAGAGGATCAAATCATTTTGTAGTTCATAACATGTGTGTTTATTTTAACTAGGCCCCCCTTTTTGAGGTTTTCAACCTAATGGACTTGTTTTTGTTCGTACACAGTTTAAACTCATGCATATCGGGAGTAACAATTTGAAGATTTAACTCGTTTTCATAGAGCTTTTCTTGAATTCAAAACTGCTCTATTTTGAAGATTTTTGCACTTGAAGATTTAATTTGAATTTGAAGAGTTTGCATCTTGAAAATTTGGCTCGAGTTTGAAGAGCTTTGCAACTTGAAGATTTAGCTTCAATTTATAGAGCTCGCAACTTGAAGACTTAGCTCGAATTTGAAAAGCTTGCAACTTGATAATTTGTCTTGAATTTGAAAAGTTTTATGACATACAGTTTAGGCTCATGCAATAAGGAGTTTTATAACTTGCAATTTAGGGTCATTCATCGAGGAGATTTATAACTTGCAATTTGGGCTCGTGTATCGAGAAGTATTGTAACTTGCAGTTTAAACTCGTGCAATGAGGAGCATTGTAACTTTCAATTTAGGCTCATGCATTGAGGAGCTTTGTAATTTGTAGTTTAGGCTCATGAGTTGAGGAGCTTTATTGCAGTTTAGGCTCATGGGATAAGGAGCATTGTGGCATACATGGACTCTTTGAATTCATCTTCGGATGAAAACTTGTCCCCACTATGGAATTCTTCTATATCTTTTTGAGGCTCACAAACAGGAAACCATTGATCACCACTCATAGCCATGTTCAATTCCATATCACGTGCATGGGTCGCCAACTCTTCAAACGTACTAGGCTATAATCATTGCAAGATGTAGCGAAGACCCCAATTCATGCCTTGGATGCATATTTCAATGCTAGAAGTTTAACTAAGATGATCTTCGATAGTTGAGGCTCAAACTCCTCCAGCAATTGATAAAGACAATAACTAGCTCACCTTTATATTAGCGTGTATTTGTAAGTTCAATCATACTAACAGTATGCCTTGTGCTATAAAAATGATTGAGGAATTTTTATTCTAGCAGCTCCCAACTATGCCGGCCAACAAGACCAACATGCTATCTAAATTAGACCAAAAATAAGACAAGCGCATATATACATATATAAAAGCCAACAAGGCTGCCAGCTAGAAAATCAACTAGGCCCACATGGCCAACAACGTATGTCTAACAAAATCCATAGTCTGCAAGCCACTAAAGAGAAATATTGGTCGGGACAGGGCCCGGGCCTACCCAAAACTGTACATCAAAAGCCAGGCAAAACCTCTAATCATATGGAAACTCTTGAGGAAAAGAGCTAGCCAATCTGCTGAATCTGAACAGCTACTACGGAGGTCTAGAAACCTGCCTGTGTGAGCTTGCAGTCAAGTATGTAGCACCCCATGCGTGAGCATCAGTATAATATGTACCGAATATGTAAGGCAGTAATAAAAAACTGAATAAAAACTGATAAAGGAACTAAAAGTAATCAGCAATAAAGGCTAGAGGTTAACCTATACGATCTCAAAAACATAACTGTAACTAATAGGTAATATTCAAACCAGAACCTAACCTGTCCCCCATAAGCCTGGAAGATACAAACAACCCAAAATAACCTACCTAGGCCCCCATAAGCCTCGGCAAGTACAAATCAATCTATATACCTCTATATGTATCACTGTAGCTACGCAGGCAAGCTGTGACTAACATACTCATCTTCTGAGGTGGTATCTGAGCCTTCTGGACTTCTGTAACTGTATCTGAGCCTTCTGGGCTCTTGTAATTGTATCTGAGCCTTCTGGGCTCCTGCAACTGTATCTGAGCCTTCTAGGCTCTTGTAACTCTACCCCGACCGCATAAGACTCTATGAGGGCCAGTGATGCCACTACGGCATAAGGGAAGTCCATAAGTGAATAGATTTCAATATGGCTCTACAGGCCTCAATCTAGTCCTTCCAGATATCATATAGCTCCTGTGAGCAATCTGTATCCCCGTAGGCAAGTATACATGAACTTAGCCCTTCTAGGCAACATATAGGTGGGCATCTTTTTGAGTAGCCAGATGCATTGGCCCCATCTAATAGTTGATAAGATCAATTATATAGGGTATCTCATAATCTATCAGTTTGCTAACAGATAGGGTAGTTTTCGGAGTGACCTATACGACAAGCTATAAATTGTATGAAGCTATACGGTCACTAGCAGTAGGTAGTTCACCTAGAAAGCTACCACCCAGTTCGTTCGGCAACCCTGGTACCACTAACTCGAAGGTAAGGATACTTTATCAAGATTCTAGTCCTGTAGGTGTCAAGGTATACCAACAGCCTATAGGTGAGCTTTACAATATATATAGGCATCAAAACAAAAAGTTATATCCCTAAGCTACACCTTATACTATCCAACTTAACAAGAAATGCTCAACAGCTAACCACAAGCCTCTATGGCTCGGTAAGGCAGCAGAACATCACTAGCCAATCTAGGCAGCAACAATACAAATCAGTAATCTCTGGGCCGCTTCTAACGAGAGGTAAAGCTGGAATAAGGCTAATCCTAACAAGGCAACTACACTACAACATCAATTCAATTTGTAGCAGCTAACTGCAACACACATAAACATGAACTACTATGAAAGCACAAGTCATATAACCTATACGACGAGAATAACTTGCCGAAAGAGGCTATCCTTAACATACCTCAATTGCTGAATTCCGTTCAACCAATCCTACTTCAATTAAGGGCTCTTAATCCCTCTATATCTTAGCTCATAGGTCAAGGGAATAGAGCTATTCTATCTCAAGAAGTAGGTCAGTAACATCATCACGCAAAGCACAATGGCAACAAGTCACAACGAGTTCAATTTGGTAGAATCTTATGAATTCATATAGATTAGAAAGTTAGAAGTACTTACTATCACTTGTAGACGTACTAGCCTTAGCTAGAGATGATTTCTATGACTTCCACCCACTAGGTCTCCATCGAACTAGGCCAATTTCAAAGATTCAACTACATAAATATGTTCTTCATAGCCCCAAGATTCACTACCCAAGAAGAATTTGCAATTGAATATGATTTGATAGCATAATTTGCCCTCAATTTGATGAAAATATAGAGAGGAAAATTGCTAGGCCGCTGCTCACTTTTTAGGAAATAATAAAATGAATTACACATCACACAACTTATATGTATGTATATATGGGAGGCGGTGGCAGGGGTCCGCAGCGTGCCTTCCATAGCACAGGAATAGGGGTGCGACACGCCACTCTATACGTAGGAGGGGGTCCATGACGCGGTGCCTATTGTTGCATGCCTTCGGTCTCCTTCCACCCGCTCGCTCGACGACACGCTCACCTATTCCTCCTTCGGCCCTTCTCCCGCATGTGTTGTACTCTAAGAACTCTCGACATGAACATGCACATGTTGAGACATTCGTCTTAGGTATTGCCAGAAAAGTTCCCCCCTTAGGGACATTCGTCCTCGAATGTAATTCAATCTTAAGAGACTCAGTTCTTAGGTATTGCCAGAAAAGTTTCGACAAAGCCTCCTCTGTAATATGGACTATCTGAAAACCTGAGACGCAGAAAGTCCAACATAGGAATCTCACGAAATGCTACAAACAACTATAAAACATAGCTCCACAACAAAAAGGCAAGCAACTAGCAACAACAGTAACAAAAACAATGATACAACACCTGAGAACTAACTTACCTCATTTTTAACTGTCTAAATCGGTGTGCTACCACCATAGGGTCTGGAATAAGTGAGGGTATCTAGACTTCATGTCATCCTCAACTTCCCAAGTCATTTCTTGTTATACCCCTGGGACCCAAGGATCCGACCTGGGAGCCAAAACGGTGGAAAACTAAAATTTCGCACTAGGTCACAGGACGAATCGTGAGGAGGCTCGTGAGGAGTGACCACGAGTCGTGAAGTGACTCGTGGTCCAGTAGGGTTAGCAGGGCATGTTGAGAGTCGTAGTCAGGCCTCAAGACTCGTGAGGTCTCCCATGGCCTAGACTGGTTGTTAGCAAGAAGGCATTGGGCAGTAGAAGCCACGGATGGTGACCACGAGTCGTGGTGTCTTCCATGAGGTCCCCTAGTTGTTTTGAGCAGTGCACCAGATGACTCATACCTACGAGTCATGGCCTGTGAGCACGAGTCGTCCAATCCCTCGTGGGGACTGGCCGTCAGCCAAATTCTGCGATTTTAGTAAGGGCTTTTCCGTAATTCCTAAGTCCTAGGGGCCTATACTACGTCGTTTAAGGCTCGTTTTATAGGTTTTTAAGAGGGGAAAACCTATTCTAAGCTAACTCATTCCATGCATGCAAACTTGAGGGGTTGAAAGAGGTGATTCAAGGCTAGTATTCAAGGTTTCCTTCCAATTTCCTCTTGGGTGATCAGAGAAGTGGTAGAATCATCCCTTCCAGTTATGTAGGGTTATGAGTTGGTGTTTACTTCCTCAACCATGCCCAAATCTCTAACTAATGGTGAGAAATTCCTATGATCAAGTTATAGGGTTTTTACCCAGTTGCATAGTCCTTCAATTTTTATACATGGGTATGATTCGATTATGTTTGTATGGATGAATTGTGAAGCTTGGGAAGATTTTAAATTATTTTCAATCAAAAATTGTGTTTTCTAAATTATGAAATAAAATGCCCGTGGATGAGAAGTTCATGAAGGAAAAGAAGGATGATGAATGTATGATGATAATGAGATTTGATGATGAAAAGCATGTTTTTAAAGCTAGCCATGATTATGATATTGTTTTCAAAATGAATTGAGTAGATCTAAGCATGATAAAGTTTTGGGCAAGACCCTTATATCGAGTATGATGATGTAGTATTTCTAAAGTAAGCTTACCACATGGTTTTGGAGTATATGCTTCCACTATCTTTGAGCTTGTGGTATGTTCAAAATAAAGCTTCTCATATACATGAATTCATAATTGAGATGTATGTTATCATTGAGCTTCATTTTCAAACGATGTCGATTTTATGCATGATTTCATTATTGAGCATTGTCAAATAACAATGTTGAGCTTTGTTTCATACGATGTTAAGTTTATGCATGATTCTATTGTTGAACTTCATCAATAGATGATGTTGAGCTTGTTATATATGATGTAGAGCATTGTATGACTTGGGAGAAGAGTCTAGCACCAAGCGGGCTAAAGATCGACCACCCTATGCTCCAAAACTAAGCGCCAACATAGATTGATACTATTATGTTATTTGGACCTCCCTTGTGAGCTAACCCCAGCCCTAATGGCCCATGAGCTTGATATCGATATCATGGTAACATCCTTAGTCCTAGCAAGATTTTGGATAGCTCTGCCCACTTAAGAGTGATAGCCGGGACCACGTAAGTTCTATCGTAGTATGTCGGTTAAGCGACGAGTCTCCTATTGTCTATATGATTTAGATTTGCATATTCATTACTCATGGCTATTATTTTAAACATGTATGTATAAAAAGCAAGGTTTGACTCATTGTTTAGCTTTTCTATAAATGTCACATTTCAGCTTTGAGTCATTCGAGTTAGTTATGATGTTATGAAGCTATGCATGGTCATATTATGAAAGGATTACGATTTCAGAATAAATGCATGGTCCCTTACTCTCAGACTTGAAAGCTTATGATATGTTTTGAATTATTTTAAATGATTTGCTTTACTTAAGCGGTTTTACTTACCTTGCATACTTAGTACATTCCACGTACTGACAGCATACCTTCTATGTTGTATTGTTCATGATACAAGACCCAACTTCCAGGCTCAGCCCTGGTCGTAGTCAGTTGTCAAAGTTAGCTCCTACCTGATTGGTGAGTCCTCATCCTTCGAGGGTTAGACTTTTAGTTTCCTTGTGTATATTCCGTTTCAGTATTGTTGAGTTAGTTGGGGTCTTGTCCCATCAACTCATCAAATTAGAGGCTTTTCAGACTTTGTATGTGTTTAGCTTCGGATGCTTATTCTGGTGTTATATTGAGTTAGACTTCCGCTAAGTTTATATTGATGATTTCTTCCATTTATCAAATGAGTTAGATGTATGCTTATGCCATGGGTTGACTTGGGGTCTCTCGGGGTCCCTTGTCCCATGTCTACAATCGGGGCCTCCGTTCGGATAGTGACAAACTTGGTATCAGAGCAATAAGTTTAAAGTGTCCTAGGGTGTCTAAAAGCCGCGTTAAATAGAGTCTTTTACATGGGTGTGAAGCGCGCCACACTTATGACGAAGAGGATACGAGACGTTTAGGAAATGTTCCCTTCTTTCATGATCTATGTCGTGTGATGAAAAGTCTTTCTATCCCTCTAATTCGTGTTATTCACGATTGTAGAATCATGGCTCCTCGAAGAATGAATAGAAGGAGGAATGGAGGTGGTGAAGGCCACGAGGAAGGAAATGGTTATGGGCATCAGCCAGCCCCACCAGTCCAGGAGCCTCAGACATCGGAGCCGGCTACCTATGCTGAGTTTCGAGCCTCTATTCAAACGCTTGCATAGGACTTGACCGCTCAAGTCCATCAGCAGGTCGTTGCTCATGTTCTACAAAATGGCAATGCAGCGGCGACTCAATCCAGAGACTTCTTGAGGATGAACCCACCGGAGTTCTTGGGGTCCAAGGTAGATGAGGACCCGCATGATTTCATTGATGAGATTGTCAAAATCACCCCAAGTCATGGGGGTGAGTAGTGTTGAGAGTGCAGAGTTGGCCTCCTACCAGTTGAAAGGGGTTGCGCATATCTGGTTTCGCCAATGGAAGGATAGCAGGGTCGCAGGAGCAGGTCCGATCATGTGGGAAGAGTTTCAGGTTGCATTCCTAGATCGATTCTTCCCTCGAAAGATGAGGGAGCTGAAGGCAGCAGAGTTTGTAAACTTGAAGCAGGGAAGGATGACAGTGCAAGAGTATTCCCTTGAGTTCACTCACATGTCAAAATATGCCCTGGAGTTAGTGGCTGACCAGAGGATGCGGGTGAGCAGATTTGTGCACCATATAGCAGGGTATTTAGACAAGGAGTGTCGGATTGCTATGCTTCACCGGGATATGGATTTCCCTCGTATAGTGTTGTACGCCCAGCATATAGAGGCGGCACATTTGAGAGAGAGGTAGGCCAAGAGGACCAGGATCGAGGACCACAAGTTCTCTCAGCAGAGGTCTGGCGGTGGGCACCGACAGCAGACTCACCAGAGATCATTAGCCCCGGTATCTTCAGCATTAAGTTTGCCATCCAGGCCTAAACATGATCATAGAGGGCGAGCATCAGGCTCGAGGGGTCAGAGTGGCACACCCGCAGATTCTAGCATCCCTACTTGTTGCAGATGTGGCTGAGGGCACATAGGCCAATGCTTGGCAAGTTCCGGTGCATGTTTCGAGTGTGGACAGCCCAGATACATGCTTCGAGATTGTCCAACTCCGAGAAAGGATTAGGTTGGGGACAGGGGCCCAGCTTTTAGTTTAGCAGCCCCTCCCACATGCTCAGCACATCAAGGGGCATCTACTAGCACAGCTGGCGGTCAGCGTTAGAACAACTTCTATGCTTTAGCTTCCCGTCAGGAGCAGGAGGTCTCCCCGGATGTGGTTACTGGTATGTTTCAAGTTTTCCGTATTGATGTTTATGCTTTGCTAAATCTGGAGGATAGCCTATCTTTTGTGACACCATATGGGGCCAGTAGCGTCGGAGTCAATCCCGATGTCTTGTCAGAACCCTTCTCTTCCACTCCAGTAGGTGACTCAGTTATAGCTAGACGGGTGTATAGAGGTTGCCCAGTCTCAGTCCTTCATAAGGTCACCTCAGCAGAGTTGATAGAGTTATCCATGATCTATTTCATTGTTATTCTCAGCATGGATTGGTTATTTGCATGCTATGCTTCAGTTAATTGTAGAACCGGTCAGTAGAGTTCAGATTTCCGGGTGAACTAGTCTTAGAATGGAAGGTAGTTCAGTTGTGTATGTAGGTCGATTCATTTCCTACCTTAAGGCCAGGAAGATGATTTCTAAGGGTTACATGTACCATCTAGTTAGGGTTAAGGATGTCGAGTCTGAAACGCCGACTATCCAGTCAGTTCCAGTAGTACGTGAGTATCCAGAAGTCTTTCCTGATGATTTGCCAGGTGTCCCTCCCGAGCGGGAGATTGATTTCAGTATAGATTTTCTTCCCGAAACGCAGTCTGTATCTATTCCGCCCTACAAAATGGCTCTAGCCTAGCTAAAGGAGTTGAAGGACCTGTTAGATAAGGGCTTTATTAGGCCGAGTAAGTCTCCATGGGGTGCACCAGTGTTATTTGTTCGGAAGAAGGATGGTTCGCTTTCAGATGTGCATTGACTATTGCTAGTTGAACAAGGTCACCGTTAAGAACAGGTATCCATTACCCAGGATCGATGATTTGTTTGACCAGCTTCAGGGTGCCAAGTGTTTCTCCAAGATTGATCTCAGATCTGGGTATCACCAGCTCAGGCTTCGGGAGAGCGACATCCCGAAAACCGCTTTCAGTGCTCGGTATGGTCACTACGAATTTGTTGTTATGTCTTTTGGACTAACCAATGCCTCTACTACTTTTATGGATCTAATGAATAGGGTGTTCAAGGCATATTTGGACATGTTCATGATTATGTTCATTGATGACATCCTTATATACTCTCGAAGCGAGGAGGAGCATGTCGCTCACTTGAGAGTAGTGCTTCAGACCCTCAAGGATCGTCAATTGTATGCAAAGTTCAACAAGTGTGAATTTTGGTAGAACTCAGTTGCATTTTTGGGCCATGTAGTATCGAGTGAGGGCATGAAGGTAGATTCTCAAAAGATCGAGGAAGTGAAGAATTGGCCCAGTCCGGTGAACCCATCAGATATCAGGAGCATTTTGGGCTTAGTGGGTTACTATCAGAGATTTGCTGAGGGTTATTCATCTATTGCAGCACCTTTGACCAAGTTGACTCAAAAGAAGGTAAAGTTCCAATGGTCGGAGGCTTGTGAGAAAAGCTTCCAAGAATTGAAGACTCGACTCACTTCAGCACCAGTGTTGACCCTACTCGAGGGTACCGATGGTTTTGTGGTGTATTGTGATGCTTCGAGAATCAGACATTGGTGTGTGTTGATTCAGCATGGGAAAGTGATAGCACATGCCTCAAGAAAATTGAAGGTTCATGAGAAGAATTACCTGACCCATGATCTTGAGTTGGCCACGGTGGTATTTGCATTGAAGATATGGTGGCATTACTTGTATGGCGTCCACGTGGATGTATTCACCGATCACAAGAGCTTGCAATATGTGTTCACGCAGAAAGATCTCAATATTTGGCAAAGCAGGTGGTTGGAGCTACTAAAGGATAACGACATGAGTGTCCTTTACCACCCGGATAAGGCTAATGTGTTAGCGGACGCACTTAGTAGGCTCTGTATGGAGAGTGTGTCCAACGTGGATGAGGGAAAGAAGGAATACTGGTAAGAGATGTCCATCGACTTGCAAGGTTGGGAGTTAGATTGGTCGATTCCACCGATGGTGGCATTGTTGTGCAAAACGGGTCAGAATCGTCCTTGGTGACTGATGTGAAAGCTAGACAAGATGAGGACCCAATTTTGGTAAAGCTGAAGGAAGCCGTTCGAAGTCAGAAAGTGGAGGTTTTCACCCAAGGGGGAGATGGGGTGTTGCGGTACCAAGGTCGTCTATGTGTTCTAGATGTTGATAGTTTGAGGGACCGGATATTGTATGAGGCACATGGATCCAGGTACTCAATCCATCCGGGTGACACCAAGATGTATCATGATTTGCGAGAAATATATTGGTGGAACGACATGAAGAAGGATATTGTAGAATTAGTAGCTAAGTGCCCAAACTGTCAGCAAGTGAAAGTCGAGCATCAAAGGTCGGGAGGTATACTTCAGGATATTAGCATTCTCACTTGGAAGTGGGAAGAGATTAATATGGATTTATTACAGGCCTACCTCGTACACGCCGACACTACGATTCTATTTGGGTGGTGGTGGAAGGTTGACCAAGGCTGCACATTTTCTATCGATCAAAACCACAAATTCAACGGATGATTATTCCAAACTGTATATCTTGGAGTTGGTGCGATTACATGGAGTGCTCTTGTCTAAAATCTCAGACCGAGGTACTCAGTTTACCTCTCAATTTTGGTGGTCTTTCCAAAAAGGGCTTGGGACTCAGGTTTAGTTCAGCACAACATTTTATCCACAAATGGATGGTCAGGCGGAGCGGACAATCCAGACTCTCGAGGACATGTTGAGAGCTTGTGATGGACTTTAAAGGTAGTTGGGATGATCATTTGCCCTTGATCGAGTTTGCTTATAATAACAGTTACCATTCTAGCATCCAGATGGCACCATTCGAGGCTCTTTATGGAGGAGGTGTAGATCGCACATCTAATGGTTTGAGGTTGGTGAGGCAGCTATGATATGACCTGATTCGGTTCATGAAGCTATGGTGAAGGTTCAGTTGATAACGGACAAGCTAAAAACTGCTCAGAGTCGCCAAAAGTCATATGTTGATATGAGAAGGAGAGAGTTGGAATTTGAGGTGGACGATTGGTATTTCTGAAGTTGTCTCCCATGAAGGGAGTCATGCGGTTTGAAAAGAAAGTAAAACTCAGTCCCCGCTATGTTGGTCCCAACCGGGTTATGAGAATATTTGTTAAGGTAGTGTTATACCCCGTAAGATTTCCGACACCTAGATGGCCTATTCGTACGTTGGTTAAGCATATTTGAAAGCCATACGTGCTAGAGAAAGGCCCGGGAAAGGATCGGACAGGTAACCTGTCGAACCATCGCGGAAGGAGCCGAGGCAGAGCCCCTCTGCAATGGCAACATGTCACGGAGGTGGAGCCTCCGCGTTGGCTCCATGACACGTTGGGCCTATACAAGACCAAGTATATAAAGCCCCACTTCGGTTTTAAATGAAATAATCTTTATATTTTCCAGTGAAAACAGAGAGAAAAACCAGAGAGGAGAAAGGGATGAAGGTTCCTTGATAATTTCCTTTCAATTACGCTGCCAAACATTATCCAAACTTAAATTAACTCCAAATACCGAAGTATTTAGCAGCAGGGAGCATTCCTACGGATTTATTTCGCGAAATTTGGCCGACAAATCGTCGTGCTACCGGACTAAGGTAAGTGGAATTGCTCCAAACTAGTGTCTGTGTTCCTAGCTGTGGAGTGAATACTTCTCCCTTCTGGACTTCTGAAAAATAGTAAGTTTTCGACCGTCTTTCGATAAGCCTAAGTTTAGGCTATAATTATATCGAAAGTGACGTCGTCCTGCAGAATAATATTGTATTTAGTACTAATTGACGTGTTTATGAATGCAGTTGGGGAGATTTAGCTGGAATACTGACCGAGCCTCGTCCGACGATCGAATAACTCGAGGTTAAGGTATGTGAAGTTGTTCTTCGGCAAGTTAGTAAACCTTAGCTTGATAAATCATAGTAAACTCCGTATTTGAAACTCTCGGAGTTGAATGTTGAGAATTAAGCGAGTCTAACAGATTCTGAGTTGTGTTGCCGTATCATATTCAGTCCGAAAGTTAGTAAAGCATGCGCCAAAGGGCGAGTTAGCATTCCAGATCCAGTATAGCTTATTCTATGATTAGCAAGCATGTTGTAGAATAAAAAGATATAGATTCTCAGAATAAAAGCTAGTAAAGTAAAATCAGATAGACAAACAGTTTTATGGCTACAGATTAGCCATTCAGACAGATAGTATCCCGGCTACAGATTAGCCAGGCAGTTAAATAAAGATGTCAGAATCAGTATAATCAGTAAGAATCAGTTCAGTATAGAAACAGATCAGAATAAGAAATCAGATTTCAGATAGTCTTTTTCAGTTATACATGCTTGCTATCTATATGTGCTATTTGTTTGTTGAGACTTGATGTGGCGTGAGGGCACCCTATTGAGCGTCCTCGCTGCCCCTGGGTTGGTAATCGTGTCGCCCAATGGGCGGGTGGGTTTTACGTCACTCCGAGGAGTGGCATGCCGTCCCTAGTTTGGATGAAGATGGGATGAAGCTTTCCCCATAGCAGTCAGATCAGCATTACAGGTGCAGCTCCGATTTCAGATAGCCCTGTTGAGTTTTGTGTCTAGGGAACCAGACCCTATCTGTTACTGTCTGTACATTCAGTTATTATAGGTGTAGCTCCGGTTTCAGGTAGCCCCTTTGAGTTGTGTCCGGGGATCCAGACCCTACCTGTTACTGTCCACACAAGAGTCCTCCGGACCCAGACACGGTTGCTTATATCGGAGGTTATGGCCCGAGATAGAGACCCAGGGGGCCGGTAGAGGAGCTCCGAAGTGAGCAGATGAGTGGAGTGACTTATTTTTGGCTGGTTTTGACCCGGGTAGGGGTATATAGATTGTTTGCTTGCTTGGCGCCATCCGGCTTATGGGGGTTGGTATTGGCTCTTGCTTGCTAAATATATATGTATTTATGTGCTTTATATATATCAGTTAATAGACAGCAGGCCGCCGTGACTTCAGACACGCTCCTGCCTATTAGTGTAGAAAGGTTTGATCTAGTTCCTATCAGCTCTTCAGATTCAGTTATCTTCTGCTCACAGACTTGTTAGTTATGTTATCTCTATTAAGTTGTATTGTTTTAGTTGCTTTGCATACTCAGTACCAGTGATACTGACGCCCAGTGGGGCGCTGTATTACTTGCCTGCAGGTACTCATAAACGAGGAGGCGATCCCTCGTGATCCTAGCCAGCGCAGAGTCATCAGCTCCTGTCATCCGGAGCTTGATATTTCAGAGGTTTATATCATTTTCTTTTGTTGTACAGTATGGGTAGGCCGGGGCCTTGTCCCGACCATCTTATCAGTAATCTTAGAGGCTTGCAGTCTGTATATATTTCCCTGTGGTCAGTTGAGCCGGTCGTGTGAGGCCGTGCAGTTGTTATAGCTGTTTAGCATTTTAGTTATGTTGGTCGTGTGAGGCCTTTGTTTGATAGTTGTGGTGACCTTGCCGGTCACGTAGTTATCCAGCATTTTATTGTTGAGTTACAGATAACTAGACAGCATGGTGGCCTTGTCGGCCCGCATAGGTTTCCCCCTTTTAAGTATGTTTCTGGTTAGCTGAAGTTTCATACAGGTGGCTATAGGCCTAGTCGGCCGAAGGCTGTGTTTACAGCCGTTATATAGCCCGTTGTTTCCAGAAATCTGAGTTAAAGCCAGCCAGGCACCAAATGTGCTCAGGCTCAGTAGTCTAGCAGTTCAGGTCCTAATAGGGCACCAGGTGCCAGTCATACCCCCCAAGGCGGGGTGTGACAAACTTGGTATCAGAGCAGGCCGTGTCCCAGGGAGTCTGCAAGCCGTGTTAAGTAGTGTCTTGTCTATGGATGTGTTGTGCACCACATACTATAGGCAGGAGGCTGCGAGGCATAATAGGATGGTTACTCTTCTTTCGTACTCAGTCGTGCCATAGCACAATACAGTATAGGGTCGAGTTCCTAAAACTTATCATATCCTTTGTCTACAGATAAGAATGGCAGATCAGCAACACCCTGCCACAGGCAGGAGATTAGACACAGTAGCAGGAGAAGGCACCAGCAGGATGCCTCAGCTTCAGTCAGAGTTAGCCCGATCTGAGGGCGATATAGAGGCTTCATCACAGCCCTCTCAGCAGTCCCCCTCACATCAAGAACCGTTGGGCACTACACCGCCCCTGATAGTTCCTGTGCCTTCGCCATCAGATCAGGAGGTTCGTAGCGCTGTGGTTATGTTGGCCCAGATGATGGCCACACAGCGCCAGTCGGTACCACCTGTAGCAGCAGAGCCTTCGAGTGGGTCAGGTAGTTCCAGGGTCAGGGAATTTTTGGCACTAGGTCCTCCACAGTTCACTGGGTCAGATCAGGCAGAGGACCCTCAGGACTTTCTAGATCAGATGTAGAGAATTTTCGGGGTTATGCATGTGACCCCTTCAGAGTCTGTTGAGTTGGCAGTGTTCCGGTTGCGGGACATAGCAGTACTATGGTACGAGAGTTGGGAAAGGTCCCGAGGGAGAGATGTTACCCCTCCGACCTGGACCAGCTTCTCGGAGGCCTTCCTAGACCGTTACTTGCCACGAGAGATCCGGCAGGCCCGGATGGACCAGTTTTTGCATCTGGAGCAGGGGGCGAGGAGCGTACGCGAGTATGCTTTACAGTTTGACTCCTTAGCCTGTTATGCTCCAGCATTTGTTGATACCATGCCAGCGAGAGTTCACAGATTTATCATGGGTCTGAATCCGGAGTATATTGAGGCATGTATAACGACAATATTGCGAGAGGATATGGATATCGCCCGAGTACAGGCCTTTGCTCAGACCATTGAGGGTCTTAGACAGCGGCAACAGAGTAGTAGACAGACCAGTCAGGAACAGCGCCACAGAGACAGGCCAGATGACATACAAAGGGAAGCTCAGAGAGGACCCAGGCCTCGACTATCAGATAGACCCCCTAGACCCCCACCTCCACCACAGCAGCAGCAGCGAGGTAGATATGTTCGTAGAGGGCAGTCAGAGCCCAGTGGCAGTTCCAGAAAAGTAGAATCTCCGCAGCAGAGAAGGGGAGAACAGAGCAGATTTGCACCCTCACCCTGCCCCTTTTGTAATCGACCACACTCCAGAGCTTGTAAATATGGCTTCACCGGGTGTTATATTTGCGAACAAGAGGGACATCGGATGAGAGATTGTTCGACCAGAGGTCAGGGGAGTAGAGACAGCCAGGACAGGGGATCCGCAGGGCCACGAGCCCCGACAGCCTCAGCGGGGCGTTGGCCTTCAGGTTTAGTAGGCAGAGGCCGAGGTAGATCAGGAGCTTCCAGTTCAGGTACGGGCTCAAGCCGTACTTATGCACTACCAGGGAGACATGATTCAAAGGCATCTCCAGATGTAGTGACAAGTATGCTGACTATCTGTACATGCCCTGCTTATGTATTGATTGATCCAGGATCCACCTTGTCATATATTACCCCATTTGTGGCACGAAAGTTCAATATTGCACCAGAATTATTACAGCAGCCATTTTCAGTATCCACGCCCGTCGGTGACTCTATTATAGCTAGTAGAATTTACCGAGGGTGTACAGTGGAGGTTGCTGACCGCCAGACTACAGTAGATCTGGTAGAGCTAGAAATGATAGACTTCGATGCCATAATGGGTATGGATTGGCTAGTGCCGTGCTACGCCAATGTAGAATGTTGGACCAAGACGGTCCGATTCCACTTTCTAGGGGAGGCAGTGCGAGAGTGGAAAGGCAGCACAGCTACTCCAAAAGGTAGGTTTATTTCCTACCTTCAGGCGAGGAAATTGATAACTAAGGGATGTATCTATCACCTAGTCAGAGTTCAGGATGTTCGGGCAGAATCCCCGACACTCCAGTCTGTTCCGGTGGTGAACGAGTTCCCTGATGTGTTTCCAGATGAGTTACCTGGTGTTCCCCTAAAAAGGGAAATAGATTTTGCTATTGATTTATTACCAGGCACTCAGCCTATATCAATTCCTCCTTATCGTATGGCTCCTGCAGAACTTAGAGAGTTGAAGGAGCAGTTGAAAGATTTGCTAGATAAAGGTTTCATCAGGGCGAGTACTTCGCCATGGGGTGCGCCGGTTCTATTTGTGAGGAAGAAAGATGGCTCGCTCCGTATGTGCATAGATTATCGGCAGTTGAACAAAGTTATAGTAAAGAATAAGTATCCGCTTCCCAGAATAGATGATTTGTTTGATCAGCTACAAGGGGCCAGATACTTTTCCAAGATTGACTTGCGGTCCGGATATCACCAAGTTCGAGTTCGTGAAAGAGATATTCCCAAAACGGCGTTCAGGACCCGATATGGACACTTTGAATTCCTAGTTATGTCCTTTGGGTTGACGAATGCCCTAGCAGTATTCATGGACCTGATGAACAGTATTTTCAGACCATAGTTGGACCTGTTCGTGATCGTGTTTATTGATGATATTCTGGTGTATTCTCGCTCTAAAGCAGATCACCAGACTCATTTTTGGACAGTGCTCCGAATTCTCAGGGACCGCCAGTTATATGCTAAGTTTTCCAAGTGTGAATTCTGGCTTAATTCAGTAGCCTTTCTAGGGCATATTGTGTCGGATGCAGGTGTACAGGTTGACACGCAGAAGATAGAAACAGTCAAATCATGGCCTAGGCCTACCACTCCGACTGCAGTCCGTAGCTTTCTGGGATTAGTGGGATATTACAGGAGGTTTGTTGAAGGGTTCTCCACCATAGCAGTACCTCTGACTAAACTGACGTAGAAAGCAGTAAAGTTTCAGTGGACAGAAGCATGCGAGCAGAGCTTCCAGGAATTGAAAGACACATTAACCTCCGCCCCAGTGTTAGCATTACCGGAAGGTACAGAGGGTTATTCAGTGTATTGCGATGCATCAGGCATTCGGTTAGGTTGTGTGTTGATGCAGCGTGGTAAAGTGATTGCATATGCTTCCAGACAGCTGAGGAAACACGAAAAGAACTACCCTACCTACGACCTGGAGTTAGCCGCAATGATCCACGCCTTAAAAATGTGGAGACATTACCTGTATGGCGTCCATGTTGATATTTTTACAGATCATAAGAGCCTACAGTATATCTTCACTCAAAAGGAGTTGAATTTGCGGTAACGTCGCTGGTTGGAGCTGTTAAAGGATTATGACGTGAATATTCTGTACCACCCGGGAAAGGCCAATGTTGTAGCAGATGCTCTCAGCCTAAGTCAATGGGAAGTTTGGCGCATTTGCAGCTCGAGCAGCGGGAATTGGTCAGGGAGATACATCAGTTAGCCAGCTTAGCTGTTCGTGTAGTAGAAACAGAGGACAACAGAGCGGTAATTCATAACACCGCTGTGTCGTCATTAGTTGTGGAAGTAAAAGAACGGCAGTATGAGGATCCTGACCTAGTTCAGCTTAAAGATTATATTCCGCTAGGGAAGGCGCTAGAATTCCGGATAACAGAGGATGGAGTGCTGAGTTGTAAAGACCGTTTATGTGTTCCCAATGTTTCAGGCCTCCGCCGGCAGATCATGAACGAGGTACATTGCGCCCGCTATTCTCTCTACCCTGGCGCAACAAAGATGTACCATGATATCAAAGAAAACTACTGGTGGCCAGGTATGAAAAGAGAAATTGCCGAATTTGTAGCCCAGTGTCCTAACTGCCAACAGGTGAAAGCAGAACATCAGAAACCAGGCGGCTTGGCTCAGGACATAGCTGTGCCTCTCTGGAAATGGGAAGCCGTGAATATGGATTTTGTAGCAGGATTACCCCGTACCAGACACAGACATGACTCTATATGGGTGATAGTTGACAGATTGACAAAATCAGCTCATTTCCTGCCAGTGAGAATGTTCGGGTGTTTCGGTAGGGGTTAAAAACCGACACGCAAGTGCACGTGGTCAAACAAGTGGTCAAACAAGTAATAAAGTGGCTAAGTAGCAAAGTATCGATCCAAGGAGGCTCAAGATATGTAAAGTTGCCTAGTTTACTATATTCCTATTTTACTTCTAATTATGCTAACAACAATGTAACCAACAGTTACTTGAGTTTTTGTTTCTAAACTATATATACTAAAATTAATAACAACTATTTACTGTGAATTTAGACAATGGATATGAACATGCCAAGGTTAAGAACAAGTAATGAACTTGATAATCATGATAATTTGGTTAATCTCTTCTTCATGTTGCTAGCCAAGAACATTCGCCTAGAAATTAAAACTCTCGTATTTAATTTCACTTTAGAATCATAAACCATCCGTCTACATTTCTGTGATCAAATGCAATTTATGACCTAGCAATACAATTCCGGTTCCTAAATTGACTAATACGGCTTTCAAGTATATTTCTATCAGGAAAGCACATCAAAACCCAATTTTCCCAAATCAAGTTAAGAACAATACCCTATTAATTCACAACTTTCCAATTTCTTGCTCTTTCGAGTGGAATTGGACTTTTTAGATGTACATTAATGTCGGCCACACACTAATGCAGTAAGAACAAGAATTAATAGAACAACATGGAAGAAGAAGAAGAAAACCATATCAATTATAATCAAAATTCATTACAAGTGACAAAACCTCAGCAAGGAAGAGAATTAGCCACTCATTTGTGGATTGATCATCCTAAAATGAGTGTAAATCATACGTACAATTGATAGAAAGAAGAAAAGAAGAGAAGAAATCCCTTAGCTTTTTCGTTCCTCAACTGCTCCTAACCCACGTCCTTGCTCTCCACTTCTGAACTCAGTCTAAAAACTAAAAACTACTTAAAATACACCTAAGTGTCCTATTTATACTAGTGGGAAATGTTTCCCGAAATAACAAGCAACGTGTCACGGAGGCCAACGCGGAGCACTGCCTCCGTGACACGGCGTGGACGCGGACCTTCACTGGAATTTCAGGGTCCGGTAAATTAGCCTCAACGTGGCACGGAGGCCAACGCGGAGGCCTCTCTCCGTGCCACGGAGCTGACGCGATGGCACACTGGAAATTGCCATTTTAATTCCTGTTCAGGCAGTGTGCTACCGCGATGGTAGCGTGGCACGGCTCCATCGCGGAGCCCCTATAAAATGTGCATTCCAATGTCTTTTCCGCGCTCGCATCCAAGTCCAACTCTGATATAGTTCCAACATGCATTTTAGCTCCTAAAAATCACATTTACCTGCAAAACAAATGCTAATCATGTTGGTTAGTATAAATTCGCGTTTTATTACCAATTACATGATATTATATACACATTGCACAACAAACAAGGTAAAAATGATACGTTTGAGTATCACTTGGGCATATAAATCTGCCCAAGATCACTTACCCCACACTTAAATCCTTGTTCGTCCTCGAACAACATATACACAAATCATGCAAATTACATCCCAACCTTCGTCACTATGGTGCGACCATTTACGCTACGGTCATACCGATTATTCAATTTTTTCAAATCATCACGAAAACATGCTTGGTCTTACAATACAATGACCTTTAATACATCAAGACTTCCTAGACCTTTAAGAATTGATTCTTGATATCGGCAAACTCATGCAAATCAGCTAATCAAGAAATCCGACACGAAAATCAATCTTTCCTCAAGAATGTGCCCTCACAACTCGAGAGAATCTTCCCCTTTATGTTCATGCAGCACACAAACATTCAAGTAGGGGCATACAAAAATTAATTTCACTCACTCTCCCAAAAGAATTCACATGCCTCATGTCATGACCCATAAGCTTGCCCTTAGTGTATTACTCCACTAATATAAAGAAATGCAATGTAAGATCACGTAGGACTTTAATGGGTTGTAACGGGGCTATGGATCTAGTATATATATATTGGATTAGCCAATAATAGTCGCTAGCATCCTTAAGCGCCTTTTCAACTCATTCCCATCGACTTATGGACATTGTTCCTCTCTTTCCTCTTTTTCTCCCATTCATGCTGGTTTCCTTTCGTATAGCCCATTTCATCAAACACACTTGACACAAAACAAAGGGTTTTCATGTACCCTCACTATCATTTAATTATAGCAAGTGCCTCTTCAACATCATCTTTTCTTTCTTCACTCTGCTTTTCTTTTTCTTTTCACTCTTTAACACTTTGGGAAACATTGTCTTTTCTTTGTAAGCGCTTAAGAGTTTCGTATAGAATTTAAGGCTAATGAAAAGAAGGAATAAAGCTTAGTTTATACAAGTTTGGACAAAAGAAAGAAAGAAATCGGCTAAAGGCTCAACGGGCTGACTAGGGTATACAACATATAAAAAGGTAGAATTTGACAAGAAAAAAATGGAATCTATCGGTTAAAACAAAGAAATGCCTACATCCTTTCCAACACAACACTTCCTTCATTTCGTTTTGTATACACACCAGGCAAGTTCTAGACAATTCACAATGGCATGGAATAACAATACCTCACTTCACACTTCGTGCACATGCTCGAATCAAGATGCATTCACAGACTCTCTAATTAGCCAATCACATGAATTCAAAATTAAGCCTCAATCATACTGAATCAAATTCTATAGCCTAGGTAACTCAACATATTTATCAAATTGCATGCTTTCAAACGAATCATTTTCACATTTTGAACATCGGTTACACACGCAATGAAATTTTAGCAACCATAAGTAACTACAGTTTATTGATGCAATCCACCAAAGAAAAACTAAAACCAAATAAAAATCCTACTCCTACCGACTACATTTCCCTTAAGACGGTCGTCATCCATCCATCATAGGGAACGGTCACTAACTATGACATCGGTTCAATGGGACTATTCTCGGTAAAAGAACCGAAAACAAACTCCGAGAAACCCAAAAAAATAAAAATCGAAAAATTTTGCAACACATCGATCATTTCTATAGAAAGAAAATATTTACAAGTGCAAAATATTTTCGCACAAATTTGTGAAAAATATCTATCATCTCGATAGAAAAAAATATTTACAAACTATTTACAAAATATTTACACTGGCAACCATAACTTTTCATAACACACATCATTAGCCACAAAACAAATATATACAGATACATCACCAAACAGTTCACAACAGGGAAAGCACAAACATTCATCCAAACCAAGGAAAAACATACAGCAAATTAGAGCCCAAGTCCCAGCACCTAGCTACTCCCCACCCCACACTTAAATCGAACACTGTCCCCAGTGTTCACAGAAATTACAACACAAAAAATTCGGGTGGTGGAACTCCCTGATTAGTTGAAATATTCGACTTCTTCATCCGGTGCTGCGGCCTCATCGCCCAAGTCTGAATCAGCTCCATCGTCGTCAACGGACTCCACATCGGAGTCCTCCCGACGCGTCTCCTCATCAGTAGGGACATCGTCATCCGTCGGCTCCACGAAGGCTGGTCCCACCCGACATAAGGCTCTGGCATTCTCACCAAAGGGGTAGTCCAGCTCCAGCTGCCATAATTCTTCCTCGGTGGCTGGTCTCCCACCAATCCGTAGCTGTAGCATCTGCATGCCAAACATACGGGCCATGTACTGATCGTCACGAGCATGTCGCTCGCCCAAAGTCAGTACTGGTCCGTGTGTAGTGTCGGGGGCCTTAGTCTTTGTCACATCGAGGGCCCTCCGCTCCAACTGCGGAATGTAGTCCAAGGCTTCTTCCTCAATGTCGAGGCCTCGGAGGAAGGTGGTGATGAGTCCACCAAACCCGTATCTGTGGCCCTGGTGCATTCTGGCTCTCTTCATGGCGGATATTATTACCGCCCCAACATTAATCTCAAGCCCTTTCATAAGGGCATACACCAAGTAGACACGGTCCCGGGTCACGTCCGTCATATGAACTCCCGGGATCAAACACAAACACACAATCTTCAGCCATATTCTGGCCTCCCTGTTCATCTGCGAATAAGGTAGCGTCTGGTGGTAACCCCTCTCCTTATGTCTACTCCATCGGGCTGTGGATCGAGCCCCACACAACATACGTCTGATGTCGGTGTACGGTGGGGTGATGTTTAGCTGGCGGAGAACGTGGGCGTCTGTGTCCCGCGCTCCAACGATGGCATTCAGCTGCTGGGGTTCCAGAGTGACAATCTGCCCTCTGATTTTCACTGTGTGGCTTCTGATGGCCGGGTTCCAATTTGCGTAGAACTCTCAGACCAAGTGAAGGTTGCACTCCTTGGGCTCCTGAAAGATAAAGCTGAGCCCAGCTGCTGTAATTCTCTGTACAATGCGAGGGAACTCCTGTGCGAGTGGTTCCCGTGCAATATGTTCTTCCGGGAAGTACTTGCTCTCCTTATGCTTATTATACCATTTCTTTCCTTCCTCGGTTACCCATCTTGTTCCGTATTGGCGGCGTTGGCCGCGCGAAACAGCGGGTGCAGCTGGGACTGCGGTGCCCAGTCTCATCCTTTTCCTACCGGTGCCTGAGGTAGAAGCACCCTTGCCTTTATCTTGTCTGCTCGCCATTGTACCTGTCAATTTACACAAACAAGCACAAAGTTAAGCTAAAAACTTGTTAACTTCGGCTAAGGTCGGGTTACACAACATTTACCCCACACTTAGGCCTTAGCTACTTCTACGAATTACGGCAAGGATAACTCTAATTACACCACAGACAACACTATACACTTCATGCTTAGTGCGTTCACAAAAGAATTTCGACAGCATAACGGTTAGCGTACTACTCAGACTTCATACAGCTAATCCCAATCCTACTATCGCTAACAATTCACACATCGCACTTCGCAACAAAAACAACAACAAAATAAAAACAACGATAAAAACATTCTATATACAATCTAACCAATTTACACACTTTTTGCATTTTCCCAAAAAGAATTCGAGAATTTGTCGTCTTTTAACATTTACACAATATTTACCACGACTTCTCTCAAATTACAAACACACCCCGGCATCTAATTTGCCGACTTATCAAGTCACTCAAGTTAAATTCAACAACTCATGCCCTAGAATACAATTCTATAATCAAATTCGAATTATTTACGCAATCGATAAGTTCAAACGCTAAATACAACAATCCAAACATATATCAATCACAAATAATCCAACATTCATGTTTAATTTCTACCTAGGGTGATATATCTCACCTCACTTGCCCAAATATGACTAAAATCGCCAAAAAATTGAGATAGACGATGAAAACATACCTTTGAATTGAGAAACCGAAGAAACTTGACGTATTCCTTGCCTAGGAACGTGGCACGGTGCTTGGGGAGGGGGAAATAGGTGTTTTGGTCGTGGAGGGAAGACGGAATGGGAAGAAATGGGGCGAAATCGGGGGTTTTAATTTAAGAAAACACGCGGGTCACCCGGCAACCCGGTGTGACCCGGCACCAAATACACGGCAACGTGTCACGGAGGGTAACGCGGAGACCCTCCTCTGTGACACGGAGCCAACGCGTTGGCTTACTGGAATTTTTTGAAAAATCCGGATTTTGCCTTCAATGTGTCACGGAGTGTAACGTGGAGCCCTACCTCCGTGACACGGCGCCAACGCGCCAGTGCACTGTTTCTTCAATTAATTTAATTTTTCATACCTTGCCTCATTTTCTCGATTCCATGTATATTTCCTCTGTTATACCTGAAAATCACCTCACTAAATAAAAATTGGTTAGATTAATAGATTTCCCTAACTAAAATAAAAAATACTAACTAAAATGAAAATCTAAACCTAATCAAGAAAAGAAAAAGAAAAATAACAATTGGAAATAAAAAATAAAAACAAAAATAAAGATAAAAATTAACTACACTGTGCAAAAAGAAGAAAAATAAAATATTTTTCTCACGGGTTGCCTCCCGTGCAGCGCCTGGTTTACCGTCGCGGCTCGACGTCCTTTATGCTCACTTGTCTACTAGGGTGATGGACGATTTGTCCCGATCATGGTCATCCCCCCAGTAGTTCTCAACCTTATCCGGTGGCCTTCCTAGTAACTCTCGGGAATCACTCATTCCATTAGCATTCCCATGATCAATCACATTGATCACCGAGAGTTCCTTATAAACAGTCGGGAGCTTAGGTACCTTGTACACATCGAACACTTCGACCTTGTCATGTGCTTGCATCGTGAGTTGACCCGCAGCTACATCAATTAATGCTTTTCCGGTTGCCAAAAAGGGTCGTCCCAAAATAAATGGGACTTCAGCATCTGGTTCAAAATCCAGAACAATAAAATCGACCGGAAAAATGAGGGAGCCTACTTGCACTAACACATCCTCAACAATGCCATCCGGCTTAGCTAAAGACCTGTCTGCTAGCTGCAAGATTACCGTTGTAGGTCTAGGACTCCCTAGACCTAACTTTCTGAATACCGAAGATGGCATCAGATTTATGCTTGCCCCCAAGTCGCATAATCCACGAGCTCGGATACTTTGCCCAATCGTAAGTTGGATAGTAAAACTTCCAGGGTCTTTCAGTTTTATGGGCAACCTATTCTGAATACGGGAAGTGCATTCCTCCGTTAAAGCTACCGTGGCATACTCAGTCAAACGACTTTTGTTAGCCACGATGTCTTTAATATATTTCGCATATTTTGGCACTCCCTGCAAGACATCAACAAGAGGTAAGTTAACATGTACCTGTTTAAGTACCTCCATGAATTTCTGGAAACACGCCTCCTCCTTGTGTTTCTTCAGTCGTTGAGGGAACGGGGGTGGAGGCATTTCTGGTTCAGCTTCTTTAGTCTTCCCCTTATCTGAGATTTGCTCTCCCTCAACATCTGCTGCTCCTGACTTTTGAGGCGGTCTTTCCGGTTCCACCTCCTTTAACTGCAAACCACTCCTCGTGGTCACTGTATTTACCTGCTTCGGATTAGGATTCGTGTCGCTAGGTAGTCCTCCTCTATGTCTCGTATTTTGGGAGTCAGCAAATTGCCCAAACTGATATTCAAGAGCCTTGGTCGCCAATTGATTATTCTTCACTTCGGCTTCCAATTTAACATAGTCAGCCTGCAATTGCGCCTGATTAGCGATCATGGTTTTGAACATCTCCTCAATGGTAGGTGATGGTGGTGGAGGAGGGGCATTGTGATTTCTGAATTGAGCTTGATAATTTTGTTGCCCTCCTTGATTTCTCTGCATACCCTGACCAGAACTTTGGCCTTGTTGGTTGTTGCTACCCCATGAAAAATTCGGATGGTTTCTCCAATTTGAGTTGTAGCCACTACCAAACTGCTGCTGATTTCTCTGTGCATTGCCCACAAAGTTAACAGAATCAGGATCTGCACCACAGCATTCAGCTGAATGCTCACTACTACCACACACTTCACACCACATCTGTTGAACTGCATTGACTGAAGCTGAAGGCTGGTTCAAATTCATATTGCTGAAGTGAGTGTTTAACTGATTTTGCAAAGCGGCTATCTGTGCAGCGATAGCTGTAAACCCATCCACTTCAAGCACTCCCGCTGCTTTCCTTGCTCCACCTCTTGAAGAATCTGCATTCCATTCTGGATTGCCTTGTGAAATTCGGTTGAGCAAAGTGTACAGCTCCTCGTAAGTCTTTTCCAGCGCTTGCCCTCCAGCTGCTGAATCTAACAGAATTTTAGTGTGGGGTTCCAAACCCTCAATAAATGTGTGTACCAACACCTCATTGGACTGATGATGATGAGGACAGTCCCGCAACATGGATTTAAATCTTTCCCAGGCTTGATATAGATTTTCTCCCTCCCTCTGTTTAAAACTTAGAATTTGACTTCTAAGTCTAGCTGTTTTACCAGAAGGGAAAATTCTAATCAGAAACTTCCGTGCAAGATCATCCCACGTTGATATAGAATTGGGTGGTTCAGCTTTTAACCACCTCTTGGCTTCACCAAGTAAGGAAAACGGAAATAAGGTGAGCCGAACATAATCAGGTGACACTCCAGCGGGTATATAAGTGTCACTTATCTCCAAAAAGTTTTGGAGATGTTGTTGTGGATCTTCATGAGGGAGACCGGTAAATTGCCCGCTTGTGTGCAAAAGTTGCACCATATTCTGCTTTAATTCAAACCTCCCTCCAGGCTCTGGTTTGCGGATACTAGAATGTACATTGTTGGCGTGTGGGATTGCCACCTCGCGAACCGGCCTTGTTGCTGCTTCATTGGGCACTAACACTGCCCTCACAACTGGTGGATTTTGTTGCTCCATAATAGATTGTCGGAACAACTGCAGCTTCTTTTGTAGAGCTTCTCTACGTTGACTATGAAATTCACGTTCAGGCTCTGAGTAAGATTCCACCAGCTCCTTGTCCCTTGCCAGTGTTCACAGAAACAAAATCTGCAAAATACAGGCTAAGACCAAGTTGTTAACACTTAAGAAAATAAAAATAAAAATACAGTAAATTTACACTAAACACAATTTCACAAATTGCCTAGCCTCCCCGGCAACGGCGCCAAAAACTTGTTCGGGTGTTCCGGTAGGGGTTAAAAACCGACACGCAAGTGCACGTGGTCAAACAAGTAATAAAGTGGCTAAGTAGCCAAGTATCGATCCAAGGAGGCTCAAGATATGTAAAGTTGCCTAGTTTACTATATTCCTATTTTACTTCTAATTATGCTAACAACAATGTAACCAACAGTTACTTGAGTTATTGTTTCTAAACTATATATACTAAAATTAATAACAACTATTTACTGTGAATTTAGACAATGGATATGAACATGCCAAGGTTAAGAACAAGTAATGAACTTGATAATCATGATAATTTGGTTAATCTCTTCTTCATGTTGCTAGCCAAGAACATTCGCCTAGAAATTAAAACTCTCGTATTTAATTTCACTTTAGAATCATAAACCATCCGTCTACATTTCTGTGATCAAATGCAATTTATGACCTAGCAATACAATTCCGGTTCCTAAATTGACTAATACGGCTTTCAAGTATATTTCTATCAGGAAAGCACATCAAAACCCAATTTTCCCAAATCAAGTTAAGAACAATACCCTATTAATTCACAACTTTCCAATTTCTTGCTCTTTCGAGTGAAATTGGACTTTTTAGATGTACATTAATGTCGGCCACACACTAATGCAGTAAGAACAAGAATTAATAGAACAACATGGAAGAAGAAGAAGAAGAAAACCATATCAATTATAATCAAAATTCATTACAAGTGACAAAACCTCAGCAAGGAAGAGAATTAGCCACTCATTTGTGGATTGATCATCCTAAAATGAGTGTAAATCATACGTACAATTGATAGAAAGAAGAAAAGAAGAGAAGAAATCCCTTAGCTTTTTCGTTCCTCAACTGCTCCTAACCCACGTCCTTGCTCTCCACTTCTGAACTCAGTCTAAAAACTAAAAACTACTTAAAATAAACCTAAGTGTGCTATTTATACTAGTGGGAAATTTTTCCCGGAATAACAAGCAACGTGTCACGGAGGCCAACGCGGAGCACTGCCTCCGTGACACGGCGTGGACGCGGACCTTCACTGGAATTTCAGGGTCCGGTAAATTAGCCTCAACGTGGCACGGAGGCCAACGCGGAGGCCTCTCTCCGTGCCACGGAGCTGACGCGATGGCACACTGGAAATTGCCATTTTAATTCCTGTTCAGGCAGTGTGCTACCGCGATGGTAGCGTGGCACGGCTCCATCGCGGAGCCCCTATAAAATGTGCATTCCAATGTCTTTTCCGCGCTCGCATCCAAGTCCAACTCCGATATAGTTCCAACATGCATTTTAGCTCCTAAAAATCACATTTACCTGCAAAACAAATGCTAATCATGTTGGTTAGTATAAATTCGCATTTTATTACCAATTACATGATATTATATACACATTGCACAACAAACAAGGTAAAAATGATACGTTTGAGTATCACTTGGGCATATAAATCTGCCCAAGATCAGAGAACTACTTTCTCGGCCGAAGATTATGCGGAGTTGTATATCCAAGAAATAGTCAGGTTGCACGGAGTACCAATATCCATTATTTCAGACAGAGGAGCACAGTTTACAGCTAGATTTTGGCAGTCGTTTCAGAGAGGTCTGGGAACGCAGATTAATTTGAGTACCGCATTCCACCCTCAGACAGATGGACAGGCTGAACGCACAATTAAGACGCTCGAAGATATGTTGCGAGCGTGTGTGCTAGATTTTGGAGGTAGCTGGGACGAGCATTTGCCGTTAATTGAATTTGCTTATAATAACAGCTATCACTCAGCCATCTGATGGCGCCTTTCGAGGCATTATACGGGTGAAAATGCAGATCGCCGATTGGTTGGTTTGAAATAGGAGAATTAGCGTTGGTTGGGCCAGACATTGTTCAGCAATCAGAGGAAAAGGTAAAGCTTATCCGAGAACGCCTACTGACTGCACAGAGCCGCCATAAATCATATGCAGATGTGCGGCGCAGAGACTTGGAGTTTGATGTGAATGATTGGGTATTTTTGAAAGTATCTCCGATGAAAGGGGTGATGAGATTCGCCAAGAAGGTAAGCTCAGCCCAAGATTTGTCGGGCCATATCAGATTCGTAGAAGAATAGGCCAAGTGGCGTATAAGTTGAAATTGCCGCCAGAATTAGAATCCGTTCATCCGGTCTTTCATGTGTCTATGCTGAGAAAATGCATAGGAGACCCATCCAGAGCAGTCCCAGTCCAGGATATCCAGGTTACAGAAGAGCTGGCCTATGAAGAGGTTCCAGTAGCCATCCTAGACCGACAGATTTGTAGATTGAGAACTAAAGATACTGCGTCTGTTAAGGTATTGTGGCGTAACAGGAACCGAGAGGAGATGACGTGGGAGGCTGAGGAAGATATGAAAGCTAGATATCCTCACTTATTCCAGGCCTAGTCAGGCAACAGGTATGTCCGTATTATTGCTTATGCAGTACCTGGGGGTTGTGTATGTATAAATGAGAAAGATTGATGTTTAGCTGTCAAGTGAATCCTAAAGTATTGTGTGCAGTACCTGTATTGGACTTTTCTGTATTTCAGGTTTTTGGTATAGTCCATATTACAGGGTAAACTCTGCCGAAATTTTCCTAAGTAGTAAAGTCGAGAAGTCCTCTAGATAGAAGTTTACATTCGAGGACGAATGTTCTTAAGGGGGGGAGAATGTTATACCCCATAAGATTTCTGACACCTAGATGGCCTATTCGCATGTTGGTTAAGCATATTTGAAAGCCATACGTGCTAGAGAAAGGCCCGGGAAAGGATCGGACAGGTAACCTGTCGAACCATCCCGGAAGGAGCCGAGGCAGAGCCCCTCCGCGATGGCAACGTGTCACGGAGGTGGAGCCTCCGCGTTGGCTCCGTGACACGTTGGGCCTGTCCAGGCCCAAGTATATAAAGCCCCACTTTGGTTTTAAATGAAATAATCTTTATATTTTCCAGTGAAAACAGACAGAAAAACCAGAGAGGAGAAAGGGACGAAGGTTCCTTGATAATTTCCTTTCGATTACGCTGCCAAACGTTGTCCAAACTTACATTAACTCTAGATACCGAAGTATTTAGCAGCAGGGAGCATTCCTACAGATTTAGTTTCGCGAAATTCGGCCGACAAATTGTCGTGCTACCGGACTAAGGTAAGTGGAATTGCTCCAAACTAGTGTCTATGTGTTCCTAGCTGTGGAGTGAATACTTCTCCCTTCTGGACTTCTGAAAAATAGTAAGTTTTCGACCGTCTTTCGATAAGCCTAAGTTTAGGCTATAATTATATCGAAAGTGACGTCGTCCTGCAGAATAATATTGTATTTAGTACTAATTGACGTGTTTATGAATGCAGTTGGGGAGATTTAGCTGGAATACTGACCGAGCCTCGTCCGACGATCGAATAACTCGAGGTTAAGGTATGTGAAGTTGTTCTTCGGCAAGTTAGTAAACCTTAGCTTGATAAATCATAGTAAACTCCGTATTTGAAACTCTCGGAGTTGAATGTTGAGAATTAAGCGAGTCTAACAGATTCTGAGTTGTGTTGCCGTATCATATTCAGTCCGAAAGTTAGTAAAGCATGCGCCAAAGGGCGAGTTAGCATTCCAGATCCAGTATAGCTTATTCTATGATTAGCAAGCATGTTGTAGAATAAAAAGATATAGATTCTCAGAATAAAAGCTAGTAAAGTAAAATCAGATAGACAAACAGTTTTATGGCTACAGATTAGCCATTCAGACAGATAGTATCCCGGCTACAGATTAGCCAGGCAGTTAAATAAAGATGTCAGAATCAGTATAATCAGTAAGAATCAGTTCAGTATAGAAACAGATCAGAATAAGAAATCAGATTTCAGATAGTCTTTTTCAGTTATACATGCTTGCTATCTATATGTGCTATTTGTTTGTTGAGACTTGATGTGGCGTGAGGGCACCCTATTGAGCGTCCTCGCCGCCCCTGGGTTGGTAATCGTGTCGCCCACTAAGCGGGTGGGTTTTACGTCACTCCGAGGAGTGGCATGCCGTCCCCAGTTTGGACGAAGATGGGATGAAGCTTTCCCCATAGCAGTCTGATCAGCATTACAGGTGCAGCTCCGGTTTCAAATAGCCCTGTTGAGTTTTGTGTCCAGGGAACCAGACCCTATCTGTTACTGTCTGTACATTCAGTTATTATAGGTGTAGCTTCAGTTTCAGGTAGCCCCGTTGAGTTGTGTCCGGGGATCCAGACCCTACCTGTTACTATCTACACAGGAGTCCTCCGGACCCAGACACGGTTGCTTATATCGGAGGCTATGGCCCGAGCTGGAGACCCAGGGGGCCGGTAGAGGAGCTCCGTAGTGAGCAGATGAGTGGAGTGACTTATTTTTGGCTGGTTTTGACCCGAGTAGGGGTATATAGATTGTTTGCTTGCTTGGCGCCATCCGACTTATGGGGGTTGGTATTGGCTCTTGCTTGCTAAATATATATGTATTTATGTGCTTTATATATATCAGTTAATAGACAGCACGCCGCCGTGACTTCAGACACGCTCCTGCCTATTAGTGTAGAAAGGTTTGATCTAGTTCCTATCAGCTCTTCAGATTCAGTTATCTTCTGCTCACAGACTTGTTAGTTATGTTATCTGTATTCAGTTGTATTGTTTCAGTTGCTTTGCATACTCGGTACCAGTGGTACTGACGCCCAGTGGGGCGCTGCATTACTTGCCTGCAGGTACTCATAGACGAGGAGGCGATCCCTCGTGATCCTAGCCATCGCAGAGTCATCAGCTCCTGTCATCCGGAGCTTGATATTTCAGAGGTTTGTATCATTTTCTTTTGTTGTACAGTATGGGTAGGCCGGGGCCTTGTCCTGACCATCTTATCAGTAATCTTAGAGGCTTGCAGTCTGTATATATTTCCCTGTGGTCAGTTGAGCCGGTCGTGTGAGGCCGTGCAGTTGTTATAGTTGTTTAGCATTTCAGTTATGTTGGTCGTGTGAGGCCTTTGTTTGATAGTAGTGGTGACCTTGCCGGTCACGTAGTTATCCAGCATTTTATTGTTGAGTTACAGATAACTAGACAGCATGGTGGCCTTGTCGGCCCGCATAAGTTTCCCCCTTGTAAGTATGTTTCTGGTTAGCTAAAGTTTCATATAGGTGGCTACAGGCCTAGTCGGCCGGAGGCTGTGTTTACAACTGTTATATAGCCCTTTGTTTTCAGAAATCTGAGTTAGAGCCAGTCAGGCACCAGATGTGCTCAGGCTCAGTAGTCTAGCAGTTCAGGTCCTAGTGGGGCACCAGGTGCCAGTCATACCCCCCAAGGCGGGGTGTGACAGGTAGTGTATGAGTTGGACTTGCCATCAGAGTTATCTTCAGTTCATCTTGTCTTCCATGTATCGCTCTTGAAAAAGTGCTTGGTGATCCAGTTGTAATCATCCCAGTGGAAAGTGTTGGTGTGGGAGATAGCCTCAGTTATGAGAAAATTCCAGTTGCAATCTTGGATCGTCAGGTTCGGAGGTTGAGGAACAAAGAAGTAGCTTTGATAAAAGTATTATGGAGAAACCAGCATGTTGAGGGAACTTTGTGCGAAGCCGAAGCGGATATGATGGCTAAATACCCCCACCTGTTCCCTACTGGTTCAGTTCCAGTTTGAGGTATCAGTTTTTGCTCTAATTCTCTAATTAGTTTCCATGTTTAGTTCTTATGCGCAAGTTTGATTTATGTTATAATAGATGTATGTGATGTCTGAATTCAGTTCAGCTATGTAGTTCTTTTCGGACGTAGTTATTCCATTAGTTTTCGATTTAAATAATCAGTGTTTGCATATGATGATTGCATGTTCTGAGTTTTCTGTGTGTTTCTAACATTCGAGGACAAATGTTCCCAAGGGAAAGATATTGTTATACCCCGGGGACCCAAGGATCCAACTAGGGAGTCAAAATGGTGGAAAACTGAAATTTCGCACCAGGTCACAGAAAGAATCGTGAGGAGTGACCACGAGTCGTGAAGTGACTCGTGGTCCAGCAGGATTGGCAGGGCTTGTTGAGAAGCCCACGGGCATGACCACGAGTCGTGGTCAGGCCTCACGACTCGTGAGGTATCCTGTGGCCTAGACTGGTTGTTAGCAAGGAGGCATTGGGCAGTAGAAGCCACGGATGGTGACCACGAGTCATGGTCACCCACTATGAGTCGTGGTGTCTTCCGTCAGGTCCCCTAGTTGTTCTGAGCAGTGTACCAGACGACTCATAGCCACGAGTCGTGGTCTGTGAGCACGAGTCGTCCAGTCCCTCGTAGGGACTGGCCGTCAACCAAATTCTGCAATTTTGGTAAGGCTTTTCCATAATTCCTAAGTCCTAGGGGCCTATACTACGTCATTTAAGACTCGTTTTACAGGATTTTAAAAGCGGAAAACCTATTCTAAGCTAATTCATTCTATGCATGCAAGCTTGAGGAGTTGAAGAGGTGATTAAAGTATAGTATTCAAGGTTTCCCTCCAATTTCCTCTTGGGTGATCAAAGAAGTGGTAGAATCATCCCTTCCAAGTATGTAGGGTTATGAGTAGGTGTTTCCTTTCTCACCCATGCCCAAATCTCTAACTAAGTGCGAGAAATTCTTATGATCAAGTTATGGGGGTTTTACCCAATTGCATAGTTCTTCAATTTCTATACATGGGTATGATTAGATTATGTTTATATTGATGCATTGTGAAGCTTGGACAGATTTTAAATTATTTTCAATCAAAAATTGTGTTTTCTAAATTATGAAATAAAATGTCCATGGATGAGAAGTTCATGAAGGAAGAGAAGGATGACGAATGTATGATGATAAGGAGATTTGATGATGAAAAGAATGTTTCTAAAGCTACCCATGATTATGATATTGTTTTCAAAATGAATTGAGTAGATCCAAGCATGATAACTTTTTGGGCAAGACCCTAATATCGATTATGATGATGTAGTATTTCTAAAATAAGATTACCACATGGTTTTGGAGTAGATGCTCCCAGTATCATTGAGCTTGTGGTATATTCGAGATAAAGCTTCTCATATGCATATATTCATAATTGAGATGTATATTATCATTGAGCTTCATTTTCAAAAGATGTCGGTTTTATGCATGATTTCATTATTGAGCTTTGTCAAATGACAATGTTGAGCTTCGTTTCATATGATCTTAAGTTTATGCATGATTCCATTGTTGAGCTTCATCAATAGATGATGTTGAGCTTCGTTATATATGATGTAGAGCATTGCATGTCTTGGGAGAAGAGTCTAGCATCGAGTGGGCTAAAGGTCGACCACTCTATGCCCCAAAACTACGCGCCAACGTAGGTTGAAACTATTATGTTATTGGGACCTCCCTTGTGAGCTATCCCCGGCCCTAATGGCTCATCAGCTTGATATCGATATCATGGTAGTGTCCTTAGTCCTGGCAAGGTTTTGGACTGCTCTACCCACTTAAGTGTGATAGTCGGGACCACGTAAGCTCTATCGTGGTATGTCAGTTAAGCGACGAGTCTCCCATTGTCTATATGATTCAAATTTGCATATTCATTACTCATGATTATTATTTTAAACATTCATGTATTAAAAGCAAGGTTTGACTCATTGTTCAGCTTTTCTATAAATGTCATATTTCAGCTTTGAGTCATTCGAGTCAGTTATGATGTTATGAAGCTATCAATGGTCATATTACAAAAAGATTACTATTTCAGAATGAATGCATGTAGTCCCTTACTCTCAGACTTGAAAGCTTATGATATGTTTTGAATTATTTTAAATGATTTGCTTTACTTAAGTGGTTTTACTTACCTTGCATACTCGGTACATTCCATGTACTGACCGCATACCTTCTATGATGTATCGTTTCATGATAAAGGACCCACCTTCCAGGCTTAGCCCCACTCGTAGTCGGTTGTCAGAGTTAGCTCTTACTTGGTTGGTGAGTCCTTATCCTTCGAGGGCTAGACTTTCAATTTCTTTGTGTATATTCAGTTTCAGTATTGTTGAATTAGTTGGGGTCTTGTCACATCACCTCGACCAGATTAGAGACTTTTCAGACTTTGTATGTGTTTAGCTTCGGATGCTTATTCTGATGTTATATTGAGTTAGACTTCCGCTAAGTTTATATTGATGATTTCTTCCGTTTATTGAATGAGTTAGATGTATGCTTATGCCATGGGTTGACTTGGGTCTCTCGGTCCCTTGTCCCTTGTCTACGATCCGGGCCTCCGTTTGAGTCGTGACATTTCTTCTACATTTTTATTCCTCCATAAGACTTTAATAGAAGCTACATATTTGGTTCTCAATCTGCGGACCTAATGATCTATTATAGCAATTGGAGTCTCCTCGTAGGACAAGTCCTCTGTGATCTGAACATCCTCAACTGGGACCACCCGAGAAGGGTCTCCTATGCACTTTTGTAGCATTGATACATGAAAGATTGAATGAACAGATTCTACCCCCAAAGGCAATTCTAACTCATAGCCACTAGGACTATCTTCTAGAGGATCCGGTATGGCCCAATGAATCTAGCGCTAAGCTTGCCCTTCTTGCCAAATCTCATAACGCGCTTTATAGGCGAGACTTTCAGAAATACCCAGTCATCAACATGAAACTCTAAGTCTCTATGCCGTATATCGGAATAGGCCTTCTGACGACTCTGGGCTGTCAATAAACTCTCTCTAATGAGCTTAACTTTCTCTTCTGACTGATGTATCATGTCAGGTCCAAGCAACCCTGACTCACCTACTTCAAACCATCCCATGGGGGACCTGCATTTCCACCCATACAAGGCCTCATAAGGCACCATCTTAATGGTAGAATGGTAATTGTTATTATACACAAACACAATAAGAGGAAGGTGATCATCCCAACTTCCTTTAAAGTCTAGCACACACCCCTGTAACATAACTTCGAGCGTATGAATTGTGCGCTCAACTTGGCCATCTATCTGGGAATGAAAAGTTGTACTCAAGTTAACCTGCATCCCCAAACCTTTTTGAAATTACTTCCAAAATCTAGTTGTGAACTGTGCCCCTATGTTAGATATGATAGACATCATGCAGTCGGACTATCTCTTTAATGTACAACTCAGCATAATCTTCAGCTGAGAATATAGTCCGACTGGCAAGTACCCATTTCATCAACTTGTAAACAATGACCAAATAGAGTCAAATGTATGTCTGGTATGAGGTAAACCTGTAACAAAATCCATATTGATTGCTTCCCACTTCCACATAGGCATGACTATCTCCTGAGTCAGTTGGCTCGATCTCTAATGTTCAGCTTTTACCTGCTGGCAATTGGGACACTGCGCTACAAACTCAGCAGTATCTTTCTTCATCCCATGCCACCAATATATCTCTTTTAATTCATGGTACATTTTCGTCAAACCCCGGTCAACTTATCCTTTAATTCCTGAAAACTCTACTCACAAGCCTCAGTCCACTAGAACTTAGCTGCTTTATGGTCAGTTTTGTCAATGGTGCTGATAGGGCAGAGAATCCTTTCACAAACCTTTAGTACCCAGCTAACCCCAGAAAGCTGCGAACTTCGATTGGAGTTGTGGGTCTAGGCCAAGTCTTTACATCCTCGATCTTTTGCAAGTCAACCTGAATGCATGCATCTAACACAATATGGCCCAAGAAAGCTATAGAGTTTAACTAGAACTCACATTTAGAGAACTTTGCGTATAGATTGCGATCTTTGAGGACCTGGAGTACCGTTTGTAAATAATCCCTATGCTCCACTCTGAACATGAATATACCAGAATATCATCAATAAACACTATCACGAACAAATCTGGAAATGGCCTGAATATGCTGTTCATCAGGTCCATAAACACTACCGGGGCATTTGTCAACCCGAAAGACATAACTAGGAACTCGAAATAGCCATATCTGGTTTTGAAGGTTGTTTTTGGAATTCCTTCTCTCGAACTCATACCTGGTGGTACCCTGACCTTAAGTCAATCTTTGAGAAGTATTTCTCCCCCTGCAACTGATCAAACAAATCATCTATTCTCTAATGGGCTATCTGTTCTTAATAGTAATTTTATTCAGCTGCCGATAATCTATACATATTTGTAGTTTCTTATTCATGAATAAGACTGGCGCACCCTATGGTGAGGCATTGGGCCTAATGAAGCCTTTATCTAACAAGTCTTTCAGTTTATCCTTCAACTCCTTTAGCTCAATAGGAGCCATTCTGTACGGAGGAATAGATATGAGCTGTGTATCTAGTAGCGTATCAATGGAGAAGTCAATTTCCCGTTTTGGGGGAATACTAGGAAGCTCATCTAAAAATACATTTGGAAACTCACTACCCACTGGAATAGACTGAAGAGTCGGGGATTCTGCCTGCACAGCTCGAGCCCTAACAATACGATAAGTACAACCCTTCATAATCAGCTTTTTTGCCTGGAGATAGGATATGAACCTACCTTTTGGCATAGCTGCATTGCCTTTCCATTCCCGCACTATCTCTCCTAGGAAGTGGAATCAGACAATCTTTGTCCAGCACTCAACATTAGCATAACATGGCGCTAGCCAATCCATGCCCATAATCACATCAAAGTCAATCATTTTTAGCTCTACTAAGTCTGTAGAGTTTTAGCGGCCAAAAATATCCACCATACAACCTCGATAAATTCTCTCAGCGGTAATAAATTCACAAATAGGTGTAGATACAAAAAATGGTCACTGAAGTAGCTCTGGTACTATAGAAAACTTTCATGTCACTAGTAGAGTAACATAAGACAAGGTAGAGCCTGGATCTATCAAAGCATAAATCAAATGGGAGCAAACATTCAATATACCTATCACAACATCAGTGATGACTCAGAATCCTGTCGCCCTGCTAATGCATAAGTACGATCCGAACCACTGCCAAAACTAGATGCTCCTGATCTACCTCTACCTTTGCCTACTGGAGCTAAGGGCCTGCACCCTGCAAAAGGTACTAGAGCATGTGACCCTGCTGAGGACCTACTCTGCTGGTCCCAATCACTCTGATATCTAGTCGAACAATCCCTAATCATGTGACCTTTTTACCCACATGAATAACAAGCAGTGGATCCATATTTGTATCTCCCAAAATGTCACCTATTATAAGTACTACAACATGGTACAATTGGCCTCATCTGATTTGGGCCTCTCTACTGTTGTAAGCTTGACGCTCGTGAACTCTCGCGGGGACCTGACTATCCACGACGATCTGATCTGTTGTCCTGTCGCTGCTGGGGTGAGGGCCTAGGTGGTCTACTTGACAAACAAGGCCTAGTCCCACCCTGAAACTCTGCCTGTAAATCAGTGGGTCTAGCCCGCCGACGCCGCTCCTGACCTATACTTTCAGCCCCATACTTATGCTGTCTAATTTCTTTTATATTTTGAGCAAAGGCCTGAATTCGCGAGATATCCATGTCCTCTCGCAACGTGGCTATAATACAAGACTCCACATACTTTGGTGCAAGCCCCACTATGAATCGATGTACCCTGGCTAGCATAGTATCAATAAATGTTGGCGCATATCTAGCCAAGGAATTAAACCTCAATGCATACTCTCGGATGCTCATCCTGCCCTGTTCCATGTGTAAGAACTGCTCTATCCTAGCTTGTCGAATCTCTCTAGGCAAGTAAGATCTATAAGGCCTTAGGAAAAATGGGCCAAGTAGGTGGAGGTGCATCCCTGCCTCTGGACCTTTCCCAACTCTCGTATAACAGAACAACTATATCTCATAGTTGGAACACTGCTAACTCAACTAACTCTGCGGATGAAGCATGCATGACCTTGAATATCCTCTACAACTAATCTATGAAGTTTTAAGGGTCCTCTCTACGATCTGTCCCAGTAAATTGTGGAGGACTTAAGGCGAGAAGCTCACGAACCCTCGAACTTTCGGGTCCCTCAGTAAGCTCAGCAACAACTGGTATTACTGGCTAGCATTGAGCAGCCATCATCTAAGTCAACATATATACTGTACTTCTGACATCCAAGTCTAAAGGTGTAGGAAGAACTGGAAGTGGTGTTGGCACTTCTGTTGCCCTAGGAGGTTCCTAGTGCCATGGAGAATACTGGAGAGATCAAGAAGATGTCTCCCTTTCACCCTCAGGCTGGGCTGTCCCCAATGGTGGAACCCTAGTAGTACCCTCTCCCGCTACTATATCTAGCTCTTGACTGGTTGTAGTCTATCTTATATCAGCATCTCTGTAGACAGACATAACAATGTAAGCTTAGGGACTCAATCCTATATAACTCAACTATATAGCACGATTTGAGAAGGAAGAGGGGTAATCATCCTATCATGCCTCGTAGCTTTCTGCTTATAAAATGTGGTGCACAACACATTTATAAACAAGACTCTACTAGAAACGACTTAGACTCCCTAGAATATGACATTGCTCTAATACCAAGTTTGTTAAGCCACACATTGGGAGGCATAACTGGCACTTAATGCCAGACTAGACCCTGAACTTACCTAGCTGGACCTATACAATTCCGGTGCATACTAGCAACACATAATCAAGTAAACAACTGAGTATATTTTGGCTTAAACATAGCCCTAGCCGGCAAGGTCACAATATTAACACCTGTGCAAAATCAGCTGACCCAACAGTACGCAATAATAATAATATCCTCCTTGTAGGCTGACAAGACCACCATGCTGTCTAAATCAGACCAAAAATAAGACAAGTGTATATATACATATATACAAGCCAACAGACTGCCGGCTAGCAAAACAACTAGGCCTACATGGTCAACAACGCATGTCTAACAAAACCTGTAGTCTGCAAGCCTCTAAAGAGTAAGATATTAGTCGGGATGGGGCCCCAGCCTACCCAAAATTATACATCAAAAGACAAGCAAACCTCTAATCGTATGACAACTTTGTATGAAAAGAGCTAGCCAATCTGCTGAATCTAAACGGCTACTACGGAGGTCTCGAAACCTATCTGTCTGAGCCTGCAGGAAAGTATGCAGTGCCCCATGCATAGGCGTCAGTACAATATGTACCAAATATGTAAGATAGTTATAATAAACTGAATAGAAGTTGATACAGGAACTGAAATTAATCAACAATAGGGCCAGAGGTTAACCTATATGATCTCGCAAAAATAACTGTAACTAACAGGTAATATTCAAACAAGAACCTAACCTAGCCCCCATAATCCTGGAAGGTGCAAACAACATAAAATAACCTACGTGGGCCCCCATAAGCCCCGACAAGTACAATCAATATATATACCTCTGTCTGTACCACTATAGCTCCGCAGGCAAGCTATGACTAACATACTAATCTTCTGAGGTGGTATCCAAGCCTTCTGGGCTCCTGCGACTGTGTCTGAGCCTTCTGGGCTCCTGCAATTGTATCTGAGCCTTCTGAGCTCCTGCAACTGTATCTAAGCCTTCTAGGCTCCTGTAACTGCACCCCGAGCACACAAGACTCTACTCAGGTCAATGATGTTGTTACAGCATAAGGGAATTCCATAAGTGAATAGACATCAATATGGCTCTACAGGCCTCAATTTGGTCCTTCCAAATATCATATAGCTCCTGGGAGCAATCTGTGCCCCATAGGCAGGTATACTTGAACTTAGCCCTTCTAGGCAACGTGTAGGTGAGCATTTATATGAGTATCCAGAGGCGTTGGCTCCACGTCTAACAGCTGATAAGATCAATTATATAGGGTATCTCATAGTCTATCAGTTTTCTAACAGTTAGGGTGGTTTTCGGAGTGACCTATACGAGTTGTATGAAGCTGTATGGTCACTGGAAGTAGGTAGTTCACCTAGCAAGCTACCACCCAGTTTGTTAGGCAACCCTGGTGCCACTAACTCAAAGGTAAGGCTACTTTATCAAGATTCTAGTCTTGTAGGCGTCAAGGTACGCCAACAGGCTGTAGGCGAGCTTTACTATATATATAAGCGTCAAAACGGAAAGTTATATCGCCAAGCTACACCCTATGCTGCCCAACTTAACAAGAAATGCTCAACCGCTAACCACAAGCCTCTATAGCCTAGATAAGGCATCAGAACATCACTAGCTAATCTAGGCGGCAACAATATGTATCAGTAATCTCTGGGCCTCTTTTGACGAGAGACAAAGATGGAGTAAGGCTAATCCCGACAAGGGATACTATACTACAATACTAATTCAACTCGTAGCAGCTAACCACAACACACGTAAATATGAACTGTTACGAAAGCACAAGTCATATTAACTATACGACGAGAATAACTTGCCGAAAGAGGTCAGCTTTAACATACCTCAATTGTCGAATTCCATTCAACCAATCCTACTTTAATTAAGGGCTCGTAATCCCTCTGTATCTTAGCTCATACATCAATTAAGAGCTATTCTATCTCAAGAAGTAGGCCAACAACATCATCACACAAAACACAATGGCAACAAGTCACAACGAGTTCAATTCGGTAGAATTTTACGAATTCTTATTGATTAGAAAGGTAGAAGTACTTACTATCACTTGTAGACATACTAGTCTTAGCTAGAGATGATTTTTATGACTTCTACTCACTAGGGCTCCATCAAATCAGTCCAATTTTAAGGATTCAACTCTTTAGATATGTTCTTCATAGCTCCGGCATTCACTACCCAAGAAGGATTTGCGACTGAATGTGATTTGATAGCGTAATTTGTCCTCAACTTGATGAAAATCTAGAGAGGAAAATCGCTAGGCCGCTGCTCACTTTTTTAGGAAATAATTAAATGAATTACACATCACACAACTTATATATATGGGAGGCAATGGGGGGGGGGAGGGGGTCCACGACGCGCCTCCCATCTCGCAGGAATAGGGGCGCGGCATGCCGCTCCGTGCATGGGAGGGGGTCTGCGATGCTGTGCCCATTGCGGCCTGCCTCCGGCCTCCTTCCACCCGGTCGCTCGACAACACACTCACTCGTTCCTCCTTCGGCCCTTCTCCCATATGTGTCGCACTCTAAGAATTCTCGACATGCACATGCATACGTTGATTAGACGATGAGAACTTTACAGGGTGTAACATTTGGGATTTCCTTTGCCATCAAATTATTGGAACTTAAGAGGTTGATAATCAAGATGCATTTTCAAGTTATCAATTCTTTGTGTGTATGACTTAGCATACGTGAGAGAAAATCCGGAGGAGGACTCTGGTTTATCTTTGATGACCGCCATGCTAAAGTCCTTCAATTGGTCAATAGGAATCAAACCTTCAATAGAGACTTGAATCTCTTTAACCATTGTTGTTTTCTTTATGGAGGACTCTCTTTCCTCTTGAATTTCAAAAACCTTCATAGGTGTTTTAATTGAGTTTCTCGCAGTCATGCTCTCTATCTTATTTGTCAGCTTTGAAAGTGCACATGCTTTGTCAAGCCTTCAACTGTTTTATTTGAACTTGCAAGTTGTTCTTCTATAGTGGAAGCCTCAATCATCATTGTTTGTATGATTGGCGTGGATGTTGGAAAATAACATGTACCGTCACACATGTTGATCTTTGTTTGGCTCACCTTATGCGATGTAAGTGGAGAAGATTTGTCACTTGAAGTATCACCAACTCCCTTCATGGCAAAGTTCTTGGATCCATAGAGATCAAGTAGAGCTAGAGTCTTTTTAATCCTTTCATCAACATTGCTTCCTACTTCTGATGCATTGGTAGAGGATCTTGCTTCTTCTAGGGATGAAGATCCAAAGGCTTGAGTTGATGCAGACGATACTTTAGAGTGTTTATTGTCCCAACATGTTTGTTTTTCTTCTTGTGATCAGTCCAACACTTTCAAAAATAACATCGAGGATGCTTTCCACATCAATAGAAAACTTGAAGTCAGCAGCCTTCGGGAAAGTTAATTTGGAGTTGATCTTCTTTGAATTCATTTCGATGTTTTTGAACTTTGAACGTTGCAAAAATGAGATGAGGGGTAGAGATTGTCCCGCTGGGCGTACCAGAATTTGTAGACAATAAAATCTTGCATCAAGAAAATAATAATCAGGACGAAAAAAATAGCAGCAATCGTAGTATTTTTGTTTTAAATATGAGTGTTACAATCTCTATTAATCCTCTAATTTTTCTTTCAAATATAAATTCAAGGATTTTTGAGCTTGATTTTGAACTTGATGGATTTGATCTTGGCTTAATTTGTATTTAAGGGTTTTTGAGCTTGATCTTGAATATGGTGGTCTTGATCTTGATTTGTATTTAAATTGAAGAGCTTGAAGTTGGTTCTTGAATCTTCGTCTTGATCTCTGAAACTTGTAGAGAAATGCTTGAGTGCTTGAATGCTTGTAGCTTGTAGAGAAATCTGCAATGTTTGATCCACAAGCTCTCTTTGGCTTCTTATTGGAATTTAGGTCCTTTTTCTGAATTATGAGACCCCTATTTATAGTTGCAGGATGAAAGAGTTGTGATAAGGACGAACTTCTTTTAACCAATCAGATTTAAGTTGACATGACGATATTTGATTGATCCAAATATGTTACTTGTACACATGACGCATTTTTATTGGCCTTTG
This sequence comes from Datura wrightii, assembly GCA_035772735.1. Lineage (NCBI taxonomy): Eukaryota > Viridiplantae > Streptophyta > Magnoliopsida > Solanales > Solanaceae > Datura > Datura wrightii. Next base: position 33,942,877 of record JASDFA010000001.1, read on the forward strand.
ATTTGACTAGGCATGCTATGTCACTTTGACATGTGGCGTGTTCCTATTGGCTCTTTTATTTAACTTGGCGCGACACGTCATTTGACATATGCCACTAATCTAGGCCTCTAGAATAAGATGACATCTTGGACTCAGTAAAATGGGTTTATCATTTGTTGTCAATTTAATGAACTAAGCCAAAAGATATTGGACCATTAATCAAACTCATATTTATTGAATTTAAATAATTAACCTAATTATATTAATCCATAATATTTGTTTGTATTAATATATCTTAAATTAAAATAATCCAAATTTCTTACAGATTTAAATTTGATAAAATTTAACCGTTTACAATAACATAAATTCAAAATTAAGAAGAAAAGTTAACATATATAACACTCTTATGTCAAATTCAAACATAACTTAAAACGAGTTGCAATATAACTTAAATAAATATATTTCAAAAGAAAGGGAAAACATTAGTCTATAACATCATTCAACAATGAAATTGTATTTTAATTCAAAAATTAGAATAATAATGCATTTATGTTAAATGCAAAATAAAAAAATAAGAAATAAAAAATACGTGCAATTACGTGGAATCACAAGAAGTAAAGATTGAGAAATGAAATAAAAGATAAATAATATAAAAAAATAATTAAAAAAATTAAAATAATAGATTAAAATAAAAATAAAAAAATTAAAAAGTAACTTTATAATTACACCACGTAATTATATGTAATTCTCACCTCCCCTGAATATTGGAGAGTGTAGTTATTCCATCCCAATTACATCCAATTCTTTGCTAACCATGTAATTACTTAGTCAAACAAACATGTTAAACTATGTAATTACACTCAGATTCAATTACCATGTGATTTTCCAAATAGACTCTAATTAATGTTCAAATTTTAAATTCATCCATCCTAAAAAATAAAAATAAAAATAAAAATTATATTGCCATCAAACTGTTTTGACATTTTAATCTTGAGACAATTTTTTTTTTTTAAAAAAGAAAATCATAGAAATTTCGCTCTATATACGATTACATCTGTTAAAAACATATTTGCAAAAATGAAAAGAAAAAAAAAAGAAAAAGAAAAAACTATAAGAAGGATCCGACCCTAACGAAGTACTCTTCCATGTTGCTTCCGTCGTCTCTGTCCCTGTGACTGACTAACATGAGTTCCGAGAACAGTAAAACAGAAACCCCCGACGAACAGAAAACCAGCAAAGACCCTAAAGCCAAGCCCTTCTTTGACGTTTACGGCCCTGAGGTCCTCTCCTATATTGCTTTTCTTGTTATGTATATGTGTTGTTTATCTTAAAACTTCTTTAATGGAGTGCAAAAGCTCTACTATTAATGAATGTGAATTCATTTTTCTTATATTATGAGTTATAAATCGAATTGGGTCTCTCTAAAAAGGCCTGAAATAGTTATAACACAGCTTTTCTAGTTTTTGTTTGTTTGTTTGTTTGTTATTGTTGTTGGGTTTCACAAGTAATATGAATTTCATGGATTTCTGGGAATTAATGCACTAGAAAAGAGTGAAGAGGAAAAAAATAGAAAGGAAGAATTTTTTTTTGGAGCTTGTGGGCTGAGTTAACTTAATTGGGTTGTATTGGCTGGAGTTTTAATTGGTAAACTTGAAGAAAGAGGAATCTTTTGTTGAGAGATATGGAGATTTTTGCTACTGAAAACTTAGTATACTATGAGGACATATGGTTTTGATTGTGGATACAATGGAAATTGGTTATAAAGGCATTAATTTTGAAAAATAACTAGTCCTGATAGAAACCCAAAATGTAGAAGAGAGACGAACTAAAAAAGAGGGAAAAGAAAGTATCTTTTTAACTGATAAAAGAAATATCTTTTGTGATTTGCTACTTATTTTTGTTTCTGTAAACAATGGTTATGTTGTTAATGTTCCAAAATAATTGTGTCTAATCCATTATTATATGTCATTGTGCAAGAAAACTATTATGCATGTTGGTTGAAGCCTTTGTAATGTCCGTGTGGTTGGTATTCAAGTTTTTATTGTGGTGCAGGCGAGAGCAGATATTGTTTTCAACAAACCAGAAGCCAACTCAGCCTTGAACCTTCAAGTATGTTTGATAAAATACTGATTGAGGTGATTTATTCTTATTTTACAAGAGGTTCAAACTTGATTTATCATGCTTAATGTGATGATACAGGACGTGCAAGGGCTTGTCACCTGGGTGCTTGCTGATGGGTTCATGCCATCATGGGTTTTTATCAAAGTAATGTATTTCATTCCTTTCTTTGCATGTTTTCCATGTAGGCATGTATATCTGTATCAGATTCGCAAGCGTCTGATTTTTTTGGAAGATGTTGAGGAAAATCTGGTGAGGATAGGTTGAGCTGTCCTTACCTTGAGATTTATCATTCAATTTGGTCCATTTCAAGGATTCATTGCTTACTGGGTTATTTATATATTTGATACAGATGTATAGATAACCTAGCCAGCAATAATTCTTTGCTAAGTGATCTATATTATACTGAAGAATGACGATCTTAACTGCTCATTTGCATCTCCATACAAGATAAGTAATGTAGATTTTGCTAGTAAGGTACATTATAGCATTAGACACACATAATCAAAATCTAAGTGTGTAGATGGTTATATAAATCAAAATGGAGTATCTGATATAGTGAAATTATGTGCTGTTACATTCACTTTCTGACTCACTTGTTCAAAAAGAATGAAATCATGTCCCCTTTATGTCTCTTCTTGACACATGGAATGAAGAAATCAAGAGTGCTCAAAATAGCGAGAACAATGAAAAAAAATCAAAACATCATTGTTTGTTCTTTTGGTGCAAGGAAATAATACCATGCTGTTTAGGTAGGTGGACAATTGTGATGGATGAATGTGGATGACTCAGTTAAGTCACACTGACAACTTGTAAATATCTTCTGACACGGACTTGGTATTTATTTTATAGAAATTATTGACCTATCAAAAAAAAAGGGAAAAAATAAATCAATTTTGGACCCATTTCCCATCTTAGGTATTCACTTTTCAGTATTTATAGCACTGATCTATATGGATATACAAAAGTACATTTGCATACTTCTCTTCATTTAGTAATGTGCAGTCTTAGACTCAGAGTTGCACTTTTTTACCTAAATAATTGATCTAGTTCCTATTTACTAGTAAGTCAGTGTGTGGTGAGTATGCAGATTCCACCAGCAATATACATAGTTGCATTATCTTATATGTCATGCGAGTCATTAGGAGATGCAAAGATTTTCATACCTGATCTTGATCTCTCTTTGCAACATTATCAATGAAATTTTTATAATACTAAGGAAATTGTTATGGTTTTACTAGCTATTGGCTCATAAGTCATATGCGATTCTGGGTGTTATATATCCTGAATTGTTGTTAGACTAACATTTGTGATTCGACGTACAGGGAGATAGAATTTAGTTAATGGATGTGTTTGTTTTCCTTTTGGATTGTCTCCATCAATTTTCCAGTGAATAGTACTTCCTTAAAGGCTGAACACAGTTTCTTCTGTACCTCTTTCTTCTTTCATGCAGAATAAGCCTTTGATCCCTAAAGTGGTTATGCTGTATGTCCCCGGCCTTGATGCATCTCTATATCTATCACAGTCTAAAGTGCTCAAAGGTTTCAAAGAATGCTGTGGTGTTCCAAAGCCAGTTTTAGCTCTCAGGTTGGTAATAGCTTAATGTTTGAACAATCAGTATCTTATTACTCGTGTTACTTATCTTAAATTTTTTGTTGTCACTATTGTGTAAGTGGAAATTATATTTTCTTCTTCTTATTAGTTTTTTTTTAATGGTAGCTGTGTATCAGATGGAAATCAGACAATAGATGCACTGCTCACGTGCAAATCAAAGAGGAAAAGGAAAGTAGCTGAGCACATTTCACCGAAAATCACCCAGACATCTGAACAAGGTCCAAGTCTGATCCAAGAAAAACTTTCCAGAAGTCGTTGTTGCGAGTCTCTGCTATTTTGATTTATTTTCTTCTGGCTGTTAAATTAGAGAACTGGGTGAATTTTTTTTTTTTTTAATTAAGTAAATAAATTTCATTAAAAGCAAATGGGCGAAGTCCGTATACAAGGGGGATACCAAAACGTAGAAACCCTACAAAAAGAGATGGTTTTCTATGAAAGACACCCAATCTTCTATACAATAAGTTACCTCATCGGTGCTCCAAAAATAAATGAGGGATAAGAGGCTACTCTTTGACTATACAATATTCATCTCTACATTATCAAAAGCTCTCATATTTCTCTCTCTCTCCTCTCTCTCTCCAAACAACCACTTCGGTGCGAGTGGGGCAACAGTTGCAGCCCGACGTCTTCTCCTTCTTTTCCTGCATCTCCAATTGAATATTAGCCCTTTCAGAGTGCCTTATGGTCCCCTCTTATGGATCTTGTTATGGGACGTTACAAAACAAAGTCAGAGTTAATGTAGAGTGAAGTAGGAGTTTGGGAAAAGGTTTTCTTTCTTCGACCTATGGTGCTGGTTCATTAAGACGAAACCTGCAGTCTCTAGAGTTAAAATACTCAAAAACTGGAATAATTTTCTGCATATCTTTTCATTGAATTCAAATAGCTTTAAATACAACACTGGTGGATTAACCACCCATCTAAAAACAATGGAATAACTTTCTACTATAACTGAAATGAGGAAGTGGAGGAATAACCAACTTACTGCAAACAACTGCTACAAAGAAATAGGAACAATAAATAATAGATAACCTGAAGTAATCTACTTTCTAATTTCCTTAAATTTTCCATGTGTAAACCGTTGGTAGACTAAAGGGGTGCTAACAATCAACCAATTGATTCCAAACCATGTCATGATTTTCCACCATAACCTCGAAGTCACTCGACAATGTAGAAAAAGGTGATCTACATCTTCACCTGACCCCTTGCACATAAAACACCAATTGACACAAGTAACCTTCCTCTTTCAATTTTAGGGCATCAAAATAACTTCTCCTGCTGCAAACCATGTGAAGAAACAAACCTTCCCTGGTACCTCAGGGATCTACACGAAACTATGCGGAAAAGAAACCTCGTCCCTAATCAAAGCTTTTCATAAAAGAGTCTTGACAAAGATGATATCATTATTCCCCAAAACCCACCTCCATATGTCAGAGACCGGGTGAAAATTCTATCAAGACCTTTCAAAAAAGACAAGTTGCACGATTTTCTTTAATTTGGATTTGTTTACTTGCTCTCTTCTTTCTTCACCTGTTTCAATATGAGACATCGAGCGTTGTTGGCAACCCCAAAAACCCTATTGTGATAGATTCTTCCAAAGAAATCTCACCCAAGGGTGTGCAATAGTGTCAAATGTCATAGGAAACAAAACACTAGATGATTTCTTCCCATCTATTCAAGCTTTGGTAGATAGAATTCCTTGGTACCTGTGCAAGTAGGAGGTAGCAGGTATTCCATGGAAGATTATTCCGAAGAGATCTCAATTAAGCTCTTTGTGCTCTGGTTATGGTCTGATATTGTCTACCATTTCTTGTGTCTTGTGAGTTGTGACATAGCAGGTTGCCGAGTGGTGGTGAAAAGTTTATCTTCTAATACACCATTTATTCGTTATTGCACTGGTTATTTATTAGCAACTCTAGTAATTGAAATAATTGAAACGATGCTTTTAGTGACTGGCTTGAGCAGCCATCCTGTTTGGATCCACAACAAAACCTCTGGGACTTTTCCAAATATGCTAGCACAAAGTTTTTGACATTTTGTTTCCCCATCCTCAACATTTTTAAAGGTCAAATCACGAAGCATGAAATTACTTTACTATCATGAATGTTGAATCCTTATCCCTTCCATGGGAAAACAAAATGCGACCCTTTTTGCAATACGAACTTAATAATGATGTGCTGGTTTTTACATACTGAAGATTCCATCTTCAATACAAGTAACAAGAAGATAACATTTAGAACTATCATATTTTGTTGAGTTATATTGCAGACATTTAGAATTGTGAATCACGGAGACTTTTCGAAATAGGTTCTGTTTGAAAAGAGGATTTTTTAGGGGAGGGTGGGTGGTGGCACTGCCACAAACGATATGTATGAAGGAGAGGCCATAAACATGATAATAATGAGAGGAGATATAGATAAGTTCTCTACAACATTGGGTTTATACTAGGAATCTGCTTTGAGCATTTACTTGTTTTTCCTAGTTATGGAGGGAATTAACCAACAATATCCATGATGTGATTCCATGTTGTATGCTATTTGTAGATGATATTGTATTAATTAATGTGATGGAGTAGACCAAAAGTTGGATTACAGTGAAGCACTCAAGAAAGTAGGGGTTTTAGAATAAGGGAGAGCATATGCACTATAAACTTAGTTTCAAAAAAGAGGGATGAAGTTGAAATGTGATAAGACAAAATTGTGATTTCTAAATGTAGAAAAATAGATATATAGGCTAAACCTTATATGAGAATACACATATCATTAAAGTAAGATGGTTGGAATGAAAGAGTGCTACATGAGTATTATGCGATAGGAAGATATCTAGTAAGATGATAGACAAGTTCCATAGAGCGGTTGTGAGACTAGTAACGTTATATGGTAGACAAAATTGTGATGTCTAAAATAGATATACAGGCTTCGCCTTATATGAGAATACACATATCATTAAAGTAAGATGGTTGGAGTGAAAGGGCCCTACATGAGCATTATGTGATAGGAAGATATCTAATAAGATGATAGACAAGTTGCATAGAGCGGTTGTGAGGCTAGTAATGTTATATGGGAGTGCATGCTAAGTCTCTAAGGTGAATATATATCCATGAGTGTGGATATTAAAGATGGATATGCAACACAAAACAGGATGTGATTAGAAATGATCACATCTTAGTTGCATTAGAAATGATGACATATGTGATACATGATAAGTAGCATACATAGAGGATATAATTTGAGAAATTCACCTTAGATGATTTGTGATGTCTTCAGACCTGTGGATGCACCAAAGGTGATAAAGAAGATGAGGTAGACCTGAAAATACACGGAACGAAGTTATTTCGGAGGATTTAAAATCTCTTGTAATTGATGCATGTTTTGCTAAGAATATAACATATGATAACAAATATCCACATAAACGATACTAACTAGTTGGAATTAAACTACTTGTTTGTGCATGATTGAGTCTCAGATTCAGCTAAAAGACAAAGAATGAAATTGAATATGAATGAATAAAGAGGATCATATAACCGACCCAAACCAACTGATCCAAAAAAATAAGATGAAAAATAATGTGGGATTGACGCTTACTTGATTGATTGCGTTAGTTGGATTTATGGAGGAATAAACTGAGAAGTAACTTCCTTCCCTCTACCACTTATGTTGTTTTTTCTGTAATATCCAATTTGCCAAGCACATCTTAATCATCCTCTTATTCATGCAGGTGCTGAGGCTCCTCCCAATAAGGAGTCTCTGTCTTTTGTTGACCTCAAGAAGGATATACCATTTCCCATTAGTTATTACACACTTACGGATAAGGAACTAGAAGAAAATGGATACTGTTACGAGCAATCAGGTGACATGCATTCCAAGAACTTGAAATTTATTGAATTACTTGGTTGGTTGGTTAATATTATTGATAGTTTACCTCGGTATTTCATTACCCATGTAGAATTTCTTTCAACGCTTCCTGCTCCTTCAGGGACACCTCCACATGAAGTTTTGGCCCTTGACTGTGAGATGGTAACTTTATCCTGTTCATCACAATGTTATCTTTAGTATTTCTAATGTACTTATATTGGCATAATCAATGCTGTCTGCTTATCTTCATTTCCTTACACCTTAGATATAAATATTGGATAAGATGGGAGCATCTTTTTAATTATGACGGGTAGTCATGTTTTTGGATGGGATATCGTTTACGGTAGCTAATCTTATACTGCATCTTAGGTTTCTTTGACAAGGCTGGTGATGGGAGGAGACATCCGTTTATTTGATTCAATAGTGATGTATATAGTATATAAAATATCAGTTCTAAGGTAATGGTACTCAAAGTTGTGTTCAGACTAGTTGGATTAGAGTTCTGAAGATGATACAAGAAGTTAGGGTTCTGAAGATGGTATGAGAAGCATATACATCCTTTACTAACAATCTATTAGAATGTTCCGCTGCAAATAGCCTTTGTTTTGTACCTCAAATGTGGTTCGTCTTATCTATGCTATTCAATGGTTCAATAGTGGAAAGGCTCTTCCGCTGCTTGCACTGTGTGTACATTTTATACCAAAACAATAGCTTTTAATGTATTATCTTCTTTGGACAGGCTGACAGATATATTATGCTTGCTATTCTTAGTTTATCTTTCTTCCATAGTTACCTTTTTGAGCTGGTGCAGGGGAATTCTTTGTTTATCGTTGTTCTTTAAATTGGAAGCTTTGCAAACAAATCTCTCATTTCATTTTGGTAAAAAAATATGTTTTTGTAGTGTATTACAAGAGAAGGCTTTGAGCTTACCAGAGTTACACTAGTGGATGTTAATGGGCAGGTATACTTCATCTTATTTCTTTTCTCCTCTGCTTTTCGTCCCTCACTTGCATGACAATGAGGTAATCTATTTTTTTCTTTAATAGTTCCATTTTGTTCAAAACTGTTTCCTCATTGTGTATTTTGGTCAATAGCTAGTTACTTTTCTATGTAAAAATGCCATTAATCTTTTTGATGTTTTATTGCTTTTTTTTTGCTGTTATTTGGGGGGGGGGGGGGGGTCCTTAAGTAGTTTATATGAACCAGCCTTATCAAAAAGCTTTTATTTAATATGATCCAGCTGGCACATATGTCGGAATTATTTATTTGTATAGTTGACCACTGTCATAATCCAAGCATCTCTGTGTCAAAAATGTAACAGGTTAGCACTCATATATACTGCCATTGTCATTCAATCAGCAATCAACTGCACCTCAATACTAAACTTGTTGGGGTCGATTATATGAATCATCTATATCCTTCCGTGCACTATTTGAGCCTGCTGCATTACTTTAGAATGAATCAACCTGCATATATGTTGCGATTGTCGATTTGTATAGTTGAACCCTGTAGTTATCCAGGCTCATTGTTGAACAGATGTAACATGTTAGCACATATATATTGCCATTTGGTCCATGCACCATGAGTTAAAGTATATTATTCCTTTGTATGTGTTTGGGTGAATTCGGTGGTCCTTTTTTCTTTTATTCTCCTGTATGGTCATCAAAGTCTCGAATTGATCTCAAATATACCTCCCTGGCCTGTCATGAGAGATTTTGATGTATGATTAATTGTCTCGTGGTCTTTCAGATGATATTAATAGGCTATTTCTTTTTCTGTTACCTGGTGGCTAACATCATCAACCATTTGCAGGTTATGCTGGATAAATTGGTCAAACCATCAAATGACATTGTTGACTACAATACTAGGTACTTCTTATGTCTGCTAACTTCTAAATTTACATTTGGCCACACTTGCTAAAATATATACCCCTGTTCCATTTTCTGGGACACTATTTCCTTATTTGTTTGTTTTTGAAAGAATGACACATTTCCAAATTGCGAAAAAATTTAATTTTAAACTTCTCATTTTACCCTTAATGAGAAGCTTTTCTAGCCAAATAAATGTTATGACACCGTTAGAACTACAAGTTTCAAAAGTATTATAGCCATAGAAATGTTATTTCATGTTTAAGACCACAAGTTTCAAGTCTTCTTTTTTACCGTTAGCTCCATGCCAAGTCAAACTACATCAAATAAATTAGAATGGATGGAGTTGCAGATTAGAGAATCAGCGGTTTAAGACCACAAGTTTCAAGTCTTCCTTTTTTTCCTATTTCCATACCGAGTCAAACTACGTCAGATAAATTGGAATGGATGGCATAGCAGATTAGAGAATCAGCCACCATATTGTTTTTGAAGTTTGTGTTTTGTATCAACTTTCAAATGATTTCGTTGTGTTTCTTATCTATGGAATTTGCTTTTAAGTAGTATTTCAAATGGTATATCCAAGTCTAAAGGCATTGCAAAATTTAAAAATTTCTTTTAAAGGTTGAGTTGGGCCTAAATAAAAAATTGTCCTATTTAGTAAGCTGAAATTGACATTTTGCTAGTATGCTCCCCCATTATTTCAAAGGAATACAGTTTTAGAAAGGAATGCCTATTGTAACTCTAAAGGGTCTTGTGGTTAATAATATACCTGAAGCCAATCTTCAATTCAGATGGCTGAGACTTTAATACCATCGAAGCTGGATTTAGTGCTTCTTCGACTCTTGTTTGATTTTTATCAATCAAAAGAATGTCGCGCGTGTCGAAATTTTATACTTGGTTTAGCTAGAGTGGAGTACTTTTATCCTTTTGATGTTGAGAAAGCCATATATATTCAGTTAATTGGATAAAATCTATTGTGTATTTAGTATTTTCTTGAGCGCAAAAAATTTAAATTTCAGGTAATATTTAGAACTACTTAGTATAGTCCATGGAAAAGGGGACGCGATATACTCTTGTTTGATAAGGGAACCAAGCCGAGATAAACTTGCGCGTTGGGAATAGATTCTTTTTGCTTCTTCTATCTCTCTTTTCTTTTCTATTATAACGATGGTATCTGGGCAGTGTGTGCGCACCTCGACTATTCCACCGGATATTGCTTCCTCCAACTAGGTCATGTAGTGGCTCACTCTCTGTCCTCCTTAGACAGATTGAAAAATCACCAAATCTTTTTTTGTGTCCGTTGGTTTGAACCCTGGTCCTTAAGGTGTGCTCCACTTCATTGACGACTATAACACACCCTTGTCTGCTATTTCTTTCTCTATTATCTTTTAAGTTTTCCACAATTTCCAGTCTCTCATTGCCACAAGTAATGGGAAAGTGTCTTGTAAGACAAAAGGAATCAAGGAGGGGAAAGATACAGAAAGAAAAAAGAATGAGAAAAGGGAACCAAGAAAAAGATATTACTACAGAATCGAGCTTCACAGCCGGGGTTTAATCTCTCTCCGCAGCTTCCCCTTTTCAATTTCTTTTGTTCTTTTACCTTTTGCAGGATAAAAATTTTTCCTTTTAACCATTTCTCAATTTTCATATTATTTCCGATTCTACGTTTGCCTATAAAATCATTCTATCTCTTTTTCTATTGCCTCTCTCCTTTTTCTCTTAATATTTCCATCAACCTTATCTCCTATGGTAAATATTCTCAAAGTTCTCGACCTCCATTGAAACCAACTCATGTCCCCTCAAACCACACTTTCCAAGCAAGGTACGGAAAAAATGGCAGGGGAAGGACTGTGGGTGGTAAAATCAGTGTGTGTGTGTTGGGCTATAATTTTTATTTTTCTCTGTGTTTTTCCATCTTATATTGTTATGGGGTAGAGGAAGTGTAATTCCATTCCTGGCTTAATGTGGAACAATTTGGAAAAGAACTGAAAAGATGATTCAGAAGCAAACTGATATTTAAGAATACAAAACTCAACTTTAGAAGTTTTTGGGGGCAACCAGGCAAGATTGTGTTTCTTCTCACTTTTTGATTGTTCCTTGGTATTGTTATCGATTTTTCTAGAAAGAATAGTTTCTGATTTTATGTTCGTAAGTTCATTTTTAAAATGCATTTCTGAAGTTGAAGAGAAATACGAGGGTCTTTTTTGGGGGAGGCTGACACAGCAGGAGTTAAACTTGCTGAACTGCGCCAATTTGTTCTGATGTAGGCGAAATCAAATTTCTTGCTTTATAAGCCAAAATAGTTGTTAAGCACGAAAATAGTTAACGATGAAGAAAAAGTAATATTTTTTCCAGAAAAAGAGGAAGACAGATCTAATAAATAAACCCAGGGACTTGCTTTCTTTTTCTTGAAATTCTCAGTCCTTCAGTTAGTTATCTTTTTTTTTTGGGGTGTTTGTTGGAAACACATCCAGAAGAACTTTGTATGTGAGTCTTTAACAGACTTAGCTAGTTTGCAGTTTAGATATATGTTCTTCCTCTCTTTTCATCAAGTAATTGTGTTGCTTTGTGTTGACCAATCTGAACTTTTGCAGGTATAGTGGAATTACCTGTCAGATGTTGGAAGATGTGACTACCACTCTTAAAGATATCCAGGTTCATCATTCTAGAGCGTTTTGTCTGTTGACCTCTTTATCCCATTTTAGTAATAGGAAAATAAGCAATCAGCATTAATTGTTTCTTGCAGATTTCTTGCATCTGCTTAGTGGACTGACTTTCTATACTTGTCCTATTTGTTTTAGTTAACTACCTTTTCTTTCTTCAGGAGGAGTTCTTGAAACTGGTTCACAAGGAGACCATTCTGGTTGGGCATTCCTTGGAAAATGATTTGTTAGCCCTGAAGATCAGTCATACTTTGGTAATTGATACCGCTGTGTTGTACAAGCATCCAAGAGGATCCTACAAAGCTGCTCTTCGCATTCTGAGCAGAAAATTTCTTGGCAGGGAGATACAAGACTCGGGCAATGGACATGATAGCGTTGAAGATGCAAAAGCTACATTGGAACTAGCACTACTAAAAATAAAAAATGGTAAGCTGTTTCCTTTTTTACACATGCTGATGCACCACTAAATATTGTGCATTCTAAACTCACAGCCCCATTTGGTTGGTATAGTGAATACAAGAAAAAGGGAAAGGTGCAGGGTAAGCTGATTGCATGAGCTGAAAGTGTTTTTTCTTTTGGAGATAATTACATAGTATAGCAAACATGTGCTATGTATTTACCATTAATAGCTAATATTTAAAATAATTACTATTTGTAGCATCTCTCTCTCCTATCTTCTCTCTCCCTCACCTCTCTCCTCCTTCCCTCGCCCCCTCTCTCACGCGTCCTCCCCCCTCCCCCCCCTTTTTGCTCTCTCTTTCTCTCTCACTCTCTTTTTCTTTCTCTTTCCCTTTCTCTCTTGCTCTCTTTTTCTCTCTCTCTACGACCACGAGGTGACGTGACACACATTTGGTGGAACTTCTGAACATCCTTTTTTTAGGGCACCTGCATTTACTAAACCAACAAATTTTATATTTTAATACTAACAATTTATAAGCCAAAGTTGGTGTAGCTGTAAGATATTACCTACTCTACTCAACTATATATGCTCGAGTATTTTTTTTAAAAAAGAAGATCCCTCCATTACTGTGTTTGGGTTTTTACACCGCTCCTTAGGATTCTCAATTATACAAATTTACAACTTGTATCCTATATTTTCCACCTCTCTCTCTCCATATTTTTGTATTTTCGCATGCTCTCTTTGTTGTATTTTTGTATTTCTATATCACAAATGATACAAACGATACAAGATTTAGTGAATGAATACACGTGATACAAGAGCGGAAGAATACAGGCTAAATTAGAGAGAACAGTTACAACCTAAATGCGTGTATGAATACAAGTGAAATTAGAGTGAATGAGTACAAGTGATACAAGAGCGAACGAATACAAGTGATACAAGAGTGAATGAATACAAGTGATACAAGAGCAAATGAATACAAGTGATACAAGAGTGAATGAATAAAACCTAAATGTGCGTGTGAATACAAGTGAACTAGAGAGAATGAATATAAGTGATGCAAAGAGCGAATGAATACAGTCCCTTGTATTTTTTGTTGTTTGTATCTTTGTATACACGCGGTCGATACAACCTAAATGCGCACATGAATTCAAGTAATACAAGAACGAATGAATACAAGTGATACAAGAGGGAATGAATACAAGTGCAATTAGAGCGAATGAATATAGTCCCTTGTACATTTTGTTGTTTGTATCTTTGTGTACATGTAGATTATATTCGTCGATACAACCTAAATGCACATATAAATACAGCAAATACAATCGTCTGACGCCTAAAAAAAATATAGAAATATAGAGGGAGAGAGTTAGAAGTACAAAATATAACTTAAATGACGTATGAATACAACAAATACAGTCGCCTGATGCCTCAAATTGAAAATACAGAAATACAGAGAGAGGCGGAGAGGGTTAGAGAGGATACGAGCGAAATGCACATATTAATACAGCAAATACATTCGCCTGGCACCTCAAAAAATATACAACGGGTGGAAATATAGAATACGGGGGGAGAGAGAGAGAGAGAGAGAAAGGGAGAGAGAGAGAGAGAGAAAGGGAGAGAGAGGATACAACCTAAATGCATGTGCGAATACAGAAATACAGTTACCTGATATCTCAAAAATATAGAAATACAGAGAGAGATGGGTGAAAATACAAAATACAAAAAGGTGAAAATGCAGCATACAAAGAGGGGGGGGGGGGGGGGGGTGGACAGAGAGAGGAGAGTGGCAAGGGAGGGAGAGAGTTGAGAGTTTTTTTTTCCTACAAACTGTTGCTATGAATAGTAAATAAGCAAATTATAGCTACTAATGGTAATTATGCTCCAAACTATAGCTAGCTATTTATGAAACTTTCTCCTTTTTTTTTTGGTTTGTGCCTTTTGCCTTTTCTCCTTTTGGTTCCTCTTGGTCTGACCTCATTAAGTTGGACCTATAAATGCTCTGACCCATGGCATGCCACATTGGCCTTTCTTCAGTCCATTGTCCTTTCTGTTTGAATATTAAAATTTGAAAGGTCTCCTCCACTCTTCTGTTAGGGAAAATCCTAAGACACGTTGTCTGGTGCCATCTTGGGCATCACTTCTGTTGACCCACATCTTCATTCTGCAGATGAAGGTAACAAAAGGAATCTTCTTCCGCATGTGTCCTTTTTAGGTCACAATCTGCTTTAGCTTCTGAAGAGCAATGAAACATCTCCAAACCTATAAATTTTCAGGCTGGAAGTTCCTCTCCTGCTTCCTGAGTTCCCAACAGCCCTGTTGAGATCGCCTTGGTTGACCGTCCCTCAATTGATTTGACCAACTAGGCTGGTACCAAGGAATTCCAGCTTCCTCTTGACTTTACCTCTTGAAATCAAGAAGATTGCTTCATTATCTATGCTGTAAGATGACATCTCTATATGACATTCTTGTTGAAACCTTATTGTTTGATTTCTCACTAGCAATTTTACTTCACTGTGCCTTAGAATAGGCTTAAATTACTAGATAAGTCGAAGTCCCACTGAGTTCGTGGGTAAAACGCTTCCCGGGAAATGTATCTTATCGTTTGGGTTCTCTAAAGTAACTAAACACTTGTTCATTGTCTTTTATCATGCCTAGTTTATTGTACATGTACACTCATTGATTGACAAATGTCAAAAGTAAAAAAAAATAAAAAGAAAACCACAAAAAAGACGATTACAACCTCCTCATCTTCTCCAATTCCCCTCTTTTCTGGTCATCTTCTTCACGCCCCCTCCTAGTTGCCATCCCACTGCTTGACCATTATTTGACCACCTGTACGGACCCCAAGACTCCCTTCTCTTTGATCTCCTCCAACAGCCCCATCACTAGCTCGCACCATAGAAGCTATGAAAGGATTATTTCTCGGTGTGGTTTGTACTGTAGCAAAAGAGCACCATTTTCTTCCTTCTGCACCAGGTAAGGTCTTCATCTGAGGTCTCCCAGCGAACAGTAATTCTGGTCCTTAACTTGCTGTTAGAGTCCCTCTTTTCTGCAAGACTCTCATGCACCACAACGGCTCTAGGCTCATTTATTGGTGCTGCCATTTCATTGCCCTTTTGGGATTTATCAAAAACCTCATTGAAGATGTAATCAAGTTATGTGATATCTTCATCTGGGATTTACTCCATTATTGGACAAACTGCTGCATTCCTCACCTCTATGTCTCTATAATACTCGAAATTTAGAGACAACTCTTCAGATTGGATATTGATCTTAAGAGCCATAGCGGCTCCAACTTTCCCAACTAAATTAATCCTTAATTTAACCTGAGCAATTCCTTTGTGAATCTTGATATAAACATAAAGAATTTCTGTCATAATACAATCCATGGCTTCAAGGACAAGTGGGACTATAGCGGAATCTTGTGTGTTTTTCAATTGGTGGGTTTTCTTTAGAGAAAAGTGGGGGATAGAGAGATGTGTTTTCTCACGGGGTGGAGGTTGGGTGGTAAAAAAGGAAGACTAAAATAAAGAAAATGATTAAAAAATAAGATGAAAAATGTTAGACTATTAGATCATTTGATTAAATCCGACTGTCCAATTTTGTCTCCTTTTTTTCTTTAAGGTTTAACCTCTTCACGCATTCGAAATGTTGGAAAAAGACGCGCTTGCCATCAATTTTGGGGGAAGGGTTACTAGCTACGGAATTTTCAAGACTTCAAAACAAAAAAAAAAAGGCTACGGAATTTTCAAGTTAAGGTGTGTAAAAAGATCTCTGTTTTTTTTAGGGTGTGTAAACGGGAAGTATGTGCAAGTTTAGGGGGAAAGTATGTAGCCTAAAACATAATCCCAGCTAATTGGTATCACCTATATTGGATCTTGGATATAGAAACTTAATGCTGCTCTTAGCCTCACTATAACGTGGATGCATTGATGCATGCTAAACACATTTGCGACCTAAATGGTCCCCCAGCATATCAGTTGACAGTTTGCATAATAGTTGGTGCTTTAGACTAATTGCACCTTGTGATATAAAAAATGAGGCTTTTCTATGTTATTGGAGGTAACACGTAGTTTAAACTGCGAGTAGATTATATTAAAACCAGACATATAAGCAAGCCACTCTTGTCCTTTCTTTTCCCAATCTCTGTTTACATTCATTTTCTTTTTTTTGGTCGTTGAAATGGAGTTTTTTATGCTATTTTATGCTGCTTATGATGGCCCATCACCAAATCTTCTCCTCTTTCCTTTTTGGATCAATGCATCCTAGACTTCATTGGGCTGTAACTTCCTGAACTAGGGCCTGATTTTGGCATACCTCCATCTCAACAATTACTGCGGCGGAAGCTTCTTTCGGTTCTGAGCGACTCTGGCAAAGGATCCTCAATCATTGATAATATATCCACAGTGAGGAGATATGCTGCTGAATTGTCCCATACAGTTCCAGTATCATCTGATGATGAAGCTCTTTCTAAAGCCATTAAAGAGGTTAGTCAAAAGAATCTAATTTGTTAGATTGTTAAAAAGCAGATGATTAAGAATCCAACAGCTCACTATACTGGCTCGCTTGTCTTCATAGGTCAGAAATGATAGAGTGCAGTTTATCTGGACGCAATTTGCAGAGCTATACGCATATTTGAGGAAGCAAGCAGATGATTCTGAAAATCTAAATAAAAAGTTAGCAGATATGATAGCATTGCTGACGTGTGAGAAACAGTCTAATAGCAGAAAAAGCATCAAATTTGATGTCACTCCTGAACTGAAGGATATCTTAAGCCGTATGAATCGTAGAGTCAGGAGCATTTACTCCAATCTTCCTCTAAATGCTATGCTTATTATTTGCACTGGTCATGGAGACACTGCAATAGTTCAAAGGTAAAATCTTTTAAAGCTGGATTGTTTGTTTGCAAGGAATAATAAATGCACAAACTCCTGGTCCGCTCCCTGAATTTGAACTAAACCTTATGCTAGTCATTTACTGGGTTTTAGGGTCAAGATTTAGCTTTAGCCTCTATACCACTGGACTTCGTGATCGATGGTCTTGTCTAAATTTTGGAACATCCCTCATAATTTTTGATAGCTAAATGACATTTATTGACAAAAAATTGCGAGTGATTCACATATAGCAGTATATGAGTTGTGGCTTATCATAGTTTAGCATCAACTTGTGTTCACTATGGTCAAAAATTGCTTCTTTTTAGTCACTTTGCTGATTTCATTTACACAAGGTCATATTCCACGTCTTTAGAAGGCTTTTTCAATATTTAGTAGTTAATGCATACATGTATTAGATAATGGAAATTTTCAATAATTTTAGAATTTGTGGTTGAAGAAAAATTCAGGATTATTTATTTATCTCATATTTAATATTACTTCGTTCAACTTCAATGTGAAATTGTTGTTTCTTGAGAAAATGAAATTTATTATTTACTGTTTAATTGTAGAACATATTTTTTTAACACGATATTAAACCCAACACTGGATAAAGTTTTTACATAGGCCCAGATTATTATTATTGGAAACAAATTTTTAGCCAGCTCAAGACCAAAACCTTTTTTAGATATTCAGGCTTCAACACAAAAACCAAACATCTAATTACAATAATCTTGTTATTATTAATCGCCTTAATACAATCCTACATTATAATCTGTGTACAAATATTGACAAACCAAATACGTCCTTACTGCACTGTGTAGATAGACAGTTTGCCTTACCAGATCAAATGGCAGTATTCCTTGCCAGAGTAGATGGTACCTCTCTGTTTGGTACGATCATTAAACTCACATGAAGTAGTCCTGCTGAGCTTCTGTCATTCAGTCTGATTGCGAAATTATAAAAACAAACAATTCTTTTATAATTCCATATGATACTTAAAAGCTGTTTTTTTTCTTAATTGATTATAGATTTAAAGTCTTAAAGCTGTTATTTCTACCAGTGATTATTGCAGACCTCTTCTTCATCATCAAGGAGAGACCTTTCCCCCCCTTAGACTCGCTGTTTTTCTCTATTATATATTCTTTTTTCAAAACTTTCTGCTACCTCTTTGTCCCTTATGTTTTTCCAAGGTGGTATAGGACATGCGGTTATATGTTACCAACTGTTACCTACTCTGTAGTAGGCTGGCATGGACTATCTATATATAAGTGTTCCTCAGCATGTCCTATTAGTGCTTTTTGGCTACTGATCCTCTTGGTATTTGGGGAGGTCAGAAGTTTGTCCAGTCTAATTCCGAGTGATCCAAATTTTACGTTAGATGCTTGAATTACAGTCGCATGGAGATCCAGGAAGTATCTGATTTCCTATCTTCTAGTTGGCAGTCTTTTTGTAGTTTTAAGGCTGATAAATATGTTATTGCTTAGCAAAATTTGCGAATTATTATTTTTCCTCGTGCACACAGACTGAGGAAGATCTTGTCAGAGCAGACTGATGCCTCGATGTCCCGTGAGAATATTGTTAAACTCTTGGAAGAGTTGCAGGCGCAAGCTGAAGTTGGTTTATGCTTTATAGGTGTCAAACACTGATCATATTTCTCATCTATCAGACTATCTATATTCTAACTCTTATTGCGAGCACCTTTATAACCCGGTTTATCAAGGGTAGAAATAGAATAGGAATCTGCAAAACGAGGCAATTTCGTATGAGGGAAATTTTTTGGATGTAAAGTTGGTTCATATATGTAAGGTGTCTTGTTGCCTTTAATCGTCTGTGTGGCCGTAAACGAGGAACTGAACCACATATTATTTGTTGTATGGCTAAGCCTTTACACTTTTCTATGTGAGTTGTACGGTTGACGTGTTATACTTTTCGATGTACTTGGCTATTTCTAGGTTCTAGGTTATATATGCAAATAATTAAAATCCAACTCTATTTTGCTGGTACTGTTTGGTTCTTCTCCTATGGGCGACCAATTGATGATTGAGGTGAAGGCATAAGTAGTGCTCACCATGAAGTGCTATATAGTCCGACTCAAATTGATACAAGGGAAAGAGGAAAACAGCCACTAGGTTCATATTTGAACTGGTAACTGTTCTCTGAGTTGAATTAGAACCTCTCTTAGAAACCAAGATTCATGTATCCTAATATTGTTTCGATAAATTTGTATGCATTTTGGCTAATTCAACAAGCATGCATGCTGCTATGGCCACAACCACACATCTTAGACTTCAATTATCCCCTTTGTACTTTGATACAAACAAATAAAGAGACAGAAACACCTTTGGTTGAGACGATACCTAAAAGAAAGTCCTTTTAATACTATGTTGTATTAGCTACAACTGAACAAACTCGACCTTCATACATTTACAGGATGAAAAACTTCTGAACGTTTATGCTTCCCAACAGAAATTTCCCTGACTTGGCAAAATCCTCATACGACAACTGTGCTCAAATTATGTCACCATCATAAATCTTTCACTGTTTCATTTAAGCTCAAATTATTTCATCATCGTATGAAGGTAAAAATAAATGTGTAATATAAATTAAAAATATGTAAATGACAGTGATAACAAAAAAAAAAAAAAACACTAACTTTGAAGATGCCAATAATTAAAAAGGTGAAAAGAAAGAAAATCGCTTCAACTATGGGACTTACTAAAATCCTGCTGAATTGTCTGGACAGAAAAATAAAAAGGGTAAGAATAGCTAGCTGAAGTTGAAAGTGACATAGGAAAGACATAAAGAACAGTAAAATCCCCTAATTTCGCATCAACCTACATTAGCACATGCGTTAATTTTTATCTTCATAGCATCAAAGTATACAACGTCATGCATTCTGATCATAAACACTAAATTTTATCACGCAGTCGAATTTCGCTACAAACACACAGCATTGTTTGTTTGTGAGGGAGGGAGCATACTGTGTTACTATTTCCAAGCTGAAGCAACAGTCAAGGTCTTGTTTTCCCACCCGAAATAGAGTGCACCTGCCTCCTCCTTTGCTTTGTACCTTTCGCTATATTGCTTGATAAGATTCTGGATGGATTCATAGACATTTCGGCTAATTGGGTATGGAGTGAAACCAGCCATCATCATCCGAGCTCTCCACTTACCTGCAACCTCATAACGCTCTATTCGCTCCAGTCCCTCACAGGCAACAATGTTGATGATATCACGTGCAAGACATTGCCGTTCTACATTAACCCTCTCTTGGCTATCCCTTGAAAGAGTTGCATCGAGAGACTCAAATACAGCAGAATAGTAGTTGTAGACTTCTGCAAACCTCTGTAGAAATGGGGCAGTATTGGTGTTCATGTCTTGCTCGACAACTGTTACCAGCTTAGGATTTAAGCTCTTCACCATCCGCAGAAGCTGATCTCTTTGGTTTACCGTTGATACACTTTCATCAGGCATGTGATGAAGCTGGAATGCGAAATTCACTAGAACAGCTTCACCAGGACGGCAGTTTAACATTGCTGGGGTGACTAATGCAGTGGTCGAAGGGACGGCTTGGAATTCAAAAGAGATTTTGAGATCTTTGGCCAGCTCTGCAAGCCTCAGACCAATGACATTAAGGCCTCCAATAGCACGTTGGACAGATTCAGGGTCATCTACCCCAGTTAACCTCAAATGGGGTGACTTGCCGGGCATACTAGCCAATGTCTGCAATAAAGTGTAATATTGACTTCCTTGGTTAATGTCGAAATCTATGATGTGTACTCTTTTCTCATCTTTAAAAGCCTCTAGGATCGCACCATTTGCTGCCATAAAACCAAACCTAAAGTATGGACATACTTCAAAGAGGACTTGCATAGCAGAGAGTCTCTCAGAAGAGGTGGCTTCTTTGCATTTTAGAGCTTTATAAAGACCTTTGCCAGATGTAGCCATTCGGGCTGCAAGAGCTTCTACCATGTAAGCTGCAGTCCTTTCAAGAGGATCTCCCTGGATGGAGACCATCTGCCTCAGTTCATTAATCATAGATGACACTTGTTCAATGTTTCCATCTTGAATAGCAGCAGCACAACTAAAAAGCATCTGCTTTGGAGTTTGAGGAGCGGTTACAGATATTTCCTTGTAGCTACTACTGCTACTGATATTAGAATCTGCTGATGTAGACTCCTTGGGAGAGTCCTGAAATAGCGCAGTTCGGATCTGGCTAAACCATTCACCATCTATGTCCATACTCTCCCCACGAGCAAATACATCATCTCCTTCAACTTCGTTATCATCAAAAAGTACCCTTTCAAGTTCTTGAAGCTTCATTGTCATCCTCCCATCATTATATCCTGATGAATCTGGGCTTTGATTGACAAAGTCTCCTGAACCATAACTAACCTGATTGTAATCTCTTGATGGCTGGAAAGAAGATGAATGTCTCTGGTGGAATGGATTCCGCAAGACATCTGTAGGTGATGTGTTTAGAAGTTCTTCTGAAGGTGAAGGAGAGTCGAGCAAATACTTAGGATCGTAACTGCCTGTGCTGCTAGACTCGGTCGCATAGATAATACCACTTGCATTTTTGGTATACATGGATGATGACACGCTAGAGTTATCATTGTGACCATTCGGAAAATACAGCTTCCCATTTCCAATTGATCTTACAGATCTAACTAAAGACATGGTTCACTTATTATTCCCCTCAAAACAAAGCTGCTTGAAGTATTCCCTTACAGAAGCTGCTACTCAATTCAACCAGAATCTGGTGCAGATCCCAGTAACTGAATGTTGTATTTGGGAGATGTTCTCTCTGCTTCTGAAACATCAAATACACACACAGTCCAATTAGACAAAACAAACCAGTAGTGTAAAAGAAGACAATATTTAAAGAAAAC
Source organism: Datura wrightii (assembly GCA_035772735.1). Classification (NCBI taxonomy): domain Eukaryota; kingdom Viridiplantae; phylum Streptophyta; class Magnoliopsida; order Solanales; family Solanaceae; genus Datura; species Datura wrightii. The sequence goes on from JASDFA010000001.1 coordinate 33,965,136, forward strand.
TAATGGGAAAATCTGAACATATTTAGAAAATAAAAGAATAGAAGATGTATGCATTGTTGCTTAACATGATCCTTATGCACTGGATATATCAAATCAGGGAGACGAAGCATGCTTGCATTATTGAAATTTGAACTAGCACTTAGATAGTATTTGGTTTTGAGTTTAAGTTATACTTTACACTATAGGTAAACCTCCTTTAAATATAAAAATTCCTTATACTGACTGTGTATACAACTTAAAATCGTCGGTTTTACCACATGAGATAGAATGCAGCAGGAAACAGAAGATCAGCCGCAGAAATGATTTTTCATTGGTAGACTAGCAGCAGAAATGATCATAGTAAGAGAATATGTACTCATCATACGAGCTTTTTCATCTCTGCGACTAACGGCTCACTAAAACTTTTCAAGCCTAGAAAGAATTCCCAATAAATACCACTGTTATCCATCCAGCAGTCTAGGACTTCCACGTCATCCAAAATAGAGTATACTTTGTGGCGGACTCCTGAAAACCTAGGTTATATTTGTGTTAAGTTAGAGGTTTTCCATAGCTAACTACTCATGCTCCTTCAGCAATTAAAGAACGACTTCACATTTACGTGTCCATCGTTCACAGAAAAAATAAAATCAAAGAGGACATTTAATATAATCAGTTCTTGCTTTTGAGACAAGGTATTGAAAAATTGGAAGCAAGAAGGGGTTTTAGCCTATTAGAGATTCAACAAAATAACAAAAAGAGCACAAACCTCAACAAGAAAAAAGAAAACAATACAAAACCCTTTTGATTTCTACAGATCTATCCTCCTCCTGAGTATGAACATGGTAATCACAAAGAACATACAGGAGAAGTGTGAATTCTTAACTTCTGAAGAGCAATTAAGGACAACACCATGATCCATACACAAGTTGTTCTACATAAGTTTGTATGCAGATTAAAAGCAATCTAGCTGAAGGAAATATTCAAAGCCAGCCACCAAATTCAGAACCAAAACACTAAGCAAAAATCAGAAAAACAGAGAAAACAAGAACAGTAAGTCAAAGAAGCAAAGCCAAATTCACCTGTCGTGTTGAGCTCAGAAAGGGAAGATCTTAAGATGAGTGAGTACACAGTAGAAAGAAAAATCAACAATAGCAATCTGCAAATTTCATATTTGAACAGATACAGGATGAATTTTCAGAATTGGCTTGGAAGAAAAGCAAACCCTTCAGGGCTTTGACCAAGGTAGAGAGAATTAAACAAAAGAGTAAGTAAACAAATATATACCCGTTTATGGTATATTTCCAATAAGAAATATCTTCAGTAGGTATAAATCCAGCAAGCAGACAGAAAGATTAAACAATTACCATGAGATAGATGAAAATTTCAACTAACCAAAATTCAGATAAGCCCAAACAAAACTTTAGTCTTTGGGTGCCAAAATTTCAACCTTTATGAAAAGATCAACCTTTCAAGACTTTTAAGAGAGAAATGAAACTAATTAATCTTCTGGAATTCAAGAAAAGGAATGAGAACACTTACACCCTTTTAATTTCTTTCTTTATTTATTTATATACTTGCAGAGAAGCTTCCTAAAATCCCAAGAAATTCAAACCCTTTTACTTTTTTCTTGTTCCTCTTCTACTAGTACTAGTATTTCTCCTTGTAATTGCATGTATATACCAACTTGTCTGACTCTTCAAGAACAAGTTGTTTGACACAGTACAAGTAGAGGAGTAGTTTTGTGTGCCAAATTACAAAAAGGGTAAACAGTGTGATCCATGCCTGTTTTTCATTTTGTCCCCACACGACAAATCAATCTACACCATTGAATCATAATCTTGTGGACTATGTTTCATTATTACATGTGAGATGAGCATGGATAACGCGTGTACGAGATGATGTTTTCATTTTCTTTTTTGAATTTTATAATCATTTATTTATTTTTGAAATAAAGTTTTCATTTTTAGTTAATTTGAAGTTAAGTTCTAAATTTGAAAAATAATTTATAATCTGTCTATCAATTTCAACTACTGTGTTCTCTTTCTTTCTTTTAAAAATTATAATGATTAAATATAATTTTATTTTTAACTTTAATTTTATAAATTTTAAATAAAATTAAAAAATATCTAAAATTCTTGATCAAACGTCTTGTTTAATGCTTTTGTTTTGTTCTATTTTTTTATTGTGGTTGGTGACGTCGGAGTGCACGTCATAAATACAAGACCCAATCAATTGTATAAGTTTTTGTCGCATTAATTATAATTGAGTTTAGTGTGTACTCTTAACTTTAGTTTGAACCTTTTAAATTAAACTAGAAATGTTAATTTTTAAATTTTAACTTCAAATATTTTCTTTTTCAAATATTGATCATGCTGCCACTTAATTTGGTATAATCAAACTGTAAAATATGTATTTTCTGAAATTTTTTAGCCTTTTATAAATATTTTTTTAATTTTATAATTTTTTTATAAAAAAAATTTATTTTTATTTTTACACACAGGAGATCATTATTTTTTTATTATAAGTGGCAAATGGACGAATTGAGTTAATTTTGGATAGGTTAAAATGTGTTGAGTAAGTAAATGGACGGGTTGAACTGAATTTGGGCGGGTTAGAATGGGTTGAGCTAATAAATTGGCGGGTTATTGACCCGCCCAAAAGTTACTAGGGCCCATACGAATTGGGTTGAAATGGACTAAAATGCAAGCCATAATCTAACCAGCTCAACTTGAATTAAGTTTTAATTGTTTTGTTTATTCTTTTATAATCTTTTGATAACTTATAAAATTAATATTTTTAAAATTTTAACTAACTATAACATATTAAATAAAATAAAATATTAAATAAGATTTTTCATTAATTAATTTGATCTAGATACCAGCCTAAAACTTTGATGAATTGAAATAAGTTGGGCTGAAATGGATTGAGCTTATAAATGAGCGAGTCAATTATCAGTCAAAACTTGCAAGTTGGGCAAGTTATGATTTCATGAGCTGATTTTGCCACCTTTAATTTTTACACATAAGACATCTGAAAAAATCATTTTCTTTTATTCAAATTGTAAAAAGGCAAAAAAATCTTATTTTCTCCCAATATTTTAGGAGCATCTTAATATATTTATACATTTTCATTTATAATGTTAAATGTAATTTATTTAATCTAAAAAGCTAATTCATTTAACTATTGAAATCTTAAATTTGTATACTTACAAGTAAAGTAGTTTTAGTATACTCTTATAAGTGAAATTTGAAAAGGATAGTGTGTACGTAGTCTTATGCTAATTTGTGCAGGTAGAGATATTATTTTCAATAAACCCTCGGTTCAAGTAAAATATAGCAAAATCAAGTATGAAAAAAAATACAATAGCGAAGAAGGTATGCTTAAAAAAAAAACAGTAATATCAACAAATAATACAGTAATTGATTGAAGAAAAGAAAACAATAGATAATAATAAAATTGAAGAATAAGATACTAGGAAAAAATAATAATAATACAGATAAGAAAACTAAACAACATTTGATTACCTCTTATCTTCTGTTCTAATTCCCGATTCATATCTGCTTATCTAGAATTATATTCCGGATAGATTAAATATTTGTCATGTCATGTATGAATTTTCAAGTGGGAATATTTCAAGTACGCATATTGTTTAATATATAATATCATCAATAAAATGAGAACAAAAATATTGATGCTAGACCGAATCCATATGCAATCCTTCAATCTTGTCTGAATTTTGTTACTGTCTTGTGTTCAAATATGTAAAACAAAGAAAATGAATAATATCCGAGTCCACAGAATTCACTATGTGTCCTTAAGGAATTTAATCCACTTACTGTACTCGATGTTTTGGATTACTTCCTCCCAAGATAAAATGAATATACCTGTTAATGGTGTAGCAGTACCTCAAATACTAATAACTTCGTCGAACTCTAAGAGCAGTAACAAATCACACAACAGACTCGATTTTGTTTGTTTAAAAATATGCAGAATGTTCAAAAATTCTCTAGCCAAAAATGAAAGCAAAAAACCTTTATTTATAGTCAAAGATCTGAAGTGAAGGGGTGTGAAGACACCTCCTCAGATGGTGTCTGTTTGGAATGGCTACAATTGGAAAAGAAACTTTTCAACTTTCTCTTCCCTCCAATTTATTTCTCTTCATTTCTCAATTCACACCCAACACTTAACTCCAACAATCCCCACATAAATGGAGAATGGCTATATAAAAGTCTTAATGCATGAAAAACTGTGTGATTCATAAGTAAGAATTAATTGCATCTGGATAAGTAGGTTTCCCCTTGAACTTTTCGTAATGAACATATATCAGATATACTCGGTCAATCGATAGATTTGATATCTTTGAACCGTCGAGCTTTGATGTATACCTAGATAACATAATTCACATAATTAATTCTTTAACCGTCTTAGGTTCTTATTGTTTTGTTCGTTTCAATCATGAACACTGTCTGGTTTCATAAGTGCGTAGAGAATTGGCCTTATAGAATTTTTCTTGAAGAGGCTTACACTTCGCACTTATACAGGTGATTCCTAAATGTGTTATGCCGTAGATACACCATTTGACATGTCCTGTGTCAAACTTAGAAATCATTAAAAAACTTTTAATACTTTATCCTTATTACTAAACATTGCCATCACAAGAATGGACCAAAACTTATTTTGATAATGTCGAACTGTCATCAATGACTTTGTTTGATCTCCTTGAACCTAGATATTGAGATATCCAATCTTCTAGGTAGAGTTACCACCACGATGATTTGTCCTCGGCCATAAGTCACATTCCCTTTGATGACCTTTCAACCGCTTCTCTAGTTAGTCCTTTTGTAAGTGATCTGACACATTATTTGTAAGTGGATCTGAAACATTATTTGTAAGTGGATCTGACACATTATCTCTTGACTTTACATAGTCAATTGTGATAATTCCATTAGAGAGTAGTTGTCTAACGGTGTTATGTCTCCGTCGTATGTGACGAGACTTTCCGTTATATATTACACTTCCAGCCCTTCTGATTGCCGTTTGGCTATCGCAATATCTACATATTGGTGCCAACAGTTTGGTCCAAAATGGAATGTCCTCTAGGAAATTCCCAATCCTTTCAGCTTCTTCACCAGCCTTGTCTAAATCTATGAATTCAGACTCCATTGTAAAGCGAGCAATACATGTTTATTTGGATGACTTCCAAGACACTGCTCCTCCACCAATGGTAAACACATATCCACTTGTAGATTTAGTTTCAGTTGATCCGGTGATCTAATTTGCATCACAATATCCTTCAACAACTACTGGATATATGTTGTAATGCAAAATAAAGTTTTGAGTATGTTTTAGATACCTCAAAACTCGTTTCATATCCGTCCAATGACTCTGATTGGGATTACTTGTGTATCGACTAAATTTACTTATCATACAAGTTATATCAGACCGTGTACAGTTCATGATGTACATCAGACTTCCCAATACTCTTGCATAGTCCAACTGAGACTTACTTTCACTTTTGTTCTTAGAAAGAGAAAGATTCACATCAATTGGTGTCTTTGCAATTTTAAAATCCAAATACTTAAATTTTTAAAGTATTGTTCGGATATAATGATTGAGACAATGCTATACCTTTAGGAGTTTTGTGGATCTTAATACCCAATATCAAATCAATAACTCCTAAGTATTTCATCTCAAATTTACTAGCAAGCATGAGCTTGATAACATTTATATTAGCAATGTCATTACTCTTATCAACATGTCATCCACATATAGGCAAACAATGACGACTTGATTTTGAGTGTTTTTAATGTAAACACATTTATCACACTCATTAATCTTGAAACTATTTGACAACATAGTTTGGTCAAATTTTGCATGCCACTGTTTGGGTGCTTATTTTAGTTCGTAAAAGGACTTTACAGGTTGGCAGACCTTCTTTTTATTTTCAGGAACTACAAGCCCTTCAGGTTGTTTTATGTAAATTTTTTCCTCCAAATCCCTATTTAAGAAGGCTGTTTTCACATCCATTTGATGAATTTCAAAACCGTATACGGCGTCTAATGCTATTAACACCCAGATGGATGTAATTCTGGTTACCGGCGAGTACATATCAAAGTAATCAAGACCTTTTTGTCTAAATCCTTTGACTACAAGTCTTGCTTTGTATTTTTCAATAGTGCCATCATCTTTAACTTTCCGTTTGAAAATCCATTTACAACCTAATGGTTTGTTCCCTGGAGGAAGGTCAATAATTTACATGTATGGTTATTCATCATGGATTCAATTTCACTATTGACTGCCTCTTTCCAATATTGAGCTTCCGAAGAAGTCATAGCTTCTTGAAAAGTTTGATTTTCTCATTTTCCAACAAAAATGTTAGAAAATCTAGTCCAAAGGAAGTAGAAGTCCTTTGACGTTTGCTACGTCTTGGATTCTCCTCATTAGAAACACTTTCCTTTGTCTCTTTGCGAGGTTGTTTAGATCCTTCGCTAGACGATATATATATATATATATATATATATATATATATATATATATATATATATATATTCAAAGAATTCAGCATTATCTAATTCCATTACCGTATTAACATGAATGTCAGGATAACTAATTTATGAACCAAAAATCGATATGCTTTACTATTTGTAGCATATCCTATGAAAATACAATCGACAGTTTTAGGTCCTATCTTAACCCTTTTTGATTTAGGAACTTGTACCTTAGCCAAACACCCCCACACTTTCATGTATTCAAGGTTAGGTTTTCTTCCTTTCCATTTTTCTTATGGAATGGATTGTGTTTTACTATGGGGCACTCGATTGAGTATTCTGCTAGCCGTAAGGATAGCTTCCCCCCACAAGTTCTGGGGTAAACCAGAACTTATCAACAGAGCATTCATCATCTCTTTTAATGTTCTATTTTTCCTTTCCGCAATCCCATTAGATTGTGGCGAGTAAGGGGTAGTTTTTTGATGAATAATGCCATATTCCAAACATATTTTTTCAAAAGGAGATTCATATTCGCCGCCCCTATCACTCCTTATCATTTTGATCCTTTTGTTAAGTTGTGTTTCAACTTCACTTTTACATTGCTTAAATACATCAATTGCTTCATCTTTACTTTTGAGTAAGTAAACATAGCAGTACCACATACTATCGTCAATAAAAGTTATGAAATACTTCTTTCCACGACGAGATGGTATTGACTTCATGATACAAGTGTCTGTGTGAATTAAGTCTAAAGGACTTAAATTCCTTTCAACTGACTTATAAGGATGTTTGACATACTTAGATTCAACACAGATTTGACATTTTGATTAATTGAATTCAAACTTCGGCAATAATTCCAAATTGATCATTTTATGCAAGATTTTATAATTGACATGTCCCAAATGAAAATGTCATAAATCATTTGACTCAATCAAGTAAGAAGAAGCTGTAATTTTATTGTTTTCAACAACAATTACATTTAGTTTGAAAAGGCCCTCAGTTAGGTAATCTTTTCCTACATACACATCATTCTTACTTATTACAGTATGATCTGAAACAAGAATGCATTTAAATCCATTCTTGATGAGAAGACCAGCAGAAACTAAGTTCTTCCTTATTTCTGGAACATGACATACACTATTGAGAGTCACCACCTTGCCTGATGTCATTTTCAGAAATATTTTCTCATAGCCTTCAATCTTGGCTGTTGCAGAGTTTTCCATATACATGGTCTCGTTGGGTCCAGTAGGGGCATAGGAAGCAAATGCTTCTCTGACAACACAAACATGTCGAGTGGCTCCAGAGTCAAGCCACCAGTCTGTGGGGCTTCCCACTAGATTGTATTCAGACACTATAACGCACAAGTCATCAATCTCCATGATTCTTTCAACCATATTAACTTGCCCCTTTTTCTTTCCTTGTTTTGGAGCACGACATTCAGCAGCCTTGTGTCCAATCTTTCCACAGTTGTAGCAGTTTCCTTTGAATTTCTTCTTGCTAGAAATTTTTTTTGGTCCAGAAGGTTTCTTCCTCTTTTTGAGATTAGTTGGAGTAGTCTCTATAATATTTGCCCCCATAATTGTTGAGTTTCCTCTTACCTTCCTTTCAGCATCTTTGTTATCTTTTTCGATTCTCAATCGGACTATAAGATCTTCAAGCTTCATTTCCTTGCGCTTGTACTTTAAATAATTCTTAAAGTCCCTCCATGAAGGAGTCAACTTTTAAATCATGGCTGCAACTTGAAAACCTTCATTGATGACCAAACCTTCAATGAACAACTCATTATTAGCACCATAATCAATATTTTTGATAAAAGCATTAGTATGAATTATACCTTCAGCAAGGAGATCGTGAATTATCACTTGCAGCTTTTGGACTTGTGTGATAACAGACTTGCTATCTATCATTTTGTAGTTCAGAAACTTGGTTGCAATAAATTTCTTTAAACCGGCATCTTCCGTTTTGTACTTCTTCTCTAGCGCGTCCCAGAGTTCTTTAGAAGTCTCCACATTGCTGTATACGTTATACAGATCATCCTCCAATTCGCTCAAGATATAGTTCTTGTATAAAAAATCTGAGTGTTTTCAAGCCTCAATCACCAAGAACCGTTCATTTTCGGGAGTTGATTCCGGCAGAATCGGAGTATCCTCCTTGATGAACTTCTGCAGACATAACGTGGTCAAATAAAAGAACATCTTCTGCAGCCAATGTTTGAAGCGATGCCAGAAAACTTTTCGAGCTTTTCTGCCAAAGCCAGGCTTGCATTGCACGGGTGGAGGAGATTCCATTGCTTGTAGAGGCAAGCATAGGATCAGTTGTTCCTGTCATAATTGCTAAACAATAACAACAAAAGTTAGCAACAAATGAAGATTCTATTTCTTCAAATCGAAAAACTTTTGACAGGACTAAACTAAATAATCGATGAAGTTTCTATATCTTCAAACCGAATTATCAACAATCAGATTTACTTGGCGAAGTTTTTAAATCTTTAAACCAGCAATATCAGTGAGTAAAAAATCACAAGGATTTTAATCTCACGAGAGTAGAAAATTCGAAGATTTTAATCTCCAACAATGAAGTAGAAAATCAAAAAGGTTTTAGTCTCCAAAACCAGAAAATAGATGAACAAAGAAAAAAAAATTAAATTTCTTAAGCTTGTTGTTATCCTGTGTTCAAATATGTAAAACAAAGAAAATGAATAATATCCGAGTCCACAGAATTCACTATTTATCCTTAAGGAATTTAATCCCCTCACTGTACTCGAGGTTTTAGATTACTTCCTCCAAGATAAAAAGGATATACCTGTTAATGATGTAGACCAATAACTTCGTTGAACTCTAAGAGCAGTAACAAATCACACAACAGACTCGATTTTGTTTGTTTGAAAATATGCAGAATGTTCGAAAATTCTGAAGTGAAGGGGTGTGAAGACAACTATTCAGATGGTATCTGTTTGGAATGACTATCATTGGGAAAGAAACTTTTCAACTTTCTCTTCCCTCCAATTTATTTCTCTTCATTTCCCAATTCACACCAACACTTAACTCCAACAAATTTTTTATTTAGGGATTTCAATTATAAACTTTTACTATTGAACACCTAAAACTCATGTCACACTTTGCCTATTAAACACGTCTTATACAAACTCAAAAACAACATAAGTGAGTGATGTTAAACATATATTAAGTGGCAAAGTGAACGAATCACTGCATGACACATGAATTTTTTGGGAAAAAACCTCACTTTCACATTACCAGAATTTCCCTTCTAATTTGTCTTCTTCTTGACCCTCCCCGCAGAGCTTCTCCATTTGAGTAAACAGATAGTATCAAAAGTTAATGTTGATACAGTTAATATATCATTGGGTAGATATCAACTGCCCTTTATTTTATTTTCTTGATCAGTTAACAATCTCTACCAAAAGATAAAGCCCATCATCTGGTCACAATTTAAACTTGACCCTTCCGCTATCTACTAAATACTAGTCAGGATAATTCGGACGTTGCCCGGGTATAATATGAACAATACTATATTATTTATTTATAATACATTATATAATGAATAAGTTAAAAATAATTATATAAAATTATTTGTTATTTTTAAAATTTAAAATAAAATTACTTAATTATTTTTGTCCAATCAGTCGTAATAGTTATTACTCAAGATCATAAACGCTTTATTTATGAATATAATGCCCCACGTGCATAATGCACAGGAAAAAATAAGTAATGGCCACATGTTTATAAAATTATCATGTCTTAAAATGTGTGAAATTACTAAGCAATGCCTTTTTAATTTTTTTTTTACTTTTGGAGAACACATCGAGAAATACACGAAATGACCTATATAGAGAATAATCACAAAAATTTTATTTTGTTAAATATTTTAAGTCACTAATTATTGTAATCTGTAATATTTTTACGTCATTTTCAAATAATATATATTATTTTCTCTGTCCAATTTACAAGACACTGATAAAATTTAAAAAGACAACCAATATTATTATATGTCTTTTAAATATTATAAATTATTAATTATTATAATTTATTAAAATTTTATATAATTTTTAAAAATATATAATAAATTAAAAATAAAAAAATAAATTAAAACACAAATTAAAATTTTTATAAAATATCAGGAAGAGCCCTGAGCTGACAGGAAAACCGTCTCGTACCTGCTTGAGGGCTTTTCTATGTATTAGTAAAGTAAATAGGGAAAGAAGCTTAAAGAAGACGGAAAAAAAATTGTATATTATTTTAAAAAATGATGACCCCTCGCGCCAAAAGTTTTGCAAGGTACACACACAGGGATATGTCAGCAAAATGAGCATAATTTAACTTGAGTTCAGGTATTTAAAGGAACAATTCATAGTTCAAGTATATAACAATAATAATAATATAATTATAGTTTGTTTAGTAAAATTTTTAAAAAATAAAAAATATTTTTTTTTAAAAGATGCTTGTTTTAAAGAAATAAAATGTTTGATTAACTTTTTGAGAGAAAATAAGTATTTTTAGGAAATAACAAAAGTTGTTTTTTAGAAGTTAAAAAAATAGTTTTTCCTGAAAAGTATTTATTTAAAAATGACTCTTGAGAAAAATACACTTAAAAACACTTTTAAAAATTTTGGCCAAATACTAATTACTACTCAAAAGTACTTTTAAAATTTATTGACCAAATACAAACTACTTTTCACCAAAAATACTTTTTTGATAAGTACTTTTAAAAGAATTAATTCTTAAAATATGCTTATTTTACAAGTTTAGCCAAATAAATTATTAATATAATCTTATAAAGTATAGTTTAGAGAGAATAAAGTGTATGCTGATTTTATTTCCATCTCAAAAATAGAGAAATAATTTTTCATAAAATTTCAATAGATAATTCAAATATCTATATCTATATATCTATTTATCTATCTATCCATATATATATATATAATATATGTATGTATATTTTGATGAATTTAAGGAAGGACATATGTATTCAGCTTTTGTACTATTATCTTTTAGAACCAAGGATAATTGTATTTTTTCAGGGTGATAACATTTTAAGATTAAATTACCCTTCAAGAGATTTATAAGTCCTCCAAAAGAGAAATTGAAAAGGGCAAAATAGACATTTGAAAGATTCAAAACGTATGGTGGGGACCAATGCGAAATGTAGAAGGAAATTTCCCTTTCTCAACAAATGGACAATGGTACCCTCATAATTAGTGTTTGAACCAAAGTATGAAATGAATCTTTTGTGGTATTTTACCCTACACGAACATTCTAATTTTAAGCAATTAAAGTCACGGTCATCCATTTACTTTACCTTATCGGCTTATCCGCAAAGAAGGTTTTCAAGTGCATAAATTGACATATTTAAATATAAAAATAGAATTACACTCTCCGTTGATTTTTACATATCAATTACATTAAAAATAATTATTTATTTAATTTTAAAAAATTAAAAAATAACTTATTATTTTATATCGATTTTATTCATATTATTAAATACTACTTCCTCCATTTCTTTTTGTTGTCATGTGTATTAAAATAATTATTTTTAAATACTTATCATTTTGAAAATTAAAAGAGAAATTAATTAATTTTTTCAGTTTTACTTTTAGCATTAATTATTCTAAAAGTAGAGGCATATAAATAGACACCGATTAAAGATGGAACTAATTAATTTTTTTAAAAAAATTGTACAAAATTTTTATCCTGAAAATTGAAAAAAAAATATTTTTAATGAGTGAAATGACTTATAATAATTAGAGGTAATATATACAATAAAATTATTATTTTTAAAAAAATATGTTAAATTAAATAAAGATGAAAAGAATATTAATTGATGGGATAAAGTAACAAAAGTCATCATTTTATATACGTGTGATATAGTGATAATGGAGGAAGCAAATGTCTCAATCGTATATAACTTTGATTATATATTAGATTGCGAGATATGATGTTTTGTCAAAGGGATGAAACATCAGTATTTTAATAATAATACAAAAACATATTTTATTTTACCAGTTAATCATGATGAGTTAATATAAATTAAATTTGGTGCAAATATAGCAAGTGAGCAAACATTTTCTCATGTTCCATACGGATTGCATTGGATTAATGGTGCCCTTTTTTACGTGGTACTGTACATAGTGAATGCCCATAGTTTCTTCTTACTAATTAGTTATGCCCCACAGCAACTTTCAACTACAATTTCCTTTTCCCTTTCTCTTGTGCCAAAACATAACCCCTCTCTTTATATTTGAGATAAAAACAGTATCTACATACCTATCTTATTATTATTATTGTGCCAACATATTCTCGATTCTGAAGAGGGAAAAAATAAAATATTTCACCATCTTGATCTGAATTTTGTGTAACAGAAAACTTGCTCAACTTCCTTTACATAATATATCATCAATAGGTTGAACTTGCTCTATAGAAACTCCAATGGGCTCTAAATCAGCCAACAACACTTCTCTACAAATCTCTATCTTGTTTTGCATATTTTAGGTTGACTCTCGTGGTAATGTTCAGTAGTTGGGATATATCTAAGTATACATCAAACAATAACAATAAAATATCTAGTGTAATTTTATAAGTGGAGTCAGAAAAGAATGGTGTGTACAAAGATCTTATTCTTATCTTGTGAAGATAGAAAGACTATTTCCGATAAACCCTTGATTCAGTACTAGTTGGGATTAAGTATATATACACTACTAAAAAAATTAAAAAAATTAGCGACGAATAAAATTTTATATATAGCTAAACGACAAAAATCCTATTCTAATCTTATTTAGCTATGAATTAGCTGGAAATTACTGATAAATTCTATGACCAATTTCATATTTTCTAATAATAATATGAAATTGTTATCAAGTTTTGTTCTTTAGTCTGATCGAGCAATGGTAATAGTGGACTTTGCAATCATAATATTACAAAAATATACACTATTCTATCGAATCTTTGATTAAATCATATATAATTACCTCTAATCATGAAATTATTTCAACTACTAGCACCTGCTGAATGATGTAGTGTGTTGGTCGTCAAATTTTTGAAGGTTAAAAATATTAATTTTTTTCAAAAGAAAAAAATATATATATTGGAGATATGAGGTATTTGGTAACAAACGAAAAGAGCTTTTGAGCAATAACAAAAATAATCTTTCTAATGTTGAAGCTACAAATTTCTGTTAGTAGAAAATTATTTTTTTAAAAATATGATATTTATCAAATAATATCTCATTAGTTTAACCCATATATCTCTCAATATAAGTATGACACTCTTATCCTTTTTGTTATTTTGTTTAACTATATTTATATTGATTAAAAATCTTGGTATATGCTTTATTTTATTTTATGTTCGAAAGTCTAAGAAAATGAAAATAAAAACTTAATTATAGTGTTTAAGACAAAAGTATTCAAAATCGCTCTCTATCTAAATAATGCTCAATTCTTAGAATCTGACCAGACAGACTCTTAAGAAACACAACAAAAAAATTGAAACCACATGAGTTTATTCACGGAGAACTTACACTCCAATAAGATGAGGGTGAAGGTCAAACTAGATTAGCTGGACCAACACCCAAATTAAATTAAATTAAAGTGAATCATATTGCAATATTTTAGACTAAGAAATTTAGGAAGACGTCAGATATTCTCTCTGTTTTAAAATAAATAGTTTTTTCAGTTTAATTAAGTATATTTTTTAAAAAAATTATTTATTTCTAGAAAGAAAAATATAATTTTATCCACTTATTCCAAATAAATATTTTAAAAAAGATGTAACTCTTTAATATTTTCTTGATTATATAAAACTTTCTCCACTTAAATAAGGGTAAAATTGGAAGAACATCATTAATGCCTTCTTGATTATGTAAAACACCATTTATTTTGAAACAAAATCAAAAGATCAAAACATCATTTATTTTAAATCTAAGAAAGTAATTTTCAAAAATAATTTGTCATAATTTAATTTGCCTTCATATTGTAGCTATTGTAAGCGACAAGCCACAAGGTCACGAAGAAAAAAAGGAGGCGTTGGATCTTTGGGAAGTAACATCGTAGTGTACTTTTTCTTTTATAAGTTTAGTTAGTTTAAAATTAATTTTCAATATATCTGCGACTGCGAGAATTCATATTTGAGATTATATATTTTACCTGAAATTTGATATATTAATTAAATATTTTGATATATAATTTCACATAATAGTTTCAGAACTTCAAATATTTTTGCGTAAAGTTTAAACTATCAAATTCAAACAAAAATAGTAACTTAGCTTGTATTTTCTCAGTTTCAAAGTAAGTGGTGATTTTAGTTCATGCACATTTCTTAAGAAAATTACTCATTTCTAGAAAGAAAAATATATTTTTACCCACTTATCCCTAATAAGTGTCTTAAAAAAGATGTAACTCTTTAATATTTTTTTAATTATATAAAACTCTCTCCATTTAAATGAAGGTAAAACTGAAAAGAACATCATTAATGTTTTTTTTATGTAAAATACTACTTATTTTGAAATGAAAGGAGTAATAAATTTTTGCTAACAATTCTAGAAGAGCTTTGGAGTATTTCACTTATTTCGACTTCCCAAGAGTAATGTAATTAGTTCTGACTTTGGAACTCATCAAATAATCAATTACCTCAAATACTCCAGGAAAATAAAGATATGTATAAATTATACGGTTCTAAGAAATAAAAAGACTCTCAAGTCTCAGTAAAGAAAATTGATTAGCAATATTTTTTACAATTATGCACATTTATTTATCTTTAATTCATTTATATATTGTCACACCCCACCTTGGGGGGTACGACTGGCACCTAGTGCCCTACTGGGACCTGAACTGCTGAACTGCTAAGCCTGGGCACATCTGGTGCCTAGCTGGCTCTAACTCATATTTCTGGACACAAAGGGCTATATAACGGCTGTAAACACAGCCCCCGGCCCATTGGCCTATAGCCTCCTGTACCTGTAATAACAGCTGACCAGAACATGCAACTATAGGGAAACCTATGTGGGCCGACAAGGCCACCATACTGTCTAGTTATCTGCAACTCAGCAATGAAATACTAGAAAGCTACGTGACCGGCAAGGTCACTACTACCGTCAAACTTATGGCCCCACACGGCCAACATAAAGGAGTAAAAGTACTAACAGCTAACAACTGCACGGCCCCACACGACCGGCTCAACTGACCACAGGGAAATATACAGACTGCAAGCCTCTAGGAATAGCAATAGAAATGATCGGGACAGGGCCCCGACCTACCCGTACTGTACAACAAAAGAAAACAAAATACACCTCTAGAATTCAGACTCCGGATGACAGGAGCTGAATACTCAATAGCTGGCTGGAATCACGAGGGATCGCCTCCTCGTCTATGAGTACCTGCAGGCAAGTAATGCAGCGCCCCACTGGGCGTCAGTACCACTGGTACTGAGTATGCAAAGCAACTTAAATAGTACAACTGAAAACAACTGAATATAGATAGCGTATCTAGCATTTCTGTATAGCAGGAGATAACTGAATCTGAAGAAGCTGGTATGAACTAAATCAAGCTTTCTGTAATGATAAGGCAGAGGCGTACCTGTAGACGCGATGGCCTGCTGTCTAGTAGCTAGTATATAATATATAAAGCACATAAATGGATATACAAGTAGCAAGCAAGAGCCAATACCAACCCCCATAAGCCGAATGGCGCCAAGCAAGCAAACAATCTATATACCCCTACCCGGGTCAAAACCAACCAAAAATAAGTCACTCCACTCATCTGATAACTGTGAGCTCCTCCTACCGGCCCCCTTGGGTACGTAGCTCAGGCCTTGGCCTCTGACAATAAACTGTGTCTGAGTCCGAAGACTCCTGCCTCTGGGCGCAAGTGCACACGGGGTGTGTAATAAAAACTGCCCCTGGGTGCAAGCACGCAACAGGGTAATTTTATAAAAATCTGTATCGGAGTCTGCCCCCGGCCACAAGCGCACACAGAGTGTTCTGCCCCTGTAAACAGGGTGGACTGGCTCTGCGCAGAGTAAACTGAACTACCCCTGCAAGCAGGGTGGTCTGGACCGTATTATCATGGTGGTCGGCCATCATCGTCCTCTAGGCGGACGGCATCGCCCAGCTGGTGGCGGTATCTGAATCTGGTATCGACACAGCTATAACCCAGGGGCGGTGGGGATGCTAAAGGGGTGCCCACATGCCACAACAAGTCTCAACAAACAAATAGCACATAGAAATAGCAAGCATGTATAACTGAAAAGACTATCTGGAATCTAACTTCTTATTCTGATCTGTTTCTATACTGAACTGATTCTTACTAATTATACTGATTCTGTAACCTCTGTTTAACTGTACGGCTACTCTGTAGCCAAGATACTGTCTGTCTATCAGATCTTTCTTTACTGACTTTTATTATGAAAATCTATTCCTTTTTATTCTACAACAGCTTGCTATTCACATAATAGGCTATACTGAATCTGAAATACTAACTTGCCCTTGGGCACATGCTTTTCTAACTTTCAGACTGAATATGATATCACAACGCGAACTAGGTTTACTGAACTCGCACAATACTTAACATTCCACTTCCGGAAATTCTACTACGGAGTTTATTGTATTATACAAGGCTAAAGCTACCAACTTGCCGAAAGAACTAGCTTTACATACCTTAACCTCGAGTTATCCGTCTGTCGGACGAGGCTCGGTCAATACTCCAGCTATTTCTCCCAACTGCATTCATGTATACGCTAATTAATACTAAATATAGTTTTATTCTAAAGAACGACGTCACTTTTGATATAATTGTAGCCTAAACTTAGGCTTATCGAAAGACGGTCGAAAACTCGCTATTTTTCAAAAGTCCAGAAGGGAGAAGTATTCACTTCACAACTAGGAGCACATAGACACTAGTTTGGAGCAATTCTACTTACCTTAGCTCGGTAGCTCGACGATTCGTCGGCCGTATTTCGCGAAACAAAATCCGTAGGAATGCTCCCTGTTGCTAAATACCTCGGTACCTGAGGTTAATTTGAATTTGGACCGCATTTGGCGGCGTAATCGAGCGACAATTTATCCATATCCTTCGCCCCCTCTGTTTTCTCTCACGTTTCTGGAAAATATAATGAACATACTAAATTAAAACCGAAGTGGGAGCATAAATATAATTGGCACTATAAATCGCATTCATGGAATGCGATTTATAAGTCGCATTCTTCAAATGCGATTTATAAGTTGCATTCCTGAAATGCGATTTATAAGTTGCATTCCGGAAATGCGATTTATAAGTCGCATTTTGCCTTGCGACGCGCCGACTTGGCGCTTGTCCGATCTTTCTCCGGGCCCTTTTCTAGCATGTATGGCTTCCAAATATGCTCAACCAACGCACGAATAGGCCATCTAGGTGCCGGAAATCCTACGGGGTATAACATATATATATATATATATATATATATATATATATATATATATATATATATATATGATTTAATTGAAAATTATTTCTTCTATTTTAATTTATGTAAATATATCCGAAGTACAAGAATCAAAACATTTAATTTTGATTATAATTTTTTTTAAAAATAAAAATTTACATGTTGAAAACTGCACAAAAGAAATAGTACAATTCAATACAATTAATAATTTAAAATAATTTTTTTTACTCAAAGAAAATATATTTAGACCAACAGTTATTAAGATCTACACAGAGTCAAGTATTAAATGTTGGCTCTATAAGAACCCGATGCTTATTACATCCTTTCTTTTCCATCTCTCGTTGTTTTGTCATTACCTGCTCAACAATTGTATTTGCTTGTTCTTGAACTTGTCTAACTCTATAAATAGTATTACCTTCACATGAAATGGGAACAACAAAATATTAAATTTTTTGAAATTCATAAATTACTTTGTAAATAGTTTGCATCTTTATACGATAATATAATATTTTCTCTGTTTTTTTTAGTTGATACAATAAGATTTATATATTTTTTTAAAAAAATTAATTAATAGAAATTGCAATTTAATTAATATAACCCTATTAATTAATAGATATTTTTTAAAAATAAATAATAATTATTCTTTTCACATTCCAAAATGACTAAATATTAAGGATATAGTTAGAAAAAGAAAAATCAATTATTTCTTTAAGTTTCTATGTTAGACAAAAATTTTTATAGGATAAATCTAAATGACCACAAGGATTTTGATGTTAATGTCCATAATTTTCTATTTACACTCTAAATTAGTTTGTTATTGGTATTTTTATTTTTTTTAAAAAAATTTAAAATTTCTTTTTAATTAATATTAATTATTATTAATAAATACCTTATTTTATTTTAAAAGGAAAAAGATAATATAATTTTTTAAATTGAAATTGTGAACACAAAATTATCATGATTTAACCTTGCCTTTTTTTTTTATATTGAAGGAAGTATAAGTCAACAAATACCATAAATGACTTTTACCATGATAGGTACAGACAGACGTTCAGTAATAGATCAAAGAGTGAAGCCAACAGTTATTCCCTAAAGTTTTGGCGACCACAGAAATTTAGAACATAGTTATGATATATATCTATAATATAGTTAATAATAAGATATAATTTATTATAAATATTATTAGTTAATTATGAATATTCATAATTTTTAAATATAACTCCTATCATTATAAGTAATAATATCCACACCTTCATTACCACACCCCTTGATCTCCCCCATATTCTCAAAGATTAATGTCATGTTTATAACAACCTTAGGTGCTCCTCAATATAATCGCATAAATAGAGATTTTGAAGATGATATTGTATACACTTAAAAGAAGAAAATTATCTTATATTGTTCTATCTTATTTTATATTATTTCTCTTATTCCTTATATTATTTCTTTACATTATTATTTTGAGCTTTATTTTACGACATAATTATTATTCTTTTAGGCTTAATTAAGCCCACCTAGGACAAGAACAAACAACATAATTATTCTTCAATCTTGAATATTTGTCTCTTTCTGCCAACACAACTTATTAACATGTCCTAGGCTATAAACATAAAATATGATGCTTAACTGAGGTAATAATATTGTCCAAGAAATGATACGAGGGTTATGTTCTACTCCCTTTTTATTGTTTAGGATAAAATTTTATATATTATTTTTTAAAAAAAATTAATAAGAGTTATAACTTAACTAATATAATTTTGTTAATTAATAGGTATTTTTTAAAAATATATAATAATCATTCTTTATATATTTTAAAATGATCAATTATTTCTTAAATTTTGCAACTAGCAACTACTCTCTTTGTTTCTTTTTACTTATTGGGATAAGGTTTACACATCATTTAAGAAAAAATTAATAAGGGTTGCAATTTGACTAATATAACCCTATTAATTAATAGGTACTTTATGAAAACATACCATAATCATTCTTTTCATATTCTAAGGTGACTTAATACTAAGGGTAAAGTTGAAGAAAAAAAAAGGTCAATTATATTTTAAATTTTGAAATTAGTAACTATTTTGGTATAACTATTTTTAGTATATACCTAACAACTAAAAAAGAATGGAGAGAGTATTTTAAAAAAAACTATTTTTAATATTATTTATTTTTAGTGTAGTATTAATATTCAACTAATTACCTATCATCATATTGGTTCTTGATAAGAACATCAGTTGAACGCATCAATAAAGTTAGTTAAAACAATATATACGTACTTGATTAACAAGCATAATTATGATGGAATATGACAGAATGAATAAAAAATTTTCGCCTTTAACTAAAAATCTCCAATACAAAAAAAACTAACTCTAAAACCTTAAGAAAAAAATCGGTTGTATAGCCCCAAATTGAGGGCCACATTAACTTTTAGCAATAATAAGTTATAGGTTTTTTTAAAAAAAATTATTGAGTACTATTTATAGAAAAAGTAAAATTTTCATATAAAGAAAAAAGAATTATAAGAAGAAATTAGATATATTTGGAATACTATCTCTCTAAGAAAAATTAAATGTATTGCTTATATTATTAATGGAAAAAAAATTAAAAGAAATTAATTATAAAAAAGTTATTAATAATTTTGCATCTTAAAAAGCTAGAAGAAATTAGTGTTTTGAAATAATTTTGAGGCCTCCATTCAATTTTGACTTTATACCATTAATATATTTGAGCCGCCCTTGAATTCAAGCTTTGAATATGAAAAATTTTTCATTAGAAAGAGGCTTACCTTAAATATGCTTTGCATGATGCAAATTTGAATTAGCTGAAGCCTTTATGCAGAAATCAAATACCGGGTTAAAAAAATAAACACTAGGGTTGAAGCCTTTAATTATTTCTATCTATGGATTTTTATTTTTTTTTCTGAATTTCTTTCTGGCTCATTTAAGAATTTTATTATTGAATTTTGCTAGTAGAGGAATTATAATTGAAATGAATGAAAACCCTAAAGTTGTAAATTCCCAGCTACAGTGGCTCCACAAGCATAAGCACCTGTGAATATACTGGATTAGCTTTTGTATACTTGGTCCACCCATACAACTTGTCTGAACAGATCAACTTGGGTTTAAAAGAAAACAATATTATTCGAATACAATAATTAAGTTTTCGTTTGATCGTATATTATGAGGTTTGAGATTTAAAATTTAAATATTTTTACTTTTAAATTTGTAATTTTTAAAATTTGAAATTTTATTGGGACATATATTTTACTTGAAAAAAATTTAAAATTTTGTAAGTGAAAATCCCAAAAATTCAAAAACTGATCTGATCTGATCTAATTTTTGAGAATTTGAAATAATTTGAAAATTAGATTTTTAAATCTAATCAAATTTCATGGCCAAATAGATATTTAAAGATAAATTTTTAAAAGATTCCCTCTCTAAATCTATGGCCAAACACTAGATAAGAGTAAGATACGACTATCATGTGGGTAAATATTACTCCCTCCATTCCAGTTTAAGTATCTTAATTTCACTGGGTGGAGAGATTAAAAGATAAAGGGAGACTTTTGAATGATGCAGTCTTAAATTAGATATGTATGTAATCATTTAAATTCTTATAGTCTTAATTTTTCATGTCAAAAGTTGAAATTGCAAACTTATTGAATATAGAAAGAAATACTCCTTTTATGACATATCAAAAAAGGTAGACTTATGGTCCATTTGGTCATGAGAGATAAAATCATGATATAAAATTATATGAGATGAAGTTTGAAGTTTTGTTTGAACATGCAATTTGGGATTTTTAAGTTGTATTTTTTCCTCATGAACATAAGAACCCCATAAGTTGTAAAAGCTATTCAAATTGCCCAAATTCTTATACAATCTTACCAAATAAGTAAAAGTTTATAATAAAATATAATACACTATCACAAAGTCATTCCACTTAAGAATCAAACTTTAGTTCAATAAAAAGTAGAATTAAACATGAGTTGTAGTGTACTACTCTTTAATATAATCCTTTCACATAATACGAATAATCTCCTCACGGACAATATAATAGTTGGCAAATGTTGTTTACATTTATTGAATAAATGGTCGGTAGATATAGTTGATATGTATAAAATGATTGACTTTTTCTTTACAAAATATAAACTTGTGGGTTAAATTTTGCATTTTGAAAGATCCGATCTCATGATTTGAAATCCCAAATCAAGCTTTTTGGAGAATTTGGAATTTCATCTTATGATTTGAAATGATGAGATTAAATCGCATGTCCAAACGCTGATTTCATCTCAAAATTTTAAATTGCGATATGAAATCGCATGTCCAAACGCCTACATAGGATGTGTTTAGTACGAAGGAAAATATTTTTCATGTTCTAGGAAAATAAGTTATTTCTTCCATATTCTTTTATGTTTGATATGCAAGTAAAAAATATTATCCTAAAATATTTATATATATTTAAGACAAAACTATAAAGGAGGAGGTCGGGGAGGGGTAGGTGTTAGGGTCGGGGTTGGGATGGATAGTTGTAAGGAGACAATATAACTTCTTTTCCTTATTTTTATTAAGGAAGTTATTTTTCTTATTTTCAATAAGTTCGTTTTCCTAAAAATAATATTTTTCAAAATTTTTAACCAACCAAACATAAAAAATAAGAAAATATTTTTCAAAACATATTTTCCTCCGTACCGACTACACCCTTAAAGTTGATACTCATTATTTATACATAGTTTCTTGAATTTCTTAGTTGGTTGTGGGAACAATTAGGAAGATTAGAAACGTACAACTCAATCAAACGAGTCTTTCATTCTCAATAATCTTGTTTTTTATTCCAAAAGATTAATATATTTATAGAAGTTACAACATTCTGTATGTGGAAAATTTGAAATAAGAAAAAGATTTATTTTAATCATTTTTTTCTCTAAGAATCTGTTTAGCCATGCGAAATAAATCATAATATGAAATTATATGAGATAAAATTAAAGATTTTATTTGGACATGCAATTTGAAATTTTTTTAAGTTATATTTTTTTCTCGTGAACATAAAACCCTCATAAGTTACAAAAACTATTAAAAAAATTTCAATTCTTATACAATCTCACCAAATAAGTAAAAGTTTATAACAACGTATAATACAATGTGTCAGAAAATCATTTTCATAAAAAGTAAATTGAACATGAGTTGTAGTGTATTACTCCTCTCACATAGTTGACAAACTTATATTCGATATAAATAGGTAGCAAAAGTTGGTAAAAGTAATATAAAATGGTGACTTTTTTTTTTTATAAAATATAAACGTGTGGATCGAATTTTATATTTAAAAAAGTCCATCTCAAATTTGAAATATCAAATCAAGCTTTTTTGATAATTTGAGATTTTATCTCATGATTGAAGTGAAATTACATATCCAAACATTAATTTTATTTTATAATTTTAAATCAGAAGATGAAATCGCATTTTCACATGTCTGTTAAATTAGATAAGATGAAAAGAAGGATATAAATGGATGTGTTATAAATATATTTGTGTTATAATGAATGTCTATAAAAGTATTTGTATTGTAGTGAATACATGTGTTTATATCATTGTGAAAGTCTATCTTTTGGAGAAAAGTTAGAGGAATTATCCCTATAAATAAAAGAGTTCTCTTTCATTGTATTTCATCCAAGAGAAATAAAAACTTTTCTCTTTCTCTCTTTTTCTATAATATTCTTATTTTTTTTTATTATTTCATACCAGGATGCGACTTTTCGCTATGTAAAATTTTTCAACTAAAAAAGCAGTACAAATTTAGGTGGGGCTTGCCTACTATTTTGCTGTTTCAGTAGGTGTTTAATTATTCCAAGGATTGGTCAAAAAGTAAAACCAAAATTGGAATGTCACTTTCATTGCATCAAATGATTAGTAGATATACTTGTTTATCTTGATCCACTCAACAACCCAAGTGGGGTGGTTGAGACTCATTCTCCCTTTGCCAATATTGCAGTATACACGGCTACCCCGGCCCCTGCAATATTAGCCATTAAAGGAATCTAGAGCGAATTTAGAGCTCGTTTGGTTTAGCATCAAAAAAATAACTTTTAAATATAATTATTTAAAATATTTTTTAAGTATTGAAATTTATTTTATAAATAAGTAGTTATGTGTTTTGATAAAAATGTTAAATCTGAAAAAAGTTATCGATGTGTTTGATACATAAGTGCTGTTAAACACTTATTTTGGGTCAAATGACTGAAATGCTCTTAAAGCTGCTAATATTATAAAAAATAAATTACTATGATATTTATATTTTTAAAATAATTAAAATTTAAATTAATGTATATTTTTATTTATTTTTGATATAAACTAATTATTTAAGTTATTTTTAATTTTTAAAATATATCATTTAAATAAAATTAGGTAAATCTCCCCTTTACTTTTTATTAGGAGTATAGTTTTATTTTTTATTTGTAAACTCGAATATAATAATTTAAATGAATTAATACTACCTCAATCTTTTTAAAGATTTTTAATTATTTTTTTCTAATATGCACAAAAAAAATAAAATTTTGTCAAAGATTTGAGTGAGAGTATTATTGAAATTAAGAAAATATTATGAGTTAAAAAGATAAATCGTTTGGTTAAACTTAAATGACTTATAAACCAAAAAATAAAAAGTTGGTATTTACCAACTTTTAGCTTTTGACTTTTTTAAAGCACTTTTCAACTTTTTAAAAGCACTTTTTGATAAAATCAAACACTACAAAAAGTTAAAAAAGTGCTTATAAGCTGGTTTGACCAACATATAAGCTAAACCAAACACCCTCTGACTTTAAATTTTATAAATTTAATTTTAATATTAATTTATATATTTTAAAAATTAAATTTATATAAATTATTTGTTGTTAATTTTATTAAATTTTTATATTTAAAATTAAAATTTATATTAAAAATATTGAATCCACATAAATTTGATATTACAAAAGTGGATGCGGGTTGGGAGGTGAACACTCTACATTTTGGATGTGTAATTAATCATTTTTTGGGAATACCAATTATGGCCTAATTTTCTAATGATTTGGAGTCTCCTTTTGATACTTCCCATTTTGACTAGTGGCGTAACAAATTATACTAAAGTGCCATTTGACCATGCAATTTTAATTTCAAATTTGAAGTTTTGATTTGAAATTTGTATTTGTTAATAATATTTGACTAAAAATTTTAAATTCTTATTTTGAATATTTAATTCACCTAGAAGATAGAATTCATTCTAAATTTGTCATTTTTTATTTATTTTTTTTAAATTTAAAATTTGACTCATAAATATATATTTCACAGAAAAGATTCATCGTAAAATTTTGTTATAAAAAAATTTATGCTCGGTGTAAAAGGATTATATTAAAGAATAGTTAGTTATTATTATTGTTGATTCATTGGACCACATGATCCTTGTAAAATTATGTGCATTTGAAAATTTGTAATAAATAACATGTAATTGCAAATATTTATTTATAAAAGGAACATGAAGATATGTGATTTACTAATGTGGCGCCTCAGAATATTTTGATACTTTATTTGTCAATTATGATTTGCTCATTTGTTAAGATTATATAGGAGTTGGAGAAATTTGATAAATTTCACAAATTGTGGGGTTTTTATACTTATGAGAAAAAATATATAACTTTTAAATTGCATTTCCAAATAAAATTTTAACTTCAAATCATTCTACCTAAATCAATGATTTCAGCTTTGTATAGGATAAAATTTGGGTTTGACAATTGCTCGAATCAAGAGTTGACACATGGCAGAAGCCATAAGTCAGACATGAGTCAACATAAAATCATTTTAGAGAAGCCAGCAAGAAACAAGTTCAATCTCAAAGGATCCGATACGAGGTCATTTGAGTTCAGTATTATGCCGGAAGCCCACCTAGCTCTGGAGACATAATATCGAGTGCAAATAACAGTCTGGATAAGAGTTTCTTGAATGATCATTTGTTACACGAGATCCCAAAATCTCCGCTAGCCGTTACTCAATGTTTATAATGGACAGTTAATAGACTTTATAAGGCACATTTTGTGGATCTTGTTCCCCGATATGTAGCTATAAATATAGTCTTTCTTCCTTGTTAGAAGGGATCTGAATTTCATTCTCCTACTAGCATTGTACTAAAATTATCAAAGCTATTAAATTCTCAATATTTTTCATCTTATTCTCTGGTTTCATTCTTCATTCGTCTTTCTCGGAGCTCAGGACGCTTCCATCTTATGTTTTGATTCATATTGTTCAATTATTTATTTCTTATAAGTTAGTTCATTTGATTGTTTGACCAATTCAACTCACGTGTAAAAATTCAACTGTATCATTTTAAAGGTAAATAGTTTGGCGCCCAACGTAGGAATTGAACAAATGTGGTGGTGTTTAGGCCTTTCATTTTTTCGCTAACTTGCTAAGATTTGTGAAAGCAACGGAAATTTAATCACAATTATGTCTGAAATTGAGCTTAATGAGGAGATTAACACCAACCAAGGCAACAAGAGGGTACCTATGAATGATGAACAGATTCCACGAAATGAACAAGGAGATTCTCGTTGACGTTTGGGCCCAGCGTGAGAACGAAAATATCACTCCCCGTGGAAAAAATTAACCAGCGAATCACTCGGGGTCAAAATCCTGTCGACGTGAATGATGATAGGGATCGTAGTTTGAGAAAATAGTAAAGATTTTAGTAATGCAACAAGGTTAATTGATACATCTAAAAAGAAAGACTGGGGCCTAAATCAACTCAAGTTGTCGATTGAAAATAATGTTAATTCAGGCACCCTGATAGCAACCTAACGGGCTCAGGTTAGGAGAACCGCATTTTTTGTCCCGAATGTATTGGACATTGAGATCTGGTGTGCAGATAGAGGAGCAGGTGATCTCAAAAGCGGGTACAAAAAATGGAATATAGAGGCGGACCCTTTCAGGGTGAGTTCTTGAAATGCATAGAGGAGATTCACTCTCAAATGGATTAGATCTCGCGTGCACCTCCAGTTCTAAAGGGATTGGATTCCAAAAAGTATACTTAGTTGTAATACAAGCCAAGTGTGTTACCAAAGTTGATTAAAAAATGTTCAAGATGTCGGATATTCCTAAATATGATGGGACCATAGATCCTCAGGAGCATATCATACAAAATCACTGCCAAAGGGAACAACTTGGCACTGGATGAATCAAAGCTTGGCACTGGATGAATCAAGTTGGTTTTAGTCAAGAAGTTCGGTGAAACTTTGACCAAAAGGACCTTGACATGGTACTCTTTAATACCCAACAATTCGATGATTCTTTTATCATGCTTGCAGCTACTTTTATCAAAGCCTATGCTAAGCCCAAAAGTTGTAAGTTAGCAAGACAAAATATCTTTGAAATAATCCAGGATGGTACTAGAAGGAAAGAATGATGCTGCCAATTGTGCCAGAAGAATGGGAGAAAGAGGCTTTTATGAAGGGCTTAAACACTCTAAGTTCACACGCTTCTCAGAAGTTGAAAGAGAATTTGAAAAAATTTGCCGCAACAACGTGGGCGTAATCATAAACTGTATGAGTTAAAAATACCGGTGGAGGATGATTAGTTAAATATTTTGATAACATTATTGTCGAGAAACCGCACTTAGTTCTAAGATAGCCAGAGAAGGTCCGCGACCTTGATCAAAAGACTTCCAGAAGCCGATACCAACCATATTCATCATCAGGAACGTCAAGTGTAAGATCAGAACAAGGATGGAGTGCTTTGAGATCTCAGTCATTTGACAGGTTAGGTACAGAAAAATGATATTGTCAGGGACGTAGTAACATGGGGTTTCAGAAAAAAGATGCACCATCTTCTAATCCCTATCGAAAGGCACAGAGGCCCCGAAAAATCTTGAAATATAATTTTAATATTAGTCATTCTAATTTGATCGCAACAATGAGGAACATAAAGGAGGCTAGATAGACAAAATTGATCCGATCGGACCCCAGTCAGAGGGATGCAAGCTTATGGTGCGGTTTCACAGCACACATATACATATACGACCATTTGAGATAATTCTTGAGTGACCGAGCCAAGAACAATTATAAAAGAGTCGGGGATGATGAAAAATAGTTGAAACTTGCCTCACGGCGTCAAACCATCAACATGATTAGAGGTCAACGGTGTGACATTTTCAGTAGCAAAGAAAACAAAGATGTAGATTAAATATGATAAAAGGACGTGAGCTGTTCCATATGGAGATATGATCTCTTTCAATGATGAGGATGTGGATGGACTCATATTCCACATAATGACGCCCTGAAAATATATTTGAATATTTTAGATTTCAAAATTAAGTGTATACTGGTTGATCCAGATAGGTCAACCAATATTATCCAGTTAGGGGTACTTGAACAAATGAAGATGGTTGAAAAGATAATTCCGGCCACAAAGGTACTAGCGAGCTTCAACATGTCAAGTGAAACAACTCGGGGGAGATAAAATTTTTGAATTGTGCCAGAGGAGTTATAAAGAAAACCATGTTTGATGTGACGGATGAGGATATGTCATATAATGTCATAATTGGCATGACTTAAATTCACAACATGAGGGTAGTGCCTTCAATGTTTTACTAGTCACAAAATTTTCTACTCTTGATGACATAAAACATATTCGAGATGCACAACTTGTTATCTGAATATATCCTTCATAGTCATGGAGAATGTCCAAGAAAAGATGAGCATCAAATAAAAACCATAGGATCCGGGGCCATCCCTTGATCCCGCCTCAAAGGAAATTAACCCTAAGCAAATTGGAGTCGAGGAAGAGTCACTGGATCAACATTAACTACCAAGTCCTTTATGAAGGCTTCAACCGCTCAATAATCCGATGTTGAAGGTAGTTGAATTCTTTTTTTTAGACTCTTATCACAAAATTTCAAAGAAACTCAGAGTCACGTTGCTCAATTTTGTAGATGTTAGCTCGTCGGCCATACACCTTCCTTGCTACAGCGTGTGCTTTAATGAACTTATCTACAAGTATAATAAATGAATCAATATAATTTTTAGGTAATAATAAATACCAAGTGATAGCTCCTCTGGACAGGATCTCCCCAAGCTTCTTGATTAAGGTAGATTCAATATTATCCTTGATCAAGTCATTCCCTTTAACAACGATAATAAA
This sequence comes from Datura wrightii, assembly GCA_035772735.1. Lineage (NCBI taxonomy): Eukaryota > Viridiplantae > Streptophyta > Magnoliopsida > Solanales > Solanaceae > Datura > Datura wrightii. The sequence goes on from JASDFA010000001.1 coordinate 33,994,182, forward strand.
AACTAGGATGTGTTCATTAGGATCTTTGGTCCCATTATACTTTGGGATAACTGATATTCAAAAACCTATTTAGTATTGGCTTGGGCGTGGTTGAGCATATGTTATGAAAATATGGTCCTTTCATAAGAGTGGGAGTCCTCCACATCTGGTCCATACGAGAATACAACTCCTACAAATCCTCTTTGATCATTTTGATTCTTTCCTTGAAAGAGTCTATCATCGGTTGAATTATCTCAGACTCACTCCCAATATCTGAGTCTCTTTGCACAGGGGGCACAAACGATAACACCTGTCTACCTATTTCGGCACCATTGGATACCAATGTGGTTAGGGTTATTTTGCAACTTTACGACCTTTTGGTCTTGTGCTGTTATGTGTTCCATCAGAGACCTATGCTAAGCAGTCAAGGTCTCTAGGGATTTATTGCTGGGATAAGAAAGATGCTATTTCTGTAGAAAAGAAATCCAAATGAAGGAAAGAGGTTGGAGAACATTCAAAAGAGCCAAATCTAGAAAACTTGATGATCTCAAATCACGTTGTTTTGGACCTCTATGGCTTGGAAGAAGATGATAGTGCAGGACCTAGAACTAAACAGACAACATATAGCGATCCTACTAAAGAAACTGAAGAAGTAGATTCGGAGTCAAGTGAGAATCTCTCACTAGACACCTCCAAGGAAGACAATCCACCGATATACATGAACCGACCAAGAGAACCAGAAGTTTTTGAAGTCGATGATGATCAAGACGGGATGATAGTTGACCCAATTCCAGAAAGAAGAACAGAACACCAACACCTAAATTGGTTGGAACGGAGTTCCATACTTTCAAAAAATGCAATCTGCCAGAACAAAGTGCTGATCAATATCAACACTTCCCTCAATAACATTGCTCACACATAGAACAAGATAATGAGCAAGCTGGAAAACATTGAGAAGAAAGTGGAACAGACATCCAATCAACATGCCAGCCTTATTTGAGCCTTGAAATTGTGACTGACCAATATGCAGTATGAGATTTGTCCACCAGGCACCTCACTTTTTCACTCCTTTCCACAACAACAAAAAGAGATGGCTGATATTAAAGAATAAATAAGACAATTGAGACATGGACTTTTTGAACCACAAAGAACCCAAAGCTACTCTCCAAAGTCCTCCTTTTTCCCTATGTCATCACAAACATACTCACCGCCTAAATTGCGCCGCCCTGGTACTACCTCTCCTTTCATTCCACATGGACCCATATCCTACGCTCAAAAAACCAAAGATGAAATCGAATTTGACATTGCAAAATGGGTCCTGCAAAAGAAAGATGCTCTTGCAGCAGAAAAGCAGTCCAAATGAAGGAAAGAGGTTGGAGAACATTCTAAAAAGCTAGATCCAGAAAACTTAATGATCTCAGATCACGTTGTTCCGTACCTATATGGCTTGGACGAAGATGATAACGTAGGATCCAGTACTAAAGAGACAACATATAACGTTCCTACTAAATAAACTAAAGATGCAGATTAGGAGTCAAATGAGAATCTCTCACTAGGCACCTCCGAGGAAGACAATCCACCAATATACATGAACCGACCAAGAGAACCAGAAGTTTCTGAAGTCAATGATGATCAGGACGGGATGACAGATGACCCAATTCTAGAAAGACGAAAAGAACAACCAACACCTAAATTGGTCGGAACTGGGTTCCATACTTTCAGAAAATGCAATCTGCCAGAACAAAGTGCTGACCGATATCGACACTTCCCTCAAGAACGTTGCTCACACACAGAACAAGATGATGAGCAAGGTGGAAACATTGAGAAGAAAGTGGAACAGATATCCAATCAACATGCCAGCCTTATTCGAGCCCTAGAATTATCACTGACCAACATGCAATATGAGATTTGTCCACTCGGCACCTCACTTTTCCACTTCTTTTCACAGCAACAAAAAGAGATGGTTGATATTAAAGAAAAAATAAGACAACTGAGATATGGAACTTTTTGAGCCACAAAGAACCCAAAGCCACTCTCCAAAGTCCTCTTTTTTTCCTATGTCGTCACAGACATACTCACCACCTAAATTGGGCCGCCTTGGTACTACCTTAACTACCGGATAGAATGGGGTGGGTTTGAATTTACTAAGACCCTTAATTGAAGAGTTGTTAATGAAGCACTCTTGAGATTATTTTGTTCATAGATTTCGAGCATTCTAAGGTGTTGAGGAAAGACAAGGCTCCAAAAAAGTAATTGGCATTAGAAATCCTTCAATCGAGGTAGGTTACAGTTTTAGAAGGAGTTAGATAATGAACGATGATTTACGGGTTTCTTAGCCATATTTTTCTAATATTTTACTATGTATTGAGAATTATATGTGTTTTCATATGTTTTAATGATATATTTGTGAGAAAAAACTAACACATATGATTAGATGCTTTTAGAGCTTAAAGTGATGAATTTGGACTTGTTTGAGGCTTAAAAGAGCTAAAATGGCAACACGAGATTGAACGAACAAGTGTATAGAAGTCGGTAGCATACATGCATACCTGTGCTGTGGCCTGTATGCCGCATATGCCACTTCAGTGCTACCAGGGGTGCGACACACCAAGCTTCCAGCATATGGAGGGGCGCGGCACAGTGCTTAGTCCAGACAGCCAGAAAAGTCAAATTCCAATTCTCCTAGAAACTGAAGTTGCAAAACCCAATTCTACTCCAAGAAGAAACAATGAAGGCTTAATCTACTATTATAAATACCCTCTCATAATATGTTTTAAGGACATAGTCCAACAATTAGTATAAGTCTAGCGTATCAAGTTTCTTGTAGTGTTGTAAAACAATTCATACTTTGAGAATTTGTGTAATAGTTTAAGTTGAGTTCTTGTTGAAGAATTCATCAAGTTCTTGTGAACTTGTTAGCTTGGAGATTTTGTTAAACAAGTATTTATTAAAGTAAGTATTTAATTATGATTTCTTCTATATCTTTTATTTGTTTTCTCATAAACATGAATGGCTAAACCTTTTAGGTTAGGGTTGTGGGAACCATAATGGATTAACTAATGTTGGCATAATAAAATAGTGATTCTTGAATGGTGAATTAAGTAGATTGTTATTATCTTGTTTTAATTAACGTTTTAGCGATTATAAATGTTAAAATGTGCTTATATCTTGAACTTGCCTGATCAAGGAGATTGAAGTTAGAAAAAGAGAGTAACAATGGTAAATTGAGATTAATAATTCTCATTTAATTAACTTGAGCTCTAACCAAGGATAGTTAAAGTCAAGACTTATTGAAAAGCTAGAATATACACACTTTTGAGACCAAGAGGAAATGGGTGGAAAGCATCTATTGTCTATTGGCGCATAAAACACACACATTTTGAGACTGAGAGGATATAAGTGTAATTTTTAAGTCGAGAAATAGTTAGACGTACTAAACGTAAGTCTTACAAAAAATTTACTAGGATAGATCACTAGTAAAAGCCTACTAAGTTATGAAATCATGGGGAACGGAGTCCTAGCTTAGCTTTGTTAATTTGATGCAACTCAGTTTATTTTTGGAATTATTTTCTTCTTTTATTTGCAAACCCCCCCCTTACGAAATATTGATTTCAGTTAGCTTATTTTCATTATTAACATATTATTTCTTCCTATTCCCTGTGGGATCAACCCCAACCTTTTCTGGGTTACTATATTTGATAACGACCGCTTTATACTTCAATTGCAAGGTGTAATTTGGGCGTGATCAAATTTTGGCACCGTCGCTAGTGAATATGGTTTTGAATAAGTTAATTGGTATATAAGATTAACTCATAATCCTATTTTGCGATTTACATTTTGTTTTTTTATTTTCTATTTATCACAGGTTAGCATAGCGAACCCCGTGGTACCATAAATCTTCCACTAGAGGAGATGACCAAGCGCAGAGAGCTGAAGCTGCGCATTTGGCAGAGGAAGCTCGACTAGATGAAGCAGCTAGGAGAGCTGATGCTGCAAATTGAGCTACCATTTTGGTAGACAGAAACTGATAGAACCCCCTCATCATGGACGAAATGCTGTAAGGAATGTGCTCTTCGAGGGGGAGTATGAGCAAGAAGAGATTGGGTATATGGGAGCCATAGTTCCACCCCCATTGTCAGGAAAAGCAAAATTCGATATCATTAGTACTATGATGCAGTTGCTGAGCATGAAGGGGTTGTTCAATGGTCTACCCGACGAAGATACAAATCAACATCTAATAAATTTCACTAGTATCTTCAATGCTTACAGACTACCCAGAGTTTCCCAAGAGGTAATTAGACTCAGCTTACTTCCATTCTCATTAGCTGGGGAAGACACTTTCTGGCTGAACGAGCTTCCAGATGAGTCTATCACCACTTGGGAAGAGCTAACTGCTACTTTCTTAGAGAGATTCTTTCCACCCTCATGGATGGTTCAATTGAGGGATGAAATCAATAACTTCAGACAATTAGCTGGGGAAGCTCTATATGAAGCATGGCTAAGGTTCAAGAGTAAGTTGAAACAATATCTTTACCACGAGCTTCCTGAGGAGGTTCTTTGGGAAGTATTTTATAGGCCATTAAGTGTAGCAAACGAAGCTGTAGCAGACGAGATTGCTGAGGGGTCCATGATGGCCCATACCTTTGCAAAGGCTAGTGAAATACTGGATAAGATGATTAAAACCAACAGGGCATGTCATACCATAGAATCTGAGGCCGCTGCAGTGAGTTACTCAAGAGGAATGACAACAAAGCAACGAAAAAAGGAAGAGGAATGGGACCAAGACACGGGGCATCTCAAAACCTAGTTGAAGTTAATCACCAAACACCTTACCACGCTGAATTCACAGAAGGTGCATGTGGTGAATACATAAGAAAGAGGACCCAAGTATGATGATCACTACCCCAAGGTTGAAGAAGAAGCAAATTTTGTGAATAATCAAGGATTTCCAGGAAAACAACCAAGGGTCTAACCAAGACTGTTGGCATCAAGGTCAAGGAAATCAAGGTTGGAACTACTATGGGAACAATGTCTATGATAGAGCCGGGGCTAGAGACAGGGACCAAGGTTAATGGAGGAATTGAGAAGCCCAAAAGAATGATAGAGGTGGAGTATATGTTCTTCCACGAGATGGAGATCCTACCATGAACGACTCTGGGACATTAAGGTTAGAAAACATGATGAGTTGTATGATAAAGAAATTTGACTCCACTGAGATAGGAGTTAAAGAGATGAGAAGGGAACTTTCAAGCCTGAGTCAATTGGTTGACTCTCATTCGACCTCTATCAAGCAATTGGAGTAGCAGGTGGGGCAAATCTCCGACCACATTAAATCAAAGGCAAAAAGGCACTTTGCCTAGTAATACCGTTCCAAATCCTCGAAATGAGGGTAACTACATGTGACCATGAGCCCATTAGGTATCTTGATAAAGTCTGAGTAATCACGATATCTACGTCCTATTGCGACATGTGCTACTTGGGAGGAAACCCAAGATAATTTTGAGTTAATGTGTTTGCGCATGGGCCAGCACAATGTGTAGGGTAATGCCGTGATGAAACGCCAGCCCAGTGCGTTGCGGAGGGGCAGTTCTAGGTGGAAATTTTTGCGGGTCAAACCAACCCATGGAGGTGTTTTAAAAGCCAAAATCTAAATTTTTCATCCCATTTTCACAAGAGGTGCACCACACACCCCTTTTCTCTCAAGAAATTTCTCCAAAAACTTCATCTTTTCTCAAAATTCTTTCAAACCTTTTCACCAAAATCACAAAAGACAACATTTCTCTTAGGAAATCTCCATAAATGGCACCAAAATCAAGCAAGAGGAAATGAGTGGCTTCTTCAAGCCATGGGTCAAAAAGATCAAGAAGAGCTAGTGAGGAGGAGCATGATGATGTGAGTCTACCACAACAACCATTGGGGAATTTTGGGCTCCATTGGGTCACAGAGCAAGAAGGTGAAAAATGGTTTAAAAAGCATAAAAAATCAAAGTAATCACATGAAATATTTGTTGATAGAAATAGTTTGGCATTAGTATCTCCTCACATTATGGATAGATTACACACTCTTGGTCTTGATTTTATATTTAATGCTCCAGGTGATTGTAATTTAATCTTAGTGAGGGAATTTCTTGCTAATTGGGAGCCAAAAGAGAGGTCAAACTAAGTCAAAATTAGAGGAAAAATTATTAATTTTTTGCCCTCTATTTTGAACAAAATACTTAGTGCAACTAACATTAATCCATAACTCTTCAAGAATTTGATTTTGAAACCCCCTTATAGAGACATTAGACATACTCTTTGTGGTCCAAATTCAGTTGCATAGTGGACTCGCCACCAACAACATAGGTATCATGTATCATTCCCGTAAGCTCATATGAGTAGAGAGGCACGTGTTTGGTTGAAGATTGTTAGTTCTTGTTTGGTGCCTGAGAAACATGTAACTCATGTCACTAGGTAAAGAGTTGGTCTTGTCTATGCTTTTATGACAGGGATGCCAGTGAATGTTGGAGCTATCATTAAGGATGTGTTGAGGTGAGCGGGAGTGAAAAAGTCTAGAGATTTGGGTTTGGGAGTCTCTTGGCCCGATTTCTGCGAGGGTATCAGATTGAGGAGGAGGAGGCAGATTATAGGCCTAGATATGACCCAAGGGGAATTAATGTGACAAAAACTAAAGATCTCGAGGATATACATGGTCCATTCCTTTATATCAATGAGCACAATGAGTGAATTGATAACATGTTAAGTCCCTATACGACATGCAAATGATGCAATTGAGAATGAATGGTGTGACTGAGAAGCAGTTGTAGCAGCTCAATATGGATTATCGTCTGAGCGAGCACTCGAGAGCCCTTTATAAAGTTGGGCTCGGATTTGAGGAGCCCCTTGATGATGATGTGGCCATAGATGATGAGATGGCAAGAGTGGACTCTAACATTGAGTCTAATGATGATGATGATGAGGATTTTGAGAAGGGGAAGCTGCTCTTGCACCCACTGATGATGAGGACTAGAGGCCCAGGGAGTTCTTTTTCCACTTTTTTACTTTATGCTTTATTGTTTTAGCACTAGGGACGGTGCTACCTATTAAGTGTGGGGTGAGAGAAGTAAACTTTATTACCATGTATGCTTTAATTGCTAAATGTATACATGGTGGGCCTACTTTTTTTTATGATCATGACTTATCTTGCATACTTGGGTTGTTTGTAGTAGTTTTTTTAGTTTTATTTTGTTTTGGGCTTCACCAGTTTTTATTTTTGATACTTTTTCAGTGGATAGTTCCTTAGAACCAATTAGTGGGTGTAGAGTTTTTCTATTTTAGTCATAGAGTCATGAATTTTTCCGATGATGGATGGATGACAATTGTCTTAAGAAAAAATTTGTCATTAGGAAGAACAAGAACTTGAAACCTTATGAATGCTAGGTGCTTCACTTAGGTATCATTGAGACTTTGTCAAATTCACTCAAAAATGCATGAAAAAGGTTGAAACACTTAGCCTTTTGGATCTTGACTCTTGTACTTGAAAAAGTGGGCTTAATTATATTATGCATGCAATATGGATATATGTGTTTAAGTAATTTTGATTTCCATTGTTGAGCCAATTGTGCCATTGTGTAAGTAAGAAATTTAATATACTCCATGCTTGCAATTTGATGTTTAAAACTTGCTCGGTGGTTGTGCAAAACGAAATAGGGATGTTGAATCTAGAAAGTGATATAGGTGTTTCTTTGGTAGCCTATTTGTATCCTATTTTACCTACCTTGATGTAATTATCCTAGTTAGCAAATTTGAGCCTTAGCATATTCTTTTGATAGACATATTACAAGGTTAATCTCTTTTTGTTCTACTAACCTGTATTTGATCCAAATGCCTCCTAGAGAACTTTAATAAAATTTTTGCATGAAAGGAGCATAAGCAGAGAAAAGAGTGAAAAAAAGCTAAAGTGAGGTGAATCAGAAGAAAAGAAAAGAGTGAAAAAAATGCTAAACAAGGAGGGTTATATTAGTGGGAAAGAATAAGAGAAACAATTTTGAAAAAATGATGATGAAGGAAAAAGAAAAAAATTGAGCTTAATAGTGAAAAATTCCCACTAGTCACCTAGGTTGAAAAATTGAGAAGTCAAAGGAGGTATTAGGAGAAAATAGGAGATTGAGGAAAATACTAAAAAATCAAAGTGTTATGAAGTATTAAACTGCTTAGGGAGATTAGTCATTATCTTATCCAAATAGTTCCTACCGGTCTCTTAGGCCTCATTTGTTTGCACTTAATGGAGGTCTGAATCTTAATGGTTCATACCTTAGATCATTAAGTGAATTTATTTTCGTTAAGATTTCAGCACTTATTTGGTCTGAATAGGTCTTAATTATTAAGATCTAGAACAGAGTCTTAATATCATCAAGAGGTATGTTTGTGTTGATAATTTTCACTACCACTATATCCAAAACCACCCGTCATCACCACTAACCACCTATGTTATTACAACCACCACCACCATTACCGTCGCCAATCACCTTTGCTACCATTGTCAACCACCATTATCATCATCAACCACCATTATTTTCGACCACCACTGTCAGTTGTTATCACACATACCACCTCCATCATTACAGTTATATTCACTGGTGCCACCAGCGTCATCGTCGTCGTCGCCGCCACCACCACCACCTCTACCAGACCTATCAGTCACTACCACTACTACGATCAATACCTACTACCAACCACCTCCACCATCACAACTAGCACCGCCACCAACTATACCACCATACATTCTTCAGCCACCACTATCAATACCGCCAACTACTAATAATCAACCAACTTCACTATCACAACCACCACTACCAACCGTCACCATTGCGCCATCCATTACAACACCAACCACCTCTATCATTACAATTATCACCACCAACATACTAGCCACTAACACCAATTATTACTACCACCATCACTAGTAAACATAAATATCTTTTAATTAAATAATAAATTTAGTTTTATTAAATTGTTTTTTTAAATATTTAATTATTTTTTATTTGAATTTTATTTAATAATTTACAAATAAATAAAATTACACATTTAGGTATTGAAAAACAAATGTGTATTAATCATTTAGTGTTCAAATCTAGAGACAACATCTTAATCATTCAGATGTGCATTCAGATTCATACGTCTTAATCTTAATGAAAACAAATAAGGCCTTAGCCTAAATTACAACCAAGTTAAGTCCTAATTGATCCTTGATTTGATGTTCTATATTATGGGAGTATTACACTAATGGAAATCCTACGGATCGTCTTTTGCATGCATGTTGAGTTCTTTGGGAGAGTGAGCGAAAATTATTTATTTATGCCCAAGTTAAAATTTTTATATCTTGGGTGTGAAAGGGCAACTCACCAAATAGTGAGGGGAACAATTGTAAGACTTTGGTATATCTGGATCGCTAAATTACATATGGTTCATATTGGCCCAAAGATATCTTGTTGAGTTAGATCTAGAAGCTAAGTGATTTTGAATATAGGCATTGTAATGTTGATCCTATATGCAAGTGAGTGAATTGTTGGAGCTTTATTGATTTGTCTAATAATCCTAAGTGCAAGTTGACCTATTCGTAGGGTGAATTTTATGGTTTAATTTGAGAAGGGGAATAATAGATTGTTTGAGGATAAACAAAGTTTAAATGTGGGGTGGTGATGAATGATTAATTTATGCATTTCTTAGCCATATTTTGCCCATACTTTTCTATATTTTGAGAACAAATTGTGTGTATTTTTATGTGTTTTATGATATATTTGTGAAAAATAGATAACACACACGATTAGATGCTTTTAGGGCTTAAAATAATGAATTTGGGCTTGTTTAAGGCTTAAAAGATCTAAAATGGCAAAATGAAATTGAAGGAACAAGTGTATAGAAGTCGGCAGCGCACGGGCGTAACTGTGCTATGGCTTGCAACACGCGCAACCGACTGCACTGCTACCAAGGGCACGACACACCAAGCTTCCAGTGCATGGAGAGGCGCGGCGCACTGCTTAGTCCAGACAACTAGCAAGGTCAAATCCCAATTCTACTTGGAACTGAAGCTGTAAAACCCAATTCTTCTCCAAGAAGGAATAATGAAGGCTTAATCTACTATTACAAATACCCTCTCATAACATGTTTTAGGGACTTAGTCCAACAACTAGTCTAAGTCTAATGTATCAAGTTGAATTCAAATATTGTAGACTTGTAGTGTTGTTGCACAATTCATACTTTGAGAATTTGTGTAATAGTTTTAGTTGAGTTCTTGTTGAAGAATTCATCAAGTTCTTGTGAAGCTTGTTAGCTTGGAGATTTTGTTGAACAAATATTTATTAAAGTAAGTATTTAATTATAATTTCTTCCACAACTGTTATTTATTTTCTCATAAACATGAGTGGCTAAATCTCTTAGGCGAGGGTTGTGGGAACCATGATGAGTTAATGAATGTAGGCATAATAAAATAATGATTCTTGAATAGTGAATTAAGTGAATTGTTATTTCTCTTTCTTCTAATACCATAAACATGCCTGTATCTTCAACTTGCCTGACCAAAGAGGTTAAAATTAGAAAAAAAGAGTAATAATGGCAATTTGAGATTAATAATTCTCATCGAATTAACTTGAGCTCTAACGAAGGTTAGTTAAAATCAAGATTTATTGTAAAGCTAGAATATACACACTTTTGAGACCAAGAGGAGATGGATGGAAAACATCTATTGTCTATTGGCGCATGAAACACATATACTTTGAGATTGAGAGGAGATAAGTGTAACTTTTAATTCGAGAAATAGTTAGATGTACTAAACATAAGTCTTACAAAAAATTCACCAGGATAGATCACTAGTAAAAACCTACTAAGTTATGAAATCAGGGGGAACATAGTCTTAGCTTAGCTTTGTTAATTTGATACAAATTAGTTATTTTTAGAATTATTTTCTTCTTTTATTTGACCCCTCCCCCTCGAAATATTGATTACAAGTTAGCTTATTTTCATCATTAGCAAAATTTTTCTGCTATTCCCTATGGGATCTATCCCAACCTTTTTTAGGTTACTATATTTAATAGCAAGCGCTTTATACTTCAATTGCAAGATGTACTTTATGCATCATCATTAGACTTTATATAATTACATGTATGTTTGGAATGATAATGTGTTTGGTTGGCCCTCAGACACTAGTTGTTGTTAATGATTCACATGTTAAATTCAATTGATAAAGTGAACTTGATATGATGTTGTTACTTATGTGGTGTGAAATTGGATGTTCTAAGGAGTTATATATGTTCTTTTGTATTGCCATGAAAGTGAGGGATGACTGGTAAGGATAATCAAGTTGATGGAGGTAAGATGAAGCTTCCTCAAAGTCATGTCAATTGACTTAGTGATAACATACCGAATTATGAGAATGAAAGTGGATAACATGTTTTGTCTTGAGATGAGTGGCTCGTGCCTAAGGGGACAATCTGGGCGAGCAGTTATGATATAATTTCTCATGTCCGAGGGGAGCATCCTGATCTCAGGCAAAATAGCATGCCCAAGGGATACTTTACAACTTAGTTTTTTCTTGTTTAGCTACTTATTTATATACATTCTCATGTAATTTTATGTAAATGTGAATATATATACTAACCAACATGATTAGTTCTTGTTTTTGTAGGTTTAAAATGAATTTGTGGAACTAATCTATGATTTGGTGAAGTGGAGGCATGGAATCAGAAGTAAAACGTGAATGTCAGCAAGGAGGATCCGTGAAACAGCCCACCTGCGCGTTGGCAACGTGCCACGGCAGGCAGGCTGCGCCACAAGGGCCGTGACATGCCATCAAACGCGCTGCACAAGTAGTGTGACACGCTGCCAACGCGGTCAGCTTCTGCCTGGTGACGGTTTTATGTGTTTCCAGTGTGCATGCGTGATTCCGCTGTGTCACGGAGGCAAATTGGCGCGATAACCTCCGTGACACGGAGCTATTTCATGCCGGGCATAATTTTGTACAATTCTCATTTACTATAAATATGTCCCTTAGCTCCTAAAATCATTTTATCACGATTTATTTCTGAAAAAATGCCAAGGAGTGAAGGGAGAAGTGGGAGAACTCACCTAGGGTTCCTAAATTTCATTTTCTCTTCTACCAATTCTTGTAAGTATATTACTTTAATTATGTTTTCTTGTAATTATACGAACTTGAGTGGCTAGAACCCTTCCTCTAGGGTTGAAACCACATGATATGACTGTGAATACATGATTTTATTTTGGTTTTAAGTTATTAATTGTTGTTTTGTCTTATGTTCTTAATTATGGTTGTTTTTATGATTTATCACCATGAAAACACACACGTTACACCTAGGTAAAAGCTTGAGAAAGTAAACCTAGGCAAGAACAAAGAATGTAGGGAGCAAGTTTGTATCTTATGATATAATTCGCGGTTAGGATAAGAAATTATACCTAATTTGCCTTGCTTGGTTACTAAAACGGGATGAGCTAGACACCAACTTAGAATTATCACATCACCACTCGAAAAAGTAGTTGTGAAGCTAAGTTGAGTTAAATGATTAGAGGTACAAAAGTCCCTAATCAAGAGCATAAATCCGGCAAACCACATCCACGTAATTGAATTGCCCACGAACTAGAATGTCACATCCTCGCTCAACAATGTAGTTGTGAGGCTAGTTTGTCGTGTTTAGAGGCTCGAAGACCATGAACATGCAATTGTAATTATGTGAGACGACAATTGATAATTCCATACTTAAACCATTACAAAGCATAGGATTGCATGATTATCCGGCGTTATTCGTAGTTGCTCCTTGAATTATTTCAGAGTATTTCGATGACCACCCCTAGACTTAATTAAACTCTATCGAAAAAGTCTAAATCAACACTTCTGAAAGTTAATATCACACTTGAACTTGATAATTAGCTGAATTTGTCCAGTCCCTGTGGGTTCGACATCCGGCTCTTAAAAAGGGCCACTGTATTACTTGTAAGACCACGTACACTTGCGTGTGAGCTCGGGCAGTTGTCAACAAGTTTTTGGCACCGCTGCTGTGCAGTCTCAACAAGTTTTTGGTGCCGTTGCTGGGGACTCAGCGAAGTTCAGTAAATTTTTCTATTTTTGTGTGATTTTTAAATTTCCTTAAGTGTTGAAACTTGGTCTTAGTCTGACTTATTGCGGGTGACAGGTTGTCGTGCCGAGCTGGCTAGGAATAGAGAGCTTGTGGAACCGTTGCTTGAACCAGAATGTCAAATTCATTTGCGAAGGAGAGTAGCTCTTGAGCAAAAGCTGAAAAGACTTCAAGAAAAGGTACAACAACAACCACCCGCAGGACAAGCACATTTGTCACCGAAAGCAATGGCAGCCAGACCAGTTCACGAAGTGGCAATCCCACAAGCGACTAATGTGAACTCTAGTATCCGTAAATCAGAACCTAGAGGGAACTTTGAATTGAAACAGAACATGGTGCAGCTATTACATTCTAGTGGTCAATTCACTGGGATGGCACATGAGGACCCACAACAACACTTACAGAACTTTTTAGAGATTAGTGACACTTTCGTCCCCACCGGAGTGTCCATAGACTATGTACGACTTACCCTCTTCCCATTTACATTGTTGGGAGAGGCCAAAAGGTGGTTGAAAGCTGAGCCACCAAACTCCATAACTTCTTGGAATGATTTGGCGAAGAAGTTCTTGATCAGATTCTTTCCTTCAGGCAAGACTGCAAAATTGAGAAGTGAAATACTAAGTTTCAAGTAGAGGCCTGATGAGAACTTATATTTGGATTGGGAGAGATTCAAGTCATTACTGAGAGACTGCCCCCATCACCAGCAATCGAATGAAGCGCTGGCTCATACCTTTGTAGAAAGTCTAGACCCACACACAAAAATTTTGCTAGACTTTGCATCGGGTGGGCAAGCCTTATAGAAGACTTATGATGAGTTGTACACGCTGTTGAATGGAATTGCTCAAGGAAATCTAGAATGTCACAGTGAATCATCGAGAGGGGTATGGAAAAGAGTAGGGCTGGTAGAAGTAGATGGTATGAATGCCTTGGCGGCACAGTTAACTTCATTCCAGCATCAAATTATGACTCAGTTCAATAAACTGAGTATGAACCAACAGTAGGGTCAGGTTAATGCAGTTCAGCAAGCTCCGAGTTGGTGTGAAATTTGTGGGAATAATGGGCACAATGCAAAATCTTATGGAGCCAATACGAAATTAGTCAATTTTGTTGGGAATGTACAGAGGAACACTCAGAATTTTGGAAACAACTACAACAAAAATTGGCAGAGCCACCCAAATTTTTCTTGGGGTGGAAGTCAAAAGCAAAGTTATCAGCAACCTCAACAGCAGCAGTATCAGCAGAATAGGCAGAATGATGGCCATTTGAGCAGTAACATTAAGGAGACATTGCAGAAAATCATGGAGACCCAGACTCAATTAGTAGAAAATCAGGCGAGGATGGCATCAGACTAGAATCAACAGTTGGCCACCCGTAATCTAGAAAAGCAGATGGGTCAAATAGCAGTTGCTCAAAACATGAGACCGCAGGGAGGACTACCAAGTGACACAGACCCTAACCCCCGTCAGGTCAACACCATCAGTCTGAGGAGTGGCAAACAATTAGCTGATGCAGTGCCAAAAGAGAAAAGAAATGAGGTGCAGCCGGAGTTGGGTAGACAAGGATCATCCACTGACCAGGGAGAGAATCAGAGTGCTGTGCAACGACATGCACAATCTTCATTGCACCCAGCACAAATACCACCACCACCATTTCCTCAGAGATTCAGAAAGAGCAAGGAGGAGGAATGCTTCAAAAAGTTCTTTGAGATTTTCAAAGAACTTCACATAAATTTGCCTCTTATTGATGTTTTGTAGGGAATGCCCAAGTATGCTAAATACTTGAAGGATGTGATGGTGAACAAAGTCATATTGGTGGATGTCCAGATGGTAGCACTGACTGAGGAGTGCAGTCACAGGGTGTTGAGCAAGATTCCTAAGAATCTTAAAGACCCAGGGAGTTTTACCCTCCCCATACAAATTGGTAAAGCTGGAGTGCTACGAGCCCTATGTGATTTAGGGATAGCAGTTAATCTAATGCCCCTATCTTTATTTAATACCCTGGGGTTGGGAAAACTGAGGCTAACAAGGTTGATGCTGCAGCTGGCGGATAAGTCGCGAGTGGCACCGGATGGAATCATAGAGGACCTTCTCATCAAAGTGGGTAAGTTTATTATACCTGCTGATTTTATTATCTTAGATTTTCATGTTGATGACCAGGTACCCTTAATATTCGAATGGCCATTCTTGGCCACTGGAGGAGCGGTAATTGACTTAAGAGCAGGGACCCTGAAAATGAGGGTCGAGGAGGAAGAAGAACTCTTCCGAGTATACCAAGAGATTAACCCACCCACACGCTACAGAAACCTTTGTAAGGTTAGTGTGTTGTCAGAGGATAAGTGTGGGGTGGATGACTCCATAGGTCCATGGCCAAAGGTAATGATAAGTGTTCAGCCCGAGTTTGATAAAGGGCTTTAGAGTGTGAAAAAGTTGGAGGAAGAGAGGAACAGAGTGGAGGCTGTTTCCTCTAAAAATCAAAAGAAAAGGAGATGGTTCTTGAAAGGGAACCCAGGTATGAGGATGTCCTAAAAAGGATAGTCCACGTCGTGCCGCGACGTAAAATAAGGCGCTGCTTGGGAGGCAACCAAAGGGTACCACAGGTACAATTTGTGATTTTTGTTTATGTGATTTTGGTTATTTGCAACTTGTGTTGTTTTTGGTGGAAAGTTAGGCACAGATGGAGGGGAAGTCTGAGTACCCATGGAGGAGGAAGCTAACAAGCATGGAAGAGAAAAAGTGTGGGGTCAAATACCCACTTGTGCAAAAATGAAGAGAAACATGTTGTTAGCTAGGCATAGAGGCTCAGGGAGTATTTCTCACCCTTTGGAATTTTAATTAGATGCTTTGGGGACATAGCATGATTCAAGTGTGGGGTGAGGGAAATTTTCAAAAATTTTGTGCTTAATGATTTTGGTGAATGTAGTGCTTGATACATATTGGAATTTTTTTTTGAGTGGAGCATGACTTCACCACCCGTTAGTTTCTCTTTTCAGTTCTTTTCCGACGGGGGGTCTTTGAACCGAAGAATAAAAATTTTCTTTGTCTGTATATAATGTTTTTAGTCATAGTTAGAGACTATTTCCGACGATGGATGGATGACGACCGCCTTGAGGAAAAATTAGTCAGTAGGTTGGTTTTTGAACCCGTACCTAATTGATGGCTTGATGTTCTTGTTATGTGCTATACATGATTGTAAGATATAAGTGTGGTTAGTGTTGAAGCATGCAAGAAGTGTATAACTTTGTTTGAGACACTTAGGCTCTTGAATTTGACTCAATGTGATTGAAGCTTAATTCTGAATTCTTGTGATTAGCTGAGTAAGAGTCTGCTGAATGTGCCTTGAATTGAGCATGTGCTGTGAGTGTAAGTTTTTCGAACATTCCGTGCTATTATGGAATGTCTAGAACTTTCCTGGTGTGTATATAAAATGAAATGAAGGATGTGGACTGTAGGAGATGATTTAGGCATTTTTTTGAATGAACCTAATTTTTATCCCTCACTTTTGCCTACCTTGAATGTTGAATCCTAGTGAGCCCCATTGAGCCTTAAGCCTATTCTTTGATAGCTACAACATAAGCTTAATCCTTTTTCTTTCATTAGCCGTGAATTTGATCCAAAACTCCTAAGCGCTTAAGGGAATCCGAAAGAGTGAAGGAGTGAGAAGCATGAAAAAGAAGGAAAAGTAGTAGTTGTAAAAGTTGAGAAAGGTCAAGGGTGCACTTGTTTGAAAATGCCTGATTAGTGGTAAGGAGTAAGAAAATAAATGAATGAAAAAGTTGCATAAGTACTCCTTACTAATAAGCTAAGTCTTCTTAAAGAAGTGGGAACAAGAAGAAAAAAATTCCAGATTGAAAAGAATGAGGGTGAAGTAAGAGAAGAGATGTCCTTAATGAAGGTTGAAGTTATTAAAAGCGCTTGTGAAAGATAGCCACTATTACTGGCCAGAATAGTACCTACCCGTCCCTTAGCTTACATTACAACCCATTAAGTTCTACTTGATCTTACGTTTATACATCCTTAAATTAATGGAGTAAAACACTATGAGAAAGCTTATGGGTCACTACATGATGCATGTGAAATCCTTGAGAGAGCGAGCGTAATTCTATTCATACACCCATACATGTTGTGTATTAAAAACTTGCGAGTAAAAATGGGTAACTCTCTTGTTGTGAGGGCACATGTTTAATGAGAGATAACATTCATGTCGGATTTCTTGATCGATTGATTTGCATGATTTTTCTAAGATTGAGAGTAGATTCTTGAGGTTAGGAAGTCTTAACATAGTTGTATTTCAGTTCAATGATTAAGTCGTGCATGCTCTATTTTTAACTTGCTATCTTAAATAATTTGTCACGCCCCGCCTTGGGGGGTATGACTGGCACCTGGTGCCCTACTGGGACCTGAACTGCTAGACTGCTGAGCCTAAGCACTTCTGGTGCCTGGCTGGCTCTAACTCTGGATTCAAGGAAACGACGGCTATATAACGGCTGTAAATACAGCCTACGGCCGACTAGGCCTATAGCCACCTGTACTTTAAAATCAGCTAACCAAAATCACATTCATATAGGGGAACCTATGCGGGCCGACAAGGCCACCATGCTATCTAGTTAACCCTAAATCAATATAACAATGCTGAACAACTATGTGACCGGCAAGGCCACCACTACTGACTGGATAAGGCCTCACACGACCAACATAAACAACTAAACATACGCACGGCCCCACACGACCGGCACAACTAACCACAGGGAAATATATACAGACTACAAGCCTCTAAGAACACTGATAAGATGGTCAGGACAGGGCCCCGGCCTACCCATACTGTACAACAAAAGAAAAGGGATAAACCTCTAGCTATTTAGCTCCGAATGACTGGAGCTGATGACTCTGTGAGCTGGCTGGAATCACGAGGTATCGGCTCCTCATCTATGAGTACCCGCAGGCAAGCAATGCAGCGCCCCAAACGGGCGTCAGTACAGCTGGTACTGAGTATGTAAAGCAATCACTGAAAAAAATCTGAAAACAACAATACAACCGATGGAACTAAAACAGAGAGAAATAGACTGGAACTGACTGAAAATGTAAAGCTAAGCTTGTTCTCAACTATGCTGGAAGGAGTAGGAGTCATACCTGGAAATGTATTGCTCTACTGTCGATCTAATCATATCTATATTAACATGGCATAACATAACATAACATAGCACAGCACACACAAACCTTACCCGGCCCCCATAAGCCGGGAGGTACAATCAACACGCAATCTATACCCCTACCCCAGTCGCCCTATCTCCTATAATAACTATAAGCATCCTGCTGATCCCCTGGGTATGCACTTGGGCTTGCTGAGCCCCTGACTATAACTATACCCGAGTCCAGAGGACTCCTGAATCAACACCCCGGGCGTACCTGCTCGACGGGGGTGTATAAAGGCCGACCAAGGCACAATATGGGGAAAACTGGCATCCCATCTTCGTCCCCTGTGGGATGGCATGCCACTCCGTAGAGTGACGTATCCTCGCCCTCTGGCGGACGGGTCGACACAGCTATTAATCCTGGGGCGGTCATGAATGCTAGGTAATCCAACCCCAAGACAATACCGTGGTCTCAACTAGTAATACTAACTGCGTATTCCACATGCTGAAGCTAGTGATAATAATGTATCTGTACATACTATATACTGAACTAGTGATAGTGATATGTATGTATTTCATACATGCTGGGACTGATAATGAATATATATATAATCTTCTGTCATACTGTGCTGAGTCTAATGTTGAACAAGATATAGTTTTTCTGCTGGGAATCATCCTGTATAACTGAGTTTCATAGTAACATAATTTACTATTTCTAACATGCTTTCTAAACTTCATTTTAATCTACCATTCTACTTATGATATACCTTACAGATACTTATATTGCTTTACTAAGTTTCAACTGAACACGATAATATCCTACATACTTTACTAAATCACATACTGGGCATGCTGTACAGTTCCGAACACTTTGTATTAGAATTTATATCGTGCTAGCAAGTTCCACGCTATACATAACATGATGCTTCCAATATCGTACTAATATTCATACTAAATATAACACACAACTTGTGAAACATTCTACTGGCCTTTGAACTATTTTACTATACTGAGACTACTAACTTGCCGAGGAAACTAGCTTTACATACCTCAGTTGTCGGCTTTCGGCTAACTGGCGTAGCTCGACCAATATTTAGCTATTCCTTCCAACTGTATTCATATATATATATATATATCACTTAGGGATAAATACATTAATATCCTGGAAAAAGATAACACTTTTGATATATATATAGCCCAAACTTTGGCTTATAGAAAGACGGTCGAAAACTCGCTATTTCTCGGAAGTCCAGAAGGGAGAAATACTCACTTTAGGGCTAAGAGTGTATTGACACTAATTTGGAGCAATTCCACTTACCTTAGCTCAGTAGCACGATGATTCGCCAGCCAAATTTCACGAAACTAAATCCGTAGGAATGCTCCTTGCTGCTTAATACCTCTGTATCTGGAGTTAATTTGAGTTTGGACTGCGTTTGGCGGCGTAATCAGATAAGAAATGCATAGGATTGTTCGTTCCTACTCCTCTCTGGTTTACTCTCTGTTCTTACTGGAAATTATAAGTTAATTAAAGCAAAAATCGAAGTTTGGAGGCTTTTATACTTGGGGCTGCACCTCACCTCCGTGACACGCTGTGTATTGCAGAGCCTAGCCTCCGTGACACGCTGTGTATCGTGGAGGTGAGCCTCCGTGACACTCTGGCCATCGCGGAGGGGGTCTGTCAGCCTTCTCTTGCGATGGTTCGACGTGTCACTTATCCGGTATTTCCCCGGGCCTTTTCCTAGATTGTATGGAATTCAAAAACTATTAACCAACATGCGAATATGCCATCTATATGTCGAGAATTTACGGGGTGTAACATTCTCCCCCCCTTAAGAACATTCGTCCTCGAATGTGAACTTCTATTTTAGATTTCTCAACTTACTCAACTTATTTCTAGGAAAATTTTGGTAGAGTTTCCCCTGTAACATGGGTTATCTCAAAAACCATAAATGTAGAAAAGTCCAATACAGGTACTCCACCCAATACTATAGTATTCATCTCATAAAAGACTAGAGTCAACTATCTCATTTATTCATATACTATAAGGCACTATATAAAATAACAATACTAACATACCTCTTGACTGACTAGGCTTGAAACAAGTGAGGATATCTGATTTTCATATCTCCCTCTGCCTCCCAAGTCATCTCCTCTCGATTCCTGTTACGCCGCAGTACATTGACAGACGCAATATCTTTAGTTCTTAATCTACGAATCTGTCTGTCTAAGATAGCTATTGGAACCTCTTCATAGGCCAGCTCCTCTGTAACCTAGACATCCTAGACTGGGACTACTCTGGATGGGTCTGCTATGTACTTTCTTAGCATAGTTACGTGGAGAATTGGATGAACAGATTCTAATTCTAGAGGCAAGTACAACTCATATGCCACTTGGCCTATTCTTCGACGAATCTGATAAGGCCCAACGAGTCTCGGACTTAGCTTACCTCTCTTACTGAATCTTATCACCCCTTTCATCGGAGATACTTTTAGAAATACCCAGTCATTCATATCAAATTCAGGTCTCTGCGCCGCACATCAACATACAATTTCTGGCGGCTCTGTGCAGTCAGTAGGCGTTCTCTGATAAGCTTTACCTTCTCCTCTGACTATTTAATAATATCTGGCCCAATCAGCGCTGACTCTCCCACTTCAAACCAGCTAACTGGCGATCTACATTTTCGCCCATACAGTGCCTCAAAGGGCGCCATCTGGATAGCTGAGTGATAACTATTATTATAAGCAAACTCAATCAGCGGTAAGTGCTCATCCTAGCTACCTCTAAAGTCCAACACACACGCTCGTAGCATATTCTCGAGCGTCTGAATAGTGCATTACGCCTACCCATCTGTCTGAGGGTGGAATGCTATGCTCAAATTAATCTGCTTCCCCAGACCTCTCTGAAACGACTGCCAAAATCTAGCTGTAAATTGTGCTCCTCTGTCAGAGATAATAGATACTGGGATACCGTGTAGTCTGACTATTTCTCTGATATACAATTCAGCATAATCTTCGACAGTGAAAGTAGCCTTACTGGCAGAAAATGGGCTGATCTCTTCTGTCTGTCAACAATTACCCAAATCGAGTCACCTCTATGTCTTGTACGGGGTAGTCCTGCTACAAAGTCCATGTTTACTGCTTCCCACTTCCAAAGAGGCACAACTATGTCCTGAGTCAACCCACCTGGTTTCTGGTGTTCCGCTTTTACTTGCTGGAAGTTAGGACACTAAGCTACACATTCTGCTATTTCTCTCTTCATACCTGGCCACCAGTAAATTTTTTGATATCATGATACATTTTCGTCGTGCCTGGGTGGAGAGAATAGCGGCGTAATGCGCCTCGCTCATAATTTGCTGGTGAAGCCCTGAAATATCTAGAACACAAAGGCGGCCTTTACATCACAACACTTCATGCTCAATTACCTAAAAATTTGATGCTTTTCCTTGTTGAATTCTGTCCTTAAGCTGAACCAGGTCAGGATCTTCATACTGCCGTTCTTTTACCTCCTCAACTAATGACGACACTGTGGTATTCTGAATTACCGCTCTGCTGTCCTCTGTCTCTACTACACGAACGACTATGCTGGCTAATTGATGTATTTCTCTGACCAACTCCCGCTGCTCGGGCTATAAATATGCCAAACTCCCCATAGATTTGCGGCTGAGAGCATCTGCTACCACGTTGGCCTTTCCCGGATGATACAGAATGTTCACATCATAATCTTTCAATAACTCCAACCAGCGACGCTGCCACAAATTCAACTCCCTCTAAGTGAAGATATACTATAGGCTCTTATGGTCAGTAAAAATATCCACATGGACGCCATACATGTAATGACTCCATATCTTTAGGGCGTGGATCACTGCGGCTAATTCCAGGTCATGGGTAGGATAATTCTTTTCGTGTTTCCTCAGCTGTTTGGAAGCATAAGCAATTACTTTACCATGCTGCATCAACACGCATCCTAACCCAGTACCCGAAGCATTATAATAAATTGCATAACCCTCTGTACCTTCTGTCAATGCTAATGCTGGGGCGGAGGTCAACCTGTCTTTCAATTCCTGGAAACTCTGCTCACATGCCTCCGTCCACTGAAACTTACTGCTTTTTGCGTCAGCTTAGTCAGAGGTGTCGAATCCTTCAACAAAACTTCTGTAGTACCCTGCTAATCCCAGGAAACTGCGTGCCTCAATCGCAGTGGTAGGTTTGGGCCATGTTTTCACTGCTTGTACTTTCTGTGTATCTATCTATATACCAACCCCCAACACAATATGACCAAAAAGACTACTAAATTGAGCCAGATTCGCCTTTAGAGGAATTGGCATGTAATTGACGGTCATACTGATTCATCATATCGAAGAAACTGACAAGCAATCTCTCTGTATAGCTACACCTTTATCTGGCCTTCTGGGCTGCATGCTAATGCTACTCGCTGCTGGAATAATCTGTTATGATTGTTTGCACACCATGTGCACGTATCTGATCAGTGGATTCTGATAGTGATCATGATCTCTAATAATCTGGTTGAATAACTGTGAATAACAGAATAACCGGGCTGGATGACCCAAATGCTGAAGTAGTCTAACAATGCTCTAAATGTCCTACTCGGACATCTGTAGCTCATGCATGACTGCGGAGTTGTGGACAACTAACTGCTTTGTTCATCTAATTGAACAACTGTAGAGCTGGGGTTACTCGGACTTACTCTCAGGCGATCAGTCCCTGAATCTTCATAGGGAACCTACCGATTTCCTTACCTTAGTAAGCACTATGCTAGCAGAGTACTACCAATTCCTTATGCCCTATTCGTATCCATTTAGATCTATGTTCTGGGAAATTCTCGGTCTTATGAGCAATTCTATAAAGACTGGCCTTCTCCTAAGACTCTGTATTTGAATATTTTACGAGAACCGGCTGGGGTACTAGTTCATCACTGACCACTGATGTGGACTCCTCCTTGGGGTACTCATGGTTTTGTCTGACTAGGACGACTGGCTGACTTGCGGGGTTTTCTACATGATAACTGCTAGGTTGACTAAGGATGACTCTCACCTACAAGGCTGGAAAAACAATGTACGACCACTTAACATACTGGAGAATTCTAGTGTTGCTAACCTTTGGAATATACTTAGTCGGTCTCTGTTTTTGGTTCTGACACATGCGATAACGTTACTGGTCTTTAGGGATGCTTCCCTGCTAATACAGGCGCCAGCTGGTCGTTAGACAGTCTAACTGCGCCCGTATCATCTAACCACCTGATTCAGGCTACTAACTCTTATGAGCTTTGATCTTGGGCAAATTTATATGCCCAAGTGATACTTAAATGTGTAATTTTAGCCTTGCTTATCGATCAATGTTTATACATTCTCATGTGATTGATAATAAAATGTGAATTTATACTAACCAACATGATTAGCATTGTTTTGCAGGTGAAATGTAATTTTGGGAAGCTAAAATGCGTGTTGGGAGAGATCGGGGTTGGACTCAAATGTTAGCAAAGGACATAGCATTGGATGACACAAATTAAAGGGCTCCGCGATGGAGCCGTGTCACGCTGCCATCGCGGAGGCCTTCTGCCTGGATAGGGAATTTTTGGCCAAATTCCAGTGCGGGTGCGCGTTGGGGCCGTGGCACGTTTGCCTAGCCTCGCGTTGCACGCCGTGCCACATTGGGCCTTATTACCTGGACAGTTAATTTCCAGTGAGGCTCCGCGTCAGTGGCGTGTCACGGAGGCAGTGCTCCGCGATGCACTCCGTGACACGTTGCTTGTTATTCCGGGAAAAATTCCCACTAGTATAAATAGAACACTTAGGTTTATTTTACATTTTTCTGACTTGGTGGAGCAAGATCGTGAGTTACAGGCAGTTGAGGGGATGAAAATCTCAGGGTTTTTCTCTATCTCCTTCTTCTTTAATTCAATTGCTTGTATGTTTAATGATCTTGGGCAGATTGATATGCCCAAGTGATACTCAAACGTATCATTTTTACCTTGTTTGTTGTGCAATGTGTATATAATATCATGTAATTGGTAATAAAATGCGAATTTATACTAACCAACATGATTAGCATTTGTTTTGCAGGTAAATGTGATTTTTAGGTGCTAAAATGCGTGTTGGAACTATGTCGGAGTTGGACTTGGATGCGAGCGTGGAAAAGACCTTGGAATGCACATTTTATAGGGGCTCCACGATGGAGCCTTGCCACGCTACCATCGCGGTAGAACACTGCCTGAACAGGAATTAAAATGGCAAATTTCCAGTGTGCCTTCGCGTCAGCTCCGTGGCACGGAGATAGGCCTCCGCGATGGCCTCCGTGCCACGTTGAGGTCAATTTACCGGACCCTGGAAATTCCAGTGAAGGTCCGCGTCCACGCCGTGTCACGGAGGCAGTGCTCCGCGTTGGCCTCCGTGACACGTTGCTTGTTATTCCGGGAAAAATTTCCCACTAGTATAAATAACACACTTAGGTTTATTTTAATTAGATTTTAGTTTTTAGACTGAGTTCAAAAGTGGAGAGCAGGAACGTGGGTTAGTAGCAGTTGAAGAACGAAAAAGCTAAGGGAATTCTTCTCTTCCTTTCTTCTTTCTATCAATTGTACGTATGATTTACACTCATTTTAGGATGATCAATCCAAGAATGAGTGGCTAATTCTCTTCCTTGCTGAGGTTTTGAACATGTGTAATGAATTCTGATTTTAATTGATATGGTTTCTTCTTCTTCTTTAATGTTGTTCTATTAATTCTTGTTCTTACTGCATTAGTGATTGGCCAACATTAATGTACATCTAAAAAGTCCAATTTCACTCGAAAGAGCAAGAAATTGGAAAGTTGTGAATTAATAGGGTATTGTTCTTAACTTGATTTGGGAAAATTGGGTTTTGATGTGCTTTTCTAATAGAAATATACTTGAAAGCCGTATTAGTCAATTTAGGAACCGGAATTGTAGTGCTAGGTCATAAATTGCATTTGATCACAGAAATGTAGACGGATGGTTTATGATTCTAAAGTGAAATTAAATACGAGAGTTTTAATTTCTAGGCAAATGTTCTTGGCTAGCAACATGAAGAAGAGAATTAACCAAAATTATCATGATTATCAAGTTCATTACTTGTTCTTAACCTTGGCATGTTCATATCCATTGTCTGAATTCACAAGTAAATAGTTGTTAATAGTTGTAGTATATATAGTTTAGAAACCAAAAACTCAAGTAACTCTTGGTTACATTGTTGTTAGCATAATTAGAAGTGAAATAGGAATATAGTAAACTAGGCAATTTTACATATCTTGAGCCTCCTTGGATCGATACTTGGCTACTTAGCCACTTTATTACTTGTTTGACCACGTGCACTTGCGTGTCGGTTTTTAACCGTAGCAACAAACCGCGAACAAGTTTTTGGCGCCGTTGCCGGGGAGGCTAGGCGATTTGTAAAATTGTGTTTAGTGTAAATTTACTGTATTTGTATTTTTATTTTCTTAAGTGTTAACAACTTGGTCTTAGCCTGTATTTTGCAGATTTTGTTTCAGTGAACACTGGCAAGGGACAAAGAGCTGGTGGAATCTTACTTAGAGCCTGAACGTGAATTTCATAGTCAACGTAGAGAAGCTCTTCGAAAGAAGCTGCAGTTGCTTAAACAGTCTATGATGGAGCAACAAAATCCACCAGTTGTGCGGGCAGTTTTAGTGCCCGATGAAGCAGCAGCAAGGCCGGTTCGCGAGGTGGCGATCCCACACACTAATAATGTACATTCTAGCATCCGCAAACCAGAGGCTGGAGGGAGGTTTGAATTAAAGCAGAATATGGTGCAACTTTTGCACACAAGCGGGCAATTTACCGGTCTCCCTCACAAAGATCCACAACAACATCTCCAAAACTTTTTGGAGATAAGTGACACTTATATACCCGCTGGAGTGTCACCTGATTATGTTCGGCTCACCTTATTTCCATTTTCCTTACTTGGTGAAGCCAAGAGGTGGTTAAAAGCTGAACCACCCAATTCTATATCAATGTGGGATGATCTTGCACGGAAGTTTTTGATCAGATTTTTCCCTTCTGGTAAAACAGCCAGACTTAGGAGTCAAATCCTAAGTTTTAAACAGAGGGAAGGAGAAAATCTATATCAAGCCTGGGAAAGATTCAAATCCATGTTGTGGGACTGTCCTCACCATCATCAGTCCAATAAGGTGTTGGTACACACATTTATTGAGGGTTTGGAACCCCACACTAAAATTCTGTTAGATTCAGCAGCTGGAGGGCAAGCGCTGGAGAAGACATATGAGGAGCTGTACACTTTGCTCAACCGAATTTCACAAGGCAATCCAGAATGGAATGCAGATTCTTCAAGAGGTGGAGCAAGGAAAGCAGCGGGAGTGCTTGAAGTGGATGGATTCACAGCTATCGCTGCACAGATAGCTGCCTTGCAAAATCAGTTAAACACTCACTTCAGCAATATGAATTTGAACCAGCCTTCAGCTTCAGTCAATGCAGTTCAACAGATGTGGTGTGAAGTGTGTGGTAGTAGTGAGCATTCAGCTGAATGCTGTGGTGCAAATCCTGATTCTGTTAACTTTGTGAGCAATGCACAGAGAAATCAACAGCAGTTTGGTAGTGGCTACAACTCAAATTGGAGGAACCATCCGAAATTTTCGTGGGGTAGCAACAATCAACAAGGCCAAAGTTCAGGGCAGGGTATGCACAGAAACCAAGGAGGGCAACAAAATTATCAAGCTCAGTTCAGAAATCACAATGCCCCTCCTCCACCACCATCACCGACTTTTGAGGAGATGTTCAAAACCATGATCGCTAATCAGGCACAATTACAGGCTGACTATGTCAAATTGGTAGCCGAAGTGAAGAGCAATCAATTGGCGACCAAGGCTCTTGAATATCAGTTTGGGCAGTTTGCTAGTGCCCAAAATACTAGACCCAGAGGAGGACTACCTAGCGACACGGATCCAAATCCGAAGCAGGTAAATGTAGTGACCACGAGGAGTGGTTTACAGTTGAAGGAGGTGGAACCGTAAAGACCACCTCAAAAGTCAGGAGTAGCAGATGTTGAGGGAGAGCAAACCTCAGATAAGGGGAAGACTAAAGAAGCTGAACCAGAAAGGCCTCCACCCCCGTTCCCTCAACGACTTAAGAAACACAAGGAGGAGGCGTGTTTCCAGAAATTCATGGAGGTACTTAAACAGGTACATGTTAACTTACCTCTTGTTGATGTCTTGCAGGGAGTGCCAAAATATGCGAAGTATATTAAAGACATCGTGGCTAACAAAAGTGGTTTGACTGAGTATGCCACGGTAGCTTTAACGGAGGAATGCACTTCCCGTATTCAGAATAGGTTGCCCACAAAACTGAAAGACCCTGGAAGTTTCACTATCCAGCTTACTATTGGGCAAAGTATCCGAGCTCGTGGGTTATGCGACTTGGGGGCAAGCATAAATCTGATGCCATCTTCGATATTCAGAAAGTTAGGTCTAGGGAGTCCTAGACCTACAACGGTAATCTTGCAGCTAGCAGACAGGTCTTTAGCTAAGCCGGATGGCATTGTTGAGGATGTGTTAGTGCAAGTAGGCTCCCTCATTTTTCCGGTCGATTTTATTGTTCTGGACTTTGAACCAGATGCTGAAGTCCCATTTATTTTGGGACGACCCTTTTTGGCAACCGGAAAAGCATTAATTGATGTAGCTGCGGGTCAACTCACGATGCGAGCACATGACAAGGTCGAAGTGTTCGACGTGTACAAGGTACCTAAGCTCCCGACTGTTTATAAGGATCTCTCGGTGATCAATGTGATTGATCATGGGAATGCTAATGGAATGAGTGATTCCCGAGAGTTACTAGGAAGGCCACCGGATAAGGTTGAGAACTACTGGGGGGATGACCATGATCGGGACAAATCGTCCATCTCCCTAGTAGATAAATGAGCATAAAGGACGTCGAGCCGCGACGGTAAACCAGGCGCTGCACGGGAGGCAACCCGTGAAAAATATTTTCTTTCTTTCTTTTTAGTGTAAATAATTTTTATTTTTCTTTTCTTTTTCTTGACTAGGTTTAGATTTGCATTTTAGTTAGTATTTTTTATTTTAGTTAGGGAAATCTATTAATTTAACCAATTTTTGTTTAGTGAGGTGATTTTCAGGTATAACGGAGGAAATATACATGGAATCGAGAAAATGAGGTGAGGTATGAAAAATTAAATTTATTGGTGAAACAGAGCACTGGCGCGTTGGCGCTGTGTCACGGAGGCAATGCACCGCGTTACACTCCGTCACACGTTGAAGGCAAAATCCGGATTTTTCAAAAATCCAGTAAGCCAACGCGTTGGCTCCGTGTCATGGAGTAGGGGCTCCTCGTTACCCTCTGTGACACGTTGCCCCTTATGCAGTGCCGGGTCACACCGGGTTTCCGGGTGACCCGCGTGTTTTCTATAAATTAACCCCCGATTTTCGCCCAATTTTCCCCATTTCCCTCTTCCCTCCGCGACCAAACACCCATTTCCCCCTCCCCAAGCAACGTGCCACGTTAATAGGCAAGGAAAAACGTCAAGTTTCTTCGGTTCTTCAATTCTAAGGTATGTTTTCATCGTCTATCTCAATTTTTTGGCGATTTTTGTCAAATTTGGGCATGTAAGGTGAGATATATCATCCTAGGTAGAAATTAAACATGATGTTGAATTATTTGGTGATTGATTATGTTCGGATTGTTGTAGTTAGCGTTCGAACTTGTCGATTATGTAAATAATTCGAAATTGATTGTCGAATTGTATTCTAGGGCTTGGGTTGTTGAATTTGACTTGGGCAACTTGATAGTTTGGTGAAAGTGATGCCGGGGTGTGTTTATTAATTGAGAGAAGTCGTGGTAAATATTATGTAAATGTTAAAAGACGACTAATTCTCGAATTTTTGTGGGAAAATGCATAAAGTGTGAATTGGTTAAATTGTTTAGATTAGCTTGTATAAAAAATGTTTTTCTAGTTGTTTTTATTTTTGTTGTTGTTTTGTCGCGAAGTGCGATGGTTGAATTGTTAGCGATAGTAGGATTGGGATTAGCTGTATGAAGTCTGAGTAGTACGCTAACCGTTATGCTGTCGAAATTTTGTTACGAACGCACTAAGCAATATGTGTATAGTTGTTTGTGTTTGGGGTTGTGAATAGAGCTATCCTTGCTGTAATTTTGTAGATATTGTTAAGGACTAAGTGTGGGGTAAATTTTGTGTAACCCGACCTTAGCCGAAGCTAACAAGAATTTAGCTTAACGTTGTGCTTGTTTGTGTAAA
Source organism: Datura wrightii (assembly GCA_035772735.1). Lineage (NCBI taxonomy): Eukaryota > Viridiplantae > Streptophyta > Magnoliopsida > Solanales > Solanaceae > Datura > Datura wrightii. The sequence goes on from JASDFA010000001.1 coordinate 34,023,686, forward strand.
TTGAAAGGTACAATGGCTAGCAGACAAGACAAAGGCAAGGGTGCTTCTACCTCAGGCACCGGCAGGAAAAGGATGAGACTGGGCACTGCAGTCCCAGCTGCAGCCGCTGTTCCGCGCGGCCAACACCACCGATACGGAACAAGATGGGTCACCGATGAAGGGAAGAAATGGTACGCGAAGCATAAAGAAAACAAGTACTTCCCCGAGGAACATATTGCAAGGGAACCACTCGCACAGGAGTTCCCTCGCATTGTACAGAGGATCGAAGCAGCTGGGCTCAGCTTTATTTTTCAGGAGCCCAAGGAGTGCAACCTTCACTTGGTCCAGGAATTTTATGCCAACTGGACCCCGGCCATCAGGAGCCACACTATAAAAATCAGAGGGCAGATTGTCACTCTGGAACCCCAGCAGCTGAATGCCATCGTTGGAGCGCGGGACACAGACGCCCACGTTCTCCGCCATCTAAACATAACCCCACCGTACGCCGACATCAGACGTACGTTGTGTGGGGCTCGATCCACGGCCCGATGGAGTAGACATAAAGAGAGGGGTTACCACCAGACTCTGCCTTATTGGCAGATGAATAGGGAGGCTAGAATCTGGCTAAAAATTGTATGTTCGTGCTTGATCCCGAGAGTCCATATGACAGATGTGACCCGGGACCGTGTCTTCTTGGTGTATGCCCTTATGAAAGTGCTTGAGATTAATGTGGGGGCGGTCATAATATCCGCCATGAAGAGAGCCAGACTGCACCATGGCCACAGATACGGGTTTGGCAGACTCATCACCACCTTCCTCCGAGGCCTCGACATTGAGGAAGAAGCTTTGGATTATATTCCGCAGTTGGAGCGGAGGGCCCTCGACGTGACAAAGACGAAGGCCCCCGACACTACACACGGACCTATACTGACTTTGGGCGAGCGACATGCTCGTGACGATCAGTACATGGCCCGTATGTTCGGCATGCAGATGCTGCAGCTACGGATTGGTGGGAGACCAGCCACCGAGGAAGAATTATGGCAGTTGGAGCTAGACTACCCCTTTGGCGAGAACGCCAGAGCCTTATGTAAGGTGGGGCCAGCCTTTGTGGAGCCTACAGATGACGATGTCCCTACTGATGAGGAGACACGTCGTGAGGACTCTGATGTGGAGTCCGATGACGACGATGGAGCTGATTCGGATATGGGCGACGAGGCCGCAACACCGGATGAGGAAGTCGAATATTTCGACTGAGCAGGGAGTTTCACCACCCAAATTTTTGTGCTTTGTATTGTTGTGAACACTGGGGACAGTGTTCGATTGAAGTGTGGGGTGGGGAGTAGTTAGGTGCTGGGACATAGGCTCTAAACTGCTGTATAATTTTTCCTTGATGTTTATGTATGTTTGTGCTTTCCCTGTTGTGAACTGTTTGCGATGTATGTGTATATATTTGTTGTGTGGTTAATGATGTGTGTTTTTTAAAGTATGGTTGCCATTGTAAATATTTTGTAAATTTTGTAAATATTTTTTTTCTCTATCGACATGATCGATATTTCAAAACCATTGTAACTATTTGTAAATTTTGTAAATATTTTTTTTCTCTATCGACATGATCGATATTTTTCAAAATTTTTGCGAAAATATTTTGCACTTGTAAATATTTTCTTTCTATCGAAATGATCGATGTGTTGCAAATTTTTTTTAATTTTTTTTCGATTTTTATATTTTTTTTTGGGTTTCTCGGAGTTTGTTTTCGGTTCTTTTACCAAGAATAGTCCCATTGAACCGATGTCATAGCTAGTGACCGTTCCCTATGATGGATGGATGACGACCGTCTTAAGGGAAATGTAGTCGGTAGGAGTAGGATTTTTATTTGTTTTTAGTTTTTCTTTGGTGGATTGCATCAATGAACTGTAGTTGCTTATGGTTGCTAAAATTTCGTTGCGTGTTGTAATTGATGTTCAAAATGTGAAAGTGATTCGTTTGAAAGCATGCAATTCTGTAAATATGTTGAGTTACCTAGGCTATAGAATTTGGTTCAGTATGATTGAGGCTTAATCTTGAATTCATGTAATTGACTAATTAAAGAGTCTGTGAATGCATCTTGATTCGAGCATGTGCATGAAGTGTGAAGTGAGGTTTTGCTATTCCATGTCATTGTGAATTGTCTAGAACTTGCCTGGTGTGTATACAAAACGAAATGAAGGAGGTGTAGTGTTGGAAAGGATGTAGGCATTTCTTTGTTTTAACCGATAGTTTCCATTTTTTTCTTGTCAAATTCTACCTTTTTATATGTTGTATACCCTAGTTAGCCCGTTGAGCCTTTAGCCGATTTCTTTCTTTTGTCTAAAATTGTATGAACTAAGCTTTATTTCTTCTTTTCATTAGCCTTAAAGTCTATAAGAAGCTCTTAAGCGCTTACAAAGCAAAGAAAATGTTTCCCAAAGTGTTAAAGAGTGAAAAGAGTGAAAAGAAAAAGAAAAGCAAAGTGAGGAAAGAAAAGATGATGTTGAAGAGGCACTTGTTGTAATTAAATGATAGTGAGGGTACATGAAAACCCTCTGTTTTGTGTCAAATGTGTTTGATGAAATGGGCTGTATGAAAGTAAACCAGCATGAATGGGAGAAAAAGAGAAAAGAGAGGAACAATGTCCATGAGTCGATGGGAATGTGTTGAAAAGGCGCTTAAGGATGCTAGCGACTATTATTGGCTAATACAATATATCCATACTAGATCCATAGCCCCGTTACAACCCATTAAAGTCCTACGTGATCCTATATTGCATTTCTTTATATTAGTGGAGTAATACACTAAGGGCAAGCCTATGGGTCATGACATGATGCATGTGAATTCTTTTGGGAGAGAGAGTGAAATTAATTTTTATATTCCCCTACTTGCATGTTTGTGTGCTGCATGAACGTAAAGGGGAAGTTCTCTCGAGTTGTGAGGGCACATGCTTGATGAAAGATTGATTTTCGTGTCGGATTTCTTAATTAGCTGATTTGCATGAGTTTGCCGATATCAAGAATCAATTCTTAAAAGTCTAGGAAGCCTTGATGTATTAAAGGTCATTGTATTGTACGACCAAGCATGTTTTCTTGATGATTTGCAAAAATTGAATAATCGGTATGACCGTAGCGTAAATTGTTGCACCATAGTGACGAAGGTTGGGATGTAATTTTCATGATTTGTGTATATGTTGTTCGAGGACGAACAAGGATTTAAGTGTGGGGTAAGTGATCTTGGGCAGATTGATATGCCCAAGTGATACTCAAACGTATCATTTTTACCTTGTTTGTTGTGCAATGTGTATATAATATCATGTAATTGGTAATAAAATGCGAATTTATACTAACCAACATGATTAGCATTTGTTTTGCCGGTAAATGTGATTTTTAGGTGCTAAAATGCGTGTTGGAACTATGTCGGAGTTGGACTTGGATGCGAGAGTGGAAAAGACCTTGGAATGCACATTTTATAGGGGCTCCGCGATGGAGCTGTGCCACGCTACCATCGCGGTAGCACACTGCCTGAACAGGAATTAAAATGGCAAATTTCCAGTGTGCCTTCGCGTCAGCTCCGTGGCACGGAGATAGGCCTCCGCGATGGCCTCCGTGCCACGTTGAGGTCAATTTACCGGACCCTGAAAATTCCAGTGAAGGTCCGCGTCCACGCCGTGTCACGGAGGCAGTGCTCCGCGTTGGCCTCCGTGACACGTTGCTTGTTATTCCAGGAAAAATTTCCCACTAGTATAAATAGCACACTTAGGTTTATTTTAATTAGTTTTTAGTTTTTAGACTGAGTTCAGAAGTGGAGAGCAGGAACGTGGGTTAGTAGCAGTTGAAGAATGAAAAAGCTAAGGGAATTCTTCTCTTCCTTTCTTCTTTCTATCAATTGTACGTATGATTTACACTCATTTTAGGGTGATCAATCCAAGAATGAGTGGCTAATTCTCTTCCTTGCTGAGGTTTTGAACATGTGTAATGAATTCTGATTTTAATTGATATGGTTTCTTCTTCTTCTTTAATGTTGTTCTATTAATTCTTGTTTTTACTGCATTAGTGATTGGCCAACGTTAATGTACATCTAAAAAGTCCAATTTCACTCGAAAGAGCAAGAAATTGGAAAGTTGTGAATTAATAGGGTATTGTTCTTAACTTGATTTGGGAAAATTGGGTTTTGATGTGCTTTCCTGATAGAAATATACTTGAAAGCCGTATTAGTCAATTTAGGAACCAGAATTGTAGTACTAGGTCATAAATTGCATTTGATCACAGAAATGTAGACGGATGGTTTATAATTCTAAAGTGAAATTAAATACGAGAGTTTTAATTTCTAGGCAAATGTTCTTGGCTAGCAACATGAAGAAGAGAATTAACCAAAATTATCATGATTATCAAGTTCATTACTTGTTCTTAACCTTGGCATGTTCATATCCATTGTCTGAATTCACAAGTAAATAGTTGTTAATAGTTGTAGTATATATAGTTTAGAAACCAAAAACTCAAGTAACTCTTGGTTACATTGTTGTTAGCATAATTAGAAGTGAAATAGGAATATAGTAAACTAGGCAATTTTACATATCTTGAGCCTCCTTGGATCGATACTTGGCTACTTAGCCACTTTATTAGTTGGTTGACCACGTGCACTTGCGTGTCGGTTTTTAACCGTAGCAACAAACCGCGAACATTTAACACTCATTTAACGATGTTTAATCCACAAATGAGTGGCTAATTCCTCTTCTTGCTGAGGTTAAGAACAATTGTATTGAAATGTGATTGTTGATCAATTTGTTTTTTTATCTTTTCTTCCATGGATGTTCTATTGATTCTTGTTCTTACTGCCTTAATGTGTGACCTATATTAATGTACGTCTAAAAAGTCCGGTTTCACTCGAGAGAGCAAGAAATTCGAAAGTTGTGAATCAATAGGATATGATCTTTTCTTAGTTTGGGAAAATTGAGAATTGATTTACCTTCAGGATAGAAATATACCTGAAAGTCGTATTAGTCAATTAAGGAACCGGTTTTGTATGGCTAGAACATGAATTTCGTTTAATCACAGAAATGTAGGTGGACGGTTTATGATTCTTAAGTTGGGTTAAATACGAGAGTTTTAATCCATTTGCAATAGTTCTTGACTAGCAACCGGAGGAAAAGTTAACCAAATTATATCGATAATTTATTTCCTTACATGTTCGTTTAACCTCAACATGCTCACATTCATAGTTCAGACTCAAATTATATAATCTTTGTAGACTTAGGATAAAATTAGAAATCAAAATATATCAAACTCTTCTTTGCACTGTTGTCTTCATTTTTAGAATCAATATAGTAACACTTAAGTAATTTGTTACCTCATCCCAGTCCCTGTGGGATCGATACTTGGCTTACTTGAGCCACTTTACTACTTGTTCGACTTTTAACAGTGCACTTGCGTGTAGTTATACACCCATATAACAAATCCCGAACAAGTTATTGGCGCCGTTGCCGGGGACTGGCAATTGGTGAATTTTTTTTAAGTGTTAATTTACTATATTTTTTTTCTTAGTGTTGACAACTTGGTCTTAGCCTGTATTTTGCAGATATAATCTCGTTTGAATACTGGCAAGGGACAAGGAGCTGGTGGACTCATATTTAGAGCCTGAAAGACTATTTCATCATCAGCGTAGAGAAGCTCTACAGAAAAAGCTGCAGCTGCTCAGACAAACAATCATGGAGCAACAACAGAATCCACCAGTAGTACGGGCAATGTTAGTTCCCGAGGAAGTAGCAGCTCGGCCGGTTCGCGAGGTGGCAATCCTACATGCTAACAATGTCACATCTAGCATCCGCAAACCTGAGCCAGGAGGGAGGTTCGAGCTCAAACAAAAACATGGTGCAATTGCTGCACACCAGCGGGCAGTTCACAGGTCTCCCTCATGAGGATCCACAGCAGCATCTCCAAAATTTTTTGGAGATAAGCGACACTTACATCCCCGCTGGAGTGTCATCAGATTATGTCAGGCTTACATTGTTCCCTTTTTCACTATTGGGAGAAGCCAAGAAGTGGTTGAAAGCTGAGCCACCAAATTCTATTACTACGTGGGATGATCTTGAAAGAAAATTCTTGATACGATTTTTTCCATCCGGTAAAACAGCAAGACTTAGAAGTCAAATTCTAAGTTTCAAACAGAGAGAGGGAGAGAATCTATATCAAGCTTGGGAGAGATTCAAGTCCATGTTGCGGGATTGTCCTCATCATCATCAATCCAATGATGTGCTGGTGCACACTTTTATAGAGGTTTTGGAACCCCACACAAAAATCTTGCTAGACTCAGCATCTGGGGGACAAGCATTGGAGAAAACTTATGAGGAGTTGTATACCTTGTTAAACCGTGTTTCGCAGGGCAATCCGGAGTGGAATGCTGATTCATAGAGAGGAGGAACAAGGAAAGCAGCAGGAGTTCTAGAAGTGGATGGTTTTACAGCTATTGCTGCACAGATAGCTGCTTTACAGAATCAACTCAACACTCACTTCAGTAACATGACAATGAACCAGCCTCAAGCCCCAGTGAATGCAGTGCAGCAGATTTGGTGTGAAGTGTGCGGGAGCAGTGAGCACTCAGCTGAGTGTTGTGGAGCAAATGCTGACTCAGTGAACTTTGTGGGAAATGTACAGAGGAACAACCACCAACAGTATGGCAACAGCTACAACTCCAACTGGAGGAATCATCCGAATTTCTCTTGGGGTAGCAACAACCATCAAGGGCAAAGTTCGAGTCAGGGGGCACAGAGGAATCAAGGAGGGCATCAGAACTATCAGGCACAATATAGAAACAACAATGCACCTCCTCCACCACCATCACCCAGCATTGAGGAGATGTTCAAGACGGTGATAGCTAACCAAGCTCAATTGCAGGCTGATGTTCGGGTGGTTTGTTGGGTGTTAAAAACCAACACGCAAGTGCACATGGTCAAACAAGTAGTAAGTGGCTTAAGTAAGCCAAGTATCAATCCAAGGAGACTCTGGATAAGTAAAAATTGCTTAAGTATACTATATTCTATCTCACTTCTATATATGCTGACAACAACGTAACTAACAATTGTAAAGTTTGTTTTATAAATTATATACTAAAACTACTAACAATTAGTTACTTTGAATTTAAACTATGGTAATGAGCATGCCAAGGTTAAGAACATGTAATGAACTTGATTATAATCATAAATTGGTTAATCCCTTCTCTTCCAGTTGCTAGCCAAGAACATTAGCCAAGAGATTAAAACTCTCGTATTTAATCTCACTTAAGAATCATAAACCATCCGTCTACATTTCTGTGATCAAATGCAATTCATGACATAGCAATACAATTCCGGTTCCTAAATTGACTAATACGACTTTCAAGTATATTTCTATCAGGAAAGCACATCAAAACTCAATTTTCCCAAATCAAGTTAAGAACAATACCCTATTAATTCACAACTTTCCAATTTCGTTCTCTCTAGAGTGAAATCGGACTTTTTAGATGTACATTAATGTCGGCCACACACCAATGCAGTAGAAACAAGAATTAATAGAACAACATGGAAGGAGAAGATGAAAAACCATATAATTAATAATCAAAATTCATCACAAATGTTCATAACCTCAGTAAGGAAGGGAATTATCCACTCATTTGTGGATTAATCATCCTAAAACAAGTGTTAATCATACAAACAATTGAGTGAACAAAGAAAGAAGGAGAGAAAAACCCTGAGCTTTTTCGTCCCTCAACTGCCTGTAACCCACGTCCTTGCTCCACCAAGTCTGAATTATGAAAAATAAGCAAGTGTTCTGTTTATACTAATGGGAATTTTTCCCGGAATAACAAGCAACGTGTCACGGAGTGCATCGCGAAGCACTGCCTCCGTGACACGGCGTGGACGCGGACCCTCACTGGAAATTTGGGGTCCGGGAATAAAGCTTCAACGTGGCACGGCATGCAACGCGGAGGCTTGCCACCGTGCCACGGAGCTGTCGCGAGGCTCCACTGGAATTTGACTAATTATTCACCCTCCAGGCAGAATGCCTCCGGGATGGTAGCGTGACATGGCTCCATCGCGGAGCCCCTTTAATTGGTGCAGTCCAATGCCTTTTTCGTGCTCGAATCCAAGTCCAACTCCGATATTGTTCCAACATGCATTTTAGCTCCTCAAAATCACATTTTACCTACAAAACAATGCTAATCATGTTGGTTAGTATAAATTCACATTTTATTACCAATTACATGAAAATGTATACATATTGCTAGATAAACAAGGCGAAAATGATACGTTTGAGTATCACTTGGGCATATAAATCTGCCCAAGATCAGCTGACTATGTGAAATTGGAAGCCGAAGTGAAGAACAACCAGTTAGCTACTAAGGCACTTGAATATCAATTTGGGCAATTTGCTGGAGCCCAAAATACCAGGCCTAGAGGAGGACTTCCAAGCGACACAGATCCCAATCCCAAGCAGGTGAATGCGGTGACCACAAGGAGTGGTTTGCAGCTGAAAGAGGTGGAACCAGAAAGACCACCTCAACAATCGGGAGCAGCAGAAGTTGAGAGGGAGCAAAGTGATGAGAGGGTGAAGAAAAAGGCAGCTGAATCAGAAAGACCACCACCCCCGTTCCCTCAAAGATTAAAGAAACACAAGGAGGAGGCGTGTTTCAAGAAATTCATGGAGGTGCTGAAACAGGTACATATTAACTTACCTCTTGTTGATGTTTTGCAGGGAGTGCCAAAGTATGCAAAGTACATAAAGGACATCGTGGCAAACAAAAGTCGGTTGACTGAGTATGCTACGGTAGCTCTCATGGAGGAGTGCACTTCCCGGATACAAAACCATTTGCTCACAAAGCTCAAACATCCTGGGAGCTTTACTATACAAATTACAATTGGGCAGAGTATCCGAGCTCGTGGATTATGTGATTTGGGAGCGAGCATTAATTTGATGCCGTCATTGGTATTCAAGAAGTTGGGTTTAGGGAATCCTAGACCAACAACAGTGATCTTGCAACTAGCGGATCGGTCCTTAGCCAGACCTGATGGCATTGTGGAGGATGTGCTGGTGCAAGTGGGCTCCCTTATCTTCCCGGTAGATTTCGTCGTGCTGGATTTTGAACCAGACGCGGAAGTCCCATTTATTTTTGGATGTCCTTTCTTGGCGACCGGGAAAGCGCTAATTGATGTAGCTGCAGGGAAGCTAACCATGCGGGCACACGACTAGGTGGAAGTGTTCGATGTATATAAGGCCCCCAAGCTCCCGACTATGTACGAGGAACTCTCGGTGATCAACGTGATTGATCGAGGTGATGATGCTCAGATAGTTGAATCACGAGAGTTAATGGGAAAACCACCGGAGAGATGTAAGCACTATTGGGGTGAGGACGGTGGTTGAGAGAAAATGTCCGTCACCCTAGAAGATGACTGAGCTGAATGACATCGAGCCGCGATGGTAAACCAGGCGCTGCACGGGAGGCAACCCGTGAAATTTTTCTTTGTAAATTGTGAATAGATTTCTTTTTCTTTTTCTTGATTAACAACAAAATTTTTAGTTTTTATTTTTGTTTTTATTTTTATTTTGAGTGAAACCTATAATTCTAACCAATTTCTTGCCGTAAGATGAATTTCAGGTTGAACGGAGGATAAATGTGCAAGGGATCGCAAAGGAAAATTCGAGGTATGAAAAATAATAAAAAGTGGCAAAACAGTGAGTTAGGGCGATGGCTCCATGTCACGGAGGAGGGCCTCTGCGTTACCCTCCGTGACACGTTGAGGTGTAAATCTGGAATTTTAAAAAAAATTCCAGAACACCCTCACGACAGCTCCGTGTCACGGAGGGCATGCTCCGCGTTACCCTCCGTGACACGTTGCAGTGTATATCGCGACGGGTCACACCGGGTTGCCGGGTGACCCGCACGAATTTCCCACTTTTAAACCCCTATTCCCCCTCAATGTTCCTTATTTCTCATACACTCCGCGACCAACCTCCCAAAAACCCCTCCCCCCTCAATGTGACACGGACTTAGGCCAAGAATTTCATCGAGTTTTCATCAATTCTTCGAATTCAAGGTATGTTCTTCAATTCTATCTTATTCTTGTCGATTTTCTTTGAGATTGAACATGTGATATGAGCTAAACTTGCCCTAAGTAAAAATTAAGCTTAAATTCAATTGAATTATTGTTGATTGACGTTCGTATCCTTGTGATTGCTTAAACTCATTGATTACATAGTTTAATCGAATTTTTTGATAAAATCATAGCTAGGGCTTGCCTTTGAGTTTGAAATGACAAAATTTAGTTGAACGAGTGAAATTCATGCTGGGTTGTACATGTTGAGTGAGATGAGTCGATGTGCTAACAGTTATTATGCTAAAAGACCGACGGATTCTCGGGTGAAGGAAATATTGGAATTTGCAAGAATTGGGTGAATTGTATAGGTTCATGTAGATAAATTCTTTTTGTTTTCGTTTCTGTGTTTCTCCTTGCTAAGTGCTATGGGATAAAATGTTATCGATGGTAATGATTGTGGCTAGCTGTACGAAGTCTGAGTAGTACATAGAATATATACCGTCGAATTCTCCAAATGCACTAAGCATGTTTGTTGTGTTTTGTTGGTTGTTTGTGTAAATAAGCATGATCTTGCCTTAATGTTGTAATTTTGGCTAAGGACTAAGTGTGGGGTGGCCTAGATTAACCCAACCTTAGTCGAAGCAAATTTTAATTGGCCTAACATTGATCTTGTCTATTTGGGTTGACAGGAAAAATGGCCAGCAGGCAGGACAAGGGAAAAGGCGCATCAACATCTGGCGCCGGAAGAAAAAGAATCAGACTGGGCACAGCGGTCCCAGCAGCACCAGCGGTTCCACGCGGCCAACGCCGTCAATATGGAACCAGGTGGGTGACAGAGGAGGGGAAGAAGTGGTACGCAAAGCACAAGGAGAGCAAGTACTTCCCCAAGGAACACATAGCAAGGGAACAGTTGGCACAGGAGTTCCCCAAGATTGTCCAGAGGATCGAGGAAGCTGGGCTGAATTTCATTTTTGAAGAGCCCAAGGACTGCAATTTGCACTTGATTCAGAAATTCTACGCCAATTGGAACCCGACTCTCAGAAGTCACACCATCAAAATAAGGGGGCAAATAGTCACTTTTGAGCCCCACCACCTCAATGCTATCTTAGGGGCGCGGGACACAGACACCCACATGCTTCGACAGCTGAACATCACTCCACCATATGCGGACATCAGACGCACTTTGTGTGGAACCCGATCGACGGCTAGGTGGAGCAGACATAAGGAGAGGGGCTACCATCAGACTTTGCCCTACTCACAGATGAACAGGGAAGCCAGGATATGGCTTAATATTGTGTGTTCCTGCCTAATCCCGGGGGTGCATATGACGGATGTAACCCGGGATCGTGTATGCTTGGTGTACGCCCTGATGAAAGGGTTGGAGATCAATATGGGGGCGGTGATTATTTCCGCCATGAAGAGAGCCCGGTTGCATCAGGGGCACAGATATGGATTTGGTGGATTAATCACCACATTCCTAAGGGGCCTGGATATTGAGGAAGAGGCCCTTGACTATATCCCGCAGATGGAGCGGCGGGCCTTAGATGTCACCAAAACAAAGGCACCCGACACCACCCATGGGCCTGTTCTTACACTTGCCGAGCGACATGCTCGGGATGATCAGTACATGGCTCGCATGTACGGGATGCAGATGCTCCAGCTACGGATAGGCGGGAGCCTGCAACAGAGGAGGAGCTATGGCAGCTCGAGCTAGACTACCCTTTTGGCGAAAATGCCAAGGCTCTATGCCGAGTGGGGCCAGCTTTTGTAGAGCCCACGGATGATGATGTCCCCACAGATGAGGAGACACGTTGTGAGGACTCCGATGTGGAGTCTGATGATGACGATGGGGGTGACTCAGACATGGGAGACGAGGCAGCAACACCTGATGAAGAAGTGGAATATTTTGATTGATCAGGGAGTTCCGCCACCCAAATTTTTGTGCTATTTTAATATTTATGAACACTGGGGACAGTGTTCGAGATAATTGTGGGGTGGGAGTAGTTAGGTGCTGGTTGTGTTGTTGTGTATGTTCAGTTCTGTTGTTGTGCCTGATGAAAACTGTTGTGACCCTGTGATTTGTGATTGTGATGATGTTGTTCTGTATTGTAATTAAATGTGAAACTGTTGTGTGCTGCTGAATATTTTACTAGCTGATTTTGTACATATTTTTGTTTTATCGAAATGATTGATATTTTTAATTTTTTTTTCAATTCTTGGGTTTCTCGGCATTTGTTTTCGGTTCTTTTACCGAGAATGGTCCCATTGAACCAAAGTCCTAGTTAGTGACCGCCCCTATGATGGATGGATGACGACCGTCTTAAGGGAAATGTAGTCGTTAGGAGTAGATTTTTTTTTCATTTATTTTTCAGTTGTTTTCTTTTGTGGGGTGCATCCCAAAACCTGTAGTTACTTTATGGTTGTGGAATTCTGGTTGCATGTTGTACATGATATTCGAAATGCAAAGGTGATTCGTATGAAAGCATGCAACTTTGTAAATATGTTGAGATACCTAGGCCATAGAGTCGATTCAGTGTGATTGAGGCTTAATGTTTGAATTCTTGTAATTAGCTGATTGAAGAGTCTGTGAATACGTCTTGAATTGAGCATGTGCAATAAGTGTGAAGTGAGGTGTTGTTTATTCCATGCCATTGTGAAGTGTCTAGAACTTGCCTGGTGTGTGTATGAAACGAAATGAAGGAGGTGTATTGTAGGAAAGGATGTAGGCATTTCTTTGTGTTAACCGAAAGTTTCTCTTTTTCATTGTTGCACCCACCTTGAATGAACACCCTAGTTAGCCCGTTGAGCCTTTAGCCTATTATTTTTTTCTTGTGTCAAAAATGTGTAAACCGAGCTTTACCCCTTCTTTTCATCAGCCGTAAATTTGATCCAAAACTCTTAAGCGCTTAAGAAGAGAAAATAATTTTCCCAAAGTGTCAAAGAGTGAGAATGGTGAAAAGAAAAGAAAAGCAGAGTGATGAAAGAAAAGAAAAGGTTGAAGGTGCACTTGTTATAAATAAAATATAATGAAGGTGTCTGAATAATCTTTGTTATCGAGTCAAGCGTGCTTAAAGATATGGGCCAAACTAAAGACAGACTTCAAGAAGGGGAGGATGAAGGAAGAAACAATGCCCATGAGTTGATGGGATGTATTGAAAAGGCGCTTAAGGATGCTAGTGGCTATTATTGGCTAGCCCAATATTTACTTGTTTTGTAGCTTACATTACAACCCGTTAAAGTCCTACGTGATCCTACATCACATTTCCTTATATTAGTGGAGTAATACACTAAGGGCAAGCCTATGGTTCATGACATGATGCATGTGAGTTCTTTTGAGAGAGAGAGAGAAATTGTGTTTATATGCCCCTGCATGTAACCGTTAGAGTTCACGTGATTAAAAAGGGGAAAATTCTCTTGCGTTGTGAGGGCACATGCTTGATGAGAGATTAAGTTTCGTGTCGGATATCTTGATCAGCTGATTCGCATGAGTTTGCCAATATCGAGAGTCGATTCTTAAGTCTAGGAGGTCTTGATGTGTTGAAGGTCATTGAATTGATAGGACCATGCGTGTTTTCTTGATGATTTGCTGTATTGAATAATTGGTATGACCGTAGCCTGAATTGTCGAACCAAAGTAGCCAGGTTGGGGTGTAAATTTCATGAGGTGTAAGATTGTTGTTCGGGGACGAACAAGGATTTAAGTGTGGGGTAAGTGATCTTGGGCAAATTTATATGCCCAAGTGATACTTAAATGTGTAATTTTAGCCTTGTTTATCGATCAATGTTTATACATTCTCATGTGATTGATAACAAATGTGAATTTATACTAACCAACAAGATTAGCATTGTTTTGCAGGTGAAATGTAATTTTGGGAAGCTAAAATGCGTGTTGGGAGAGATCGGGGTTGGACTCGGATGTTAGCAAAGGACATAGCATTGGATGGCACAAATTAAAGGGGCTCCGCGATGGAGCCGTGTCACGCTGCCATCGCGGAGGCCTTCTGCCTGGATAGGGAATGTTTGGCCAAATTCCAGTGTGGGTGCGCGTTGGGGCCGTGGCACGTTGGCCTAGCCTCGCGTTGCACGCCGTGCCACGTTGGGCCTTATTACCTGGACAGTCAATTTTCAGTGAGGCTCCGCGTTAGTGGCGTGTCACGGAGGCAGTGCTCCGCGATGCACTCCGTGACACGTTGCTTGTTATTTCGGGAAAAATTCCCACTAGTATAAATAGAACACTTAGGTTCATTTTTCATTTTTCTGACTTGGTGGAGCAAGAACGTGGGTTACAGGCAGTTGAGGGGACAAAAATCTCAGGGTTTTTCTCTATCTCCTTCTTCTTTAATTCAATTGCTTGTATGTTTAACACTCATTTAACGATGTTTAATCCACAAATGAGTGGCTAATTCCTCTTCTTGCTGAGGTTAAGAACAATTGTATTCAAATGTGATTGTTGATCAATTTGGTTTTTCATCTTTTCTTCCATGGCTGTTCTATTGATTCTTGTTCTTACTGCATTAATGTGTGGCCTATATTAATGTACATCTAAAAAGTCCGGTTTCACTCGAGAGAGCAAGAAATTGGAAAGTTGTGAATCAATAGGATATGATCTTTTCTTAGTTTGGGAAAATTGAGAATTGATTTACCTTCAGGATAGAAATATACCCGAAAGTCGTATTAGTCAATTAAGGAACCGATTTTGTATGGCTAGAACATGAATTTCGTTTAATCACAGAAATGTAGGTGGACGGTTTATGATTCTTAAGTTGGGTTAAATACGAGAGTTTTAATCCATTGGCAATAGTTCTTGACTAGCAACCGGAGGAAAAGTTAACCAAATTATATCGATAATTTATTTCCTTACATGTTCGTTTAACCTCAACATGCTCACATTCATAGTTCAGACTCAAATTATATAATCTTTGTAGACTTAGGATAAAATTAGAAATCAAAATATATCAAACTCTTCTTTGCACTGTTGTCTTCATTTTTAGAATCAATATAGTAACACTTAAGTAATTTGTTACCTCATCCCAGTCCCTGTGGGATCGATACTTGGATTACTTGAGCCACTTTACTACTTGTTCGACCACATGCACTTGCGTGTAGTTATACACCCATATAACAAATCCCGAACAAGCTTCTAGTCTAAATCTGGCAACAAGTATATAAGTCTATTAACTCAATAAACTGAAAACTGAGAAAGTTTCTATGGCTTCATACGTGAATCACACTTAACCTGCCCCCTTTTTGGGCGAGGGGTCCTGCAGTACGATCTGTATATACTTCCTAGCAGCTAACCAGAATCTGTGTGACTGTAACCCCTATTGGCAGCTATTCACAGCATATCTAATATCTGCATATATATATATATATATATATATATATATATATATATATATATATATATATATATATATTAACACTATGTACACTACATACTGAATTTTGTAGTAATACGTAATCTCTGACATGCTTTACTGAATTTCATACTGCACATGATATACTGCTTCTACAGTCTAATGATATCTCCTGTCCTCTCATATTATTTCACTGGATTTTCGTCCCATTTTGCAAGCAACAAGCACATACACTTCAGCTATGATCTGCTAGTTGAAATTTTGCCACTCTTACAACATGGGGTCAACCTCCGGACCTTGTGGCTTTACTTTTCATTATATTGAGGACCCATGACTATCTGCTGAACCTTGCCTCTAGGCCACACTAAATTAGAGTCTCCGGGTCGGCACCCTCTTACCCTCTCCGTAGGCGGACGTACCGCAACATTCTAGACTGCAATCTTACTGTCTCTTAACTGTTAGTCCGAGGATTCATCCTTAATGCACGATATTCTCCCAATCTGAAGGTGATTCTAATTTCCCCTCAAAATCTGGTATTCCTGCTTCTCCCCCTTATCTTGCTTAAGCTAAGCTCTGGGGTTCAAGGTACCTGCCTTACATTGATAATAAGGTTACTGATCAAGTCTCAACTTATATTTCTTCTGGCTTGCAGTCAGACCCATCTGATTCATATGACCTCCCTACCTTTCGATATCACAACTAAAATCCTAACTATTATCTTACAGGTATATCCTTCCGTTGTTAGCGTGTTATGGCGGACTTGGCCTTTTTTTGAGTCGAACTTAACTATTACTGTGAGTTCATCACTGACAGGTCTTTTACACCCACTTCGAGTAAGCTAGTAGTCTTACTCGCTCTTCTGACTTATTACCATAAGGGTCTGCACAACTTACGTAATCATAGGGGCTCCTTACTCCTTCTAACACTTTCTGGAATCAACCAATTCATCTTCACTTATTGCTTACTTTGGGCAACATCGCCTCATCCTTACACCCTTTGCTACACTGGAATCAAAACTAAGGGGTAGGAACTTACTGCAACGAAACAAAACATGGAACTGTACCACATCTGAAAGGACGGAGGTGGGAATTCTAAATTTCCCTCTCTTTCTCACACCTATCTGATAATCTAATATTGTCTGTCATCTTAATCAGATCTTATATATTTAACAAATAAAATCAACTCATTTATACACTATGCTTCTGACTTCCTACTCTGAAGTTATCGACATATACTGGGGATGGCACCGATAAGGTATCACATTGGGAGGTCCCTGATACCTCCTCCTGCTGTTGTAGTTACCCTACAACTGGCTGGTGCCCTCTTCTGCTGCTATATCCAATCTTCTGCCTGTGATAGGGTGTCGCTGATCTGACTTTGTATCTGTAACTAAAGAGTATGATAAGTTTTAGGGACTCAACCCTATGTTGTACCGCTCTATAGCACGACTGACTAAGAAGAAAGAGTAACCATCCTATCATGCCTCGCAGCCTCCTGTCTATAGCATGTGGTGCACAACACAGCCATAGGCAAGACTCTACTTAGCACGACTTGCAGACTCCCTAGGATACGACCTGCTCTGATACCAAGTTTGTCACGCCCCACCTTGGGGGGTATGACTGGCACCTGGTGCCCTACTGGGACCTGAATTGCTAGACTGCTGAGCCTAAGCACTTCTGGTGCCTGGCTGGCTCTAACTCTGGATTCAAGGAAACGACGGCTATATAACAGCTGTAAATACAGCCTCCGGCCGACTAGGCCTATAGCCACCTGTATTTTAACATCAGCTAACCAAAATCACATTCATATAGGGGAACCTATGCGGGCCGACAAGGCCACCATGCTGTCTAGTTAACCCTAAATCAATATAACAATGCTGAACAACTACGTGACCGACAAGGTCACCACTAATGACTGGATAAGGCCTCACACGACAACCATAAACAACTAAAGATACGCACTGCCCCACACGACCGGCACAACTAACCACAGGGAAATATATACAGACCGCAAGCCTCTAAGAATACTGATAAGATGGTCGGGACAGGGCCCCGGCCTACCCATACTATACAACAAAAGAAAAGGGATAAACCTCTAGCTATTTAGCTCCGGATGACTGGAGCTGATGACTCTGTGAGCTGGCTGGAATCACGAGGTATCGGCTCCTCGTCTATGAGTACCTGCAGGCAAGTAATGCAGCGTCCCAAATGGGCGTTAGTACCGCTGGTACTGAGTATGTAAAGCAATCACTGAAAAATATCTGAAAACAACAATACAACCGATGGTACTGAAACAGAGAGAAATAGACTGGAACTGACTGAAAATGTAAAGCTAAGCCTGTTCTCAACTATGCTGGAAGGAGTAGGAGTCATACCTGGAAATGTATCGCTCTACTGTCGATCTACTCGTATCTAGCTTAACATGGCATAACATAACATAACATAGCATAGCATAGCACACACAAACCTTACGCGGCCCCCATAAGTCGGGAGGTACAATCAACACGCAATCTATACCTCTACCCAGGTCGCCCCATCTCCTATAATAACTATAAGCATCCTGATGATCCCCTGGGTATGCACTTGGGCTCGCTGAGCCCCTGACTATAACTGTACCTGAGTCCGGAGGACTCCTGAATCAACACCCTGGGCGTACCCGCTCGACGGGGGTGTATAAAGGCCGACCAAGGCACAATATGGGGAAAACCGGCATCCCATCTTCGTCCCTTGTGGGATGGCATGCCACTCCGTAGAGTGACGTATCCTCTCCCTCTGGCGAACGGGTCGATACAGCTATTAATCCTGGGGCGGTCATGAATGCTAGGTAATCCAACCCCATGACAATACAGTGGTCTCAACTAGTAATACTAACTGCGTATACCACATGCTGAAGCTAGTGATAATAATGTATCTATACATACTATATGCTGAACTAGTGATAGTGATATGTATGTATTTAATACATGATGGGACTGATAATGGTATATATATATAATCTTCTGTCATACTGTGCTGAGTCTAATGTTGAACAAGATATAGTTTTTCTGCTGGGAATCATGCTGCATAACTGAGTTTCATAGTAACATGATTTACTATTTCTAACATGCTTTCTAAACTTCATTTTAATCTACCATTCTACTTCTGAGATACCTTACAGATACTTATATTGCTTTACTAAGTTTCAACTGAACACGATAATATCCTACATACTTTACTAAATCACATACTGGGCATGCTGTACAGTTCCTAACACTTTGTATTAGAATTTATATCGTGCTAGCAAGTTCCACGCTATACATAACATGATGCTTCCAATATCATACTAATATTCATACTAAACATAACACACGACTTCTGAAACATTCTACTGGCTTTGAACTATTTTACTATACCGAGACTACTAACTTGCCGAGGAAACTAGCTTTACATACCTCAATTGTCGGCTTTCGGCTAACTGGCATAGCTCGACTAATATTCAGCTATTCCTTCCAACTGTATTCATATATATATCACTTAGGGCTAAATACATTAATATCCTGGAAAAAAATAACACTTTTGATATATATATATAGCCCAAACTTTGACTTATCGAAAGACGGTCGAAAACTCACTATTTCTCGGAAGTCCAGAAGGGAGAAATACTCACTTTAGGGCTAAGAGTGTATTGACACTAATTTGGAGCAATTCCACTTACCTTATCTCGGTAGCACGATGATTCGCCGGCCAAATTTCACGAAACTAAATCCGTAGGAATGCTCCTTGCTGCTTAAAACCTCTGTATCTGGAGTTAATTTGAGTTTGGACCGCGTTTGGCGGCGTAATCGGATGAGAAATGCATAGGATTGTTCGTTCCTCCTCCTATCTGGTTTACTCTCTGTTCTTACTTGAAATTATAAGTTAATTAAAGCAAAAACCAAAGTTTGGAGGCTTTTATACTTGGGGCTGCACCTCACCTCTGTGACACGCTGTGTATCGCGGAGGTGAGCATCCATGACACTCTGGCCATCGCGGAGGGGGTCTGCCAGCCTTCTCTTGCGATGGTTCGACGTGTCACTTATCCGGTCTTTCCCCGCGCCTATTCCTAGCATGTATGGCATTCAAAAACGCTTAACCAACATGCGAATAGGCCATCTACATGTCGAGAATTTACGGGGTGTAACATAATTATTATAGCCGTAGCTTGAATTCTCTTGCTAAATTAGCTATGTGTGAGTCTTCATTTACATGAGATGTAAAAGGGTTGTTCGAGGATGAACAAGGCTTTAAGTGTGGGGTAGGTGATCTCGGGCAAAATAGCATGCCCAAGGGATACTTTACAACTTAGTTTTGTCTTGTTTAGCTACTTATTTATATACATTCTCATGTAATTTTATGTAAATGTGAATATATATACTAACCAACATGATTAGTTCTTGTTTTTGTAGGTTTAGAATGAATTTGAGGAACTAATCCATGATTTGGTGAAGTGGAGGCATGGAATCGGAAGTGAAACGCGAACGTCGGCACGGAGGATGCGCGAAACAACCCACTTGCGCGTTGGCAACGTGCCACTACAGGCAGGATGCGTGACAAGGGCCGTGACATGCCATCAAATGCACTACACAAGCAGCGTGACACACTGCCAATGCGGTCAGCTTCTGCCTGGCAACAGTTTTATGTGTTTCCAGTGTGCATGCGCGATTCCTCCGTGTCACGGAGGCAAATTGGTGGGATAACCTCCGTGACACGGAGCTATTCCATGCCGGGCATAATTTTTTACAATTCTCATTTACTATAAATAGGTCCCTTAGATCCTAAAATCATTGTCACGTTTTTTTTATGAAAAACTACCAAGGAGTGAAGGGAGAAGTGGTAGAACTCACCTAGGGTTCCTAAATTTCATCTTCTCTTCTACCAATTCTTGTAAGTATGTTACTTTAATTATGTTTTCTTGTAATTATACGAACTTGAGTGGCTAGAACCCTTCCTCTAGGGTTGAAACCACATGGTATGATTGTGAATACATGATTTTATTTTGGTTTTATGTTATTAATTGTTGTTTTGTCTTACGTTCTTAATTATGGTTGTTTTTATGATTGATCACCATGAAAACACACACGTTACACCTAGGTAAAAGCTTGAGAAAGTAAACCTAGGCAAGAACAAAGAATGTAGGGAGCAAGTTTGTGTCTTACGATATAATTCGCGGTTAGGATAAGAAATTAAACCTAATTTGCCTTGCTTGGTTACTAAAACGGGATGAGCTAGACACCAACTTAGAATTATCACATCACTACTCAAAGAAGTAGTTGTGAAGCTAAGTTGAGTTAAATTATTAGAGGTACGAAAGTCCCTGATCAAGAGCATAAACCCCGCAAACCACATCCACGTAATTGAATTGCCCACAAAGTAGAATGTCACATCCCCACTCAATGATGTAGTTGTGAGGCTGGTTTGTCGTGTTTAGAGGCTCGAAAGACCATGAACATGCAATTATAATTATGTGAGACGATAATTGATAATTCCATACTTTAACCATTACAAAGCGTAGTATCGCATGATTATCCGGTGTTAGCCCTAGTTGCTCCTTGAATTATATCAGAGTATTTCGATGACCACCCCTAGACTTAATTAAACTCTATCGAAAAAGTCTAAATCAACACTTTTGAAAGTTAAATATCACACTTGATCTTGATAATTAGCTTAATTGGTCCAGTCCCTTTGGGTTCAACATCCGGCTCTTAAAAAAGGCCACTGTATTACTTATAAGACCATGTACACTTGCGTGTGCGCTCGGGCAGTCATCAACAAGTTTTTGGCACCGCTGCTGCGCAGTCTCAACACATCCGAACAAGTAGACGAGTGGGAGTGAGTACCATGCCGATACAGTACATGGATTTCTAGAGTCCCTTACAGGTCATGACTGGAAGGGTAGAAATAAGACCCTCTGGCATGTGTGTACAGTGATGTTCAATTTTGAGTGATTACACTGATGTGATGGAGGTGTGCGCGCAACACATAACAAATGTTACTATACCAAAATTGAGCTCTAATAATAAAGAAATGGTTCAAAATTATGAGAACCCGATGAAATTGAAGTCATTAATTATGTAGCCCTTGTGTGTTAGAATATTGATGTGCTTTTTATAACTTGTCATTAATTGTAAAGTTATGCCAGAGTCCTTGATGAGTTGAGGGATTTGTGGTGAGGAGCCATTGCATACTACATATTAGGGGTGGGCATGATACGGTATGGTACGTTATTTAAAACTTTGTTATGGTAATTTCGGTATTCAATTTTTAAAAATACTATACCATTACCATACCAAATTAATTTGGTATGGTTCGGTATTTTGAAGTTCGGTTTTGAGATTTTGCGGTAAGGTAAATCGGTAACCATAGTTTATTCGACTTCGACTTACATATACTTATACAATAGAGAATTATTACTTCGACTTTTCAAGAAATATCACGATTATATCATACTAACATCTTACATTGTAAATATATTTAAAAAATTATAAACAAATTCCTTCTTGAATCTATTACAAAAAAGGAATATTTCAATTAAGATAGAGTAGTCAAAGTTCCAATATCTAAATAACTAATTTTGTACTAATAATATTTTATATATTTATTAGTATTATAATATAATATGTATGAATTATATATGTATATATATACTTCGGTATGATATTCGTTATTTTGGTTTTTTTTATAAATACCAAATACCATACCATATACCAAATTATTTTTAAAACTATACCAAATACCATACCATATACTATAATGTTAAAACCACGGTATCAAAATTTTGATTTTAGTATGGTATTCGGTATATACCATACATGTACACCCCTACTACATATGGTCAGTGGTATATTAATTATTGGATTTACAGCTGTGTATAACTTGTATGGACGTAATGAATTGAATGTATAGAATGGTTAAAGGAGAACTGCAGGTGTTCAGTTGAGTCGAGTTACTGCCAAGGCGATACCGTTGCAACGGTTCCCTTACCGCCGTAGCGAGACCGTTGCAGCGAGCAAGCACTGCTGCAGCGAGGCCCAATCCAGTGAGCAGGCTAGTCGAGCACCTTACACTAATTGATTTTAGAATGAGTACTATTTAATGAATTTGTGTTCGGTATTTGTATGTTATTATTTCATCATATATACATTATTATTTAAGATCTGTTGATTATGCCTACCAGTATATTGGGTCATACTGATGCTACTCCTGCACTTCTTTTCTGAGTGTAGACCTCAATCCAGAGAGTTCATCTTGAGCCCATCTGTGGAGCAGCTGCAAGATATTACAAGGTAAGCGAACCTGGATGTGTTGCTACGGTTCCACCACATAAGATGTCTTTTGTTCAGATATTGACTTATTCATTTTCTTAATTTACTCCTCTTTAGATTATGTTAGGTAGATGCTCTTATGTACAATGACTTTCAGGTTCTAGGGATGTAATAGAAAAATTTGGCATTTATTTTCCTTTCATTTATTTAAGGCTTCCGTTATTTATCTTTTTAATGTGATTTATCTGTATTGCTATTGAGATTGGGTAATTAGTTGTAACTTTCTTAGACCAAACCTAGACTTAGAATGAAAACTCAGAAAATTCTTCTCAGAACAACTTGTCAGACGTGTCGTTGCTAGAGACAACGACCTGTTAAGTCGGTCATTAGCTGTCTTGAAGGTTTTCGTATCATATTTAATGGGTGGCACAACAACCCATCATTGCTGGTAACGAGTCGTTGTGTTTCCCTTCAATCAAGTTCAGAGTGTGATTAAAAATTCTCCTCCCAAACAATGAGCAAGACGACGAGTCATCGTTTGGTTTAATGACTCATTGTAGGGGGCCGTTAGAGGAAATTTGGGAAGTTATTTGAAACCCGTTGATAATGAATGGGACCAATGACTCATTGTCCCATCTAACGAGTCATTGTCTCCATCTATTGGTCAAGACCAGAAATTTGTTCAAAATTTTCAGTAGTGACGACAAGTCTAAGTAACGAGTCGTCCTATCACCTAACGATTCATTTAGTGACCTGTTATCAAGTGAGACTTAAAAAATTAAAATTTCCGCTAGTTGAGATATGCAAAAATAATGACCCGTTCTCCCAACTAATGAGTCATTGTGTCGTCTGTCATGAGGATCCAGAAGAGGGAAATTTTCAGACTAGAGACAACAGCTGGAACCAACGAGTCGTGGTCATCACCAGCGACTCGTTACAAGGCCCGTTGGATCTGGACAGTCAGTTTTTGAAAAGGTTACCCAGGGGTATTTTTGTCAAATTTTAAGCTTCTAGCACCTAAACTACGTCGTTTTGGATTGCGTTTTGAGGGGAATTAAGGGGATTGATCGACTCTTCCTTCTCATTCTGTAATACCTCGGAAGTGCCTAAGACTAGACTCGTGATTTGGGAATATGATCAGTAGAAAATGCTTGAAAATTGATTAAAAATGAATCGAAGTATGAGTCATGTGAAGGAAGTATGAGTCATAGGCGGAGTCATGGAGAAGACCTGGAGTCTAGGCTCCTGACCACGAGTCATACCACAAGTCATGGTATATGGGTACGACTCATGGTCAGGGTCGTGGGGGAGGTGAAGTCACAAGTGATGTTAAGACTCGTGCTAGGAAACCATGAGTCATGGGATGAAGTCGTGATGAGAATCCAGTAAGTTTCCAGGTGGACAATGGTGATCACGAGTGGCGACCATGAGTCGTTACTTCATGGTGCGACTCATGGTGAGGTCCGTGATAACTGGCAGAGTTCAATTTTCATTAAGGCTATTTTCATAAATCCTAAGCTTTAAGGTCCTAAACTACGTCATTTTAAGCTCAGTTAGAAGGGTTTTAAGAGTACTTAACCTATCATAGTCCTTTCTATTCCAGACATGCAAGTTTAGAGTGTTCCATGAGAGATCAAGCATGATAATTCCCCAATTCCTTTGGGCTTTTAAGAGAGAGTGTAAGATCAGATTACCCAGGTATGTAGTATTGTGAATGAGAGTTTCCCTTCACTCTCATTTCCAAATTTCACTCTATGTTCATGAATTCAAGTATTAAAGTAAATTTGATGATCTTATGGGGTTTTAAGCCCAAATTTATGGAATTCTCTTTGAGTTGATATGGGTCAATTCCCTTCATGTTCTAAATATTTTTTTAAGATCTATGGGAAAATTTTATATTTAATTGATTATAAATTCTTATGATTTCAAATCCAAGTCAATCTATGTCCAATTATGCAAAGTTTCATGAAAGATCAAGTTATGATTCTATTATGATTTTGATCTTTCTAAGCCTGAATTATGATTTATGACATAATTCCTCTTCAAGTATTCTTCATGGATTTTTGAATGTCAAGTACATGAATTTTCACAAATATGCATGTTTTTCATGATTTACGAATTTATGACTCTTGGCAAACTCACGGGCCCTTATTCATTGCTAATCATGTATTTCAAGTATGATCAAGTATACTATGATTTATTTGGCCATGAACTTAATGAATGATTTCACGATTATGATATGAGCCTCATGTGTATATTTTTTTGGGAGAAGTGTCTAGCACCGAGTAGATCTGGCATTCACGTAAACCCCTAGTCTCAAAACTATGTGCCACCGTAGGTATATGTATTCATGGATCCCCCTTGTGATATCACATCATGCACGTCCCTTGCTTGGGATGGCTCTGCCTTGTTGAGTGAGATAGTTGGGGCATCATGTAAGCTCTATCATGATGGTATCGGTTAAGACGAGTTCTCCCATTGTTCTTCATGATTTATGCATTTTCGTGTTATGTTACTTTGGCTCAAGTTATGTTTTATAAGGTTTCTCTTATGACTATGATTATGACTAGATTATGAATGGTTTGAAAACCTTGAGCCCTCATGTTTATATTATGATATTCACTTCATGTTCATGTTTTCCTACTCTTATGAACTCTTATGTATTTTAACTGCCCGTTTTTACTTACCTTTCATACTCAGTACATTTCAAGTATTGACCACATACTCAGTGTTGTATCATTTCATGATACAGGTCCAAGGAATCAGTCTCAGCCGCACCATTAGTCTTGCTTTCCCCTCAGTCCTGTTGAGCCAGTAGTGGTGAATCCTCATCCTTCGAGGACCTTCAATTTGATCATGGTTATGTTGTTTCAGTTACATAATTTTGTCGAGCTAGTTTGGGATGCTGTTCCATCAGCTCATCAGTTATGTTAGAGGCTTTTCAGATAACATGTAGAAAATCAGCTTGTCAGTGTTGGCTCTGTTTTAGACTGATATGTATGTAGAGTTCCGCTTAAGCATGTTTTATTTTATCAGATTCCGCTTGTTGTATGATCTTAGCCACTATGTTCATGCCATGAGTCGATCTGGAGCCTCTCGAGGTTCCTTTTTTCGTGTCTCTATCTGGGCCTATGTTCGGGTCATGACAAACTTGGTATCATAGCATTAGTTTTTGAAGTGTCTTAGGGTATCTAAAAGCCGCGTTAAGTAGGGTCTTTTTCATAGGTGTGAAGCGCGCCACACTTGTGACAAAGAGGCTACGAAATGTTTTTGGAAAACTTTCCTACTTTCATGATCTATGTCATGTGATGAAATGTCTTATATCCTTCTATCTCATGCTATACGCGTTTGCAGAATCATGCCTCCTCACCGAGTTAAAGCAAGAAGAAACGGAAATAGAAAAGGCCATGAGAATGGGAACGGAGATGGGCACCAGCAAGGATCATGTGCAAGAGCAAGTTGCCCATACAGAGTTTAGGGCAACCATCCAGATGTTGGCACAAGTATTGGCTGCCCAAGTCAACCAGCAGGCGGTAGCACATGTTCCCCAGAATGGGAATGTGGCAACGACAAGAGTCAGGGACTTTCTTAGGATGAACCATCCAAAGTTCCTCGGATCGAAGTGGATGAGGATCCACACAAGTTTATTGATGAGATCCAGAAAATCATCCAGATTATGGGAGTGACAGGAGAGGAGTGCGCAGACCTAGCCTCTTACCAGTTGAAAGGGGTTGTCCATATCTGGTTTAGACAGTGGAAGGATAGCAGAGTTGTTGGAGTGGGTCCCATTGGTTGCGATGAGTTCCTCACCGCATTCCCGAATCGGTTCTTTTCCTATGAGATGAGGAAGATCAAGGCAGCTGAGTTTGTTAACCTAAGGCAGATAAATATGAAAGTCTAGGAGTATGCTTTAGAGTTCACCCGCTTGTCCAAATATTCACCAGAGATGGTGGCTGATCAGAGAGCTCAGGTGAGCAGGTTTGTACACGGAGTAGCAGACTACTTGGTCAAGAATTGTAGGACCACTATGCTTCATTAGGACATCGACTTTCCTCGATTGGTTTTGTATTCCCAATATATGGAGGCAGCATATTAAGGGAAAAGGAGGTCAAGAGGGCCAGGACAGATAGTTTTGTGTTCTCCCAACAGAGGTTGGGAGGCAAACATCGTCAGCAGTCCCATCAGAGATCATTAGCTCCAGCTCCATCGGTGACCAGAGGAGCAGAGCGTCAGGTTCGAGGGGATACAGGAGCATGTAGGTAGAGCATACCTTTTCAATTTATGGGAAGTGTGGCAAGAATCATATAGGGGAGTGCTTGATTGGATCAGATATCTGCTTTAGGTGTGGTAGATCCGAGCACAGGTGCCAGGAGTATCCGTTGGCCAGACAGGGTGATAGTAGGGGCCGTACTTAGGCCACCAGTTCAGCAACAGCACTAGCACGCATAACTCAGCAGGATGCATCCACCAGTGCAGGTGGTGGTCAGCGCTAGAACAGGTTTATGCCCTTGCATCTCGTCAGGAGCAGGAGACTTCACAGATATGGTCACTGGTATGTTACAAGTATTCCACTTTGATGTATATGCATTGTTAGACCGTGGGGATACTTTATCTTTTGTGACACCCTATATTGCTAGTAGTTTTGGAGTCAGTCCTGAAATCCTATCAAAACCCTTCTTAGTATCTACTCTAGTCGGTGATTCAGTTATAGGTTGATAGGTGTACAGAAATTGCCCTGTCACAGTCCTTCAGATAGTCACCTCAACAGATTTAGTAGAGCTAGCCATGACAAATTTTGATGTTATCTTTGGCATGGATTGGCTACATGCATGTTATGCCTTAGTAAATTGTAGAACCAGTGCGGTAGAGTTTCAATTTCTGGATGAGCCAGTCCTAGAGTGGAAGGGTAGTTCAGCTATTCCTGTCGGTCGCTTCATTTCCTACCTTAAGGCCAAAAAGATGATCTCTTAAGGTTGCGTGTACCATCTAGATAGGGTTAAGGATGCTACATCTGAAACCCCGACTATCCAGTCAGCTCCTGTAGTGTGCGAATATCTAGAAGTGTTTCCAGATGATCTACCGGGAATTCCTCCTAAGTGAGAGATAACCTTTGGCATCGACCTTCTTTCCAATATGCAGCCTATATCTATTCCTCCTTATAAAATGGTTCCACTAAGCTAAAGGAGTTGAAGGAGTAGTTGAAGGATCTCTTAGACAAGGGTTTCATCAGACCTAGCAAATCCCCGTGGGGTGCACTAGTACACTTTGTTCGAAAGAAGGATGATTCCCTCCGGATATGCATTAACTACCGGCAGTTGAAAAAGGTCACCGTCAATAACATGTATCCCCTCTCTAGAATTGATGACTTGTTTGACTAGCTTCAGGGTGCCAAGTGTTTTTCAAAGATAGACCGTAGATCCGATATCATCAGCTCAGGACTAGAGCGAGTGACATCCCGAAGACAGCCTTTAGGACTCGGTATAGTCACTATGAGTTTGTAGTTATGTCTTTTGGGACGAATGCTCCTGCAAATTTTATGGATTTGATGAACAGGGTGTTCAAGCCGTATTTGGACATGTTTGTGATTATGTTCATAGATGACATTGTCATATACTCTCAAAGCGAGGAGGAGCATGCCGCTCATTTGAGGGTAGTGCTATAGATTCTTAAGGATCGCCAACTGTATGCTAAATTCAGTAAGTGTGAGTTTTGGTTAAACTCGACAGTATTTTTGGGTCATGTGTTGTCAAGTGAGGGTGTACAGGTGGACTCTCAAAAGATAGAAGCTGTGAAGAATTGGCCTAGACTAGTAAGTCCTTCGGATATCAAGAGTTTCTTGGGCTAAACTAATTACTATAGGAGGTTTGTGGAAGGATTTTCATCCATTGTAGCACCATTGACTAAGTTGACCCAGAAGAAAGAAAAGTTTCAATGGTCGGAGGCATGTGAGAAGAGCTTCCAAGAGTTGAAGACTCGACTCACCTCAGCACCAGTGTTGACTCTACCTGAGGGTACTGATGGGTTTGTGGTATTGTGATGCCTCAAGGATTAGCATCGGTTGTGTATTAGTTCTGCTCAATAAGGTTATAGCCAATGCTTCCAGGCAACTAAAAGTGTATGAAAAGAACTATCCAACTCATGACCTCGAGTTGGTAGCAGTAGTATTTGCCTTGAAGATTTGGAGACACTATCTGTACGAGGTCCATGTGGAAGTGTTTATGAACCACAAAAGCCTACAAATGTTTTTACCCAAAAGGATCTAAATCTACATCAAAGAAGGTGGTTGGAGCTTCTTAAGGATTACGATATGAGTGTCCTTTATCATCCGGGAAAGGCTAATGTCGTGGAAAACGCTCTTAGCAGGATTTCTATGGAGAGTGTTTCCAATGTAGATGAGGAGAGGAAAGAGTTAGTGAAGGATGTGTATCGGCTTGCACGACTAGGAGTTCGTCTTGTTGATTCGGTGGATGATGGTGTCATTTTTCAAGATGGATCAGAGTCTTCCTTGGTGACCGAAGACAAGGCTAGGCAAGAAGAGGATCCTATTTTGGTAAAGTTAAAGGAAGTTGTTTAGAATCATAAAGTGGAGGTTTTCTCCCAAGGGGGAGATGGTGTAATACGATATCAGGGTCGCTTGTGTGTTCGGGGTATTGATGACTTGAGGGAGCGGATGTTGCATGAGGCTCATGTTTCCAGATATTCTATACATCTATGTGACACCAAGATGTATCCTAACCTACGAGAAGTCTATTGGTGGAATGTCATGAAGAAGGACATAACAGAGTTTGTGGCAAAGTGTCCGAATTGCCAACAGGTGAAAGCTGAGCATCAAAGACCTGGAGGTGTACTTCAAGACATTATCATCCCTACTTGGAAGTTGGAGGAAATCAATATATACTTCATTACAGGGTTGCCTCGCACTTGTCGATAGTATGACTCCATATAGGTAATTGTGGATAGGTTGACTAAGGCAGCTCATTTTCTACCGGTCAAAACTACCGACTCAGTTGAGGATTATGCTAAATTGTATATTCGGGAGTTATTTCAATTTCATGGAGTGACCTTGTCCATCATATTAGATAGAGGTACTCAGTTTACCTCTCAGTTTTGGAGATTGTTTCAGAAGGGACTCGGTACTCAGGTCAAGCTTAGTACAACTTTTCACCCGCAAATAGACGGTCAGGCTAAACAAACCATTTAGACTCTTAAGGATAAGCGTGTGTGATTGATTTCAAGGGTAGTTGGGATGATCTTTTACCTCTCATCAAATTTGCATATAACAACAATTACTATTCCAGCATTCAGATGGCTCCATTTAAGGCTTTTTATGGGCGGAGGTGTAGGTCGCCTATTGGTTGGTTTGAAGTTCGCGCAAATACGTTGGTAGGACCAAATTCAGTTTATGAGGCTATGAAGAAAGTTCATCTTATAAGGGAAAGGTTGAAAACAGCTCAGAGTTGCCAAAGGTCCTATGCAAATCTGAGGAGGAGAGAACTTGAGTTTGAAGTTGATGATTGGGTGATTTTGAAGGTGTCTCCCATGAATGAAGTGATGAATCCGGAAAGAAAGGGAAACTTAGTCCCCGTTATGTTGTCCCATACAGGATTGTGAGACGTGTTGCAAGGTAGCTTATGAGTTGTAGTTGCCCTCAGAATTAGCTTCAGTACATCTAGTTTTCCATGTATCGCTTTTGAAGAAGTGCACGGGTGATCCAGTTTTGGTTATCTCGATTGAGAGCGTAGGTGTGAAAGATAGCCTTAGCTACGAAGAGGTTCTGATTGAAATTCTTGATCGTCAGGTTCAGAAGCTAAGAAATAAAGAAGTAGCTTCAGCAAAGGTGTTGTGGAGAAATCAGCACGTTGAAGGAGTTACATGGGAAGACGAAGAAGATTTGATATCTAAATACCCGCACTATTCCCTTCCGGTTCAGTTCAATCTTGAGATATCAGCTTCCTCCTTAGTACTTTATTTAGTTTCACATTCAGTTTATTTGTTCCAGTTTCTTTCATGTCAATGAATGTATGTGTGATTCATGAATTTGGTTCAGTCATGTATTTTAGTCCGGAGTCAGTCACTCCGTTAGTTTAGCTCTAGATGTTCAGTATTTGGGATGACAGTTTTTCCCCAGTGATTCAGTATGTTTACCCCATATTCGAGGATGAATGTTCCCAAGGGAGAGATATTTAATACCCTGAAAGTGCCTAATAAGACTAGACTGGGATTTAGGAACATGATCAACAGAAAATGCTTGAAAAATGACTCAGAACAACTCATGGTATGAGTCGTGGAAAGGAAGGACGAGCCGTAGGAGGAGTCGTGAAGAAGACCTGCAATCTAGGGTCCAAACCACGAGTCACACCACAAGTGGTGGTATGTTGGTACGACTCGTGGTCAGGGTCCTGGGGAAGGTGAAGTCACAAGTGATGTTATGACTCGTGGTAGGAAACCATGAGTCGTGGGATGAAGTCATGGTGAGAATCTAGTGAGCTTCCAGGTGGCCAGTGGTGATCACGAGTGGCGACCACGAGTCGTTACTTCATGGTACAACTCATGGTGAGGCCCGTGATGACTGACAGTGTTCAATTTCCAAATTTTTTATTAAGGGTATTTTTATAAATTTTAAGATCTAAGATCCTACACTACATCATTTTAAGCTCAGTTAGTAGAGTTTTAAGAGTACTTAACCTATCATAAGCCTTTCTATTCCATGCATGCAAGTTAGAGTGTTTCATTGGAGATCAAGCTTGAGAATTTCCCAATTCCTTCTCCAATTCCATTGGGCTTTCAAGGGAGAGTATAAGATCAGATTATCCAGGTATGTAAGGTTGTGAATGAGAGTCCCTCTTCACTCTCATGCCCCAATTTTCCTCTATATATTTCATGTATTCAAGTATTAAAGTAAATTTGATGATCTTATGGGGTTTTAAGCCCAAATTTATGGAATTCTCTTTGAGTTGATTATGGGTCAATTCCCTTCATGTTCTAAATGTAGTTTTAAAATCTATGGGCAAATTTTATATTTAAATTGATTAAAATTCTTATGATTTTAAATCTAAGTCAATCTATGCCCAATTATGCAAAGTTTCATGAAAGATCAAATTATGATTCTATTATGATTTTGATCTTCCTAATCCTAAATTATGATTTATGATATGATTCCTCTTCAAGTATTTTTCATGTATTTATGAATGTCAAGTACATGAATTTTCACAAATATGCATGTTTTTCATGATTTACGAATGTAGACTTTTGGCTGACTCAGGGCTCTTATACATGGCTAATCATGTATTTCAAGTATGATAAAGGATGTTATGATTTATTTGTCCATGAACTTCATGAATGATTTCACGATTACGATATGAGCTTCATGTGCATATTTTTTGGGAGCAGTGTCTAGCAGCGGGTAGACTTGGCGTTCAAGTAAACCCTGTGATATCAAAATTATGTGCCACCATAGGTATATGTATTCATGGATCCCCCTTGTGATATCATATCATGCACGTCCCTTTCCTGGGATGGCTCTGCCCATTTAAGCGAGATAGTTGGGGCATCATGTAAGCTCTATCATGATGGTGTCGGTTAAGACGAGTTCTCCCATTGTTCCTCGTGATTTATGCATTGTCATGTTATGTTACTTTGGCTCAAGTTATGTTTTATAAGGTTTCTCTTATGACTATGATTATCACTAGATTATGAATGGTTTTGAAAACCTTGAGCCCTCATGTTTATATTATGATATTCACTTCATGTTCATGGTGTCCTACTTATGTATTTTAACTGTCCATTTTTACTTACCTTGCATACTAAGTACATTTCAAGTACTGACCGCATACTCTATGTTGTATCGATTCATAATACAGATCTAAGGGATCAGTCTTAGCCACACCATTAGTCCTAATTTCCCCTCAATCCTGTTGAGCTAGTGGTGGTGAGTCCTCATCCTTCGAGGACCTTCAATTTGATCATGGTTATGTTGTTTCAGTTACAGACTTTAGTCAAGCTAGTTGAGGATGTTGTTCCATCAGCTCATCAGTTATGTTTGAGGCTTTTCAGACAATATGTAGAAAATCAGCTTGTCAGTGTTGCCTCTGTTTTAGACTGATATGTGTGCAGACTTCTGCTTAAGCATATTTTATTTTATCAGTTTCTTCTTGTTGTATGATCTTAGCCTCTATGTTCATGCCATGAGTCGACTTGGAGCCTCTCGGGGTTCCTTATCCCGTGTCTCTATCCAGGCCTATGTTCGGGTCGTGACACATTCTCTTCCAGGCTCATAGGTTCAGAACGTAGAATGTAGATAGTTAGTTCCAAGCAAAATCTAGGGCATCCATCTTCGTTCAGATTCTCCAAGAAAAATTTTCAAGGGTTTCTCCTTTAAGTATGTGGGATTTCAACAAAGGCTTCCTTTCCCTCTTATATCCAAATTTAATTTTAGAAAAATGCTTCAAAATTCTAGCCCTACAAAATATTTGAAGCTAGAATTTTCAATCAGTTAAGAAACTCCTTAAATCTTGTTAATTCCCTAAATTTACATAATGATTCCTAGTTGAAATTTATGCCCTAGTTTTATTTATATAGTTTACTTTCTTAGCTTGATCTTTAGCATGATTTCAAGTAAAACTTGCATGATTTTGAACTCAGATATGGATGATATATTGTATGATATGTTTACTCAAATTATGAATATTAGAACAGATGCATGCATAGAAAGTTAATATTTTAGTATGTTTAGTCTCAGAATTTCAATCAGTTCTTTGTATTCTCCAGAGATGTCAGTTGATCAGTTTGACTTCTTGTTAGTCATTTGAGGAATCCAGTAACTTCAGTAGTATCAGTTTATCAGTTTATTAGATGTTCTTTAGGCTGTTACGATGCTTTCAGATAAAGCAGCTCAGACAAGTCTTAGAATATAGTTTCTTTTAGATCCTTAGACTCTCAGAACACTTCCAGATAGGTGGTTCTAACTTACATCTTAGGAAATCAATTTTGAGCTATCAGCATAGTTAGACACATCTACAATTTCTAGCAGGAGTAGAACTTAGTACCGAGCAGGTCGGGGTTTAGCGCACCCAGGTTCCTAGAACTACGTTGCCACCGTAGGCTATTAGCCGAATGGGCTCCAAACAGTGATCACTTAGTTCAGCCACTATACCCTGCTAAGGTACATTAGCCCTTCTTTAATGGGGAATATACATCGAACTCTACATTTAGCTCATGTGGTTACATGTCGGTTATCGTTTCTCCCACATCAGTACAATTCAGTGTAGTTTAGTTATGATTTTTAATTCAGTCCAATTTCTTCAATTTTTAGTCTATTTTACAGTATTCAATGTAGCTTACTATTACTTAGTATATTTATGTTTTAGTTTCTTCGTACATTCAAAGTACTGATCACATACTTTTATGTGCTAAATCATTTTATGATATAGGCTCAGGTATTAACCTCAGTACCACAATTAGATCCTTCTGGCGATACCCCAGCAGCTTCAGTGGTGAGTCCTCATCTGCCGAGAGTCGGAGATCCATCTTCAATTGTATTTATTTTGCTTTAGTTCAGACATTAGAGTTAGTTGGGGGCTTTGTCCCAGCAACTCATCGGTTCATTTTTTCAAGGCTTTCAGAAAGAATTTATAAATTCAGCTTGGGTTTCATATTTTGTTCAGATTTTGTCATTATTCAATATTAGTTTATTTTTGTTATCAGCTTTCACTTTATTATAATTATTTTCAATAGATCGGTTTATGGTTTGCTTGGGGTCACTTGTGATCCTAAGTACCGTGTCACGTCTAGGGTGTAAACTGGGATTGTGACATTAGTTGAGACTCGTTGATTCGCCCACTGAAGGGTATAATGTGGGTGCCAGTCACGGCTATCTGAGTCATGACAATTTATTCGCCAAAAAATATATAATGATGGCTTTTGACTTTTTATTTTTAGTGAAATGATTATATTTTATGTTTACTGTCAATATGAATGTGATAGTAAATTTAAAATTTGTAAATTTAAATTACTTTATGTTCTTAACATTATTAAGTTATGGTTTTGTTAATTTTAAATTTGTAGATTTATATTCAACACCTTGTTAATTTGAAATATGTATATTTAGATTAATTTTGTTTTTGACATTAAAAATTCATATTGCTAAAATTTATAAAAATTCTCAAATTAATAATTATAAGAATTTCATAGATATAATTCAATATTTAAAAGAATTTCATAACAATGATCTCGAAGGGTGTTCTTCGATTAATTACAATTAACTATTACATACTCAAATTTTATAACCATATATAATTGTAGTAATTAGTCATTAAATACTTAATATATAATTTAATTTATTGAAACTTGACTTACTTTTGGAGGATATTAGTCGAATAATTATTAATCATTACATAATAAAATTTAATTATCGATATACATTAATTAATCACAGTTTATATAATCTAACTTATAATTAAATATCTATATTTTCGGATAGTTTGGTAGGTGAATCATCAACGTGGATATATGATAGGGCTAATGACAATTGTGTGGGCATGAGAGATGATTTTGCTTAAGGTGTTAATGGGTTTATCACTCATTGCATTTATCAGTCATGCAATGTCACTTTACTCTTCTCAATTGAAAGATTGATTAGATGTCTTTGTTGAAATTGCAGTTTTCCAAATCGAAAGTTGTTAAGGTTCATATGTTTATCGTAGATATTATGTGTGTACTGATCATAGAGAGACCGATGAGGTGAATGATATATTTTATAATTTGATTGTGGGTGAACGTAGTAGGTCTTCACATGAAAATAGTGTTTAATATGAGAGAGTGCATGAAATGGTCAATGATGCTTTCAGATATGTTACGATATTGAATCCAAATAATATTTTGAGCAAACTCCCAATGAAGAATCAATGCGTTTCTATCAACAATTAGAAGAGGATACTCGTCTGTTATGTGTAGGGAGTCTTCATTATGTATTGTCTTTAGCAGTTAGAATAATCAATTTCAAATCAAGTTGGGGAGTTCCTCAAACTTCTATAAACTCTAGGGTTGGTCTTATGGATGAACTAGTTAACCCGAAGTTCAACATACCTAAGGATTTCTATCAGGAAAAGAAATTAATTTCAAGTTAGGATTATCGTATGATAGTATTTATTATTGTGAAAATAGTTGTGTGTTGTTCTATTAGATTGATGGCCATTTAGAAAATTATATGTTTTGTGACATGCTCATTTTAAGCGGATTCCTAGAGGAAAGATGGTTCTAATTAAGACAATGCATTATTTACCTTTTATACCTAGGTTACAGAATTTGTACACACTAATAAGTTCTACTCCTCATATGAGATGATACTATAAAAATAGAAAGGCACCTGGTGTCGCGCCCCATTTTTCTCGCGAAAAGAGGGACTTGACATGTGACAACTCTTAAATGATTGTTTGAAGAGAAGAGTCGCCACCTAACGATTTTGAGGCACGTTAGGGCGCCATTTTATGCTGCAAGTCTATTTAAATTAGCTTATGTCACCAGGTTCGGACAAGGGCTTAAATTACCTAAAAAGGAAGGTATTACGCACCTTGCGAGGTCCACAAATGTGGTTCCCAGACGGATCCATTAATATGTGGGGAATTAACTAGTGAGCAAACGAGGATTTATTTTAACCTATGTTATTTAAGTTTAAACTAGATTGATGAATAAATAAATAAATAAATAAATAAGTAAATAAATAAATTTTAAAAAAAACTTAGAGACAAGCGAGAAGAAAAAAATTGAGACAAAATGCATTTAAAGACTATTATTTTTTTTTGTTGCAATATACAATTTAATATTACAAAGAAAGATAATTTAGTGCATATAGAATGATTGATATGCATAAAAAGACAACCAAATAAATAAATATTTAAAATATGGGGCCGTACCTCGAAGAGGCGCCTACGTATCCCTAGAGGAAATCAGGCCAGACGTAGTTCTGCGATTAAAGGAGGGGTTATTTTAACCTAATGGGATCATTCCGTGCAACTTAAATAATACTTCGCAATGAGTTACATTGCCCATATTATTCAGCGAGTACGGATTATCATTTTCCGTCTACCCACCTAATTAATCAATTATTAATCCTAACGCATTTCTAGGTGAATAAATAACACCCTAAATGCTGGTCTACTCGTCTCAAACTTAATGTCCAAGAGGCATTGGACCACCATTTGGATTTGGGGTCTAAAATTCTTAAGGCTATTTAAAGGCGACTAACTGTTAAACAAACAAATAATAATTTAAAAGTATATAGCACAAAAAGATTTCATGTAGCCTCGAATCCTATGAGCATGATATCTAAAAAGTGAAGAGATTTAATGTATTGCAGATCATATGATCATGATTGCCAATGCATAACTACCAGATTTGAATCTTCAGAACATAATGCAATGCTGTAAGAGAGAATGCATGATTTAAACAAGTCATTACATTATTCTATAGGCTCGAGTTATAAATATGCATGGATGGACCCTACAAGCATGATTTTCAGTTACCTATTAGAGCACATTATTATTCGCCTTACAATTAAATATTGTAGACAGAATATCTAAGGTTAATAATTCATATTCCAAATAGATTGACACCAAAACATGGACTAACCACAGACTGATTTGAGATGATATCACATGTCATTGTAAAGCAATTTCTTAGCAGGATGACAATTTATATAAACATATAGAAAATCAGTGAAAAATTAATAGAAAACTCGCATTTTATATAAGCCGATTTTATCATTCAGATGGTTATCATATAAATGTGATCTTTAGTATTTATTCTTAAGAAAAGTAATTTCTTTATAAAGATAACTATATGCATTTTCAGTAAGCGCAGTTTCAAATGGAATTAAATATAAATCCTATAGGCATAATATCTATCATCATATATGTTATTGAATAAATTGAATTCCTACGGACATGATTTCTATTGCGTCAATCATATAGACATGCTTTCTATGCGAAGTTGACATTTAAAAAAGATCAGTAAAGGAAGATAAAATCCCTGTCCCCATAGAACCCCTTTTCACTATTATTAGAGTTTTTATGGTTATTACAAATTGAAAAAGACAATAAAATAACAAATTAATACAACACAATATACAAGAAATACTGATTTAAAAAATTAAAAATCCCTCTCGACTCGAGCGGCTCTTCATTCCAAATTAGAGTAACTTGTTAAACAAGAAGTAACACAACAAATGCACACGTACAAACATGTATTTGGGAACTTGTAAGATATAAGTTACTTGATTTTCACAAAATACTCACACAAACATATTTGGATTTAAAAGATTCAAGCACATATATTGAGACCGAAAAATATTTACAGAGTTCAGATTCATTATAACATGATGCAAGTACGTATTATAAAGAGACAAACTAATCGGAATAAAGTAAACTAGCAATTTCAGAAAGATTTTTCCCAATAGTTGAGACCCGAACCACTACATGTCAAGATCACAAGGATCTCGTGGATCCCGAGCAGTGCTCGTGTCGAGGCAGGGTAAAAGAATTAGAACTTTTGAAGGAACAAAGCACCACTTTCAAAGTAAAGTAATTTTTCAAGTCCTTTTGACAATGTTCCCGATGAATTCTAAAAGAGGGGAGAAGACTGTTTTTTATAGCTAGAGAAACTCTAACCATTAATTAAAAATAAAGGGAAAGGGAATAATTCAAGAATCAACTTGAGAAATTAATTTACTTATAAATGAATCAATTAGAAGATTATATCTTCAAGAATAATCTCTTTTTATCATAATTACAAATATTGAAAGAAAGGAAAGAGTCAATTAAGGAAAATTTACCAATATATGAAATGAAAACCTTTCAAGAAATTCATTAAAACCTATTAGTAACTAAATCCGAAAAATAAATACTGGATTATCATAATCTCTTCTTTAAAGGAGTGATTCACTCAATTAGGCGTAAACATCACATCTTACCATACACAGTAATTATCTACCACATTAAAGGATGGAGAGAAACTAACAAAATAAATCTAAAGGAAAATCTTCCTTAATCAATACAATCAGGTTAATAGATATAATGATTAATTCAATTTCACCATATGTAACAAACACTAAATTAACTAATGACTTAAATTAAGACAAATTAGATAATAACAAGTTGACATTCAATATATATATATATATATATATAGCACAACTATATGGAACTAATAACGGTAAACACTAACGAATCAAACCTATGATAGCATGGTGAGGCTAAAAATCAAATGAAGGACATATGACATGAATCAGTGAGTACCAAATTACTCTGTATTTTGCAAAAGAAATTCACATTGTCACATTTAACAATATACTTTACATATGATTCAGTCCTAACATGGGAGGGAAACGAATCAATAATTGTTTAAATCAATATTTACTAAGGCTATTATATGTCTAATTACAAAGAGTGTCAAATTGTTATAAGAGCTTTTAAAAGAGATAGATTAATTAAGTCGTAGACCAATATTGAAAACTGCCAAGAATTACTAGAATGAGTACAACACAACGACATAAGGATTTGACATGCTTTTGTAACGTATGAACACAAATTATCGAATAACATTCTTTTCCAACAAACTGCACAGAATCACAATATACAAGAGGTGAAGGTTCCAAAAGTTATGCAACTTTTCATGTTTAGACATTATCGGAGATTACAGTTAGCCATAAATATATCACAAATCTAATGTAGTCCGATAAACCTATAATGAAGGCAACTTAATAGGTTTTACAACAAAATTATTCCAGTGAAGCAGATTATGGAACAGAGACCTTAGTGTTGTTCAATTAGAGGGTAAAAGAGGGTAAACAGAACATCAACAATTTCATTATAACATGTAAATGCCAAACACACAGAACCCAAACAAAACAATTTTCATTAAATGTTTAACCATTTTGGAATTGAAAATTTTCATAGAATTAGGGGCTTTCACAGATAATGATTTCAACTAGATAAATAACCAACAACAAAAGAGATTAACCAGAAATCAAACATGTATCTCATGCCCTCCTTAGATCTGAAAACTTATCCTAAAGATATCATAGGCAAAGAATGAGGACTTGAACTTAAAGAGCCATACTTTGTACAGATTCATAAGAATCTATCCAAGCATGATTCGAAAGGGGCGAGGGTGAGGTGGATCTGATTGGGTGGAAGTGAGGTGCGACTGTGGTGGTGTTCGGGTGGAGCAGAGAAGAGAGATGAGGGAGAGTCAGGTGTTGTTCTGGTGTAGGGGTGTGCGGCAGGCTAGGAGAAGAGAGGGGGAGAAGAGAGTAGGGGGAGATACGGTGGTGTGGTGGCTGTCTGTTGGTGGTTCGTGATGGGATCTCACCGGAGACAAGGATGGAAAAGAGAGGACAATGGTGGGGGTCCACGCTGGTTCGTTTAGCCGGGGAAGATGGTCGGCTGGCGACTTATTGGCCAGAGAGGAGAGGAGAGGGAGCTATGGTGAGGGTTTAGGCAGAGGGATGAGTGGTGGTTTGCGTGGTGCGATGGAGAGAGAGGAGAGAAGATGCGGCGGCCAGTGCTGAAGGGGGGAGACAATGATTTTTTTCGGTGGGTGGCTGGAGGAGTGAAGAGAAAGAGAGGAGAAGGATGCAGCACCGTAGTGAGGGAGAGAAAGAATGAGAATTAGAATTAGGGTTTTGGGAGGGTTGGAAATAAATATGAAAAATGGGTAGGGTTAATTATTAGCCATTAGATTCAAATGAACGAATGATCGAGATTTAATTTGGATGGAAGGGTCAGGTTATGGGTTACGAATTGGGTTATTGGGTAGGGTTTTAATTATGGCTGAATAGAATTTGAAATGTGGCCATATTTTGATTAGATTGGCTAAATTGTTATAAATTAGATAGAAAGTGGCTAAATCTTAAATAAATTGGAAGGGATTCTAAATATAGCTGCTATATGATTAATAAATTGCTATACTTGTAAAGAATTTAAAAAATAGGTAGTTTAATAGTTTTTAAATTATGAAAAATCATATAAACATTATTATCAATATAAATAAATTATAAATGTCACACCCCGCCTTGGGGGGGGGGGGTATGACTGGCACCAGGTGCCCTATTAGGACCTGAACTGCTAGACTACTGAGCCTAAGCACATCTGGTGCCTGGCTGGCTCTAACTCAGATTCATGGAATCTATGGGCTATATAACGGCTGTAAATACAGCCTCCGCCCGACTGGGCCTATAGCCACTTGTATTGTAACGTCATCTAACTAGAATCATACTCATATAGGGAAACCTATACGGGCCGACAAGGCCACCATGCTGTCTAGTTATCTCTAACTCAATATAACAAATGCTGAACATCTATGTGACCGGCTATGTCACCACTACTAACTAGATACGGCCCCACTCGGCCAACATAAATAGCCATACTAAACAGCTAAACATACGCACGGCCCCACACGACCGGCACAACAAACCACAGGGAAATATATACAGACTGCAAGCCTCTAGGAATACTGATAAGATGGTCGGGACAGGGCCCCGGCCTACCCGTACTGTACAACAAAGAAAATGATATAAACCTCTGAATATCAAGCTCCAGATGACAGGAGATGATGACTCTGCGCTGGCTAGGATCACGAGGGATCGGCTCCTCGTCTAGAGTACCTGCAGGCAAGTAATGCAACGCCCCAAACGGGCGTCAGTACCACTGGTACCGAGTATGCAAATCAACTAGATACAACTGAATACAAATAACATATCTAGCAATTCTGAACAGCAGGAGATAACTGAATCTGTAAGAACTGATATGAACTGAATCAGACTTTCTGTGCTGTGATAGGGCAGGAGCGTACCAGTAGACGCGGCGGCCTGCTGTCTATTAACTAATATATAACACATAAATACATATATATATATATATATACATATATATATATATAGCAAACAAGAGCCAATACCAACCCCCATAAGCCGGATGGCGCCAAGCAAGCAAACAATCTATATACCCCTACCTGGGTCAAAACCAGTCAAAAATAAGTCACCCCACTTATCTGCTAACTACGAGCACCTCTGCCGGCCCCCGGATCTCCGGCTCGGGCCATAGCCTCCGATATAAATAACTGTGTCTGAGTCCGGAGGACTCCTAAACTGTATCTATAACTATAATTGTATCTCAATCTGTTCCCTGGGCGCTTACGCACAACAGGGCTATCTGTACTGTAATGCTGATCAGCCTGATATGGGGAAAGCTTCATCCCATCTTCGTCAATACTAGGGACGGCATGCCACTCCTTGGAGTGACGTAAATGATTTTGAGCAGATTTATATGCCCAAGTGATACTCAAAAGTATCATTTTCGCCTTGTTTATCTAGCAATGTGTATACATTTTCATGTAATTGGTAATAAAATGTGAATTTATACTAACCAACATGATTAGCATTGTTTTGTAGGTAAAATGTGATTTCGAGAAGCTAAAATGCATGTTGGACGATATCGGAGTTGGACTTGGATGCGAGCAAGGAAAAGACATTGGACAACATGATTTAAAGGGGCTCCGCGATGGAGCTGTGTCACGCTGCCATCGCGGAGGCATTCTGCCTGGAGGGTGAAAATTCACCAAATTTCCAGTGAAGGTCCGCGTTTGCTCCGTGGCATGGAGCCAGTGCTCCGCGATGCACGCCGTGCCACGTTGAGCTTGAATTCCCGGACCCCCAGTTCCAGTGAGGGTCAGCATTCATGGCGTGTCACGGAGGCAGTGCTCCGCGATGCACTCCGTGACACGTTGCTCATTATTCCGGGAAAAATTCCCACTAGTATAAATAGAACACTTAAGTTCATTTTTCATAATTCAGACTTGGTGGAGCAAGGACGTGGGTTACAGGCAGTTGAGGGACGAAAAGTTCAGGGTTTTTTCTCTCTTTCTTTCTTCTCTAATTCAATTGTTTGTATGATTAACACTCGTTTTATGATGATTAATCCACAAATGAGTGGCTAATTCCCTTCCTTGCTGAGGTTATGAACACTTGTGATGAATTTTGATTATTGATTATATGGTTTTTCATCTTTTTCTTCCATGTTGTTCTATTAATTCTTGTTCTTACTGCATTGGTGTGTGGCCTACATTAATGTCATCTAAAAAGTCCGATTTCACTCGAGAGAGCACGAAATTGGAAAGTTGTGAATTAATAGGATATTGTTCTTTACTTGATTTGGGAAAATTGAATTTTGATGTGCATTCAGGATAGAAATATACCTGAAAGTCGTATTAGTCAATTTAGGAACCGGAATTGTATGGCTAGAACATGAATTGCATTTGATCACAGAAATGTAGACGGATGGTTCATGATTCTTAAGTGAGATTAAATACGAGAGTTTTAATCTCTTGGCAAATGTTCTTGGCTAGCAACTGGAAGAAAAGATTAACCAATTTATGATGATAATCAGTTTCATTACATGTTCGTTTAACCTCGGCATGCTCTTATTCATAGTCCAAATTTAAAGTAGATAATTGTTCTTAGTTTTAGTATAAAATTTATAAAACAAACTATCAACTTTTTGGTTACGTTGTTGAGCATATTTAGAAGTAAAAATATAGTATACCTGAAAAAATTGCACTTAACCCAAGTCTCTGTGGGATCGATACTTGGCTTACTAAAGCCACTTACTACTTGTTCGACCACGTGCACTTGCGTGTCGTTTTATATACCCATATAACACCCCGAACAAGTTTTTGGCGCCGCTGCCGGGGACTTGGCAATTGGTGAATTTATTTTAAGTGTTAATTTTACTGTATTTTCGTTTTCTTAAGTGTTGACAACTTGGTCTTAGCCTGTATTTTGCAGACTTAATTGTTGTGAACACTGGCAAGAGACAAAGAGCTGGTGGAATCTTATATAGAGCCAGAACGTATATTTCACAGTAAACAGAGAGAAGCTCTACAAAGAAAGCTGCAGTTGCTCAGACAGACTACTATGGAGCAACAACAGAATCCAGCGGTTGTGAGGGCAGTGTTAGTACCCGAAGAAGCAGCAACAAGGCCGGTTCGCGAGGTGGCAATCCCACATGCCAATAATGTTACATCCAGTATCCGCAAACCAGAGCCTGTAGGGAGATTTGAACTCAAGTAAAATATGGTGCAATTGTTGCACACAAGCGGGCAATTTACCTGTCTCCCTCATGAAGACCCACAACAGCATCTCCAAAACTTTTTGGAGATAAGTGACACTTACATACCCGCTGGAGTGTCACCAGACTATGTTCGGCTTACATTATTTCCGTTCTCATTACTCGGAGAAGCCAAGAGGTGGTTGAAAGCTGAGCCACCATATTCTATTTCAACGTGGGATGATCTTGCACGGAAGTTCTTGATAAGATTTTTTCCCTCTGGTAAAACAGCAAGACTTAGAAGTCAAATTCTAAGTTTCAAACAGAGGGAGGGAGAAAATTTATATCAATCCTGGGAGAGATTTAAATCCATGTTGCGGGACTGTCCTCATCATCATCAGTCCAATGAGGTGTTGGTGCACACATTTATTGAGGGTTTGGAACCCCACACCAAAATATTGCTAGATTCAGCAGCTGGAGGGCAAGCGCTGGAAAAGACTTATGAGGAGCTGTATACCTTGTTAAACCGGATTTCACAGGGCAATCCAGAATGGAATGCTGATTCATCACGAGGTGGGACAAGGAAAGCAGCAGGAGTGCTTGAAGTGGATGGGTTTACAGCTACCGCTGCACAGATAGCTGCCTTGCAAAATCAATTGAACAACCACTTCAGCAACATGACTTCGAACCAGCCTTCAGCTCCAGTTAATGCAATCCAGCAATTGTGGTGTGAAGTGTGTGGAAGCAGTGAGCACTCAGCTGAGTGTTGTGGAGCCAATCCTGACTCTGTAAACTTTGTGGGTAATGCACAAAGAAATCACCAGCAGTATGGTAGTAGCTACAATTCAAATTGGAGGAATCATCCTAATTTCTCGTGGGGTAGCAACA
Organism: Datura wrightii; assembly: GCA_035772735.1. Lineage (NCBI taxonomy): Eukaryota > Viridiplantae > Streptophyta > Magnoliopsida > Solanales > Solanaceae > Datura > Datura wrightii. Next base: position 34,068,361 of record JASDFA010000001.1, read on the forward strand.
ACCATCAAGGCCAAAGTTCGGGTCAGGGTGTGCAAAGGAACCAAGGAGGGCAACAGAACTACCAATCTCAATTCATAAATAATAATGCACCTCCTCCACCACCATCACCCAGCATTGAGGAGATGTTCAAGACCATGATAGCTAACCAAGCTCAATTGCAGGCTGACTATGTGAAATTGGCAGCCGAAGTGAAAAACAATCCGTTAGCTACCAAGGCTCTTGAGTATCAATTTGGGCAATTTGCTAGTGCCCAAAATACAAGGCCTAGAGGAGGACTGCCAAGCGACACGGAACCGAATCCCAAGCAGGTAAATGCAGTGACCACAAGGAGTGGTTTGCAGCTGAAGGAGGTGGAACCAGAAAGACCACCTCAACATTCGGGAGCAGCAGAAGTTGAGGGGGAGCAAAGTTCGGAAAGGGGGAAGACCAAAGAAGCTGAATCAGAAAGTCCTCCACCCCCGTTCCCTCAACGACTCAAGAAACACAAAGAGGAGGCGTGTTTCAAGAAATTCATGGAGGTGCTTAAATAGGTACATGTTAATTTACCTCTTGTTGATGTCTTGCAGGGAGTGCCTAAATATGCCAAGTACATAAAGGACATCGTGGCCAACAAAAGTCGGTTGACTGAGTATGCTACGGTGGCTTTAACGGAGGAGTGCACTTCCCGAATCCAAAATAGACTGCCCACAAAGCTAAAAGACCCTGGATGTTTTACTATCCAGCTTACTATTGGGCAGAGCATCCGAGATCGTGGATTGTGTGACTTGGGGGCGAGTATAAATCTAATGCCGTCTTCGGTATTCAGAAAGTTGGGTTTAGGGAGTCCTAGACCCACAACCGTAATCTTGCAGTTGGCGGATCGATCCTTAACTAGGCCGGATGGCATTGTTGAGGATGTTCTAGTGCAAGTTGGCTCCCTAATTTTCCCGGTAGATTTTGTCGTGCTGGATTTTGAACTGGCGCGGAAGTCCCATTGATTTTGGGATGACCCTTCTTGGCTACCGGGAAAGCATTAATCGATGTAGCTGCGGGGCAACTCACAATGCGAGCACATGACAAGGTAGAGGTGTTCGATGTGTATAAAGCACCCAAGCTCCCGATGGTGCATGAAGAACTCTCGGTGATCAATGTGATTGATCATGGTAATGACAAGCAGATGAAGTATTCCCGAGAGTTAATGGGAAGACCACCGGATAGGTCTAAGCACTACTGGGGGGAGGACGGCGATCGAGAGAAATCGTCCATCACCCTAGCGGACAATTGAGCTTAAATGACGTCGAGCCGCGACGGTAAACCAGGCGCTGCACAGGAGGCAACCCGTGAAAATTTTTTTTCTTTTATTTTGTAAAGTATAAATAGATTTTTCTTTTTCTTTTTCTTGATTTATTACAAAATTTTTCATTTTAGTTAGTATTTTTTATTTTTAGTTAGGTGAAACCTATTATTCTAACCAATTTTGTTTAGTGAGATGATTTTCAGGTCGAACGAAGGAAAATGTGCACGGAATCGTGAAGGAAAAGTCGAGGTATGAAAAATTAATAAAATGTAGAAAACAGTGAGCTGGGGCGATAGCTCTGTGTCACGAAGGAGGACCTCCGCGTTACCCTCCGTGACACGTTGAGGTATAACCCAGAAATTTTACAAATTTCCAGAATGCTATCGCGATGGCTCCGTGTCACGGAGGCAGTGCTACGCGATGCACTCTGTGACACGTTGCCTTGTATATCGCGACGGGTCACACCGGGTTGCCGGGTGACCCGCGTGTTTTTCTACCCTTTTAAACCCCGAAACCTCCCCTTTTCCCCTCATTTTTAATTTCCTCCGTGACCAAACATCCCAAAACCCCTCTCCCATCAACGTGCCACGGCTTAAGGCAACAAAGTTCTGAGTTTTCTTCGATTATTCAACTTCAAGGTATGTTTTCTAATTCCCTCTCAAGTTTTGCCGATTTTCTTTGATTTTAAGCATGGGAGGTGAGCTACATCGCCCTAAGTCGAAAGTAATCATGAATTCGAGTTATTCGTTGATTGATAAATGTTCGGAATGTCGTTATGATTGTTTGAACTTGTCGATTGCAGGAATTATTCGAATTTGATTGATAATCTCAATTCTAGGGCTTGTTGTTGAATTTGAAGTTGGAAATGAGTTGAAATTGTGAATTTTATGCCGGGTTGTACGTGTTGAATGAGATGAGTCATTGTACAAAATGTTAGGATGTTAATAGACGATGAATTCTCGGGTTTGGGGAAAATGTTGAAATTTGTTCGAATTTGGTTGGTGGGATAGGTTCATGTATATAAATTTAGGTTGTTATTTTTGTTTCCTTGTTTTTCTTTGCTAAGTGCGATAGTTAAAATGCTAGCGATGGTAGTGATTATGATTAGCTGTACAAAGTCTGAGTAGTACGCAGAAGTTATACCGTCGAATTTTTCTTTTTGAACGCACTAAGCATGATTGTATAGCTGGTTGTTTGATGTAAATAAAGCTATTCTTGCCGTATTGTTGTAACTGTAGCTAAGGACTAAGTGTGGGGTAACTTAGCGTAACCCGACCTTAGCCGAGGTTAATATTTATTTAGCTTAACATTGAGCTTGTTACTTGGGTTGACAGGTAAAATGGCAAGCTGGCAAGATAAAGGGAAAGGTGCATCAACTTCAGGCACCGGAAGGAAGCGACTCAGATTGGGCACAGCAGTCCCAGAAGCACCAGCAGTTCCACGCGGCCAGCGCCGCCAATATGGAACAAGATGGGTGACTGACGAGGGGAAAAAGTGGTACGCAAAGCACAAAGAGAACAAATATTTCCTCGAGGAGCATATCGCATGGGAGCCATTGGCACAGGAGTTCCCCAGAATAGTTCACCGGATCGAGGCAGCGGGGCTCAAATTCATATCCGAGGAGCCCAAAGAATTCAACCTGCACTTGGTTCGGGAGTTCTATGCCAACTGGAACCCGTCAATCCGAAGCCACACCATCAAAATCAGAGGACAGATAGTCACTCTGGAGCCCCACCAGCTAAATGCCATCATAGGAGCGTGGGACACAGACACCCACGTCCTCCGACAGCTGAACATTACCCCACCGTATGCTTACATCAGACGCACACTGTGTGGGGCCCGATCTACAGCTAGATGGAGCAGGCACAAGGAAAGGGGCTACCACCAGACTCTGCCATATTCACAGATGAATAGGGAAGCCCGAATTTGGCTGAAGATAGTCTGCTCTTGCCTCATCCCGGGGGTACATATGACTGATGTAACCCGGGATCGTGTTTTCCTGGTGTACGCCCTGATGAAAGGGCTGGAGATAAATGTCGGGGCGGTTATTATATCCGCCATGAAGAGAGCCCGGTTGCACCAGGGGCACAGGTATGGTTTCGGTGGACTACTCACCACCTTTCTCAGGGGCCTCGATGTTGAGGAGGAGGCCCTCGATTATATCCCACAGTTGGAGCGGCGGGCCTTGGATGTTACCAAAACTAAGGCCCCCGACACCACCCACAGGCCAGTGCTGACACTTGGCGAGCGACACGCTCGTGATGACCAGTACATGGCACGGATGTATGGGATGCAGATGCTCCAGCTCAGGATATGTGGGAGGCCGGCGACGGAGGAGGAGCTATGGCAGCTCGAGCTAGATTACCCGTTTGGCGAAAACGCCAGGGCTCTATGCCGAGTAGGGCCAGCCTATGTAGAGCCCACAGACGATGACGTCCCCACGGACGAGGAGACGCGTCGAGAGGACTCCGATGTGGAGTCCGATGATGACGACGGAGGTGACTCAGACATGGGAGATGAAGCAGCAGCACCCGACGAAGAAGTGGAACACTTTGATTGATCAGGGAGTTCCACCACCCGATTTTGTGCTATTTAATTTTTGTGAACACTGGGGACAATGTTCGAATTAAGTGTGGGGTGGGAGTAGTTAGGTGCTGGGCTGGGTTGTTTGTTTGTATGTTCTCCTCTATTATTTTGTATGTTGTGTTACCCTGTGTTTGTGAATTTTCAAATTGTTCTTCTGTATTTATAAATATTTGTGAAATTGATGTGTGTTGTTGAATGTTGCCAGCTGATTCTGTAAATATTTTTTTTGTTTATCGAAATGATCGATATTTTTAAAAAATTTCTTTAAAATATTGTGTACATAAATTTTTTCTTTTCCTATCGAAATGATCGATATTTTGAAAATTTTTCAACTTTTTAATTTTGGGTTTCTCGGCATTTGTTTTCGGTTCTTTCACCGAGAATGGTCCCATTGAACCGAAGTCATAGTTAGTGACCGTTCCCTATGATGGATGGATGACGACCGTCTTAAGGGAAATGTAGTCGTTAGGAGTAGTTTTTTTTTTAATTATTTTTATTTTTTTTCCGTGGTGGATTGCATCCCGGAACCTGTAGTTACTATATGGTTGCGAAGTTTTGGTTGCGTGTTGTACATGATATTCAAAATGCAAAGGTGATTCTTATGAAAGCATGCAAATTTTGTAAATATGTTGAGATACCTAGGCTGTAGAGTTCGATTCAGTGTGATTGAGGCTTAATGTTTGAATTCATGTAATTAGCTGATTGAAGAGTCTGTGAATACATCTTGAATCGAGCATGTGCATAAAGTGTGAAGTGAGGTGTTGATATTCCATGCTATTGTGAAGTGTCTAGAACTTGCCTGGTGTGTGTACAAAATGAAATGAATGAGGTGTATTGTAGGAAAAGATGTAGGCATTTCTTTGTTTTAACCGAGAGTTTCTATTTTTTTCTTGTCATACTCCCCCTTTCTGTGATTGTATACCCTAGTCAACCCTTTGAGCCTTTAGCCTATTATTTCTTTCTTTTGTCCAAAAAGTGTAAACCGAGCTTAATTCCTTCTTTTCATTAGCCGTAAAGTCTACACAAAACTCTTAAGCGCTTAAGAAGAGAAAATAATTTTTCCAAAGTGGCAAAGAGTGAGAATGGTGAAAAGAAAAAGAAAAGCGGAGTAAGGGAAGAAAAGAAAAGGTTGAAGGTGCACTAGTTATAAATAAACGATAATGAAGGTGCATGAATAATCTTTGTTATTGTGTCAAGTGTGCTTAATGAAATGGACCATACTAAAGTAAATCATCAAGAATGGGATGATGAAAAAAAAAGAAAAAAAAGAGAAACAGTGTCCATGAGTGATGGGATGTGTTGAAAAGGCGCTTAAGGATGTTAGTGGCTATTATTGGCTAATCCAATATTTACTAGTTCCATAGCTTCCATTACAACCCATTAAAGTCCTACGTGATCTTACATTGCATTTCTTTATATTAGTGGAGTAATACACTAAGGGCAAGCTTATGGGTCACAACATGATGCATGTGAATTCTTTTGGGAGAGAGAGTGAAATTGTGTTTACATGCCCCTACTTGAATGTTTGTGTGTCACATGAGCAAAAAGGGGAAGATTCTCTTGAGTTGTGAGGGCACATGCTTGATCAAAGATTGATTTTCGTGTCGGATATCTTGATTAGCTGATTTGCATGAGTTTGCCGATATCGAGAGTCGATTCTTAAAGTCTAGGAAGTCTTAATGTATTGAAGGTCATGGCATTGTTAAGACCATGCATATTTTCTTGATGATTTGCAATATTGAATGATCGGTATGACCGTAGCTTAAATTGTCGTACCATAGTAGCGAGGTTGGGATGTAAATTGCATGAAGTGTATGTTTGTTGTTCGAGGACGAACAAGGATTTAAGTGTGGGGTAAGTGATCTTGGGCAGATTTATATGCCCAAGTGATACTCAAAAGTATCATTTTTGCCTTGTTTATCTAGCAATGTGTATACATTTTCATGTAATTGGTAATAAAATGTGAATTTATACTAACCAACATGATTAGCATTGTTTTGTAGGTAAAATGTGATTTCGAGAAGCTAAAATGCATGTTGGACGATATTGGAGTTGGACTTGGATGCGAGCAAGGAAAAGGCATTGGACAACATGATTTAAAGGGGCTCCGCGATGGAGCTGTGTCACGCTGCCATCGCGGAGGCATTCTGCCTGGACAGTGAAAATTCACCAAATTTCCAGTGAAGGTCCGCGTTTGCTCCGTGGCACGGAGCCAGTGCTCCGCGATGCACGTCGTGCCACGTTGAGCTTGAATTCCCGGACCCCAGTTCCAGTGAGGGTCCGTGTTCATGGCGTGTCACGGAGGCAGTGCTCCGCGATGCACTCCGTGACACGTTGCTCATTATTCCGGGAAAAATTCCCACTAGTATAAATAGAACACTTAAGTTCATTTTTCATAATTCAGACTTGGTGGAGCAAGGACGTGGGTTACAGGCAGTTGAGGGATGAAAAGTTCAGGGTTTTTTCTCTTTTTCTTTCTTCTCTAATTCAATTGTTTGTATGATTAACACTCGTTTTATGATGATTAATCCACAAATGAGTGGCTAATTCCCTTCCTTGCTGAGGTTATGAACACTTGTGATGAATTTTGATTATTGATTATATGGTTTTTCATCTTTTTCTTCCATGCTGTTCTATTAATTCTTGTTCTTACTGCATTGGTGTGTGGCCTACATTAATGTACATCTAAAAAGTCCGATTTCACTCGAGAGAGCACGAAATTGGAAAGTTGTGAATTAATAGGATATTGTTCTTTACTTGATTTGGGAAAATTGAGTTTTGATGTGCATTCAGGATAGAAATATACCTGAAAGTCGTATTAGTCAATTTAAGAACCGGAATTGTATGGCTAGAACATGAATTGCATTTGATCACAGAAATGTAGACGGATGGTTCATGATTCTTAAGTGAGATTAAATACGAGAGTTTTAATCTCTTGGCAAATGTTCTTGGCTAGCAACTGGAAGAAAAGATTAACCAATTTATGATGATAATCAGTTTCATTACATGTTCGTTTAACCTCGGCATGCTCTTATTCATAGTCCAAATTCAAAGTAGATAATGGTTCTTAGTTTTAGTATTAAATTTATAAAAAAAACTATCAACTTTTTGGTTACGTTGTTGTCAGCATATTTAGAAGTAAAAATATAGTATACTTGAACAAATTGCACTTAACCCAAGTCTCAGTGGGATCGATACTTGGCTTACTAAAGCCACTTACTACTTGTTCGACCACGTGCACTTGCGTGTCGTTTTATATACCCATATAACACCCCGAACAGTAAACCCACCCGCTCAGTGGGCGACACAGTTACCAACCTAGGGGCAGCGAGGAAGCTCAAAAGGGTGCCCTCACGACACAACCAAGTCTCAACAAACAATAAACACATATATAGCAAGCATGTTTAAACTGAAAAAAATACTATCTGAATTCTGATTTCTTATTCTGATCTCTTTCTGTATTATACTGATTCTCATACTACTTTATACTGAATCTGTGATCTTTATCTAACTGCATGGCTAATCTGTAGCCAAGATACTATCTAACTGTATGGCTATACTGTAGCCAAGATATCATCTGTCTATATGGCTAATCTGTAGCCAAGATACTATCTGACTGTCTGATTTTACTTTACTAACTCTTATTCTGCATATCTGTCATATTATTCTAGAAACATGATTGCTAATCACATACTGGGCTATACTGAGTCTGGAATGCTAACTTGCCATTTTGGCGCATGCTTTACTAACTTTCGGACTGAGTACGATATAACAACGCAAACTAGATTTACTAAACTTGCACAATACTCAGTATTCAACTTCGGGAATTCTACTATGGAGTTTACTGTGCTATACAAGGCTAAAACTACTAACTTGCCGAAGAAACTGGCTTTACATACCTTAACCTCGGTTTATCCGACTAACGGACGAAGCTCGGTCAGTACTCCAGCTATTTCTCCCAACTGCATTTACATATGTGTCAATTAGAACTAAATACACCAATATTCTGAAAGAAAACGTCACTTTCGATATATTTATAGCCTAAACTTTGGCTTATCGGAAGACGGTCAAAAACTCGCTATTTCTCGAAAGTCCAGAAGGGAGAAATACTCACTTTAGGGATAGGAGTATATTGACACTAGTTTGGAGCAATTCCACTTACCTTAGTTCGGTAGCACGACGATTCGCCGGCCAAATTTCACGAAACTAAATCCGTAGGAATGCTCCTTACTGCTTAATACCTCGGTATCTGGAGTTAATTTGAGTTTGGACCGCGTTTGATAGCGTAATCGGACGAAAATTATCAACAAACCTTCGCACTCTCTGTTTTCTCACGAGCTTTTGGAAATTATTTGATATAATTATGAAATGAAGCAAAGTGGAGGCTTTATATACTTGGGCCTGGACAGGGCAAACGTGTCACGGAGCCAACGCGGAGGCTCCACCTCCGTGACATGTTTCCATCGCTGAGGGGCTCTGCCCCGGCTCCTTCCGCGATGGTTCGACAGGTTTCTCGTCCGGTCTTTTTCCGGGCCTTTTCTAGCATGTATGGCTTTCAAATACTCTTAACCAACATGCGAATAGGTCATCTATGTGTTGGGAATTTCACGGGGTGTAACAATAAAATTGAGGAATCATGTAAATATTTAAAAAATAGCTGCTATAAAATTAATAAAAACACTATATTTTGTAAATAATTCAATGAATAGGGAATATAATTAATTTATCAAAAATCATATAAACTTTATTATCAACATAATAATTTATAAATTTAAGTAAAATCAAGTAATATTCCTACAATAAATAATTTATAAAGTTTAGCAAAATTATGTAATTCTTATCATGTAGATAATTTATAGAAATTAAGTAAAAACACATATTTTAGAATAAAAGCTTATTTTATCAAGGTACGTATATTAACACGAAATATACTATATATGAAATGATTACGTAATATCAAAAAATTAATGAATTAAAATAAGTAATTTGAAATAATTATGCAAGAGTTGTGATAGTCAATTATTTAAAAATTATGAATGCAAGCCGAACATATACGTAAAAAGATAATTAAAAATATACATATATAAGCAGCTTATGGGGGCGTACGGAGGTCAAAATTGGGTGTCAACAACTGCCCCTTCTTTGCTCGAGAATGAAGGATGAATTGTGAGCAAAGAACGTTGACCTTGTGGCCAATTTTGTCCAACCTAGGAACGATCTCGATGGGGCTGAAAGAAAAGAGATTAGGAATTGTGAAATGTTGTGGCCGAGACTTCAGTATCAAGTCTCCTACATATCTCAGATTTATGAGAATCAAGCCGCGTGTAGTTCTAGATTTAGGGACGAACGAAATCCCTAAAAGAAATTGACAGCACGAGGCTTGGACAAGGATGGGGGTAGCACGAATCGACAATATTTAGAATGCATTACAAAATAAACAGGTGGGAATAGGGTTAGAAAATTAGGGATGAGTCAAGAAGATAGTAGGAAAGGCGCTATCATTCGTAGCTTGTTATTCCTCGACATTCACGTAAGCAAACAATTAAAGTATATACATCAAATAATTTGTAAAATAAACCGGTACAAAAAATTAAACATGATGCAAGTTCCCTTTAGACGGTGAAAGTTTTCTTCGAGACTAAAGGATAATATCTCTAAGCCATGATGTCTTGGGTCATGATTCGCAAAATAAATTTCTTAGGGTATGAAATGACGCCGCAGGCCATGAAAAATGACGCCTTTAGACTATGACGCCTTAGGAGCATGATAAACGAAAAGTAAATCCTTAGGCTATGACATGATGTCCGCAGGCCATGAAAATAACGCATTTAGACTATGACGCTTTAGGAGCATGATAAACGGAAAGTAAATCCTTAGGCCATGACATGATGTCCGCAGGCCATGTAAACGACGCCTTCGGATGAGTAGAAAAATGATAATTTAAAGAAAGTAAATTATTCGAGGGCCTGAACAACTCAATTGAAAGCTTTGGTTTATTCGGGCTCGGTGCAGATAAATCATAGGGCTCAGAATGCAATGACGGGCTCAAATGCATGAAACGAGCTCAAAATCCAAATAACGGGATCAAATGCATAAAATGGGCTCAAATGCAAGTATGGGATCAAATGTATATTGAAATGGAAGTGCAAGCTCAGAATGCAAATAACGAGCTCGAAATGTAAATAACGGCTCAACATGCAAATACGGGCTCAACTTTATATCATGGGCTAAAAAATGTATATCACGGGCTCAAAAATACAATAGCGAGCTTAAAATGCGATAGAGGATTTAAACATATCCCAGGCTCAAAAATGTATATAAAGGGCTCATCATGCATATCACAGACTCAATATGGAAATACGGGCTCAGATGTATATTAAAAATGCAAATACGGGCTCAAATGCATATATCATGAATACCACGGGCTCAATATGCAAATACGGGCTCAGATGTATATTGAAAATGTAAATACGGGCTCAAATGCATATATCATGTATATCAGAGGATCGAATATGCAAATACGGGCTCAAATGTAAATACAGGATCAAAAGCATATATCATGTATATCACAGGCTTGAAAATGCATATATCATGTATATCACGGGCTCTAAAAATGCATATAAAAGCTTAAAATGCAAATATGGGCTTAAATGCATAGAGAATATGCAAATACGAGCTCCGCATGTAAATACAGGCTCAAAAATGCAATACGAGCTCGAATGTATATAACATATATATCACGGGCTCAAATGCATACGACGGGCTCAACATGTAAATACGGGCTCAAAAATGCAATACGGGCTCGAATATATATAACATATATATCACAGGCTCAAGAATGCATATAAAAGGCTTAAAATACAAATACGGACTCACAAATGCAATACGGGCTCGAATGTATACACCATGTATATCACGGGATCAAGAATGCATATAAAGGCTAAAAAATGCAAATACAGTCTCTTGATGAGGGAATAAAAAGATATAAAATAAGGGCACAAAGGGTATAATGACTTAGCTTTGTGTCACTTTTGCGACGAGATGTCCTCCATTGCTACCTTTTGCATTCGTTATTTCTGCACTCAAAGAAAAATTATTAGTCTAATGGGGAGGTTGATCTATACGTCTGTCTTGTAACTCCCTCATTTCTGCTAGCCACCTGTTGTTGAACTCCATCCCGGTATATGCTCGGGCACAAGGTTTAAATAAAAAGGCGTACTTTTAAAATAATTTAGTAAAAGTAAGTCTGAAGTATGTAGAAAAAAATTGAGTTGAATCATGGGCCATGACATATTTTAAAACCATACAATGTCCTTTTGTAATGATCAATCCTTATCTAGACTTAGTCTTGACAAAATTTTGAGATCGTTCTCAAAATTTCTGCTCCAGTGTAGAACATGACGTAGACTTCTTTTGCAAATGACGTAAAGTTGTGAAGTTTTGAGGTCCCCTAAAAAATTCTTCCCCAGTTTACAACTGATTAACCATATTACCATAGAAACTTGGTAGAAACATCGAGATCCTTTCAGTAGAATGGGAGAAGAAGATTTTATTAAGATATAGATCGAGTCCCACATGGACGCCTACATATCCCTCTTAAATGGGAATCAGGTCCGACGTAGTTCAAGTTACAAAGCAGAGAAAAAAGTAAATTCCCATTCTAAATGTAGTATCTCTTTACAGCGTCTGAGTTGATAGGTTTGGGCCAGATATCACCATCCATCTCTGCTAAGATAAGTTCTCCTCTTGTCAGTACTCTGTGGACCATGTAAGGACCCTTTCAATTAAGCGAGAACTTGCCTTTAGCTTCATCTTTGTGTGGAAAAATCCGCTTCAAAATCAACTGCCCGGGCATGAAGAGTCTTGGTCGAGCTTTCTTATTGAAGGCCTTAGTCATCCTGTTCTGGTAAAGTTGACCATGACAGACTGCATTTATCCTTCATCCATCGATAAGTACCAATTGCTCAAATCTGCTTCGTATCCATTCTGCATCGGTCAGTTATGCTTCTTGAATAATCCTTAAGGAAGGAATTTCTACCTCAGGTAGTATCACTGCTTCATTACCATGTACCATCATATAATGTGTAGCTCTAGTAGACGTTCGGAGTGTGGTACGATATCCCAACAAAGAAAAGGGCAGCTTCTTATACCAGTGTCTGTAGTTATCGATCATCTTGAGCAAAATCCTCTTGATGTTCTTGTTCGCAGCCTCCACTACTCTATTCATCTGTTGCCTATACACAGTAGAATTATGGTGCTTGATTTTGAAACTTTCACACGTCGTTCTCATCAAGTCACTATTCAGATTGGCACCATTATCAGCAATGATAGACTCAGGTACCCCAAATCGACAAATAAGATGGTCGCGAACAAAATCTATCACTACCTTTTTTGTGACAGACTTGTGAGAAGTATCTTCAACTCATTTGGTGAAATAGTCAATTGCAACCAAGATGAATCTACGCCCATTAGATATTACAGGCTCGATGAGACCAATTACACCCATTCCCCAAGCTGCAAACGGCCAAGGCGAGCTCATGGAGTGAAGCTCGTTGGGAGGAGCTCGAATCACATTTGTGTGGGTTTGACATCGATGGCACCCTTGCACGTAGTTGATACAATCTGTTTCCATAGTCAACCAGAAGTAGCCGGCTCTCAAAATCTTCTTTGCCAACACGAAACCGTTCATGTGAGGTCCAAAAGTTCCAGCGTGGATCTCCTCAATCAAATTTGTTGCTTCCTTAGCATCCACACATCTTAGCAATCCCAAATCCATGGTCCTTCTATAAGGGATTTCTCCGTTTAGGAAAAACTGGTTGGCTAGCCTTCGAACTGTGCATTTTTTGACACTTGTAGCATGCTCAGGATAACCTCCATTCTTCAGATAACCTTTAATGTAAGCATACCACGGTTCACCGCCTGGTTCTTCCTCAACATTAAAACAATAAGCAGGTTGCTTATGTATGTGAATGGGAATAGGATCAATGTAGTTCTTATCGGGTTCTAGATCATCGAAGACACTGTAGCTAAAGCATCAACAAATTCATTCTATACTCGAGGAACATGCCGGAACCCAATTTTGACAAACCTCTTACATAGTTCTTGCACGCAATACAAATAGGAAAAGATCTTTGGTTTTTCGTGGCCCATTCTCCTCTCACTTGATGCATCAACATATCGGAGTCTCTAATACCAATATGGACTGCACATTCATGTCAACCGCCAGTCGGATACCCAAGATGCAAGCTTCATACTCAGCCATGTTGTTAGTACAAGGAAATCGAAGCTTAGCTAATACAGGGTAATGCTGCCCACTCTCTGATACCAACACAGCTCCAATGCCTACTCCTTTGAAATTGGCTGCTCCGTCGAAGAATAACCTCCAACCATCATATTCTTCGGCAATATCTTCTCCTATGAATGCTACCTCCTCACCGAGAACGTATGTCTTCAGAGGTTCATACTCATCGTCCACATGATTTTCCGCCAGATGATCTGCAAGGGCCTTCCCTTTTACTGCTTTCTGAGTGACATAGACAATGTCAAACTCACTCAACAATATCTTCCATGTAGCCAACTTCCCTATCAGCATGGGATCTATTCTGGAGATCAAGTAGGTTGTGTAAGCGAACAAATAGTGCCTCAATTTGTAAGCAACCTAAGTCAAAGAACAACACGTCCTCTCAAGCAATGTATATCTAGCTTCATACGGTGTGAACTTCTTTCTCAAATAGTATATTGCTTTCTCCTTCCTCCTTGTCTCATCATGTTGCCCCAAAACACAACCAAAGGCGTTTTCTAGCACGGATAGATACAAAAGTAGAGGTCTTCCCTGTTTTGGTGGGACTAAAACTGGAGGCTTTGATAGATAATCCTTGATTCTATCGAAAGCTTGTTGACACTCAAGAGTCCACTCTGTAGCAGCATCTTTTTTCAACAATTTGAAAATAGGCTCGCAAATGACTGTTGACTGAGCAATGAAATGGCTGATGTAGTTGAGTCATCCCAAAAAGCTCATGAATTCCTTCTTTCTCTTTGGTGGAGGGAGATCTTAGATGGCTTTAATCTTAGTTTGATTTAGCTCAGTACCCCGACAACTGACAATAAATCCCAACAATTTTCCCATCGGAACACCAAATGCACACTTTGCCGAATTCAGCTTCAGATTATACTTCTGCAATCTGTTAAAGAACTTTCTAAGGTCGGCCAAATGATCTGAACTTTTATTCGATTTCATAATAACATCATCCAAATAAACCTCAATCTCCTTATGGATCATTTCGTGGAAGATAGTGATCATGGCCCTCATGTAGGTAGCTCCAGCATTTTTCAACCCGAATGGCATCACCTTATAGCAATATACGCCCCATGATGAAAGGAAGGCAGTTTTCTCAACATCCTCATCATGCATTCCGATATTATAATAGGCAGCGAAACAATCCATGAATGACTGTGTCTCATGCTTGGCACAATTATCAATAAGGATGTGGATGTTTGGCAGCGGAAAATCATCTTTAGGGATGGCCTTGTTGAGGACCCTGTAATCCATGCAAACTCTAACCTTTCCGTCCTTCTTCAACACTAGCACGACATTGGCTAACCAGGTTCTACACTCCACTACTTTAAGGATTCTAGCGTCGATCTGCTTAGCCACTTCCTCTTTGATTTACAGACTCATGTCAGGCTTGTACTTCCTCGGCTTTTTCTTGATGGGAGGATATGCTGGATCAGTAGACAACCTATTCTCTACTATGGAAAGGTTGAGTTCGGTCATATCGGCATACGACCAGGCGAAAACGTCCTTAAATTCTTTTGAAAACTCTATGTACTACCCAATCTCATCTTTCAGCAAATGAGTGCTGACTTGGGTCTCTTTAGGCATCTCTACATCTTCCAGGGTTACCACATCGGTCTCTGCCAGATTTTCTTTGGGCTTGTCTTCAAACTCTTCTTCTTCCCTAACAATTTCAGCCAGTACCTCATCCTCTTCGGCTTCTAATGAGTTGCGTAGGTTATGTCGTATAGTTTCATTACAATACATGGCCTTAGATTCAACGTGTTCAATACTAGAAATGCTGAAAACATAAATAAAACAGAATCAAATATATGAAAGGATAATAATTTTATTAATTGAAAAGTTTTTCTCAAAATTTGACATAGTATTCAAAAGAAATTTAATGACTTCGAAAACAAACATTTTATTTTAAAACAATAAAGAAACTGATCCTTTTAGTCTACCCAGATGCCCGACGAGCTCTAGATGGAGTGGCAGTCCAGTTGGCAACTCCTCTTTGAGTTCCAGCTTCCTGTGGTGGGGCCCCTCCTTCTTCCTCATTAATAATGGCATGACAATTGTACTCACTCGGATCTTCCAAGAACAGATTCCTCAAACTAAGAAGCACAGCGTATTCTTCGGCTCGTTTTATATTAAGAAAACCATCATAAACGAAAGTTTGCTGAAGCGAAGGCAGTGGATTTGGAAACAAGAAGCTTCTACTCCCCAAAGGATACTTCTAATTGTTCAGCTCCTCGAAAGTGGGTTGGTACCCCAATATAAAAGTGGTTTTTTGTGTCGCCACATGCAGAGGCTCCACCATCCCTTGCAATCTGACTCCAAGGCCCCTGCCTGGCTCAAAACCTAACCACAGTAGCATACTCAAAATTTTGTTGCTCCACCATCTTCCTTCCTCGATGACACCGACAAGTTCTAGAGTGTGGAAACTCTCCCCATCCAAACTTTCTTTACCTTCAATGACGGGGATAACGGGAGCAGCATAGATAGGACAACTTTCATCCCCGTGGACCATGACCTCTTGGTGATCCCACTCGACCTTCAAGCATTGGTGTAGAGTTGAAGGACCTGCAACATGTATCCATGGACGCCCCAATAGCAGATTGTAGGAAGCTGGGATGTCCATGACTTGGAATGTTATGGTGAATGTGGCAGGGCCAACCAGTACATCCAAATTAATTTCTCCCATGGTGTCCCTTTGTGAACCATCATAAGCTTTGACATTCATCTTCCATGACTTGATTCGGGCAAGATCAACTTCTAGCTGGGTCAAAGTATTCAGGGGGAAAATGTTTAAATCGAAACCCGGGTCAATTAACACCTTTGGTGACGAATTTGTCTGCATGCTGCACTGTAATATGCAATGCTTTGTTATGAGCCACACCTTCCACAAGCAATTCATCTTCGTGGAACGAGATCTTTTGAGCTTCAAATACTTGACCCACTATGTGGGCCACTTCACTGCTGGATATACTCGCAGGAACATATGCCTCACCTAACACATTCATCAAAGATTTTTGGTGTTGTTTGGAGCTTCGCAAAAGGGAAAAAATAGAAATTTGATCCGGGGTCTTGCTCAACTATTCTACCACAGAGTATTCCTTTGCATGCACCTTCTTCCAGATACCATTATTTTCAACCTCCGCCACCGGTTGTTTTCCTTTGCCGGCTCCTTGAGCTAGAGTTTCGGGAGTGTATACCCATCCAAACCGAGTTACCCCTTATGCCGTATCCGCCTCTAGCACTTTTGCTCCTCGTGGAGCACTTTCCTTGTATCTCCAAGGAACCATTTTGTATGAAGTTGGAGCAACTCTTACCACTGTAAATGGAGGCCTTGGGGTAACTACCTCAATCTCGAATGCAGGATGTCTCTGCACTGTCATGGATGGGTCTGAAGATGAACCTTCTTTGTGCTTGATTACCCCAATGGTATTTGATAAATCTTCAAACTCATCACAAGAAATCATATTCACTTGGTGGTTTGGCAGAGGATTACTTGTTCGTTCGGTGCCGGGTCTTTGAGGTGAATGACCTTTGTATCAATTAGTTTTTGTATATTGTCCTTCAGCGACCTGCAGGACTTTGTAGTATGCCCCCTCATGCCCGAATGGTACATACTCACTTTGTTATGGTCATACCATTTAGCTTGGGTATCGACCGGGAGGGCAGGAATAAGTTTAATGTAACCCGCTTCTTTTTGCCTCACATATAATTGATCAATTGGTTCTGCTAACGGGGTATAGGTTTTTGTTGGCCTCCTTTCAAATTGGGCCCTAGGCCTTTGTCTTGATAAGAAAGAAGGCCGTGGGTGAGAAGGTTGGGGATAAGAAGGTTGTGTGCAATAGATGGGATAAGTGGGATCTTGGTAATGTGAAGAAGGGGTTTAGAAATGGGTCGGAGGAGGAGTTTGATATGGTGCTTGGTATGAATGGGGAGTTTGGTATGGTGATGGAGCTTGGTATGGTGAATATGATGGGGGTGGAGTTTGGTAGGGTGGAGTCTGGTAATGTGGGGTTGGAATTTGGTAGTGCGGGAGTGGAGTCTGAGGTCTGTAAACATAATTCTTCAGCCCTAGGACCATCATAACAGTGCCAATTTCTTTCTTCTTATGGCTTTCTAAAGTATCCCTGATAACGCTGAAACCACACCTCTTACTAAAGTGAGAAGGGGACGTTGTCAATAAAGAACCCAACTAGAGGTTGGGGTCGAACCCACAGGGAATAGGGAGAACTGGATTACAACTGGTAATTAAACTTGTGAGGTAGTTACTTCAAAAAGGGGGATTCTGAAAAAATCAATAATAAAAACAAGTATCAAAATTCTGATGTTGAGTTAATATTAAAGGATAACTAGGGTTTGTGTTCCCCATGGGTTCATAATTGCTTTGGGTATATATTCGTGATTATCACCAATACTTACTTATAGAACTGATAACTTAGGTTCATTCAAACGACCGACCAGTCCCTATTGAATGACTATACTCAATCACTCGACCAAGTCTCATGAGCGGTTTCAAACTAGCCTTTATCACTAAGTTCTAGATTTAACTATCCTGCGACCACAACTCACGTTAATACAATGATTCGACCAAAGCAAGTAAAGAATTCGGGCATGTCGTAACGTTGCACACTGTTAAGAAACATTTAAGCATGAACAAAATACAATATAAGTATTTGTATTGGTTTTAAAATCACTTTATGTAACCCTAGCTTGTTAATCCACCATGGTTCTCACAACCCTAGCTATGGAGGTTTTAGCCTCTCATAGTTGTAAGGTTGTAAATTACATTCATGATTAAGAACATAAATCAATACTTACAAGAATGAATGATAAAAACACTTCTTTTAATAACTCAACAAAATCTTCAAGAAAAAGTAGCAAGAACAATAAAAATTCAAGAAAAGATTGATCACAAGTTGAATCAACTCAATTCTCCTACAAATCTCTTCTCTCCTTGTCTTTTCGTGTCTTTCCTACTTGTATACAATTGTCCATAGAAAAATAAAACCTAAAACGTATTTATACAGACATAAGAATCCTTTTTCTTGGATAACTGGAAGAATTTCCATATCTGGTGCCGCAGTCGTCACAAGTCATATTACAATCCATTGAAGCATCTTACGACTCATAGCCTCCTATTGTACCTTGCATTGTTGGCTGAATTTTTGCTAAGTGTTGGATCCTGGTATGATTCATACCTCCATCATACGACCGTACTGAGCTCCCATGGTTTGATTCTGAAACTTTGGAATTCTTTTGAAATTCATCACGACCGTCATGGTACGACTCGTACCTTCTTCCCATGGGTCGTATTGTCTTTCTGTAGCAGGAGTTAGCACCTTATGCAAATTTTCTGGATCTTGTGATGATTTCATTACCACGACTCGTACCAGATTGGTACTACCCGTACATTGTACCTCTTCAACTTAGTCTTCTGCAGCTTTTCACGACCATTGGTACGACTCGTAGATCCTTCCTACGGCTCGTACTGTGGTATGAAATCTGAGCATATTTTGCATCTTTCAGGCTTTCTTTTGCAATTTTTAGATCCAACACTAATTTATCCTACGACCAAAGGAAAAGTTCCTTATATCCACATAAACACACCTAAGTCCATGCTATTTTCTTAGTTTTGAGCATTGAAAGTGCTGTAAATCCACAACACATCAACACCCTCAACTTAAGACTTTTGCATGTCCTCAGGCAAAGAAAAAAACTTAAACATTAAGCTCAACTAAAAAATAGACTTAAGATACTGTAGCCAATACTCAAACAAACTTGCACTTTCTATACAAACTCTATTGACCCTTTCTCATGGAACAACATCAGCTAATGTATTACAAGAAACCTCAAAGCATCGTAAATAGGGACCAAAACATGTTATTCATCTGTCAACAGACAATCAGGTCATCACCAATGTTTTCCACACAGATCAATGGTAAAAAAAAACATAATCCATGTATCCTCACACAAATGAAGTTCCCACTCAGATATGAGATGTCAAATATGATATACGACTAAACAAGTAAGACACTCACTCTCACAAAGAAATTACAAGTATTATGTGTCAGATACCATAGGCTTGCCCTTATTTTCTCTACTATGGTTTATCAGATGGTCGAGTTAGGATCACTATAGGACTTGATATCACTTGTAATGTAGGCTCAGGGCTGGACATGGTAAAGATGGAAGATTTTATAAGTGACTATTCCTTACTTGGCACTACATACATTGGCTACACCATTCACCTATTTCACCCTTTTATTCTTTCATTCCCTTTTCTTTCCTTTCTCCCCTTTTTATACATATTTGCATGGGTGTGGTGAGTTTTCAACTTTTTTCAGCATTTTTGAATTTCCTTTGGCTTTCTTTTTCAAGATTTTCAGCATTTTTCATCTCTTCTTTTCATCATCTCACCATATTCATTCTTAACCATTACTTTTTTTCTTTTCTTTTTTTCCTTTATTCCGCTCCCACCATTTACACACCCCTACTCTAGCCACCCTCAACTTAAGAATTTTGCTTATGTTGAGGTTCACAATATTCAAGGAAGGACCAGGACCAAAATAGGTTTATTGCAAAAAAAAAGGGTACGGTTAATCAGTAAATCAAAGAAATCATGGTCTATTAAGGCTCAAACTCGGGATCAAGGGATTCATGCAACTTTTGGTAGGGTAATATAGGCTAAAATTGAGCAAAACAAAAAAATGGTCTATGATCATATACTAATCAACCATTCTTAGCCTATGCAAAGACCAACCAGGTAAGTTCTAGATCTACAACATAATATCAAACAGACTACTATACCTCACTCACACATGATACATGAACTATTATCACCTCATCTGTCTGGTTTATACATGACTTAACAAAACTACTCATGTTGACAAACTAAATGACATCAAAAAATCCACAACAGTCATGTTGTCACAGATACATAGCTAATGCATCAAAATTTTTTAAACAGGGTCAAAAAATTTTCAAAAACCAAAACTAGTGCATTTTTGTTGGCTGAGTACTCCTAAGCTACTTTCTAATTTAAAAAAATCACAAACTAAAAAATAAAAATCCTACACATGCCGGTTCTACTAGATAGCATGCCTGAAGGAAAAGAAACACGGCAAGAAAAAACCTCAAACGAACCAAAAATCACAAGTACACCCTCTCCCCTTTTTGAAAAGTAAGCTTCGTCCCTGAAGCATCATTTAGAAGAACAAAAGGAAGAGAACATACCTGTGGCACACTAGTCGCTCATGTCATCTCGCTGAGGTGGTACCTCCGCTGTAGTAGTGGCGCTAGCGGTGGCCGTCGCGCTCAATTGTGTGTCAATAGGGGGAGTGGTCCCCCCCCAGTATTTGTTGCCTCTTGGACGACCTCTGAAATTGTCGGGGTTGAATGTGTCTCTCCGGAAGGTTCATGGCCACGGGAAAGCTCGGGCTGAGGTATGGTGGAGCTGCCTGCTCCTCTAGCTCTCTCATATAGCTCAGAAATATGTGTGTCATGAGTCAGCATGCTCTCTGCTCTAGCCCACTTGTGCTCTTTTCTTTCCTTCTTTCTCTTCTTTCTCAAACTTTCCTCGCTAGCATCCTCAGAAGCTCTCTTCTTACCTTTATCAACAATTGTGGTCGGCTCCCAATATGCCGCCAAATCAATGTCCTCATCAAGCTCGACATCTAGGTTCGGAAGAGTGGGATCTACTTAAACTGTTGGTTGTCGTGATAACAACTCAACTACTTGGCTCCGAAGAGCCCCAAACTCCGTACGGATACTGCTAGTAACTGTCTTCTCTACAATCCTCACATTGAATCGGCTGTCAAAACTATCTAGGTGAGCATGTAGAGCTTGAGTTGCTACCTCTATCTCTGACTTGACCCATGGTTTTACATTGTCCATCATCGCCTGAATCTTTCGCTCTGCCATGGTCAATCATTTTGCTAGCTTTTGGAGGAAATCCTATGGTACCAAAGTATATCCTGCTGGTGTTTGGGCCTGCATGCTGGGCAGTGGTGCAGCTAAGGTGTTAGGAGCTGACTCAGAATGACCGGCATATGTAGCCGATGTATCGCTTTGCTCATGTGTAATGGGGACATTCACCTGTGCGTCCCGTACTGGCTGGGTTGCTAGGATAGCTGTGGGAATTTCGGATCTGCTTACTGGGTTCATTTCATCCCGGATAAGGCCTATATCTGCAATCTTTTGGCCTCTAATCAACTGCTTATCACCTCGTGGAACTTCTTCCTCCATACATAATATGAAAACAAGACTCAGGAATGGGATAGTAATACTTACTCCAACCGCCCGGTCTCGTATCTCATCTACTATGATCCTCGGAATATTGATGGGGTAACGAGACATGAGGCATGCAACCAAATCCGCTCTATCAACACTCAGTGTGTTGTCGTTGACCGTAGGTGCTAACCGATGGCACACTAGTGTCCAACAGGCTTTTACAATGAAGTTCAGTGAATTCTTGGTTACCTGCTTTCCATCTGTAATCCATTCAGCTTCATCTTTGTTCTCAGCAATCACCCCTGCTAGTCATTGCAGCTGCCTCTGTCGCTCCACCATAGCCAGGGATCTAATCTGCTTAATTGCCTCCACCATGTAATCGTACTCTTGCATCGTCTTTGTAGGCACAAATTGTGGTCCGTACAACATTTGAGTGATGGTCTGCTCAGATATATCAACCTCTCGACCTCGGACCATGACACTCTCCAGACGAGGCTGATCTTTTACCTTCTTCCCTTCTCTTTCCTTCACCTCCATGGTGGCCAACTAGTTGGCATAAAACTCCCGGACTATCTCTTTTGTGTACTGTGATGGAGTCTTGGCCATCCACTCAAAACCATAGAAGCTAAAAATATGCTTCATCTTCTCAACTTCATTCAGTGTGGTTGTGAGGATCCGTGACTCTTCTTGGATGCTCCTCCGGGGCTTGTTCTTGGAAGTGAGAGAGATGCCTTGCTCATAGATTTCTTTGGCACCTGGCACTCTCCACCGAATTATACGGCTTGCTCTGGGTGGGGTCTGCTCTTATGCAACATCAGGATCCTCCTCCTCTGACTCATCACTACCGCTTGCGTCTCCACTTTGGGTCTCCCCTGACCTTTCTTCAGCATTGGAGTCGCTACCTGACTTTTGTTGTTCTTCTCTAACTCCCTCCTCAGACTGGGGAGCTTGAGCGGATGTGGCAGTGGTTGCTTCAGCTTGGGCCTTTGCTTTTTCCCTAGTGGTTCGTGTTCCATCAGTGTCTGAAGTTTCTACTTGGTACTCTTCAATCGAACCACTAGGTGAGTCTCCTGCTTTGTTAGACTCCGACTCCGTTGTTTCATCAATTAGTGTCCATCGGGATTTTGTTGTCTGCCCTGCGTTTGTATGTCATTGTACCTGTAGAGGAATAAGTTAGCATTCCGTTTTTAACAAAAAAGAATTAGAAAGGAGATATTCTGAATTTCATCATGGGTCATCACTACGGGTCGTACCATGAAGGTACGACTCATGAGAAATACCAGAGTTCCAATATTTTTCGGTATGACTCGTACTATAAAGGTACGATCCGTACTACGAGTCGTCTGATGAAGTCCTACATTGCTATTTTTTTGAATTTTTCCACAACTCATGGTACGACCCGTAGATCGATTCCACGAGTCGTAGGAAGGACATTTTTCTACGACCATGTTCAGTTTGGTGGTACAAGTGCTCGGTACGACTCGTAGCGGCAACCTACGGTCCGTACTGTGCCTCATACCACTTCAAAATTTTCTTTCCTCAGTTTGCAAGGGTTCTTTTTCAATTTTCAGGGTACTCATATTTCCCCTAGGTCTAGGCACATCATTGACTCACTTTAACCCAAGCCCAATCATCCCCTTTTTGACCTACTACCTGTAACTCATTAAGTTTCAAAACCTTAGTTCATCAAGAATTTAGCATTTCTTTAGTCTAAGAAGCACATTATACAACACCCTGATTATTGTCTATTTTCAAAATCAAGTTTCGAGCCTAGTGACTGACTTACAGGGGTTTTGACACCATCAATCTCATTATGCGACTCTTAGAAATGTTTAACACAAAAAACTTACTTGATTTATGCTTCATCGATTGTGAATGACCGAATAGGGTTTTAAGAGCTTGGGTCGAGCAAGATTTTGGGTTGATTTTTTTCAGTGGTGTTGAGTTACGTGTAGGAGAAGTGGGTATGAGTTATTATTTTGAGTGTTTAAATGTGAGAAAGGGTGTTTATGCGGTTTAAATAGGTGAGGGAAATTTTTTTAAAAATTTAGGCTGAGTCGGGTAAGATTGCCAGTTTTAACCCATCACGACTCGTACAACGAGTCGTAGGAAGTATCTACAGCTCATCCCTTGGACTCGTATGCAACCCTTTCTAAAGTAAATTTACCTGGTGACCTACGAATGCATCCTATGACTTGTACCATCAAGGTACGGTCCGTAGGGTGAATCGTAGGTCGGAGCTTGGGGTTATTTTTTCTGAACCTCACCAGGAATGCTGCTACAGCCCATAGGATCTCATCACGGGTCGTACTGAGAGCCATAGCAGCTGATGTTTCAGACTCCTGTTTTCAATTTTCCCTGTATACTGAGCACACGTTAGTTCAATAAATTGGGTTGCCTCCCAAAAAGCGCCTGATTTAACATTGCGGCACAATGCAAATCTCTTGACTACTCAGAATTTGTCAAGTGATTCATACTCATCCTCCAGTGCTAAGATCACACTAAATTCCTTGGGTTGCTTCATTGTCTTGCAGATGTCGAATGTGACCTCTTCTTTGATTCAGCCTAAACTTCAACAGGCCAGCTTCTACATCTACTAGAGCCCTTTGGGTTGCAAGGAACGGTCACCCCAAAATGATGGGGACCTCATAATCAACCTCACAATCCAAAATCAGGAAGTCTGCTGGGAATATAAATTTATCTACCTTGACAAGCACATCGATCAGGATGCCCACCGGCTTCTTAACTATTCTGTCGGCCATCAGTAGCCGCATGTTGGTCGGTGTGGGGCTCCCAATCCTAATTTTTTGAACACAGGAAAGGGGATCAAATTTATGCTAGCTCCCAGATCAGAGAGTGCCCTTGCGAACTCGACATTGTCAATCATACATGGTATAGTGAAGGCACTTGGGTCTTCCTTTTTCTGTTCTAGGACCCTTGTAGCTATGGCACTGCAGTGATGCACATTGTCAACAGGCTCATAGCTCACATATCTCTTCTTCGTCACCAGGTCCTTCATAGACTTTGCATATCCTGGCATCTGCTCTAACGCTTTGACCAATGGTATGTTCACAGACAGTTGCTTAAGCATTAAAAGGAATTTCTGGAACTTACCATTCTCCACCTTCTTCTCATCCTTTTGGGAAATAGTGGTGGTGGTCGTGGGATAGATTTATGCACTTGCGTTGCCCCTTGATCCATGTCAGGTTCCTTCTCACCTCTCGGGGCCTCTTGCAACTCACTAGTCTCTCTCTCAACACTTGTATCATCATCCTCCATTATGCTCTCTTTCTTTTGCTCAACTTCAACTAGAAATGGGGGGTCAACTATGGTCTTACCACTCCTAGTCATCACCGCCATACAATGTGCATTGTTCTTTGGATTTTGGACAGTGTTTCTAGGTAGTGTACCCTTTTTTCTAGGGATCATTGATGCTGACAGTTGTCCAAGTTGATGTTCAATCTGCTTGATGGCGGTAGCATGAGATTCCACTTTCTGACCCATACTTGACAAGTCACCTCGGATTTCCTTCAGCTGATCATCAGTGGACCTTACCTTCTTCAACATCTCGGCCATCATGCTTTCCAACTTTAATTGCCCAGCCTCCCCTTCTCATGCATTGGGAGGCACATAGAATCCAGCCCAGTCATTGTGGTATCCATCATTTTGCCTCCAATCTCCTTCGTGCTCACGACCTCGGCTCCTATCTCTGAACCCGTTTATGTTGTAGTTGTCTTATTCTGGTTCCGACCTTAATTTCTAGAAGCTTGGCGCTAATTGTATTTCCCAAATGCTTGGGCGTTTGTTCGGAAACCTGCCACCTGGCTATCCAAGAAGTTGTCCTCCTCCTCAAAGTTAAAGTGATCACCTTCTTGCTCCCTTCCTTGAGTACCCACTGCATTGACCTGTTTGTCCACGGCTCCCATAATATGCTTTGTCAGCAAGTCCAATATGTGCGCATATGAGCCAACTCTTGGTCTCACTCTTCTTCTTTTCTTCGTTGGTCTGCAGTCAAACCAATAACATATGTGCCTTCCTTGTTTGCCAGGCCCTGTTTGTCTTAGTCACCCTGTCAAGAATGGTGGCAACTTGCTTCCAGGTGTGACTCATCAATGCTCCTCTAGCCACCGTGTCTGCTACAGCTTTGGTGCTATTGTTCAGAGACTTGTAAAAAATTTCCAACAAACTATCATCTGAGATTTTTTGGTTAGGGCACTTTGTCAACTTCTTTTTGAATCTCAACCAAGTTTCATGAAGTGCCTCATTTTTAATCTGTCGAAAATTATAGATCTCATCCTTTAGCTGTAATATCCTGGATGGGGGAAAGAATCTCTCCAAAATGGCCTGTTTGAGCTCCCTCCAGTTGGTTATGGAGTTGTTGGGCAACTCCGATAACCACAAAGTAGCTTCCCCAGATAGAGAAAAAATGAAGAGTCTGATCTGTATTGCATCCTGTCTTACTCCGAGGAATCTATATGCCTTGCATATTCCTCCGAAGTTCATTAAGTGCAGGTTGGCGTCATCCGCTGCGTGTCCACTGAACACCCCTTTTATGTTTAGCAACTGAATCATGGTGCTCGTAATGTCAAATTTGGCCCCAACGGGCAGTGGTGGGACAATTGCTCCAGTTGAACCGACTTCATCAATGTATGGGTCATCATCATCAAAGAACTAAGGGGAAAATCTATCGTTATACCCCGGGAACCCAAGGATCAGGCCCGGGAGTCAAACGGGGAAAATCTGGAAAATGTTGCAGCAGTGCAGGACAAGTCGTTAGGCAACTCATGAGGAGACCCCACGAGTCGTCAGGTAACTCGTGGGAAGGTTGGACTGAGCTGAGGAGTTGAGGTTCCCATGGGGGTGGGAACGACTAGTGGTCAGCTACCACGAGTCGTCAGGTCCACTGTGGGGTAAGGTTGAAGATTCAATTACAGTGTACTTGATGGAAAGTGACCACGACTCGGGGTCACTTGTGACGAGTCGTTAAGTCACCCGTTACCAGCCCATTCGACCTGGTATCCAGTGTACTTGACGGGCGACCCAACGAGTCATTTCCCGTCCTGACGAGTCTTCAGGTCACCCGTTAGGGTCACCTGGCACTTATTTCTTGTGAATTAGTAAGGGCCTTCTCGTAATTTCCTACACTCCTAAGACCTAAACTACATCGTTTTAAGGTCAGGACAGGGTCTTTTAAGGGGAAATTATTCATGATAAACCTCATTTAAAGCATGTAAGAGTAGAGAGGAAAGAGGAAAGGGATTCAAGTGGTCTTCTTCAAATTCTCCAAGTTTCCATCTAGGGCTTTTCAAGGGAGTTAAGAACCAAGTAATTCCAGGTATGTGGGGTTTTGAATGGGTGGTTTAGTCCCTACCCATGCCCAATTTCTCCCTAATTCTATGTTAAGTTACCAATTCTTGATGGGTCATAACCCAAATGCATGTTTCCTCAAAAATCGATATGAGCTTGTTGTGGCATGTCCAAAATCATGAGTTTCGAATTATTGGGTTGTTTTCACTTGTTTTATTCAATATTGGGTGGTTTAATCTCTCAAAGCATATGTGCCCAAATCATGAGGATTTATGGTGATTTCTCAAGCATGATATAAACTTTTGTATTTAAGCATGTTTTCCATTACTCATGTTATTATTATCATGTTTCCTATAAATTTAAGCATTTCAAGTATGATTGAAATTATGGGCAATTCCCATATGTCGCTTATGATTTATGAAATATGATTTTGGCCGATCCACGGGTCCAATTCTATGGCTAGTATTATGAATTCTCAAGCATGTTATGATTATCACGATTTAACTAGCCATGCATGTCATGTATGAATTTCTATGAGCACAGTGCATGTTTTGGGAGTAGTACTTAACACCGAGTAGGTTTGGGGCCTAGGTTACGCCCCAAATCTCAGAATTACATACCATTGTAGGTCATGTTTAAGACCTCCTCAGTAACCTTCCCCTATGCCCTATGGGGCCTTCATGAGTGATATCACGCCTTTCATGGTTCATACCCTTGGCAAGGTATGAACAGCCTCCCAACTAGGCTTACAGGTCGGGCTCCATGTGTTCTCATGTGGGGTATGTCGATTATAGAAATCTCCTACTATTTGTCATTGTTTTAATGCATGTATTATTATGTTCTTTTGGCTCAAGTTATGTTTTATGAAATTTTCTTCTCTCATGTTATGAATATGACAGGTTTACGAATATTTTGGAAATCTTGAGCCTTACGATATACTTATGATTTCAGTCTTTATGATCATGATGTCCCCACTCCTATAACTTTTATGTTTTAAGTATTGTCTTGCATACCTCGCATACTCAGTACACTACAAGTACTGACCCGCATATTTTCTATGCTGTACCATTTTATGATACATGATCCGGTTCGCAGGTTCAACATCGCTGTTAGCTTGCTCTCAGTTATGCTCTCAGTTCTCAATGGTGAATCCTCATGATTCGGGGGCTTCATGTTTAGATTTTTGTCTGTCTTTTAGTTTTCAGAGTGTTGGGGTTAGTTGGGGTCTTGTCCCTTCAACCCATCTATTATGATTAGAGCCTTTTAGACCTATTTGTAGTATTCATCTATTTATGCTTGGATCATGTACTATTGTTTCTTATATTTGATGTCACGGTTTTATTTAGTTCATGATTATTAAGCTAATTCTTCTGCCTTATGTGAATGGTTTAGTTATATGCTCATGCCATGGATTGACTTGGGGTTCCTCGGGGCTCCTTGTCCCATGTCTACGATACGGGTGTACTCTCGGGTTGTGACATCTATGAGCTCTGTTGCCCCTCCCCTGTCGACCAACATTCACCACCTTATCTCTTTCATCTTCCATATGTTGTAGTGCAGCTTGCCGAGCTAGCTCGGCTTGCCTAGATTCTTCAGCTATGCGGGCTTCTCTTCGCTCGTGGTTCTCCATTCTATGCAGTGCTCTTTCGATTTCTAGATTTAGCGGAACAAAGGGATCTCCTCTACTCCGAGTGCTTGGAATTCATCGGAGAACAGCCTGTGGGTATCAAAAATACAAAAATAAACGTAATTAAGGAAATAACTACCAAAATATTAATTAGAACCTAGTTTCAGCCGTATTCCCTGGAATCGACGCTACTTTTTGATAACGCTCAAACCACACCTCTTACTGAAGTGAGAAGCAGATGTTGTCAATAAAGAACCCAACTAGAGGTTGGGGTCGAACCCACAGAAAATAGGGAGAATTGGATTATAGCCGGTAATTGAACTTTTGAGGTAGTTACTTCAAAAAGGGGGATTCTGAAAAAAATCAATAATAAAAACAAGTATCAAAATTCTGATGTTGAGTCAATATTAAAGGATAACTAGGATTTGTGTTTCCCATGAGTTCATAACTGCTTTGGGTATACACTCATGATTATCACCAATACTTACTTATAGAACTGATAACTTAGGTTCATTCAAATGACCGACTATTCCTTATTGAATGACTATACTCAATCACTCGACCAAGTCTCATGAGCGGTTTCAAATTATCCATTATCACTAAGTTCCAGATTTAACTATCCTACGACCACAACTCAAGTTAATACAATGATTATCACAATCAAGGCTCTGTTGTAATTCTCTTTTCCTAATCTCTACCTCTTCGACCAAAGCAAGTAAAGAATTCGGGCATGTCCTAACGTTGTGTACCGTTAAAAAACATTTAAGTATGAAGAGAATACAATATAAGTATTTGTATTGGTTTTAAACTAACTTTGTGTAACCCTAGCTCATTAATCCATCATGGTTCCCACAATCCTAGCTATGGAGGTTTTAGCCTCTCATAGTTGTAAGGTTGTAAACTGCATTCATGATTAAGAAAATACATCAATACTTACAAGAATGAATGAGAAAAACACTTTCTTTAATTATTCAGCAAAATCTTCAAGAACAAGTAGCAAGAACAAGATAGATTCATGAAAAGGTTGATCACAAGTTGAATCAACTCAATTCTCCTACAAATCTCTTCTCTCCTTGTCTTTTCGTGTCTTTCCTACTTATCTACGATTGTCTACAGAAAAATAAAACCTAAAACGTATTTATACAGATACAAGAATCCTTTTCCTAGGCTAAGTATATCAATTTTCATATCTGGTGCCGCAGTTATCACGAGTCATGTTACCATCCATAGCAGCATCCTATGACTCGTAGCCTCTTGTTGTACCTTGCATTGTTGGCTGAATTTTTGATAAGTGTTGGATCCTAGTACGGTTCGTACCTCTATCATTTGATCCGTACTGAGCTCCCACGGTTTGACTCTGAAACTTTGGAATTCTTCTGAAATTCATCACAACCATCATGGTACGACTCGTACCTTCTTCCCACGGGTCATATTGTCTTTCCGTAGCAGGAGTCAGCAGCTTATGCAAATTTTCTGGATCTTGTCATGATTTCATCACAACGACTCATACCAGCTTGGTATGACCCATAACAAAACTCGTATATTTCATCTCTTCACTTAGCCTTCTGCAGCTTTTCACGACCATCAGTACGACTTGTAGGTCCTTCCTACGGCTCGTACTGTGGTCTGTAATTTAAGCATATTTTGTATCTTTCAGGCTTTCTTTTGAACTTTTTAGATCCAATACTAATTTATCCTACAACCAAAGGAAAAGTGCCTTATATCTACATAAACACACCTAAGTCCATGCTATTTTCTTAGTTTTGAGCGTCGAAAGTGCTGTAAATCTATAACACATCAAGCCCCGGACTGCAAGGCTTTGTTAGCAGCTTGCAATGCATTCAAGTTGATAATGATACCATCCTTGATACCGTCTTCAATCTTCTCGCCCAACTTGATGATCTATGCAAAACTTTTCTCACTAACTAACATCAATCTGTCATAAACTTGCGGATCCATAGTCCACATGAAAATATCTTTCATATGTACCTCCTCCATTGGGGTCCTACTCTGGTGGCCTCGGTCCTCCAACGAGTCAGAAATTCTCTAAAAGTTTCAGTGGGCTTCCTCTTCAGGTTTTGGATGTAATGCAAATCAGATGCATTTTCTGTATTGAACCCAAAACACTCCACAAAGGCTGCTGCCATCTCTACCCAGGTAAACCACTTCTTCAGATTTTGCTCCACGTACCAGCTAAGAGCATCACCGGTCAAACTTCGCATGAATAATTTCATCCTTATCTTCTCATTTCATCCCACTCCTACCAGCTTGTCACAATACTATCTCAGGTGGGCCCTTGGATCACTGGTCCTAGTAAACAGTTCGAATTTGGGAGGTTTGTACCCCTATGGTAGCTCGACATTAGGGGTGTATGCACAGGTCTTCATAATCTAGACCCATTATTCCCTTGTTGCCTTCAACACTTTACAATCTACTATTCATCTTTTTTAACTCTTCTGCGAGAGTCTAAATCAGCCTATCCTTCTCTGAAGGCTCAGATTCCTCCAGGCAGTGAGTCACAGGTGATGTCTCCACATAAATTGGGTTGACATGGGTGTGGGCATAAGTTGCATTTATATTGGCTGGGGATGGTATTTCTTGGGCTGGTGATGGATAATGGGAGGTAATGGGAGCTGGTGGGTTTGGATATGTGTATGGCGGGTATTGGTAATATTGGAGTGTGGTATCTTGTGATGGAGTTGTGGGTTGTGATGACATAAGGAGGCTGCCCAGTGCTTTTGAGGTTGAGGAGTCATCTTGGACCCCGAATGATGTTGTCGGGTTGTTTAAACTGCGGACTTATGCTAACTCCTCTTAAAGCTCAAAGATTTTTTTCTCGAGCCTCATTATCACCTTGTTATAACCTGGAGGGCAGATCCCTTCTGAATTCTCTCTTTTATCCCTAGATGTACCATTACCACTCTTCTCTATGGTGTTGTTGTGCTCATCCATCTTGTTCTTCCCTTTGTTGCTGCAGCTAGGAACAGGAGGAGGAGAAGGAGGAGCCCCTTTGGACCTTGTGTAATAGGCCAGATTTGCACAGATCAACCTTTGGGAAAGGGGAAAAATAAAACAAGCAACAAACAAAGCCAAAGTTAGTAAAAGAGGTTAGAAATCATGCTGCTTAAAGTAAAGATCAAATAAATAATAAACACGTTGACGGATTTCCTAGTTTTGGAGCCTATTTTATGCCAGAGGTAGGCAAACGAGTTTGAGAGAGAAACATGCCATTAAGTATTGTCATTTTTCTCCCAAAATAAACCCCAAAAGGAAATGAAACTTTATTAAAATTGTTGCAAATACAATAAAATAACTAAAGAAAAGAGAATTAAACTAAATCTTAAAAACTTCTTCGTCGGGGTCTGCTTTCTTTGGGTCTTCTAGAACTTTATCAAAACGATGTCGACTGGACAGGAGATAAGCTAGTGCTCGATTGTTGCCCAATGTCCTCTCACTCAGATATTCTCCCCCCCCGTTTGCTATATTCATCGCGCAACTCTTGTATCCTTTCTTCTAAACCCATGGCACAGTTTCTCCAATGTTGCAGTTCTTTACCCAATTCAGCTATTTCTTTGGCATTGTCTTAATGCAATTGCCGGTGGACAGTATCAGAATCTTGAACCTTTCTTTTGAGATGCCAGTTTAGAGTCTGTGCTTGGGCTCCCTTATCCTCCACATGCTTGCCTCGTTTAACACTTGATATTGCAGTACCAACCCAGTCGTCATGTAGCCACTCAATGTATCCGGTTATGTAGCCAGCCTGATATCAATCTGCCTCTATGCTCTTTTCATCGTGGTAGATCTTTTGTTCCACGCCTTTGCAATATCCAGAGCATGCAGAACAAAATTGTCCTTGTAATCCACTTGGTATGCATCCATGTCGGCAACCCTGGGTATTATTTGCATTCTTCCAGCCTGACGCTTTGGAGAGTATGGTCGAAGACCTCAGAGTCCTATTAAGACCAAATAATACCGAGACTTGGTATATACCACGAAGTTAGATCTCGTAAACCAATCAAACATCCATTGCACAGAGTCTTCTATCAAATTACTCAACATTTGACCCCGTTTTCCCACCTCATTAGGCCTTTTTATTGGCTTAACACCCATAATGACCCTATAATGATGGGTGGCAATGTGATCGGTTTATGTAGGTCGAGGCATGGTTGGATTTCTATGCACCTTTTGAAGATGTTCAATAAGCCAAAGTTGAAGCAGCAGATTACATCCTCCAAAATGCTTGAACCCATTTTTGCATTTTCCCAAGGCTCGAGGTGTCAGCCACAATCATTGGGACAATTGTACAAGGTCCTTTGTCAACACCTTTGCATAAGGCATGAGCGACTGAAATAAGGCGGATATCGATGTCTTCCTCGACACCTTGTGGGAAGACCACCATCCCTAGAAAATAAACAATAAATGCAAATACTCTCTTGCTGATCCACGAACTCGGATTGGGACTCTCTATTTCGTAGATCTCGCGAGACGAATTATGACCAAACCTGTTGAGAAGATAAGTTTCCGGCATCTTCCCTTTATTACATAGAACACCATGTTGCTACCTTGCAACCTCAACTTGTCATGCACATCTTCTAAGGTGACATGTTTTGGTATAATCATTTCAGCCTTTTCCCATTTCCTATTTCTCCATAACAGGCTCACGTTTTCTATATACCCTCTAATTTCTTCAAATAATGGAGTCATTTCAACGTCACCAAATCTGAAAACAACCCTTTTCTCATCCCAAAAAATGGTGGCTGCTTCGATAAGTTCTCGACATGGAGTAACTTGCATGAGAGAAGGTAAGTGCTCCAACACTTTCCTCACCTCATTTTGGCTGTATTCTCCTAAATCAACACCATGATTTCATTCCCACGGGCACGCACCAAACCATGCTAAACCTTGAATAGAAGGTAGGGAAGCTCATTGTACCTGCATTACAAAGAAGGTTAAACTGACTTACCCACCCTGGAGCAAAATGACATTACTTAAACATATTCTCTCTCAAAATGCACATAATTTATGGATTATCTTCCTTGAGATTTTAAAATCCCTTAAGACTCAGGGCAGGGTTTCCTTATTAATCTTGATGTGTCATGGACGTCGTGATTTTCTAAGTTAAATATGATGTGTATACCTTCCTAAAGGTGTACACGGTCAAGTTCTATGAACAAGAGTGGCTATGACACGATTTCCTCAAGTGGACAACTTGAGAGTGAGGAAGCTTATGACCGTCGACGTACCGCTGATCGATCAAATCATAAGGCATTCCTTGGAGGGTGTTTTAATAGTGAACGAACGTGAAACCATGCAACCGTTGTCAAGTGTGTAATATTGAGAAATTCCCAAGTGGGGGAAAGTATGAATGGTATGACAGTTTATACAATAAAATACAACAGTTTATAAATAATTATTGCATATTACAAGTCATAAAGGGAATAATAAACAATGAAATGAAAAATGAAGACGGAAAATGTTAGTAACTTCATGGTAAAAACATAACAGATAAAGGGAAAGGATTGAAACCTGACAGTTAGCAAATTAAGAAAAAAAGGATTTTTTTTAAATTAAAACTCAAAATAAAGCCCCACATAAAAAGAACACGTTGTGGTTAAAGCCTAAAATTTCTAGAATAGTCGGCATGCTGTCGTGCCCCATTTTTCTCGCGAAAAGTGAGACTCGACATGTGACAACTCTTGAAGGATTATTTGAAGAGAAGAGTCGCTACCTGATGATTTTGAGGCGCGTTAGGGCGCCATTCTGTGCTTCAAGTCTATTTAAATTAGCCTATGTCACCAGGTTCGGGCAAGGGATTAAATTACCTCAAAAAGAAGGTGTTAGGCACCTTTTGAGGTCCACAAATGTGATTCCCGACATCCATTAATATCTGGGAAATTAACTAGTGAGAAAATGAGGATTTATTTTAACCTATGTTATTTAAATTTAAACTAGATTGATGAAAAATAAATAAATAAATAAATAAGTAAATAAATTTTAAAAAAAACTTAGAGACAAGTGAGAAGAAAGAAATTGATACAGAATGCATTTAAAGATTATTATTTTTTTGTTGCAATATACAATTTAATAGTACAAAGAAAGATAATTTAGTGCATACAGAATAATTAATAAAAACGCATAAAAGGACAACCAAATAGAGAAATATTTAAAATATGAGGCCGAACCTCGAAGAGGCGCCTACATATCCCTAGAGGGAATCAGGCCAGACGTAGTTCTGCGATTAAAGGAGGGATTAAAATTAAAGGAGGGGTTATTTTAACCTAATGTGATCACCCCGTGCAACTTAAATAATACTTCACAATGAGTTATATTGCACGTATTATTCAGCGAGAACGGACTATCATTTTTCGTCTACTCACCTAATTAATAAATTATTAACCCTAAAGCATTTCTAGGCGAATAGACTAATGCCCTAAACGTTTGCCTACCCATCCCAAACTTAATGTCCAAGAGGCATTGGACCACTATTTGGATTTGGGGTCTAAAATTCTTTGGGCTATTTAAAGGCGACTAACTTTAAACAAACAAATAATAACTTAAAAGTAGATAGCTCAAAAAGGTTTCATGAAGCCTCGAATCCTATGAGCATGATATCTAAAAAAGTGAAGAGATTTAATGTATTGCAGATCGTATGATCATGATTGCCAATGCATAAATACCAGATTTGAATCTTCAGCACATAATGCAACACTGTAACAGAAGATGCATGATTTAAATAAGTCATTGCATGATTCTATAGGCCCGAGTTTTAAGATGCATGGACGGACCCTAAAAGCATGATTTTCAGTTACCTATTAGAGCACATTATTATTTTTCATACAATTAAATATTGTAGATAGAATATCTAAGGTTAAGAACTCATACTCCAAATAGATTGACTCCAAAACATGGACTAACCATAGATTGATTTGAGATGACATCACATGTCATTGTAAAGCAATTTCTTAGCAAGATGACTGTTGACATAAACATATAGAAAATCAGTGACAAACTAATAGAAAAATTATATTTTATATATGCCGATTTTACCATTCAGATGGTTATCATATTAATATAATATCTAGTATTTATTCTTAAGAAAAATGATTTCTTCATAAAGATAACTATATGCATTTTCAGTAAGCGCAGTTTCAAATGAAATTAAATATAAATCTTATAGGCATAATATCTATCGTCATATATGTTATTGAATAAATTGAATTCCTACGGACATGATTTCTATTGCGTCAATCCTATAGACATGCTTTCTATGCGAAGTTGACATTTAAAAAATATCAGTAAAGGAAGGTAAAATCCCTGCCCCCATAGAACCCCTTTTCACTATTATTGCGTTTTTAAAGTTATTACAAATTGAAAAAGACAATAAAATAACAAATTAATACAACATAATATACAGGAAATACTGATTTAAGAAATTAAAAATCCCTCTTGACCCGAGCGGCTCTTCATCCAAATTAGAGTAACTTATTAAGCAAGAAGTAACACAACAAATACACACGTACAAACATGTATTTGGGACCTTGTAAGCTATAAGTTACTTGATTTTCACAAAATACTCACACAAACATATTTATATTTAAAAGATTCAAGCACATATATTAAGACCGCAAAATATTTAAAGAGTTCAGATTCATTATAACATTATACAAGTACGTATTATAAAGAGATAAACTAATCGGAATAAAGTAAACCAGCAATTTCAAAAAGATTTTTTCCAATAGTTGAGACCCCAATCTCTACACGTCAAAATCACAAGGACCTCGTGAATCCCGAGAATGCTCGTGTCGAGGCGGGGTAAAAGAATTAGAACTTTTGAAGGAACAGAGCACCACTTTTGAAGTAAAGTAATTTTTCAAGTCTTTTTGACAATGTTCCCGAAGAAATCTAAAAGAGGGGAGAGGACTGATTTTTATAGCTAGAGAAACTCTAACCATTAATTAAAAATAAAGGGAAAGGAAATAATTCAAGATTAATCTGAGAAAATTAATTTCCTTATAAATGAATTAATTAGAAGATTATTTCCTTAACTAATAAACTCAAATCAAGATCTTCAAGAATAATATTTTTTTACCATAATTACAAATATTGAAAGAAAGGAAAGAGTCAATTAAGGAAAATTTACCAACATATGGAATGAAAACCTTACAAGAAATTCATTAAAACCTATTAGTAACTAA
Organism: Datura wrightii; assembly: GCA_035772735.1. NCBI lineage: Eukaryota > Viridiplantae > Streptophyta > Magnoliopsida > Solanales > Solanaceae > Datura > Datura wrightii. The sequence continues at coordinate 34,104,873 of JASDFA010000001.1, forward strand.
ATCCGAAAAATAAATACCGGATTACCATAATGTCTTCTTTAAAGGAGCAATTCACTCAATTAGGCGTAAACATCACATCTTACCATACACAGTAATTATCTACCACATTAAACGATGGAGAGAAACTAATAAAATCAATCAAAAGGAAAAGTTTCCTTAATCAACACAACTAGGTTAAAAGATATAATGATTAATTCAATTTCACCATATGTAACAAACATTAAATTAACTAATGACTTAAATTAATACAAATTAGATAATAACAAGCTGTCGTTCAATATATAAATAAATAAATAAATAAATAGCACAACTGTATGGAACTAATAATGGTAATCACTAATGAATCAAACCTCTGATAGTATGGTGAGGCTAAAAATCAAATGAAGTTGAAGGACATTTGACATGAATCAGTGAGTACCAAATTACTCTATATTTTGCATAAGAAATTCACATTGCCACATTTAACAATATACTTTTCATATGATTCAATCCTAAAATGGGAGGAAAACGAATCAATAATTATTTAAATCAATATTTACTAAGGCTATTATATGTCTAATTACAAAGAGTGTCAAATAGGTATAAGAGCTTTTAAAAGAGATAGATTAATCAACCATAGACCAATATTGAAAACTGCCAAGAATTACTAGAATGAGTACAACACAATGACATAAGGATTTGACATGCTTTTGTAACATATGAACACAAATTATCGAATAACATTATTTTCCAACAAACTGCATAGAATCACAATATACAAGAGGGGAAGGTCCCAAAGGTTATGCAACTTTTCATGTTTAGACATTACCGGAGATTACAGTTAGCCATGAATATATATATATATATCACAAATCTAATGTAGTCTGGTAAACCCAATTTAATAGGTTTTACAATAAAATTATTCCAGCGAAGCAAATTATGGAACAGAGACCTTAGCATTGTTCAATTAGAGGGTAAAAGAGGATACATAGGACATCAATAATTTCATTAAAACATGTAAATACCAAACACACAGAACCCAAACAAAACAATTTTCAGAAAATGTTTAACCATTTTGGAATTGAAAATTTTCATAGAATTAAGAGCTTTCATGCATAATGATTTCAACTAGATAAATAGCCAATAACAAAAGAGATTAACCAGAAATCAAACACGTATCTCATGCCAACCTTAGATCTGAAAACTTATCCTAAAGATATTATAGACAAAGAATGAGGACTTGAACTTAAAGAGCCATACTTTGCACATATTCGTAAGAATCTATCCAAACATGATTCGAAAGGGGCGAGGGTGAGGCGGATCTGGTTGGGTAGAAGTGAGTTGCAACTGTGGTGGTGTTGGGGTGGAGCACAGAAGAGCGATGAGGGAGAGTCGAGTGTTGTTCTGGTGTAAGGGTGTGCGGTAGGCTGGGAGAAGAGAGGGAGAGAAGAGAGTAGAGGGAGATCTAGTGGTGTGGTGGCTGTCTGTTGGTGGTTCGCGATGGGATCTCGCCGAAGATGAGGACGGAAAGGAGAGGACAATGGTGAGGGGTCCGCGCTGGTTCGTTTAGTGGGGGAAGATGGCTGGCTGGCGACTTGTTGGCCGGAGAGGAGAGGAGAGGGAGCTATGGCGAGGGTTCAATCAGAGGGATGAGCGGTGGTTTGCGTGGTGCGAGGGAGAGAGGAGAGAAGGTGCGGCGGCCAGTGGTGAAGAGGGGAGACGAAGATTTTTTCCGGTGGGTGGCTGGAGGAGAAAAGAGAAAGAGACGAGATGGATGCAGCGCTGTAGAGAGGGAGATGAAGAATGAGAATTATTAGGGTTTTGGGGGGTTAGAAATAAATATGAAAAATGAGTAGGGTTAATTATCAACCGTTAGATTGAAATGAACGAATGACCGATATTTAATTAGGATGGATGGGTCGGGTTATGGGTTGTAGATTGGGTTATTGGGTAGGGTTTTAATTAAGGATGAATGGGAATTTGAAATATGGTCAGATTTTGATTAAATTGGCTAAAATTGTCGTAAATTAGATAGAAAGTGGCTAAATCTTAAATAAATTGGAAGGAATTCTTAAAATAGCTGCTATATAATTAATAAACTACTATACTTGTAAATAATTTAACAAATAGTTAGTTTAATAGTTTTTAAATTACGGAAACTCATATAAATATTATTATCAATATAAATAAATTATAAAATTAAGAAATCATGTAAATATTTAAAAAATAGCTTCTATAAAATTAATAAAAATACTATATTTTGTAAATAATTCAATGAATAGGGAATATAATAAATTTATCAAAAATCATATAAACTTTATTATCAACATAATAGTTTATAAATTGAAGTAAAATCAAGTAATATTCCTACAATAAATAGTTTATAAAGTTTAGTTAAATTATGTAATTATTATCATGCAGATAATTTATAGAAATTAAGTAAAAACACATATTGTAAAATAAAATCTTATTTTATCAAGGTACGTATATTAACAAAAAATATAATATATATGATATAATTACGTAATATCAAAAAATTAGTGAATTAAAAATAAATGTAAAAATAAATAATTTGAAATAATTGTGCAAGAGTTGTGATAGTCAATTATTTAAAAATTATGAATGCAAACCGAACATATACATAAGAAGATAACTAAAAATATACATATATAAGCAGCTTATGGGGGCGTAGGGAGGTCAAAATTGGGTGTCAACACCTGAAATTATGTGTCATCCATCAAATGGAGAAGTTTGTAAGCATTTTAATAGAATTTATCCTGATTTTTCTATTGAATCAAGAAATGTTCGATTGGGCTTGTGTGCAGATGGTTTCACACTATTTTTTCTTTCTGGTGTACCTTATTCTTGTTGGCATGTATTTGTCATGACCCAAATGTACACTCCAATCGTAGACACGGGACAAGGAGCCCCGAGAGACCCCAGGTTAATTCATGGCATGAGCATACATCTAATTCAGTCACATGAGTGGAAGACTTAACATAAAGAACGTAATCATATCATAGTATAAAGGAAAATGGTACTAGATTTATACAATACGGCGGAATACATCTCATAGTTTGATAAGCCTCTAACATGAAAGGCGGATTGATGGGACAACTTGCCAACTAATCCAACATCCAGAAACTGAAAGAAATAACATAGAGTATGAACATGCAGCCCTCGGAACATGAGGACTCACCAAGTACGCTGAGAACAAGGCTGAATCTAGCTACGGGTGAAAAAGAGCCTGAGAACTGCAACCTTTATCATGAAACGATATAGTATAGAAAGTATGCGGTCAGTACGTGAAATGTACCGAGTATGCAAGGTAAGTAAAATGGACACTTAAAACATGTATAAAAATTTATAAGCGATCATAAGAGTGGGGCATCATGCTCGTATTGTAAATCAGCATAACATATCACATGACTCAAGGTTTTCAAAACATTCGTATCATAACATAGTCATAATCGTAATAGAAGAGTTTTATTTAATATATCTTGAGCCAACATACATAATCATAACATACATAAATCATGAGGAACAGTGGGAGATTCTCTTAACCGACATACCCCATATGAACACACATGAAGCCCGACTTGTAACCCTAGTCGGGAAGGTGTTCATACCTTGCCAGGGTGTGATATCACTGTGAAAGACGGCCAATTGATCCAGGGAAAGACATGAGAGAGGTCCCAAAATACCTACCGTGGCATGTAGTTCATGAGATCTGGGGCTTAATCGTGAGCCCCAAACCTACTCGATGTTCGATACTAATACCAAAACATATAAATAGTGCTCATAGTATATCATGCATGAGTTCATGACTAGTTAAATCATGATAATTAGAAGCATGCATGTAGATAAATAAACTAGCCATGAGGTAATGCCCGTGAGTCGGCCAAAAATATAATTTCATGTTTAATAATATACATACATACTTGTAGATCATGCATATAGTTTAATTTCATAAGATCAAAATAGATAACATAATAAATTCATGATTTAATTTATAGTACATGCTGGGCTTATCAAAAACATTAATGGATCAATGGATCATAAATCGATTTCTCAAGGGGCATGCATAATCATACTTAATTGCTAAAAAATTCAAAATTAACAATATTATAATCAATTTAAATATCAAAAGATGATCAAAATCAGTAGATTATAAAAATATTTAAAAATCACCAAAACCCATAATTTAATTCCATAGATTTTATATAAATCGATTTCAAAATTTCCATGAGTTTTTTATAATTTATAATTAGAATCATATAGTGGGGGCATGGGTGTGGAAGAATCCACCCATTGAAGACCTTACATACCTGGAAACACTTGATTCTCAATTTCCCTTGAAAGCCCAAGATGAAATTTAGAGGAATTGGGGAAAAACACCTTGAATCACCTTCTATCCTCCTCCCTAAACTCTTGCATGCATGAATGAGGCTTAAGATAGGTTTCCCCTACTAAAAACCCACTAAAATGAGCCCTAAACGACATAGTATAGGCCTTTAGAACTTAGGAATTATGAAAACACCCTTGTTAAAATGCAGGAAAAACACTGCCAGGGCCCCCTAACAAGGGAACTCACGAGTCGTTTCCAAGGGGCACGACTCGTGGCAAGGACCCATGAAGTCCACTGTCCAAAACACTCAAGGGGCCCCACAAATCGTGGTGGCTGACCACGACTCATGGTCACCACCCGTGACCCTTACTGCCCCAAAACCTTGACCAACCCTCCAATGCAGACCTTGGGTGATCTCACGAGTCGTGATGTCCGACTACGACTTGTGGTCATGCTTGTTGCCTCCTAAACCTGAGCTTGCCCAGCCTGCTGACCATGAGTCACATCACGACTTGTGGTCACTCCTTACGACCCACCTCACGAGTCGTCCTGCAACCAGATTCAAATTTCCAGTTTTTCTCCATTTTGACTCCTGGGTTTGATCCTTGGGTTCCCGAGGTATAACAATATCTCCCCCTTGGAAATATTCATCCTCGAATATTAGAAAAACTCATAAACAAGCAATCACTATATATAAGTACTGATCATTAAGCTAAAAACTGACGGATTGACTACCTCCGAAAAGAACTACATAACTGAACTGAATTCAGACACTACATACATATACCATATCATAAATCAAACTTGTACGCATTAACAAAACATGAAAACTGATTAGAGGTTTAGGCCGAAACTAATACCTCAAGCGGAAACTGAGCCGGTAGAGAACATGTGTGGGTATCTAGCCATCATATCTGCTTCGGCTTCCCACGTAGCTCCTTTAACATGTTGATTTCTCCACAATACTTTAACTGAAGCTACTTCTTTGTTCCTTAGCTTACGGACTTGACGATCTAAGATTTTCACCGGAACTTCTTCATAGCTGAGGCTATCCTTTACACTAACTCTGTCCATCGGGACTACTAAAGCTGGATCACCCAAGCACTTTTTAAAAAGTGAAACATGAAACACAGGATGAACTGAAGATAACTCCGAGGGCAAGTCCAACTCATACGCCACCTTACCAACTCTCCTCACAACTCGGTAGGGGCCAACGTAGCGGGGACTGAGTTTCTCCGTCTTCCCAAACCGTATGACTCTCTTCATGGGAGATACCTTTAGAAATACCAATCGTCCACATCAAACTCCTAGTCTCTTATCCTCATATCGACATATGATTTCTAACGACTCTAAGCGGTTTTCAACCGGTCCCTTATCAAATGAACCCTTACCATCGCCTCCCTCAAACCATTCGGTGGGAGATATATACCTCGGCCCATAGAGGGCCTCGAACGGTGACTTTGGATACTAGAGTGATAACTATTATTATAAGCAAACTCGATCAAGGGCAAATGATCATCCACACTACCTTTAAAATCCATAACACATGCCCTCAACATATCCTCAAGAGTATGGATTGTCCGCTCCGTCTGGCCATCCGTTTGTGGATGGAAGGCTGTACTGAGCTTAACTTGAGTCCCAAGTCCCTTCTGAAAAGATCGCCAGAACTGGGAGGTAAATTGAGTACCTCAGTTTGAAATAATAGACAAGGTCACTCCATGATGTCAAACCATCTCCCGAATATACAACTTGGCATAATCACCTGCCGAATACGTGGTCTTGACTAGTAGAAAGTGTGCAGCCTTGATTAACCTGTCTACCACCACCCAAATAGAATCATAGTGCCATCGAGTATGAGGTAGGCCTGTAATGAAATCCATATTAATCTCTTCCCACTTCCAAGTGGGGATGCTAATATCCTGAAGTACACCTCCCGGCCTTTGATGCTCGACTTTCACTTGCTGACAGTTAGGACATTTGGCTACGAACTATGCGATATCCTTCTTCATACCATCCCACCAATATATTTCTCTCAAATCCCGATACATCTTCATGCATCCAGAATGGATAGAATATCTGGTACCATGTGCCTCATGCAATATCCGAACTCACAAATCCTCAACATCTAGGACACAGAGACGACCCTTGTATCACAACACTCCATCTCCCCCTTGGGAGAAAACCTCCACCTTTTGACTCTGCACTGCCTCCTTCAGCTTCCTCAAAGTTAGATCCTCATCTTTCCTAGATTTGACATCAACCACAAAGGACGATTCTAATCTGTTATGCACAACAACGCCGCCATCAGTCGAGTCGATCAATATAACCACCAATCTTGCAAGTCGGTGGACATCCTTCACCAACTCCTTCTTTCCCTTATCCACGTGGGACACACTCTCCATAGAGAGCCTACTAAGTTCATCTGCAACCACATTAGCCTAAACCGGGTAGTAAAGAACACTCATATTGTAGTTCTTTAGTAACTCCAACCACCTTCTTTGCCGAAGATTGAGATCTTTCTGCGTGAACACATATTTCAAGCTCTTTTGACCCATGAACACATCCACGTGGACCCCATATAAGTAGTGCCGCCATATCTTCAATACAAACACCACCACGGCCAACTCAAGATCATGGGTCGGGTAATTCTCTTTGTGCACTTTTAACTGTCGAGAGTCATATGCTATCACTTTTCCACACTGCATCAACACACATCCTAGTCCGACTCTCGAAGCATCACAATATATAACAAAACCATCGGTTTCCTCAGGTAAAGTCAACACTGGTGCTGAAGTAAGTCGGGTCTTCAATTCCTGAAAGCTTTTCTCACAAGCCTCCGACCATTGAAACTTTATCTTTGTCTGAGTTAGACTGGTCAATAGGGATGCAATTGATGAAAAGCCCTCAACATCCCTCCGGTAACAACCTAAATGCGCCCTCTAGGCCTGATGCCCACTCCGGACCGATCGGAACCCACAAATTTCCCGCACACGGTTAATTGAACCCAACTGTCCATGGTTACACCTAGCTTCCTCAAGTCTCGCAATTTAACCCAAGGTTTAGATCACTCTTGAGTCACCTCGTAACTTCTACAACCTATCCACAGACTAATAGCTCACCATGCAGAACCAACCAAGCTCCCGGATCCAAATTTCTAGTTAACCACCCAGATTGTTGACTGGGGTCAACCCCTAACACTTCAAACCATTCAAGAGTCGAAAATATCACCCAACCTTCATTATGCTGCCTCGGAACGATATTATCCACTTCTGCAAGCCAGGAACAACAGAGTAATGATGCGAAAAAGTTCAACCTAGGAAAACGGATCGAAAATCACAAAATGGCCATGTGGTTTGCCACACTTCCAGAATTGATTAGTAACTGAGCATCCCTGCACCATGTCCGGCATCTAGGGCGGGGATAGGGAATTATTCTGAATGTATACACCTTACCCGCCTTCCCATTCATGAGGAAATTAGGAGCACAAACCACATAGGAAGACTAAGATTGGCATATTTCCGACATGGCACCATCTCATAAGCTAATGGAACAAATCTTAGGGAACTGAGTTTGTAGGGCTGGGAGTGTTAAGAGACATGAGTCCACATACATAACGAGGGTCATGACATGACACTGAATGGGTGATATTGAGATCGGTAACGGGCTGGGTTGACTATAATCTTTTTTTTCTGAATGTAAGCATGAATCAAGTGTGGTGTCGGGTGATGCCTGAGGAAACGTCTAAAGAAAGTAGGAAGGATTGCTCCCTTACTAAGATACTCAAGACATGATTGGCCTTTGCTTACCGCTTCCTTGCCTTTTATGGGATAAATCTCACCTCAAAATACACAAGAGATCTCGCACCTTGTACAGAGGTTCTCGGACTAGCAATCATGTTAGGTTTGATAGGAGAATTTATAACATACCTGAATTACATATAGAGCTGCTTGCCACTTGCCCTGTTTGGCCAATGGATATTCCCTACACACGTTCCCCTCCTCTCTACGCCTGTAGCAAATGTCCGAACCCGCCAAACATTGACCTGTATGTGACCTACCACACTCCGAGCACATTAACTGGCTAAATAAGACTGTTGAAGGGGTGGTCGGCGCGCGACCCCTTTAGTCGTCGTGCTTGGCTGAAGTGTAATCCTTGTGCTTATGACTAGGTTGACCGCAATAAAAGCAAACATCTGAACCTGCCAAGCATTCCCCTCGGTGATGCTTCTCGTAGCGCCTGCAAATTGGTTAAGTAATTGCTCTCACCCGGGGCTTGTTCTTTCGAACTTGAGCTAGGGATTTCTGACGGGATTGAGAGCGACCTCTACTACTCGATCCTTGTTCAGAATTTCTAGGGTTTCCGACTCTGAGCCTCTTGCTTCTCTTCCTGCTCCCTCTACACTTCCCGACCACACTCGAGTCACCACCTTCTGGTGGTCTCTCCTTCATGAATCCTTGATTCCCAATAGTTGTTGCCTCCCTGGTAAGGCTCATTGGTGCGACAGCCTGCTGATTAGGCTGGGTGATCATAATCCGCATTAACACTCTGAGAGCGGCTCCGAGCTCTGCATCAGTAACTGGCATGGAACCCATTGAAGCCGGTGGCATTAGCTGACTCCCATCGTTGTTTTGAGAAGACATATTTCTGCACATGCGCATAACATGAGATAAAAGGGTAAAGGACGTTCATCGTATGACATGGATCATGAAGGAAGGGAATATTTCCTAAATGTCTAGTATCCTCTTCGCCATAAGTTTGGCGCGCTTCACACTCATGAAAAAGACTCTACTTAACACAGCTTTTAGACTCCCTAGGACACATAAACCTATGGCTCTGATGCCAAGTTTTTCACGACCCAAACGTACACCCGGATCGTACACACAGGACAAGAAGCCCCGAGAGACCCCATGTCAACCCATGGAATGAGCATACGTCTAATTCAATCACATGAGCGAAAAACTTAACATAAAGAACATAATTATATCATAGCATAAAGGAAAACGGTACTAGACTTATATAATACGGCGGAATACATCTCATAGTCTGATAAGCCTCTAACATGAAAGGCGAATTGATGGGACAACTCACCAACTAATCCAACATCCAGAAATTGAAACAAATAACATAGAGTATGAACATGCAGCTGTTTGGTGATTTTTGAATGCCTACACGCAAGTGCACGTGGTCGAACAAGTAGTAAAATGGCTAGAGTAGCCAAGTATCGATCTCACAGGGAGTGGACCAAGGTAATAATCGAATCAAGCGTTAATAAACTCTAACTCTAATAATGCAGACAACAGTTTCAAGAAGATTTTGGGAGTTTGTTTCCTAATTTATACTAATCTAAAACAAATGTACAAATTGAGTCTGAACTATAGTAATAAGCATGCTGAGGCTAAAACAAACATGCAGGGAAGCAATTTATTGATACCAAATTGATTAATCTTTCCTTCGGTTGCTAGTCAAGAATTATTACCTATGGATTAAAACTCTCGTATTTACCCCAACTTAAGAATCATGAACCTTCCACCTACATTTCTGTGATAAGAAGAAATTCATGTTCTAGCCATACGAAACCGATTCCTTAATTGTCTAATACGACTTTCAGATATATTTCTATTCTGAAGGTAAATCAATTCTCAATTTTCCCAAACCAAGAAGAGATCATATCCTACCAATTCACAACTTTCCAATTTCTTTCTCTTACAAGCGCAAACCGGATTTTTTAGATATACATTAATATTAGCCAAACATTAATGCAGTAAGAACAAGAATTAATAGAACAACCATAGAAGAAAAGATGAAAAACCAAGATGATCAATAATTACATTCCACTACTAATGTTCTTAACCTCAACAAGAAGTGAATTTAGCCACTCATTTGTGGATTCAACATCATTAAATGAGTGTAAATCATACAAACAATTGAAAGAAAGGAGAAAGAGATAGAGAAGAACCCTAAGATTTTCATCTCCTCAACTGCCTGTAACCCACGTTCTTGCTCAACCAAGTCAGAATAATTAAAAATAAACCTAAGTGTGCTATTTATACTAGTGGAAATTTTTTCCGGAATAACAAGCAACGTGTCACGGAGTGCATCGCGGAGCACTGCCTCCTTGACACGCCACAAACGCGGACCCTCACTGGAATCTGGTCCTCCAGCTCTTACTCCTCAACGTGCCACGACGTGCAACGCGTGGCTTGGCCAACGTGCCATGGCTCCAACACGGACCTTCACTGGAATTACATGTTCCAGGTAATTATGTCCAACGTGCCAAGGAGGCAACGCAGACCTCCACTTGAACTTGGCCTATTTTAATCATCTGGAGCAGAATGCCTCCGCGATGGCAGCGTGACACGGCTCCATCGCGGAGCCCCTTAATTTGCTGCATTTCCATGGCCTTTTCCACTGCTCGCTTCCGAGTCCATTCCCGATTTCTCCCAACATGCATCTTAGATTCCTAAAATTACATTTTTCCTGCAAAACAACACTAATCATGTTGGTTAGTATAAATTCACCTTTTAACTACAAATTACATGAGAATGTACAAATATCGATGGATAAACAAGATGAAATGAAGCATTTGAGTATCACTTGGGCATATAATTCTGCCCAAGATCACTTACCCCACACTTAAAACCTTGTTCGTCCTCGAACAATAATCTCACATCTCATGCAATTGACACCCAATCATAACTACTTTGGCTCTACAAATCAAGCTACGGTTATACCGATTATTTAACATAGTAAATCATCAAGAAAACATGCATAGTCTCATCAATACAATGACATTCAACAAATTAAGACCTCCTAGACTCAAGAGTCGACTCTCGATCTCGGCAAAGTCATGCAAATTTGTTGATCAAGACATCCGACACGAAATTCAGTCTCTCGTCAAGCATGTGCCCTCATAACACAAGAGAATTTCCCCCTTTTCAATCATATGATGTCAAAAACATTACATGCAGGGGCATATGAACACGATTTTGCTCTCTCTCCCAAAGAATTCACATGCATCATGTCATGACCCATAAGCTTGCCTCTAGTGTATTACTCCACTAATAGAAGGACGCATGATGTAAGATCACGTAGGACTTAATAGGTTGTAATGTAAGCTAAGGAAATAGTAAATACTGGGCTAACCAATAATAGCAACTCGCATCCTTAAGCACTTTTCAATACATCCCACCACATTATGGGCATTGTTTCTTCCTTCATCCTCCCATTCTTGAAGTCTTTCTTATTTTTATTCCCATATCTTTAAGCACACTGTACTTAATAACAAAGATTGGTTATACATCTTCATTTTATTAAATTCGGCAAGAGCACCTTTGACCTTTTCTTTACTTTCACCACTTTCAGTTTTCCTTTCTTTTCACAATTACCACTCCTTGACACTGTGGGAAAATTATTTTTCTTGAGCGCTTAAGAGTTTTGGATCAAATTCACGGATAATGAAAAGAAGGGGTTGTGCTCAGTTTATACCTTTTCGAAGAAAGAAAACATAGGCTAAAGGCTCAATGGGCTAACTAGGATGTACATTCAAGGTAGGTACGATAATGGAAAAAAAACTTTCGGTTAAATCAAAGAAATGCCTACATCCTTTCCTACAATACACATCCTTCATTTCGTTTCGTACACACACCAGGCAAGTTCTCAACACTTCACAATAGCATGGAAGAATCGAAACCTCGCCTCACACTCATTGCACATGCTCAACTCAAGACTTATTCACAGATTCTTCAATCAGCTAATCACACGAATTCAAACATTAAGCCTCAATCACAACGAATTTAACTCTATGGTCTAGGTATCTCAACATGTTTACAAAGTTGCATGCTTTCATACCAATCACCTTTGCATTCTAAATATCATGTACAACACGCAACAAGAATTCCGAACCATAAACTAACGACACGTTTGGGATACAAACTAACAAAAGAAAAAAATTAAAAGAAGGAAAAAAAACTACTTCTATCGATTACATTTCCCTTAAGACGGTCGTCATCCATCCATCATAGGGAACGGTCACTATTTACGACTTCGATTCAATGGGACTATTCTCGGTAAAAGCACCAAAAACAAACGCCGAGAAACCCAATCATAAAAATATTTCAACGAAAAAAATTTAAAAATATCGATAATTTTGATAAAACAAAAATATTTACACAACCAGCTAACAACAACTCCACACAGCACACAACAGCTTCACATTAATTACAAAACCGAATTACAATACAAAACATAAACACTAAAATCACAGGGTCACAATTTTTTCACAGGCACAACAACAAAACATGAACATAAGCAACAACAAAACAACCAGCACCTAACTACTCCCACCCCACACTTAAACCGAACACTGTCCCCAGTGTTCATCAAATTCAACATAGCATAGAAGTAGGTGGTGAAACTCCCTGATCAGTCGAAGTATTCAACTTCTTCATCAGGTGCTGTTGCCTCATCCCCCATATCTGAATCGCCCTCGCTATCCTCATCTGACTCAACATCTGAGTCATTTCGGCGTGTCTCCTCATCTGTGGGGACATCATCATCTACGGGCTCCAGAAAAGCTGGCCCCACTCGGCATAGAGCCTTGGCATTTTCATCGAAGGGGTAGTCCAAGTCGAGCTACCACAGCTAATCTTCTGTTGCTGGCCTCCCGCCTATTCTCAACTGCAGCATCTGCATCCCGAACATGCGGGCCATATATTGATCATCCCGAGCATGTCGCTTGGCTAGTGTGAGAACTGGCCCGTGAGTGGTGTCGGGTGCCTTAGTTTTGGTGACGTCCAAGGCACGCCTATCCATCTGCGGGATGTAGTCTAGGGCCTCTTCCTCAATATCCAGGCCCCTCAGGAATGTGGTCAGCAAGCCACCAAACCCGTACCTGTGCCCTTGATGCAAACGGGCTCTCTTCATAGCGGCGATAATCACCGCCCCAACATTAATCTCCAGCCCTTTCATCAGGGCGTAGACCAAGCACACACGATCCCGGGTGACATCTGTCATGTGCACCCCCGGGATCAGGCAGGAACACACGATCTTAAGCCAAATTCTGGCTTCCCTGTTCATTTGAGAGTAGGGCAGCGTCTGATGGTATCCCCTCTCGTTATGCCTGCTCCACCGTGCTATAGAACGGGCTCCACACAGAGTGCGTCTGATATCCGCATATGGTGGAGTGATGTTCAGCTATCAGAGTACATGGGCGTCTGTGTCCCGCACCCCCAAAATGGCATTAAGGTGATGGGGCTCAAAGGTGACTACCTGCCCCCTTATCTTGACGGTGTGACAGCGGAGTGTCGGGTTCCAGTTGGCGTAGAACTCCAAAATCAGGTGGAGATTGCACTCCTTGGGATCTTCAAAGATGAAGTTCATTCTGGCAGCGTCAATCTTGTGTACGATTCTGGGGAATTCCTATGCCAACAGCTCCCTTGCAATGTGCTCCTCGGGGAAGTATTTGTTCTCCTTGTGCTTTGCGTACCATTTCTTCCCTTCATCAGTCACCCAGGGTTCCGTATTGATGGCGTTGGCTGCGCGGAACCGCTGGTGCTGCTGGGACTGCTGTTCCTAGTCTAATTCTTTTCCTCCCGGCGCCCGATGTAGATGCGCCCTTTCCTTTGTCTTGCCTACTTGCCATTGTTCCGGCCAAATCAAACAGACTGTCCCAATGTTATTTAAATCAAAATTAGCTTCGACTAAGGTTGGGTTAAGCTAGGCCACCCCACACTTATTCCTTAGCCACAATTACGACATTACGGCAAGACAATTCTCACTTTCCAATTTACAAAACAAACAACAACATGCCTCGTGCATTCAGAGACTTCGATGGAATAAATTCTACGTACTACTCAGACTTCGTACAACTAATCAAAATATCACCATCGATACCAATTCATCATATAGCACTTAGCAAAAACTTCTCTCAACACAACCTATGCAATTCACCAATTTCTATGCAATTCAACAATTTCATTCTCCCAAAAATCCATCGTTTATTTAGCATATTCACATCAAGCACAACACAATTCACCTTACCCAACATGCCCAACCCATAATTTTCACATTTTCAATCACATTCAGTTTTTCGCAATCAAATTCTAACCCTAGCTACATATTTCACCAAAATTTGATCAAACATGTATTTATCGAGTTCATACAATCAAAATGATAATACGAACATCAATCAACAATAACTTAAATGAATTCAAGCTCACTTTACAATTAGGGCAAGGTTTACTCACCTCACATGCTAAAAATCAAAAAAATTAATCAAGAATTGAGATGAAGTTAAAGAACATACCTTTAATTCGATGAGATCGAAGAAAAGTTGAAGAAAACTCGTGCTTAGGTCCATGTCACGTTGGGGAAGGGGGTGTTTTTTGGGTGTTTGTCGCGGAGAGGATGAGAAATGGGGAAAAAATGAGGGAAATCGGGGTTAAAAAGGAGGATTTTCGCGCGGGTCACCCGGCGATCCGATGCGACCCGACGCGATTAACACCTCAACGTGTCACGGAGGGTAACGCGGAGCTCCCCCTCCGTGACACGGAGCCAACGCGGAGGTGTTCTGGAATTTTAAAAATTCCAGAATTACACCTCAACATGTCACGGAGGGCAATGCGGAGGTCCTCCTCCGTGACACGGAGCCATTGCGCAGGCTCACTGTTTTGCCACTTTTTATTATTTTTCTCACCTCGATTTTTCCTTTGCGATCCTTTGCATTTTTACCCTTCGTTCAACCTGAAATTCATCTCACAACAAGAAATTGGTTAGAATTCATAGGTTTCAACATAAAACACAATTTTTGTTTTTATTTTTATTTTTCTATTTTTCTCTTTTTTTTTTCTTTCTTTTCTAGTAATTCTACTCAAGTATTACAACAATTTCACGGGTTGCCTCCCGTGCAGCGCCTGGTTTACCATCGCAGCTCGATGTCATAGAAGCTTAGTCATCCTCTAGGGTTACAGACGTCTTCTCTCGACTACCGTCCTCACCCCTGCGAGGTACATTACGCCCGCTATTCTCTCCATCCAGGCACGATGAAAATGTACCACGATATCAAAGAAATCTACTGGTGTCCAAGTATGAAGAGGGAAATAGCAGAATTCATGGCCTAGTGTCCTAACTGCCAACAAGTAAAAGCTGAACACCAGAAACCAGGCGGGCTGACTCAAGACATAGCGGTGCCTCTCTCGAAGGGGAAGAAGTAAATATGGATTTTGTAGCAGGATTACCCCACACTAGGCATAGAAATGACTCGATTTTGGTAATTGTTGACAGACTGACAAAATCAACCCATTTTCTGCCAATAAAAGCTACTTTCTCTGCCGAAGATTATGCTGAGTTGTATATTAGAGAAATAGTCAGACTACACGGTGTTCCAGTGTCCATTATCTCTGACAGAAGGGTGCAATTCACAGCTAAATTTTGGCAATCATTTCAGAGAGGCCTGGGGACACAGATTAACCTAAGCACAACTTTTCACCCTCAGACTGATGGGCAGGTAGAACGCACTATTCAGACGCTCGAGGATACGTTGCGAGCGTGTCTGTTAGACTTTGGAGGTAGCTGGGATGAGCACTTACCACTTATTGAGTTTGCCTATAATAACAGTTACCATTCAGCTATCCAGATGGAGCCTTATGAGGCACTATATGGGCAAAAATGCAGATCACCAGTTGGATGGTGTAAAGTAGGAGAGTCAGCGCTGATTGGGCCGGATATTATTCATCAGTCAGAGAAAAAGGTAAAGCTTATCAAAGAACTCTTATTGACTTCTCAGAGCCGCCAATCCTATGCTGGCATGCGGCGCAGGAACTTGGAATTTAATGTGAATGACTGGGTATTCTTGAAAGTCTCTCCAATGAAAGGGGTGATGAGATTCGGCAAGAAAGGCAAGCTCAGCCCGCGATTTTTTGGGCCTTTACAGATTCGCCGAAGAATAGGCCAAGTGGCATACGAGTTGAACTTACCTCAAGAATTAGAGTCTGTTCACCCAGTTTTTCACGTGTCCATGCTGAGGAAGTATATAGGATACCCCTCTAGAGCCATACTAGATAGGCAGATTCGCAGGTTGAGAACTAAAGATGGTTCTTCTGTCAAGGTGATATGGTGTAACAGGAACCGAGAGGAAATGACTTGGGAAGCAGAGGACGATATGAAATCATTTATCCTCAGGTATTTCAAACTTAATCAGCAAGAGGTACGTTATATTGTTGTTTTATGAATTGCCTTATGTTATATGTATAAATGAGATAGTTGACTCTAGGCTACTGCATGTTGAATGCTATAGTATTGTGTGGAGTACCTATATTGGACTTTTTTTCATTTAAGGAATTTTGAGATAGTCCATGTTACAGGGGAAACTCTGCCAAAATTTTTCTAGAATAAGTAGTGTAAGATAAAAAAAAATTCCTACGAGCAGAAGTTTACATTCGAGGACGAATGTTCTTAAGGGGGGGGGAAGATATTACACCCCGTAAATACTTGACATATAGATGGCCTATTCACATGTTGGTTAAGCATTTTAGAATGAAATACATGATAGAAAAAGGCCCGGGGGAAGACCGGACAAGCGCCACATCGAAGCATCGCAAGAGGAGGCCGGGTAGACCCCCTCCGCGATGGACAACGTGTCACGGAGGGCTCACCTCCGCGATGGCCAATGTGCCACAGAGGTGAGGTCCATGCCTCAACTATATAAAGCCCCCACTTCATTTTTAACTCATTTCATTTTATAATTTCCAGCAGAAACGAAGTAAAATAGAGGAGGACGAAGGGTTTTGATAAATATTCGTCCGATTACTCCGTCAAACGCGGTCCAAACTCAAATTAACCTCGAATACCGAAGTATAAAGCTGTAGAGAACATTCCTACAGAGTTAGTTTCGCAAGAATCATCCGACGAAGTGGTGACCCACCGAGTCAAATTGGAAGAAATAGCTGGATATTGGCCAAGCTACACCAGTTAGCCAAGAAGTAAGTAACTGAGGTATGTAAAGCTAGTTCCTTTGGTAAGTTATTAATTCTAGCATGGTAAAATAGGGTAAATTCCAGATGAAAGTTTCAGAAGCCGAGTATTATGCCCTACGTGAATTCAGTAAGCAAGTCTGAGTTATTATACCATATGCAGAATAAAAGTTAGTAAATTAGTGCCAGACAGCGAGATATTATTCCAGACTAAGTATAACTTAGTATCTCGTGAGGTTCACTGCTCAATAGGTCTCCTGGGCTCTTAACGTGCAACCTCACGACTCATTACTGGTGAGCACGACTCGTGTTCACCACCTGTTATGTACACTTCCTCTACTCTTCTCTTCTACTTATTACTCACCCCACAACTGACCTAACAACTGGTGGGGTCTGACCATGAGTCATGGTCATGTACATGTGAATCCTTTTTCCCAAAATTTTCCAAACTCCTCACTGGCCTCCCCGCGAGTCACATCACGACTCGTGGGCTGTACCAATGAGTCATCTCATGACTCGTTCTATGCTTGGTGCCAGTTTTTAAACTTTTCTTTGTTTAAACTCCCAAGTATGATCTATGGGCTTCCGGCGTATAACATGGAATTAGCTTCAGAGTTGGCATCTGTACACCCAGTGTTCCATGTGTCACTTTTGAAGAAGTGCATTGGTGATCAAACTATAGTTGTGCCATTGGACAATGTGGGAGTGAATGATAGTCTCTCATACGAAGAGGTTTCGGTTCAGTTCCTTAACCATCAGGTTCATAAGTTGAGGAACAATGAGGTAGCTTCAGTCTAGGTTTTATGGAGGAATCTGCTTGTAGAAGGAGCTACATGGGAAGCCGATGGAGATATGATGGCTAGATACACACACTTTTTCCCTTCTAATTCAGTTCCGACATCAAGTACTAAATTCCTCCCTAGTACTCTATTCAGTTCCATACTCATCAGCTTTATTTAGATTCTTTTTATGTGCATCCTAGTTGCATAATCTCTTTTAGTACAGTTGAGTCATTTCGGAGTCAGTTACCCTTTCAAAAACAAGCTTATAGACTCAGTCTAGAAATCTTAGCTCTTTTCCTCGTTTTATTGTAGTTTTAGTCTTCATTTGAGGATGAATGATTCCAAAGGGGTGATATTGTAACACCCCAAAACTTTTCTAGACCAAACTAAAGCATTTCAAGAAAGTCCAGAAGAAAAATAAAATTTTTTTTATTGCAAAACGACCCAAACAACGAGCTATGAGAAGCTCCAATGGGTCGTTGTTTAAGTCATTATCAGCATAGCAATTTTCTTTCGGTGGGAAACAACGAGGCATAGGACGACCCATTGGTTGAACCAACAAGCTGTTTTGTCGTCCGTTAGATCCCATGTTCAGAATCCCATCAAACTCTTTCCTGAGTCAACGAAAGGAACAAACGGCTCGTGATTCCTACCATCGAGCCATTGCTACCACCCGTCGCTTGGTTCCGAGCACTAGAAGTGTATACCACGAGTCAATACAATGACCCATTGGGTTGGCCAATGAGTTTTTCTGTTGATCGTTGTCTCATTGCCTAGTTTCCCTACCAGTTCTAATGAGAGTTGCCAATGACCCGTTTGTTCTTCCAATGGAATGTGGTATCCTTCTGTGCTTCATTTATAGTGGGCATGATTTCTGGACCCAGAACCAACGAAAGGTCCAATGAGTCGTGGGTCCGACTAACTACCTGTTCTGAGGCTTGTTGGTCCGTGTTGGCCAGTTTTCAGTTCTTTCTCCCAGGGTTATGTTGGTAATTTCCCACCTTTTAATACTGAAACCTCATCATTTTGGACTCGTTTAAGAGGGACTTAAAGGGGTAGAACGACCTTTTCTCCTTCATTTCACTCTCTTTCTCTCAATCCTAAGTGTAAAACGGATGAGAAGTTTAGAGAAGGAGCTAGGGAAGGAGTTGTTTTCTCAGAATTTTATTAGGGATTTTTCTCTTGAAATTCTTAGCCAGGTATATGGGAATTCAACAAGGAAATAGTTCTTCCCTTGTGTCCCCAAAATCCTCTTTTAAAATCTCTATTAGTTCTAGCCCTGAGATTTTCGAATGTTAAGAAATTCTTAATCAGACTTGGTTTAATTCATGTGGAATATTATTTTATGATAATTGTAGATATTTTACACCAGTTTGTGACTGTATTGGTACTTGTCCCTATAAATTAGATTCTAAGCCTAGCTCTCAAATGCAGAAAACATGAACCTTGCAATAGTGCTAAAATATCAAATTTTCGTGATTCTATCAATTTGGGGACTCCCAAGTTGTTAGTAGTATTCAAACTCAATCATATTATCTTCAGCACAATTTTAAATGTTAGAATACTCAATGTCAGTCAGAAATGTCAGCTGATCAGTTTGACTACAAAAATTACCGAGATGTTAGTAGTACCTTCCAGTTATCAGAATTATACTTAGTATCAGTTTGGGTTGTTCGTTAGGCGGTCATGACACTTTCAGATAAGAAGCTCTAACCATCCTTAGGACCCTAGTATCATATTACAATCTGTTCTTTAGACAGTTACAATGCTTCCAGATTAGAAACTCTGACCAGTCTTAGAACCTAGTTACAGAATCCATTCCGATAAGATTCTCAGGGTGCTTCCAGATAGGTATTCCCTGACTTAGTATTGGGCCCCAATTTCGAGTTATCAGCTTAGTAGCCAGTCTAGAAATGTTTAGTGGGAGCTAAATTTAGCATCGAGCGGACAGGGGTTCCAGCGCAACCAGGTTCACAGAACTACGTTACCACTATAGGTTACAGTTTTATTGGCCTCATGGCCCCAGATTTTTGAATCACCCAGTTCATGCCTTTATACATTGGGAAGGTATATTGGGTCCTATCGCTGGGGTGTATACATCGAACTCCACATCTAACTCACATGGTTACATATTGGTTATAGACTCTCCTACTATTCATCTTAGTTAAGTCTTTAATTAGTCAGTTCAGATCAGTTTAGTATAGTATCTTAGACTCATTCTCTATGTAATACTGAAACTAGTCTCATTCTCTAAGTAATACAATTCCAGCTTAGAAGGGCTATTGCATACCAGTTGAAACTCGGTAGTTATTGAGTAAAGGACACTTGAGGTATGTTAAGGATAATTTGTTCGCAAGTTAGCTTCTTTAGTATTGTAATATAGATTGAGTCTCAGTGAGAGATTCAAAGGAATATCTATTGTGATTAGCTGCCGTAGTATATTGAGTTTTGTATACTGAGGCCGTGAGGGCCGTATTGAGTTCTATATATTGAGGCCGCGAGGGCCGTATTGAGTTCTATATTTTGAGGCCGCGAGGGCCATATTGAGTTTTGTATATTGAGGCCGTGAGGGCCATATGGAGTTTTTTTTTATTGAGGCCGTGAGGGCCATAATGTGTTCTGTATATTGAGGCCGTGAGGGCCATATCGTGTTCTGTTATACTGAAGTTGCGAGGGCCATAGAGAGTTTTAGTATAGTAAAGCCATGAGGGCCACAATGAGTTCTATTAAATCAAGGCTGTGAGGGCCATTTTGAGTTACAGTATACTGCAATCATTGGTAATCGAATAGTAGAACGTATATTGCTTGTACCTACCAAGGCTTATGGGGCCCCTGGTAGGTTATTCTTGTATGGGTTGTACCTTCCAGGCTTATGGGGGCCCGGTTAGGTTTTGTTTGTATATATATGTGTACCTTGTTAATTAAGTACTACGGATAGCGAGATTATCTAGGTTAAACTCTTAACTTTCAATATGATTATTTAAGTTCTTCAACTTCCATTAAGTTATTACTTAGTACCTTATATATTTGGTACATATTGTACTGACGCAGACTAGGACCCTCATAGCTCCCAGCCACGACTAGCAGCACAGTTATCTCCCTTCTTCCAGAGATAATAGCTAGAAGGTCTGTTTTGTTGATTGTTTAGTTTTTGGGTAGGTCGGGGCCCTGTCTCGACCCACTATTCTACTTCTAGAGACTTGTAGATGTACAGTACCTATGGTTAGTCTGTTGTTGGCCGTGTGGGGCCCAGTTGTATGTTTCATTTTGTGATGACGGCTGTGTGGGCCTTGTTTAGCGGTCGAGTAGTAGCCTTGTCTTCTATAGAATGTGTAAGTCGCTTGATTTTCGTTGCAGTCATAACTAGATATCATGGTGGTCTTGTCGGCCCGCATAGGACTCCCTATCATTTATCTGTTTTTAGGTAGCTATTTTATTTTACAAGTGGCTATGTGGCCTCGTCGGCCAGGGGCTGTGTTTACAGCCGAGATATGGCCCATTGTTTTCTAGATTCAGGGAGCAAGTTTGCACAAGAATTGCTTAAGTCCAGTCTGATCAGTCCAGACCCTAGTAGGGCACCAGGTGCCAGTCATACCTCAAGGTAGGGCGTGACAAACTTGGTATAAGAGTAGGTCGTATCTCAGGGAGTCTGCAAGCCGTGTCAAGGAGAGTCTTGTCTATGGATGTGTTGTGCACCATAGTCTATAGACAGGAGGCTACGAGACATAATAGTACGGTTACTCTTCTTTCTCCTCCAGTCATGCTATAGAGCTGAGTTGTATAGGGTAATCCCCTAAGATTACGTTATCTTGTTTTTACAGAGAAAAATGTCAGATGCATGATGGATTGAGACTGGTCGAGATTTAGATATCATGGCATGAGAGGGAACTAGTGGGGACCCCAGTAAGTGTTGACTCAGTTTGAGGGCGACAGGGAGACACCCCTTCGATCTCCCCAGCACTTACCATCACACTCAGAGCTCACCAGGGCAGTAGATACATTCGTACCACCCCTAGCTATTCCAGTACCACCAGATTAGGAGCTTAGAGGTGCATTTTATACATGGGTTCAGAAGATGGCTGCCCACCGTCAGCCTCCGCCAGTAGTATAAACTACCATTGAGCCCGCTAAAGGGCCTGGTAGCTCGAGAGTTTGTGAATTTCTCGCCCTGAGTGCCCCACAGTTTACAGGGACCGATAGTAGGGAGGATCCCAAAAATTTTATCGAAAAGTTGCATAGGATATGTAGGGTTATACATGCCTCATCTATCAAGTCAGTTGAGCTAGAGATATTCCAACTGTGAGACGTAGCAGTTTTTTGGTACGAGAGCTGGGAAAGATCTCGAGGTAGAGATTCACTTCCACCTATGTAGCTTGTTTTCTCTAAGGCTTTCATAGATCATTACCTGCCTTGAGAGGTCTAGCAGGCCAGAGTAGAGCAGTTCTTGCACCTGGAATAGGGCAGAATGAGCGTCAGGGAATATGCACTGAGGTTTGATTCCCTAGCCAGGTATGCGCCCTCGTTTGTTGAAACCATGTCAGCTAGGGTGCATTGGTTCATCATAGGACTTGCACCAGAGTATGTAGAGTAATATATTATGGCCACATTACGAGAGCATATGGTATCTCACGGGTGTAGGCATTCGCCCAGAATATAGAGGAGCTTAGGCAGCGTCAATATGTCATGGAGAGGGCAAGTTAGGAGCAGCGTCGGAGGGGTAGGCCCACAGACTTTTAGACGGATTTTCCAGTTGGACCTCGGCCTCGCTTGTCAGATAGTCCACCCAGGTGCCTGTTCCAGCAGCGTTAGGGTAGCAGATCAGATCGTCGTTGATTGTCAGGTCCTAGCGAGGGTTCATGGGCATCAGGCTCACAGCAGCAGAGAGGACCGGATCAGAAAGAATTAGCAGTGCCAAGATGCAGTACCTGCCATAGGCAGCATCTGGGGAGGTGCAGAAATGGCTCCACAACCTGCTAATTTGCGGGTAGGAGAGGCATATGATGAGAAATGTCCGACTTGATGCCAGAGTGCCCAAGGTTAGCAGGATAGTTCTTCAGCAGGTTCGTATGCCCCAGCACCCTCCGTAAGGCGCAGACCCTCAACTCCAGCTGGAAGGGGCCGAGGTAGATCTGAGGCATCCAGTTCAGGTAGCGTCCAGGACCGCACATATGCATTACTAGGGCGATAGGATTCAGAGTCGTCGCCAGATGTTGTGATAGGTATATTAGATGTCTTTTCTCACTCAGTTTATGCTTTGATAGATTCGGGTTCTACCTTTTCAGATGTTACTCCGTTAGTAGCTCAAAAGTTTGATATAGTGCCAGAATTGCTTCAGCGACCTTTCTCAGTATCTACACCCGTAAGTGACTCTATTAGTGCTGAGAGAATTTACCGGGGTTGTACAGTAGAGATTGTGGGTCGTTAGACCTCAGCAGATTTAACAGAGTTAGAGATGATTGATTTTGATGTCATTATAGGTATGGAATGGTTGGCACCATGTTATGCTACCGTAGAATGTTGGACCAGAATCATCCGATTCCACTTCCCAGGGGAAATAGTGAGAGAATGGAGAGGTAGTACAGCCACAATAAGGGGTAAGTTTATATCCTACCTTAGGGAAAAGAAGTTGATAGCAAAGGGTTGTATCTACCATATTGTTACTGTCCGGGATACGCAAGTAGATTTCCCGAGTCTTCAGTCCAACCCAGTGGTTAATGAATTTCCAAATGTTTTCTCAGATGAACTCCCTGGCATTCCTCCAGAAAGGGAAATTGATTTCTCTACTGATTTGCTGCCAGATACTCAGCCTATATCCATCCCTCTATATCGAATGGATCCGACTGAATTGAGGGAATTGAAAGAGAAACGGAAAGATTGGTTAGCTAAGGGATTCATTAGGCTGAGTACGTCACCGTGGGGTGCACCAGTTCTATTTGTGAGAAAGAAAGATAGCTCTCTCCGTATGTGCATAGATTACCGACTGTTGAATATAGTGACTATCAAAAATAAAAACCCGCTTCCCAGGATAGATGATTTGTTTGATCACATGCAAGGGGCAAAATATTTTTCGAAAATTGACCTGAGATCCGGATACCATAAGGTTTGAGTGTGGGAAAAGGATGTCCCGAAGACGGCTTTCAAGACAAGGTATGGTCATTTCGAGTTCCTAGTTAAGTCCTTCGGGTTGACAAATGCCCCATCAGTATTCATGGACTTAATGAACAGTGTTTTCCAGCCATATTTGGACTTGTTTCTGATCATGTTTATTGATGACATTTTAGTGTACTCCCGCTCAGAAGAAGAACACAGGGGTCATTTGCGGATAGTACTTCAGACCCTTAGAGATCGTCAGCTATATGCAAAATTCTCTAAATGTGAATTTTGGTTGAATTCTGTTGTTTTCTTGGGCCATATTGTATCAGAGGCTGGTATATAAAGTTGACCCACAGAAAATAGAGGCAGTAAAGACCTGGCCCATACCTACCACTCCCACAGAAGTTCACAATTTTCTGGGTTTAACCGGGTATTATAGGAGATTCGTGGAGGGTTTTCTACTCTATCGGCACTCTTGACTAAATAGACTCGGAAAGCAGCCAAATTTCAGTGGACCGAGGCCTGTGAGTGGAATTTCCAAGAATTAAAAAAAAGGTTAACGTCGGCACCAGTATTGGCATTGTTAGAAGGTTTAGAGGGGTATATCGTGTATTGTGACGCTTCAGGAATCGGGTTAGGGTGTGTCCTAATGCAACACGGGAAGGTAATCGCGTATGCCTCCAAACAGCTTAGAAAGCATGAAAAGAACTATCCCACCCATGATCTGGAGATAGCTGCAGTGATTCTGACTTAAGAATATGGAGGCATTACTTGTATGGTGTACATGTGGATAACTTCACGGATCATATGTGTCTCCAGTATATTTTCATGCATAAAGAATTGAATTTGCGACAATGCCGTTGGTTAGAGTTGATAAAAGATTATGACGTGAACATCTTCTATCATCCAGGGAAAGCTAATATTGTAGCAGATGCCCTCAGTCGCAGATCTATGGGGAGTTTAGCATATCTGAGGCTAAAAAAAGGGAAAATGGCTGGAGAGTTGCATCGATTACCCAGCTTAGCAGTTCGGGTAATAGATTCAGAGGACGATGGGGCCATAATTCAGAATACAGCAGTATCGTCCCTGGTGGTAGAAGTAAAAGAACGACAGTATGAGGACTCTCATTTAGCGTATCTCATAGATAAAGTTCAGCTGGGTGGGCTACTAGCTTTTGAGGTAGACGAAGATGGGGTACTGAGGTACAAAGATGGCCTCTACATTCCAGATACGGCAGGGCTTCGCCAGAAGATTATGGCACAGGTACACTACTCTCATTACTCTCTTCATCCTGGCTCGACGAAGATGTACCAAGATATAAAATAGATATATTGGTGGCCCCGAATGAAGAAAGATGTAGCCACATTCGTAGCCCAATGCCCTAATTGTCAGCAGGTGAAAGCTGAGCACCACAGACCTGGTGGATTAACTCAAGAGATGACTATACCAATGTGGAAGTGGGAGGCAGTTAATATTGAGTTTGTGATAGGGTTATACCATGCTAGACGTAAGTTTGACTCTATTTGGGTTCTCGTTGACAGATTAACGAAATGAGTTCAGTCATACAAGTTCGGACTACATTTTCAACTGAAGACTATGTAGAGTTATATATTAAAAAGATAGTTCGATTGCACGATGTTCCAGTATCTATTATTCTGACAGAGGAGCATATATTACAGTTAGATTCTTGCAGTTACTTCAGAAAAGTTTGGGGACGCAGGTTAATCTGAGTACGGCCTTTCATCCCCAGACAGACGGCCACGCAAAGAACAATTCAGACACTCGAGGATATGTGTGATCTTGGGCAGATTTATATGCCCAAGTGATACTCAAACGTATCATTTTTACCTTGTTTGTTGTGCAATGTGTATATAATATCATGTATTTGGTAATAAAATGCGAATTTATACTAACCAACATGATTAGCATTTGTTTTGCAGGATAATGTGATTTTTAAGAGCTAAAATGCGTGTTGGAACTATGTCAGAGTTGGACTTGGATGCGAGCGTGGAAAAGACCTCGGATGGCATATTTTACACTGGCTCCGCGATGGTGCCGTGCCACGCTGCCATCGCGGTAGCACACTGCCTGGAGAGGAAATTAATTGGCAGATTCCAGTGAGGCCTCGCGACAGCTCCGTGGCACGGAGACAGGCCTCCGCGATGGCCTCCGTGCCACGTTGAGGCTAATTATCCGGACCATGCAATTTCCAGAGAGGGTCCGCGTCCACGCCGTGTCACAGAGGCAGTGCTCCGCGTTGGCCTCCGTGACACGTAGCTTGTTATTCCGGGAAAAATTTCCCATTAGTATAAATAGCACACTTAGGTTATTTTTAAAAGAGTTTTTTAGTTTAAGTTTTTTTTGCCTGAGTTCAGAAGTGGGAGCAGGAACGTGGTTTTGTGGCAGTTGAAGAATAGAAAAGATAAGAGTTTTCTTCTCTTCCCTTCTTCTTTCCTTCAATTGTATGCATGATTCACACTCATTCTAGGATGATTAATCCAAGAATGAGTGGCTAATTCCTTTCTTGTTGAGGTTTTGAACTTGTGTAATGAATGTTGGTAATAATTGATATGGTTTCTTCTTCTTCTTGCATGTTGTTCTATTAATTCTTGTGCTTATTACATTCTTGATTGGCCACCATTAATGTATATCTAAAAAGTCCAATTTCACTCGAGAGAGCATGAAATTGGAAAGTTGTGAATTAATAGGGTATTGTTCTTAACTTGATTTGGGAAAATTGGGGTTTGATGTGCTTTCTTGATAGAAATATACTTGAAAGCCGTATTAGTCAATTTAGGAACCGGGATTGTAGTGTTAGGTCATAAATTGCATTTGATCACAGAAATGTAGACGAATGGTTTATGAATCTAAAGTGAAATTAAATACGTAAGTTTTAATTTCTAGGCAAACGTTCTTGGCTAGCAATATGAAGAAGAAGATGACCAAATTATCATGATTATCAAGTTCATTATTCGTTCTTAACCTTGGCATGTGCATATCCATTGTCTAAACTCAACGTAAATAGTAGTTATTAATTTTAGTAGATAATTAGTTTAGAAACAAAACTCACTCAAATCTTGGTTGGATTGTTGTTAACATAGTTAGAAATAGAAGAGAGATATAGTAAACTGGGCAGTTTTGCATATCTAGAGCAGCCTCCTTGGATCGATACTTGGCTACTTAGCCACTTTATTACTTGTTTGACCACGTACACTTGCGTGTCGGTGTATAATATATACCGAGCATCGTTAGAGCGCGAGCAAGGTTTTGGCGCCGTTGCCAGGGACGCTAGGCGATTTGTAAAATTGTGTTAAGTGTAAATTTACTATATTTTTGTTTTATTTTCTTAATTGTTGACAACTTGGTCTAGTGTTTGTTTTAATTCTTCTTTATTTTATTTTATTTTTCTGCTTGTCGTATACCCTTATTGACATGACATCGTGGAATATAAATGGTTTCAATGGTGGATACTCATATTTTAGTGAATCTTGTCTGAACTGTGGAGGACCCCACTTGTGGCAAAACTGTAACATGTGCAATATATGTGGGTGTCAATATGGCCATTGGGGTGATTGTCCAAAGGCATATTCCCCTCCCCCAAGCCCCTACTATGATCCTTTTGTTGATTTTGCTGAATATAGGCATGTTGAAAATGAGGACTTGGGACGCCAAGTTCAAATAGAGGACATGATGAAACAACTCCTGGAGCAATCAGAAGCAATGAAGGAGCCGGTGGCAGAATTGATAGCTCAGCAAAAGGAGAATGCAGAGGCTGTAAGCAGGATGAGCGTCCAACTCACGGAGATGTGTGCTGAGGCTGAAGCTTGTGATAATTTGCAGGTGACAGTTTTAGCCGATATTCAAGAGGAACTACAAGAGGAAGACAAGGGTGACTTTGTGGATAAAGCCCAACAATTGGAATCTCTTGAGTGTCCCTGTGATGAGCTCACACTTATGGAAAATCTACTCATGGAAGAAGAGATGGAGTATCCCCCATTTTACATTAATGAAGAGATAGATGTCGATGCTGAGAAGGAGTATACAAGTAAGGAGGTCAAGCAAAATGTAGTTTCAGAGTTGAGGTGGATTGGACCACACTCGAAGCATTTCTCGACATTAAGTTTGGTTGATGACACAGAAATAGAGTCTTCCAAGATTATGGAGAAATGTCTAGAGGAGGACCAAGCCCCGTATATTCTGAAATTTGCTTACCCGAAGCAACGAAATGACTTTACTTACTCAAGGGCCAATAAGTTCAAAAGAAAGCATCTACTGCTTGGTCCTTACAATTTTTCCCCACCACCCCAGGAGCATAAGAGGAAATTAGAGAAGAAATTAGGGGTGAGATTCATATCCTCAAGGTGGAGGAAAAAGTGGTGAAACTTGGTACGTCGAGCTGCGACGTTAAACCAGGCGCTGCACGGGAGGCAACCCGTGAAAAATATATTTTTTCTTTTTCTTTTTCTTTAGTGTAAATTTTTTTTTATTTTATTTTTTTTTATTTTCTTTTTCTTGACTAGGTTTAGAATTGCATTTTAATTAGTAATTTTTATTTTTCAGTAGGGAAATCTATGAATTTAACCAATTTTTGGTTAGTGAGGTGATTTTCAGGTATAACGGAGGAAAAATACTTGGAATCGAGAAAACGAGGCGAGGTATGAAAAATAAAATTTGATAGTGAAACAGAGCACTGGCGCGTTGGCGCCGTGTCACGGAGGCAATGCTCCGTGTTGGCCTCCGTGACACGTTGAAGGCAAATCTGGAATTTTTTAAAATTCCAGTAAGCCAACGCGTTGGCTCCGTGTCACGGAGGAGGGCCTCCGCGTTACCCTCCGTGACACGTTGCCCTTATCCCAGTGCCGGGTCACACCGGGTTTCCGGGTGACCCGCGTGTTTATTTTAAATAAACCCCCGATTTTCGCCCATTTTTCCCCATTCCCTCTACCCTCCGCGACCAAACACCCATTCCCCTACCCCCAAGCTCCGTGCCACGTTAAGAGGCAAGGAAAACGTCAAGTCTTTATCGATTCTTCAATTCCAAGGTATGTTTTCATCGTCTATCTCAAATTTTTGGCGATTTTTGTCGATTTTGAGCATGTGAGGTGAGATATATCACCCTAGGTAGAAATTAAACATGACGTGAATTATTTTGCGATTGATTGTGTTCGGATTGTTGTAGTTGACGTGTGAACTTATCAATTGATTGAATAATTCATTGTTGATTGTCGAATTGAGTTCTAGGGCTTGGGGTTGTTGAATTTTAACTTGGGTAACTTGATAGTTTGACGAAATTGATGCTGGGGTGTGTTTATTATTTGAGATAAGTCGTGGTAAATATGGTATAATTGGTGAAAGGCGACTAATTCTCGAATTTTTGTGGGACATTGCATAATATGTGAATTGGTTGAATTGCTTAGATTAGTGTATATAAGATGTTTATATTGTTGTTTCTATTTTGTTGTTGTTATCGTTGCTAAGTGCTATGGGTGAATAGCTGTCGATAGTAGGATTGGGTTAGCTGTATGAAGTCTGAGTAGTTCGCTAGCCATTATGCTGTCGAATTTTTGTGAACGCACTAAGCAATATGTTTATAGTGATTGTGTTTGGGGTGTAAATAGAGCTATCCTTGCTAACATGTTGTAAATATTGTTAAAGACTAAGTGTGGGGTAAATTTTGTTTAACCCGACCTTAGCCAAAACTAACAAGTTTTTAGCTTAACGTTGTGCTTGTCTGTGTAAATTGACAGGTACAATGGCCAGCCGACAAGATAAAGGCAAGGGTGCTTCAACCTCAGGCACCAGCAGAAAGAGAATGAGACTGGGCACTGCTGTCCCAGCTGCACCTGCTGTTCCACGCGGTCAACACCGCCGATACGGAACACGATGGGTTACCGATGAAGGGAAGAAGTGGTACGCAAAGCATAAGGAGAACAAGTACTTCCCGGAGGAATATATTGCAAGGGAACCACTCGCACAGGAGTTCCCTCGAATCGTACAGAGGATTGAGGCAGCTGGGCTCAACTTTATTTTTCAGGAGCCCGAGGAGTGCAACCTTCACTTGGTCCGGGAATTTTATGCCAACTGGAACTCGGCCATCAGAAGCCACACTATTAAAATCAGAGGGTAGATTGTCACTCTGGAACCCCAGCAGCTGAATGCCATCGTTGGAGCGCGGGACACAGACGCCCACGTTCTCCGCCAGCTCAACATCACCCCACCGTACGCCGACATCCGACGTACGTTGTGTGGGGCTCGATCCACAGCCCGATGGAGTAGACACAAAGAGAGGGGTTACCACTAGACTCTGCCTTATTCGCAGATGAACAGGGAGGCCAGAATCTGGCTAAAAATTGTATGTTTTTGTTTGATCCCGGGAGTACATATGACAGACGTGACCCGGGACCGTGTCTGCCTGGTGTATGCCCTTATGAAAGGGCTTGAGATTAATGTGGGGGCGGTTATAATATCCGCCATGAAGAGAGCCAGACTACACCAGGGCCACAGATACGGGTTTGGCGGACTCATCACCACCTTCCTCCGAGGCCTCGACGTTGAGGAAGAAGCCTTGGATTACATTCCGCAGTTGGAGCGGAGGGCCCTTGATGTGACAAAGACCAAGGCCCCCGACACTACACACGGACCTGTGCTGACTCTGGGCGAGCGACATGCTCGTGACGACCAATATATGGCCCGTATGTTCGGTATGCAGATGCTGCAGCTATGGATAGGTGGGAGACCAGCCACCGAAGATGAATTATGGCAGCTGGAGCTGGACTACCCTTTTGGCGAGAACGCCAGAGCTTTATGCAAGGTGGGGCCAACCTTTGTGGAGCCGACTGACGACGACGTCCCTACTGATGAGGAGACACGTCGTGAGGACTCTGATGTAGAGTCCGATGACGGCGAGGGAGCTGATTCAGATATGGGCGACGAGGCCGCAGCACCGGATGAGGAAGTCGAATATTTCGACTGAGCAGGGAGTTTCACCACCCAAAATTTTGTGCTTTGTATTTTTGTGAACACTGGGGACAGTGTTCGATTTAAGTGTGGGGTGGGGAGTAGTTAGGTGCTGGGTCATAGGCTCTAAATCTGCTGTATATTCTTCCCTGACGTTTATGTATGTCTGTGCTTTCCCTGTTGTTGTGAACTGATTTGTGAATGATGTGTATATATTCGTTTGTGGCCAATGATGTGTGTTTTTAAAAGTTATGGTTGCCTTTGTAAATATTTTGTAAATTTTGTAAATATTTTTTCTCTATCGATATGATCGATATTTTTCAAAATTTTTGCGAAAAGATGTTACACTTATCAACATATTTTGTAAATATTTTTTTCATCGAAATGATCGATGTGTTGCAAAAATTTTGAAGTTTTATTTTTGGGTTTCTCGGAGTTTGTTTTCGGTTCTTTTACCGAGAATAGTCCCATTGAACCAATGTCATAGTTAGTGAACATTCCCTATGATGGATGGATGACGACCGTCTTAAGGGAAATGTAGTCGATAGGAGTAGATGTTTTGTTTTTAGTTTCTTTGGTGGATTGCATCAATAAACTGTAGTTGCTTATGGTTGCTAAAATTTTGTTGCGTGTGTAATTGATGTTCGAATGTGAAAGTGATTCGTTTGGAAGCATGCAATTGTGTAAATATGTTGAGTTACCTAGGCTATAGAATTTGGTTCATTATGATTGAGGCTTAATCTTGAATTCATGTAATTGACTAATTAAAGAGTCTGTGAATGCATCTTGATTCGAGCATGTGCATGAAGTGTGAGTGAGGTTTTGCTATTCCATGTCATTGTGAATTGTCTAGAACTTGCCTGGCGTGTATACAAAGCGAAATGAAGGAGGTGTAGTGTCGGAAAGGATGTAGGCATTTCTTTGTTTTAACCGTTAGTTTCCATTATTTTCTTGTCAAATTCTACCTTTTTATATGTTGTATACCCTAGTCAGCCCGTTGAGCCTTTAGCCGATTTCTTTCTTTTGTCCAGAATTGTATGAACTAAGCTTTATTCCTTCTTTTCATTAGCCTTAAAGTCTATAAGAAGCTCTTAAGCGCTTACAAAGAACAGAAAATTGTTTCCCAAAGTGTTAAAGAGTGAAAAGAGTGAAAAGAAAAGAAAAGCAAAGTGAGGAAAGAAAAGATGATGTTGAAGAGGCACTAGTTGTAATTAAATGAAATTGAGGGTACATGAAAACCTTCCGTTTGGGGTCAAGTGTGCCTGATGAAATGGGCTGTATGAAAGTAAACCAGCATGAATGGGAGAAAAAGAGAAAAGAGAGGAATAATGTCCATGAGTCGATGGGAATGAGTTGAAAAGGCGCTTAAGGATGCTAGCGACTATTATTGGCTAATCCAATATATATATACTAGATCCATAGCCTAGTTACAACCCATTAAAAGTCCTATTTGATCCTACACTGCATTTCTTTATATTAGTGGAGTAATACACTAAGGGCAAGCCTATGGGTCATGACATAATGCATGTGAATTCTTTTGGGAGAGAGAGTGAAATTAATTTTTATATGCCCCTACTTGCATGTTTGTGTGCTGCACGAGCATAAAAGGGGAAGTTTCTCTCGAGTTGTGAGGGTACATGCTTGATGAAAGATTGATTTTCGTGTCGGATTTCTTGATTAGTTGATTTGCATGAGTTTGCCGATATCAAGAATCAATTCTTAAAAGTCTAGGAAGCCTCGATGTATTAAGGTCATTGTCTTGTACGACCAAGCATGTTTTCTTGATGATTTGCAAAAATCGAATAATCGGTATGACCGTAACGTAAATGGTTGCACCATAGTGACAAAGGTTGAGATGTGATGTGCATGATTTGTGTATGTGTTGTTTGAGGACGAACAAGGATTTAAGTGTGGGGTAAGTGATCTTGGGCAGATTTATATGCCCAAGTGATACTCAAACGTATCATTTTTACCTTGTTTGTGCAATGTGTATATAATATCATGTATTTGGTAATAAAATGCGAATTTATACTAACCAACATGATTAGAATTTGTTTTGCAGGATAATGTGATTTTTAAGAGCTAAAATGCGTGTTGGAACTATGTCGGAGTTGGACTTGGATGCGAGCGTGGAAAAGACCTCGGATGGCATATTTTACACTGGCTCCGTGATGGTACCGTGCCATGCTGCCATCGCGGTAGCACACTGCCTGGAGAGGAAATTAATTGGCAGATTCCAGTGAGGCCTCGCGACAGCTCCGTGGCATGGAGACAGGCCTCCGCGATGGCCTCCGTGCCACGTTGAGGCTAATTATCCGGACCATGCAATTTCCATAGAGGGTTCGCGTCCACACCGTGTCATGGAGGCAGTGCTCCGCGTTGGCCTCCGTGACACGTTGCTTGTTATTCCGGAAAAAATTTCCCACTAGTATAAATAGCACACTTAGGTTATTTTTAAAAGAGTTTTTTAGTTTTAGTTTTTTTAGCCTGAGTTCAAAAGTGGGAGCAGGAACGTGGTTTTGTGGCAGTTGAAGAATAGAAAAGATAAGAGTTTTCTTCTCTTCCCTTCTTCTTTCCTTCAATTGTATGCATGATTCACACTCATTCTAGGATGATTAATCCAAGAATGAGTGGCTAATTCCTTTCTTGCTGAGGTTTTGAACTTGTGTAATGAATGTTGGTAATAATTGATATGGTTTCTTCTTCTTCTTGCATGTTGTTCTATTAATTCTTGTGCTTATTACATTCTTGATTGGCCACCATTAATGTATATCTAAAAAGTCCAATTTCACTCGAGAGAGCATGAAATTGGAAAGTTGTGAATTAATAGGGTATTGTTCTTAACTTGATTTGGGAAAATTGGGTTTTGATGTGATTTCTTGATAGAAATATACTTGAAAGCCGTATTAGTCAATTTAGGAACCGGGATTGTAGTGTTAGGTCATAAATTGCATTTGATCACAGAAATGTAGACGAATGGTTTATGAATCTAAAGTGAAATTAAATACGGAAGTTTTAATTTCTAGGCAAACGTTCTTGGCTAGCAATATGAAGATGAAGATGACCAAATTATCATGATTATCAAGTTCATTACTCGTTCTTAACCTTGGCATGTGCATATCCATAGTCTAAACTCAACGTAAATAGTAGTTATTAATTTTAGTAGATAATTAGTTTAGAAACAAAACTCACTCAAATCTTGGTTGGATTGTTGTTAACATAGTTAGAAATAGAAGAGAGATATAGTAAACTGGGCAGTTTTGCATATCTAGAGCAGCCTCCTTGGATCGATACTTGGCTACTTAGCCACTTTATTACTTGTTTGACCACGTACACTTGCGTGTCGGTGTATAATATATACCGAGCATCGTTAGAGCGCGAGCAATGTGTTGAGTGTGTGTGGTAGACTTTGGAGGGAGCTGGGATGAGCATTTGCCCCTTATTGAGTTTTCATATAATAACAGTTGCCATTTTGCCACACAGATGGAACCTTATGAGGCATTATATGGGCAGAAATGCTGGTCCACACTTGGGTGGTTCGAAGTAGGAGAAGCAGGGTTAGTCGGGCCAGACCTGATCCATCAGTCAAAAGAGAAACCGAAACTTATCATAGAATGGTTACTAACAACTCATAGTCATCAGAAATCCTACTCCGATGTACGGTGTAGAGACTTAGAATTTGACGTGAATGACTGGGTATTCCTTAAAGTATTGCCGATGAAGGGCATGATGAGTTTTGGTAAGAAGGGCAAGCTTAGTCTGATATTCTTTGGGCTGTATCGGATCATCCAAAGAATAGGCCGAGTGGCATATGTATTAGAGCTGCCTCCAGAGTTAGAAGTTGTTCATCCAGTATTTCACGTATCTATGTAGCAGAGGTGTAAGGTGACCTGTCTCAAGTTGTACAAATTTGAGATATTCAGGTCATTGAAGAACTAGATTACGAAGAGATTCCAGTTGCAATATTAGATCGGCAGGTTCACAGACTAAGGACTAAAGATGGGGCCTTTGTTAAAGTGTTGTAGAGGAACACAAATAAAGAAGAGATGACCTGGGAAGTTGAGGATGATATGAGGTCTAGATATCCTCACTTATTCTAGGATTGACTTAGATTATACAGTTAAGATTGTATTGTTACTTAGCTGGTATTTTATTACTTATGTTATCAGTACTGTCTGATTAGTTATCTCTTAGCTGTGGAAGGGTTATTATAGTGTTGGGTGAAATATTTGTGTTGGACTTTTCTACGTTTCAGGGTTTTTGGATAGTTCATATTACAGGGGAGACTTTGCCGAAATTTTTCCATGATAATAGTTGAGCAAGTTAAACTCCTGTAGACGACATTCGAGGACGAATATTTCTAAGGGGGGAGGATGTTACACCCCGTAAGTTCCTAAAGATTGGTTTGCCTATTAGTACGTTGTTCAAGAGTTTTAGAATATAATACATACGAGAAAGGGCCCGGGGAAAGGTTGGACGAGCATGGAGTCGGGACCGCGTGGGAGGAGGCCGGGCCAACTGCCCAAAGGGTCAGCGTGGCATGGACCATACCCTCCGTGATGGGCTCCATGGCACACCCGTGTTTTGGCATGATGGGGCCCGTGCCATGGGCCCCCCGTCCACCTCCCAAATATTATATATATTAAGTTTCTTTCATTATGTTCTTTATATATATATATATATATATCTTCGGCCAGAGAAGAGAGAGTACGAAGGAAAAAATAATTTTTCATCTGTTTACGCTATGGTATGCTATCCAAATTCAAATTAACCTCGGGTATTGAATCCCAAGCCCGTAGGGAGCAGTGCGGTGGAGTTATTTTCATGAAATTCGCCCGACAAATCGTAACTCCGCTGAGAAAAATTTATCAGAATTGCTTCAATCTAGTTTTTATGCGATCATAGGATTCAAGTATTTCTCCCTTCTGAATTCTTAGGATATTATACGTCTTTGGCCGTGTTTCATTAAGTTGATGTATAGTCGATATTAGGATTACAAGTTATTGTTTTTGCCGAATTTAGTACTGAAACTAGTTTCATTCTCTCAGTAATACGATTCCAGCTAGGAAGGGCTATTGCATACCATTTGAAACTGCTAGTTACTGAGGAAATGACACTCGAGGTATGTTAAAGAAAATTTCTTCTGCAAGTTAGCTTCTTTAGTATTGTAATAAAGATTGAGTCCCAGTGAGAGATTCAAAGGCATATCTATTGTAATTAGCTTCCGGGTATATTGAGTTCTGTATAATGAGGCCGCGAGGGCGGTATTGAGTTCTATATATTGAGGCCGCGAGGACCATATTGAGTTCTATATATTGAGGCCTCGAGGGCTGTATTGAGTTTTGTATATTGAGGCCGTGAGGGCCATATGGAGTTCTGTTGTATTGAGGCCGCGAGGGCCATAATGAGTTCTGTATATTGAGGCTGCGAGGGCCACATCGGGTTCTGTTATACATAGGTCGTGAGGGCCATAGCGAGTTTTAATAGAATAAGGCTGTGAGGGCCACAATGAGTTCATTAAATCAAGGTTGTGAAGGCCATTTTGAGTTACAGTATATTGCAATGGTCGGTAATCAAATAGTAGAATGTATATTACTTGTACCTGCCAAGGCTTATGGGGGCCCAGGTAGGTTATTCTTGTATGGGTTGTACCTTCCAGGCTTATGGGGGCCGAGTTAGGTTTTGTTCGTATATATATATGTGTACATTGTTAATTAAGTACTACGAATAGCGAGATTGTTTAGGTTAAACTCTTACCTTTCTATATGATTATTTTAGTTCTTTAGCTTCCATTCAGTTATTACTTTACTGGTTTATATATTTAGTACTATTTTACTGACACCCTCCATGGGTGCTGCATTACTTGCCTACAGGTGTGGCTAGGCACAGACTAGGACCCTCGTAGCTCCCAGCCAGGACTAGCAGCACATTTAGCTCCTTTCTTCCGGAGCTAATAGCTAGAAGGTCTGTTTTGTTGATTGTTCAGTTTTTGGGTAGGTCAGGGCCCTGTCTTGACCACTATTCTACTTCTAGAGGCTTGAATATTTACCGTACCTTGTGGTTAGTCTGTTGTTGTCTGTGTAGGGCCCAGGTGTATTTTTCATTTTGTGATGACGCTCATGTGGGGCCTTGTTTAGCGGTTGAGTAGTGGTCTTGTCGGCTATAGTATGTGTAAGTCACTTGATTTTCATTGCAGTCATAACTAGACATTATGGTTGCCTTGTTGGCTCGCATAGGACTCCCTATCATTATCTATTTCTGGGTAGCTATTTTATTTTACAGGTGGCTATGCGGCCTTATCAGGCGAGGGCTATGTTTGCAGCTGAGATATAACCCATTGTTTTCTTGATTCAGGGAGCAAGTTTTCTCCAGAAGTGCATAAGTCCAGTCTGATCAGTCCAGACCCTAGTAGGGCACCAGGTGTCAGTCATACCCCCCAAGGCGGGGCGTTACACAACATATACTAAAGAAAGTTGTAGATGCTACAGTATGTATATAAGAAAACAATTAAGCTCACCTCACATGGCATCAAGAATCTGGTGAGTTTCTAATAGCTACACATTCATACAATCATATTGAATGAGACATTATACTCATTATTAAGCCCCACAAGTGTATTGAGTCGAGTTAATGAGCTTTGTGTGTATCTCATGGAATTATCACTTAAGATGACCACTTCATTATCTCCAGCCTATCATCTAAGTGAAATGTAAAAGAGCACACAAGTGATTAATATCTAACTCAATCCTAGAAAATAAAAAAAATGACTAATTTTTCTTAAGACGGTCGTCATCCATCTATCATAGGGAAGGGTCACTACTCTATGACTTCAACGACTCCAAAAAAAAAATAGTATTACCTAGTCCAAAAGCTCTCTCTTTAGGAAAAGAATCGAGGTCGAAAGAAAAATCGAAGGGTGGATTAAATGTTATTTTCAAAAAAAATGTTAGATAAGCTTGATGACATACTCATGCATAACCTCACAATCCAAGGAGACATACGCTCACCTCACACTTAAAGCCTTTCTCTCTCCTTAGAGCATCTAAAATTGAAGATCAAATGAGAGTAAGAAATTACTCCCTGAGGCCCTCTAGGTCCTAGCTAGCAGCAGGTTCTTGGATTTATGGGTCGCACGACCCCACACTTAAGATCAGCCCATGCTCCTTAGCTTTGATCCGGGTACTCAGACTTCCCCTTCTCTGTAAAAGAAAAATAACAATGACAACGATATATAAAAATGGGATAATTACATAGGTAAATATTTGGTTGCCTCCCAACAAGCGCCTGGTTTAACGTTGTGCCACAACGCAAGACCCCTCAATCCTTTTTCAAGAAAATTGAGCTCTTCTCTCAATCAAAGTTATCCTCATAGTAGTGCTTCACCCATTTGTCATTAACTAAGAAGGTTCTGTCTGACCCCAAAGGTTTCAACTCCACTGCACCGTGTGCATTCACATTCATAATCTCAAATGGGCCTGACCACTTCGATGTCAACTTTCCCCAAACAACTTCAACCTCGTATTGTACAATAACACCAACTGCCCTGCCTGAAATTCATGAGGTTTAATATGCTTATCATGCACTCTTTTAGTTCATTATTTGTACATTCTTGCATTCTCATATGCATTAAAATGGACCTCATCAAGCTTATGAAGTTGTCGCAACTTTTTCTCACCAATAGCCTCCATATCCATGTTTAACTTTTGATAGCCCAATATGCTCAGCGTTCTAGCTCAACTGGTAGATAACATGCTTTCTAAAAAAACTAACTCATATTGTGAGGTGCCAATGGTAATTTTACTGTCTGGTAAGCCCATAGAGTATCCTCCAGCTTGTTGGCCAATCTTTTCTGTTTGTGCTCACAGTCTTATCGAGATCTCATTTGATTTCTCATTTAGACACTTCTACTTATCCACTAATCTGTGGATGATAGGCTGTTGCTACCTTATTCTTCATATTGTATTTTTCCAGTAGATCATTGATAAAGTGAGTTACAAAATGCATACCTTAGTTGCTGATGATGGCTCTAGATGTACCAAGTGGGTGAATATATTCTTCTTTAGGAACCAAGTTACTGCCTTTGCATCATTGGTAGGCAGTGTTGTAGCCTCCACCCATTTTGACACATAATCAACCACATCCAAAATATACTTGTTCCCATTTGATGGGATGAAGGGTCCTATGAAATCAATTCCCCAGCAGTCAAACACTTCTGGTTCCATAATGCCTCTTTGAGGCATTTCTTGCCTCTTCAAAATGTTTCCAATTCTCTAACAGTTGTCACAAGATTTAGCAAGAAACTATATATGCTTAAATAGGGTGGCCCAATAAAATCTAGTTTTAAGGACCTTTGCTGGATCTATCTCCCTTGTAGTGTCCTCCGTAAGGTGAAGAATGGCAGCTTTCCAAATCAAGTGCACTTCTCCCTCAAGAACACATTTTCTAACCAACTGATCAGGACCTACTTTGTACTAGAAAGGTTCATCCCATATATAGAATCTACTGTCATGCAGAAGTTTCCTTTTTCTGTCTAGGGTTATGTCATGTATACACCACTGACCATGAAATTCACTATGTCAGCATACCAAGGGAACTCTTGATTGTGCACAAGAAATAGTTGTTCCTCAGGGAAGGACTCAGCAATATCATCCTTGCAGTCTATTTGCTCCCTTTCCTCTAACTGAGAGGGATGATCTGATACCTGGTTCTTTGTGCCTTTCCTGTCTTTGATTAAAATATAGAATTCATGGAGTAATAGTATCCACCAAATGAGTGGGTTTAGCATCATTCTTTGAAAACAAGTAATCGATTGTAGCATGAACAGTGTACACTATCACCTTTGTCCCCACCAAGTAAGCTCGAAATTTATCTAATGCATACTCGACCGCCAATAACTCCTTTTCAGTCACAGTGTAGTTTTTCTAAGCTGCAGCTAATTATTTGCTTGCATAAAAAATAGGCTGAAATATCTTCCCCCTATTCTGCCCCCAAGACAGCTTAGATTGTAAAATCACTATCATCACACATCACAATGAATGGTAATGACCAGTCTGGAGCAATGATGATTGGAGTTGTGTCAACTTGTCCTTCAGTTTATTGAAAGCCTGCACAAAAACTCTATTTAACTCAAACTTCACATCCTTCTCCAAGAGTTTGCACATTAGGATTTCTATTTTAGAAAATTCTTGAATAAATCTCTTGTAAAATCCAACATGTCCTAAAAAGATGTGCATCTTTTTTACAAAGATAGGGGTGGTAGCTTTTCAACGGCCTCAATCTTATCCCTGTCAACCTCAATACCCGCCTTTGAAATTTTATGACCCAAGACTATCCATTCACGTACCATGAAATTGCACTTTTCTCAATTCAGTACAAGTTTAGTCTCCTCATATCTGGCTAGTATTGCATGCAAATGATTCAAACAGTCATTAAAGTCACTCATATAGACTGAAAAGTCATCCATCAATACTTCCGCAAATTTCTCCACCATGTCTGTAAAAATAGCTAGCATGCACCTTTGGAACGTGTTAGGAATATTACATAGTCCAAACGGCATTCATCAGAATGCAAAGGTGCCGAAAGGGTAAGTAAAAGTAGACTTCGTTTGGTCCTACTTTGCGATCGTGATCTAATTGTAACCTGAATACCCATCCAAAAAATAATAGTAGTCATGCCCAGCTAACCTGTCTAACATTAGATTCAAGAAGGGCTGCGGGAAGTGTTCTTTCCTAGTGGCCGCGTTAGGCTTTCGATAGTCAATGCAGATTCTCCACCCTATGACTGTTCTCTGGGGTATTAATTTATTCCTAGCATTATGCATCATCGTCATCCCACATTTTTTTAGGACACACTGAGCTGGGCTCACCCAATTACTATCCAAAATTGGGTAGATGAAGCTACATCC
Source organism: Datura wrightii (assembly GCA_035772735.1). NCBI lineage: Eukaryota > Viridiplantae > Streptophyta > Magnoliopsida > Solanales > Solanaceae > Datura > Datura wrightii. The sequence continues at coordinate 34,145,904 of JASDFA010000001.1, forward strand.
AACCACTTTATCATCTCCTTCTTTACTACTACTTTTATGATAGGGTTTAGTCTCCGATGTTGTTCAATACTGGTTCTAGCCCCCTCTTCGAGCAGTATCTTATGCATGCAAAAGGAACTACTGATCCCTTTTATATTAGATCCACCCAAGCACTGTCACACGATGCCTTAACACTTCTAGCAACTTCTCAATCTATTTATCAAACAACAATGCAGATATTATCACAGACAGTGTATTTTCACTGCCTAGAAAAGCATATTTCAAATGCGCAGGTAAAGGTTTTAATTCAACAACTGGGTTTTTTTCAATAGATGACTTTGGCTTTTCCTAAATCACAGGTTCGTTAAGTGTCTCCAAAGGACACTCTCTGATAACATGTATGCTGGTGGCATCTATGACTGATAAGCATTCAGTCTTCTTTGAACTATCTCCCTATTCTTTCTCATATACCAGTGCTCTCTCAAACGGACCTTCCTGTGATAAATATTGCTTTAAAGCCCTAGTAGACATTTCTGGCTCCACTTCCGTAATGGCCATAAGCTCCTCATAATAGGGTGGCAATCTTGCCGCCCCGATCACATCAAAAACCCTCTGTGGACCATCACCATCATTGACATCTTGCCCGACCTCACCTTTATGATTGCATCGGCGTTGGCAAAAAATCCTCTCCCTAAATAAGGGGAACTACTGCATCTGATTCATAATCTAGGATTATGAACTCCACCTGTAGGATGAAAGGTCCAACCATGATCAAGATGTCCTCTATGATTCCGTCAGGATAAGCAAGAGACTAGTCGGCAAGCTACAATTCATTATCAGTGTGGTAGGACATGGTTCACCTATATCCAAGGTTTTGAACAAGGATGCAGACATCAAATTAATTCTTGCACCCAAGTCACACAATGTTGAACCAACTTCTCTATTATAATCACCACTGGAATGGTAAAGCTCCCGGGATCTTTAAACTTAGGAATTTTGTTTTGTACCCGAGAATTGCACTCTTTCGTGAGAGCCACAATCTCAAGTTATCCATTAGCCTTCTCTTTTTTGCAAAAATATCCTTAAGATACTTGGCATATTTCAAAACTTCCTACAAAAGCTCCAAATATGATAAGTTAACATGTATCTGCTACAACACATCAAGAAATTTCTAGCAAGCTGAATCCTCCTTCTACTTCTTAAACCTTTGTGGGAAAATAGGAGGTGGTCTGATTTCTACCAACCTCGGCTTTGAGTTTCTTGACTCACGAACCTCCTGTCGGGACATCACAACGTGCTCCTCATCAACTTTCTCATCTCTGGGGATCACCTCACCCAACTCTTTACTACTGCATAAAGAAATTGCACTCATATTTTCCTTGGGGTTCTTCTTGGTGTTACTTGGAACTTCCCCTGGTGGTTTGTCAATCCCTTAAGAGACACCCTATCTATCTCTCCAGCTCGTTGATGGACTACTGCATCTCATTGACTACCTGAGTCTGCTGAACCATCCACTATTTCATTGTCTCCTCAAGTGAGAAGCCAGGCTGCTGGCCCTGAGGCCTTGGATAATTATTCTGGGGCCTTTAAAAATTCTGATTCCCTCCCCATGAGGGATGAGCTATATTCTGTTACTCCTGGATATAGCTATTACCTACAAAACCTCCATCATGACCTTGTTGCCCCACAAAAATATACATACTCTGGGTTTAGTGGACAACCTGAATAAGCATGGCCGTCTCCACACACCTCACATGATGGTGGTGGAGTCTGGACCTACTGAACCGGACTTCCTACTGGTGTTGTAACAAGTTTGCTAATCACAATAACTAGCTAATAGATATCTTCTTGGATTGCCTCCACACCACCTACTTCGAGCTTTCCTAGCAGCTTGATTGTTGTGATCTTCTACCTGAGTCCTGATAGTCTTGACTTCTCTCTAACATGAGGTTAAAAAGAGCTTCTATTTTATCATAACTATCGGACAAAATTAGTCCCTGTGCAATGGCGTCAAGAAATATTTTTGACTTCGTCTTTTGCCCTTCTATAATTTTTTTCCCAATAATCTCCTTCGGCTGCATGTGGAGTGGGCAACATCGCATGTAGCCCTTGTATCATTCCCAATCCTAAGCCAAGGTCTCACTATCTCTCTGCACAAAACTCGAAATCTTCCGTCTCAACTCTTTTGTCCTCCTTGAAGAGAAGAACCTATTGATGAATTTGTTGGAAAGAACCTTCCAAGTGGTGATGGAGCATGTTGGGGATCTTAACGTGTTCATCAGACACATTATGATAGTTAAAGTTCTCACTCAGCTCCACGAACGTCATAAGATGTCTCTGGGGATCCTTATGTGGAATTCCCTAATATTGGCAACTGTTTTAAACAACCGCATGGTCCCTTTATTCAACTCAAAATTTCCAGTGATGGGTGACTTGATGATCGCTTTAGAAGTATTCTCCAAGTTTTGCCTAGCGAAATTCAACACTAGAACCCTCTCCTGGTTATTGCCCTGTGTTTTCTAGTGATTTTGCATAGTTAACCTTATAAAGGTTCTCTCATTTTCAGGAACATAAGAAGCCAAAAGTGTTTCGTGGCTTCTCGTAGATGGCATACACCGAGCACACAACACTAGTGAACTTACAATATAAAAACAAAAACATAAAATACAAAATAGCGGAATAAAAATCCTAACCTACAAATGATTAATAAATATTCAAGTCCCCAGCAGCGGCACCAAAAATTTGATTTCACCCAAGTGCTTGCAAGTACACATAGTCATCAAGTAATATATACAGTGAAGTCTAGATTATCGATCCCTAAGAGACTTGTCAGATCAATCATTTATGTTACTTCTTTATTTCATTATTCTAACAAACACAAATGTAAATGGGGAATGCTTTGAATATTTAAACTACTAAACATGAAATATAAAACTAGCTAAAGAACCAATATTGTTGAAAACTTTTTTGTACTTCAAATGATGATGAAAATCTAGCAAAATGGCACTTTCGCTTTAGGTTGGGTTTTCAAGATGTGATTACGCTACATTAATTCTTCCTAAGGTTACTAGTTGCAAGTTACTATCCCATTTCTTTCCACTCTCCCGAGCATCCAAGAATTATCTCATGAACCCTAATGCCTATATCTCTATGGTCACAAGAGAAACATGAAATGACGCTTATGCCTACATGTATCTCAACTAAAAAAGGTTGAAGGGTATATCCCTATCCTTATTAAAAACTTCTAACTTTCAACCTATGGGCCAAAGGATCTTCAAATTCCTATTTTATATTTACTTATAACCCTTTCAGTTCCCTCTGCCGAGTTCAACCAGCAATCAATAGATTTATTCACAAGGTGATTAGTCTAGAAAATAAGCAATAAAAATAAGTAAATATAAACAACCCTTAGAATCAAAACTAGCAATGATCAGTCTATCAAACTTCAACCGTTAACTAAGGCAAAAACCATTGAATGGGCGTTTAGTCATTAATGTTCAAGAAGAAAAACAAAGATATCATCATCATTCAAAGTAAAAGGATAAATAAAATAAGAAACCTAAGTAGGAATTTGTCTCTCCTCCCAAAGATGCATTACAATCCTTTTTCGATCAAACAAAATGATGTAAGATAGCTAACACACGACCTAGATGTTATATTTATGGTTGAGTCTTCAAATGATTCTTTTTATCTCATGTATTTATCTTTAAAATGAGAAAAATCCATCAAAGAATGGGTATGTCATGCTGCACCCTCCGTAGCCCCATGTTTGGCCCAATTTTCCTCTAAATTTTAGCTCCGGGCGCCACTCTCCATCCATAGCTCCATGGTATTAGCCAAATTTCTGAACTTTTGAACCCCTCTAGCACCCAAATCCATCCACAACACAAGAGTGTTAGTCAAATTTCTGAGCTTTAAAACCCTTCTGGTGCCCCATTCCATCCACAGCACCAGAATGTTGGGAAAATTTTCTAAGTGTGGGATGCTTCTAGGGCTCCACGCCTCTCATCTCACCAAGGTGTTAGTCAAATTCTAATATGTGAATCTTGAGATTTGGTGCCCCACGCATCTATAGAACCAACTTTTTTGCATATTTATCTTATTTTCAGGGGTTGGCATGCCACGCCAGCCATAGCCCCAGGATGATTTTCGCGAACTCTTCTTTCTTCACGCCTCGAGTCATTTCTGGGTCCTGTTTCCTTGGTTTCCTTCCCAAAACATCTAGAAACATTTGTTAGCTAGAAAGACACACAAAAAACATAAATTCATGCATTTCATAAGGATTATAAACTCAAAACAAGGATAAATATGGGTCAAAACATGGCAAATGGGCATAAGAATGTACCCAACGTCAACAACTCATCAGTTAGCAGAGGCTTTCAGACAAAGTAGTAGCATTTTCAGCTTTATGACTCAGTGTTGTTATCAGTTTATTCGGTTATTCCTAAATGAATATTTTACAATTTCATTAGCTTTCACTTAGTTTCTTTATAATCTTATATCATTTTAGAAATATGCCATGCCATGTGTTATCTTGGTGTCACTTGTAGCTCTAGTCAATGTGTTGCATCCATGGTATAGACTTGGGTTGTGACACAATGTCAATCATCTCAGATAGAGGTATACAGTTTACTTCAAATATTTGGAGAACCTTGTAGGCCTTACTGGGTATTAGGCTAGATTTGAGCACAACATTTCACCCGCAAACTGATGGGTAATTTAAGAGGATGATCCATACATTAGAAGATATAAATTGAGCTTGTGTGATATACTTCGAAGGTCATTAGGACATGTTCATACCATTGGCGGAGCTTACAAACAACAATAGCTATCATTCAAGTATTAAAATGGCACCGTTTGAGGCTTTGTATAGGAGGAGATGTAGGTCCTCTATTGGCTAATTTTGATGCCTTCGAGACAAGTCCTTGTGGTACTGGTTTACTAAAGGAATCCTTGGAAAAGGTCAAGGTGATTTAAAAAAAACTCATTGAAGATCAGAGTAGACAGAAACAATATGCTGACTAAAAGGTTTGGGACATGAAGTTTATGGTGGGAGAGCAGGTCTTGCTAAAGGTTTCTACTGTGAAGGGCGTGATGTGGTTTGGAAAATGAGGCAAGCTTAGCCCAAGATATATCAGTCCATTTGAAGTTTTTCAACGTGTACAGGAGGTGGCTTATGAATTGTCCTTATCTCTCAATTTTTCTGGAGTTTATCTGGTATTTCATGTTTCTATACTGAAGAAGTATCATGGGGATGGTACTTACATTATCCGAGGAAATTTTGTGCTGCTTGATTAAAAATTTATTGTATGAAGAGGAGCCGGTGGCGATACTAGATAGAGAGGTCCGCAAACTGAGACTGAAGGAGAACGTGACTATAAAGGTCTAGTGGAAGAATCATCCTACGGAGGAAGCCACTTGAGAGACCAAAGCAGACTTACGGGAGAAATACCCTCAGCTCTTCATCGAGTCCGGTTCTTTCTGATTTACTTGGTTTTTTTGACTGTTCGGGGATGAAGGGTTTTTTAATTGGTATATGATTTAACGACCCGTCCGTCATTATAGGATAATTAAGGCCTTAGAACGCTTTTTGGTTGAGGTACCTAATTGAAAATCTCTAGGAGGTCTGGATAAAGGACTTGTGTTTTTGAATGGAGAAATGTGCAGGATTATCGAGCTACTAGTTAGCAGGATACTGTTGTAGTAGTGAAATTTCCACTACAGCAAGACCACTATAGAGGTAGGAGTTCTGCCACAATGGACAGGGAGGAAAGCTGTCGAAACTGCCGTGATGAAATTTTGGTCGCCATAGCAGGTCCCCTACAATAGGAAATGGACCGCTGCAGTGGATGATGTGAGGCAAAAAATCAATTTATGTATGAATTTAGGGGTTTTCACCCCATTATCCCAAGGCACAAAAATTAACGGTCTTGGGGTGATTTTCCAGAGGCAGAAGCAGTTGTTCTCCCAAGGTAAGTTTCCTAGCTAGGTCTTCTCCATATTCGGTTTCCTAACACCCTAGAATCAATGGGTGGTCCTAAATGGTTATTCTCTAAGTTAAAAATTGGGTAGAATTGAAATTCTATAGCCATGAATGAAGAACTAGATGATTAAATGTTGTTTATTTACATGTTTATAGACTTTTAACACTATGACGCTCTAAGAAAAGGCAAATCTCCCGCGGAGTAGCTGATCAAGCCCGAATTACACCTCGAATGAAGTATAATGCAGTCACTATCAAATATAGTAATCCAACTATGTTGGGGTCAATCCCATAGGGAATACGGAAGAAATAGTATGTTAGTGATGAGTAAATCAACCGGTAGTCAATATTTCAGAAGGTGGGTTGCAAATAAAAGAAAAAGTAATTATAAGCAGCGATTAAGTTGTTATGAAATTGATGAGACAAAACTAGGATTGTGTTCCCCATGTTTCATAATATAGTAGGATTATTTTATTAGTGATCTATCATGGTGTATTTTTGTAAGATTGATGATTAGGTTCATCTAACATCTCTTGACCTACATATATGAATTTCACCTAAATCCTCTCGGACTTTAGGTGTGCATATTTTTCCCTAGCCATAAGTCTTGGACTAACTATCTCGGTTAGAGCTCAAGTTAATTAGATGAGGTTTGGCAGCCTCAAATTTCCAATTCTCTTTTCCTAACTTCAACCTCTTTGGTCAAGCAAGTTGACGATACAAGCACGTTATAACGTTTGCAATTGCTAAAACTCATTAAAACATAGAGAATAACAATCCTCTCAATTCACCATTCAAGAATCACTATTTTTTTGCCTACTTGTGTTAATTCATCATGGTTCCCACGATCGAAGCTCAAGAGGTTTAGCCGCTCATGTTTGAAGAAACAATAACATAATATTTATAAGAAGTCATAATGAAATACATACAGTGATATGAAATTGTTTGTCAAATATCAAAAGCTAAATAGAATTTCAAGAACTTGATGTTTCCTCCAACGCAAGAATGGAATAATGCTTTCCGCACTTACAACAATTTTGATCAAAGAATAAGTGGTGAATTCAACTTCCTAACAAGATTCAACAATATTATACAATATTCAACACCTAAAACGTCCTAAGAAGGGGTATATATAATAGTAGAATAATTTTAATATTTTCCTACTTGGACTGGGATCGGACTTTGAAAGTTTTTAGTGGGCAAGCATAGCTTCGCATTGCGGCCCTCATTGTGCCATATTGGTGCTTGATTGTGACTTTTGGTGTGTAGATATGCCTGAGCGTCGCATAGGTCCTTGCACAAATGTGCCTATGCGATGCCATCTTCTATTATGATGTGGCACTTGATCCCTTGGAATTTTTTCTTGGAAACTCTTGCTCTTTAAAGCCTCAAATAAGTCCAAAAACATCACTTTAATCCCTAAAAACATCTAATCATGTGTGTTAGCTTTTTTCACAAATATCATATAAAATCGAAAACAACACACATAATTTACTCTCAAAACATTGTTAAGTATGGGTAAAAGATGGCAAATAAATGCGTAAATACGCCCTACATCACCACCCCACACTTAAACTATTTTTCCTCCTCGAATAATGTACTACTTTCCCACTCAAGTACAACCATGATATTTACCTTACAAATAGGTCTACTTACACACTGGGTCATTAAACAATTTTATCAAGCTCCAACACTCCACTCAATATGCGTATAAGATAAACATTCAAAGGTCACGAATTGAAATCGCTTATCTTCTAGAAGTAACTCAACAAGATATATTTGGGCCAATATGAATCATATGTAATTTAGCAACCAAGGATACACCAAAATCTCACAATTATGTGCCCTTCACTATTTGGAGAGATGCCCTTTCTCTCACATGATACATAACAACTTGGTGTTGGGCATAGATAGAACAATATCACTCACTCTCCTAGCGAACTCAACATGTATGCAAAAAATGACCCATAGGCTTGCCCTCAGTGTATAAACTCCACTAAGATAGAACATAAAATCTAATACCAATTAGGACTTAAGATAGTTGTAATGTAGGCAAAGGGACAGGTAGGAATGATTTAGCTAAGATAGTGACTATTCTCCCTAAGCACTTTATTACTTCATTACTATTTGACGTTTTAGCACATTCATCAATCTCCTATTTACTCCTTATACCTCTATTTATTTTTCAATTTTGCAACTTAGGTTACTAGTGAGGATTTCATAACTTTAAGTTCATTTACATTATTCTTTTCATTCTTTTATTTTTCAAACTTTCCCTTTTTCTTTCCCTACTGCATCACCCTCCTTGTTTAGCATTTTTCAACTTTAACTTTTCTTCTAATATAATACCCCCGAAGTGCCTAAGACTAGGCTCGAGAATTTGAAATGAGAAGCAGAAGAAAAATCTAAGATTTTACTTAGAACGTCTCATGGTATGAGTTTTTGGAGGATCTAAAAACCCATGGGAGACACTCGTGGTCAGGTTTTGCAGAAGTAGACTCAAAGGTAACGGGTCCATAGTATGACCCATAGGACGGTGTCACAAGTCATAGGTTGGGGTCGTTGGTTATCACCAGGGCACCAGTGATGGATGGTAGAGTTGTAGTATGACTCGTTGTGAGAAACAATGAGTCGTGGGAAGGAGAAGGAAAAAGCCCCAATCGAGGCAACGGATGGAACCCACAACTTGTTGGATGATGGTACTAGTGATGGTGTGACTCGTGAGAAGTCCATATGAAGGTTCATTAGAGGAAGTAACGGGAGGATACAACAGATCTTTGTTTGAAGTAACGACCTATCACATCGAGTCGTGATATCAGGATATGATAAATTAAAAAATGATGGATGAAGTAATTGATGGATACCATGAGTCGTGGTATCAAGGAATGACCCGTGGTATCAGTCGTTGTCACTGGCAGTGCATAAATTCCAAACTTTTCACTAAGGTTATTTTCATAATTTCTAAGCTCTAAGGTCCTAAACTACGTCATCTTAAGATCAGTTAGGATGGTATTAAGTGTTTTAAACCTATCCTAAGCCTTACCATTCCATGCATGCAAATTACAGTTCTTCCTAGGAGATCAAGCTTGAAGTATTTCCCTAATTTCTCTCCAATTTCCTTTGGGTTTTCAAGGGGAAGTGTAAATCTGATTTACCCAGGCATGTAAGGCTATGAATGAGAGTTCCTTTCACTCTCATTCTCAAAATTCTTCTCAATTCCATGGATTTTAATTCTATATCCAATTCATGATCTTATGGGGTTTATTACAATTCTTGTGAAATTCTTTATGATCTATCTATGGCTAAATTCCTTTCAGGTATCAAATCATGTTTTAAGATCTATGGGTAGATTTTATACCCATTTCAATTATTAATTCATAATTTTAATGTTTAATTTAATTATGCCCAATTATGTAAGTTTCATGAAAAATCAAGTTATGATTCTATTATGATTTGGATCTTACTAATTCTAAATTATGATTTATGATTCATGTTATGATTTTTCTTCAAGTACTCATCATGCATTTATAAATATGAAGTATATAAATGTTTTACAAGTATGCATGATTTTCATAATTTATGGATTTATGACTCTTGGCCAATTCATGGGCCCTTATTCATGGCTAATCGTGTATTTCAAGTGAGATCCATCATGTTATTATTTTATTTGGCCACAAACTTCATGAATGATTTAAAGGTTACTATATGAGCCCTCACAAACATGTTTTTGGGAGAAATATCTAGCACCGAGTAGACTTAGCATTCAGGTAAATCTTGTAGTCTCAGAATTTTGTGCCACCATCGGTATATACATATATTTATTATTGGATCCCTGTAATATCACCATTCATACATGCCCCCTTGCCTGAAAAGTCAGGGGTAGTCATGACCACTTGGATGAAATTGAAATAGTTGGGTATCATGTAAGCTTTATCATGATCGTGTCGGTTAAGATGAGTCCTCCCATTGTTCCTCATGACTTATGCATGGTTATGTTTTAGTACTATCGCTCAAGTTGTATTTTATGTTTTCTCTTATGACTATGATTATGATTGGATTACGAATGGTTTGAAAACCTTAAGCCCTTACGTTTACATTATGATATTTACTTTATGATCATGCTGTCCTACTCTTATGAATTCTTATGTATTTTAACAATCTATTTTTACTTACCTTGCATACTAGTACATTCCAAGTACTGACCGCATACTCTGTGCTATATCATTTCAAGACATAGGCTCAGACATTCAGGTTTAGTCCCGCCTTAGTCTGATCCTTAGAGTTTGCATTCCTCAGCAAGAGTTAGTGAGTCCTCATCCTTTGAGGTCCCTTTTATTAGCTTATGTTCAGTATTTTTATATTTAGTCTTTAGTGATTTAGTTGGGGTCTTGTCCCATCAACTCGTCAGTATGTAAAGTTTTATCAGACATAGTGTGTAATCCACTTCAAAATGGTGTTATGTATTCAGATGTTCAGATTTTGTTATATTCATAGAATTATGCTATTATGTATGTTAGACTTTTGCATTATTATGTTGAGTTTTAGATATCATATATATATCATGGGTCGACTTAGAGCCTCTCGGGGTTCTTAGTCCCGTGTCTCGATCCGAGCCTATGTTCGGGTCGTGACAAACTTGGTATCAAACTATTCGGTTTGAAGTGTCCTAGAGTGTCTAAAATCCATGTTAAGTATAGTCTTTTTCATGGGTATGAAGCGCGCCACACTTGTGATAAAGAGGCTACAAAACATTTAAGAAACTTCCCTTCTTTCATGATCTATGTCGTGTGATAAAATGTCACTCTATCCTTCTAACTCATGCTATATACGTTTGCAAAATCATGCCTCCTCACCGAGTTAATGAAAGAAGAAATAGAAATGGAAATGGCCATAAGAATGGCAATGGAAATGGATACCAGCAAGCCCCACCAGCCCTCGAGGATCATGTGGCCGAGCAGGTTGCCCATCCAAAGTTTAAGGAAACCATTCAGATGTTAGGTCAAGCTTTGACCACCCAATTCAACTAGTAGGCGGTAGCGCATGTCCCCAGAATGGGAATGCGGCAGTAGCGAGAGTCATAGATTTTCTTAGCATGAACCGTCCAGAGTTCATCGGGTCGAAGGTAGGAAAGGATCTGTATGAGTTTATTGATGAAATTTTGAAGATCACCCATATCTTGGGGGTGACAGGAGAGGAGTGTGCAGATCTAGCCTCGTATCAGTTGAAAGGGGTTGTGCATATCTGGTTCAGACAGTGGAAGGATGGTAGGGTAGTTGGAGCAGGCCCCATTGGTTATGATGAGTTCCATACCGTATTTTTGGATTGCTTCTTTCCTTGAGAGATGAGGGAAATCAAAGCAGTTGTATTTGTGAACTTGAGGCAGAATAACATGACGGTCCAGGAGTATGGTTTGGAGTTCAGTCATTTGTCCAAATATGCACCAGAGCTGGTGGTTGATCAGAGGGGTCGGGTGAGCAGTTTTGTGCATGGAGTAGCAGACTACCTGGTCAAGGATTATAAGACCGCTATGCTTCATTAGAACATTGACTTTCCTCGATTGGTTTTGTATGCCCAATAGATGGAGTTGGTGCATCTAAGAGAGAGGGAGGAAAAGAGGGCTAGGACAGACAATTATGAGTTCTCCCAGCAGAGATAGGGAGGCAAACATCACCAACAGTCTCATCAGGGGCCATTAGCTCCAGCGCCATCATCGGCCAGTGCTCCATCAAGACTATAAGGTGATTAGAGGAGCAGAGCATCAAGTTCGGGGGACAGAGGAGCATGTAGGTAAAGCGTACCTTTCTGATCTGTGAAAAGTGTGGAAAGAATCACATAGAGGAGTGCTTGATTGGGTCAAATATCTATTTTGGGTGTGGTAGACCAGGGCATAGGCACTGGGAGTGTCCTTTGGCTAGACAGAGTGATGGTAGATGTCGTGCTCAGGCTATCAGCTCAGTAGCAACACCAGCACACCCAGCTCAACAAGGTGCATCCACTAGTGCAGGTGGTGTCAAGCACCAGAACAGGTTTTATGCCCTTGCATCTCAACAGGAGCAGGAGACTTCACCTGATATGGTCATCGGTATGTTGTGAGTATTCCACGTTGATGTATATGCTTTGTTAGATCCACGGGATACTTTATCTTTTGTGACGCCCTATGTTGGTAGTAGTTTCAGTGAGTGTCCTGAAATCCTATCAGTTCCCTTCTCGGTCTCTACTCTAGTTGGTGATTAAATTATAGCTCGACGGGTATATAGAAATTGCCCTGTCATAGTCCTTCAGAAAGTCACATCAATAGATTTAGTAGAGCTAGACATGATAGATTTTGATGTTATCTTTGGCATGGATTGCTTACATGTATGTTATGCCTCAGTAAATTATAGAACCCGTGCAGTAGAGTTTTAGTTTTCGGGTGAGCCAGTCCTAGAATAGAAGGGTAGTTCAGCAATGCCTGTAAATTGCTTCATTTCTTATATTAAGGGCAAAAAGATGATTTCTAAGGGTTGCGTGTACCATCAAGTTAGGATTAAGGATGCTTCGTCTAAAATCCCGACTATCCAATTAATTTATGTAGTGTGTGAATATCCATAAGTATTTCCAGATGATTTAACGGGAATTCTTCCTCAGCGGGAGATCGATTTTGGTATTGACCTTCATCCCGATATGTTGCCTATATCTATTCGTCCTTATAGAATGGCTCCAGCTGAGCTAAAGGAGCTGAAGGAGCAGTTGAAGGATCTCTTAGATAAGGGTTTCACCAGACCTAGCAAATCCCTGTGGGGTGCACTAGTTCTCTTCGTCCGGAAAAAGGATGGTTCCCTCTGGATGTGCATTGACTACTGGTAATTGAACATGGTCACCATCAAGAACAGGTATCACCTACCTAGAATTGATGACTTGTTTGACTCAGCTCAGCTCCACGAACGTCTATGGATTTGATGAACAGGGTTTTCAAGCTGTATTTGGATATGCTTGTGATTAATGTTCATAGATGACATCCTCATATACTCTCGAAGTGAAGAGGAGCATGCTGCTCATTTAAGGGTGGTCCTATAGACCCTTAAGGATCGCCAGTTGTATGCTAAGTTCAGCAAATGTGAGTTTTGTTAAACATGGTGTCATATTTGGGTCATGTGGTGTGAAGTGAGGGTGTACAGGTGGAATCTCAAAAGATAGAAGCTGTAAAGAATTGGCCTACTCCAGTTAGTCCTTCGGATATTAGAAGTTTCTTAGGTTTAGCGGGTTACTATCGGAGGTTTGTTGAAGGGTTTTCATCCATTGCAGAACCATTGACTAAGTTGACCTAGAAGAAATTGAAGTTTTAAGGGTCGGATGCTTGTGAAAAAAGCTTCCAAGAGTTGAAGACTCAACTCACTTCAGCACCAGTGTTGACCCTACCTGAGGGTACAGATGGGTTCGTGGTATATTGTGAAGCCTCAAGGATCAGCCTTGGTTTTGTATTAATGCAACACCGTAAAATTATAGCCTGTGCTTCCAGGCAGCGAAAAGTCCATGAAACGATCTATCCAACTCACGACCTCAAGTTGACAGCAGTAGTATTTGCCTTGAAGATTTGGAGACACTATCTTTACAGGCTCCATGTGGATGTGTTTATGGACCACAAAAGCCTCCACTACGTGTTTACCCAGAAGGATCTAAATTTATGTCAAAGAAGGTGGTTGGATCTTATTATAGATTGTAATATGAGTGTCCTTTATCATTGTGGAAAGGCTAATGTGGTGGAAGACGCTCTTAATGGGCTTTCTGTGGAGAGTGTGACCCATGTAGATGCGGAGAGGAGAATTAGTGATGGATGTGCATCGGCTCACACGACTAAGAGTTCATCTTGTTAACTTGACGGATGGTGGTGTCATTGTTCAGAATGGATTAGAATCTTCCTTGGTGACCAAGGTCAAAGCTAGATAAGACGCGGATCCTATTTTAGTAAAGTTGAAAGAAGTCATTTAGAATCAGAAGGTGGAGGTTTACTCCCAAGGGGAAGATGGTGTACTATGATATCAGGGTCCTTTGTGTGTACCGGGAGTTGATGACTTTAGAGAGAGAATATTGCATGAGGATCATGGTTCCAGATATTCAGTACATTCAGGTGCCACAAAAATGTACTGTGACCTATGCGAAGTTTATTGGTTGAATGGCATGAACAAGGACATAACAGAGTTTGTGGCTTAGTGTCCGAATTGTCAATAGGTGAAGGTAGAGCATCAAAGACCTAGAGGTGTGCTCCAAGACATTAGTATCCCTACTTGGGAGTGGGAGAAAATCAATATGGACCTCATTACGGGGTTTCCTCATACTTGTTAACAATGTAACTCTATTTGGGTGGTTGTAAACAGGTTAACTAAAGCAGCTCATTTCCTACTAGTCAAAACTATCGATTCGGTGGAGGATTATGCTAAGTTGTACATTGGGGAGTGAGTTAGGTTTCAAGGAGTTCCCTTGTCAACAATCAGATAGAGGTACTCAGTTTACCTCCCATCTTTGGAGATCGTTTCAGAAGGGACTTAGTACTCAGGTCATACATAGCACAACATTTCACCCCCAAATATATGGTCAGGTTGAACGGACCATTCAGACTCTTGAGGATATGTTGAGGTCCTGTGTGATTGATTTCAAGGGTACTTGGGATGATCATTTGCCTCTCATTGAATTTCCGTATAATAATAGCTACCATTTCAGCATTCGAATGGCTCCATTTGAGGCTACCTATTGGTTGATTCGAAGTTGGTGAAGCTGCGTTGATAGGACCAGATTCAGTTCACGAGGCTATGGAGAAGGTTCAGCTTATAAGGGAAAGGTTGAGAACAGCCCAAAGTCATCAAAAGTACTATCAAGATATAAGGAGGAGAGAACTTGAGCTTGAAGTTGATGATTGGGTGTTTTTGAAGGTATCTCCTATGAAGGGAGTAATGAGATTCAAAAAGAAAGGAAACTCAGTCCCCGTTATGTTGGACCATACCAACGGGTTGGCAAGGTAGAATATGAGTTGGAGTTGCCCTCAGATTTAACTTCAGTGTATCTGGTGTTTCATGTGTCTCTTTTGAAGAAGTGCATGGGTGATCCGGCTTTGGTTATTCTGGTGGAGAGCATAGGTGTGAAGGATAGCCTCAACTATGAAGATGTTCCGATGGAAATACTTGATCATCAGGTTCGGAAGCAAAGAAATAAGATAGTAGCTTCATTAAAGGTTTTGTGGTAGAATCAGCATGTTGAGGGATCTACGTGGTATGCCGAAGCAAATATGATGGCTAAATACATGTATCTATTCCCTTCCGATTCAGTTTCAGCTTGAGGTACTAGTTTCTTTCTTAGTATTCTATTCAGTTTCATATTCAGTTTATACGTTCCAGTTTCTTTCATGTCAATGCATGTATGTGTCATTCATGAATTCAATTCAGTTATGTATTCCAGTCCATATTCTGTCACTCCATCAATTTTTAGCTTTAGATGTTCAGTATTTTAGATGTCAGACCTATTTCCCCAACTTTCAGTATGTTCATTCATATTCGAGGACGAATGTTCCCAAGGAGGATATATTGTAACCCCGGAAGTGCCTAAGACTAGACTCGGGAATTTTAAATGAGAAGCAGGAGAAAAATCTGATATTTTACTCAAAACGACTCATGGTACGAGTTGTTGGAGGATCTAACTACCCATGGGAGACACTCATGGTCAAGTTCTGCTGAAGTAGACTCAGAGGTCGGGTCCATGGTATGACCCATAGGACGATGTAACGAGTCATAGGTTGGGGTCATTGGTCATCACTAAGGCAGTAGGGATAGATGGTACGAGTCGTAGTATATCTGATTGTGAGGAATAACAAGTCGGGGTAAGTGCCTATGGGAAGGAGAAGGAAAAATCCCCAGTCGATGTAACGGATGGAACTCTCGACTCGTCGGATGAAGGTACGAGTAGTGGTGTGACTCGTGGGAAGTTTAGATGTAGGTTCATCAGATGCAGTAACGAGAGAATACAATGGATCGTAGTGTGAAGTAACGACCCGTATTGTTGAGTCGTGGTATCAGGATTTTAGAAGTTAATAAATGATGAAGTAATGGATGGATACAATGAGTTCTGGTATGAAGGGACGATCGGTGGTATCAGATGTTGTCACTTGCAGTGCAGAAATTGTAGACTTTTCATTAAGGGTATTTTTGTAATTTGTAAGCTCTAAGGTCCTAAACTACGTCATTTTAAGCTCAGTTAGCAGTGTATTAAGAGTGTTAAACCTATACTAAACTGTTACACCCCGTAAATTCTTAACATTTAGATGGCCTATTCGCATGTTGGTTAAGAGTTTTAGAATGCCATACATGCTAGAAAAAGGCCCAAGGGAAGACCGGACAAGCGCCACGTCGAAGCATTGCAAGAGGAGGCCAGACAGACCCCCTCTGCGATGGACAACATGTCACGGAGGGCTCACCTCCACGATGGCCAATGTGCCACGGAGGTGAGGTCCAGGCCTCAACTATATAAGCCTCACTACGCTTTTAACTCATTTCATTTTATAATTTCCAGGAGAAACGGAGGAGGACGAAGGGTTTTGATAAATATTTGTCCGATTATGTCGACAAATGCGGTCCAAACTCAAATTAACCTCGGATACCGAAGTATAAAGTTGTAGAGAACATTCCTGCGAAGTTAGTTTCGCAAGAATCGTCCGGCGAAGCAGCGACCCGCCGAGTCAAATTTGAAGAAGAAGCTGGATATTGGCCGAGCTACACCAGTTAGCCAAGAAGTCAGTAACTGAGGTATGTAAAGCTAGTTTATTCGGCAAGTTAGTAATTCTATCATAGTAAAATAGGGTAAATTAAAGAAGAAAGTATAAGAAGCCGAGTATTATGCCCAGCGTGAATTCAGTAAGCATTTCTGAGTTATTATACCATATGCAGAATAAAAGTCAGTAAATTAGTGTCAGACAGCGAGATATTATTCCAGACTCAGTATAACATAGTATTTGATTCAGTTTAATTTAGCAAGAGATTCTAATATAGAATATCAGATCATGGACAGTGTTATCAGATTTATTATACATATTATATGTGATTATTGTTTCTTGTAGAGACCTGAATGTTTTACGTGGGCACCCTTAGAGCTTCCTTGCCACCCCAGGGTTAATAGCTGTGTCGACTCTCCTGCCATAGGGTGAGGATATGCCACTCCATGGAGTGGCATGCCATCCGCCAGAGGACGAAGATGGAATGCAGTATTCGCCATAGCAGGTTGATCAGCATTATAGCATACCCCTGCCGAGCGCTTGCGCCCAGGGCACAGATTACAGATTACAGATTACAGATCACAGATTACAGTTTATAGGAGTCCTTCGGACTCAGATACAGCTATAGTCAGGGGCCCAGAGAGCCCAAGCTGCATACCCAGGGGGCCGGCGGGATGTTCATAGTTACTAGATGAGTGGAGTGAATTGTTATTTTTTGATGGCGACCCGGGTAAGGATACATAGATTGCATGTTGATTGGTACCTTACGGCTTATGGGGGCTAGTATAGGTTCTTGTATGCTATATGTGTTATTTATTAAATTGATAGATAGTAGGATGCCGCATTGACAGGTATGATTCTCACCTTCTCTCCAGTACAATTAAGGTTAGTTTAGATTCTGCCATCCCATACAGTCTTAGCTATCTTCAGATATTCAGTAACTATCAGTATTACTGTTTATCTTCAGTTATGTTCTAGTTATTGCTTTGCATATTCGGTATCTATAGTATTGACGCCCGATTGGGGGCGCTGCATTACTTGC
Source organism: Datura wrightii (assembly GCA_035772735.1). Classification (NCBI taxonomy): domain Eukaryota; kingdom Viridiplantae; phylum Streptophyta; class Magnoliopsida; order Solanales; family Solanaceae; genus Datura; species Datura wrightii. The sequence goes on from JASDFA010000001.1 coordinate 34,163,643, forward strand.
CGGCAGGTACTCATAGATGAGGTGTCGATCCCTCATAATTCCAGCCAGCACACAGAGTCATCAGCTGCTGTCATCCGGAGCTTGACAGCTAGAGGTTTATTTCTCTTTTTGTTGTACAGTACGGGTAGGCCGGGGCCCGGTCCGAACCATCTCATTCTTAGAGGCTTGCAGATTGTGTATTCCCTGTGGTTAGTTGTACCAGTCGTGTGAGGTCGTGTCTATGTTTTAGTTCATTTATGATGGCCGTGTGGGCCTTATTCAGTTAATAATTGGTGACCTTGCCGATCACAGAGTAGTTTAGCATTTGATTCAGCATTTTAGTGAAACTAGTCGGCATGGTGGCCTTGTCGGCCCGCAGTGTTTCCTTATACTACTGTTATTCTGGTTAGTTGTTGTTGTCTTACAAGTGGCTATAGGCCTAGTCAGCCAAAGGCTGTATTTATAGTTGTTATATAGCCCGTTGGTTCCATGAACCCAGAGTTAGAGCCACTCTGGCACCAGAAGTGCTTAGGCTCAGTAGTCCAACAGTCTAGGTCTTAGTAGGGCACCAGGTGCTAGTAATGCCTCCCAAGGCGGGGCGTGGAAAACTTGGCATCAGAGCAGGTCGTACTCAGGGAGTCTACAAGTCGTGCTAAGTAGAGTCTTGTCTATGGATGTGTTGTGCACCACATACCATAGGCAGGAGGCTATAAGGCATAATAGGATGGTTACTCTTTTTTCATAATCAGTCGTGCCATAAAGTAGTACAGTATAGGGTTGAGTCCCTAAAACTTATCATACTGTTTGTTTACAGATAAAATGGCAGACCAGCAACATCCTGTCACAGGTAGAAGACTTGATACCGCAGCAGGAGAAGGCACCAGTAGGATGCCTCAGCCTCGTTTAGATTAAGCCTGAGCTGAGGCAGATATAGAGGCGTCATCTCGGCCTTCTCAACAGTCCCCACCCCTCCAGGAACCACTCGGGATGACACCGCCTCCGACAGTTCCTGTACCCACACCATCTGACCAGGAAATTCGAAGTGCAGTAGTTATGCTTGCACAAATGATGGCTACTCAGCGTCAGCCAGTGCCACATGTAACAACAGAGTTATTAGGTGGGCCTGGCAGTTCGAGGGTCTGAGAATTCTTAGCACTAGGTCCCCCACAATTCATAGGGTCGAATCAGGCAGAGGACCCCCAGGACTTCCTGGATCAGATGCAAAGAATATTTTGGGTCATGCTTGTGACATCTACAGAGTCGGTTGAGTTAGTGGTATTTCGGCTGCAGGATATTGTTGTATTGTGGTACGAAAGTTGGGTAAGGTCCCGAGGAAGAGATGTTGCCCCTATGACCTGGTCTAGCTTTTCAGAGGCCTTCCTGGACCGTTATCTGCCACGGGAAATCTGACAGGCCCGGATGGACCAGTTTTTACACTTGGAGCAGGGGGCGAGGAGTGTACGGGAATACGCCCTGCAGTATGATTCCTTGGCCCGCTATGCTCCAACCTTTGTGGACACCATGTAATCTAGAGTCCACCGGTTTATTATGGGTCTAAACCCAAAGTATATTGAGGCATGCATGACAACTATGCTGTGGGAAGATATGGATATTGCTCGGGTGCAGGCCTTTGCCCAGACTATTGAGGGCCTTAGACAGCGGCAACAGGATAGCATACGAATAAATCAGGAACAGCGCCACAGGGATAGATCAGATGAGATACAGGGGAGATCTGGAGAGGGCCTAAGCCACGGTTGTTAGATAGGCCACCTAGACCCCCACCTCCATCACAGCAGCAGAGGGGTAGATTTAGTCGCCGAGGCCAGTCAGAGTCCGGCGGTAGCTCACAAATGGTAGATTTAACCCAGCAGAGGAGGGCAGAGCAGAGAAGGTATACACCCCCACATTGTCCTATTTGCAGCCGACCCCACACGGGAGTTTGTAGATATGGCTCCACAGGGTGTTATATATGCGGGCAGGAGGGTCATGTGATGAGAGACTGTCCAGCCAGGGGTCTGGGTAACCGAGGCAGATAGGACAAGGCATTAGCAGGGCCATGAGCTCCAGCAGGCTCGGCAGGGCGTAGGCCCTCAGTCCCAATAGGCAGAGGCCAAGGTAGATCAGGGGCCTTGAGTTCAGGTACGGGCCCAAGCCGTACCTGTTCATTACAAGGGACGCAGGACTCAGAGGCGTCTCCAGATGTGGTAACAAGTATGATGACTATTTTCTTACACCCTGCTTATGTATTGATTGATCCAAGATCTACCTTGTCCTACCTTACCTCATTTGTGGCTCGAAAGTTCAGTGTTGTACCAGAGTTGCTTCAACAATCCTTTTCAGTATCACCCTTCGGTGACTCCATCATAGCCAGAAGGGTTTATCGAGGGTGTACAATAAAGGTTGCTGATCGTCAGACCACAGTAGATCTGGTAGAATTAGAGATGATTGATTTCGATGCCATTATGAGTATGGATTGGTTGGCACCGTGCTATGCCAATGTAGAATGCTAGACCAAGACGGTCCGATTCCACTTTCCAGGGGAGGCAGTACGAGAGTGGAAGGGTAGTACAGCTATGCCAGAAGGTAGGTTTATTTCCTACCTTCAGGCAAGGAAATTTATAGCTAAGGGATGTATTTACCACATAATGAGAGTCCAGGATGTGCGGGTAGAGCCTCCATCTCTCCAGTCTGTTCTAGTGGTTAATGAATTCCCTGACGTATTCCCAGATGAGCTACCTGGTATTCCCCCAAAAAGAGAAATAGATTTTGCAATTGATTTACTACTAGGAACTCAGCCCATATCAATTCCTCCGTATCGTATGGCTCCTGTTGAACTCAGAGAACTAAAGGAGCAACTAAAGGATCTATTCGATAAGGGCTTTATCAGGCTGAGTACTTCACCTTGGGGTGCGCCAGTTCTGTTTGTGAGGAAGAAGGACAACTCCCTTCGCATGTGTATAGGTTACTGGCCGCTGAATAAGGTTACAGTTAAGAATAAGTATCCGCTTCCAAGAATAGATGATTTGTTTGATTAGTTACAGGGGGATAAATATTTCTCCAAGATTGACTTACAGTCCGGATATCATCAGGTTCGAGTTTGTGAAAGGGACATTTCGAAGACTACCTTCAAGACTATATACAACCATTATGAAATCCTAGTCATGTCCTTTGGGCTGATGAATTCTCCCACAGTATTCATGGACCTGATGAACAGCATATTCAGACCATACCTGGACCTGTTCGTGGTAGTATTTATTGATGATATTCTGGTGTATTCTCGCTCAGGGGCAGACCACCAGGATCATTTGCGGACAGTGCTCCAGATCCTCAGGGACCGTCAGCTGTATGCAAAGTTCTCTAAATGTGAATTTTGGCTGAACTCAGTAGCCTTCTTGGGACATATCGTATCATATGCCGGTAGACACACAGAAAATAGAAGTAGTAAAAACATGACCCAGACCTACCACTCCGACTGAAGCACGCAGTTTTCTGGGATTAGCAGGGTACTACAGAAGATTTGTTGAGGGATTCTCCACCATAGCGACACCTCTGACTAAGCTGACGCAAAAAGCAGTAAAGTTTCTGTGGACGGAGGCATGTGAGCAGAGTTTCCAGGAATTGAAAGACAGGTTAACCTCCGACCCAGTGTTAGCATTGCTAGAATGTACAGAGGGTTATGCAGTTTATTGTGACGCTTCGGGTGTTGGGTTAGGATGTGTGTTGATGAAGCATGGTAAAGTAATTGCTTATGTTTCCAAACAGCTGAGGAAACATGAAAAGAATTATTCTACCCATGACCTGGAACTAGCCGCAGTGATCCACGCCCTGAAGATGTGGAGACATTACTTGTATGGCATCCATGTGGATATTTTCACCGATCATAAGATCCTACAGTATATCTTCACTCATAGAGAGTTGAATTTGCGGCAGCGTCGCTGGTTATAGGTTTTCAAATATTATGATGTAAATATTCTGTATCATCCAGGAAGAGCCAATGTAGTAGCAGATGCCCTTAGCCATAAGTCTATGTGGAGTTTGGCATACTTGCAGCCCGAGCAACGGGAATTGAACCGAGAAATACACCAGTTAGCTAGTTTGGCCGTTCGTGTAGCAGAAACAGAGGACAACAGAGTGGTAATTCAAAACACCGCATTGTCGTCGTTAGTGGTGGAAGTAAAGGAACGACAGTACGAAGATCCTGACTTGGCTCAGCTTAAAACCAGAGTTTAGCAAGGAAAAGTGTCGGATTTTCAGGTAACTGAGGATGAAGTGTTGCGATGTAAAGGCCTCCTTTGTGTTTCGGGTGTTGTAGGGCTTCGATAGCAAATTATGGGCTAGATACATTACGCCCGATATTCTCTCCATCCAGGCACGACGAAAATGTACCACGATATCAAAGAAATCTACTGGTGGCCAGGTATGAAGAGGGAAATAACAGAATTCGTGGCTCAGTGTCCTAACTGCCAACAAGAAAAAAGCTGAACACCAGAAACCAGGCGGGCTGACTCAAGACATAGCGGTGCCTCTCTAGAAGGGGAAGCAGTAAATATGGATTTTGTAGCAAGATTACCCTGCACCAGGCATAGAAATGACTTGATTTTTGTAATTGTTGACAGACTGACAAAGTCAGCCCATTTTCTGCTAATAAGGGCTACTTTCTCTGCCGAAGATTATGCTGAGTTGTATATCAGAGAAATAGTCAGACTGCACGGTGTTCCAGTGTCCATTATCTCTAACAAAGGGGCGCAATTCATAGTTAAATTTTGGTAATCATTTCAGAGAGGCTTGGGGACACAAATTAACCTGAGCACAACTTTTCACCCTCAAACAGATGGGCAGGTAGAATGCACTATTTAGACGCTCGAGGATACGCTGTGAGCGTGTGTGTTAGACTTTGGAGGTAGCTGGGATGAGCACTTACCACTTACTGAGTTTGCCTATAATAACAGTTACCATTCAGCTATCCAGATGGCTCCTTATGAGGCACTATATGGGAGAAAATGCAGATCACCAGTTGGATGGTTTAAAGTAGGAGAGTCAGCGCTTATTGGGTTGGATATTATTCATCAGTCAGAGAAAAAGGTAAAGCTTATCAGAGAACTCTTACTGACTGCTCAGAGCCGCTAGAAATCGTATGTTGACGTGCGGCGCAGGAACTTGGAATTTAATGTGAATGACTAGGTATTCTTGAAAGTCTCTCCAATGAAAGGGCTGATGAGATTCGGCAAGAAAGGCAAGCTCGCCCGAGAGGTTGGGCCTTATCAGATTCGCCGAAGAATAGGCCAAATGGCATACGAGTTGAACTTACCTCAAGAATTAGAGCCTGTTCACCCAGTTTTCCACGTGTCCATGCTGAGGAAGTATATAGGATACCCCTCCAGAGTTGTCCCAGTTCAGGATGTCCAGGTTACGGAGGAGCTGGCTTATGAAGAGGTTCCAGTAGCCATACTGGACAGGCAGATTCGCAAGTTGAGAACTAAAGATGGTTCTTCTTTCAAGGTGATATGGCGTAACAGGAACCGAGAGGAAATGGCTTGGCAAGCAGAGGAAGATATGAAATCATATATCCTCAAGTGTTTCAAACTTAATAAGCAAGAGGTACGTTATATTGTTGTTTTATGAATTGCCTTATGTTATGTGTATAAATGAGATTGTTGACTCTAGGCTATTGCGTGTTGAATGCTATAGTATTGTGTGGAGTACCTATATTGGACTTTTTTTCATTTCAGGAATTTTGAGATAGTCCATGTTACAGGGGAAACTCTGCCAAAATTTTTCTAGAATAAGTAGTGTAAGATAAAAAAAGATTCTTGCGAGCAGAAGTTTACATTCGAGGAAGAATGTTCTTAAGGGGGGGAGGATGTTACACCTCGTAAATACTTGACATTTAGATGGCCTATTCGCATGTTGGTTAAGAGATTTAGAATGCCATACATGCTAGAAAAAGGCCCGGGGGAAGACCGGACAAGCGCCACATCGAAGCATCACAAGAGGAGGCCGGGCAAACCCCCTCCGCGATGGCCAACGTGTCACGGAGGGCTCACCTCCGCGATGGCCAATGTGCCACGGAGGTGAGGTCCATGCCTCAACTATATAAAGCCCCCACTTCATTTTTAACTCATTTCATTTTATAATTTCCAGCAGAAACGAAGGAAAATAGAGGAGGACGAAGGGTTTTGATAAATATTCATCTGTTTACGCCGTCAAACACGGTCCAAACTCAAATTAACCTCAGATACCAAAGTATAAAGCTGTAGAGAACATTCCTGCGAAGTTAGTTTCGCAAGAATCGTCCGGCGAAGTGGTGACCCCCTGAGGCAAATTGGAAGAAATAGCTGGATATTGCCCGAGCTACACCAGTTAGCCAAGAAGTAAGTAACTGAGGTATGTAAAGCTAGTTTCTTCAGCAAGTTAGTAATTCTAGCATAGTAAAATAGGGTAAATTCTATATAAAAGTTTCAGAAGCCGAGTTTATGCCCTACGTGAATTCAGTAAGCATGTCTGAGTTATTATACCATATGCAGAATAAAAGTCAGTAAATTAGTGTCAGACAGCGAGATATTATTCCAGACTCAGTATAACTTAGTATTAGATTCAGTTTAATTCAGCAAGAGATTCTAATATAGAATATCAGATCATGGACAGTGTTATCAGATTTATTATACATATTATATGTGATTATTGTTGCTTGTAGAGATCGAAATGTTTTATGTGGGCACCCTTAGAGCTTCCTTGGCGCCCCAGGGTTAACAGTTGTGTCGACTCGCCCTCCAGAGGGTGAGGATACGTCACTCCAGGGAGTGGCATGCCGTCCACCGTAGGACGAAGATGGGATGCAGTATTCCTTATAGCAGGCTGATCAGTATTATAGCATACCCCTGCCGAGCGTTTGCACCTAGGGCACAAATTACAGATTACAGATCACAGATCTCAGATTACAGTTTACAGGAGTCCTCCAGACTCAGATACAGCTATAGTCAGGGGCCCAGAGAGCCCAAGATGCATACCCAGGGGGCCGACGGGATGTTCATAGTTACTAGATGAGTGGAGTGAATTGTTATTTTTTGATGGCGACCAGGGTAGGGATATATAGATTGAATGTTTATTGGTACCTTCTTGCTTATGGGGGCTGGTATATGTTCTTGTATACTATATGTGTTGTTTATTAAATTGGTAGATAGCAGGATGCCGTATTGACAGGTATGATTCTCACCTTCTCTCCAGTACAGTTAAGCTTACTTTAGATTTTGCCATCCCAGACAGTCTTAGCCATCTTATGTTATTTAGTAACTATCAGTATTATTGTTTATCTTCAATTATGTTCTAGTTGTTGCTTTGCATACATGGTACCTGTGGTACTGACGCCCGTTGGGGGCACTGCATTACTTGCCTGTAGGTACTCATAGATAAAGAGCTGATCCCTCATAATTCTAGCCAGCACACAAAGTCATCAGCTCCTGTCATCCGGAGCTTTACAGCTAGAGGTTTATTTCTCTTCTTGTTGTACAGTACGGGTTGGCCGGGGCCCTGTCCCAACCATCTTATTATCATTCTTAGAGTCTTGCAGATTGTACATTCCTTGTGGTTAGTTGTACCGGTCGTGTGAGGCCGTGTCTATCTTTTAGTTCGTTTATGATGGCTGTGTGGGGCCTTATTCAGTTAAATGTTGGTGACCTTGCCAGTCACAGAGTAGTTTAGCATTTGATTCAGCGTTTCAGTGAAACTAGTCAGCATGGTGGTCTTGTCGGCCCGCATAGGTTCCTCTATACTACTATTTTTTTGGTTAGTTGTTGTTTTCTTACAGGTGGCTATAGGCCTAGTCTGCCGGAGGCTGTATTTACAGTTGTTATATAGCCCGTTGGTTCCATGAACCCAGAGTTAGAGCCAGCCTGAAACCAGAAGTGCTTAGGCTCAATAGTCCAGTAGTCTAGGTTTTAGTATGGCACCAGGTGCCAGTCATTCCTCCCAAGACGGGGCGTGACATAAACCTTACCATTCCAGGCATAAATTAGAGTTCCTCCTTGGAGATCAAGCTTGAAGAATTTCCCCAATTTCTCTCCAATTTCCTTTGGGTTTCAAGAGGAAGTGTAAATTAGATTTACCCAGGTATGTAAGGCTATGAATGAGAGTTCCTTTCACTCTCATGCTCAAATTTCTTCTAATTTTCATGGATTTCAATTCTAGATTCCAATTCATGTTCTTTTGAGGATTATTCCAATTCTTGTGAAATTCCCTATGATCTATTTGTGGGTCAATTTCTTTCATGTATCAAATCATGTTTAATGATCTATGGACAAATTTTATACCTATTTTTATTATTAATTCATAGTTTCAAAGTTTAATTTAATTATTCCCAATTATAAGTTTCATGAAAAATCAAGTTATGTTACTAAGTCTAAATTATGATTTATGATTCATGTTATGATTTCTCTTCAAGTACACATCATGGATTTAGGAATATCAAGTATATAAATTCTTTACAAGTATGCATGATTTTCACGATTTATGTATTTATGACTCTTGGCTAATTAATGGGCCCTTATACATTGCTAATCATGTATTTCAAGTGGGATCCATCATGTTATTATCTTATTTGGCGATGAATTTCATGAATGATTTCACAGTTACTATATGAGCCCTTACATTCATGTTTTTGGGATAGTGTCTAGCACTAAGTAGACCCAGCATTCAGGTAAACCCTGTGTTCTCAGAACTACGTGCCACCGTAGGTATATACATATATTTATTATTGGATCCCTGTGATATCACCATTCATGCACGTCCCCTTGCCAGGCAAGCCGGGGGCCGTCCTGACCACTTGGGCAGAATAGTGGGACATCATGTAAGCTCTATCATGATGGTGTCGGTTAAGACGAGTCCTCTCATTGTTCCTCATGACTTGTTCATGGTTATGTTTAAGTAATTTGGGTCAAGTTATGTTTTATAAAGTTTTCTCTCATGACTATGATTATGATTGGATTACGAATGGTTTGAAAACCTTGAGCCCTTATGTTTACATTATAATATTTACTTTATGATCATGCTGTCCTACTCTTATGAAATCATATATATTTTAGTTGTCTATATTTACTTACCTTGCATACTCAGTACATTTCAAGTACTGACCACATACTCTTTGCTGTATCGTTTCATGATACAGGCTCGAATATTCAAGTTAAGTCCCGCCGTTAGTCTGATCCTCAAAGTTTACATCCCTTAGCTTGAGTTGGTGAGTCCATCCTTCAAGGACCCTTTTATCAACTTATGTTCAGTATTTTCAGCTTTAGTCTTCAGTGAGTTAGTTGGGGTCTTGTCCCATCAACTCATTAGTATGTAGAGGCTTATCAGACATAGTGCGTATTCATCTTCAGAATTGTGTTATGTATTCAGATGTTCAGATGTTATTATATTGTCAGACTTTCACTATTATGTATGTTAGGCTTCCGCATTATTATGGTGACTTTTACTCAACTTGGAGCTTCTTGGGGTTCGTTATCCTGTGCCTCAATACGGGCCTATGTTCGGGTTGTGACATCTAATTTCCCCACTTTAGCTTTTCCCTTCTTCTCTTCATTTGTGCTCCTTTTATGCAAAATTCTCAATTAAAGTACTGATTACGCCCAAATTACACCTCGTAATAAAGTATAAAGCGGTCGTTATCAAATATGGTAACTCAACTAGGTTGGGTCATTCCCACAGGGAATAGGAAAGAAATAATATGTTAATGATGAGTAAATCAATCGAATATTTCGAAAGGGGGTTGCAAATAAAAAGAAAAAGTAATTCTAAACAATAATTAAGTTTTTATCAAATTAATGAGACAAAATTAGGATTGTGTTCCCCATAATTTCATAATGTAGTAAGCTTATTTTATTAGTGATCTAGCCTTGTGTATTTTATGTATGACTGAAGATTAAGTTCATCTAACGTCTTTCGACCGACATAGATGAATTTCATCTAAATCCTCTCGGACTTTAGGTGTGTTTAATTTTCCCTCACCTTAAGTCTTAGATTAACTATCCTCAGTTAGAGCTCAATTTAATTAGATGAGGGTTAGTAGCGTCAAAATTTCATTGTTATTCTCTTTTCCTAACTTCTACCTCTTTCTCGATAAAGTTAAAGATACAGGCACGTTTCAATATTTGCAACCACTAAAACTCATTAAAACGAAGAGAATAACAATTCACCTAATTCACCATTCAAGAATCACTATTTTATTTTGCCTACTTCAGTTAATCCCTCATGGTTCCCGAAACCCCAGCTTCCGAGATTTAGTCGCTCATGTTTGAGAAAACAATAACATAAGATTTATAAGATGTCATAATGAAATACTTACAATAATATAAAATTATTTGACAAATCTTCAAAGCTAATTAGAATCACAAGAACTTGATGAATTCTCAAATAAGATCTTTCACACTTCCAACAATAATGCCAAATCTAATGTAAACTATTGCATGTTGTGAAAAACTTCTCCAGACTCTCTCAAAAACATCCTATGAGGGGTATATATAGTGGTATTAAGAATCTACATTGATCTTACTTAGACTGGAACTGGAGTTTTTTAAAGCCTCAGAAATCCTAAGATCAAACCCGAGAATTAAAACAGAGAAAACAATAGTTTCTACACCAGATCACAGGACGAGTCGTCCGGTGACCTGTTAGGATGAGCACAAGTCGTTAAGTGACTCGTGGTGAGGAGTTTGACTTATTTGAAAATTTCAACTTTGGGGTGACCACGAGTCGTGGTTAACCCCACGACCCATTACATGACCCATGGTCAAGAATGGTTTGGAGATTGAAGAATTTGGTAGTGTTGGCGATGGGTGGGTCACTACGAGTCGTTGGGTGCACCACAAGTCATGGTTTCCCTCGTGGTGACCATCAGAGGGAATTTGGCAGTGTTGTGCATGACTAGTGGCCACGAGTTGTGTCCATAGACAATGACCCGTCCAATCCCTCGTTGGAACTGGCAGTCTATTTTCCCTGCGAGTTTATTAAGGTCTTTTCCACAATTCCTATATTCTTAAGGCCTAAAATACGATGTTTTAAGCTCTGAATAGTGAGTTTTAAGAAGGGTAAGTTCATTCTAAGTCCATCCTAATTCATGCATGCAAGTTTAGAGTTTTTGAGAGGTGATCAAGTCTAGTTCATCAAAGTTCTTCCTCAATTCTTCTTTCGGCAATCAAAAAAGTAGTGAAATCAGATCCTCTCAGGTATGTAAGGCTATAATTGAGAGCTCTGTTCACTCTCATGCTCAAAATTCCTCTCAATTCCACGAATTTCAATTCTAGGTTCAAGTTTCATGATCTACGAGGTTTATTCCAATTCTTGTCGAATTCTCTATGATCTATCTATGGGTCGACTTCTTTCATGTATTAAATCATGTCTTATGATCTATGGGAAGATTTTATAATTATTTTGAATATAAACTTATAAATTTGAATTTAAATTCAATTATGCCCAATTATGTTTGTTTAGTGAAAAATCAAGTTAGGATTTCATTATGATCTTGATCTTAATTAGCCCAATTATGATTTATGCTTTACGATTTGATTTCTCTCAACTACTTATCATGAATTTATGAAATTTCAAGTGTATACATGTTTTACAAGTATGCATGGATTTTATGATTGATGGATTTATGACTCTTGGCCAATTCATGGGCCCTTGTTCATGGATGAACATGTATTTAAATGGGGATCAATGATGTTATTATTTATTTGGCCAGGAAATTTATGAATGATTTTATTATTACTATATGAGCCCTAATGTGCATGTTTTTGGGAGTAGTTTCTAGCACCGAGTAGCACGGAATTCAAAGGACTATGCTGGTGTCTCAAAACTACATGCCACCGTAGGTTTATATATATCCAAATGTTAATGGATCTCCTTTTCGTAATATCACATACTGCACGTCCCTTGCCTTGCAAGCCTGGGATGACTTTTCCCATTTGTGTTACACCCCATAAATTCCTGACATTTAGATGGCCTATTTGCATGCTGGTTAAGAGTTTTAGAATGCCATACATGCTAGGAAAAGGCCCGAGGGAAGACCGGATAAGCGCCAAGTAGGAGCATCGCAAGGAAAATGTGACTTATAAATCGCATTCGACAAATGCAATTTAAAGAGGAAGTCGAGCAAAGCCCCTCCGCGACAGGCATTGTGTCACGGAGGCTTCCCCTCCGCGATGGCCAGCGTGCCACAGAGGGGGGTGTTCAGGTCCAAGTATATAAACCCCTCCACTTAGATTTTATATCATTTTAACTTGTAATTTCCAGAGAGTAATCAGAAAACAGAGGGCACGAGGGTTCTGTTGAACTTTCTTTCCGTTTACGCTATTAAACGCAGTCCAAACTTGAATTAATCTCTGGTTGTGAAGTATTAAGCTGCCGGGAGCATTCCGGTTAGTTTCGTGAAATTTGGCGGTCGAATCATCGTCCTACCGAGCTAAGGTAAGTGGAATTTCTCCAAATTAGTGTCAATATACTCCTAGTCCTAAAATGAGCATTTCTCCCTTCTGGACTTCCGAGAAATAGCGAGTTTTCGGTCGTTTTTCAATAAGTCAAAGTTTGGGCTATATATATATATATATTCAAAGTAGTATTTTCTTCTAGAATTTTGATGAACTTAGTTCTAATTGCTATGAATGTGAATACTGTTGGAAGAAATAACTAAATATTGATCGAGTTACGCCAGTTAGCTGGAAAGCTGACATCTGAGGTGTGTAAAACTAGTTTCTTCAGCAAGTTAGTAATTCTAGTATAGTAAAATAGAATAAACTCCAAAAGGAAGTTCAAAAAGCCGAGTATTAAGTATATTTGTATTATTACGCCATATTCAGAATAAAAGCCAGTAAATTCGTACAAAACAACAAGATATCGATCCCAGACTCAGTTTAACTGAGTATTAGATTCAGTTTAATTCAGCAAGTGATTCAGAATAGAATATAAGAACATGGATAGTATTTTCAGATTTAATATACATGTTATATGTGATTACTGTTGTTTGTTGACACTTGTTTATGATATGTGGGAACCCTTAGAGCTTCCTTGCCCCCCTGGGTTAATAGGTGTGTCAACTCGCCCGCTAGAGGGTGAGAATACGTCACTCCAAGGAGTGGCATGCCATCCACAGTAGGACGAAGATGGGATGCAACGTTCTCATAGCAGCCTGATCAGCATTATAGTATACCCTGTCGAGCGCCTGTGCCCAGGGCAAAGATTACAGATTACAAATACAAATCTCAGATTACAGTTATAGAAGTATTTCGGACTCATATACAGTTATAGTCAGGGGCCCAGAGAGCCCAAGCTGCAAACCCGGGGGGTCGGCGGGGTGCTCGTAGTTGTTAGGAGAGTGGAGTGAATTTATTTTTGGACAGTTTAACCCGGGTAGGGGTATATAGACTACGTGTTGAATTGCACCTTTTGGCTTTATATATATGTGTGTGTGTGTGTATATATATATATATATATATATATATGTTACTCATTAAGTTGATAAATAGCAGAACGCCGCATCGACAAGTATGATTCTTATCTTCTTCCCAGTACAGTTAAGCTCGGTACAGATTCTGCTATTCCAGACAGTTTTAGCTATCCTCTGTCATTTAAGTAAGTACCCGTTTACTGTTTGTCTTCAGTTATATTCAGTATTTCTTTGCATACTCGGTACCAGTGGTACTGACGCCCGTTTGGGGGCGCTGCATTACTTGCCTGCAGGTACTCATAAACGAGGAGCCGATCCCTTGTAATTCTAGCCAACCCACTGAGTCATCAACTCCTGTCATCTAGAACTAGACAGCTAGAGGTTTATTTCTTTTCATTTGTTGTACAGTATGGGTAGGCCGGGGCCCTGTCCCGACCATCTTATCAGTATTTTTAGAGTCTTGCAGATTGTATATTCCCTGTGGTTAGCTGTACCGGTCGTGTGAGGCCGTGTGTATGTTTTGGTTTGTTTATGATGGCTGTGTAGGGCCTTATTCAGTTGCTAGGGGTGACCTTGTCGGTCACATAGCAATTTAGCACTTGTTTTCTTGATTCAGAAGTAACTAGACAGCATGATGGCCTTGTCGGCCTGCATAGGTTCCTTCATACTACTGTTGTTCTAGTTTGCTGTTGCTTCCTTACAGGTGGCTATTGGCCTAGTCGGCCGGAGGCTATATTTACAGCCGTTATATAGCCCGTTGATTCCATGAAGCTAGAGTTAGAGCCAGCCTGGCACCAAAAGTGCCTAGGCACAACAGTCCAGCAGTCTAGGTCTTAGTAGGGCACCAGGTGCCAGTCATGCCTCCCAAGGCGGGTCGTAACAAACTTGGTATCAGAGCAGGTCGTATCCCAGGGAGTCTGTGAGCCGTGCTAAGTGTAGTCTTGTCTATGGATGTGTTGTGCACCACATACCATAGGCAAGAGGCTGTAGGGCATAATAAGATGGTTATTTTTCTTCATATTCAGTCATGCCATAGAGCAGTACAGTATAGGGTTGAGTCCCTAAAACTTATCATACTATTTGTTTACAGATAAAATGGCAGACCAGCGACATCCTTTCACAGGTAGGAGACTGGATACCGCAGCAGGAGAAGGAACTAGCAAGATGCCTCAGCCTCGTTTAGAATCAACCCGATCTGAGGGCGATACAGAGGCATCATCTCGACCTTCTCAGCAATCCCCACCTCACCAAGAGCCACTCGAAATGCCACCGCCTCCGACAGTTCCTGTACCCACATCATCCGACTTGGAAATTCGAAGTGCAGTAGTTATGTTTGCACAAATGATGGCTACTCAGCGCCAGCCAGTGCCACCTGTAACAACAGAGTCATCAGGTGGGTCTGGCAGTTCGAGGGTCCGAGAATTCTTGGCACTAGTTCCCCGCAGTTCACAGGGTCGGATCAGGCAGAGGACCCCCAAGGTTTCCTGGACCAGATGCAGAGAATCTTCTGGGTCATGCATGTGACGTTTACATAATCAGTTGAGTTAGCGGTATTCCGGCTGCGTGATATTGTTGTGTTGTGGTATGAAAGTTGGGAAAGGTCCCGAGGGAGAGATGTTGCCCCTCCGACCTGGTCCAGCTTTTCAGAGGCCTTCCTGGACCGTTATTTGTCACGAGAAATTCGATAGGCCCGAATGGATCAGTTTTTTGCACTTGGAGCAGGGGACGAGGAGTGTACGGGAACATGCCCTGCAGTTTGATTCCTTGGCCAGCTATGCTCCAGATTTTGTCGACACCATGCCATCTAGAGTCCACCGGTTTATTATGGGTCTGAACCCAGAATATATTGAGGCATACATGGCAGCTAGCTGTGGGAGGATGTGGATATCGCTCGGGTGCAGGACTTTACCCAGACTATTGAGGCCCTTAGACAGCGGCAACAGGATAGTAGATGAATAAATGAGGAGCAACGCCGCAGGGATAGATCAGATGAAATACAGAGGGAGATTCATAGAGGACCCATGCCACGGTTGTCAAAAAGGCCACCTAGACCCCCACCTCCAACATAGCAGCAGAGGGGTAGATTCAATCGCATAGGAAAGTCAAAGTCTGGCAGCAGTTCTCGAACGGTAGATTCACCTCAATAGAGGAGGGCAGAGCAGAGCAGGTACACACCCCCACCTTGCCCTATTTGCAGCCGACCCCACAGTGGAGCTTACAGATATGGCTCCACAGGGTGATATATATGGGGGCAGGAGGGTCATGTGATGAGAGACTGTCCATCCAGAGGTCAGGGTAGTCGAGATAATCAAGACAGGGCGTCAGCAGGGCCGCGAGTTCCAGCAGCCTCGGCAGGGCGTAGGCCGTCAGGTCCAGCAGGTAGAGGCTGAGGTAGATCAGGAGCCTCTAGTTCAGGTACGGGCCCAAGCCGTACCTATGCATTACCAGGTAGGCAAGACTCAGAGGCGTCTCCAGATGTGGTAACAGGTATGATGACTATTTTCTCACACCCTTCTTATGTATAGATTGATCCAGGATCTACTCTGTCCTACATTACCCCATTTGTGGCTCGAAAGTTTAGTGTTGCACCAAAGTTGCTTCAGCAACACTTTTCAGTATCCACACCCGTTGGTGACTCCATTATATCCAGAAGGGTTTATCGAGGGTGTATAGTAGAGGTTCCTGATCGTCAGACAACAATAGATCTAGTAGAGATAGAGATGATTGATTTCGACGCCATTATAGGTATGGATTGGTTAGTGTCGTGCTATGCCAATGTAGAATGCTAGACCAAGATAGTCCGATTCCACTTTCTAGGGGAAGCAGTACGAGAGTGGAAAGGTAGCACAACTATTCCAAAAGGTAGGTTTATTTCCTACCTTAAGGCGAGGAAGTTGATAGCTAAGGGATGCATTTACCACATAGTCAGAGTCCAGGATATTCGGGTAGAGCCTCCGACTCTCAAGTCTATTCCGGTGGTTAATGAATTTCCTGACATATTTCTAGATGAGCTACCTGGTATTCCCCCAGAAAGAGAAATAGATTTTGCAATTGATTTGCTACCAGGCACTCAACCCATATCAATTCCTCCGTATCGTATGGCTCCTGCTGAACTAAGAGAATTAAAGGACCAGTCAAAAGATTTGTTAGATAAGGGCTTTATCAGGCCGAGTACTTCACCTCGGGGTGCGCCAGTTCTATTTGTGAGAAAGAAGGATGGCTCACTCCGCATGTGTATAGATTACCGGCAATTGAACAAGGTTACAGTCAAGAATAAGTTTCCGCTTCCCAGAATAGATGATTTGTTTGATCAGTTACAGGGGCCCAGATATTTCTCTAAGATTGACTTATGGTCCGGATATCATCAGGTTCGAGTTTGTGAAAGGGACATTCCAAAGACTGCCTTCAGGACCAGATACGACCATTTTGAATTCCTAGTCATGTCCTTTGGGCTGACAAATGCTCCCGCAGTATTAATGGACCTAATGAACAATATTTTCAGACCATACCTGGACCTGTTTGTGATAGTGTTTATTGACGATATTCTGGTGTATTCTCGCTCAGAGGCAGACCACCAGGATCATTTGCGGACAGTGCTTCAGATTCTCAAGAACTGTCAGCTGTATGCCAAGTTTTCTAAATGTGAATTTTGGCTGAACTCAGTAGCTTTCTTGGGGAATATTGTGTCTTCTTCTCATGAATTGGAATAAATCGAGAAATGGGTCTCATGAAATAAAGATGCACACTTCCCATATGATTTTGTTGTACATGCTAAAATATGAGAATGCACATACTTTCCTTTAAATCTAGTTTAAATGACTCAATATATTCCTGTTAAAGTATGAGTCGGGAATGTCTCAAACTTATGTATGTGGGGAGCCAAATTCAATCAAGGCAAGGGGGCGTTCTGCCACTTGACTCTAAGGAAAGGGGGCTGCTGGTATACAGGTGGACACACAGAAAATAGAAGCAGTAAAATCATGGCCTAGACCTACCACTCCGACCGAAGTCCGCAGTTTTCTGGGATTAGCAGGGTACTATAGAAGATATGTTGAGGGATTCTCCACCATAGCAGCACCTCTGACTAAGCTGACACAAAAAGCAGTAAAGTTTCTGTGGACGGAGGCATGTGAGCAGAGTTTCCAGAAATTGAAAGACAGGTTAACCTCCGACCCAGTATTAGCATTGCTAGAAGGTACAGAGGGTTGTGCAGTTTATTGTGATGCTTTGGGTATTGGGTTAGGATGTGTGTTGATGTAGCATGGTAAAGTAATTGTTTATGCTTCCAAACAGCAGAGGAAACACAAAAAGAATTATCCTACCCACGACCTGGAACTAGCTGTAGTGATCCACGCTCTAAAGATATGGAGACATTACTTGTATGGCATCCATGTGGATATTTTAACTGATCATAAGAGCCTACAGTATATCTTAACTCAGAGAGAGCTAAATTTGCGGCAGCGCCGCTGGTTGGAATTGTCGAAAGATTATGATGTAAATAATTTGTACCACCCAGGAAAAGCCAACGTGGTAGTAGATGCCCTTAGTCGCAAATCTATGGGGAGTTTGGCATACTTGCAGCCTAAGTAGTGGGAGTTGGCTAGAGAAATACACCAATTAGCCAGTTTAGCCATTCGTGTAGCAGAAACAGAGGACAACAGAGCGGTAATTCAAAACACCACAGTGTCGTCCTTAGTTGTGGAGGTAAAGGAACGGCAGTATGATGATCCTGACCTGGTTCATCTTAAAGACATAGTTCAGCAAGGAAAAGCGCCAGATTTCCAAGTAACTGAGGATCAAGTGTTGCAATGTAAAGGCCTCCTTTCTGTTCCAGATATTTTAGGGCTTCACTAGCAGATTATGAGCGAGGTACATTACGCCCGCTATTCCTCCGCCCAGGTGCGACGAAAATGTACCACGATATTAAAGAAATTTACTGGTGGCCAGGTATGAAGAGTGAAATAGCAGAATTCGTAGCTCAGTGTCCTAACTGCCAGCAAGTAAAAGAGGAACACCAGAAACCAGGCGGATTGACTTAAGACATAGCTGTGCCTCTTTGGAAGTGGGAAGTAGTAAATATGGATTTTGTAGGAGGATTACCCCTTACCAGATATAGAAATGACTTGATTTGGGTAATTGTTGACATACTGACAAAATCATCCCATTTTCTGCCAGTAAGGGCTACTTTCTCTGCAAAAGATTTTTCTGAGTTGTATATCAGAGAAATAGTCAGACTGCATGGTGTTCCCGTGTCCATTATCTCTGATAGAGGGGTGCAATTTACAGCTAAATTTTCGTAATCATTTCAGAGGGTCCTGGGAAGACAGATTAACTTGAGCATAGCTTTTCACCCTCAGACAGATGGGCAGGAAGAACGCACTATTCGGACCCTCGAGGATATGCTGCAGGCATGTGTGTTAGATTTTTGAGGTAGCTGGGATGAGCACCTACCACTTATTGAGTTTTCTTATAACAATAGTTAACACTCATCTATCCAGATGGCGCCCTATGAGGCTTTGTATGGGCGAAAATGCAGATCGCCCGTTGGCTGGTTTGAAGTATGAGAGTCAACATTGATTTGGCTGGATATTATTCATCAGTTAGAAGAAAAGGTAAAGCTTATTAGAGAATGCCTACTGACTTCTCAAAGCCGCCAGAAATCATATGCTGATGTGCGGCGCAGAAACTTGGAATTTAATGTGAATGACTGGGTGTTTTTGAAAGTTTCTCCAATGAAAGGGGTGATGAGATTCGACAAGAAAGGTAAACTCAGACCAAGATTTGTTGGGCCCTATCAGATTCGCCGAAGAAAAGGCCAAGTGGTATACCAGTTGAACTTGCCTCCAGAGTTAGAGTCTGTTCATCCAGTTTTCCATGTGTTTATGCTGAGGAAGTATATAGGAGACCCCTTTAGAGTTGTTCCAGTTTCGATGTCCAGGTTACGGAAGAGCTGGCTTATGAAGAGGTTCCAATAGCCGTACTGGACAGGAAGATTCGCAGGTTGAGAACTAAAGATATTGATTCTGTCAAGGTACTATGGCGTAACAGGAATCGAGAGGAGACGACTTGGGAAGCAGAAGAAGTTATGAAAGTCAGATATCCTCAACTGTTCAAAACTTAATCAGCCAGAGGTACGTTAGTATTGTTGTTTTATGAATTGCCTTTTATTATGTGAATAAATGAAATAGTTGGCTTTCTGATGAATACTAGTGTTTAGTGGAGTAACTGTATTGGATTTTTCTTTGTTTTAGGATTTTTAAGATAGTCCATATTACAGGAGATACTCTGCCGAAATTTTTCTAAACTAAGTCAAGTAAGTTGAAATTCTTGCAAGTAGAAGTTTACATTCGGGGCCGAATGTTCTTAAGGGGGGGAGGATGTTACACCCCGTAAATTTCTGACATTTAGATGGACTATTTGCATGTTGGTTAAGAGTTTTAGTATGCCATACATGCTAGGAAAAGGCCCGGGGGAAGACCGGATAAATGCCAAGTCGGAGCATCGCAAGGCAAATGCGACTTATAAATCACATTCGACAAATGCAACTTAGAGAGGAAGTCGGGCAAAGCCCCTCCGTGACAGGAAGCGTGTCACGGACGCTTCCCCTCTGCGATGGCCAGCGTGCCACGGAAGGGGGGTTCAGGTCCAAGTATATAAACCCCTCCACTTCAGTTTTATATCATTTTAACTTGTAATTGTAAGAGAGTAATCAGAAAACAGAGGGCACGAGGGTTCTATTGAACTTTCTTTCCGTTTACTCTATTAAACGCGGTCCAAACTCGAATTAATCTCCGGTAGTGAAGTATTAAGCTGCCGGGAGCATTTCTACGGAGTTAGTTTCGTGGAATTCGGCCGATGAATCGTCGTCCTACCAAACTAAGGTAAGTGGAATCGCTCCAAATTTGTGTCAATATACTCCTAGTCCTAAAGTGAGTAATTCTCCCTTCTGCACTTCCGAGAAATAGCGAGTTTCCGACCATTTTTCGATAAGTCAAAGTTTGGGCTATATATATATTCAAAGTAGTATTTTCTTCTAGAATATTGATGAATTTAGTTCTAATTGCTATGAATGTGAATACTGTTGGAAGAAATAGTTGAATATTGACCGAGTTACGCTAGTTAGCCGTAAAGCCGACAACTGAGGTATCTAAAGCTAGTTACTTCGGCAAGTTAGTAATTCTAGTATAGTAAAATAGAATAAACTCCAGAAGAAAGTTCCAAAAGCCGAGTATTAAGTATATGTGTATTATTATGCCATATTCAGAATAAAAGCCAGTAAATTCGTACAAAACAACAAGATATCGATCCCAGACCCAGTTTAACTGAGTATTAGATTCAGTTTAATTCAGCAAGAGATTCAAAATAGAATATAAGAACATGGATAGTATTTTCAGATTTAATATACATGTTATATGTGATTACTGTTGTTTGTCGGCACTTGTTTGTGATATGTGGGCACCCTTAGAGCTTCCTTGCCCCCCTGGGTTAATAGGTGTGTCAACTCACCCGCCAGAGGGTGAGTATATGTCACTCCAAGGAGTGGCATGCCATCCACAGTAGGACGAAGATGGGATGCAGCATTCCCCAGAGCAGCCTGATCAGCATTATAGTATACCCTGTCGAGTGCTTGTGCCCAGGGCAAAGATTACAGATTACAGATACAAATCTCAGATTACAGTTACAGAAGTCTTTCGGACTCATATACAGTTATAGTCAGGGGCCCAGATAGCCCAAGCTGCATACCCAGGTGGTCGGCGGGGTGCTCATAGTTGTTAGGTGAGTGGAGTGAATTTATTTTTGGATGGTTTAACCTAGGTAGGGGTATATAGACTACGTGTTGATTGGCACCTTCCGGCTTATCGGGGCTAGTATAGGTTCTTGTATGCTATATATATATATATATATATATATATATATGTTACTCATTAAGTTGATAAATAGCAGGGCGCCGCATCGACAGGTATGATTCTTATCTTCTCCCAGTACAGTTAAATCTCGGTATAGATTCTGCTATTCCAAACAGTTTTAGCTATCCTCTGTCATTTCAGTAACTACTCGTTTACTATTTATCTTTAGTTATGTTCGGTCTTTCTTTGCATACTCGGTACCAGTGGTACTGACGCCCGTTTGGGGGCGCTGCATTACTTGCCTGCAGGTACTCATAGACGAGGAGCCGATCCCTTGTAATTCCAGCCAGCCCACAGAGTCATCAGCTCCTGTCATCTAGAGCTAGACAGCTAAAGGTTTATTTCTTTTCTTTTGTTGTATAGTATGGGTTGGCCAGGGCCCTGTCCCGACCATCTTATCAGTATTCATAGAGTCTTACAGATTGTATATTCCCTGTGGTTAGCTGTACCGGTTGTGTGAGGCCGTTTGTATGTTTTGGTTTGTTTATGATGGTCGTGTAGGGACTTATTAAGTTTGTAGTGGTGACCTTGTCGGTCGCGTAGCAATTTAGCACCTGTTTTCTTGATTTAGAAGTGACTAGACAGCATGGTGGCCTTGTCGGCCTGCATAGGTTCCTTCATACTACTATTGTTCTAGTTAGTTGTTCCTTCCTTACAGGTGGCTATCGGCCTAGTCGGTCGGAGGCTGTATTTACAGCCGTTATATAGCCCGTTAGTTCCATGAACCCAGAGTTAGAGCCAGCCTGGCACCAAAAGTGCCTAGGCTCAACAGTCCAGCAGTCTAGATCTTAGTAGGGCACCAGGTGCCAGTCATGCCTCTCAAGGCGGGGCGTGACAATTTGAGTGAGATAGTTGGGACATCCTGTAAGGCTCTACCATTATGGTGTCAGTTATGACAAGTCCTCCCATTGTTCCTCATGATTTATTCATGGTTATGTTTATGCACCTTGGCTCAAATCATGTTTAATAAAGTTTCTTCTTATGAGTATGATTATGAATGATTTATGAATGTTCTGAAAACGTTGAGCTTTATGTTTATATTATGATATTTACGTTATGAGCATGTCGTCCTACTCTTATGAACTCTTTGTATTTTTACTATCCATTTTTACTTACCTTGCATACTCAATACATTTCACGTACTGACCACATACTCTATATTAATGATACAGGCTCCGATATTCAGACTCAGACTCATTGCTAGCCAGCTTCCAAAGTAGCATATCTAGTCTCAGTTGGTGAATCCTCATCTCCCGAGGACTATTCCTTATCAGTTATCTTTAAATTTTCAGTTTAAGGCTTAGAGAGTTAGTTGGGGTCTTGTCCCATCAACTTATCAGAAATAGAGGCTTTTCAAACATAGATTGTATTCAACTTCAGATTCGTATTGTATGTTCCGATGTTATTCTATGTTCAGCCTTCTGCTATGTTTATTAGGTTGATCTTTTATTTTTATGGATTGAGTTAGATGTTATGTTCATTCCATGGGTTGACTTTGAGTCTCTCGGGGTTCCTTGTCCTGTGTCTCAATCCGGGCCCATGTTCGGGTCATGACAAGCTTGGTATCAGAGATTACATTTTGAAGTGTCCTAGGGTGTCTAAAAGCCTTATTAAGTAGGGTATTTTCATGGTTGTGAAGCACACCACATTTTTGACGAATAGGCTATGAGACGTTTAGGAAATGTTCCCTACTTTCATGATCTATGTCGTGCGATGAAATGTCTTTTTATCCTTCTAACTCATGATATACGCATTTGTAGAATCATGCCTCCACGCAGAGTTAATAGAAGGAGAAATGGAAATGGTAATGGCCACGAGGATGGCAATGGAGACGGGCATTAGTAGGCACCACCAGCCCATGTGGAGCACATATACGAGCTGGTGACCCATGCAGAGTTCAGGGCAGCCATTCATATGTTATCCCAGTCCTTGACTGCTCAAGTCAATCAGCATGCGGTGGTGCATGTCCCTCAGAATGAGAATGCGGTGGCAGCAAAAGTTAGGGATTTTCTAAGGATGAACCCTCTCGAGTTCCTTGGATCGAAGATGGACGAGGATCCACATGAGTTTATCGATGAGATTCTGAATATCACCCACATCATGGGGGTGGCCGAAGAGGAATGCACCGACTTAGCCTCTTATCAACTGAAAGGGGTTACGCATATCTAGTTCAAACAGTGGAAAGATAGCTAGATAGTGGGAGCAGGTCCCGTTGGTTGGGAGGAGTTCCATTTTGCATTTTTAGATCGGTTATTCCCTCATGAGATGAGGGAGAATAAAGTAGCGGAGTGCGTGAACCTAAAGTAAGGGAAGATGACAGTCCAGGAGTATGCTTTGGAGTTCACCCGTTTGTCCAGGTATGCCTAGAGCTAGTGGCTTATCAATGGGCTCGGGTGAGCAGATTTGTACATGGAGTGGCGGACCACCTGGACAAAGATTGTAGGATCGCCATGCTTCATTGGGATATTGACTTTCCCCGGATAGTTTTGCATGCCTAGTAGATAAAGGTAGTGCATCTGAGAGAGAGATGCCAAGAGAGCCAGGACAGACAGTTATGGGTTCTCTCAGCAGATATCAGGAAGCAGACATTGCCAATAGTCTTATCATAGGTCATTAGCTCCAGTGCCATAATCAGTTAGTTTCTTATTCATACCTAGAGGTGACCATAGGAGTAGAGCCTCAGGTTCGAGGGACCAGAGGAGTACAAACAAAGAGCGCACCTTTCAAGCTTGCGGGAAGTATGGCAAGAGTCATACAGGAGAGTGCTTGTTGGGATCAAATATCTATTATGGGTGTGGTAGTGTAATACCTCGGAAGCCCAAAGATCATACCTGGGAGTTGAAACAGAGAAAAATTGAAATCTGGCATTAGGGCAAAGAGTGGGTCGTGAGGTGACCTGTGGGAGCAGACCACAAGTCGTGATGTGACTCATGGTAAGGATTAGAAGGTGAGTTGAAATTTGGGAATTTGGATCCCCACGGGCATGACCATGAGTCGTGGTTAGGCTCCACAACTTGTTAGGTCAGTCGTGGGAAGTGGTGATTGAGAAATGAAAAGAAGTAGGTAGTGTACCTACTGGAAGGTCCCCATGAGTCGTGGTCAGCCACCATTATTTGTGGTGAGGGTTGTGAACAGCATGATGAAGCAAAATAAAAATCCCAAGCAGTGTATGTGATGAGTAGTGACCACGAATCGCGGTCACCAATAACGAAACGTGAAGTCTCCCGTGAAGAGCCCAGATGACTTGATAAGTAGTGTACTTGACGGATGATGCCACGAGTCGTGGCCAGAGGTGACGGGTCATCATGTCCCTCGAGGGAACTGAATAGCAGTTATTTTCTACGAATTTAGTAAGGGCTTTTCCATAATTCTGTAGATCCTAAGGACTAAACTACGTCGCTTTGAGTTATGAATGATGACTTTTAAGAGGGTTAAGTTCATTTTAGGCCATTCTCATTCACGTATGGAAAGATAAAAGGTTAGAGGGTGTGATTAAGCTTGTTCTTCTTCAAATTCTCTTCAATTCCTCTTGGGAAGTCAAAGAAGTGTAAGAATCATCTATCATCAGGTATGTAGGGTTATGTGTGGGTGAATCCTTTCACACCCATGCCCAATATGTCTCTAAATCATGAATTTCCTATGTAAAATCTATGGGGTTTTAACTCAATGCATGAAATTCCTAATTCTCTACATGGATATGATCTAAATATGTTTATACTATTGAATTATGTTTCATGCGAAAGTTTTATATTGTTTTCAATAAAAATCATGTTTCAAGTTTTATAAATTAAAATGCCCATTGATAAGAAGTTCATGAAAGATGAGATTTGTGATGAATGTATAATTATGATGAGATATTATGAGGAAAAACATGTTTTCAAGCTACCCATGCTTATAATCATGTTTTCAAAATGAATTGATTATTTTCAAGCATGTTAATATATTGGCAATTCCCACATGTTCAAGTATGATTTATGATATTCTTGAATTAAGCTTACCACATCATTTTGGAGCGAAGACTGCCAAGTATCTTTCATCTTGTGGTATGTTTTAAGCTAAAGCTTCTCATATGCATGATTTTAGATTTGAGATGTATTTGATTATTGAGCTTCATTAATTGACGATGGTAAGCTTCGTTGAAAAATCATGGAGAGCATATGCATGTTTTGGGAGTAGTGTCTAGCATCGAGTAGGCTAAGGGTCGATCACCTTATGCCTCAGACCTACGCGCCAACGTAGGTTTATTCTTATATATATATATATATCACTTCGGGACCTCCCTTGTGAGCTATCCCCTGCCCTATTGGGCCACAAGCTTGATATTTATATCATGATATCGTCCCTAGCCCTGGCAAGGTTTTGGACGGCTCTTCCTACTTGAGTGTGATAGTTGGGATCAAGTAAGCTCTATCGTGGTATGTTAGTTAAAAGATGAGTTTCCCATTGTTCCTCATGATTTCAGTTATGCATGTTCATCATTCATGAGATTTATATATCTATATATGTTCTAAAGAAGGTTTGACTCAATGTTTAGTTTTACTCATGACTATTAGATTTCAACTTTGAGATAATCAATTCAGTTATGATGTTATGTTATGTTATGATGAAATTATTATTATCGAAAGAATGCATGCCAGCCTTACTCTCAGATTCTTATTGTTTATATTTTACATTTTGCATGTATTTAAATGATTTTACTTATTTTAACCAGTTGTACTTACCTTGCATATTTGATACATTCCACGTACTGACCGCATACTCTATATTGCATATGCTATTCAGACCCAGCACCGTCAGTAGTTCACCTCGAAGTTTAGCACCCAACTCTTTGGAGATTCCTCATCCTCTAAGGACCGGTTTGATATCAGTTATCTTTTCATATTCCGTTTTTTGGACTTGCTAGGTTAGTTAGGGGTGTTGTCACATCAACCCATCAGATATGTTAGAAGTTTTCAAAATATGTGTAGAACTCAACCGTTACGTATGTAGTATGTTCTGCTTTCCATTGTATGTTATGTTTATGATACCGCTATATCGTTATGTTAAGTATTCCATTTTATTTATGGTGAGTTAGATGTATGTTTATGCCATGGGTTGACTTGGAGTCTCTAGGGGCTCCTCATCCCGTGTTACGATTTGAGTCTATGTTAGGATTATGACAAACTTGGCATCAAAGCAATAGGTTTGAAGTGTCCTAGGGTGTTTGAAAGCCACGTTAAGTAGAGTCTGTTTCATGGTTGTGCAGCGCGTCATAATTATGCCAAAGAGGCGACGAGACATTTAGGAAATGTTCCCTTCTTTCATGATCTATGTCATGGGATGAAATGTCTCCCTATCCTTCTATTTTGTGTTATTCGCGATTGCAAAATCATGGCTCCCCGCAAAGTAAATGGTGGGAGGAATGGGAATAGAGAAGGCCATGAGGATGGCAACGGAAATAGGCACCTGCGGGCCTCACCAGTTCAATAGCACCATGCACAGGAGATGGTTGCCCATGTTGAGTTTCGGGTAGCTATTCAGATGCTCGTGCAGGCCTTGGCCGCTCAAGTCAATCAGCAGGCGGTTGTGCATGTCCCACAAAATGACAATGTGGTGGTAGCTCGAGTTAGGGATTTCTTCAGAATGAACCCGCCAGAGTTCCTCAGGTCAAAAGTAGATGAGGACTCGCATGAGTTCATTGATGAGATTGTGAAGATCACCCAAGTCATGAGGGTGAATGGAGTTGAGTGTGCGGAGTTGGCCTCATACCAGTTGAAAGGGGTCTCACACATCTAGTTCCATCAATGAAAAGATAGTATGGCCACTGGGGCAGGTCCTGTAACTTGGGAGGAGTTCCACGTTATGTTCTTAGACCGGTTCTTCCCTCATGAGATGCGGGAGCTGAAGGCAGCCGATTTTGTGAATCTTAAGCAAGGGAGAATGACGGTGCATGAGTATTCCCTTGAGTTCACTCACCTCTCAAAGTATGCCCCAGAGTTAGTGGCTGATCAAAGGGCGCAGGTGAGCAGATTTGTTTATGGTGTGGCGGGCTATTTGGATAAGGATTGTAGGACCACTATGCTCCACCAGGATATAAATTTCCCTCGAATAGTCTTGTACGCCGAGTAGATGGAGGCAGCGCATATGAGAGAGAGGGAGGCCAAGAGGGACAGGACTGACAATCACAGATTCTCACAACCAAGGTCAGGTGGTAGGCCCTGACAGCAGACCCACCGGAGATCTTCAGCCCCAGCATCTCCAGTGTTGAGTGTGCCATCCATGCCTAAGCATGATCAGAGGGCGCGAGCATAAGGATCGAGGGGTCAGAGTAGCATATCCGTAGATTCTAGTTCCCAGCTTGCTGCAGATGTGGTCGGGGGCACACGAGCCAGTCCTTGGCAGGTTCTGGCGCTTTCTTCGGGTGTGGGATGCCTGGAAACATGCTCAAAGATTGCTCGGTAGTTAGACAGGACCATGATGGGGACTGAGGCCCAGCTTCTAGTTCAACATCCCCACCCGCACACTCAGCACATCAGGGGGCATCTACCAGCATAGGTGGCGATCAGCGCCAAAACATATTCTCCCTCCAGGAGTAGGAGGTCTCCTCGGATGTGGTCACGGGTATATTACGAGTTTTTCATCTTGATGTTTATGCTTTTTTAGATTCATGGACTACCTCGTCTTTTGTGACACCTTATGTGGCCAGTAGCTTCGGAGTCAGTCCCGAAGTCTTGTCAGAACCCTTCCCAGTCTCTACTCCAATAGGTGATTCAATTGTTGCTAGATGGGTGTATAGAGGTTTCCCGGTCTAAGTCCTTCAGAAAATCACCTCAACAGATTTGATAGAGTTATCCATGACCGATTTTGATGTTATCCTCAGCATGGATTGGCTATTTGCATGTTATGCCTCAGTTAATTGTAGGATTCAGACAGAAGAGTTCAGATTTCCGGGAGAGCTAGTCTTAGAGTGGAAAGGTAGTTCAGTTGTACCTATAGGTCATTTCATTTCCTACCTTAAGGCCAGAAAGATGATTTCTATGGGTTGTGTGTGCCATCTAGTTAGGGTAAGGATGTGGAGTCTGAGATCCCGACTATCCAGTCAATTTCAGTGGTATTTGAGTATCCAGAAGTCCTCCCAGATGATATATCAGGAATCCTTCCCTAGCGGGAGATAGATTTTGGTATTAACCTTCTTCCCGATACGCAGCCTATATCTATCCCTCCCTAAAAAATGGCTCCAGCTGAGCTAAAGGAGTTGAAGGAGCAGTTGAAGGACCTTTTAGGCAAGGGTTTCATTAGAACGAGCAAGTCCCCATGGTGTGCACTAGTTCTCTTTGTCTGAAAGAAAGATAGTTCCCTTCACATATGTATTGATTATCGGCAATTGAAAAAGGTTACCATCAAGAACGGGTATTCTCTACCTAGGATTGATGATTTATTTGTCCATCTTCAGGATGCCAAGTGCTTTTCAAAGATATATTTCAGATCCAGGTACCTGATCTTGGGCAAATTTATATGCCCAAGTGATACTCAAACGTGGAATTTTAGCCTTATTTATCTATCAATGTGTATACATTCTCATGTAATTGGTAATAAAATGTGAATTTATACTAACCAACATGATTAGCATTGTTTGGCAGGTAAAATTTAATTTTGGGAAGCTTAAATGCATGTTGGAAGATATCGGGGTTGGACTCGGATGCGAGCAAGGGACAAGGCATTGGAAAGCAGAAAATAAAGGGGCTCTGCGATGGAGCCGTGTCACGCTGCCATCGCGGAGGCCTTCTGCCTGGATAGGGAATTTTTGCCCAATTTCCAGAGAGGGTACGCGATAGGTCTATGGCACGGTGGCCTGGCTCCGCGTTGCACGCCGTGCCACGTTGGGCATTATTTCCTGGACCCCCAGTTCCAGTGAAGGTCCACGTCGGTAGCGTGTCACGGAGGCAGTGCTCCGCGATGCACTCCGTGACACGTTGCTTGTTATTCCGGAAAAAATTCCCATTAGTATAAATAGAACACTTAGGTTCATTTTTCAACATTCTAACTTGCTGGAGCAAGAACGTGGGTTACAGGCAGTTGAGGGGACGAAATTATCAGGGTTTTTCTCTCTTTCCTTCTCCTTGTATTCAATTGCTTGTATGTTTAACACTCATTTAGCGATGTTTAATCCACAAATGAGTGGCTAGTTCATCTTCTTGCTGAGGTTATGAACAATTGTAGTGAAATGTGATTGTTGATCATATTGGTTTTTCATCTTTTCTTCCATGGTTGTTCTATTAATTCTTGTTCTTACTGCATTAATGTGTGGCCTACGTTAATGTACATCTAAAAAGTCTGGTTTCACTCGAGAGAGCAAGAAATTGGAAAGTTGTGAATTAATAGGATATGATCTTTTCTTAATTTGGGAAAATTGAGAATTGATTTACTTTCAGGATAAAAATAAACCTGAAAGTCGTATTAGTCAATTTAGGAACCGGGTTTGTATGGCTAGAACATGAATTGCATTTAATCACAGAAATGTAGGTGGATGGTTCATGATTCTTAAGTGGGGTTAAATATGAGAGTTTTAATCTCTTGGCAATAGTTCTTGGCTAGCAACCGGAGGAAAAGACTAACCAAATTATGTCGATAATTAAATTCATTACATGTTCGTTTAACCTCAGCATGCTCTCATTCATAGTTCAGACTCACATTAGATAGTTGTTTTAGATTTAGTATAAAAATTATAAATCAAAATATCAAACTTTTGGTTACGCTGTTGTCTGCATGTTTAGAATTAAAATGTAGTACACTTGAGCAGATTGCACTTCATCCCAGTCCCTGTGGGATCGATACTTGGCTTACTTAAGCCACTTTACTACTTGTTCGACCACGTGCACTTGCGTGTAGCTTTATACCCAAAGCAAAACCAACTGAACAAGTTCTTGGCGCCGTTGCCGGGGACTGGCAATTGGTGAATTTGTTTTAAGTGTTAATTTACTGTATTTTTATTTTCTTAGTGTTGACAACTTGGTCTTAGCCTGTATTTTGCAAATTTAATCTCTGTTAAACACTGGCAAGAGACAAGGAGCTGGTGGACTCAAATTTGGAGCCAGAAAGATTATTTCATCGACAGCGGAGAGAAGCGCTAGAAAGAAAGCTGCAGTTGCTCAGACAGACGATCATGGAGCAACAATAGAATCCACCGGTAGTACGGGCAATGTTAGTGCCCGAAGAAGTAGCAGCTCGGCCGGTTCGGGAGGTGGCAATCCCACATGCTAATAATGTCACATCTAGCATCCGCAAACCTGAGCCAATAGGGAGGTTCGAACTTAAGCAGAATATGGTGCAATTGTTGCACACTAGCGGGTAGTTTACAGGTCTCCCTCATGAAGATCCACAGCAGCATCTCCAAAATTTTATAGAGATAAGTGACACTTACATCCCCGCTGGAGTGTCATCAGATTATGTCCGGGTCTTACACTGTTCCCATTTTCACTATTGGGAGAAGCCAAGAGGTGGTTGAAAGCTAAGCCACCGAATTCTATTTGTACGTGGGATGATCTTGCGAGGAAATTCTTGATACAGTTTTTTCCCTCCGGTAAAGCAGCAAGACTTGGAAGTCAAATTCTAAGTTTCAAATAGAGGGAGGGAGAGAATTTATATCAGGCTTGGGAGAGATTCAAGTCCATGTTGCGGGATTGTCCTCATCATCATCTGTCCGATGATGTGCTGGTGCATACTTTTATAGAGGGTTTGGAACCCCATACAAAAATATTGCTAGACTCAGCAGCTGGAGGAAAAGCGCTGGAGAAAACTTATGAAGAGCTGTATACCTTGTTGAACTGTATTTCACAGGGCAATCCAGAATGGAATGCTGATTCGTCAAGAGGCGGGACAAGGAAGGCAGTAGGAGTGCTAGAAGTGGATGGGTTTGCAGCTATTGCTGCACAGATAGCTGCTTTACAAAATCAACTTAACACCCACTTCAGCAACATGACAATGAACCAGCCCCAAGCCCCAGTTAACGCAGTGCAGCAAATGTGGTGTGAAGTGTGTGGAAGCTGATCTTGGGCAGATTTATATGCCCAAGTGATACTCAAACGTATCATTTTTACCTTGTTTGTTGTGCAATGTGTATATAATATCATGTATTTGGTAATAAAATGCGAATTTATACTAACCAACATGATTAGCATTTGTTTTGCAGGATAATGTGATTTTTAAGAGCTAAAATGCGTGTTGGAACTATGTCGGAGTTGGACTTGGATGCGAGCGTGGAAAAGACCTCGGATGGCATATTTTGCAGTGGCTCCGCGATGGTGTCGTGCCACGCTGCCATCGCGGTAGCACACTGCCTGGGCAGAAATAAAAGTGGCGATTTCCAGTGTGCCTGCGCGTCAGCTCCGTGGCAC
Source organism: Datura wrightii (assembly GCA_035772735.1). Taxonomy (NCBI): domain Eukaryota; kingdom Viridiplantae; phylum Streptophyta; class Magnoliopsida; order Solanales; family Solanaceae; genus Datura; species Datura wrightii. The sequence continues at coordinate 34,195,334 of JASDFA010000001.1, forward strand.
GGAGACAGGCCTCCGCGATGGCCTCCATGCCACGTTGAGGCTAATTATCCGGACCATGCAATTTTCCAGAGAGGGTCCGCGTCCACGCCGTGTCACGGAGGCAGCCTCCGTGACACGTTGCTTGTTATTCCGGGAAAAATTTTCCACTAGTATAAATAGCACACTTAGGTTATTTTTAGAGTTTTTTTTTAGTTTTAGTTTTTTGAGCCTGAGTTCAGAAGGGGGAGCAGGAACGTGGTTTTGTGGCAGTTGAAGAATAGAAAAGATAAGAGTTTTCTTCTCTTCCCTTCTTCTTTCCTTCAATTGTATGCATGACTCACACTCATTCTAGGATGATTAATCCAAGAATGAGTGGTTAATTCCTCTCTTGCTGAGGTTTTGAACTTGTGAAATGAATGTTGGTAATAATTGATATGGTTTCTTCTTCTTCTTGCATGTTGTTCTATTAATTCTTGTGCTTATTACATTCTTGATTGGCCACCATTAATGTATATCTAAAAAGTCCAATTTCACTCGAGAGAGCATGAAATTGGAAAGTTGTGAATTAATAGGGTATTGTTCTTAACTTGATTTGGGAAAATTGGGTTTTGATGTGCTTTCTTGATAGAAATATACTTGAAAGCCGTATTAGTCAATTTAGGAACCGGAATTGTAGTGTTAGGTCATAAATTGCATTTGATCACAGAAATGTAGACGAATGGTTTATGAAGCTAAAGTGAAATTAAATACGGAAGTTTTAATTTCTAGGCAAACGTTCTTGGCTAGCAATATGAAGAAGAAGATGACCAAATTATCATGATTATCAAGTTCATTACTCGTTCTTAACCTTGGCATGTGCATGTCCATTGTCTAAACTCAATGTAAATAGTAGTTATTAATTTTAGTAGATAATTTGTTTAGAAACAAAACTTACTCAAATCTTGGTTGGATTGTTGTTAACATAGTTAGAAATAGAATAGAGATATAGTAAACTAGGCAGTTTTGCATATCTAGAGCAGCCTCCTTGGATCAATACTTGGATACTTAGCCACTTTATTACTTGTTTGACCACGTACACTTGCGTGTCGGTGTATAATATATACCGAGTAGCAGAGCGCGAACAAGTTTTTGGCACCGTTGCCGGGGAGGCTAGTCGATTTGTAAAATTTTGTTTAGTGTAAATTTACTGTATTTGTATTTTTATTTTTTTAAGTGTTAACAACTTGGTCTTAGCCTGTATTTTGCAGATTTTTATTTATGTGAACACTGGCAAGGGACAAGGAGCTGGTGGAATCTTACTTAGAGCCAGAACGTGAATTGCATAGTCAACGTAGAGAAGCTCTTCGGAAGAAGTTGCAGTTGCTCAAACAGTCTATGATGGAGCAACCCAATCCACCAGTTGTGCGGGCAGTGTTAGTGCCCGAGGAAGTAGCAGCCAGGCCGGTTCGTGAGGTGGCAATCCCACACGCTAATAATGTACATTCCAGCATCCGCAAACCAGAGCCTGGGGGGAGATTTGAGTTAAATCAAAATATGGTGAAACTTTTGCACACTAGCGGGCAGTTTACCGGTCTCCCTCACGAAGATCCGCAACAACATCTCCAGAACTTTTTGGAGATAAGTATATCAAAGACATCGTGGCCAACAAAAGTCGCTTGACTGAGTATGCCACGGTGGCTTTAACAGAGGAATGCACATCCCGTATTCAGAACAGATTGCCCACTAAACTGAAGGATCCTGGAAGTTTTACTATCCAGCTGACGATTGGGAAAAGTATCCGAGCTCGTGGGTTATGCGACTTGGGGGCAAGTATAAATCTGATGCCATCTTCGGTATTCAGAAAGTTAGGGCTAGGGTGTCCTAGACCTACAACAGTGATCTTGCAGCTAGCAGACAGGTCTTTAGCTAAGCCGGATGGCATTGTGGAGGATGTGCTAGTGCAGGTAGGCTCCCTCATTTTTCCGGTAGATTTCATTGTTCTGGATTTTGAGCCAGATGCAGAAGTCCCATTTATTTTGGGATGACCAGTTTTGGAAACCGGAAAGGCATTGATCGATGTAGCTGCGGGTCAACTCACGATGCGAGCACACGACAAGGTTGAGGTGTTCGACGTGTACAAGGCACCTAAGCTCCCGACTGTCTATAAGGAACTCTCGGTGATCAACGTGATTGATCATGGGAATGCAAATGGATTGAGTGATTCCCGAGAGTTACTAGGTAGGCCACCAGACAAGGTTGAGAACTACTGGGGAGATGACCATGATCGGGTCAAATCGTCCATCTCCCTAGTAGAAAATTGAGCGTAAAGACTGTCGAGCCGCGACGTTAAACCAGGCGCTGCACGGGAGGCAACCCGTGAAAAATATTTTTCCTTCTTTTTCCTTAGTGTAAAGTTTTTCTTTTATTTTATTTTATTTTCTTTTTCTAGCCTAGGTTTAGATGTGCATTTTAATTAGTAATTTTTATTCTTTTAGTAGGGAATCTAGTCATTTAACCAATTTTTGTTTAGTGAGGTGATTTTCAGGTATACCGGAGGAAAAATACGTGGAATCGAGAAAATGAGGCGAGGTATGAAAAATAAAATTTGATAGTGAAACAGAGCACTGGCGCGTTGGCGCCGTGTCATGGAGGCAATGCTCCGCGTTGGCCTCCGTGACACGTTGAAGGCAAATCTGGAATTTTTTTAAAATTCCAGTAAGCCAACGCGTTGGCTCCGTGTCACGGAGGAGGGCCTCCACGTTACCCTCCGTGACACGTTGCCCTTATGCCAGTGCCGAGTCACACCGGGTATCCGGGTGACCCGCGTGTTTTCTTAATAAAAACCCCCGATTTCGCCCCTATTTTCCCCATTCCCTCTTCCCTCCGCGACCAAACACCCATTCCCCTACCCCCAAGCTCCGTGCCACGTTAAGAGGCAAGGAAAACTTCAAGTCTTTATCGATTCTTCAATTCCAAGGTATGTTTTCATCGTCTATCTCAAATTTTTGGCGATTTTTGTCGATTTTGAGCATGTGAGGTGAGATATATCGCCCTAGGTAGAAATTAAACATGACGTGAATTATTTTGCGATTGATTGTGTTCGGATTGTTGTAGTTGACGGGTGAACTTATCGATTGATTGAATAATTCATTGTTGATTGTCGAATTGAGTTCTAGGGTTTGGGGTTGTTGAATTTTAACTTGGGTAACTTGATAGTTTGACGAAATTGATGCCGGGGTGTGTTTATTATTTGAGATAAGTCGTGGTAAATATTGTATAATTGGTGAAAGACGACTAATTCTCGATTTTTAGTGGGACATTGCGTAATATGTGAATTGGTTGAATTGCTTAGATTAGTGTATATGAAATGTTTGTATTGTTGTTTCTATTTGGTTGTTGTTATTGTTGCTAAGTGCCATGGGTGAATAGCTGTCGATGGTAGGATTGGGTTAGCTGTATGAAGTCTGAGTAGTTCACTAGCCGTTATGCTGTCGAATGTTTGTGAACGCACTAAGCAATATGTTTATAGTGATTGTGTTTGGGGTGTAAATAGATCTATCCTAGCTAACATGTTGTAAATATTGTTAAAGACTAAGTGTGGGGTAAATTTTGTTTAACCCGACCTTAGCCAAAACTAACAAGTTTTTAGCTTAACGTTGTGCTTGTCTGTGTAAATGGACAGGTACAATGGCCAGCCGACAAGATAAAGGCAAGGGTGCTTCAACCTCAGGCACCGGCAGAAAGAGAATGAGACTGGGCACTGCTGTCCCAGCTGCACCTGCTGTTCCACGCGGTCAAAATCGCCGATACGGAACATGATGGGTTACCGATGAAGGGAAGAAGTGGTACGCAAAGCATAAGGAGAACAAGTACTTCCCGGAGGAACATATTGCAAGGGAACCACTTGCACAGGAGTTCCCTCGCATCGTACAGAGGATTGAAGCAGCTGGGCTCAGCTTTATTTTTCAGGAGCCCAAGGAGTGCAACCTTCACTTGGTCTGGGAATTTTATGCCAACTGGAACCCGCCCATCAGAAGCCACACTATTAAAATCAGAGGGCAGATTGTCACTCTGGAACCCCAGCAGCTGAATGCCATCGTTGGAGCACGGGACACAGACGCCCACGTTCTCCGCCAGCTCAACATCACCCCACCGTACGCCGACATCAGACGTACGTTGTGCGGGGCTCGATCCACAGCCCGATGGAGTAGACACAAAGAGAGGGGTTACCACCAGACTCTGCCTTATTCGCAGATGAACAGGGAGGCCAGAATCTGGCTAAAAATTGTATGTTCGTGTTTGATCCCGGGAGTACATATGACAGACGTGACCTGGGACCGTGTCTGCCTGGTGTATGCCCTTATGAAAGGGCTTGAGATTAATGTGGGGGCGGTTATAATATCCTCCATGAAGAGAGCCAGACTACACCAGGGCCAAAGATACGGGTTTGGCGGACTCATCACCACCTTCCTCCGAGGCCTCAACGTTGAGGAAGAAGCCTTGGATTACATTCCACAGTTGGAGCGGCGGGCCCTTGATGTGACAAAGACCAAGGCCCCCGACACTACACATGGACCTGTGCTGACTCTGGGCGAGCGACATGCTCGTGACGACCAGTATATGGCTCGTATGTTCGGTATGCAGATGCTGCAGCTACGGATAGGTGGGAGACCAGCCACCGAGGATGAATTATGGCAGCTGGAGCTGGACTACCCTTTTGGCGAGAACGCCAGAGCCTTATGTAAGGTGGGGCCAGCATTTGTGGAGCCTACAAATGACGATGTCCCTACTGATGAGGAGACACGTCGTGAGGACTCCGATGTGGAGTCCGATGACTACGATGGAGCTGATTCAGACATGGGCGACGAGGCCGCAGCACCGGATGAAGAAGTCGAATATTTCGACTAAGCAGGGAGTTTCACCACCCAAATTTTTGTGCTTTGTATTGTTGTGAACACTGGGGACAGTGTTCGATTTAAGTGTGGGGTGGGGAGTAGTTAGGTGCTGGGACATAGGCTTTAAACTGCTGTATAATTTTTCCTTGATGTTTATGTATGTTTGTGCTTTCCCTGTTGCGAACTGATTTGCGATGCATGTGTATATATTTGTTGTGTGGTTAATGATGTGTGTTTTTGAAAGTATGGTTGCCATTGTAAATATTTTGTAAATTTTGTAAATATTTTTTTTCTCTATCGACATGATCGATATTTTTCAAAATTTTTGCGAAAGGATGTTGCACTTATCAACATATTTTGTAAATATTTTTTTCGTCGAAATGATCGATGTGTTGCAAAAATTTTGAAGTTTTATTTTTGGGTTTCTCGGAGTTTGTTTTCGGTTCTTTTACCGAGAATAGTCCCATTGAACCGATGTCATAGTTAGTGAACATTCCCTATGATGGATGGATGACGACCGTCTTAAGGGAAATGTAGTCGATAGGAGTAGATGATTTGTTTTTAGTTTCTTTGGTGGATTGCATCAATAAACTGTAGTTGCTTATGGTTGCTAAAATTTTGTTGCGTGTGTAATTGATGTTCGAAATGCGAAAGTGATGCGTTTGAAAGCATGTAATTGTGTAAATATGTTGAGTTACCTAGGCTATAGAATTTGGTTCATTATGATTGAGGCTTAATCTTGAATTCATGTACTTGACTAATTAAAGAGTCTGTGAATGCATCTTGATTCGAGCATGTGCATGAAGTGTGAGTGAGGTTTTGCTATTCCATGTCATTGTGAATTGTCTAGAACTTGCCTGGCATGTATACAAAGCGAAATGAAGGAGGTGTAGTGTCGGAAAGGATGTAGGCATTTCTTTGTTTTAACCGTTAGTTTCCATTTTTTTCTTGTCAAGTTCTACCTTTTTATATGTTTATACCCTAGTCATCCCGTTGAGCCTTTAGCCGATTTCTTTCTTTTGTCCAGAATTGTATGAACTAAGCTTTATTCCTTCTTTTCATTAGCCTTAAAGTCTATAAGAAGCTCTTAAGCGCTTACAAAGAACAAAAAAATTATTTCCCAAAGTGTTAAAGAGTGAAAAGAGTGAAAAGAAAAGAAAAGCAAAGTGAGGAAAGAAAAGATGGTATTGAAGAGGCACTAGTTGTAATTAAATGAAATTGAGGGTACATGAAAACCTTCCGTTTGGGGTCAAGTGTGCCTGATGAAATGGGCTGTATGAAAGTAAACCAGCATGAATGGGAGAAAAAGAGAAAAGAGAGGACCAATGTCCATGAGTCGATGGGAATGAGTTGAAAAGGCGCTTAAGGATGCTAGCAACTATTATTGGCTAATCCAATATATATATACTAGATCCATAGCCCAGTTACAACCCATTAAAAGTCCTATTTGATCCTACACTGCATTTCTTTATATTAGTGGAGTAATACACTAAGGGCAAGCCTATGGGTCATGACATGATGCATGTGAATTCTTTTGGGAGAGAGAATGAAATTAATTTCTATATGCCCCTACGTGCATGTTTGTGTGCTGCACGAGCATAAAAGGGGAAGTTTCTCTCGAGTTGTGAGGGTACATGCTTGATGAAAGATTGATTTTCGTGTCGGATTTCTTGATTAGTTGATTTGCATGAGTTTGCCGATATCAAGAATCAATTCTTAAAAGTCTAGGAAGCCTCGATGTATTAAGGTCATTGTCTTGTACGACCAAGCATGTTTTCTTGATGATTTGCAAAAATCGAATAATCGGTATGACCGTAACGTAAATGGTTGCACCATAGTGACAAAGGTTGAGATGTGATGTGCATGATTTGGTTATGTGTTGTTCGAGGACGAACAAGGATTTAAGTGTGGGGTAAGTGATCTTGCGCAGATTTATATGCCCAAGTGATACTCAAACGTATCATTTTTACCTTGTTTGTTGTGCAATGTGTATATAACATCATGTATTTGGTAATAAAATGTGAATTTATACTAACCAACATGATTAGCATTTGTTTTGCAGGATAATGTGATTTTTAAGAGTTAAAATGCGTGTTGGAACTATGTCGGAGTTGGACTTGGATGCGAGCGTGGAAAAGACCTCGGATGGCATATTTTGCAGTGGCTCCGCGATGGTGTCGTGCCACGCTTCCATTGCGGTAGCACACTGCCTGGGCAGAAATAAAAGTGGCGATTTCTAGTGTGCCTGCGCGTCAGCTCCGTGGCACGGAGACAGGCCTCCGCGATGGCCTCCGTGCCACGTTGAGGCTAATTATCCGGACCATGCAATTTCCAGAGAAGGTCCGCGTCCACGCCGTGTCACGGAGGCAGTGCTCCGCGTTGGCCTCCGTGACACGTTGCTTGTTATTCCGGGAAAAATTTCCCACTAGTATAAATAGCACACTTAGGTTATTTTTAGAGTTTTTTTTTTAGTTTTAGTTTTTTGAGCCTGAGTTCAGAAGGGGGAGCAGGAACGTGGTTTTGTGGCAGTTGAAGAATAGAAAAGATAAGAGTTTTCTTCTCTTCCCTTCTTCTTTCCTTCAATTGTATGCATGATTCACACTCATTCTAGGATGATTAATCCAAGAATGAGTGGTTAATTCCTCTCTTGCTGAGGTTTTGAACTTGTGAAATGAATGTTGGTAATAATTGATATGGTTTCTTCTTCTTCTTGCATGTTGTTCTATTAATTCTTGTGCTTATTACATTCTTGATTGGCCACCATTAATGTATATCTAAAAAGTCCAATTTCACTCGAGAGAGCATGAAATTGGAAAGTTGTGAATTAATAGGGTATTGTTCTTAACTTGATTTGGGAAAATTGGGTTTTGATGTGCTTTCTTGATAGAAATATACTTGAAAGCTGTATTAGTCAATTTAGGAACCGGAATTGTAGTGTTAGGTCATAAATTGCATTTGATCACAAAAATGTAGACGAATGGTTTATGAAGCTAAAGTGAAATTAACTACGAAAGTTTTAATTTCTAGGCAAACGTTCTTGGCTAGCAATATGAAGAAGAAGATGACCAAATTATCATGATTATCAAGTTCATTACTCGTTCTTAACCTTGGCATGTGCATATCCATTGTCTAAACTCAACGTAAATAGTAGTTATTAATTTTAGTAGATAATTAGTTTAGAAACAAAACTTACTCAAATCTTGGTTGGATTGTTGTTAACATAGTTAGAAATAGAATAGAGATATAGTAAACTAGGCAGTTTTGCATATCTAGAGCAGCCTCCTTGGATCGATACTTGGCTACTTAGCCACATTATTACTTGTTTGACCACGTACACTTGCGTGTCGGTGTATAATATATACCGAGCAGCAGAGCTCGAACAGAAGCAGTGAGCACTCAGCTGAGTGTTGTGGAGCAAATCCTGACTCGGTAAACTTTGTGGGAAATGTGCAAAGGAACAACCACCAACAGTATGGTAATAGCTACAACTCCAATTGGAGGAATCACCCAAATTTCTCCTGGGGTAGCAACAACCATCAGGGGCAAAGTTCGGGTCAGGGTGTGCAAAGGAACCAAGGAGGGCAGCAGAATTATCAAGCACAATTCAGAAACAACAATGCACCTCCTCCACCACCATCACCTAGCATTGAGGAGATGTTCAAGACCATGATAGCTAACCAAGCTCAATTGCAGGCTGACTATGTGAAATTGGCAGCCGAAGTGAAAAACAACCAGTTAGCTACCAAGGCACTTGAATATCAATTTGGACAATTTGCTGGAGCCCAAAACACCAGGCCTAGAGGAGGACTTCCGAGCGATACAGATTCCAATCCCAAGCAGGTGAATGCAGGGACCCCAAGGAGTGGTTTGCAGCTGAAAGAGGTGGAACTAGAAAGACCACCTCAACAATCAGGAGCAGCAGAAGTCGAGAGGGAGCAAAGTACTGAGAGGGGGAAGACTAAGGAAGCTGAATCAGAAAGACCACCACCCCCGTTCCCTCAACGATTAAAGAAACACAAGGAGGAGGCGTGTTTCAAGAAATTCATGGAGGTGCTGAAACAAGTACATATTAACTTACCTCTTGTTGATGTTTTGCAGGGAGTGTCGAAATATGCCAAGTATATAAAGGACATCGTGGTAAAATAAAGTCGGTTGACTGAGTATGTTACGGTGGCTCTAACGGAGGAGTACATTTCCCGGATTCAAAACCGACTGCCCACAAAGCTCAAAGATCTTGGGAGCTTTACTATACAGATTACTATTGGGCAGAGTATCCGAGCTCGTGGATTGTGTGATTTGGGAGCGAGCATAAATTTGATGTCGTCATCGGTATTCAAAAAGCTGGGTCTAGGGAGTCCTAGACCCACAACAGTGATCTTGCAATTGGTGAATCAGTCCTTAGCCAGACCTGATGGCATTGTGGAGGACGTTCTGGTGCAAGTTGGCTCCCTGATCTTCCCGGTAGATTTTGTCGTGCTGGATTTTGAACTAGACACGACAGTCCCATTTATTTTGGGATGTCCCTTCTTTGCAACCGGGAAAGCACTGATTGACGTAGCTGCGGGGCAGCTGACAATGTGAGCACACGACAAGGTGGAGGTGTTCTATGTGTACAAGGCACCCAAGCTCCCGATGGTGCACGAAGAACTCTCAATGATCAATGTGATTGATCAAGGCGATGATGAGCAGAGGAAAGATTCAAGAGAGTTATTGGGAAAACCACCGGAACGGTGTAAGCACTACTGTGGGGGAGGACGGTGATCGAGAGAAATCTTCCATCACCCTAGAGGACAACTGAGCTAAACGACGTCGAGCCGCGACGGTAAATCAGGCGCTACACGGGAGGCAACCCGACAAATTTTTTTTTTCTCTTTGTAAAGTGTAAATACATTTTTCTTTTTCTTTTTCTTGATTAACAACAAAAAAAAATTTAGTTTGTGTTTTTGTTTTTATTTTTATTTAGAGTGAAACCTATAATTCTAACCAATTTCGTGTAGTGAGATGAATTTCAGGTCAAACGGAGGAAAATATGCACGGAATCGCAAAGGAAAATTTGAGGTATGAAAATTAATAAAAAGTGGCAAAACAGTGAGCTAGGGCGATACCTCCGGTCATGGAGGAGGACCTCCGCGTTACCCTCCGTGACACGTTGAGGTATAAATCCGGAATTTGAAAAAATTCTAGAGTACCCTCGCGACTGCTTTGTGTCACGGAGGCAGTGCACCACGATGCACTCCGTGACACGTTGCCGTGTATATCGCGACGGGTCACACCGGGTCGCCGGGTGACCCGCGCGATTTTCCCACTTTTAAACCCCGAAACCCCCTCACTTTTCCTTATTTTTCACTCACTCCGCGACCAAACTCCCTAAAACCCATCCCCCTTCAACGTGACATGGAATAGGCCAAGAAAATCATTGAGTTTTCTTCAATTCTTCAACTTCAAGGTATGTTCTTCGATTTCATCTCATTTCTTGTCGATTTTCTTCGATATTGAGCATGTGAGGTGAGCTAAGTTTGCCCTAAGTACAAATTAATCATGAATTCGATTGAATTGTTGTTGATGAATGTTCAGAATATCATTATGATTGCTTGAACTCATTAATTACATAATTTAATCAAATTTTCTTGATATCATCATTTCTAGGGCTTGTTTTAGAATTTGAATCAGACTGGGTATAGCAGTTCCAGTAGCACCAGCAGTTCCACGCGGCCAATGCCACCAATACGGAACCAGATGGGTGACAGATGAGAGGAAGAAGTGGTACGCAAAGCACAAAGAAAAAAAATACTTCCCTGAGGAACATATCGCACGTGAACCATTGGCATAGGAGTTCCCTAGGATTGTCCACCGGATCGAGGCAGCTGGGCTCAACTTCATCATTGAAGAGCCCAAGGAATGCAACTTGCACCTGATTCGGGAATGCTATGCCAATTGGAACCCGACCCTAAGAAGTCACACCATAAAAATCAGAGGGCAAATAGTCACATTTGAGCCCCACCACCTCAATGCTATCATAGGGGCGCGGGACACAGACGCCCACGTGCTTCGACAGTTGAACATCACTCCACCATATGCGGACATCAGACGCACATTGTGTGGGACCCGATCGACAGCTAGATGGAGCAGACACAAAGAGAGAGGCTACCATCAGACTTTGCCCTATTCACAGATGAACAGGGAAGCCAGAATATGGCTAAAGATCGTCTGTTCCTGCCTAATCCTGGGGGTACATATGACAGATGTAACCCGGGATCGTGTATGCCTAGTGTACGCCTTGATGAAAGGGCTGGAGATCAACGTGGGGGCGGTGATTATCTCCGCCATGAAGAGAGCCCGGTTGCATCAGGGGCACATATACGGATTTGGTGGGCTACTCACCACCTTCCTGAGGGGCCTAGATGTTAAGGAAGAGACCCTTGACTATATCCCGCTGATGGAGCGACAGGCCTTAGATGTCACTAAAACTAAGGCACCCGACACCACCCACGGGCTAGTGCTTACACTTGGCGAGCGACATGCTCGTGATGATCAGTAAATGGATCACATGTACGGGATGCAGATGCTCCAACTGAGGATAGGCGGGAGGCCGGCGACAGAGGAGGAGCTATGGCAGCTCGAGCTAGACTACGCTTTCGGCGAGAATGCCAGGGCTCTATGCCGAGTGGGGCAAGCATTTGTAGAGCCCACGGATGATGATGTCCCCATAGACAAGGAGACACGTCGGGAGGACTCCGATGTGGAGTCCGATGATGACGACGAGGGTGATTCAGACATGGGAGATGAAGCGGCAGCACCTGACGAAGAAGTGGAGTACTTTGATTGATCAGGTAGTTCCACCACCCGATTTTTGTGCTATTTCAATTTTTATAAACACTGGGGACAGTGTTCGAGCTAAGTGTGGGGTGGGAGTAGTTAGGTGCTGGGCTGTGTTGTTATGTATGTATGTCCTAATCTGTTGTCGTGCCTGTGAAATTTTGTTGTTCCCTGTGATTTGTGAATTATTAAGTTGTTGTTCTGTATTGTAAATTATGTGAAATTGTTGTGTGTTGCTGAATGTTGCTAGCTGATTTTGTACATATTTTTGTTAATCGAAATGATCGATATTTTATAATTTTTTTTTTCAATTCTTGGGTTACTCGACATTTGTTTTCAGTTCTTTTACCGAGAATGGTCCCATTGAACCGAAGTCATAGTTAGTGACCGTTCCCTATGATGGATGGATAACGACCGTCTTAAGGGAAATGTAATCGTTAGGAGTAAGTTTTTCAATTATTTTTCAGTTGTTTTCTTTTGTGGGTTGCATCCCAAAACCTGTAGTTACTTTATGGTTGCGGAATTCTGGTTGCGTGTTGTACATGATATTTAAAATGCAAAGGTGATTCGTATGAAAGCATGCAACTTTGTAAATATATTGAGATACCTAGGCCATAGAGTTTGATTCAGTGTGGTTGAGGCTTAATGTTTGAATTCCTGTAATTAGCTGATTGAAGAGTCTGTGAATATATCTTTAATTGAGCATGTGCAATAAGTGTGAAGTGAGGTTTTGTTATTCAATGCTATTGTGAAGTGTCTAGAACTTGCTTGGTGTGTGTACAAAACGAAATGAAGGAGGTGTATTGTAGGAGAGGATGTAGGCATTTCTTTGTTTTAACCGGAAGTTTCTATTTTTCATTGTCGTACCCACCTTCATTGTATACCCTAGTCAGCCCGTTGAGCCTTTAGCCTATTATATTTTTTCTTTTGTCAAAAAGTGTAAACCGAGCTTAATCCTTTTTTACATTAGCCATAAAGTCTATACAAAACTCTTAAGCACTTAAGAAGAGAAAATCGTTTTCCATAAGTGTCAAAAGAGTGAGAATGGTGAAATGAAAAGAAAAGACGAGTGATGGAAAAAAAAAAGGAAAGGTTGAAGGTGCACTTGTTATAAATAAACTATAATGAAGGTGCATGAATAATATTTGTTGTTGTGTCAAGTGTGCTTAATAAGATGGGCCAAACTAAAGAAATACTTCAAGAATGGGAGGAAGAAAAAAAAAGAAACATTGTCCATGAGTTGATGGGATGTGTTGAAAAGGCGCTTAAGGATGCTAGTGGCTATTATTTGGTTAGCCCGATATTTACTAGTTCCGTAGCTTCCATTACAACCCGTTAAAGTCCTACGTGATCTTACATCGCACTTCTTTATATTAGTGGAGTAATACACTAAGGGCAAGCTTATGGGTCATGACATGATGCATGTGAATTCTTTTGGGAGAGAGAGCGAAATTGTGTTTACATGCCCCTGCTTGAAATTTTGTGAGTTCATATGAGCAAAAAGTGGAAGACTCTTTTGTGTTGTGAGGGCACAAGCTTGATGAGAGATCAATTTTCGTGTCGGATATCTTGATCAGCTGATTTGCATGAGTTTACCAATATCGAGAGTCGATTCTTAAGTCTAGGAGGTCTTGATGTATTGAAGGTCATTGCATTGATAAGACCATGCATGTTTTCTTAATGATTTGATGTGTTGAATAATCGGTATGACCGTAGCCTAAATTGTCGAACCGAAGTAGCGAGGTTGGGATGTAAATTGCATGAGGTGTAGGATTGTTGTTCGAGGACGAACAAGGATTTAAGTGTGGGGTAAGTGATCTTGGGCAAATTTATATGCCCAAGTGATACTCAAATGTGGAATTTTAGCCTTGTTTATCTTTCAATGTGTATACATTGTCATGTAATTGGTAATAAAATGTGAATTTATACTAACCAACATGATTAGCATTGTTTGGCAGGTAAAATGTAATTTTGGGAAGCTTAAATGCATGTTGGAAGATATCGGGGTTGGACTCGGATGCGAAGGGACAAGGCATTGGAAAGCAGAAAATAAAGGGGCTTCGCGATGGAGCCATGTCACACTGCCATCGCGGAGGCCTTCTGCCTGGATAGGGAATTTTCTCCCAATTTCCAGAGAGGGTACGCGATAGGTCCGCGGCACGGTGGCCAGGCTCCGCATTGCACGTCGTGCCACGTTGGGCCTTATTTCCTGGACCCCCAGTTCCAGTGAAGGTCCGCGTCGGTAGCGTGTCACGGAGGCAGTGCTCCGCGATGCACTCAGTGACACGTTGCTTGTTATTCCGGGTAAAATTCCCATCAGTATAAATAGAATGCTTAGGTTCATTTTTCAATATTCTGACTTGGTGGAGCAAGAACGTGGTTTATAGGCAGTTGAGGGGACGAAATTATCAGGGTTTTTCTCTCTTTCCTTCTCCTTGTATTCAATTGCTTGTATGTTTAACACTCATTTAGCGATGTTTAATCCACAAATGAGTGGCTAGTTCATCTTCTTGCTGAGGTTATGAACAATTGTAGTGAAATGTGATTGTTGATCATATTGGTTTTTCATCTTTTCTTCCATGGTTGTTCTATTAATTCCTATTCTTACTGCATTAATGTGTGGCCTACATTAATGTACATCTAAAAAGTCCGGTTTCACTCGAGAGAGCAAGAAATTGAAAAGTTGTGAATTAATAGGATATGATCTTTTCTTGGTTTGGAAAAATTGAGAATTGATTTACTTTCAGGATAGAAATATACTTGAAAGTCGTATTAGTCAATTTAGGAACCGGGTTTGTATGGCTAGAACAGGAATTGCATTTAATCACAGAAATGTAGGTGGATGGTTCATGATTCTTAAGTGGGGTTAAATACGAGAGTTTTAATCTCTTGGCAATAGTTCTTGGCTAGCAACCAGAGGAAAAGACTAACCAAATTATGTCGATAATTAATTTCATTACATGTTCGTTTAACCTCAGCATGCTCTCATTCATAGTTCAGACTCACATTAGATAGTTGTTTTAGATTTAGTATAAAAATTATAAATCAAAATATCAAACTTTTGGTTACGTTGTTGTCTGCATGTTTAGAATTAAAATATAGTACACTTGAGCAGATTGCACTTCATCCCAGTCCCTGTGGGATCGATACTTGACTTACTTAAGCCACTTTACTACTTGTTCGACCACGTGCAATTGCGTGTAGCTTTATACCCAAAGCAAAACCAACCGAACAGTACCATCAGCTTAGAGTTCGGGAGAGCGATATCCCCAAAGCAAACCTTAGCATGCGGTATGGTCATTATGAGTTTGTATTTATGTCTTTTCGACTAGTGAATGCTCCTGTAGATTTTATTGACTTGATGAACAGGGTGTTCAAGCCATACCTGGTGATCTTGGGCAAAATGGCATGCCCAAGTGATACTTTATAACTTAGTTTTCGTCTTGTTTATCTACTTATTTATATACATTCTCATGTAATTTTGGGTAAATGTGAATATATATATATACTAACCAACATAATTAGTCTTGTTTTTGTAGGTTTAAAATGAATTTGAGGAACTAATCTATGAGTTGGTGAACTGGAGGAATAGAATCGGAAGCAAAACGCAAAAGTCGGCAAGGACACATGAAGCAACCCACCTGCGCGACAACAACGTGCCACAACAGGCCAGGCTGTGCGACAAGGGCGTGTCACGGCCCCAAACGCGCTGCACAAGCAGCGCGACACACTGCCATCACGGCAAGGGGCTGCCTGGCATGTGTTTGTTGCAAATTCCAGATTGCTTCCACGATTCCTCCGTGTCACAAAAGTAAATTGACGCAACCACCTCCGTGCCGTGGAGCTATTTCGTGCCGGGCCTAATTTTATACACCTCTCATTTACTATAAATAGGTCCCTTAGCTCCTAAAAATATTTTGTCACGTAATATTTCTGAAAAACTACCAAGGAGTGAAGGGAGAAGTGGGAGAACTCACCTAGGGTTCTTAAATTTCATCTTCTCTTCTACCAATTCTTGTAAGTATGTTATGGTAATTATGTTTTCTTGTAATTATACGAACTTGAGTGGCTAGAACCCTTCCTCTAGGTTGAGGCCACAAGATATGATTGTGACCATGTGAATTTGTTTTGGTTTTAAGTTATTAATTTTTGTTTCGTCTTACGTTCTTAATTATGGTTATTTATGATTGATCACTATGAAAACACACACGTTACACCTATATAAAAGCTTGAGAAAGTAAACCTAGGCAAGAAGAAAGAATGTAGGGAGCAACTTTGTATCTTACTATATAATTCGCGGTTAGGATAAGAAATTATACCTAATTTGCCTTGCTTGGTTTATAAAACGGGAATAGAGTAAGACACCGAATTAGAATTGTCACTCCACCACTCATAGAAGTAGTTGTGAAGCTAAGTTGAGTTAAATGATTAGAGGTATGAAAGTCCCTAATCAAGGGCATAAACCCCGTAAACCACATTCCCATAATTGAAATGCCTACGAACTAGGATGTCACATCCCCGCTCAACGATGTAGTTGTGAGGCTAGTTTGTCGTGTTTAGAGGCTCAAAAAACCATGAACATGCAATTGTAAATATGTAAGATGAAAATTGATAATTCCATACCTAAACCATTACAAAGCGTAGTATCGCATGATTATCTGGACTTAGCTCTAGTCACTTCTTGAATGATTTCAGAGGTTTTTTGTGACCACCCCTAGATTTAATTAAACTTTATCGAAAACTTATATAATCAACACTTGCAGAAGTTGATATGAATCTTGAACTTGATAATTAGCTGAATTGGTCCAGTCCCTATGGGTTCGACATCTGGCTCTTAAAAAGGGCCACTATATTACTTGTAAGACCATGTACGCTTGGGCGCAGTCACAACAAGTTTTTGGCGTCGTTACCGGGGACTCGACGAAGTTTAGTAAATTTGTCTACTTTTGTGTGATTTTTAATTTCCTTAAGTGTTGAGAAACTTGTTCTTAGTCTGACTTATTGCAGGTGACAGGTTGTCTTGCCGAGCTGGCTAGGAATAGAGAGCTTGTGGAACCGTTGCTTGAACTAGAACGTCAAATTCATTTGCGAAGGAGAGTAGCTCTTGAGCAAAAGCTGAAAAGACTTCAAGAAAAGGTACAACAACAACCACCCTGAGGACAAGCACAATTGTCACCGAAAGCAATGGCATCCAGATCAGTTCGCGAAGTGGCAATCCCACAAGCGACGAATGTGAACTCTAGTATCCGTAAATCGAAACCTGGACGGAACTTTGAATTGAATAACAACATGGTGCAGCTGTTACATTCTAGTGGTCAATTCACTGGGATGGCACATGAGGACCCGCAACAGCACCTATAGAACTTTTTAGAGATTAGTGACACTTTCGTCCCCACCAGAGTGTCCACAGACTATGTCCGACTTACCCTCTTCCCATTTTCATTGATGGGAGAGGCAAAAAGGTGGTTGAAAGCTGAGCTACCAAACTCCATAACTTCTTGGGATGATTTGGCGAAGAAGTTCTTGATCAGATTCTTTCCTTCAGGCAAGACTGCAAAATTGAGAAGTGAAATACTAAGTTTCAAGTAGAGGCCTGATGAGAATTTATATTTGGCTTGGGAAAGATTGAAGTCATTATTAAGAGACTGTTCCCATCAGCAGCAATCCAGTGAAGTGCTGGCCCATACCTTTGTAGAAAGTCTAGACCCACACACAAAAATTTTGACCTAGACTCTGCATCGGGTGGGCAAGCCTTAGAGAAGACGTATGATGAGCTGTACACGCTGTTGAATAGAATTGCTCAAGGAAATCCAGAATGGCACAGTGAATCATTGAGAGGGGCAGGAAAAAGAGAAGGGATGATAGAAGTAGATGGTATGAATGCCTT
This sequence comes from Datura wrightii, assembly GCA_035772735.1. Taxonomy (NCBI): domain Eukaryota; kingdom Viridiplantae; phylum Streptophyta; class Magnoliopsida; order Solanales; family Solanaceae; genus Datura; species Datura wrightii. The sequence goes on from JASDFA010000001.1 coordinate 34,212,890, forward strand.
GGCGACACATTTAGCATCATTCCAGCATCAGATTATGACTCAGTTCAATAAACTGAGTATGAACCAACAACAAGGCCAGGTTAATGCAGTTTAGCAAGCTCCGAGTTGGTGTGAAATTTGTGGGAATAACGGGCACAATGCAGAATCTTGTGGAGCCAATCCAGAATCAGTCAATTTTTTGGGAATGTGCAGAGGAACACTCAGAATTTCGAAAACAACTACAACAAAAATTGGCAGCGCCACCAGAATTTTTCTTTGGGGTGGAAGTCAAAAGCAAAGTTATCAGCAACCTCAATAGCAGCAGTATCAGCAAAATAGGCAGAATGATGGCCAGTTGAGCAGCAACATTGAGGAAACATTGCGGAAAATCATGGAGACCCAGACTCAATTAGCAGAAATCAGGCGAGGATGGCATCAGACTTGAAGAATCAGCAATTGGCCACCCGCAATCTAGAAAAGCAGATAGGTCTGATAGCAGCTGCTCAAAACATGAGACCGTAGGGAGGACTACCAAGTGACACAGATCCTAACCCCTGTCAGGTCAATGCCATCAGTCTGAGGAGCGGCAAACAATTAGCTGATGCAGTGTCAAAAGAGAAAAGAAATGAGGTGCAGTCGGAGTTGGTTAGACAAGGACCATCCACTGACAAGGGAGAGAATCAGAGTGCTGTGCAACAAAATGCATAATCATCATTCCAGCCAGCACATAGACCACCACCACCATTTCCGCATAGATTCAGAAAGAGCAAGGAGGAGGAATGCTTCAAAAAGTTCTTCGAGATTTTCAAAGAACTTCACATAAATTTGCCTTTTCTTGATGTTTTGCAGGGAATGCCTAAGTATGATAAATACTTGAAAGATGTGATGGCCAACAAAGTAAGATTGTTGGATGTCCATATGGTAGCACTGGCGAAGGAGTGCAGTCATAGGGTATTGAGCAAGATTCCTAAGAAGCTCAAAGACCCAGGGAATTTACCCTCCCCATACAAATTGGTAAAGTTGCAGTGCTACGATCCCTATGTGATTTAGGGGCAGCAGTTAATCTAATGCCCCTATCTTTATTTAACACCCTGGGGTTGGGAAAACCAAGGCCAACAAGATTGATGTTGCAGCTGGCGGACAAGTCGCTAGTGGCACCGGATGGAATCATAGAGGACCTTCTCATTAAAGTGGGTAAGTTTATTATACCTGCTCATTTTATTATCTTAGATTTTCATGTTGATGACCAGGTACCCTTAATCTTGGGACCGCCATTCTTGGCCACCGGAGGAGCGGTAATTGACTTAAGAGCAGGGACCCTGAAAATGAGGATCGAGGATGAAGAAGAACTCTTCCGAGTATACCCATAAATGAACCCACCCACACACTGCAGAAACCTTTGTAAGGTTAGTGTGTTTTTAGATGATAAGTGTGGGGTGGTAGATTCCACAGGTCCATGGCCAAAGGTAATGATAAGTGTTCAGCCCGAGTCTTATAAAGGGCTTCAGTTTGATAAGAAATTGGAGGAAGAGAGAAACAGAGTGGAGGTTGTTTCCTCTAAGAATCAAAAGAAAAGAAGATGGTTCTCGAAAGGGAACCCAGGTATGAGGATGTCCTTAAAAGGATAGTCCACTTCGTGCCGCGATATAAAATAAGGCGCTGCTTGGGAGGCAACCAAAGAGTAACACAGGTACAATTTGTGATTGTTGTTTATGTTGATTTTGGTTAGTTTCAACTTGTGTTGTTTCTGTGTAAAGTTAGGCACAGATGGAGAGGAAGTCTTAGTACCCATGGAGGAGGAAGCCAACAAGCATGGAAGAGAAAAAGTGTGGGGTCAAACACCCACTTGTGCAAATTTCAAAGAAAGCATGCTTTTAGCCAATCCTAGAGGCCTCAGGGAGTATCTCTCATCCTGTTTAATTTTAATTAGATGCTATGGGGACATAGCATGATTCAAGTGTGGGGGAGGTGAGGGAAAGTTAAATTTGTGCTTAATGATTTTTTGTGAATTAGTGCTTGGGAGAAATATTGGAACAAAATTTTTGAATTGTTGAATTAAGCATGACTTCATCACCCATTGGTTTTTCTTTTCAGTTCTTTTCCGACGGGGGGTCTTTGAACCGAATAATAATTTTTTTTTCTTTGTCGGTATATAATGTTTTTAGTCATAGTTAGAGACTATTTCCGACGTGGATGGATGACGACCGTCTTGAGGAAAATTAGTCAATAGGGTTTGGTTTTTGAACCCGTAGCTAATTGATGGCTTAATGTTCTTGTTATGTGCTATACATGATTGTAAGATACAAGTGTGGTTAGTGTTGAAGCATGTAAGAAGTGTATAACTTTCTTTGAGACACTTAGGCTCTTGAATTTGACTCGATATGATTGAAGCTTGATTCTGAATTCTTGTGATTAGCTGAGTAAGAGTCTGTTGAGTGTGTCTTGAATTGAGCATGTGCTGTGAGTGTAAGTTTTTCGAATATTCTGTGTTATTGTGAAATGTCTAGAACTTTCCTGGTGTGTATATAAAACGAAATGAAGGATGTGGATTGTAGGAGATGATTTAGACATTTCTTTGAATGAACCTAATTATTATCCCTTACTTTACCTACCTTGAATGTTGAATCCTAGTAAGCCCCATTGAGCCTTAAGCCTATTCTTTGATAGCTATAACATAAGCTTAATCCTTTTTCTTTCATTAGCCTTGAATTTGATCCAAAACTCCTAAGCGCTTAAGGGTAAAATCCAAAAGAGTGAAGGAGTGAGAATCATGAAAAAGAAGGAAAAGTAGCAGTTGTGAAAGTTGAGAAAGGTTGAGGGTGCACTTGTTCGAAAATGCCTGAGTATTGGTAGGGAGTAAGAAATAAATGAATGAAAAACTTTCGTAAGTACCCCTTACTAATAAGCTGAGTGTGCTTAAAGAAATGGGAACAAGAAGAGAAAATTCAAGAGTGAAAAGAATGAGGAGGAAGTAAGAAAAGAGATGTCCTTAATGAAGGCTGAAGTTATTAAAAGGGCTTGGGGAAGATAGCCACTGTTATTATCCATAATATTACCTACCCGTCCCTTGGCTTACATTACAACCCATTAAGTCCTACTTGATCTTACGTTGATACATCCTTAAATTAGTGGAGTAAAACACCAAGGGCAAGCTTATGGGTCACTACATGATGCATGTGAATTCCTTGAGAGAGTGAGTGTAATTCTATTCATATACGCATACATGTTTTGATTTGAAAATTTGTGAGTAAAAATGGGTAACTCTGTTATTGTGAGGGAACATGTTTAACGAGAGATAACATTCATGTCGGATTTCCTGATTGGTTGATTTGCATGAGTTTGCTAAGATTGAGAGTCGATTCTTGAGGTTAGGAAGTCTTAACCTAGTTGTATATCATTTCATTGATTAAATCATGCATGCTCTATTTTTAACTTGCTATCTCAAACAATCATTGTAGTCGTAGCTTGAATTGTCTTGCTAAATTAGTTATGTGTGAGTCTTCATTTACATTAGATGTAAAAGGGTTGTTCGAGGACGAACAAGGCTTTAAGTGTGGGGTAGGTTGATCTTGGGAAAAATGGCTTGCCCAAGTGATACTTTATAACTTAGTTTTCATCTTGTTTATCTACTTATTTATAAACATTCTCATATAATTTTATGTAAATGTGAATATATATATATATATATATATATACTAACCAACATTATTAGTCTTGTTTTTGTACGTTTAAAATGAATTTGAGGAACTAATCTATGAGTTGGTGAAGTGGAGGAATGGAATCGGAAGTGAAACGCGAAAGTCGACAGGGAGGACAGGCGAAGCAGCCCACGTGCGCGACAACAACGTGCCACGGCTGGCCAAGCTGCGCCACAAGGGCGTGTCACGGCCCCAAACGCGCTGCACAAGCAGCGTGAAACGCTGCCATCGCGGCAAGGGACTGTCTAGTGTGTGTTTGATGCAAATTCCAGATTGCTTCCGCGATTCCTCCGTGTCACGGAGGTAAATTGACGCGACCACCTCCGTGCCACGGAGCTATTTCATGTTGGGCATAATTTTATACATCTCTCATTTACTATAAATAGGTCCCTTAGCTCCTAAAAACATTTTGTCATGTAATATTTTGAAAAACTACCAAGGAGTGAAGGCAGATGTGGGAGAACTTGTTCGGTGGTTTGGAATGCCTACACGCAAGTGCACGTAGTCGAACAAGTAGTAAAATGGCTAAAGTAAGCCAAGTATCGATCCCACAGGGACTGGACCAAGGTAATAATTGAATTAAGTGTTAATAAACTCTAACTCTAATAATGCAGACAACAGTTTCAAGAAGATTTTGAGAGTTAGTTCCCTAATTTATACTAATCTAAAACAAATGTACAAATTGAGTCTGAACTATAGTAATGAGCATGCTGAGGCTAAAACGAACATGCAGGGATGCAATTTATGGATACAAATTGGTTAATCTTTTCTTCGGTTGCTAGTTGAGAATTATTGCCTATGAATTAAAACTCTCGTATTTAACCCAACTTAAGAATCGTGAACCTTCCACCTACATATCTGTGATAAGAAGAAATTCATGTTCTAGCCATACAAAACCGATTCCTTAATTGACTAATATGACTTTCCGATATATTTCTATTCTTAAGGTAAATCAATTCTCAATTTTCCCAAACCAAGAATAGATCATATCCTATCAATTCACAACTTTCCAATTTCTTTCTCTTTTGAGCGCAAACCAGATTTTTTAGATATACATTAATATTGGCCACACATTAATGCAGTAAGAACAAGAATTAATAGAACAACCATGGAAGAAAAGATGAAAAACCAAGATGATCAATAATTACATTCCACTACAAATGTTCTTAACCTCAGCAAGAAGTGAATTTAGCCACTCATTTGTGGATTAAACATCGTTAAATGAGTGTAAATCATACAAATAATTGAAAATAAGGAAGAAAGAGATAGAGAAGAACCCTAAGAATTTCGTCCCCTCAACTGCCTGTAACCCACCTTCTTGCTCAACCAAGTCAGAATAATTAAAAATAAACCTAAGTGTGCTATTTATACTAGTGGGAATTGTTCCTGGAATAACAAGCAAGGTGTCATGGAGTGCATCGCGGAGCACTGCCTCCGTGACACACCACAAACACGGACCCTTACTCGAATCCGGTCCTCCAGGTAATTTTGCCCAACGTGCCACGGCGTGCAACGCGGGACTTGGCCAACGTGCCACGGCCCCAACGCGGACCTTCACTGGATCTTGGCCTATTTTTATCATCCGGGGCAGAATGCATCCACGATGGCAGCGTGACACGGCTTAATCGCGGAGCCCCTTAATTTGCTGCATAACCTTGGCCTTTTGCACTGCTCGCTTCCAAGTCTATTCCTGATTTCTCCCAACATGCATCTTAGCTTCCTAAAATTATATTTTTCCTGCAAAACAACACTAATCATGTTTGTTAGTATAAATTCACATTTTAACTACAAATCACATGAGAATGTACAATTATCAATGGATAAACAAGACAAAATGAAGCATTTGAGTATCACTTGGGCATATAATTCTGCCCAAGATCACTTACCCCACACTTAAAACTTTGTTCGTCCTCGAACAATAATCTCACATCTCATGCAATTGACACCCAATCATAGCTACTTTGACTCAACAATTCAAGCTACAGGTTATGCCGATTATTTACATCGCAAATCATCAAGCGAACATGCATAGTCTCATCAATATAATGAAATTCAACACATTAAGACCTCATAGACGCAAGAGTCAACTCTCGATCTCGGCAAACTCATGCAAATCAGCTGATCAAGACATCCAACACGAAATTAAATCTCTCGTCAAGCACGTGCCCTCACAACATAAGAGAATTTCCCCCTTTACAATCAAATGATCTCAAAAACATTATATGCAGGGGCATATGAACACAATTTCGCTCACTCTCCCAAAGAATTCACATGCATCATGCCATGACCCATAAGCTTGCCTCTAGTGTATTACTCCACTAATATAAGTACGAGTGATGTAAGATCACGTAGGACTTAACGGGTTGTAATATAAGCTAAGGAACTAGTACATACTGGGCTAACCAATAACAACAACTAGAACCCTTAAGCGCTTTTCGATACATCCCACCACATTATGGGCATTGTTTCTTCCTTCATCCTCCCCTTTCTTGAAGCCTTTCTTTATTTTTATTCCCATTTCTTTAAGCACACTCGACTTAATACAAAGATTAGTTATACATCTTCATTTTATTAAATTCGGCAAGTGCACCTTTGACCTTTTCTTTACTTTCACCACTTCCGCTTTTCCTTTCTTTTCCCAATTACCACTCCTTGACACTGTGGGAAAATTTCTTTTCTTGAGCGCTTAAGAGTTTTGGATCAAATTCACGGATAATGAAAAGAAGGGGTTAAGCTCAGTTTGCACCTTTTCGACAAAATAAAAAAATAGGGTAAAGGCTCAATGGGCTAACTAGGATGTATATTCAAGGTAGGTACGATAATGAAAAAAAACTTTCGGTTAAATCAAAGAAATGCCTACATCCTTTTCTACCATACACATCCGTCATTTCGTTTCGTACACACACTAGGCAAGTTCTAGACATTTCACAATAGCATGGAAGAATCGAAACCTCACCACACTCTCATTGCACATGCTTAACTCAAGACATATTCACACACTCTTCAATCAGCTAATTACAAGAATTCAAACATTAAGCCTCAATCACACCGAATTGAACTCTACGGTCTAGGTATCTCAACATGTTCACAAAGTTGCATGCTTTCATACGAATCACCTTTGCATTTTAAACATCATGTATAACACGCAACCACAATTCCGAACCATAAAGTAGCAACACGTTTGGGATACAAACAAACAAAAGAAAAAATTAAAAAGAACAAAAGAAATCTACTCCTATCGACTACATTTCCCTTAAGATGGTCGTCATCCATCCATCATAGGGAACTGTCACTATTTACAACTTCGGTTCAATGGGACTATTCTCGGTAAAAGCACCGAAAACAAACGCCGAGAAACCCAATCAAAAAAAATTTTCACAAAAAATTTTAAAAATATCGATAATTTTGATAAAACAAAAATATTTACACAACCAGCTAACAACAACTCCATACAGCACACAACTGCTTCACATTAATTACAATACCAAATTACAATACAAAACATAAACATTAAAATCACACGGTCAGAATTTTTAACAGGCACAACAACAAAACAGAAACATAAACAACAACAAAACAACCAACACCTAACTACTGCCACCCCTCCCCCCCTTAAATCGAACACTGTCCCCAGTGTTCACAAAATTCAGCATAACACAAGAGTAGGTGGTGAAACTCCCTGATCAATTGAAGTATTCCACTTCTTCGTCAGGTACGGTTGCCTCGTCCCCCATATCCGAATCACCCCCGCTATCCTCATCTGACTCAACATCTGAGTCATCATGGCGTGTCTCCTCGTCTGTGGGGATATCATCATCAATGGGCTCCACAAAAGCTGGCCCCACTCGGCATAGAGCCCTGGCATTTTCGCTGAAAAGGTAGTCCAACACTAGCTGCCATAGCTCATCTTCTGTTGCTGGCCTCCCGCCTATGCACAACTATAGCATCTGTATCCCGAACATGCGGGCCATATACTGATCATCCCGAGCATGTCGCTCGGCTAATGTAAAAACTGGCCCATGAGTGGTGTCGGGTGCCTTAGTTTTGGTGACGTCCAAGGCACGCCTCTCCATCTGCGGGATGTAGTCAAGGGCCTCTTGCTCAACATCTAGGCCCCTCAGGAAAGTGGTCAGCAAGCCACCAAACCTGTACCTGTGCCCTTGATGCAAACGGGCTCTCTTCATGGCGGAGATGATCACCACCCCTACATTAATCTCCAGCCCTTTCATCAGGGCGTATACCAAGCACACACGATCTCGGGTGACATCTGTCATGTGCACCCCCGGGATCAGGCAGGAACACATGATCTTAAGCCAAATTTTGGCTTCCCTGTTCATTTGAAAGTAGGGGCAGTGTCTGAGGGTAGCCCCTCTCCTTATGCCTGTTCCACCATGCTGTAGAACGGGCTCCACACAGAGTGCATCTGATATCCGCATATGGTGGAGTGATATTCAGTTGCCGGATTACATGGGCGTCTGTGTCCCGCGCCCCCAAAATGGCATTAAGGTGATGGGGCTCAAAAGTGACTACCTGCCCCCTTATTTTGACAGTGTGACTTCGGAGTGTCGGGTTCCAGTTGGCGTAGAACTCCCAAATCAGGTGGAGATTAAACTCCTTGGGCTCTCCAAAAATGAAGTTCAGCCCGGCAGCGTCAATCCGGTGTACAATTCTGGGGAACTCCTGTGCCAACGGCTCTCTTGCAATATGCTCCTAGGGGAAGTATTTGCTCTCCTTATGCTTTGTGTACCATTTCTTCCATTCCTCTGTCACCCATTGGGTTCCGTATTGACGGCGTTGGCCGTGCGGAACCGCTGGTGCTGCTGGGACTGCTGTTCCCAGTCTAATCCTTTTCCTTCCGACGCCCGATGTAGATGCGCCCCTTCTTTTGTCTTGTTTGCTTGCCATTGTTCCTGTCAAATCAAACAGACAGTCCCAATGTTATTCAAATTAAAATTAGCTTCGACTAAGGTTGGGTTAAGCTAGGCCACCCCACACTTAGTCTTTAGCCACAATTACGACATTACGGCACGACAACTCTCACTTTCCAATTTACAAAAAAAAAATAACATGCCTCGTGCATTCAGAGAATTCGATGGAATAAATTCTACGTACTACTCAGACTTCGTACAGCTAATCCAAATATCACCATCAATACCATTTCATCACATAGCACTTAGCAAAAACAAAAAAAAAAACTTCTCTTAACACAACCTATGCAATTCAACAATTTCATTCTCCCAAAAATCCATCGTTTACTTAGCATATTCACAACAAGCACAACACAATTCACCTTACCCAACATGCCCAACCCATAATTTCCACATTTTCAATCATATTTAGTTTCTTCGCAATCAAATTCTAACCCTAGCTACATATTTCACCAAACTTTGATCAAGCATGTATTTATCGAGTTCATACAATCAAAATGATACCACGAACCTCAATCAACAATAACTTAAATGAATTCAAGCTCAATTTATAATTACGGCATGTTTTACTCACTTTACATGCTCAAAATCGACAAATTTGACAAGAATTGAGATGAAAGTAGAGAACATACCTTTAATTCGATGAAATCGAAGAAAAGTCGAAGAAAACTTGTGTCTAGGTCCATGTCACATTGGGGAAGGGGGAGTTTTTGGGTTTTTGTTGCGGAGGGGGTGAGAAATGAGGGAGAATTGAGGGAATTTGGGGTTAAAAAGGGGTAATTTCGCGCGGGTCACCCAGCGACCCGGTGTGACCCGTTGCGATTAAAGCCTCAACGTTTCACGGAGGGTAACGCGGAGCACCCCCTCCGTGACACGGAGCCAACGCGGAGGTATTCTGGAATTTTAAAAATTCCAGAATTAAACTTCAACGTGTCACGGAGGATAACACGGAGGCTCTCCTCCGTGACACGGAGCCATCGCGTAAGCTCACTGTTTTGCCACTTTTTATTATTTTTCTCACCTCGATTTTTCCTTTGCAATCCTTTGCATTTTTGCCCTCCGTTCAACCTGAAATTCATCTCACAACAAGAAATTGGTTAGAATTCATAGGTTTCACATAAAATACAATTTTTGTTTTTATTTTTATTTTTCTAATTAATTTTTAATTTTTTTCTTTCTTTTTTTCTTCTACAAAATCTACTCAAGTATTACAACAATTTCACGGGTTGCCTCCCCTGAAGCGCCTGGTTTACGGTTGCAGCTCGACGTCATTGAAGCTTAGTCATCCTCTAGGGTGACGGATGTCTTCTATCGACTACCGTCCTCACCCCAGTAATGCTTACATCGCTGCCCATTGACTAAAAATGTGGCACTTCAATCTTGTTGCCACGATTTCAATTTTGGGGGGTCCTTCACCGGTGGTTTTCCCACTGGCTCTCGTGAATCAACACTCTGAGCAATATTCGCTCGATTAAGCACGTTGATCACTTAGAGTTCCTCATACATGACCGGAAGCTTCGTGGCCTTGTACACATAAAATACCTCCACCTTGTCGTGTGCCCGCCTGGTCAGCTGCCCTGCAGCTACATCGATCAGTGCTTTCCTGATCGCCAAGAAAGGATGTCCCAAAATAAATGGGACTTCCGCATCCGGCTCAAAATCCAGCACAATGAAGTCAACCGGGAAGATAAGGGAGCCTAGTGCACTAGCACGTCCTCCACAATGCCATCTGGTCTGGCCAAAGAACGCTCCGCTAGTTGCAAGATCACTGTTGTCGGTCTAGGACTGCCTAGCCCCAATTTCTTGAATACCGATGTTGGCATCAAGTTAATGCTCGCTCCCAAATCACATAATCCACGAGCTCGGATACTCTGCCCGATTGTAAGTTGAATTGTAAAGCTCCCAGGTTCTTTGAGCTTTGTGGGAAACCTATTTTGTATCCGGGAAGTGCACTCCTCCGTAAGCGCCACCGTAGCGTACTCCGTCAACCTGCTTTTGTTCGCCATGATGTCCTTGATATATTTTTCATACTTCGGCACTCCCTGCAAAACATCAACATAAGGTAAATTAATTTGTACCTGTTTAAGCACCTCCTGTTTCTTTAATCTTTGAGGGAACGGGGGTGGTGGTCTTTCTGGTTCAGCTTCCTTCTCCTTCCCCCTATCATCATTGTGTTCCCTCTCATTCTCCAATGCTCTCGATTGCTGTGGTGGTCTTTCTGGTTCCACCTCCTTGAGTTGCAAACTACTCCTTATGGTCACAACATTCACTTTCTTGGGGTTGGGGTCAGTGTCACTCGGAAGTCCTCCTCTCAGCCTGGTGTTCAGAGCTCCAGCTAGTTGCCCAAACTGGTACTCCAATGCCTTTGTAGCTAACTGATTGTTCTTTACATCAGCTGCCAATTTCACATAGTCCTGCAATTGAGCTTGGTTAGCTATCATCATTTTGAACATTTCCTCGATACTGGGTGATGGTGGTGGAGGAGGTGCATTGTCACTTCTGTATTGCGACTGATAGTGCTGCTGCCCTCCTTGATTTCTCTGTGCTCCCTGACTCGAACTCTGCCCTTGATGGTTGTTACTACCCCAAGAGAAATTCAGGTGACTCCTCCAATTAGAGTTGTAGTTGTTGCCATACTTTTGGTGATTACTTCTCTGTACATTACCAACAAAGTTTACAGAATCAGGATTCGCACCACAACACTCAGCTGAGTGTTCATTATGCCGCACACTTCACACCAAATCTGCTGCACTACATTCACTGGGGCTTGAGAATGATTCATGCTCATATTGCTGAAGTGGGTATTGAGTTGATTCTTTAACGCAGCTATCTATGCAGCGATAGCTGTGAAACCATTCACTTCCTAGACTCCTGCCGCGTTCCTTGTTCCTCCTCTAGAAGCGTCCGCATTCCACTCTGGATTTCCCTGCGAAATACGGTTCAACAAAGTAAACAGCTCCTCATAAGTTTTTTCTAATGCTTGCCCCCCAGCTGCTGAGTCTAGCAAGAGTTTTGTGTGGGGTTCCAAACCCTCTATGAAAGTATGCTATCCAAACCCTCTATGAAAGTGTGCACCAGCACATCATTGGATTGGTGATAATGAGGACAATCCCGCAACATAGATTTGAATCGTTCCCAAGCTTGATACAGATTCTCTCCCTCTCTCTATTTAAAACTTAGAATTTGACTTCTAAGTCTTGCTGTTTTGCCAGATGGAAAGAACCGTATCAAGAATTTCTTTGCAAGATCATCCCAAGTAGTGATGGAATTAGGTGGCTCAGATTTCAGCCATCTCTTTGCTTCTCTCAAAAGTGAAAATGGGAACAATGTAAGCCTGACATAATCGGGTAACACTCTAGCGGGGATGTAAGTGTCACTTATCTCCAAAAAGTGTTGGAGATGTTGTTGTGGATCTCGTGAGGGAGACTTGTGAATTGCCCGCTGGTGTGCAACAATTGCACCATATTCCTTTTAAGCTCGAACCTCCCTCCTGGCTCAGGTTTGCGAATGTTAGATGTAACGTTGTTAGCATGTGGGATTGCCACTTCGCGAACTGGCCTAGCTGCCATTTCTTCGGGCACTAACATTGCCCTTACAATGGGTGGATTCTGTTGTTGCTCCAGGACTGTTTGTCTAAGCAACTGCAGCTTTCTCTCTAGAGCATCTCTCCTTTGACGATGGAATTGTCTTTCCTACTTGCGGGCATTAACATTTTACTACTTGTTCGGTGGTTTGGAATGCCTACACGCAAGTGCACATGGTCGAACAAGTAGTAAAATGGGGGCTAATGTAAGCCAAGTATCGATCCCACAGGGACTAGACCATGGGAATAATCGAATCAAGTGTTAATAAACTCTAACTTTAATAATGCAGACAACAGTTTCAAGAAGATTTTGAGAGTTTTTTTCCTAATTTATACTAATCTAAAGCAAATGTGCAAATTGAGTCTGAACTATAGTAATGAGCATGCTGAGGCTAAAATGAACATGCAGGGAAGAAATTTATGGATACAAATTGGTTAATCTTTCCTTCGATTGCTAGTCGAGAATTATTGCCTATGAATTAAAACTCTCGTATTTAACCCAACTTAAGAATCATGAACCTTCCACCTACATTTCTGTGATAAGAAGAATTTCATGTTCTAGCCATACGAAAGTAATTCCTTAATTGACTAATACGACTTTCAGATATATTTCTATTCTGAAGGTAAATCAATTCTCAATTTTCCCAAACCAAGAAGAGATCATATCCTATAAATTCACAACTTTGCAATTTCTTTCTCTTTCGTGCGCAAACCGGATTTTTTAGATATACATTAATATTGGCAACACATTAATGCATTAAGAACAAGAATTAATAGAACAACCATGGAAGAAAAGATGAAAAACCAAGATGATCAATAATTACATTCCACTACAAATGTTCTTAACCTCAGCAAGAAGTGAATTTAGCCACTCATTTGTGGATTAAACATCGTTAAATGAGTGTAAATCATACAAATAATTGAAAATAAGAAAGAAAGAGATAGAGAAGAACCCTAGGAATTTCGTCCCCTCAACTGCCTGTAACCCACGTTCTTGCTCAACCAAGTAAGAATAATTAAAAATAAACCTAAGTGTGCTATTTATACTAGTGGAAATTTTTCCCAGAATAACAAGCAACGTGTCACGGAGTGCATCGCAGAGCACTGCCTTCGTGACACGCCACAAATGCGGACCCTCACTAGAATCCGGTCCTCCAGGTAATTTTGCCCAACGTGCCACTGCGTGCAACACGGGGCTTGGCCAACGTGCCACAGCCCCAATGCGGACCTTCGCTGGCACTTGGCCTATTTTTATCATCCGGGGCAGAATGCATCCGCGATGGCAGCGTGACACGGCTCCATCGCAGAGCCCCTTAATTTGAAGCATAACCTTGGCCTTTTCCACTGCTCGCTTCCGAGTCTATTGCCGATGTCTCCCAACATGCATCTTACCTTCCTAAAATTACATTTTTCCTACAAAACAACACTAATCATGTTGGTTAGTATAAATTCACATTTTAACTACAAATCACATGAGAATGTACAATTATCATTGGATAAACAGGACGAAATGAAGCATTTGAGTATCACTTGGGCATATCATTCTTCCCAAGATCAGAACTCACCTAGGGTTCTTAAATTTCATCTTCTCTCCTACCAATTCTTGTAAGTATGTTACGGTAATTATGTTTTCTTGTAATTATATGAACTTGAGTGGCTAGAACCCTTCCTCTAGGGTTGAGGCCACAAGATATGATTGTGACCACGTGAATTTGTTTTGGTTTTAAGTTATTAATTGTTGTTTTGTCTTACGTTCTTAATTATGGTTGTTTTTATGATTGATCACTTTGAAAACACACACATTACACCTAAATAAAAGCTTGAGAAAGTAAACCTAGGCAAGAACAAATAATGTAGGGAGCAATTTTGTATCTTACAATATAATTCATTGTTAGGATAAGAAATTATACCTTATTTGCCTTGCTTGGTTGATAAAACGGGTATAGAGTAAGGCATCGACTTAGAATTGTCACTCCACCGCTCGTAGAAGTAGTTGTGAAGCTAAGTTGAGTTAAATGATTAGAGGTATGAAAGCCCCTAATCAAGAGCCATAAACCCCGTAAACCACATTCCCATAATTGAATTGCCTACGAACTAGGATGTCACTTCCCCGCTCAACGATGTAGTTGTGAGGCTAGTTTGTCGTGTTTAGAGGCTCGAAATACCATGAACATTCAATTTTAATTATGTAAGATGACAATTGATAATTCCATACTTAAACCATTACAAAGCGTAGTATCGCATGATTATCTAGCCTTAGCTCTAGTCACTTCTTGAATGATTTAAGAGTAGTTTTGTGACCACCCCTAGATTTAATTAAACTTTATCGAAAACTTATATAATCAACACTTGCGAAAGTTGATATCACACTTGAACTTGATAATTAGCTGAATTGGTCCAGTCCCTGTCGGTTTCACATCCGGCTCTTAAAAAGGGCCACTGTATTACTTGCAAGACCACGTACTCTTGCATGTGCGCTTCGGCGCAGTCACAACACCTGGATATGTTCGTGATTGTGTTTATTGATGACATATTGATATACTCTCGGAGCGAGGAGGAGCATGCCGCTCATTTGAGGGTGGTGCTACAAACTCTAAAGGATTGCTAATTCTATGAAAAATTTAGCAAGTGCGAGTTTTGGTTTAACTCAGTTGCATTTTTGGGCCATGTGGTATCAAGTGAGGGCATAAAGGTGGATGCTCAGAAAATAGAAGCGGTGAAGAATTGGCCTAGAGCAGTGAATCCTTTAGCTATTCAGAGCTTTTTGGGTCTAGGCGTCTACTATAAAAGGTTTGTGCAAGGTTTCTCATCTATTGTAGCACCCTAGACCAAATTGACCCAAATGATGGTGAAATTCCAATGATCGGAGGCTTACGAGAGGAGCTTTCAGGAGTTGAAGGCTTGACTTACCTCAGCATTGGTGTTGACCCTACCTGAGGGTACCGATGGGTTCGTGGTGTATTGTTATGCTTCAAGGATCGGACTTGGGTGTGTGTTGATGCAGCATGGGAAAATTATAGCATATGCCTTCAGACAACTAAAAGTTCACAAGAAGAATTACCTGACCCATGATCTTGAATTGGCTGTGGTGGTATTCATATTGAAGATATGCCGACATTAGTTTTACGGGGTCCACATGGATGTGTTTACGGACCATAAGAGTTTACAATATGTGTTTACCTAGAAGGACCTCAATCTTCGGCAGAGGAGGTGGTTGTAGCTACTCAAGGACTATGATATGAGTGTGCTTTACCCTCCGGGTAAGACCAATGTAGTAGTAGACACACTTAGTAGACTCTCTCTATGAAGAGTGTGTCTCATATGAGTGAGGGGAAGAAGGAGTTGGTGAAGGAGGTGCATTGACTCGCAAGGTTGGGAGTTAGGTTGGTTAACTCGACCGATGGCGGTGTTGTTGTTCAGAATAGATCAGAATCGTCAGTGGAGACTGATGTAAAAACTAGACAAACCTATTTTGGCAAAGTTGATGGAAGTTGTTCAAAATCAGAAGGTAGAGGTCTTCTCCAAAGGGGGAAAAGGTGTGCTTCAGTACCAAGGTCGCTTATCTGTTCTGGATGTTGATGATTTGAGGAATCAAATGTTGCACGACGCTTATGGATCCAGGTATTCTATCCATCCAGGTGCCACCAAGATGTACCGTGACTTACGGGAAATCTATTGGTGGAATGGAATTAAGAGAGACATAGAAGAATTTGTAGCTAAGTGTCCAAACTGTCAGCAAGTGAAGGTTGAGCATTAGAGACCAAGAGGTGTGCTTTAGGATATCAGTATTCCTACTTGCAAATGGGAAGAAATCAACATTTGGGTTGTGTAAGACAAGTTGACCTAGGCCGCTCATTTTCTATTGGTCAAAACCACATACTTGTCTTAGGACTATGCCAAACTATATATTTGATAGCTAGTTCGATTGCATGGAGTTCCCTTGTCCATTATATCAAACAGAGGTACTCAATTTACCTCTTAATTTTGGAAGTCATTTCAAAAAGGATTTGGTACTCAAATTAAGTTCAGCATAACATTTCACCCACAAATGGATGGTCAAGAGGAGCGAACAATCTATACTCTTGAGGACATGTTGAAATAATGCGTGATTGACTTCAAGGGTTGCTGGGATGATCATTTGCCTCTTATCGAGTTTGCATACAATAACAGCTACCATTCAAGTATTCAGATGGCTCCGTTTGAGGCTCTTAAGGGTAGAGATTTAGATCGCCTATTGGTTGGTTAGAAGTTTGTGAAGCTACAATGATAGGACCAGATTCAGTCCACGAGACTATGGAAAAGGTTCAGCTCATACTGGATAGGTTCGAAACAGCACAAAGTCACCAAAAGTCCTATGCCGATGTGAGAAGGAGAGAACTGGAGTTCGATGTGGATGATTGGGTGTTTTTGAAGGTGTCGCCCATGAAGGGAGTGATGAGGTTTGGAAAGAAAGGAAAACTCAGCCCTCGTTATATTGGCCCTTACCAAATTGTGAAACGCATTGGAAAGGTGGCATATGAATTGCAGTTTCCCTCAGAGTTAGCTTCCATGCATCCTGTATTCTATGTATCACTCTTAAAGAAGTGTTTGGATGACCCAACTCTAGTTTTTCCAATGGACCACATTGGTCTGAAAGACAGCCTTAGTTATAAGGACGTTTCAATAGAAATACTGGATTGTCAGGTTTGAAGGCTAAGCTTAGAATAAGAAAGTAGCTTCAGTCAAAGTTTTATCGAGGAATCAACACGTTAAAGGAGCTACGTGGGAAGACGAAGTAGACATGATGGCTAGATACCTACATTTATTCTCTACTGGCTCAGTTCCATCTTGAGGTATCAGTTTTACTCTCAACCTCTATTTAGTTTTCATGTTCATTTCATGTTCCCAAGTTTCTTTTATGTATGTGGATTTGTATATGATTCATGAATTCCAATTAGTTATGTAGTTTGAAATGGACATAGTCATTCCGTCAGTTTTCAGCTTAAATGATCGGTATTTGAATATGATGATTGCATTTCTCTGCTTTTTTGTATGTTTTCCAACATTTGAGCATGAATGTGCCCTGGGGGAGATATTATAAAACCCCGGAAGCCCAAAGATAAGACCCAAGAGTTGAAACGGAGAAAATTTTAAATTTGGCATCAGGGCACAGAATGGGTCGTGAGGTGACCCGTAGGAGCAGACCACGAGTCGTGATGTGACTCATGGTGAGGTTCAGAAGGTGAGTTGAAATATAGGAATTTGGATCCCCACGGATGTGAACACAAGTCGTGGTCAGGCCCCATGACTCGTTAGGTCAGTCATGGGAAGTGGTGATTGAGAAAGGAAAAGAAGAAGGTAGTGTACCTAACAGAAGGTCCCCAAGAGTTGTGGTTAGCCACCACAATTCGTGGGGAAGGTCGTTAACAACATGATGAAGAAAAATAAAAATCCCAAGCAATGTATGTGAAGAGTGGAGACCACGACTTGTGGTCACCAGTAACGAATTGTGATGTCTCCTGTGATGAGCCTAGATGACTGATAAGTAGTGTACTTGATGAATGATGCCACGAGTCATGGCCAGGGGTGACGAGTCATCATGTCCCTCGTGGGGACTGACTGACAGTTATTTTCTGCAAATCTGGTTAGGGCTTTTCCATAATTCCTAAGATCCTAAGGCCTAAACTACGCCGTCTTGAGTTGTGAATGATGACTTTTAAGAGGGTTAAGTTCATTTTAGGTCATTCTCATTCATGCATGCAAAGATAGAAGGTTAGAGCGGGTGTCAAGATTGTTCTTCTTCAAATTCTCTTCAATTCCTCTTGGGAAATCAAAGAAGTGCAAGAATCAGCTATAATTAGGTATGTAGGGTTATGAGTGGGTGAATCCTATCACACCCATGCCCAATCCCTCTCTAAATCATGAATTTCCTATGTAAATCTATGGGGTTTTAACCCAATGCATGAAATTCTTAATTCTGTACATGGGTATGATCTAAATATGTTTATACTATTGAATTATGATTCGTGGGCAAGTTTTATATTATTTTCAATAAAAATCATGTTTCAAGTTTTATAAATTAAAGAGCCCATTGATGAGAAGTTCATGAAAGATGAGATTTGTGATGAATCTATGATTATGATGAGATATTATGATGAAAAGCATGTTTTTAAGATACCCATTCTTATAATTATGTTTTCAAAATGAATTGAGTATTTTCAAGTATGTTAAGGTATTGGGCAATGCCCACTTTTCAAGTACGATTTACGATATTTCCGAATTAAGCTTACCATATGGTTTTGGAGTGAAGACTACTAATTATTTTTCAGTTTGTGGTATGTTTTGAGTCAAAGCTTCTCATATGCATTAATTCAGATTTGAGATGTATTTAATTATTGAGCTTCATTAATTGACTGTGGTATGCTTCATTGAAAATGATGGAGAGCATATGCATGTTTTTGGAATAGTGTCTAGCACCGAGTAGGCTAAACGTCGATCACCCTATGCCTCAGAACTAAGCGCCAACATAGGTTTAATCTTATATATATATATATATTACTTTGGGAACTCCCTTGTGAGCTATCCCCTTCCCTATTGGGCCACGAGCTTGATATCGATATCATGGTATCGCCCCTAGCCCTAGCAAGGCTTTGGATGGCTCTTTCCACTTAAGTGTGATAGTTGGGACCACGTAAGCTCTATCGTGGTATGTCGGTTTAAAGATGAGTCTCTCGTTATTCCTCATGATTTTAATTATGCATGTTCATCATTCATGATATTAGTATATATATATATATATGTTCTAAAGCAGGTTTGACTCAATGTTTAGTTTTACTCATGATTATTAGATTTTAGCTTTGAGTCAATCTATTCAGTTCTGATGTTAGGTTATGTTATGATGAAATCATGATTTTCGAAAGAATGTATGCAAGCCCTACTCTCTGATTCTTATTGTTTATGTTTTACATTATGCATGTCTTTAAATGATTTTACTTATTTTAAGCGGTTTTACGTACCTTGTATACATGGTACATTCCACACACTAATCGCATACTCTATGATGTACCGTTTTATGATACAAGCTCCGATATTCAGACCCAGAACCATCAGTAGTTCATCTCAAAGTTTAGCACACAGCTCGTTGGTGAGTCCTCATCCTCTGAGGACTGATTTGATATCAGTTATCTTTTCATGTTCAGTTTTCTAGAATTGCCGAGTTAGTTGGGGGTGTTGTCCCATCAACCCATCAGATATGTTAGGGGCTTTCAGACTATGTGTAGAATTCAGCCATTACATATGTAGTATGTTCCGCTTTCCATGCTATGTTATGATTATGCTTCTGCTATGTCGTTATGCTAAGTATTATGTTTTATTGATGGTGAGTTAGATGTATGTTCATGCCTTGGGTCGACTTGGAGTCTCTCGGGGCTCCTTGTCCCGTGTTACGATTTGGGTCTACGTTCGGATTGTGATAGGTATATCCGGCCATATGAGCCGATAGTGTCCCTTGACTAGACAGGGTGATGGTAGAGGATGTGCTCAAGCTTCTAGATCAGCACTAGCACCAGCGCGCTAGCTCAGCAGGGGGCATCTACTAGTACAAGTGGCGTACAACGTCAAAATAGATTTTATTCCCCTGTCTCTTGCCAGGAGTAGGAGACTTTACTAGATGTGGTTACTAGTATGTTGCGAGTATTCCACCATGATGTATATGCATTGCAGATCCATGTTCGGGTATTTCTGCTATGGGTATAAAGCTACACGCAAGTGCACGTTGTTGAACAAGTAGTAAAGTGGCTTAAGTAAGCCAAGTATCGATCCCACAGGGACTGGGATAAGGTAACAATCTACTCAAGTGTACTATATTTTAACTCTAACAATGAAGACAACAGTGCAAAGAAGAGTTGATATTTTGATTTCTAATTTTATCCTAAGTCTACAAAGATTATAAAATTTGAGTCTGAACTATGAATGTGAGCATGCTGAGGTTAAACGAACATGTAAAGAAATAAATTATCGATATAATTTGGTTAACTTTTCCTCCGGTTGCTAGTCAAATATTATTGCCAATGGATTAAAACTCTCGTATTTAACCCAACTTAAGAATCATGAACCGTCCACCTACATTTCTGTAATTAAACGAAATTCATGTTCTAGCCATACAACACCGATTCCGTAATTGACTAATACGACTTTCAGGTATATTTCTATCCTGAAGGTAAATCAATTCTCAATTTTCCCAAACTAAGAAAAGATCATATCCTATTGATTCACAACTTTCCAATTTCTTGCTCTCTCGAGTGAAACCAGACTTTTTAGATATACATTAACATAGGCCACACATTAATGCAGTAAGAACAAGAATTAATAGAACAACCATGGAAGAAAAGATGAAAAACCAAATTGATCAACAATCACATTTCATTATAATTGTTCTTAACCTCAGCAAGAAGAGGATTTAGCCACTCATTCGTGGATTAAACATCGTTAAATGAGTGATAAACATACAAGCAATTGAATTAAAGAAGAAGGAGATAGAGAAAAACCCTGAGATTTTCGTCCCCTCAACTGCCTGTAACCCACGTTCTTGCTCCACCCAGTCAGAATATTGAAAAATGAACCTAAGTGTTCTATTTATACTAGTGGGAATATTTCTCGGAATAACAAGCAACGTGTCACGGAGTGCATCGCGGAGCACTGCCTTCGTGACACGCCACTGATGCGGAGCCTCACTGGAAATTGACTATCCAGGTAATAAGGCCCAATGTGGCACGGCGTGCAATGCAGGGCTAGGCCAACGTGCCACGGCCCCAACGCGCACCCACACTGGAATTTGGCCAAAAATTCCCTATCTAGGCAGAAGGCCTCCGCGATGGCAGCGTGACACGGCTCCATCGCGGAGCCCCTTTAATTTGTGTTGTATAATGCTTTGTCCTTTGCTAACATCCGAGTCCAACCCCGATCTCTCCCAACACACATTTTAACTTCACAAAATTATATTTCACCTGCAAAACAACGCTAATCATGTTAGTATAAATTCACATTTTATTATCAATCACATGAGAATGTATAAACATTGATAGATAAACAAGGCTAAAATGACACATTTGAGTATCACTTAGGCATATAAATTTGCCCAAGATCACTTACCCCACACTTAAATCCTTGTTCGTCCCCGAACAACAATCTTACACCTCATGCACTTTACACCCCATCCTGGCTACTTTGGTTCAACAATTCAGGCTACGGCCATACCGATTATTCGACACAGCAAATCATCAAGAAAACACACATGGTCCTATCAATGCAATGACCTTCAACACATCAAGACCTCCTAGACTTAAGAATCAACTCTCGATATTGGCAAACTCATGTAAATCAGCTGATCAAGATATCCAACATGAAAATTAATCTCTCATCAAGCATGTGCCCTCACAATGCAAGAGAATTTTCCCTTTTAATCACATGAACTCTAACGTTTACATGCAGGGGCATATAAACACAATTTCACTGTCTCTCCCAAAAGAATTCACATGCATCATGTCCTGAACCATAGGCTTGCCCTTAGTGTATTACTCCACTAATATAAGGAAATGTGATGTAGGATCACATAGGAAAACGGGTTGTAATGTAAGCTACGGAACTAGTAAATATTGGGCTAGCCAATGATAGCCACTAGCATCCTTAAGCGCCTTTTTAATACATCCCATCAAACTCATGGGCATTGTTTCTTCCTTCATCCTCCCATTCTTGAAGTCTGTCTTTAGTTTGGCCCATATCTTTAAGCATACTTGACTCGATAACAAAGATTATTCAGACACCTTCATTATATTTTATTTATAACAAGTGCACCTTCAACCTTTTCTTTCCTTTCATCACTCTGCTTTTCTTTTCTTTTCACCATTCTCACTCTTTGACACTTTGGGAAAATTATTTTCTCTTCTTAAGTGCTTAAGAGTTTTGGATCAAATTTACGGCTAATGAAAAGAAGGGGTTAAGCTCGGTTTACACATTTTGACACAAGAAAAAATAATAGGTTAAAGGCTCAACGGGTTAACTAGGGTGTACATTCAAGGTGGGTACAATAATGAAGAAGAGAAACTTTTGGTTAACACAAAGAAATGCCTACATCCTTTCCTACAATACACGTCCTTCATTTCGTTTCATACACACACCAGGCAAGTTCTAGACACTTCACAATAGCATGGAATAAACAAAACCTCACTTCACACTTATTGCATATGCTCAATTCAAGACGTATTCACAGACTCTTCAATCAGCTAATTACAAGATTTCAAACATTAAGCCTCAATCACACTGAATCGACTCTATGGCCTAGGTATCTCAACATATCTACAAAGTTGCATGCTTTCATATGAATCACCTTTGCATTTCAAATATCATGTATGACACACAACCAGAATTCCGCAACCATAAAGTAACTACAAGTTTTGGGATGCAACCTACAAAAGAAAACAACTGAAAAATAAATAAAAAATCTACTCCTAACGACTACATTTCCCTTAAGACAGTCGTCATCCATCCATCATAGGGAACGGCCACTAACTAGGACTTCGGTTCAATGGGACCATTCTCGGTAAAAGAACCAAAAACAAACGTCGAGAAACCCAAGAATTGAAAAGAATTTTTTTTTTTAACATATCAATCATTTCGATAAACAAAAAATATGTACAAAATCAGCTAGCAAAATATTCAGCAGCACACAACAGTTCACATTTAATTACAATACAGAACAACACCATCACAATCACAGGGTCACAAAATTTTTCCACAAGCACAACAACAGAACAGAACATACATAACAACACAACCAACACCTAACTACTCCCACCCCACACTTATCTCGAACACTATCCCCAGTGTTCATAAAAATTAACATAGCATAAAAAATGGGTGGCGAAACTCCCTGATCAATCAAAATATTCCACTTCTTCATCAGGTGCTGCTGCTTCGTCTCCCATGTCTGAATCACCCCCATCGTCATCATCAGACTCCACATCAGAGTCCTCACGACATGTCTCCTCATCTGTGGGGACATCATCATCCGTGGGCTCTACAAAAGCTGGCCCCACTCGGCATAGAGCCCTGGCATTTTCGCCAAAAGGGTAGTCTAGCTCGCGCTGCCATAGCTCCTCTTCTGTCGCCGGCCTCCCGCATATTCGCAGTTGGAGCATCTGCATCCCTTACATGCAAGCCATGTACTGATCATCCCGAGCAGGTCGCTCGGCTAGTGTAAGCACTGGCCTGTGGGTGGTGTCGGGAGCCTTAGTTTTGGTGACATCTAAGGCCCGCCGCTCCATCTGCGGGATGTAGTCAAGGGCCTCTTCCTCAATGTCCAGACCCCTCAGGAACGTTGTGAGTAGTCCACCAAATCCATATCTGTGCCCCTGATGCAAATGGGCTCTCTTCATGGCGGAGATAATCACCGCCCCCACATTGATCTCCAGCCCTTTCATCGGGGCGTACACCAAGCATACACGATCCCGGGTTACATTCGTCATGTGCACCCCCGGGATTAGGCAGGAACACACGATCTTAAGCCATATCCTGGCTTCCCTTTTCATCTGTGAGTAGGGCAAAGTCTTATGGTAGCCCCTCTCCTTATGTCTGCTCCACCTAGCCGTCGATCGTGTTCCACACAAAGTGCGTCTAATGTCCGCATATAGTGGAGTGATATTCAGCTGTCGAAGCACGTGGGCGTCTATGTCCCACGCCCCTAAGATAGCATTGAGGTGGTGGGGCTCAAAAGTGATTGTTTGCCCCCTTATTTTGATGGTGTGACTTCTGAGAGTCAGGTTCCAGTTGGCGTAGAATTCCCGAATCAAGTGCAAGTTGCATTCTTTGGGCTCTTCAAAGATGAAGTTCAGCCCAGCTGCCTCGATCCTACGGACAATCCTGGGGAACTCCTGTGCCAATGGGTCCCTTGCTATGTGTTCCTCGGGGAAGTACTTGCTCTCCTTGTGCTTTTCATACCACTTCTTCCCCTCCTCTGTCACCCACCTGGTTCCATATTGACGGCGTTGGCTGCGTGGAACCGCTGGTGCTGCTGGGACCGCTGTGCCCAGTCTGATTCTTTTTCTTCCGGTGCCAGATGTTGATGCGTCTTTTCCCTTGTCCTGCCTGCTTGCCATTGTTCCTGTCAAACCAAACAGACAAGTTCAATATTAAGCCAATTAAAGTTAGCTTCAACTAAGGTTGGGTTAAGCTCGGCTACCCCACACTTAGTCTTTAGCCAAATTTACAACATTAAGGCAAGATCGTACTTATTTACACAAACAAACAACAAAATATAACAAATATGCTTAGTGCCTTGGGAGAGTTCGACGGCATATATTCCCTGTACTACTCAGACTTCGCACAGCTAACCAAAATCCTTACCTATCGATAACATGTTATCCCATAACACTTAGCAAAGAAAAGCAAAAGAAAAATTTTAACTACATGATCCTATACAATTCGCCCAATTCTTGCAAATTCCAATATTTCCTTCACCCGAGAATTCGTCGGTCTTTTAGCATAGTAACAGTTAGCACATCGACTCATCTCACTCAACATGTACAACCCAACATGAATTTCACTAGTTCACTAAATTTTTCCATTTCAAACTCAAAGGCAAGCCCTAGCTATGATTTTATAAAAAATTCGATTAAACTAGGTAATTAACGAGTTCAAGCAATCACAATGATACTCCGAATAACAATCAACAATAATTCAATTGAATGTAAGCTTAATTTCTACTTGGGGCAAATTTAGCTCATATCACATGTTCAATATCGAAAAAATTCAACAAGAATTGAAATAGAGTTGAAGAACATACCTTGAATTCGAAGAATTGATGAAAACTCGATGAAATTCTTGGCCTAAGTCCGTGTCACGTTGAGGGGGGGGAGGGGTTTTTGGGAGGTTGTTCATGGAGGGTATGAGAAATGAGGAAAATTGAGGGGGAATCGGGGTTAAAAAGTGGGAAATTCGCGTGGGTCACCCGGCGACCCGGTGTGACCCGTCGCTATATACACTTCAATGTGTCACGGAGGGTAACGCGGAGCATGCCCTCCGTGACACGGAGCTGTCGCGTGGGTGTTCTGGAATTTTTTATAAATTCCAGATTTACACCTCAACGTGTCACGAGGGTAACATGGAGGCCCTCCTCCGTGACACGGAGCCATCGCCCTAGCTCACTGTTTTTCCACTTTTTATTATTTTTCATACCTCAAATTTTCCTTTGCAATCCCTTGCACATTTATCCTCCGTTCAACCTGAAATTCATCTTACGACAAGAAATTGGTTAGAATTATAGGTTTCACTCAAAAAATAATAATAAAAATAAAAATAAAAACTAAAAATTTTGTTGTTAATCTAGAAAAAAAGAAAAAAAGAAATCTATTCACAATTTACAAAGAAAAATTTCACGGGTTGCCTCCTGTGCAGCGCCTGGTTTACCGTCGCGGCTTGACGTCATTCAGCTCAATCATCTTCTAGGGTGACAGACGTTTTCTCTCGACCACCGTCCTCACCCCAGTAGTGCTTACATCGCTCCGGTGGTTTTCCTAATAACTCTCGTGAATCACTTATCTACGCATCATCACCTCGATCAATCACGTTGATCACCGAGAGTTCCTTGTACACAGTCGGGAGCTTGGTGGTCTTGTATACATCAAACACTTCCACCTTGTCGTGTGCTCGCATAGTTAGCTGTCCTGCAGCTACATCAATCAGCGCTTTCCCGGTCGCCAAGAAGGGACGTCCCAAAATAAATGGGACTTTCGCGTCTGGCTCAAAATCCAGCACGACGAAATCTACCGGGAATATAAGGGAGCCCACTTGCACCAACACATCCTCCACAATGCCATCAGGTCTGGCTAAGGACCGATCCGCTAGTTGCAAGATCACTATTGTTGGTCTAGGACTCCCTAGACCCAACTTCTTGAATACCCATGACGGCATCAAATTAATGCTCGCTCCCAAGTCACATAATCCGTGAGCTTGGATACTCTGCCCAATTGTAATTTGTATCGTAAAGCTCCCAAGATCATTGAGCTTTGTGGGCAATTGGTTTTGTATCCGGGAAGTTCTCTCCTCCGTCAGAGCCACCGTAGCATACTCAGTCAACCGACTTTTGTTCGCCACGATGTCCTTTATGTACTTTGCATACTTTGGCACTCCCTGCAAAACATCAACAAGAGGTAAGTTAATATGTACCTGTTTCAGCACCTCCATGAATTTCTTGAAACACGCCTCTTCCTTGTGTTTCTTTAATCTTTGAGGGAACAGGGGTGGTGGTCTTTCTGATTCAGCTTCCTTTTTCTTCCCCCTCTCATCACTTTGCTCCCTCACAACTTCTGTTGCTCCCGATTGTTGAGGTGGTCTTTCTGGTTCCACCTCTTTAAGCTGCAAACCACTCCTTGTGGTCACCGTATTCACCTGCTTGGGGTTGGGATCCGTGTCACTCGGAAGTCCTCCTCTAGGCCTGGTATTTTGGGCTCTAGCAAATTGCCCAAATTGATATTCAAGTGCCTTAGTAGCTAACTGGTTGTTCTTTACCTCGGCTGCCAATTTCACATAGTCAGCCTGTAATTGAGCTTGGTTAGCTATCATTGTCTTGAACATCTCCTCAATACTGGGTCATGGTGGTGGAGGAGGTGCATTGTTGTTTCTATATTGTGCCTGATAGTTCTGATGACCTCCTAGATTCCTCTGCGCACCCTAACTCGAACTTTGCCCTTGATGGTTGCTGCTACCCCAAGAGAAATTCGGGTGATTCCTCCAGTTGGAATTGTAGCTGTTGCCATATTGTTGGTGGTTGTTCCTCTGTACATTTCCCACAAAGTTCACCGAGTCAGGATTTTCTCCACAACACTCAGCTGAGTGCTCACTACTCTCGCACACTTCAAACCAAATTTGCTGCACTGCATTCACTGGGGCTTGAGTCTAGTTCATTGTCATGTTACTAAAGTGGGTGTTGATTTGATTCTGTAAAGCAGCTATCTGTGCAGCAATAGCTATAAAACCATCCACTTCTAGAAGTCCTGCTGCTTTTCTTGTTCCACCTCTTGACGAATCAACATTCCACTCCGGATTGCCTTGCGAAATACGGTTTAACAAGGTATACAACTCCTCAAAAGTTTTCTCCAATGCTTGTCCTCCAGCTGCTGAGTCTAGCAAGATTTTTGTGTGGGGTTCCAAACCCTCTATAAAAGTGTGCACCAGCACCTCATTGGATTGATGATGAAGTGCACAATCCCACAAGATGGACTTGAATCTTTCCCAAGCCTGATATAGATTCTCCCCATCTCTCTGTTTGAAACTTAGAATTTGACTTCTAAGTCTTGCTGTTTTATCGGATGGAAAAAATCGTATCAAGAATTTCCTTGAAAGATCATCCCACGTAGTAATAGAATTAGGTGGCTCAGCTTTCAACCACCTCTTGGCTTCTCCCAATAGTGAAAATGGGAACAATGTAAGACTGACATAATCTGATAATACTCCAGCGGGGATGTAAGTGTCACTTATCTCCAAAAAATTTTGGAGATGCTGCTGTGGATCCTCATGAGGGAGACCTGTGAACTACCCGCTGGTGTGCAGCAATTGCACTATGTTTTGTTTGAGCTCGAACCTCCCTCCTGGCTTAGGTTTGCGGATGCTAGATGTGACATTGTTAGCATGTGGGATTGCCACCTCGCGAACCGGCCTAGCTGCTACTTCCTCGGGCACTAGCATTGCCCTTACTACTGGTGGATTCTGTTGTTGCTCCGTGATTGCTTGTCTGAGCAACTGTAGCTTTCTCTCTAGAGCTTCTCTCCGCTGACGATGAAATTGTCTTTCAGGCTCTAAATATGAGTCCACCAGCTCCTTGTCTCTTGCCACCGGCAACGGCGCCAAATACTTGTTCGGGTATTTCTTCTTTAGGTATAAAGCTACACGCAAGTGCATGTGGTCGAACAAGTAGTAAAGTGGCTTAAGTAAGCCAAGTATCGATCCCACAGGGACTGGGATAAGGTAACAATCTACTCAAGTGTACTATATTTTAACTCTAACAATGAAGACAACAGTGCAAAGAAGAGTTGATATTTTGATTTCTAATTTTATCCTAAGTCTACAAAGATTATATAATTTGAGTCTGAACTATGAATGTGAGCATGCTGAGGTTAAACGAACATATAAGGAAATAAATTATCGATATAATTTGGTTAACTTTTCCTCCGGTTGGTAGTCAAGAATTATTGCCAATGGATTAAAACTCTCGTATTTAACCTAACTTAAGAATCATGAACCGTCCACCCACATTTCTGTGATTAAACGAAATTCATATTCTAACCATACAACACCGATTCCGTAATTGACTAATACGACTTTCAGGTATATTTCTATCCTGAAGGTAAATCAATTCTCAATTTTCCCAAACTAAGAAAAGATCATATCTTATTGATTCACAACTTTCCAATTTCTTGCTCTCTCGAGTGAAACCGAACTTTTTAGATATACATTGACATAGGCCACACATTAATGCAGTAAGAACAAGAATCAATAGAACAACCATGGAAGAAAAGATGAAAAACCAAATTGATCAACAATCACATTTCATTATAACTTTTCTTAACCTTTGCAAGAAGAAGATTTTGCCACTCATTCATGGATTGAACATCGTTAAATGAGTGTTAAACATACAAGCAATTGAACTAAAGAAGAAGGAGATAAAGAAAAACCCTGAGATTTTCGTCCCCTCAACTGCCTATAACCCACGTTCTTGCTCCACCCAGTCAGAATATTAAAAAATGAACCTAAGTGTTCTATTTATACTAGTGGGAATTTTTCCCGAAATAACAAGCAACGTGTCACGGAGTGCATCACGGGGCACTGCCTCCGTGACACGCCACTGACGCGGAGCCTCACTGGAAATTGACTGTCCAGGTAATAAGGCCCAATGTGGCACGGCGTGCAACGCGGGGCTAGGCCAACGTGCCACGGCCCCAACGCGCACCCACACTGGAATTCGGCCAAAAATTCCCTATCAAGGCTGAAGGCCTCCGCAATGGCAGCGTGACATGGCTCCATCGCAGAGCTCCTTTAATTTGTGTCGTCCAATGCTTTGTCCTTTGCTAACCTCCGAGTCCAACCCCGATCTCTCCCAACACACATTTTAGCTTCACAAAATTATATTTCACCTGCAAAACAACGCTAATCATGTTGGTTTGTATAAATTCACATTTTATTATCAATCACATGAGAATGTATAAACATTGATAGATAAACAAGGCTAAAATGACACATTTGAGTATCACTTAGGCATATAAATTTGCCTAAGATCAATCCATAGGTTACCTTTTCTTTTGTGACACCCTATGTTGCTAGTAGTTTTAGAGTTAGTCTTGAAATCTTATCATAACCTTTCTCAGTCTCTACTACAGTTAGTGATTCAGTTATAGCTAGACGAGTGTATAGAAATTGCCCTGTCACATTTATTCAGAAAGTCACCTCAGCAGATTTAGTAGAGTTAGTCATGACCGATTTTGATGTTATCCTCAACATGGATTGGCTAGTTTCATGCTATGCCTCAGGAAATTGTAGAACCCGTGCAGTAGAGTTTAAATTTCCAGGTGAGTCAGTCCCAGAGTGGAAGGGTAGTTCAGTTATGCTTGTAGGTCATTTCATTTCCTACCTTAAGGCCAGAAAGATGAGCTCTAAGGGTTGCGTGTACCATCTAGTTAGGGTTAAGGATGCTACGTCCGAGACCCTGATTATCCATTCAGTTCCTGTAGTATATGAATATCCAAAAGTCTTCCCAGATGATCTACCGGGAATTCCCCCCGAGTGAGAGATCGATTTTGGTATTGACCTTCTTCTCGATACTTAGCCTATATGTATTCCTCCTTACAGAATGGCCCCAACTGAGTTAAAGGGGTTGAAGGAGCAGTTGAAAGAACTTTTAGAAAAAGGATTCATCAGACCAAGAAAATCCTCATGGGGTGCACCAGTTCTCTTTGTCTGCAAGAAGATAGTTCCCTTCAGATGTGTATTGACTATCTGCAATTGAATGAAGTTACCATCAAGAACAGGTATCCTCTCCTTATAATTGATGATTTGTTTGATCAACTTCAGGGTGCTAAGTGCTTTTCAAAGATAGACCTTAGATCCGGATACCATCAGCTCAGGTTTCGGGATAGCGATGTCCCGAAGACAGCCTCTAGGACTCGGTATGGTCATTATGAGTTTGTAGTTATGTCATTTGGACTAACGAATGCTCCTGCAGCTTTTATGGATTTTATGAGAAGGGTGTTCAAGTTGTATCTAGACATGTTCATGATTATGTTCATAGATGATATCCTTATATACTCTCAGAGCGACGAGGAGCATGCCGCTCATTTGACAATGGTGTTACAAACTCTTAAGGATCACTATATGCTAAATTCAGTAAATGTGAGTTTTGGTTGTACTCGGTGGCATTTTTGGGTCCTGTGGTGTCAAGTGAGGGTG
The DNA here is from genome assembly GCA_035772735.1 of Datura wrightii. Lineage (NCBI taxonomy): Eukaryota > Viridiplantae > Streptophyta > Magnoliopsida > Solanales > Solanaceae > Datura > Datura wrightii. The sequence goes on from JASDFA010000001.1 coordinate 34,243,549, forward strand.
TTCAGGTAGACTCTCAAAATATAGAGGCGATGAAGAATTAGCCTAGACTGGAGAATCCTTCGGATATCAGGAGTTTCTTAGGATTAGCTGGTTATTATAGGAGATTCGTTGAGGAGTTTTCATCTATTGCAGCACCATTGACCAAATTGACCAATAAGAAAGTGAAGTTTCAATGGTCGAAGGCTTCTGAGAAGAGCTTCCAAGAGTTGAAGACTCGACTCACATCAGCACCGGTGTTAACCCTACCTGAGGGTACCGATGGGTTTGTGGTACAATGAAGTATAAGGTAATCACTATTAAATATAGTAACCCAATTACGTTGGAGTCGATCACATAGGAAATTGGGAAGAAATAATATGTTAATGATGAAGAAACCAACTGATAGTCAATATTTCCTAAGGGGGTTGCAATAAAAGAAAAAATATTTCTAAAGAATGATTAAGTTGTTATCAAATTAATGAGACAAAATTAGGATTGTATTCCCCGTGATTTCATAATGTTGTAGGCTTATTTTATTAGTGATCTATCCTGGTGAATTTTGTGTAAGATTAACGATTATGTTCATCTAACGTCCCTCAATCTACATAGATGAATTTTACCTAAATCCTCTCGTACATTAGGTGTGAATATGTATTGGATTAAGTATCCTTGTTTAGAGCTCAAGTTAATTAGATGAGTGTTAGTAGCCTCAAATTTCCATTGTTATTCTCTTTTCCTAACTTCAACCACTTTGGTCAAGAAAATTCAAGATATAGACAACGTTTCAACATGTGCAACCACTAGAAATCATTAAAATGAAGAGAATATCAATCCACTAGATTCACTATTCAAGAATCACTATTTTATTTTGCCTACTTCCGTTAATCCATCATGGTTCCCACAACCCTAGCTCAAGAGATTTAGCCGCTCATTTTTTAAGAATCAATAACAAAGAATTTATAAGAAGTCATAGTGAAATAATTACAACAATGTGGAATTTTTTGACAAATCTCTAAAACTAATTAGAATAACAAGAACTTGATAAATTCTCCAATAATATCTCAATCTAATGTAAAATATTATATGTTGTGAAAGACTTCTCTAAAGTTTTTCTTCTAATTGTATGTTGTCTAAGATCATCCTAAGAAGGATTATATATAGTAGTAGATTAAGTCTGCATTATTCCTGCTTGCATTGGGATTCAGTTCTACAGCTTTTGTTCCTACTTGAGTTGGGATTGGACTTTTGCAGATTTTGAGTCGGCCAACACTACTATGCACTGCGCCAGTCCCTGCACCAAAATGATGTCATGGCAAGCCTCTCCATGCATAGTCTTGCCTGTATGTCACACAAGACCTTGCACAAGTGTACCTACGTGATGCCATCTTTTATTATGTTCTGTCACTTTCTCCTTTTGAGTTTGTCTTGGAAACTCTTGCTCTTTCAAGCCTCGCATAAGCCCAAATCTGTCATTTTAATACCAGCAAACATCTAATCATGTGTGTTAGTAATTTTTCACAAATATCATATAAAACCACAGAAAACACACACATTTTATTCTCAAAACATAGTAAACATGAGTAAAATATGAAAAATAAGTTTGTAAATATGCCTAAAATTACCTATGTTGCTATCAGTTTTGGTGTTAGTCCCAAAATTCTATCAGAACCCTTCTCAGTCTTTACTCTTATCGGTGAGTTAATCATAGCACGAAGGGTATACAGAAATTATCCTATTACAGTTCCTCAAAAGGTCACCTCAGCTGACTTTTTAGAGTTAGATATGACAGACTTTGATGTTAATCGCGGTATGGATTGGTCGTATTCTTGTTATGCCTCAGTCAATTGTATAACCCAATCAATAGAGTTTTGATTTTTTGTTAACCAATCTTTGATTAGAAGAGTAGTTCAGTAGTGCTTGTAGGCCTTTTTTCCTTATCTTAAGGCCAGAAAGATGATCTCCAAGGGTTGTGTGTATCATTAGTCTAGGTTAAAGATTCTATGCTTGAAACCCTGACTCTTCAATCTGTCCCAGTGGTTTGTAAGTATCCTAAGATGTTCCTAGACTATCTACCGGGATTTCCTCTCGAGCGAGAGATTGACTTTGGGATAAATCTTCTCCCTGATACGCAGCCCATATTTACTCCTCCTTACAGAATGTCTCCCGCTAAGCTAAAGGAGTTGAAGTAACAGTTGAATGACCTCTTAGATAAGGGTTTCATTAGGCCTACTATGTCCCTGTGGGGTGCTCTAGTCCTCTTTGTTAGGAAGAAGGAAGGTTCTCTCACGAAGTGCATTGATTATCGCTAATTGAATAAGGTTACAATCAAGAATAAGTATCCTCTCCCCAGGATTGAAACTTGTCTGATCAGCTTCAGGATGCCAAATGCTTTTCAAAGATCACCAACTCAGGATTAGGGAGAGTGACATTCTGAAGACAACCTTCAGGATTCAGTATGGTTACTATGAGGTTGTGGTTATGCATTTTGGACTAATGAATATCCTGTAGCTTTAATGGATTTTATGAATAGTGTTTTCAAGTAATATTTGGATATGTTCGTCTTTGTTTTCATAGATGACATCCTTGTGTATTCTCAGAGCGAGGAGGAGCATGCCGCTTATTTGAGGATTAAGTTGAAAACTCGTAAGGATTGTCAATTGTTTGCTAAGTTTAGCAAGTGAGAGTTCTAGTTGTAGTCAGTTGCATTTCTAGGACATGTGCATGGTTTCTAGTGAGGGTGTTCAGGTAGACTCTCACAAGATAGAGGTGGTCAAGAACTAGCCTACAACTGTCACTCCAACTGATATTAGGAACTTTTTAGGTAGCTGGCTACCACAGCTAGCCTTCTACGACCATTTTATTTTTGTTTAGTTCTTCTAGCTCCTGTCCCTGCAGCCTTGGAGGTTTGTAGAGGGATATTCATCCATCGCTGCACCTTTGACTAAGTTGACCTAGAATAAGGTCAAATTCCAATGGTCCAATGAGTGTGAGAAGAGTTTTCAGGTGTTAAAGACTCGACTCATTTTCGCTTCGATCTTGACCTTGCCAGAAGGCATGAATGGCGTTGTGGTATATTTTGATGTCTCTAGGATTGGCGTTGGGTATGTGTTGATGTAGCATGGGAAGTTCATTTCTTTTGCCTAAGGTCATTGCTTATGCCTTAAGATAGCTTAAGACTCATGAAAAGAATTATCCGATGAATGGCCTTGAGTTAGTAGCGGTGGTGTTTGCCTTGAAAAATTGGAGGCACTATTTGTGTGGGGTGCATGTGGATATGTTCATAGACCACAAGAGTATTCAGTATATGTTCACTCAGAAGGACTTAAATCTACGGCAAAGGAGATGGCTCGAGCTTTCCAAGGACAATGATATGAGTGTTCTTTGTCATTCGAGCAAGGCCAATATAGTGAAAGATATGCTGAGCAGGTTGTCCACGAGGAGTGTGTCTCGTGTAGAGGATGGGAGGAAAGAATTGGTGAAAGATTTCCGTAGGCTTACTCGCTTGGGGGTTCGCCCTGTTGATTCAATGGATGGTGATGTTGTGTCTCAGAATTGTGCGAAGTCTTCCTTGGTGTTGGAAGTTAAGGCAAGACAAGATGAGGAACCTATCTTGGTCAAGTTAAACGAAATAGTCCAAAATCAGAAGGTGGAGGTTTTCTTCTAAGGGGGAGATGGTGTACTCCAATATTAGGGCCGATTATGTGTTCTAGATATGGACGATGTGAGAGAGTAGTTGTTGAAAGAGGCTCACAACTCTAGATATTCTATCTGTCTAGGTGCCACCAAGACATACCGTGATCTACAGGAAGTCTATTAGTGGAATGGCATGAAGAAGACATTGCAGAATTTGTGGCTAAGTGTCCAAATTACCAACAGGTGAAGGTTGAGCATCAAAGACCGGGAGGTATGCTTTAGGATACTAGTATTCCTACTTCACAGTGGAAAGAGATAAATATGGACTTCATCATAGGTTTACCTCATAGTGTCGACAGGATGATTCGATATGGGTGATATGGACCAGATGAGCAAGTCAACATATTTCCTATGAAATAAGACTACAAATTTAGCCGAGGATTATGCTAGACTTTACATTCGGGAGTTGGTCAGGTTGCATAGGGTTCTATTTTCCATCATTTCTAATAGGGGCACTCAGTTCACCTTGCTATTCTGGAGATCATTTCAGAAGGGTCTTGGTACTTAGGTGAAGCTTGGAACAGCTTTCCACCCCCAAACAGATGGTCAGGCCGAGCGGACCCTTCAGACCTTAGAGGACATATTGAGAGCTTGCGTGATTAAGTTCAAGGGTAGTTAGGACGATCACTTACCTCTCATTGAGTTTGCCTACAATTACGGTCATCACTCCAACATTTAGTATTTATGGGCAGAGATGTAGGTCACCTATTGGATAGTTTAAAGTAGGCGAGGCTACATTGATAGGGCCAAATTCAGTTTATGAGGCTAGCAAGAAAGTTTAGCTTATTCGAGAAAGGTTGAAGATAGTCCAGAGTCGTCAGAAATAATATGTGGATATTAGGAGGAGAGAGCTTGAGTGTGTGGTTGATGATTGGGTGTTTTTGAAGGTGTCACCCATGAAGGGAGTTATGAGGTTTTGTAAGAAATGGAAGATTAGTTCTCGATATGTTAGTCCATACAAGATTCTGAGGCACATTGGCAATGTGGCTTATGAGTTGGAGTTGCCAGGGGAGTTAGCTTCAGCGCATCCAATTTTCCATGTGTACTTATTGAAAAAGTGTTTTAGCGATCTGGCTCTAGTTGTACCGGTAGAGAGCATTAGGATAAAGAACAACCTCACTTATGAAGAGGTTCCGATTGAGATTCTTGACCACTAGATTCTTAAGTTGAGAAACAAAGAGATATCTTCCGTGAAGGTTTATGGCGAACTCAACTTGTTAAAGGAGCTATGTGGGAAGCTGAAGCTGATATGATGGTCAAATACCCACATCTTTTCCCTTCAAGTTCAGTTCGAGTTTGAAGTGCTACTTTCCTCCTCCATATGTCATTAAGTTTCATGTCTCTCAGTTACTCTCACGTTTTAGCATATATGTATGATTCATGAATTCAGTTCAATGTTTGTATCTCAATTCGGAGCCAGTCACTCCATCAGTATTCAATGTTTATCTTTCAGTTCTAGGATTATAGCTCTTTCCCTACCTCTTCAGCTCTATTAGTTTCCATTCGAAGATGAATTTTCCAAAGGGGGAGATAATGTAAAAGCCCAAAAGCCCCTAGATTAGATCCTAGACTTGGATTTGAAACCAACAAAAAATTTGCCTCAGGACGAACCATACCACGAGCCATGGTATATAGGTACATATCGTGGTAAGGGTTGTTGTAGGGGGTTCAGAGATTAACTAAAAATAGTCCAGGTACCATAAGAGGAGCCTACAAACCATACCATGATGGTATGAGTCATGGTATGCATCCCATAGGATGAGTTATGAAAATGGCCAAAATGGCTTGGAAGGTACAAGCGACATGTAATGGACCATGGTATCTTGGTATGGGTCGTATCATGCGTTTGTATAAAGCGATTTAGAGATTGATCAGTAGGGGACTAGTGACCACGAGACCCAGTATGAGTCGTGGTAAGGACCTACAGGTAGTAGATTGGGGTGTGGTCACTAACAGGCAGATTTGTAATACGACTTTCTAAGGGTATTATCATAACTTCCTATGCTTTTAACTTCTAAACTAGGTCATTTTGGGCTTCCAAAAGGGTGTATTATAGGGTTTTACTTAGCCTAAACTCTCATTCCTCTCCCAAACACCAGAGATGGAAGATCAAACCTCTAAAGGCTCTCAAGCAATTAGAGTTCTTCTTATTCTCAACTATCTTGGGTGTCAAGTCTAAGAAAGAGTACATTAAATCCTGGGTATGTGTGATCATGAATAGGGGATTTCTTCCACCCTCATGACCAATCCCAAGCTCAATTACATAATTTCAATTCCTTCAAGTCTCCAACTATGATTTTTATGAATTTCTAGGGTTAGATCCTTTTGATTAAAAACCCCATGATCTCTTATGAAATTTATTATCTCATGATTCTATTTATGTTTTACAATTATAATTACATGATTTCTATGAAAAATGCTCATGCATCTATTTTTTCAAGTTATGATGGCTTACTCAATTATGCAAGAATTTTATAAATCTCAAACTTGTGTATGATGGTTGATTTCTCAGCATTGTTTTCATGGTTAGTTCATGTATGATTAAGAAATTTATGAATTTCACGATTTCTACCTAGCCCCCCATGCAAAACCCAGTATGTTTTATGATTATGATATGAGCACTATGTATGTTTTGGGAGTAGTATTTAATATCAAGTAGGTCAGGGTTCTAGCACACCCAGCTCTCAAAACAACAGCCATCATAGCCATGATAGGGTCCATGAGTGATATAACGCCTTCATGGTTCTTACCCTTGGCAAGGTATGAACTCACCTCCCAGCTAGGGTTACAAGTTGGGCTCTATGTATGCTCTCTAGGAGTATGTCGGTTATAAGAATCTCCCCTTGTACCATGAGTTTCTACACATGTTCATGTTTATGTTTCATGATTTTATAAATTATAATATTTTGGCTTAATACACACTTTATGAGATTTTACCTATTATTTTATTCATGTCCAGTGATGTCGCCCAAGCGCAAGTAGTCGTCAAGTAATATAGGATGGTGAAGTCCCGATTACCAATCTCTCGGAGACTTTTCAAATTACTCTTTTAAGGATAACTCTTGATTTTTCTATTCTAACAACATAGATAAAAAATAGGTAATGTTTGGAGATTAAACTGCTAAAATTTGAAATGAAAATTAACTAATAAACTAAAGTTGTTACAAACTTGTTTTTTACTTCAAATGATGATAAAAATCTAGGAAAATGGTACTTTCACTTTAGGTTGAGTTATCAAGACTTGATTACACTAGATTAATTCTTCTTAAGGTTTCTAGTTGCAAATTACTATCTCATTTCGTGCCACTCACCCGGGCATCCAAGAACTATTTCATGAACCCTAACACGTATATCCCTATGGTCACAAGAGAAAAATGAAACGATGATTATGCCTACTTGTATATCAACTAAACAGGGTTGAAGGGTATATCCCTATCCTCATCAACAACTTCTAATCTTCAACCAATGGGCTAAAGGATCTTTGAATTTCTATTCTATATTTACTTTTAAACCTTTCAGTTCCCTCTCCCAAGTTCAACTAGAAGCCAATAGATTAATAAAAAGGTAATCAGTCTAGCGAATAAGAAATTAAAATAAGTAAATATAAACAACCTTTAATGAAGAATCAAAACTACCAATAATCAGCCTTTCAAACATCAACCATCAACTATGGCCAAAACCCTAGAATGAGCGTTTAGCCACTCATCTTCAAACAAAAAAACAAAGATATCATCATCATTCTAAGTAACGATAGAGAAAAGAAGAAACTTAAGTTAAGAACTTGTAACTCCTCAAAAGATACACTACAACCCATACTATGATCAAACAAAATGATGTCTGATTGCTAACAAATGATCTAGATGTTATATTCATAGGTGATCCCTCAAATGATGCTTTTGCCCTCAAGTAATTAGCTTCAAAATCAGCAAAAATTAGTCCCGCAATGGTCTGGCATGCCGCGCCCTCTGTAGCCCTAATTTTGCCTTAATTTTCTACTTAAGTTTAGCTCCGGGCACCCCACACCAGCCATACCACCAAGGTGTTAGCCAAATTTCTGAACTTCTGGATCCGTCAAGTGACCCACGCTACTCAATGAACCAGAGTGTTAGTTAAATTTCTGAGCATTAAAAACCTTCTGGTGCCCCACTCAATCCAAAGCACCAAATATTGGAAATTTTTCCTATGTTTGCGAAGCTTTGAGTGCTCCACGCCTCTCATCTTGCCAAGGTGTTGATCAAATTCTAATGTGATGTTTGGGACCTGGTGCCTGATGTGTTTTGGATTACAACAAAAATTGAGGAAATAAGCATGGACTTAGGTGTGTTTATATGGATATGATGCATTTTTACTTTATTTTTAGGAAAATTGGGTGTTAGAGTTGAAATATGCAAAAATAATGAAAAAATGCAGAAAAAGGGCTAAGTACGGACCTCAGTACGAGTCGTATTGATAGTCATGGAAAAGTCCAGAAGATGTGTTGAACCAAAGAGTCAAAGTATGACTCCTAGTATGAGCTGTACCAAGGCAGTCCTTATAACGTTCAGAGGAAATTGCACTAAGTCAGTCTCTTGGGACGAGTAGTAACCACGAATCATGTTATCTATCTACGACTAGTAACAAGGAGCCTTGGTGAACTTAAAAAGAATTGAAGAATAGTAGATCTCAAGGTATGAAAAGAAGTCATGATTCGTAGGATGAAGGTACGAGGCGCACCAAGCCACTCGTGAAAAGATTTAGAGGATGCCAGAAGTCTCAGGTCCAAACCACGACAAGATAGTATGATTAGTAGGTTTATGGTACAAGTCGTACCAGCGTCCAACCCTTAGCCCAAATCAGAAGAGCCATCCAATGTATGAGTGACAGTACGACCCATAAAATCATGGTATGGGTTGTAAGTGAAGTCGGCGACAGTTTAGTAGTTTTCTGTTAATTTAGGAAAAGTTTCTAATTATTTGTATAAATATTTTTCTAGGTTATTTTTGTTAAGGATAGGAACATAATTCGATTCTTGAGATAAGTTTTTGACTTTTGGGATAATTGAGAGCAACTTTTGGGATATTTCTTGCTTTGATTCTTCCATTGTTCTTGAATTGTTCTTCATTAATTCTTGCAATAATCAAGTGGATTTTCTTCTCTAAATTATTTGTCTATGAATGCATATAATTCTCTTACAATCACGAGAAGCTAAAACCTACACAACTAGGATTGTGGGAACCATGGTGAATTAACAAACTAGTGTTTGCACAAAGTGATTCTAAACCAATGCTAATGCTTGTATTGTACTCTTCATCTTTAATGATTCTTAATAGAGTGCAATGTTAGGACTTACCCGAATTCTTTACTTGCTTGAATCTAGAGAAGTAGAGACTAGGAAAAGAGAATTACAACAAAGCCTTGATCTTTATGGATCATTGTATGACTTGAGTTGCAGTCGCAGGATAGTTAATTTGGAACAAAATGATAACAGTTGAAGTGAAATCACTCATGAGACCTAATCCAGTGATTGAGTATAGTTATCCAATAGGGATGAACCAGTCATTTTGATAAATCGTAGTTATCTACAAGTAAGCATTGGGAAAGATCACGAATGTAAAACCCGAAGTAGTTATGAATCCATGGGGACACTTCCCTAGTTATTTTCATTAACTTGATAAATAACAATCACATCTCAACATTGTTACATATTTGCTTTTGTAAAAACCCCTTTTAGGAAATAGCAGACTTAAAAGTTTAAATACTAGAGTTATTCTATATCTTGACCATATTCCCTCTAGGATCAACTCCAACCTAGTTGGTTCTTTACTGACAACGTCCGCATCATACTTTTATAGGAGTGTGATTTGAGCGTTATCAAAAGTGACGTCGTTGTTGGGGAATACGGCTTAGGATTAGAGTAATTGCTTTTATTTAACTTTTAGTTTTTATTTGCCTAGTTTACGTTTTTCATTTCTTTAGTTCTATCCAGGCTACAATAGGGACACCTTTACACTAGATCAATCCTTATGAGCATCATGATGGAGGAAAATGGGCCGCTAGTGCCTCATGGTGGCACGACTGAATGTTGGGACACTGGATAATGACTTATAAAGGGGATAATATGCAAGGATATACCTAGATGGGCAATGCGCTGGAGGGAATGGGGTCCTACAACTTCAGGCAAAAAAAGTTGGACCACGATTTTAAAAAAAAAAGGAGACCCCTCTAGTAAAACCATCAGTTGAGATACCGCTAGTCTTGGAAGTTAAAGCTCTACCCCCATATTTGAAATATTCTTTTCTGGGAAAGAACAACACCTTGCCAGTGATCGTAGCAGCAGACCTGGAAGAATGGAAAGTGGAGGCCTTGGTGTCAGTATTGAGAAGATACAAAAAGGCAATTGGTTGGACCATTGTAGATATCATTGGTATCCCCCCAGTCATTTGCACCCACAAAATTCAGCTTGAACCAAACTGTGTACCTAGCATAGAGCATCAAAGATGACTGAACCCATCAATGCAAGAGGTGGTGAACAAATATATTATAAAATGGCTCGATGTTGATGTAGTCTACCCCATTGCTGATAGTAAGTGGGTGAGCCCAATCAGTGTGTCCCAAAGAAATGAGGGATCACATTCGTGCCAATGAGAGAAATGAGCTCATACCAACAAGGTCGGTTACAGGTTGGCGGGTTTGTATGGACTACCGGAAGATTAATTATTAGACCCAGAAGGACCACTTCCCTATGCCCTTCATAGATCAGATGCTTTACAGGTTGGCAAGTAGAGGGTAATATTGCTATCTTGATGGTTACATGGGGTATAATCAGATCTCGATAGCCCCAGAGGACCAAGAGAAAACCACCTTCACTTGTCCTTATGGAAGGATGCCATTTAGGTTGTGCAATGCACCGGCCATATTCCAATGTTGTGTGATGTGCATTTTTCCAAACATGGTGGATGGCACCGCCAAAGTATTTATGGATTACTTCTCGATTGTGGGTGATTCATTTGAAGTTTTCCTTGAGCATCTGAGTAAAACTTCAACTGGGAGAAATGTCACTTCATGGTCAAAGAGGGTATTGTACTGGGCCATAAAATTTTTGGAAAAGGTATAAGAGATAGACAAGGAGAAAATCAAGGTAATAGCAGGATTGTCTCCACCTAATTCTGTCAAAGGTGTTAGAAGTATTTTGGGGCACGCAGGATTCTACAGGAGGTTCATCAAGGACTTCTCAAAAATTGCACAATTATTGTGCAAACTACTTGAGAAGGAGGTGAAGTTCGTGTTTGATGAAGCGTGTTTGAAAGCTTCTGAATTCTTAAAGGAAAGGCTCACCTCATCTTCTATTATCATATCTCCAGATTGGTCTCTCCCATTTGAGGTAATGTGTGATGCTAGTGGTGTAGCCCTTGGTGCTATCTTAGGTCAGCGGAGAGAAAAAATATCTCCCCCGATCTATCACACCAGTAAGACACTCAGCGCATCTCAAAAGAATTACACGGTGACCGAATTGGAGCTACTAGCAATAGTCTTTGCATTCAAAAAGTTTCAGGCATACTTGGTCGGAACTAAGGTGATTGTCCACACAAACCACGCAACGCCGCAAATATGTTTCTTTCCTTGTTCTTACATTTGGTTCTTTAGGGACAAAGCATGCTTTTAAAAGGAGGGGTATACTTGTGATTTTGGGTTTTGACTTTTATCTAAGGGTTTCTATTGTCGTGTTTCTTTTTCCTCGGACATGCTATCTAGTAGAACTAACATTTTTAGGATTTTGTTTTGTGTTTTGTTTAGCTAGAAGTAATTAGGAGTACTTTACAACCAATAAATGCACATGTCTTGAAATGTTAAAAAAATGACCCTATCTGAAAATTTGTGGTGCGTAGCTTTATATGTTGATTGTAATGCATGATTTATGTGGATATTTTTTTTGGAATTTAGTCTATTAGCATGTGTAATTATAGCTTAGTTGTGCATGAACTGGAAAGGTAGAAGTATTGCAAACCTGTACCATGAGTGCGTGAGGATTTATACTCAACTCAATACTGTGTTGAGGATCTAAAACTTGCTCGGTTGGTAATTACATAGGTTATAGGATAGTTTTTTAGGAAAAGATCATAGGCTATTTTTTATTTTAGCCACTTTAGCTTAAAGTACCCAACCAAATAAAAATGAATCCCTTGATCCTGATTTTGAGCCTAAAAGTTGACCGTTTTTCTTTAAATTACCCATTCACTTTTCCCATTATCTATAATGAACTTGTTTGGTCCTAATCCCTCCTTTGACATTATGAACCTCAACTCAGGCAAAATGCCTAAGTTGAGGGTGACTATAGTAGGGATGCATAGACTGTGAGGAGGCGAAAAAGAAAGAAAGGAAAAAATCAAAGAAAAAGTGGAGTGTGGTGTGAAAAGAAAAATGAATAAAAGAAGATATGAAATGAAAAGAAATATAAAAAGTTATGAAAAAGACATGAGAAAAATCATCATACTCACACATTGCATTTAAGCAGAGAAAAAGGAAGGAAAAGCGGAAAAAGTGATAAAAGGGGGATAAAGTGAAAGTGAAGCCAAGTGTGTAGTGTCAAGGAGGGTTTATTCACTAAATTCCATATTTACCATACCCATCCCAAATCTTATATTACAAGACGAATAAAGTCCTATAGTGATCCTAGCCTAATTGTCTGAAAAACCGAAGTAGAGAAAATAAGGACAAGTCTATGGTATTCGATGTGTGGTATTGGGAACTTCATTGTGAGAGTGAGAGTTCTTACTTTCTTAGTCCCAAGTTTCATATTTCTAGATATATGTGAGTTATGGGGACTTCATTTGTTTTGAAGGTACTTGGTTTGTATTATATTCTAATAATTGTTTGTATGAATAGCACTAGTGATAGCTTGATTCTCTACTGATAGTTAGATGCCATATCTTTATCCTTGTATATCATGAGTTGTAGTTGCATTAGTGCATAACTGACTTGGTTTTAATGGAAAAAGGGGGTCAAAAGCTTATTGTGGTTTCTGTACATGGTTTGGTTATGCTGGCTGTAGGTCTTCTAGTTTACTTTCTAGTTAAGTGTCATTCTATAGTTTTTTTTGTTTTCTAGAGGACATGCACAAGTCTTAAGTTGAGGGTGTTGATGTGCTATGGGTTTATAGAATTTTCGATGCTTAAAACTGAGGAAATAGGTATGGACTTAAGTGTTTTTATATGGATATGATGCACTTTTACTTTGTTTACAGGTAAATTAGGTGTTGGAGTTGACATGTGCAAAAGTAGTGGAAAATGCTAAAAAAAGGTTAAGTATGGACCTTAGTACGATCCGTACCATGCTTCTACGAGTCGTACAAAGAATCATGGAAAAGTCCGAAAGATGTATTGAACCAAATAATCAAAGTACAACTCTTGGTACGAGTCGTACAAGGCAATAGTAATAAAGTTCAGACGAAATTGCACTGAGTCAGTTTCCTGGTACAAGGAGGAACCTCGAATCAAGTTATCTACCTATGACGAATGACAGATCTCATGGTGAACTTAATAAGAATTGATGAATGACATATCTCAAGGTACGACAAGAAGTCATGAATCATAGGATGAAGATATGAGTCGTACCAAGCCACTTGTGAAAAGATTCAGAGGATACCAGAACTCTCAGGTCCAAACCACGACAAGAGAGTACGACTCATAGGTTTATGGTATGAGTCATACCAAATTCCAACACTTAGGAAAAATCAGAAGAGCCAGCCATTGTACGAGTCAAGATATGACCCGTACAATCATGGTACATGTCATAAGTGAAGTCGACAACAGTTTAGCAGTTTCCCTGTTAATTTAGGAAAAGTTTCTAATTATTTGTATAAATATGTTTGTAGGTTATTTTTTTAAGGAGAGGAACATATTTCAATTCTTGAGAGAAGTTTTTGGCTTTTGGGATTACTGAGAGCAACTTTTGGGAGATTTCTTGCTTTGATTCTTCCATTGTTCTTGAACTGTTCTTCATTAATTCTTGTAATAATCAAGTGGGTTTTCTTCTATTTATATTTATAGGTTATAAATTATGTGTTTGTCTATGAATGCGTCTAATTCACTTACAACTATGAGAGGCTAAAACCTCCATAACTAGGATTGTGGGAACCATGGTGAATTAACAAACTAGGGTTTGCACAATGTGATTCTAAACCAATGCTAATGCTTGTATTGTATTCTCTTTGTCTTTAATATTTCTTAACGGAGCGCAACGTTAGGACTTGCCCGAATTTTTTATTTTCTTGAACATAGAGAAGTACAGATTAGGAAAAGAGAATTACAGCAAAGCCGTGATCTTTATGGGTCATCACATGACTTGAGCTGCGGTTGTAGGACTGTTAATTTGGAAAACATTGATAACCATTGAAGTGAAATCACTCATGAAACCCAACTGCTGATTGTGTATAGTTATCCAATAGGGACGAAGCAGTTATTTGGATAAATCGTAGTTATCAGTTCTACAAGGAAGGATAGGGAAAGATCATAAGTGTAAAACTCAAAGTAGTTATGGATCCATGGGGACACTTCCCTAGTTATTTGCATTAACTTGATAAACAACAATCAAATCTCAATATTGTTACGTATTTGCTTTTATAAAACCCCCCTTTAGAAAATAACAAACTTAAAAGATTATATACTATCATTATTCTATATCTTGACCATATTCTCTGTGGGATCGACCCCAACCTAGTTGGGTTCTTTATTGACAACGTCCGTGTCATACTTTTACAAGAGTGTGATTTGAGTGTTATCAGTGCCCCATGCTACCCATAGTGCCAATTTTGTGCAGATTTCTCTAAAGTTTAGGGGTTGGCAGGCCACTCCAGCTATAGCCCTAGGACGACTTTTGTGAACTCAAAACAAAGTAAAATATGGGTCAAAACATGGCAAATGGGCATAAGAATATGCTCAACATCACCACCCTACACTTAAACCATTGTCTGTCCTCGAAAAATCCTCAACACCATGGAACAACTCATATTTTTTTAGCACATGTTACCTCTATCAATTCACACTCAACCAACTAGCATAGAGCATATAATTAAGTGGTCTAGCAACTTATAGCAATTCACATCAAGCGCATGCAGAGTTTTCACATTCAAGACTACACAACTTCTATAACCGGCTCATCTTTTCAAAACAGGGCCAACATGATTAAGTAAAGAACATGGCACATATAGTACATCGACCTAGACATCCTATTCCCCTCACTTTTAGTGATGTTCCTCTCTCAAATCATTAATACAAAGCATGGGACATAATAAGAAAAACATACTCACACTCAGAAATGATGTATCGTACATATGCAACATACTATAAGTTTGCCCTTTATGTACACTTAGACTACTTAGTTATTTTAAAAAATTAATATCATAAGGACTTTTCTTGGTTGTAATGTTGGCTAAGGGATGGGTAGGAATGATCTTTCTTTGATAGTGACTGCCAATCCTAATAACTTTTAAGACACATTTTTTCATCTTTCAAGTCTACCACTTTTTCCTTTATTGTTCACCCTTGACTCCACTCACCCTTTTTCTTTTCTTTTCATGCCCCTTTAGTCACTACTTGACTGCTACTTTCTACTTGTAGAGTCAATAAGAATAATCACTATTAAAACTCTTTGTTTCATGGTCCTAGCAGCAAGTAAACAACATATTTAGGGCACCCCTTCTTCCTACTTTCTCTTCTAACTTTCCACACAATTGTTTTCCATTCTCTTATCATTCATACATTGGTGGACCTTCACTTTGAATTTTCAAAGTGCCTAAGACTACCTTTGGATCAATAATTCTGGAGGTGACAAAACAAAAAGGGAATAGGCTACTTTTGTGGCTAAGAAAAAGAATATGGCTTATGGTTCAAGGGGGTTAACTAGGGAAGATGTTTAGAAAGGTAAAAAAAGCATGGAAAACATGGCTTTTTCAAAGAAATGTCGTAATCATCTCTTAACTCTTTTACAACTAGCCATCATACATACACTAAGGCAAGTTCTGTATGTTACAGTATGTAGAAAAACAACAATCAAGCTCACCTCACATGGCATTAAGACTCTAGTTGTTTCCTATAGCTACATATCCATACAATCACATAGACTGAACTCTTTCATTTATTAAGCCCTAAAAGTGTCTTCAGTCAAGTTAAAGAACTATGTGTGTCTCTAATGGAATTCTCACTTATGCAATTAAAGATGACCACTTCATTGAAAAAATCTTAGCTACTAAGTAGAATGTCAAGGAGAGCACACGTGATTATGCCCAACTCAATCCTAAAAAATAAAAAAACGTGACTAATTTTCCTTACGATGGTCATCATCCATCTATCATTGGGAAGGTTCACTACTCTATGATGACACAAAAAATAATTTTTTTAAAAATAATTTTGACTTTAAAAATAAACAAAATTAACTTAACTACCAGAGACAAACAAATCATCCAAACATCACAAAGCATTATCCAGGTTATCATTCATCACCAATACTATCTATTACAAACCATACCTAATCAATCACAGTACTACCATAGGGAATGACAACAAATTCTATGGTCTACTAGGAATATAGAAAAGAAAGAGTAAACAGGAAAATATTTCCTCCACCACACACTTAAACGAGACACTGTCCTCAGTGCACACACATATTTGCCAGGTAGGTTGAGAAAAAGGACTTCCTAGGCCGCTATGCACAGTCATCATCATCAGGATTGTACTCCTGATCATCGTCATCATCATCTTCCTCGCCATTAATCTGCATGTCTCCCATGGCAGCATCATCCTCCCATCATTGTCCAAGTCATCAACCCCATTAGTATGCACCGTGGCCTCATCATCATTCAGATGCTCTTAAAAGCTGGTCCCACTTGACGCATCAGCATTGCACTGTCCATGAGTGGGTAACGCTCCTCCAAGGCTGACATCTCATCATTCGTGGAAAGTCAACCTCTAATCCTCAGATGCAAATTAATCATGCTAAACATGCAGCCTCTCTAGCTATCATCTCGAGCCTGGTGATCCACTACACTAAGAAGTGGAGCTATAGATGTGATGGCCTCTTTTACCTTTGTGATATCCATCATCTTGCTTGTTAGATACCCTGCTAGAGGTAGGTGAAGGTTGCCTCTTCTTCCTCAATGCCAGCATCTCTTAAAATCTAGGCCAGGAGACCGCCATAACAGTACTTCCACCTGCAGTTGTCCCTTGATCTCCTCATATTGCCTCTTATCACTACACCAAAATTGATTGGTAACCATTTCATTAGTATGTAAAACAACACGACCTACTCTCTAGGGAGAAGCACGGCAAAAATAATCTTCACCCACACTTTCGCCTCTCTATTCAAATAGGAGAATGAAAGTGCGGAGTGTGTTCCCTAGTCCAATAGGCAAATGAATGTTCACCACAAAGAGTATGGCGAGTATCGCAACATAGTATAATGAAGTACTCGGATGGGTATACTATAGGTGTTCTGAGGAAGGCATTGAATCTCTTAAAAGTGAAATGAACCACCTAACCCCGTATGTTGACCTTGATGCTCTATCCAAAAGAAGTGTCCCAGTTTGCATAAAATTCCCTCACCAAAGTGAAGTTGCACTCCTTAGGCTCGGAAAAAATATATCCCAAACCCAACTAGTGGATCTTGTCACGGATGGTAGGGAACTCAAGTGCGAGGAGGGATTCGTGAATCTAGTCCTCAGGAGTATATTTAGCCTCCTTTTTTGTGTTGAACCATGTTAGTCCATGAGGCTCCACCACTTTTGCTCCAAACCTTCTAGATGGGGTTCCCTTAGCTGATGAACTCGATCCTTTTGTTGCGTTTTTGAAGCCACTTGAGTCCCTTGCTAGCTACCTTTATTTCCTTTTCTTTGTCAGCTTTTGATGCCATGACACCTGCCAATCACAACCAAGAACTTCACAAGATTAGTTCGTGAACAAAACGCTAGCTAATTAGGTGTAATGGGTGCAATGTTACCCCACACTTAATTTGCTAGTATACTCGTGAGAATTTGTCAAATAGGGTACTCAAGTCTTACCCCATTATTATCCCAAATCTCAACATCAAAATTATTCACTAACTTCACACTACAATCAAGTTCATGAATTTTCTTCACATCTCCCCTCTTGTCTTTTTTTTTCCTTTTCTTTTCAAGAATGCCTCACTTTGGCCATTCCTTCCACCTTCCCACGTTTAATTCATAATTCAAGTAACCCACACATAGAAGTAGTTGCAATCAATTCATTAACAACCAACATGAAATTTACTAGAATCCATAATGAATTAACATGAATTTTCAACAACTCAAGATTCCTCACATTCATAAATTTAAGAACTATGCACTTTCTCTCTCTACAATCAATGTTCTACCTACCAATTTCATGAAATTCAATTCAACACCCCCTTCATCCTCACAACTTCAAATCACTACATTCAACCAAAAATAAGCAACCTAACAAGGATAACACATTATCATAGAAGAATTTGAGATATAAAAGCTAATGAAACCCATATTATGAAATTCAAAGTTTTCACCAACAATGGTGATTTTAGATCTTTAACTTGGGGAAGAAGGGTATGAGATCATGCTCTTTACACTAAATAACCAAGAGAGAAGAAAAATACTTACTTAAGTTGGAGTGATTAGCTTCACCAAGCTTCTTGGAGAAGACACCAATGGAGAAATGGGGAGAGGGAGAGTTATCGCCTATTGAGGAGAGGACAGAGAAATTTATTTGCATTTTGCTTTTAACTTTGAGTGAGGGGGGATGAATGGAGATCTGAAATAAAGGTGTGGAGCATTGATTTTTGGTAGTTTTAAGGTCCTTGTGTCAAAATTGACCCATTGACCAAAGAGTTTTTGAGCATCACAGACCTGGTTCGGCGTGCTAGTCACCTTGCCACACACTTAGGAAAAAATTTCTTCCTCGACAAGGTCTGGCGCGATGCGCCACCCATAGCACTAGCCTGAAAATTTTTTCTCTACTGAGCATAACACTTGGTGCCCCATGTAGAGTATCTCTCCCCAGACTTAACCTTTTTCAGCTCATTTCGCTCTTTTTGCCTCCAAAACCTTGTTCATCTCCATAAAACCAAAAAATGTAAGAAAGATGGGTTGCCTCCCACTAAGAACCATAGTTATAATCATGTCACAATATTCATGGTTTTTCTCCCGTGCAGGGCCTGATTTAACATCGGGGAAGGACAAAAGTCACTCTCACTCCTTCATTCGAGTGAGATAGCTGGTATCCTAAAAACCTGCTAAATTCTCGTATAGCACATGCTTCATAACTGCCTGCTTACACCCTCTAGGCTTTACTGTTCACTTAACTGTGAAGTCCTCATAGTAAAGGTGGCATTTGCCTCTTTAAGCACATCAACGACTGCCTCCTAACCATCCATAATCATCGATATCTTGCCCGACTTCACCTTTATAATTGCATTGGCGGTGGCTAAAAATCCTCTCCCTAGAATGAGGAGAACTGATACATCTGCTTCGTAACCCAAGATTATGAAGTCCACCGATAAATAAAAGGTCCAACCTTAATCAAGATGTCCTCGATAATTCCATCAGGGTAAGCAAAAGACTGGTCAGCAAGCTGCAAAGTTACTATGGTTGGACGTGGTTCACCTAAACCCAATGTTCTGAACAATGATGCAGGCATCAAACTAATGCTCGCACCCAAGTCACATAATGCTGAACCAACTCTGTTTTTCCGGATAACCACTGGAATGGTGAAGCTCCCAGGGTCTTTTAGCTTCTTTGAAATTTTGTTCTGCACCCAAGAACTACACTATTCCGTGAGAGCCACAGTCTCAAACTCTGTAAGCCTCTGCTTATTTGCTGCAATATCTAGATACTTAGCGTACTTCAAAACTTCCTACAAAATCTCCACCAATGCCAAATTAACATGTACCTGCTTCAACACATCAAGAAATTTCTAGTAGGCTATGTCCTTCTGCTTCTTAAGCCTTTTTGGAAATGGAGGGGTGGTATGGCTTCTACCAACTTCGGCTTTGAGTTGCTTGACTCACCAACCTCCTACCTGGACATCACAACCTACTCTTCATCAACTTTCTTATCTCCGGAGATCACCTAACCCAACTCTTTACCACTGTGCAAAGAAATTATGCTGACATTTTCCATGGGATTCTTTTAGATGTTACTCGAAAGTGCCCCTTGCGGTCCATTAGTCTTTAGAAGAGTCAATTGCCCCATCTATCTCACCAGCTCATTGATGGACTCCATATCTCATTAACCACCTAAGTCTGTTGAACCATCCACTACTTCATAATTTCTTCTAATAAACTGCTCAGCTGCTGGCCTTGAGGCCTTGGAAAGTTGTTCTAGGGCCTTTGGAGATTCTAATTCCCTCCCCATGATGGATTAGCTACATTCCTATACCCCTAGTTGTAAGTGTTACCTACAAAACCTCTACCACGACCTTGTTGTCCTACATAATATACAGACTCTAGGTTTAGTGGACCACTTGAATAAGTATGGCCTTCTCTACACACCTCACATGATAGTGGTGGAGTCTGGACTTAGTGGACCAGCTAAACCTACTTCCTACTGGTATGGTTACAAGCTTGCTGATTACATTCACTAGCTGACTGATATCTCTTGAATTGCTGCTACGCCATCTACTTGGAGTTTCCTGACACCTTAGCTGCTGTGAATCCTCTATCTGAGTCCTGATAGTCTGACTCCCCACTGACATTAGATTCAAAAGAGATTCTATTTCATCATAGCTCTTGGACAGAATTTCTCCCTATGTGGTAGCGTCAAGTAAGATTTTTTATTTTAATTTTATCCCCTCTATAAAATTGCGCACAATAATCTCATTTGGCTGCATGTGGTACAAGAAAACTCTCAAGAAGCCGTAGTATCGTTCCCAAGTCTTAGCCAAGGTTTCACCATCTCTCTACACAAAACGATAGATCTTCCGTCTCAACTCTTTTATCTTCCTTGAAGAGAAGAATCTCTTGATGAATTTGTTGGAAAGAACCTCAAGTGATGATGGAACCTTCTTGCTCATTTTGAAGCCATGCCTTGGCCTTACCAATCAACGAGAGCAGAAACAATGTGAGTTTAACATACTCATCTGACACGTTCTGATAATGAAAGTTCTCACTCAACTCCACGAACGTGATCAGATGTCTGTCGGGATCCTCATGCGACTTTTGCTGATATTCTCAAGTGTTTTGAACCAACCGCATGGTCCCTTACTCAAACTTTCCATTAATGGCCATCTTGATGATCGCTTTAGAAGCGTTCTCCAAGTTTGAACTAGAAAAGTTCAACACTAGAACCCTCTCCTGGTTGTCGCCCTACGCTTGCTCATTATTCTCCATTGTTAACCTGTGAAAGGTTCCCTCAATATCAGGATCAAAAGAAGCAAAATATGGTCCTTAACTTCTCACAGTTGGCATACACTGATCATACAACACCTGTAAACTTCACAATAAACAAACAAAAATGTAAAATACAGAAAAGAAATAAAAATCGTAACATACAAATGATTAATCTATCTCCAAGTCCCCGACAACGGTGCCAAAATCTTTATCTCGCCCGAGAGCACACAAGCACACGTGGTTATCAAGTAATATAGGACGGTAAAGTCCCGATAATCAATCCCTCATAGATTTGTTAGATTATTTGTTTAAGGTTAACTCTTTATTTCACTATTCTAACAACACATATAAAAAAATGGAAATGGTTTGGAGATTAAACTACTAAAACTTGAAATGAAAATGAACTAATAAACTAAAGTTGTTGCAAACTTGTTTTGTACTTCAAATGATAATGAAAATCTAGGGAAATGGCACTTTCACTTCAGGTTGAGTTATAAAGATTTGATTACGCTAGATTAATTCTTCCTAAGGTTGCCAGTTGCAAATTACTATCCCATTTCTTACCACTCTACCAAGCATCCAAGAACTATCTCATGAACCCTAACACCTATATCCCTATGATTGTAGGAGAAACATGAAACGATGATTATGCCTACTTGTAAATCAACTTAATAGGGTTGAAGGCTATATCCCTATCCTCATCAACAACTTATAACCTTCAACCAATGGGCCAAAGGATCTTTGAATTTTTGTTTTGTATTTACTTTAACCCTTTCAGTTCCCTCTCCCGAGTTCAACCAAAAGCCAACAGGTTTATTCACAGGGTGATCAGTCTAGTGAATAAGCAATAAAAATAAGTAAATATAAACAACCTTTAACGAAGAATCAAAACTAGCAATAATCAATCTTTCAAACTTCAATGATAGCTATGGCCAAAATCATAGAATATGCATTTAGCCACTCATGATCAAGCGAAAAAATAAAGATATCATCATCATTCAAAGTAAAATGATAGAGAAAAGAAGAAACCTAAGTTAAGAACTTATCCCTCCTCCAAAGCTGCGTTACAACCCTTACTACGATCAAACAAAATGATGTCTGATTGCTAACAAATAACCTAGATGTTATATTTATAAGTGAGCCTCAAATGACCCTTTTTCCCTCAAGTAATTAGCTTCAAAATTGAAATAAAGCCTTCCTAAAATGGTTCTAGCATGTCGTTCCCTCTACATCCCCGAGTTTAGCTCAATTTTCCACTGAAATTTAGCTCCGGGCACCGCACGCCAACCATAGCACCAAGGTGTTAGCCAAATTTATGAACTTCTGAATCCTCTAGGCGCCCCATGCCACTGAAAGAACCAGAGTGTTAGTTAAATTTTTTAGCATTAAAACCCTTATGGAGCCCCACCCCATCCAAAGCACCAGAATATTGGAAAAATTTCCTAAGTTTGGATGCTTCAGGCATTCCACACCTCTCGTCTCACCAAGGTGTTGAGCAAATTATCCTCTGGAGTTCGGGACCTAGCACCCCACGCCACTCGTAGCACCAACATTGTGTAGATTTCTCTAAAGTTTAGGGGTTGGTACGCCAAACCAGCTATAGCCCCAGGCCGACTTTCACGAACTCTTCTTTCTTTACACCTTGGGTCAATTTTGAACCCTTTTTCATTGGTTTCCTTCTCAAAACATCTAAAGGAATTTTTTAGCTTAAAGAACACATGAAAACATGAATTTATGCATTTCATGAGGATTATCAACTTAAAACAAGGAAAAATATGGGTCCAAACATGGCAAATGGGCATAAGAATATGGACAACATCATCCAGATCTATGATTCAATTTTGAAAACTTGTACCATTATACTCGTTTATGATCAAAAACTCATGTTTTTAGATTATTTCATACTCATGATTTCAAAATATCATTTTACTACCATGTTTTATTTATCCTACATACTCAGTACATTCAAAATACTGATCGCATACCTTTGTGCTATATGATCTTATGATATAGGTTTGGGTATTAGTCTTATCCCCGTCATTAGCTTCGCTCTTGCCCCAGTTCAGCCCAGTCTCATCTTTGGGTGAGTCCTCATCATCTGAGGGCATCAGTCTAGCCTTATGTTTTACTTTTATGTCTTTTAATTTCAGACTTAGCCGAGCTAGTTAGGGGCTTGTTCCGATAGATCATCTTATGGTTAGAGGCTTTTTAGACATTTATGTATAGATTCTCGGTGGTGTTGATTTGTAGTATTGTTTACATTTTATTGTAACTTATACTTTCACTCATGCTTTGTATTATGAGTGTATGTTTATGTTATGTATGTACCATGGGTTTAGTATGGAGCCCTTTAGGGTTCTAAGTCTCATATCACTTTCGTGGTCTATGCTCGGGTCATGACAAGCTATAACCAAAATTGTCAACATTATTGTTAACATCTAGTATCTATCTATGAGAATCCTTTGTATGGAAGTCTCTGGTTCTTGATGAGACGAAGATCTGTGAAGAGATTGTCTATATGAAAAAAGAACCTTTCATCCAGCGGGATTAATTTTCTACTTTATATGTTTGTAAATTCGTCTTTGATGATTGTACGAAAAATTGCTTTGTCATTATCAATTCCTAAATATATATTAGACTTCCATCACCTAGTAGTAATGGTATAGCTAGATGATATCTGCTTCATATTTGATGTAGCTTCTGCAGATTAATGAAATCTTATTTACTTGATCAAAAACAAAATATGATGTAGCTTCTGCAGTTGTGACTGTACACAAGTAATTTGACGTTATCAGTTGTTATTGTATATTCTACTTCCTTGGTATAGCTAGCTATTTTTATTTGAGCATCTTATATCTGGCTGGATGTGTATCTGCTTCATATATGTTGTACATTCTACTTTGATGAATGGACGAAAAATTTCTTTGTCATTATCATTCTTTATGTGTATTAAAGCCCCCTCGCCTAGTAGTATTGTTATTACCAGATGAATATCTGATTTATACATGTTATACCTTCTGCGGTAATTGTTATATGAAATTTAAGTTGATATTATTAGTTTTTGATATGTATTATGGTCCCTTTGCCTATTATACTGATATTATTGGAACATGTTTCATTTAGTCAGATGAGTATCTGTGCTCACATGTATGGTACATTCTTCTTTGATGATTGTATGGAAAATTGATTTGTCATTTTCATTTCCTAATGTGTTGCACTTCTTTGTTGAATACGGTAACTGCCAGAGTAACTTTCACTTGACCAGATGAGTATATGACTTTGCACTGCATATGCTTTGAACCTTAGTAAGCTATTATTTTACCAAATATTTAGTCACTATATGATGTGTATTGCACCCTTTTGACTTGTAATGACATATCTTGAGCTAACTTTCATTTGGTGAGATCAATATGTACCTCATGTCTATTGTACATTCCGCTCTGATGATTGTGCTTTTTGATTTGTCAAATGAATAGTAATATGCTAGTATTACTTGATAATGTTTCTTGTTGTTTGATGTACTAATACCTTTTAAAAGAAAATGATTTTTGGAGATTTATTTTTTATTGTGGATAAAGTAATTGGAATTAAAGTTATAGAAAATAGCAACTGACAACCAGTCTTGGAAGATAGAGAATGGAAAGTGTAAAGGAATTGAATCACTTTTGAGCATTTGGTTGGAACACTTCCTCTGTATGTTTTATTTTTTATAGGTTCCTTTGTACATTTTATGAGACACCATATGAATGAATAGGGATTTTAAGATATTATATTGACAAGCGTATTTACCTAAGTAGTAGTCGAAATAAATATTAAAATGTTGAAATCCTGGGATTCCACAAGAATTTGTTCAAGAGACAAAGAAGTAGAGATCTGGATGGTGTGTTGAGGAACTAGGGAATTTATAATCTTTTTTATATCTTATAGTCATCTGATGTATATTGCAACACATTAAGAAAAGAAGCATAGGTCCACTAAAAAGTGCATTGTTAGAGTTCAACCCAATTGTGTTCATCTAATCATAACAAGTTGTGTACATCTTAGTATTTTTCTTATCCTTTATCTTTTCTGAAACTAATTTTTATGTATTCTCCAAGGTTAAGGCACCTTGTAAGTAATGATGCAACTTGTTGATAATAGAATCAATAAAATCTACTTAATCGGGGTATAAAAGTTCTTAAATTATGCTTTTCAGAAAATAGAAGAAGAATATGAAATACGATGTCCATGTGTCAGATGTTGTAATACAATTTTAGGAACTCATAAGATAGTTGAGATACATTTAAAAGTATATGGAATAATTCAAAATTATACTTTGTAGTATTACTATTGGGAATAGTTAGGTGAGCTATTGTCAGAATCTAAAGATGAAAATAGTGAAGGTGAAGATGGTGATGAAGTAGAAGAATGCGAGAGTGAAGATGAGGTGAAAGAACTATTGAGAGACATATATCCTAATCTTGATGGAGAAACTACACACGTTAGTTGTGACTATTTACTTGAGGAGGAACCAAATGTTGAAGCAAATTTTTTTTACAGCTTATTGAAAAATTTCGAGCAGCAACTGTACAAAAATTCAAAAGCTTCAAAGCTTTCCCATTTTATTAAATTACACATCAAAAGTATGGGTATTTGGAGTAATAAATCATTTACAATGTTATTGAAAATGTTAAAAAGATGAGTTGTTGTCAAACATAGGCCCGAATCTAGACACGAAACCTAAAACCATAAATGGCTCTAAATCGACCCATGGCATGAACATGATAACTAACTCAACATAATCAAGGCGGAAAGAAACTGAATTCTAAAATAGTATAAGTCTGAATATTAAACATTTGAACAACGAAAATACATAACACTGAATCTGAAGCTGAATACAACACTATGTCTAAAAAGCCTCTATACATTGATGAGCTAATGGGAAAAGACCTGAACTAGCTCACTGATCACGGGCAAAATAGCATGCCCGTGATACGCTTTATACCTTAATATAGTCTTGTTTATCTAAGTTATTTTACATAATCTCATGTGATTTTATATAAATGTGAATATATGTGCTAACCAACATGATTAGTCCTTGTTTTGTAGGTTAATAGTGCATTTGAGGAACTAATTCGCAAGTTGGTGAAAGGAAGGAATGAAGTGGAAGCAAGTGGCGAAAAGTCGACAAGGGGCATGCGTTGGCAAGGCTGGCCGCGCCAGGCAGCGTGCCACGCTGTGCGTGTGCCGCGCCCAGCGCCGTGCCACGCCCTTCCTAAGCGCACGAGGAAAGGCATCAGCAGGCAGCAGCAGGCAGAGAACCAGCGTGGCAGCGCCGTGTCACGCTAGGCAGTCTGCGCGACAGCAGCTTGCCAACGCGCTGCATGGGCAGTGTGCCACGTTGGCCAGCGCGGCAACCCTCGGCAACTTGGTTTCCTGAGGCAATTTCCAGAGAGCTTTCGCATTGTCTCCGTGTCACGGAGGTAGTGCTCCGAGATGCACTCCGTGACACGGAGCCGTTCCCTCTCAGGCTAAATTATGCACGTTTTCCATTTACTATAAATAGGACCCTTAGCTCCTAAAATCATTGGGTCACGATTTTATTCTGAAAAACCACCTAGGAGTGAAGGGAGAAGTGGGAGAACTCATCTAGGGTTTATCAAATTCCCTTCTTATCTACCAAATTCATGTAAGTATGTTAGTTTAGTAGTAGTTAGTGTAGTTTTATGAACATGAATGGCAAGAACCCTTCCTCTAGGGTTGAAGCCATGAATTATGATTGTGCTTTTATGAATTTATTTTGGAATTAAGTTATTGATTGTTGTTTTTGTCTTGCATTCTGGATTGTTGGTTGTTTTTATGATTGTTCACCATGAAAGCATATTTGTTAGCTTGAGTAATAGCTTGAGAAAGCATTACCTAGGTCAGGACATGAGAATGTAAGGAGCATGTTTGTATCTCGGGAGAGATTTTTTTGTGTCAGGATAGAAATATACCTAACACCGTGCTTGGTTGACACACGGGGGTTATGAAAGACCAACTTGGGATGTCACATCACCACTTGAAGAAGTAGTTGTGAGGCTAAGTTGAGTTAAATGGTTAGACGCACGAAAGTCCCTAATCGTTTCCCCGTAAACCACAACATAATTGATTGCCCGCGACTAGAAAATTAAACTCCTCGCTCACAATGATGCAGTGAGGCTAGATTGCCGTGTTTAGAGGCTCGAAAGACCATAAACATGCAATTCTAATTATGTGAAATAACAATTGATAGTTCCATGCTTAACCCATTGCAAATCGTAGGATCGCATGATTAATTGGTTTTAACTCTATGTTGCTCCCAGAGTGATTTCAGAATATTTCGTTGACCCAAGTTTAGACTTAATTAATCTCAATCGCAAATGTCTATAACCACCACTTGAGGTATTTAAGATCACAATAGAAATGGATAGTTAGAGGAATGGGTCCAGTCCCTGTGGGTTCGACAATCCGGTTCTTAAAAAGAGCCACTATATTACTTGCACGACCCGTACACTTGCGGACGCGCGAATCGGGCACGTCAAGTTTTTGGCGCCGTTGCCGGGGACTCGGCGAAGTTTTGATAATTTATCTATTTTTGTGTGATTTTTGAATTTCCTTAAGTGTTGAGAAACTTGGTCTTAGTGTGCTTAATTGTAGGTGACAGGTTGTCCTGCCGAGCTGGCTAGAAATAGAGAGCTTGTGGAACCGTTGCTGGAACCTGAATGTCAAATCCATTTGCAAAGGAGAGTAGCTCTAGAGCAAAAGCTGAAGAGACTTCAAGAAAAGGTACAACAACAACCACCCGCGGGACAAGTACAATTGTCATCAGAAGCAATGGCAGCAAGACCAGTTCGCGAAGTGGCAATCCCACTAGCGACGAATGTGACCTCTAGCATCCGTAAACCGGAGCCTGGAGGGCACTTTGAGCATAAACAAAACATTGTACAGCTGTTACATTCTAGTGGTCAATTCACTAGGATGGCACATGAGGACCCGCAGCAGCATCTACAGAGCTTTTTAGAGATTAGTGACACATTTGTCCCCACCGGCGTGTCCACAGATTATGTCCGACTTACCCTCTTCCCATTTTCATAGTTGGGAGAGGCAAAAAAAAATGTGGTTGAAGGCTGAGCCACCGAACTCCATAACTTCGTGGAATGACTTGGCTAAGAAGTTTCTTTGCACGGCTAAAGGCAATGTCAAGTCTTCAGCCCGAGTCTAATAGAGGACTTCAAATTGAGAAGAAGTTGGAGAAAGAGAGGAACAGAGTGGAGGCTGTTTCCTCTAAACAGCAAAAGAAAAGGAGATGGTTCTCAAAAGAGAACCCAGGTATGAGGATGTCTTGAAGAGGATAGTCCACGTCGGGCCACGACGTAAAATAAGGCGCTACTTGGGAGGCAACCCAAGGGTACCATGCGTACCATTTTAATTTCTTGCATTTATATTTATTTTATTTATTTTCATCTTGTGTTGTTTTGGTGGAAAGTTGAGCACAGATGGAGGGGAAGTCTGAGTACCCGTGGAGGAGGAAGCTAACAAGCATGGAAAAGAAAAAGTGTAGGGTCGAACACCCACTTATCCATAGTTGAAGAAAACCATGCTGTCAACTAGGCCTAAAGGCTTCAGGGAGTATTTCTCACCCTTTGTAACCTTTAATTTGATGCTATGAGGACATAGCATGATTTAAGTGTGGGGTGAGGGAAATTTTAAGGGAAATTTCAAAATTTTCTGTGCTTAACGAGTATTGGTGAATGTAATGCTTGTGTAAAAGTGGGTGAGAAATTTGAAAATTTGAAACTTTTGACAAATTTTTGTGAATCAAGCATGACTTCATCACCCGTTGGTTTTTCTTGTCGGTTCTTTTCCGACGGGGGGGTCTTTGAACCGAATAATAGAAATTTTTTTCTTTGTCTGTATATAAAGTTTTTAGCATAGTTAGGGACTGTTTCCGACGATGGATGGATGACGACCGTCTTGAGGAAAAATTAGTCGGTAGGTGATTGGTTTTTGAAACCATAACTAAGTGGTGCTTGATGTTCTTGTTATGTACTATAAATGGTTGTAAGACGGAAGTATGTTCGGTGTGAAGCATGCAAGTGTATAACTTTGTGTGAGACGCTTAGGATCTTGAATTTGACTCAATATGATTGAAGCTTAATTCTGAATTCTTGTGATTAGCTGAGTAAGAGTCTGATGAATGTGTCTCAAATTGAGCATGTGCCATGAGTGTAAGATTTTTGAGTATTCTGTGCCATTGTGGATTGTCTAGAACTTGCCTGGTGTGTTTATAAAACGAAATGAAGGATGTGAATTGTAGGAGGTGATTTAGGCATTTTTTTTTCGAATGAACCAATTCTTATCCCTCATTTTACCTACCTTGAAAAATTAATCCTAGTTAGCCCCATTGAGCCTTGAGCCTATTCTTTGACAGCTGCAACATAAGCTTAATCCTTTTTCTTTCATTAGCCTTGTGTTTGAGCCAAAACTCCCAAACGCTTGAATGGAAAAATTCGAAGGAGTAAGGGAGTGAGAAGAATGAAAAGAAAGGAGAAGTAGCAAGTTGTAGAAGTGAGAAAAGGACAAAAGGGGCACTCGTGTGAAAATGTTGATTATTAGTAAGGAGCAAGAAAACAAATTAATGAAAAATTAGTCATAGAGCTCCTTACTGATAAGTTAGAGGTGCCTAAAGAAATGAAGAAACATAAGAGGAACAAGAAAGATGAAAGGAGAAAAAGATAAAGTAAGGGAAGAGAAGTTCGTAAAGAGGGCGTAATGTATTAAAAGCGCTTAGGAAAGATAGTCACTATTACTGGCCATAATAATACCTACCCGTCCCTTAGCCTACATTACAACCCATTAAGTCCTACTTGATCTTACATTCACACATCCTTAAATTAGTGGAATAAAACATTAAGGGCAAGCTTATGGGTCATTACATGATGCATGTGAATTCTTTGTGAGAGTGAGTGAAATTCTATTGATTCACCCACACATGTTATAATGTACAAATGATTTTTGCGTGTGATTGGGTAACTCTCCTTCCGTGAGGGCACATGTTGAATGAAGGACATAATTCATGTGGGATTTCTTACTCAGTTGATTTGCATGAGTTTGCTAAGATCGAGAGTCGATTCTTGAGGTTAAGAAGTCTTAGCATTGTTGTATTTCATCTCGGTGATTAAATTGTGTATGCTCTACCTTTAGCTTGTTATCTTATGTAATCATTATAGCCGTAGCTTGAATTATCTTGCCAAATTAGTTATGTGGGAGTCTCCATATATATGATTTGTAAAATGTTGTTCGAGGACGAACAAGGCTTTAAGTGTGGGGTTGTGATCACGGGCAAAATAGCATGCCCGTGATACGCTTTATACCTTAATATAGTCTTGTTTATCTAAGTTATTTTACATAATCTCATGTGATTTTATATAAATGTGAATATATGTGCTAACCAACATGATTAGTCCTTGTTTTGTAGGTTAATAATGCATTTGAGGAACTAATTCGCAAGTTGGTGAAAGGAAGGAATGAAGTGGAAGCAAGTGGCGAAAAGTCGACAAGGGGCATGCGTTGGCAAGGCTGGCCGCGCCAGGCAGCGTGCCACGCTGTGCGTGTGCCGCGCCCAGCGCCGTGCCACGCCCTTGCCAAGCGCACGAGGAAAGCCAGAAGCAGGCAGCAGCAGGCAGAGAACCAGCGTGGCAGCGCCGTGTCACGCTAGGCAGCCTGCGTGACAGCAGCTTGCCAACGCGCTGCATGGGCAGCGTGCCACGTTGGCCAGTGCGGCAACCCTCGGCAACTTGGTTTCCTGAGGCAATTTCCAGAGAGCTTTCGCGTTGTCTCCGTGTCACGGAGGCAGTGCTCCGTGATGCACTCCGTGACACGGAGCCGTTCCCTCTCAGGCTAAATTATGCACATTTTCCATTTACTATAAATAGGACCCTTAGCTCCTAAAATCATTGGGTCACGATTTTATTCTGAAAAACCACCTAGGAGTGAAGGGAGAAGTGGGAGAACTCATCTAGGGTTTATCAAATTCCCTTCTCATCTACCAAATTCATGTAAGTATGTTAGTTTAGTAGTAGTTAGTGTAGTTTTACGAACATGAATGGCAAGAACCCTTCCTCTAGGGTTAAAGCCATGAATTATGATTGTGCTTTTATGAATTTATTTTGGAATTAAGTTATTGATTGTTGTTTTCGTCTTGCATTCTGGATTGTTGGTTGTTTTTATGATTGATCACCATGAAAGCATATTTGTTAGCTTGAGTAATAGCTTGAGAAAGCATTACCTAGGTCAGGAGATGAGAATGTAAGGAGCATGTTTGTATCTCGGGAGAGATTTTTGTGTCAGGATAGAAATATACCTAACACCGTGCTTGGTTGACACACGGGGGTTATGAAAGACCAACTTGGGATGTCACATCACCACTCGAAGAAGTAGTTGTGAGGCTAAGTTGAGTTAAATGGTTAGACGCACGAAAGTCCCTAATCGTTTCCCCGTAAACCACAACATAATTGATTGCCCGCGACTAGAAAATTAAACTCCTCGCTCACAATGATGCAGTGAGGCTAGATTGCCGTGTTTAGAGGCTCGAAAGACCATAAACATGCAATTCTAATTATGTGAAATAACAATTGATAGTTCCATGCTTAACCCATTGCAAATCGTAGGATCGCATGATTAATTGGTTTTAACTCTATGTTGCTCCTAGAGTGATTTCAGAATATTTCGTTGACCCAAGCTTAGACTTAATTAATCTCAATCGAAAATGTCTATAACCAACACTTGAGGTATTTAAGATCACAATAGAAATGGATAGTTAGAGGAATGGGTTCAGTCCCTGTGGGTTCGACAATCCGGTTCTTAAAAAGAGCCACTATATTACTTGCACGACCCGTACACTTGCGGACGCGCGAATCGGGCACGTCACTCACTATAAGTCTGAAACTAAAAATAGCAACGAAACAACTAACTGAAGGTCATCGAAGGATGAGGACTCACCAACAACTAGCTGAATTGAACTCTGATGACTGGCTAGTGGAGAGACAGACCCTGAACGTCCGAGCCTGTATTATAAAATGATACAACATAGAGTATGCGGACAGTACTTAGAATGTACTGAGTATGCAAGATAAATAAAATGGGCTAATCAAAATACATATAACTTCCTAAGAATCAGACAGTTCAAAATGTGAAATGATATTCATAACATAAACACGAGGTTCAAGGTTTTCAGAACTATTCATATTCTAGCTGCATTCATAATAATAAGAGAAACCTTATAAAACATAACTTGAGATAAAGTATCATAAACATGAAAATGCATATATCATAAGGAACAATAGGAGGACTCATCTTAACTGGCACCATCACGATAGAGCTTACATGATTCCCCAACTATCTCGCTCAAGTGGGCAGAGCCGTCCCAGGCTTTCCATGATAAGGACGTACATGGCTTGATATCACTAATAAGGACCCATTTAAAGTCCATAAATACAAACCTACGTTGGCATGTAGTTCTGAGACCACGTAGTTTACCTAAACATCGGGCCTACTCGGGGCTAGATACGGCCCCCAAAAACATGCACATGAAGGCTCATATAGTAATTGCGAAGTCATATATGAAGTTCATGGCTTGATATGTCACACCCTGAGTCTACACCCTGGACGTTACATGGTACTTGAAGCCACAAGCGACCCCGAGTAAACCCCTAGTCTATCATTCATGCACAGCGGAACTTTGAAATAATATCATAAAACATTTATGAAAGAAAAGTTAGAAAACATAAAGTTCAAAACTTTTGAATAGTACCAATAAATCTGAAAGAAAATCATGTCTGTCTGAAAGCTATCTAACTGAGGTGTTGCTAGGACAAGCCCCTAGCTAACTCTAAGTCTAACTGAAACTAATAAATGAATGAAAGAAAGAAAGAATGCCCTGGGGATGGTCAGAGCTATGTAATTGAAATATCATGACCGCCTAATGGACCAAATAACTGTAACCTGATTCTGGGTCTGATAACTGAGAGGCACCACTGATATCTCGAGAAAAGACTATAGTCAAATTGATCAGTTGACATTATTCTGGTCAACCCGGAGGTTGCTAAAAATCTGACTGAGGCTAGATTGACATTCCTATGTGATATTGAGTAAATAAATTTCTGAATGAGACTGACTAATTAAACTTTGAACTGAGTTTCTGATGCATACAAATACAATAGGAATTTCCTAACTTTGAAGGATTAAAGTATGATTCAATAATTAAGTAAATATACAAGATTCTAGTTTCTTCTCTAATGTTAGGCTAAAATTCTACTTCACTGGAATAGGTTAGTCATAAACTGGTGGAATGATAAAAATAAATTAGGATTCCACATGAACTATTCAAGTATGACAACAATATCTTCACTTTTGAAGAACTCAAGGCTAGAAAATATAAAGAACAGGGAAAGAGTTTTGGGGGATACAAGGGGAGAACATTCTCCTAGTTGAACTCCCACATACATAAAGAAGAAACTCTAGTGAGAATCTCTTAAAAAACTAAGAGAATTATCGTTTTCCCTAGCTTCTGTTCTGTGCTTCTAGAGAAATTTTATGCTCTGTTCTTGAGAATGAGAGAAGGAATATGGGGAGAAACCGTTGGTTACCCCTTATAAAGCCCCCCAAATGAACCCCAAATGATGTATTTTAGGGACTAGGTAGATGGAATGTTACAAAAATAACCCTGGGATTTAAATTTAAAATCTGGCCGATAGGAATCAGCGGGCCTCAGAACGGGTCGTTGGTAGAAATGACGGCCCATTTAATATGTTCATGGTTTTTGGATTTAGAAAGTAGGTTCACAAGGGTGATCCACTGTTAGGTACAACGGTTCACTGGAACTTACAAAGGGCCATTGATACCTCTCGTTTGAACTGGTAAGAAAACAAGGCATGGGGGCAAGGGGTGATGAGAAAGACTCATTGGTAGAACCAACGGGCCTTTGTATTCCCTCGTGGTTCACACTGCTGGGTCCTGGAAGCAGACGTTGGGTGGTCACAATGGCTCATTGGAGGCTACCACAGGTCGTTGCTCCCTCCCATCATTTCGGGGAAGGGTCCGGTAGATCTTAGAATTTGGGATTCAATGGACGACAGGACGGCCTATGGCTAGGATCAATGGGTTGCCCTATTACTTGTTGTTTCCCCCGAAAAAAATCTACTGCAATCCCACGACCCATTGCAACAGCCCCGTTGGTTCCACCAACGACCCGTTGCAACGGTCCGTTGGTTCCACCAATGGTCCGTTGTGGGGGTCGTCTTAGATAGAAAATATTTCTAGTTTCCTGTGGTTTTTCATGCAACATCTGAATTTGGTTTAGGAAAGTTTCAGGGTGTAATAAGATAAATCATAACATACATAATCATACTCGAAATACATGACCAGCCATGAAATAGGGCCCGTGAGTCGGCCAAAATCGTAATCTAATAAACCATGAAGAACATACATGCTTGAGAAAATCACCATACATGAAATCCACAAATTCATGAAGAGTACCTGTAGGGAGTCATATCACAAATCATAAATCATAATTTAGGGCTTAGGAGAATCAAAATCATAATAAAATCATATATAAACTTGACTTTTCATGAAACTTGCATAATTGTGCATAAATTGGTTAAAAATTGAAATCATGATTTAATAATCAAAATAGGTATAAAATCTGCCCATAGATCATAAAACGTGATTTGAAACAAGAAGGAAATTGACCTTTAGATAAATCATGGGGAATTTCACAAATTTAGGAATAAGCCCCATTAGATCATGAACTTGATCTAGAACTTAAATTTATAGAATTAAGAAGAATTTTGAGCATTAGAGTGAGAGGAACTCTCATTCATAGCCTACATATATGGAAAATCTGATTCTACACTCTTCCTTGAAAGCCCAAGAGAATTGGAGGAGAATTTGAAGAGTTCCAGCCTTGATCTCCTTAGGAATTCCCTAGTCTAGCATGCATGGGAAGGGAGTAAGTTAGAATAAACTAAACCCCCTTAAAATCCTTCTAAGCTTGAAATGACATAGTTTAGGACCTAGGAGGATGGAATTTACGAAAAGGCCCTAAATGAAAATTTTGGAAAATGGAAACTGCCAGTCATCACGAATCTCACCACTAGTCGTACCATGAAGTAGAGACTCGTGGTTACCTCTCATGGTCACCAATTCTCCCTACAACATTTATGAGTCTCACCATGATTGCATATCACAACTTTTGGTGTCCTACAATGAGTCGTACTATCAGTCGTGACATCACACCCCTTCACCTGCTAATTCCTAACAACGACTCCCATCACAGCTCGTTGTTACCTACAACGAGTTGTACCATGATCCGTTACACCATACCCCTGGTACCACAAGAAACTCATCACGACACCTAACCATGAGTCATACCCACAAATCATGACTCGTGATGTGACTCATGGTCTGGACACCAAACTTCAAAATTTCACCATGACTGAGACCATAACCCATCATTTCTTATCACGACTTGTACCATGAGTCATTTTGGTGCAATGCAGATTTTTTTGCAGAACTCATTTCTAACTCTCTCATCTATTTCTTAGGAACTTTTGGGGTATTACAATTGTTGCCTAATGGTTCCAATTTGCCAAATCATATTATGAGGCATAGAAGATAACTCAAGACCTTGGGCTTTCTTACAACCAGATTGATGCTTATACTAACAATTGTATGTTATTTTGGAAGGAGGATAGCTTACTTGCTTCTTGCAAAGTTTGTGGCAAGTCCAAATGGAAAATAGATACACATAACGGGGAAACAAAGAATAAAAAAGGTAAAAAGATAGCATCAAAATGTTTACACTATTTTCCCTTAAAGCTTAGGCTTCAGATGTTGCTTATGTCTACAAAGATATCTACTCTAATGACATGGCGTAAGGATAAAAGAGTTGCTGATGAAATATGAGGCACCAAACTGATTCAATGGCATGGAAGGCATTTAATAAACTTCATCCTTCATTGCAGTCGAGGGTCATACTGTTCGACTTGGACTTGCTAGGATGGATTTCAGCCATTTCACAATTCAAAACCCACATATTAGCATCTGGTCTATGGTTCTTATTCCTTATAATTTATCATCTTGGTTGTGTATGAAATAAGAAAATTTTATTTTGTCAATGTTTATTCCTGGTTCAAATGGTCTAGGAAATGCAATTGATACATATATTCAACCTTTAATAGAGGAACTGAAGGTGTCGTGAGAAGTTTGTATTAGGACCTTTGATGTATCAACTAGATAAAATTTCAAGTTACATGCTTCTTTATTTTGGACCATCGATGACTTTCCATCATACAAAAATTTATCTGGATGAGTACAAAAGGAAAATCGGCATGCCCGTGCAGCAAATAAGACACTTCGTCAATTCGATTAGCTAATAGTAAGAAGCAGTGTTTTTATGGGTCATCTGTGTTACCTTTCTTTTAGTAACAAATGGAGGAATGGCAAGGAGTTATTTGATGGTTGTCACGACCCAAACATAGGCTCAGACCGAGACACGGGACAAAAAACCTCGAGAGGCTCCAAGTCTGCCCATGGCATGAACATGATATCTAAATTCAACATAACAATGCGGAAGTCTAGATTATATAAAATAGTGGAAGTTTGAAAATATGATAACATCAAATATCTGAATAAATAATAGTAATCTAAAACTGAAAACATACTATTTCTGATAAGCCTCAAGATACTGACGAGTTGATAGGACAAGAATCCAACTAACTCACTGAAAATTGAAATCGAAAGTACTAAATACAATTGATAGAAGGGTCCATGAAGGAAGAGGACTCACCAACTCTGTCTAGGAGATGCTACTCTGAGGATCAAATTAATGGCTGGACTGAACCCGAATATCTGAGCCTGTAATATGAAAGATACAACATAGAGTATGCGGTCAGTACGTGGAATGTACCAAGTATGCAAGGTAAGTAAAACCGCTAAGTAAGTAAAATAACATAGAGTAGGGCTTGCATGCTATTATTTGAAAACATGATTTAAACATAATTGAATATCATAACTGAATCAAATGACCCAAAGCAAAACTGATTATTCATAAGTACATCTAAATAATGGGTTAAACTTACTGAACACATATTATCATGACTAATGAACATGCATAACTGAAATCATAAGGAACAATTGGAGAGTTGTGTATAATCGACATTACTGCAATAGAGTTTACGTGGTCCCAACTATTACACTCAAATGGGTAGAGCCGTCCAAATCCTTGCCAAGGCTAAGGACGCTACAATGATATTGATATCAAGCTGAAGGGCCCCTTGGGGCAGGGGAAGCTCACAAGGGAGGTCCCAAATATCTTATCATACCTACGTTGCTGAATAGTTTTGAGGAACAGGGTTGACTGACCCTTAGCCTACTCAGTGTTAGACACCACTCCCAAAAAGATGCGTATGCCCTCTATCGTTTTTCAATGAAGTTGAGCCATTTTTCAACAAAGATGAACCATCGTTTAGTGATGAAGCTGAAACATAGCATGGTATACAAAAAATCTGAAAACATAACATGAGGAGCCTTTGCTCAAACCCTACCACAAGATGAAGAGTGTGGGAGTCTAGACTCCAAAATCCATGTGGTAAGCTAATAACATGAAATCATGAAACATACTTGATCATAAGGGCTTTCCCAAACTTAAACATACTTGAAATAGACTTTGATAGTCAAAAACATGAGTATAAACATGGGTTATTCGAAATCATACTTGCGTCATAGACATCTCATCATACTTAGAAACATATATATCATAACCTCATCTTTTCATGAACTTTCATAATTGGGAATCATAGTTTGTAAAACTTTGAAAACATGATTTTTTATTGAAAACATTATAAAACATGCCCATAAATCATAATTCAACATTATAAACATGAATAGATTATACCCGTGATAGATACTTAGAGAATTCATAAGTTGAGTTAAAACCCCATTGATTCATCAACTTAGAATTTCCATGAATTTGAGAAGGGATTGGGCATGGGAGTGGATGAATACACCCATTCATAACCCTACGTACTGGGTACTTCTGATTTCACAATTCTCTTGAATGTCCAAAAAGGAAATTGAAGTAGACTTGATGAATTTTCTAGGCTTGATCACCCTTAAAAACTTCTAGGATTGCATGAATGGAGAGGGATAGGATTAGAATGAGATAAACCCTCTTTAAACACATTTATCTAATCTTAAAATGACATATTTTAG
Organism: Datura wrightii; assembly: GCA_035772735.1. Lineage (NCBI taxonomy): Eukaryota > Viridiplantae > Streptophyta > Magnoliopsida > Solanales > Solanaceae > Datura > Datura wrightii. Next base: position 34,281,838 of record JASDFA010000001.1, read on the forward strand.
GTCATAGGAACTTAGGAATTACAAAAAAGCCTTTACTAAATTTGCAGGAATAAGCACACTGCTAGTTCCAAGAAGGGACTGGATGACTCGTTGCCTGAGCGACGACTCGTGATGATGAGTCGTTGGGTTCACTGCCTAAAATGTACATCTTCAAATCGGCTCTTGACCACGGAAGACACCAGGACTCGTTACCCTGACCATGAGTCGTGGCTTGTCTGGTGGTTAACCTCCAATTTTAAATATCCAACCAATTCTTCCTTCATTCCACGAGTCACCTAACGACTCGTGGTGTACCTCACGGGTCACTGGAAGACTTGTCCTATGACTTGGTGCAGAATTTTTTATTTTCTCCATTTTAACCCTCAAGCCTGATCTTAGGGCTTTTGGGGTATTACAATATCTCCCCCTATGGAACGTTCATCCTTGAATGTTTGATGAACTTATTGGAAAGCTGAGAAATACAACTATCACACCAAATGCTTAACATTTAGAGCTGAAAACTGATGGAGTGACTGACTCCGGACCGAAATACATGACTGAACTGAATTCATGAATCATACATGGATGAATTGACATGAAAGAAACATGAACACATGATCTGAACATGAAACTAAATAGAGTACTAGGGGGAAACTTATACCTCAAGCTGAAACTGAGCTGGGAGGGAATAGATGGGGGTATTTAGCCATCATATCTGCTTTGGCCTCCCACGTAGCTTCCTCAACGTGGTGATTCCTCCATAAAACGTTTACTAAAGCTTCTTCTTTGTTTCTTAGCTTTCGAACCTGATGATCAAGTATTGCCACCGAAATCTCCTCATAGCTAAGACTATCCTTCACACCTACGCTTTCCACTAGGACAACCAAAGGTGGATTAACCATGCACTTCTTTAAGAGCGATACATGAAATATTGCATGCATTAAAGCCAATTCTGGGGGCAACTCCAACACATACGCTACCTTGCCAACACCTCTCACAATCTGGTACGGGCTCATATAATGGGGACTGAGTTTCCCTTTCTATCTGGACCTCATCACTCCCTTCATGGAAGATATCTTAGAAACACCCAATCATCAACTTCAGCCTCAAGTTCTCTCCTCTTCTCATTTGCATAGGACTTTTGATGATTCTGAGTTGTTTTCAACCTTTCCCTTATAAGATAAACTTTCTCCATAGCCTTATGTACTAAATCTGGTCCTACCAATGCAGCTTCACCGACTTCGAACCAACCAATGGGCGATCTACATCTCCACCCATAAAAAGCTTCAAACAGAGCCATCAGAATATTGGAATGGTAGTTGTTGTTATATGCAAACTCAGTGAGAGGTAAGTGATCATCCCAACTACCCTTGAAAACAATCACACACGCTCTTAACATGTCCTCAAGAGTCTGAATGGTCCGTTCAGCCTAACCATTTGTTTGTGGTGAAATATTGTGCTAAGCTTGACTTGAGTACCAAGTCCCTTCTTAAATGATCTCGAAAACCGGGAGGTAAACTGAGAGCCTCTATCTGATATAATGGACAAGGTTACTCCATGCAACCGAACTAACTCCCGAATGTACAGTTTAGCATAATCTTCCGATGAATCGGCAGTTTTGACCGGTAGAAAATAAGTTTCTTTAATCAACCTATCTACGACAACCTAAATAGAGTCATACTGTTAGCAAGTACGATGCAACCCCATAATGAAGTCCATATTGATTTCCTCCCACTACCAAATAGAGATAGTAATGTATTGAAGCACACCTATGGGTCTTTGATGCTCAACCTTCACCTGTTGACAAGTCGTACACTTATCCACAAACTCTGCTATATCTTTCTTCATGCCATTCTACGAATAAGCTTCCTGTAGGTCACTATACATTTTGGTGCACCTAGATAAATAGAATATCTGGAACCATGAGTCTTATGCAACATCCGCTCCCTCAAGTCATCAACACCCGATACACACAAAATCCATGATATCGAAGTACACCATCTATCCCTTGGGAGAAGACCTCCACCTCCTGATTCCGAACGGCTTCCATTAACTTTACTAAAATATGATCTTTGTCTTGTCTAGCTTTGACCTCGATCACCAAGGAAGATTCTGATCCATCTTTAACAATAACACCACCATCTATCAAGTCAACAAGATGAACTCCTAGCCGTGCAAGCCAATGCATCCTTCACTAACTCTTTCCTCTCCTCATCTACGTGGGTCACACTATCCATAGAAAGCCTGCTAAGAGTGTCTGCCACTATATTAGCTTTGTCGGGATGATAAAGGACACTCATATCGTAATCTTTAAGAAGCTCCAACCACCTCCTTTTGCATAGATTTAGATCCTTCTAGGTAAACACGTATGGTAGGATTTTTTGGTCCATAAACACATCCACATGAACCCCATATAGATACTGTCTCCAAATCTTTAAGGCAAATACTACCGCAGCCAACTCGAGGTCATGAGTCGGATAGTTCTTCTCATTGACCTTCAACTACCTTAAAGCATAGGATATAACCTTATCATGCTGCATTAATACACAACCAAGACCGATCCTCGAGGCATCACAATATACCACAAACCCATCGTTACCCTCGGGTAGGGTCAACACTGGTACTGAGGTGAGTCGAGCCTTCAACTCTTGGAAGTTCTTCTCATAAGCCTCCGACCAATGAAAATTTACTTTCTTTAGGTCAACTTAGTCAATGGTGTTGCAATGGATGAAAAACCTTCAACAAATCCTCGGTAGTAACCGGCTAAACCCAAGAAATTCCTAATATCTGAAGAACTAACTAGTCTAGGCCAATTCTTCACAGCTTCTATCTTTTCAGAGTCTACTTGTACAGCCTCACTTGACACCACATGACCAAAAAATGCTACGGAGTTTAACCAAAACTTGTACTTGCTGAACATAGCATAATTGGCGATGCTTAAAAGTCTGTAATACCATCCTCACATTAGCAGCACGCTCCTCCTCGCTCCGAGAGTATATGAGAATATCATATATGAAAACAATCACGAACATGTCCAGATATGGCTTGAACATCCTGTTCATCAAATACATAAAAGCTGCAAGAGCTTTCGTTAGTCCAAAATACATAACTACAAACTCATACTGAACACACCAAGTCTTGAAGGCTGTCTTCGGAATGTCACTCTCCCAAACCCTGAGGTGATGATACCCGGATTTGAGATCTATCTTTGAGAAACACTTGGTACCCTAAAGTTGGTCAAACAAGTCAGCAATTCTGGGAAGAGGATACCTATTCTTGACTATGAACTTGTTCAATTGCCGATAATCAATAGATATCTGAAGGGAACCTTCCTTCTTCTGGAAAAAGAGGACTGGTACTCCCCACGGGGACTTGCTTGGTCTTATGAAACACTTGTCTAAAAGATCCTTCAACTCCTTTAGCTAGCTGGAGGCATTCTGTAAAGAGGAATAGATATAGATTGCGTATCGGGAAGAAGGTCAATACCAAAATCGATCTCCCACTCGAAAGGAATTCTTGGTAAGTCATCTGGAAACACTTCTGGATATTTTCACACTATAGGGACTGACTGGATAGTCAGGGTTTCAGATGTACCATCCTTAACCCTAACTAGATGGTACACGCAACCCTTAAAAATCATCTTTTTGGCCTTAACGTAGGAAATGAAGCGACCTACAAGAACAACTAAACTACCCTTCCATTCTAGGAATGGGTCACCTAGAAACAGAAACTCTACCGCACGGGTTCTAAAATTTATTGATGCATAACATGCATGTAGCCAATCCATGCCGAAGATAAAATCAAAATCTGTCATGGCTATCTCTACTATATTTGCTGAGGTAACTTTCTAAAGGACTGTGACAGCGCAATTTCCATATACCCATCGAGTTATAACTGAATCACCGACTGGAGTAGAGACTGAGAAGGGTTCTGATAGAATTTTGAGACTAACTCTGAAACTATTAGCAACATATGGTGTAACAAAAGATAATGTATCCCCTGGATCTAACAATGCATATACTCAAGGTGGAATACTCACAACATACCAGTAACTACATCTGGAGAGACCTGCTGCTCCTAATAAGGTGCGAGGGCATAGAATTTGTTCTGACGCTGATCACCACCTGCACTAGTGGAGGCTCCCTACTAAACTGAGCATGTTGGTGGGGCTCCTGAGCACTAGGCTGGGTCTCGACCTCTACCATGGCCATGTCTAGCTACTGGACAATCTCTGAGCATATGTCTAGGCTTCCCACACCCGAAACAAGCACCTAAACCTGATAAGCACTGACCTGTGCCTCCGGTCACACCTATCACAAGCTGGAATATTGGGTCCATAGATCTGCTCCCCTGACCTCGAGAGCTTAGTGCTCGTCCCCTATAATCGCGCCTAGATCTGGATGGCACACTCATTGCTCACGGTGCTGGGGCTGATGATCTCTGGTGGGACTGCTAACGGTGCACACCCCCAAGTCTCTGTTGGGAGAATCCAAAGTTATCAGTCATGCCCCTCTTGGCCTCTCTCACCCACTCACTCACCTGCACTGCCTCCATCTGTTGGGCGTACAAGACAATCTGTGAGAAATTAATATCCTAATGAAGCATCACAATCTAGCAATCTTTGACCAGATAATCTATTATTCTATGCACGAACCGAATCACTTGAGCCCTCTGGTCTGCCATCATCTCAGTTTCATAGTTGGACAAGCGAGTGAATTTCAAAGAATACTCCTAGACCATCATGTGGTTCTACCTCAAGTTCAAAAATTCTGCTGCTTTGATTTTCCTCATCTATCGTGGAAAGAACCGATCCAAACATGCGGTATAGAACTCATCCCAACCAATGGAGCCCACTCCAACTGTCTGCTATCTTTGCATTTCCTGAACCAAATGTGTGCGCTACCCCTTTCATCTGATAAGAGGCTAAATCTATGCACTCCTCGCCGGTCACCCCCATAATCTGGGTTACTTTCTGAATTTCATCAATGAGCTCATGGGGGTCCTCGTCCACCTTCGACCTGAGAAACTCTAGAGGGTTCATCCTTAGAAAATCTCTGACCTTTGCTGCCACCGATTCCCATTCTAAGGCATATGCGCTACCGCCTATTGATTGGCTTGGGCGGTCAAAGCCTGAGCTAACATCTAAATGGCAGCCCCAAACTCTGCATGGGCTACCTGCTCGGGCATATGATCCTCGGGGCTAGTGGGACCTGTTGGTGCCCATCCCCTTACCATTCTTGTGTCCATTTCTGTTTCTCCTTCCGTTAACTTGGAGAGGGGGCATGATTATGCAAACACGTATAGCACGAGTTAGTAGGATAGAGATATTTCATCATACAACATAGATCATGAAAGAAGGGAACATTTCCTAAAACATTTCGCAGCCTCTTCTTCATAAGTGTGGCGTGCCTTACACCTATAAAAAAACTCTACTTAACGCAGCTTTCAGACACCCTAGGACACTTTAAAACATAACGTTTTGATATCAAATTTGTCACGACCGAAACATAGGCCCATATCGAGACACGGGACAAAGAACCCCGGGAGGCTCCAAGTCATTCCCATGGAATGAACATGGTATCTAAATTCAACATAATAATGTGGAAGTATAAATGTATATAAAATAGAGAAATTCTAGAAATCTGATAACATCAAATATCTAAACACATAACAATAATCTTAAAATGAAAACATACTATGTCTGATAAGCCTCTACATATTGACAAGTTTGTTGGGACAAGATCCTAACTAGCTCACTGAAAACTGAAATTGAAAGTATTGAATACAATCGATAGAAGAGTCCTCGAAGGATAAGGGCTCACCAACTCTGGCTGGGAGATGCTACTTTGAGAAGCTGGCTAACGATGGGACTGAACCTGAATATCTGAGCCTGTATCATAAAACGATACAACATAGAGTATGCGGTCAGTACATGAAATATATCAAGTATACAAGGTAAGTAAAACCGCAATGTAAGTAAAATAAGAAATCATGCATATCATAAAAAGATGTCATCATAAAATTTAGAGAGTAGGGCTTGCATGTTATTATCTGAAAACATGATTTAAATATAACTACATATCATAACTGAATTGAATGTCCTAAAGCTGAACTGATTATTCATAATTGAAACTAAAATTTGGGTCAAACCTACTGAAAACACATATCATGACAAATGAACATACATAACTAATATCATGAGGAATAATTGGAGGCTCTTCATATAACCGACATTACCACAATAGAGCTTACGTTGTCCCGACAATTACACTCAAGTGGGAAGAGTCGTCCAAAGCTTTGCCAGGGCTTAGGGCGCTACCAATGTCTCGATATCAAGCTGAAGGCCCCTTTGGGGCAGGGGAAGTTCACAAGGGAGGTCCCAAATATCTAATCATACCTACATAGGCGCATAGTTCTAAGGCAATGGGTTGACTGACCCTTAGCCTACTGGGTGCTACACGTTACTCCCAAAAACATGCATATGCTCTTAATATTTTTTCAATAAAGCTAAACAATCGTCTAGTGACGACGGTGAATCATAACAAGATATACAAAAAATCTGAAAACATAACATGAGGAGCCTTGGCTCAAACCATACCACAAGTTCAAGAGGGTGGGAGTCTAGACTCCAAAATCCATGTGGTAAGCTAATAATATGAAATCATGAAACATACTTGATCATATTGGCTTGCCCTAACTTAAACATACTTGAAATAGACTTTGATAGTCAAAAACACGAGTATAGACATGGGTACATCTCATCGTACATAGAAACATAGATCATAACCTCATCTTTTCATGAACTTTCAGAATTGGTCATCATAGTTCGTAAAACTTTGAAAACATGATTTGTAATGGAATACATTATAAAACATACCCATGAATCATAATTCAACATTAGAAACATAAATATACCTATGATACCTAGGTATGGGAGTGGATGAATGCACCCATTTATAACTCTACATACCTGGGTATTTCTGATTTCACAACCCTCTTGAATGCCCAAAGGAAATTGAAGAAGACTTGATAAATTTTCTAGGCTTGATCACCCTTACAAAAATTTCTAGGATTACATGCATTGAGAGGGATAGGATTATAATGAGCTAAAACTTGTTAAAACACACTTATCTAAGCTTAAAACGACGTAGTTTAGGTCTTAGCAACTTAGGCGTTACAGAAAAGCCCTTACTAAATTCGCAAGAAAAAGCACACTGCTAGTTCCAAAGAGGGAATGGAAGACTCGTTTCCTGAGGGATGACTCGTGGTGACGAGTCATTGGGTTCACTTCCCAAAATATTCATGTTCAAATCGACTCCTGACCACGGCTAACTCCATGACTCATTACCCTAACCACGAGTTGTGGCTTGTCTCGTGATCATCCCGAAATTTCTAAGATCCAACCAACTCTCACTTCACTCCACGAGTCACCTAACGAGTCATGGTGAACCTCATGGGTCACTAGACGACTCGTCCTGTGACTTGGTATAGAAACTTCTATTTTCTCCACCCTTGGGTCTGATCTTAGGGCTTTCAGGGTATTACAATGGTACAATGGAGAAAAGGCCTCCACCAAAAATGTGTTTTGGTATTGAGATACTTAATTAAGTGCAAGATCTTGAAGGGCTACAGTTAACAAAGGATCCAAAGAAAACGAAGAAGATATCACAAAAATATCGGAAGGATAATGAGAACAAGAAAAGCATCTTTTTTGAACTTCTATATTGGAAATCTCTCTTGTTGCGACATAATTTAGATTTTATGCATATTGAAAAACGTTATGTGATAATATAAAGGAGACAACTATGAATGTAAAAGGAAAGACCAAGGAAACAATTAAAACTCAGTTAGACTTGCAAGAAATTAACATTAGGCCGAAATTGCACCCCATCCAAAGAGAGGACAAAGTCAAAGTTCCAATTGCATGCTACACATCGCCTCCCAAAAATAAGCACAAATTATGCCCTTTCTTGAAGAATTTAAAGGTGCCTGTTGGATTTTCATCTAATATTTCTCAATGTGTGAACTTGAAACATCATAAGATATCTGGGTTGAAAAGTCATGCTCGCCATGTTTTTCTGCAACATATACTCCCTCTTTGACACGACCCAAGTCTACACCGTAGATGTGACACGGCGCCTAGAGCAAAAAGTGACCCCAAGCTAACCTATAGCATAGCATAATTCTAACAAGAGATAAACTTATAAAGAATCTGAGTGGAAGCTAGCTGAAAGGTAAATCATTCATTCATGCATAATGATATAGTTTGAGAGCAACACTGAGTCATAAGTTGAAACTAACACTATATTGTCTGAAAGACTCTACTAACTAATGAGCTGCTGGGACAAGTCTCTAGCTAAATCCGAAATCTGAAAACTAAAACAAAGAAAAATAACTTAAAAAAGGAAGATAACTTCAGTCCTTGAAAGATGAGAACTCACCACTACTAGCTGATCAAGTCTATGTGTCTAACCGCAGGGCTGAGACTGAGTATCTGGATCTATATCATAGGACGATATATCATAGAAAGCATGCTGTCAGTACTTTGAATGTATTAACTATAAGGGATATGAAAGTTAAGTTTCAAACATGCTAGTAATCTGAGAAAGTCTGCACTAAGTACATAACTGAATGTATAAGCTTAGGTATAGCACAATGAACCTATATGAGATGCATAAATACTAACATGACATGCTAGAAAAATTTGAAGATATAGCTAAGCTAACATCCAATGACCCTATCTGAAGCATGAACACTGATGTTGCCTAAGCTCATGCAAGCGCATGTGGTTGTCAAGTAATATAGGACGGTTAAGTCTCGATTATCGATCCCTCAGAGGCTTTTTAGATCAATCATTTTAAGGTTATTTATTTATTTTCCTATTCTAAAAAACATATATAATGGGGAAAGGTTTGAAGATTTAAACTACTAAAAGCTTGAAATGTAAAACTAATTAAAGAACTGAAATTATTGCAAACTTGTTTGAACTTCAAATAATGATGAAAATCTAGAAAAATGGCACTTTTGCTTCAGGTTGAGTTTTCAAGACATGATTACGCTAGATTAATTCTTCCTAAGGTTGCTAGTTGCAAGTTGCTATCCCATTTCTTGCCACTCTCCCAAGCATCCAAGAACTATCTCATGAACCCTAACACCTATATTTCTATGGTCGCAAGAGAAATATGAGACGACTATTATGCCTACTTGTATTTCAACTAAACAGGAATGAATGGTATATCCCTATCCTCAACAACTTCTAACCTTCAACCAATGGGCCAAAGGATCTTCGAATTCCGATTTTTACATTTATTTAACCCTTTTTGTTTTCTTTCCCAAATTCAACAAAAATCCAATAGCTTTACTGACAAGGTGATCACTCTAGTGAATAAGAAATTAAGACAAGTAAACATAAACAACCTTTAATGAAGAATCAAACTAGCGATAATCAGTCTTTCAAATGTCAACCATCACCTATGGCCAAAACCCTAGAATGGGCATTAGCCACTCATAAACAATTAAAAAAACGTAGAAATCATCATTATTCAAAGTAAAATGACAAAGAAAAGAAAAACACCTAAGTAGGAACTTGTCTCTCCTCCAAAAGCTGCATTTACAACCTTCTACGATCAAACAAAATAATGTAAGATATGCTAAAAATGACCCAGATGTTATATTTATTGGTGAGCCCTCAAATGATGCTTTTTCCCTCAAGAATTTAGCTTTAAAATCAGCAAAATCTATCAAGGAAGGTGTCTGCCGCGCCACCCCCTCTATAGCCCCAAGTCTGGGTCAATTTTTTTCTAAAGTATAGTTGTGGGCGCCCTACTCCAGCCATATCACCATGGTGTTAACCAAATTTCTACACTTCTAAACACCTCTAGCGCCTCACTTGTCATAACCTGAGTCTATACCCAGGATGCGACACGGTACTTAGGGCCATAGGTAACCCCAAGCTAACTCATGGCATAGCATACTACTGAAAATGTGAATATTATATGAAATCTATAAGTGAAAGGTTAATAAGAAATAACTGAACAAAATACTTTTTAAGAAAAATAATACATCTAATAATACACTGCATTACTAACTTTATCTAAAAGCCATCTAAGAACTGAAGAGTTGCTTTGACAAGCTCCCAGCTAACTCTACAATCTAAACTGAAATATGAAAATTTAATAGTCTGGAAAGGAAACTCCAGCCCTAGTCAAATGAGGACTCACTGCTAAACTCTGCTAATTTCTGCAAGAAAAGGACTACTAACGATGCTGAGATTGAGAACCTATGCTTGTATCATAAGATGATATTGCATAGAAAGTATGTATCAATACTTTGAATATACTGAGTAAGTGAGATATGAAGTAAATGTAACGATACTGAAATTCTGTAAGCTGAACTGACAAAACATGAAATGACCATAACAGAAATCATAAATACTTAAGTTTCTAAAAGTCTGATAATACTTCAAGTACTAATAATTGGCTGAATGTCATACACATATCCCAAATTCTAGAGGACTAAATTGAATTGGAGAGTAAGACTATACTGGACTAAGCTGTACTATACTCTACTATGGGAGAAACTGTAACCGACATATAACCACGTGAGCTACAAATGGAGTCCGATGTATACCCCCCATCAGAGAACGCCCACTATACCTTGCTAAGGTATGGTAGCTGAGCTAGGTGTCGTTGTCTGATTCCCATTCGGGCTAGTAATCTATGGTGACAATGTAGTTTTAGGAACCTGGGTGCGCTGAATCGCAGCCCTCTCAGTGTTAAGTTCTACTCCTACTGGAAATCCTACTTTGGCTAACTTGGTTGATAGCTCGAAACAGATGTCCTAAGACTTAAGTCAGAACTACTTGTCTGGAAGTGTTTTGAGAGTCTAAGAACCCAAAAGTAACTATGTTCCAAGACTCCTTAGAGCTGCTTTATCTAAAAGTGTCGTAACGGTCTAAGGAACAACTAACAAACTGATAACTGGTACTACTGAGGTTACGGAGACTAAAGGTAGTCAAATTGATCAACTAACATTATTGTAGAAAAGTGAGAATACTATGTATTGACTGAGACTCTGAGACTGAATACACCAAAAAGCTAACATTTGATCATTTATCTGTAAATAAATTATCTGGACAAAGCAATTTTCATATCTGGACTCTAAATCATGCAAGTCTCATTCAAAGTCACATTTAAAGATTAGGGCTAAAATATATACTATATGAAATGAAATACAAAGCATGAATTACAACTAATAATAATCTAGGTAAAATTCAAGAATTATCATAATAAAGGAATTCATAAACTATCTAAAGGAAAACCCTAGTTTCGATATTTATAGTGCTGGAACTAGGGAGATTGCAGTAAAGAATTTGGGAAACAATGGTAAGAAAAATTCGCTTGCTGGAATCCTACATACCTGAAGTAGAAATTTCCTAAGAAACTCCTGGAAATTTTATAAGGATAGCACCCCTAGCCCTCGCCCTAAGAAAGTTGTTTGGAACTTCTATGTACGGAGTCTGAGGATCGAGAGAAAAATGAGAGGGGATAGTTGATCAACCCCTTTAATTCCCCTCTAAATGTACCCAAAACGATGTAGCTAAGGCATTAAAATAATAGGGTTTTACAAAAGTGCTCATGAAAACTGCTTTAAAAATTCTGCCCGATAGGTGGTACAACTCAACCTACGAGTCGTACTAGGATCCTATGGGCCATACCATGATCCGTAGCTTCCCCTAAACATTTCTCTAATTCAACTCATGACTGGATTGTATGACCCCTATCAACATCCCATGAGTTATACAATAGCTCATGGTTTCCCAGAAGTTCCCTGGCCATTACTTTGAATTTTCCCATGACTTTTCAGTACGATCCGTACCGTCTTGGTACGAGTCCTAATGTGCACTCGTGATTCCTCCAATCACACTTGCTATTTTCCTCCAATCCACTTGTTATGAGTCCAGGTAGGGCTGGTACCATGATTATACGAGTTGTACTGTCACTCGTACTGAGGTCTTTTTCTCAATTTTCTGCATGATCAAGTTTTAATTCTAAAGGCTAGTCTCAAGAATTTCTGGGGTGTTATAATATCTCCGCCTTAGGAATATTCGTCTTCGAATAAAGGATAAATAAGCTAAATGACTGGGGGGGGGGGGAAAGAGCTGAAATCCCTCACTGAAAGCTATAAACTAACTACTGAAGGAGTGACTGACTCCCAACTAAAGTGAAACATACTAACTGGACTTATGCAACTAGGGCACACATTTGAAACATGAACAGGGGCTGACAAGTATGGAACTAAATAGAGTACTGAAAAGGGAATTAATACCTGATGCTAAAGCTGAACTAGAAGGGAATAAATGAGGATATTTAGTCATCATGTCTACTTCTGCTTCCTTTGTAGCTGCCTCAACTAGCTAGTTCCTCCATAAGACTTTTATAGAAGCGGCCTTCTTATTTCTCAGCTTACGAACCTGATGGTCTAAGATCTGAATTGGAACTTCATCAGAAGAGAGGTTTCCCTTTACACCAACACTTTCTAGAGGGAAATAATTAGGTCGGGTGTCCGATGCATTACTTCAACATGGAAACATGGAAAACTGGGTGCATCGATGCTAACTCCATAGGCAACTCACGCTTATAATCCACATTGTCAATGCATCTCAAGATTCTATAAGGGCCAATATATCTAGGACTAAGCTTTCATTTCTTCCCAAATCTCATCACCCCCTTCATAGGTGATCTTTTTAGGTACACGCAATCATCTACCGCAAACTCCAACTCCCTTCTCCTTATATTTGCATATGATTTCTATTGGCTTTAAGATGTTCTCAGTCATTTCCTGATAATTTAAACTCTCTGTATGGCCTCATGTACTGAATCCGGACCTATCAAGGTAGCTTCACCAACGTCAAACCACCCTATAGGAGATCTGCACCTCCTACCATATAATGCCTCAAATAGGGCCATCCAAATACTGGAGCGGTAGCTGTTGTTGTATGCAAACTCAATGAGAGGTAGGTGATCACCCCAGCTACCCTTTAAATCGATCTCATACGCCCTAAACATATCTTCCAAAGTCTGAATAGTCAACTCAGCCTAGCCATCTATCTGTGGATGGAAAGTTGTGTTGAGCTTAACCTATGTACCAAGTCCTTTCTGGAATGACTTGCAGAAGTGTGAGGTGAACTGAGTGTCCCTATTATAGATGATAGACAAGGGAACTCCATTGTCACGACCCAAACATAGGCCTGAATAGAGATTTAAGAAGCACCAACCACCTTCTCTAACGTAGATTTAGATCCTTTTGGGTAAACACGTACTGTAGGCTTTTGTGCTCCGTAAACACATCCACATGGACCCCGTACAGTTAGTGTCTCTAGATCTTCAAGGAAAATACTACCGCTGCCAACTCGAGGTCATGAGTCAGATAGTTCTTCTTATGGACTTTTAGCTACCTGGAAGCATAGGCCATAACCTCACCATGCTGCATTAATACACAACCAAGGTCGATCCTTGAGGCATCACAATAAAGCAGTAACCCATCGGTATCCTCAGTTAGGGTCAACATTGGTGCTGAGGTGAGTCAAGTCTTCAACTCTTGAAAGCTCTTCTCACAAGCCTCTAACCGTTGAAACTTCATGTTCTTCTGGGTAAACTTAGTCAATGGTGTTGTAATGGAAGAAAATCCTTCCACAACCCACCTGTAGTAACTAGCTAAGCCCAAGAAACTCCTGATATCTGAGGACTCATTGGTCTAGGCCAATTCTTCACTGCTTTTATCTTTTGAGAGTCCACCTATATACCCTCACTTGACACCACATGACCCAAAAATGCAACCAATTTTAACCAAAACACACACTTGCTGAACTTAACATATAGATGACAATCCTTCATACTGTAGCACCACCCTAAAATGAGCGACATGCTCCTCTTCATTCTGAGCGTATATGAAAATATCATCTATGAACACGATCACAAACATATCCAAATACAGCTTGAACACCCTGTTCATCAAATCCATAAAAGATGCAGGAGCATTTGTTAATCCAAAAGACATAACTACAAACTCATAGTTACCATATCAAGTCCTAAAGGCTATATTCAGAATGTCCGTCTCCCGAACACTGAGCTGATGATACCCGGATCTGAGGTCTATCTTTAAAAACATCTAGCACCCTGAAGTAAGTCAAACAAATCGTCAATCCTAGGGAGGGAATACCTGTTCTTAATTTTCATCTTGTTCAATTGTCAGTAGTTAATGCACATCCAAAAGGAACTATCCATCTTCTAGACAAAGAGAACTGGTGCACCCACGGGGATTTCCTTGGTCTGATGAAACCCTTGTCGAAGAGATCTTTCAACTGTTGCTTCAACTCCTTTAGCTCAACTGAATCCATTCCGTAAGGAGGAATAGATATAGGTTGTGCGTATCGGAAAGAAGATCAATACCAAAATCAATCTCCCACTTAGGAGGAATCCCCAGTAAATCATCTTGAAACACTTCTTGATATTCGCACACTAAGGGAACTAATTGGATTTTTGGGGTCTCGAATGTAGCATCTTTAACCCTAACTAGATAGTATACACAACCCTTAGAGATCATCTTTCTAGTCTTAAGATAGGAAATGAAGCAACCTACAAGCACAGCTGAACTACCTTTCCACTCTAGGACTGGCTCACCCTGAAATTAGAACTCTACGTTACAGGTTCTACAATTTACTGAGGCATAACATGCATGTAGCCAATCCATGCCAAACATAACATCAAAATCTATCATGGCTAGCTCTACTAAATCTTCTGAGGTGACTTTCTAAAGGACCGTGATAGGGCAATTTCTATATACCCGTCGAACTATAACTGAATCACCAACTGGAGTAGAGACTGAGAAAGGTTCTGATAGAATTTCGGGACAGACACCGAAACTAATAGCAACATAGGGGGTCACAAAAGATAAAGTAGCCCTTGGATCTTAAAATGCATTACATCAAAGTGGAATACGCGTAACATACCGGTGACCACATCTGATGAAGTCTCCTACACCTGTCAAGATGCAACGACATAAAACTTGTCTTCGCGCTGGCCACCACCTACACTGATGGACCACCCGAGTTGGGCATGCTAGTGCTGCTGCTGACCTGGTAGTCTGAGCATGACCTCTACCATCACCCTGTTTAGCCGAAGGACACTCCCAGCGCCTGTGCCGAGGTCTACCACACCCAAAACAGATAATTGGCCTAATCAAGCAATCCCCTATGTGACTCTTGTCACACTTTCTGTAGATTGGAAAGGTACGCTCTGCCTACATGCTCCTCTTCCCCCTCGAACCTAATGCTCCACTTCTCTAATCACCTCATAGTCTAGATGGAGCACTGGTTGATGATGGCGCTAGAGCTAATGACCTTTGATAAGACAATGGCGATGTCCGCCTCCCGATCTTTACTGGCAGAAGCCATAAATGTATGGCTTGTCCCTCTTGGTCTCCCTCTCTCTCTGATGCACCGCCCTCATCTGTCGGGCATACAAAACCAATCGAGGAAAGTTAATGTCTAGATGAAGCATGGCGGTCCTGCAATCCTTGACTAGGTAGTCCGCTACTCCGTGCACAAACCTGCTTAATCCTTGACTAGGTAGTCCGCTACTCCGTGCACAAACTTGCTTACCCGAGTTCTCTGATCAGCCACCAGCTCTGGTGCGTATTTGGACAAACGAGTGAACTCCAAAACAAATTATTGGACCATCATGTTGTTCTTCCTCAAGTTCCCAAATTTAGCTTCTTTGATTTCCCTCAACTCTCAGGGAAAGGACCGATCTAGAAATGCCACATGAAACTCATCCTAACCACGGGGCCCGCTCTAACTGCACTACCATCCTTCCACTGTCTGAACCAAATATGCGCAACCCCTTTCAATTGATACAAGGCTAGATCTACGCACTCCTTCCCCGTCACCCCCATGATTTGGGTGATCTTTAGAATTTCATCAATAAACTCATGCATATCCTCGCCCATCTTCATCTGAGAAACTCCAGAGGGTTCATCCTAAGGAAGTCCCTGACTCTCATTGTCGCCGCATTCCCATCCTGGGACACATGGGCCACTGCTTGCTGGTTGACCTAGGCGGTCAATGCCTGTGCCAACATCTGAATGGCTACCCTAAACTCTGCATGGGCAACCTGCTCGGGCAAATGATCCTCGGGGGATGGTGGGGCTTGCTAGTGCCCATCCCCATTGCCATTTGTGGCTATTTTCATTTTCATTTCTTCTTCCGTTAGCTCACCGAAGAGGCATGATTCTACAAACGCGTATAGCATGAGTTAGAAGGAGAGTGAGACATTTCATCACCCAACATATACCATGAAAGAAGGGATATTTCCTAAAATGTTTCGTAGCCTCTTCATCATAAGGGTGGTGCACTTCACATCATGAAAAAGACTATACTTAACGTGGCTTTCATAAACCCTAGGACACTTCAAAACCTAATGCTCTGAAACCAAGTTTGTCACGACCCGAACATAGGCCCGGATAAAGACACGGGACAAGGAATTCCGAGAGACTCCAAGTCAATCCATGGCATGAACAGAGAAACTAAGAGCATACATCAAGCGGAAAATGATAAAATAAAACATTCTTAAGCGAAATACTGCATATATATCATCTTAAAATAGAGTCAACAATGACAAGCTAATTTCTACATAATGTCTGAAAAAGCCTCTAACATGACTGATGAGCTGATGGGACAACATCCCCAACTTGGTCGACAAAGTCTGTAACTGAAAGAACATAAAAATGGATAATTGAATGTCCTCAAAGGATGAAGACTCACCAACACTAGCTAGACAGACCTGAGGGGAAAGCAAGACTAGTGATGCGGCTAAGACTGATCCCTCGGACCTGTATCATGAAATGATACAGCATAAAGTTGCGGTCAGTACTTGCGATGTATTGAGTATGCAAGGTAAGTAAAAATGGATAGTTAAAATACATAAGAGTTCATAAGAGTAGGACAGCATGATCATAAAGTAAATATCATAATGTAAACATAACACCTCAAGGTTTTCAAACCATTCGTAATCCAATCAAAATCATAGTCATAAGAGATACTTTATAAAATATAACTTGAGGTAAAGTAACATGAACATAACCATGTATAAGTCATGAGGAATAATGGGAGGGCTCGTCTTAACTGACACCTTCATGATAGAGCTTACACGATGCCCCACTATTTCGCCCAAGTAGTCAGGACCACCCCTAGCTTGCCAGGAAAGGGCACGTATAGTATGGTGATTTCATAGGAATACAATAATATATGTATATACCTATGGTAGCACGTAGTTCAAAGACCACGGAGTTTACCTGAACGCCGAGTCTACTCAGTGCTGGATACTTCTCCCAAAAACATGCACGTAAAGGCTCGTATACTAACCTTGAAATCACTCATGAAGTTCATGGCCAAATAAATAATAACATAATGGATCCCACTTGAAATACACAATTAGACATAAATAAGGGCCCATGAGTTGGCCAAGAGTCATAAATCAATAAATCATGAAAAACCATGCATACTTGTAAAAGTTACTTGATATTCATAAATCCATGATGAGTACTTGAAGAGAAGTCATAACACGAATCATAAATCATAATTTAGACTTAGTAAGATAAAAATCATAATAGAATCAAAAATTGACTTTTCATGAATCTTACATAATTGGGCATAATTTAATTAAAATTTGGAACTATGAATTAATAATCAAAATAGGTATAAAATCTACCCATAGATTATAAAACATGATTTGATACATTAAGGGAATTTACCCACAGATAGATCATAGAGAATTTCATAAAATTAGGGATAAACCCCCAATAGATCATGAACATAAATCTATAATTGAAATCCATGGAATTGTATTTAGAGCATGAGAATGACAAGAACTCTCATTCATAGCCTCATATACCCGGGTAAATCTGATTTACACTCCTTCTTGAAATCCCAAAGGAAATAGGAGAAAAATTGGGGAAATTCTTCAACCTTAATGTCCAAGGAAGAACTCTAAACTTGCATGCATGGAATTGTAAGGATTAGGATAGATTTAGCTCTCTTAAAACCCTTTTAACTGAGCTTAAAAAGGCATAGTTTAGGACCTTAGAGCTTAGTAATTATGAAAATACCCTTAATGAAAAGTATGGAAATTTTGCACTGCCAGAGACCACAAACAATACCAAGGGTCATCCTTCAATACCACGACCCATGGTATCCATCCGTTACTTTCTCCATAATTTCTTAAATTCTCAGGTCCTGGTACCACGACTCAACAGAACGGGTCATTACTAGACACAACGACTCTTTGCTTCCTCCATTTACTACCTCTGATGGGACCTGCATCTGTATTTCCCACGAGTCACACCATGACTCTTACCTCCATCCAACGAGTCGTGGGTTTCGTCCATTACCTCGATCGGGAAAATTTCCTACTCTTTCACACAAGCACCTACCACGACTCGTTGTTCCTTACAATGAGTCATACGACTCATACCATCCAACTATGGCACCCTGGTGACAATCAACAACCCCAACCTACGACTCGTTCTACTAACTAATGAGTCGTTCCATGGCTCGTTGGTCTTGGACCTGCCGACCACACTCTTACCACGACAGGGACCAATGGTCCGTGGGAGCTTCCCACTACTCATTTAACAGGTCGTCCAATGATATTTTTTTCCAAGTTTTCTACTGAATACCGTTTAACTCTCGAGACTAGTCTTAGGCACTTCTAGGGTATTACATCCATGCAGCTTGACTAACTCCTAGATGTATAGCCTAGAATAATCATCTGTTGAATCTGTAGTCTTAACTGGTAGAAAATGTGCTGACTTAGTCATTCAGTCTACGACCACTCAAATTGGGTAATTTTTTCGGCGAGTATAAGGTAAACCTGTGATGAATTCAATATTCACTTCTTCCCACTACCAAGTAAGAATACTGATATCCTGAGTCATACCCCCAGGTCTCTGCTGTTCAACTTTGACCTGTTGGCAGTTTGGACACTTAGTCACAAATTTTGCAATGTCCTTTTTCATGTCATTCCACCAATAGATTTTCCATAGATCACGGTACATTTTAATGGCACCTGGGTGGATAGAATATCTAGTGTTGTTGGCTTCCATTAGTATGCGCTGCCTCAAATCTTCTATCTCTGGAACACACAATTTGCCCTGGTAGCGGAGCACACTATCTCCCTCTTTGGAGAAAGCTTCCACCTTTTTTCTTAGAACTACCTTGTTCAACTTTAGTAGAATGGGTCTTCATCCTGTTTGACTTAACCTCTACCACCAATGAGAATTATGGACCACTCTGGATTACAACTCCGCCATTAGATAAATCAACTAACTATACTCCTAACCGAGCCGATCTATGAATATCCTTTGCTAGCTCCTTTTTACCTTCTTCAATAAGCGCAACACTTCCCATAAACATACTACTGAGGGCATCATCCACTACATTGGCCTTGCTTAGCTGATACAACATACTCATGTCATAATCTTTAAATAACTCTAGCCATCTTCTCTAACAAAGATTAAAATCCTTTTGCCTGAACACATACTGCCGACTCTTGTGATCAGGGAAAACATCTACATGAACCCCATAGAGATAATATCTCCAAATCTTCAAAGTGAACACTACCATTGCCAATTCAAGATCATGATTCAGATAGTTCTTCTCATGAGCCTTAAGTTGTCTGGAGGCGTAAGCTATGACTTTTCCATGTTGCATAAGAACACAACCAAGGACAACTCTCGAGGCATCACAGTAGATCACAAACCCATTTGAACCTTCTGGTAGAGTTAGAACTTGGGTTTTAGTGAGTCGGGTCTTCAACTCCTAAAAACTCTTCTCACATTTACCAGAACACTAAAACATCACCTTTTCCTGATTTAGTTTGGTCAGAGAGGAGGAAATAGAGGAGAATCCTTCAACAAACTGTGTGTAATAGCTTGCTAGACACAAGAAACTCCTAATGTCTATCGAAGAGGTGGGTCTTGTCCAGTCCTTAACTGCTGCTATCTTCAGAGGATCCACCTGAATACCCTCTCTAGAGACCATGATTTTATCCAAAATACACACTTTCTGAATTTGGAGAATAACTGATGGTCCTTGAGAGTCTGTAAAACTATTCTCACATAGTCTGTATGTTCCTCCTCTATTCTGAAATTAACCAAGATGTCATCTATAAAAATAATGACAAACATGTCCAGGCACGGCTTGAATACCTTGTTCATCAGGTCCATAGAAACTGCAGGAGCATGGATTATTCCAAAATACATACCTATGAATTCGTAGTGACCATACCGAGTTTTGAAGGCTATTTTTGGAATGTCACGTTCTCTAACACTGAGCTGGTGTACCCTGATCTAAGATCTATCTTGGAGAAATAACTAGCTCCTTGAAGTTGATTGAACAAGTCATTAATCCTGGGTAGAGGATATATGTTCATCAATGTGACTTTTTTCAGTTGACGGTAGTCAATACACATTCGAAGGGTACCGTCTTTCTTTTGCACGAATTGTACTTGGGCACCCCACGGAGAGATACTAGGTCTGATGAAGCCCTTATCTAGCAGGTGATCGTGGGCAAAAATAGCATGCCCGAGTGATGCTTTATACCTTAATTTAGTGTTGTTTATCTAAGTTATTTTATACATTTTCATGTAATTTTATATAAATGTGAATATATTTGCTAACCAACATGATTAGTCCTTGTTTTGTAGGTTTCAACGATTTGAAGGAACTAATTTATAAGTTGGTGAAGGAAACGAATGGAGCCGGAAGCAATCGGCGAAAGTCGGCAAGGAGTAGGCATGGAAAGTAAGCAGATGCGGCAGCAATGTGCCACAGCAGGCCAGCCCCGCGCCAGCAGCATGCCATCGCGCTGCCCAAGCAGCGTGACACGCTGCCAACACGGTAAGAAGGCTGTCGAGGGTCTATTTAGGGTGATTTCCAGAAAGCCTTCGCGTTACCTCCGTGTCACGGAGGGAGAGCTCCGCAATGCTCTCCGTGACACGTTGCTTGTTATTCCGGGAAAAATTCCCACTAGTATAAATAGCACACTTAGGTTTTATTATAGAAATTCTGACTTGGTGGAGCAAGAACGTGGGTTACAGGCAGTTGAGGGGACGAAAATCTCAGGGTTTTTCTCTATCTCCTTCTTCTTTATTTCAATTGCTTGTATGATTAACACTCATTTAACGATGTTTAATCCACAAATGAGTGGCTAATTCCTCTTCTTGCTGAGGTTAAGAACAATTGTACTGAAATGTAATTATTGATCAATTGGGTTTTCATCTTTTCTTCCATGGTTGTTCTGTTGATTCTTGTTCTTACTACATTAATGTGTGGCCAACGTTAATGTACATCTAAAAAGTCCGGTTTCACTCGAGAGAGAAAGAAATTGGAAAGTTGTGAATCAATAGGATATGATCTTTTCTTAGTTTGGGAAAATTGAGAATTGATTTACCTTCAGGATAGAAATATACCTGAAAGTCGTATTAGTCAATTAAGGAATCGGTTTTGTATGGCTAGAACATGAATTTCGTTTTATCACAGAAATGTAGGTGGACGGTTCATGATTCTTAAGTTGGGTTAAATACGAGAGTTTTAATCCATTAGCAATAATTCTTGACTAGCAACCGGAGGAAAGATTAACCAAAAATTGTATCGATAATTATTTTCTATACATGTTCATTTAGCCTCAGCATGCTCACATTCATAGTTCAGACTCACATTAGATATTCGTTTTAGACTTAGCATAAAATTAGAAATCAAAATATCAAACTCTTCTTTGCACTGTTGTCTTCATTTTTAGAGTAAGTATAGTAACACTTAAGTAGTTTGTTACCTTATCCCAGTCCCTGTGGGATCGATACTTGGCTTACTTAAGACACTTTACTACTTGTTCGACCACGTGCACTTGCGTGTAGTTAAATACCCCCAAAGACCTGAACAGAAGGTCTTTCAGTTGTTCCTTCAATTCCTTAAGCTCAACTGAAGCCATTCTGTAAGGAGGAATAGAGATGGGTTGGATATCCGAAATAAGATCTATCTCGAAGTCTATTTTCGCTCGGGAGGGACTACAGGGAGGTCCTCGGGAAACATGTTAGGGAACTCATTCACTACCGGAATTGATTAGAATGCTGGGGTCTCAAAACTAGATTCTTTGACCCTAACCATATGGTAGATGTACCCTTTGGCAATCATTTTCCTAGCCTTAAGTTATGAAATGAAATGATCCTTAGGCGCTGAAGTACTACCCTTCCACTCTAAGACTGGTTCATTAGGAAATTGAAACTTGACAACCCTAGTTCTGTAGTCAACTGAAGCATAAAAAGAATGCAACCAGTCCATACCAAGGATAAGGTCGAAGTCAACCATGTCTAGCTCTTCTAGATTGACTAATGTGACTTTACTCAACTGAGACTGGACAATTTTTGTATACACGGCTGGCTCTAACTGCCTCACCAACCAGTGTAGCAATTGAAAATAGTTCAAAGAGAGTTTCTGCACTAATATCAAGCTAGACTGCAATATAAGGAGTCACAAAGGAAAAAATGGCTCCTAGATCTAGTAAAGCATATACATCAATGTGGAAAAGGCATAACATACCCATTACCACATTCAGTGAATTCTCCTGTTCTTTCCTGGAAGATAGAGCATAGAAATTATTTTGGTGCTAACGACCACCTATACCTGACGCAGTGCCCTGTTGAGCTAGGTGACCTATCTAGGCTGCTGATATAGAAGACTGGGCCTTTCCCTATCCAACAGACAAGCACTCTCTCAACCTGTGACCCTGCTGGCCATAACCAAAACAACCCTCTTTGACCAGAAGGCACTCCCCAGGGAGATTCTTACCACACTTAGGACATGCTGGAAATGTATAGCTACTAGAGAGATGGCTCTAGGACTGGGAGCCTGGTGTCCCACTCCTCCTATCTTTGGAGGCCTCTACTGCTGCTGGGGGTGATTACCACCACCTAACCTCTACTGGGAGTACTCAAACTTACCGGTTCTGGCCTATTTGTTCTCCCTCTCTATGTCCTTCAACTTTTCTACCTCTATCTGTTGGGCATGAATGCTGAGACTGGAGAGGTTTATATATTTGATGAGCATAGAGGTCCTACATTCCTTGAGTACCAAATTTGAGACTCCGTTAACAAACTTGAGCATGTGAGCCCTTAGCCAAGCAACCTTTTTTGGAGCATATCTTGATAGTTAAGTTAACTTCAGTGCATACTCCTCTACTGTCATGTTGTTTTGTCTCACGTTCATGAACTCGGCAGCCTTATCTTTACTTAATTCCCGGAGAATGAACCTATCCAAAAAGGCTGCAACGAATTTGTCCCATTCCACTAGACCTGCTCCATTCTTCCTTCCCTCCTTTCACTATTTGTACCAAATATGAGCCACCCCTTTCAGCTGATAGGCAGCCAAATCAGCACTTTCTATAGATGTAACACCCATGATTTGGGCGATTTTCTATATCTCTTCTATGAACTCATGTGGGTCCTCTTTTACCTTAGACCCCTGAAAAGTTGGGGATTCATCCGCATGAAATCTCATACCCTGGCTGCAGCTATAGACCCATTGGTGTTGACTGGTAGCATGACCTACTAGTTGACCTGGTTGGTCATTGCTTGAGTCAACATCTGAATAGAGGCCCAAAGTTCTGCGTGGGACACCTGGTCGTTGTGAGGGGTTGTGGGAGCTAATGGAGATGACCGATTAGCATTTCCAGTCCTCCTTGCATTTCCTCTTTTAGGAGGCATCGTTATTTGAAAAAGGTAGAGTGTGAGTTAGGAGGATGTATTAGAGTCTAAAACACTATGCACAATAAGATTTATGAACAAAGGGAATTTTCCTAAAAATGCCTTGTAGCCTCCTCATCATAAGTGTGGCGCACTTCACACCCACGAATTGATGTGGAATTCAGACATCTTAGGACACTCTAAACCTAATGCTCTGATACCAAGTTTTTCATGACCGAGTCTACACCCTGGACGCCACACGGTACTTAGGGCGACAGGTGACCCCAAGCTATCCCATGGCTTAACATACTACTAAAATTCTGAATACTATATGAAATCTATAAGCTGAAGCTTCATAAGGCATAACTGAACAAAATATTTTTAAGTAAAACAATGTATATGATAACACATTGAATTACAAACTCTGTATGAAATCCATCTTAGAACTGATGAGTTGTTGGGAGAAGCCACTAGATAACTCTAAAGTCTGAATCGAAATATCAAAATATAATTAGTCTCGAAAGGAAACTACGGCCCTTGACAAATGAGGACTCACCACTGAACCCTGCTGATTTTTGACAGAGAAAGACTACTAACGATGCTAGGACTAAGAACCTACGCCTGTATTATAAGATGATATAATATAGAAAGTATGCATCAGTTCTTTGAATGTACTGAGTAAGTGAGATATGAAGTAAATGTAAAGATTCTGAGATTCTATAAGCTGAACTGATAAATCATGCAATGGCCATAACTAAAATCATAAATACTAAGTTATCTGAAAGTCTAATAATACTATAAGTACTAGTAACTGGCAGAAGGTCATACACATATCCCAAATTCTAGAGGAATGAACTGAACTAGAGACTGTGACTGTACGGGAATGAGTTGTATTGTACTCAACTGTGGGAGAAACTATAACCGACATGTAACCACGTGAGCTAGATATGGATTACGATGTATACATCCATTGAAGAAGACCCACTATACCTTTCTAGGGTATGGTAGCTGAGCTAGGTGATCATTTTTTGATGCCTATTCAGGATAATAACCTACGGTGCCACTAGGATGCGTTGAACCCCGGCTCGCTCAGTGCTAAGTACTACTCCCATTGAAAATCTTAATTTGAATGACTAGGCTGATAGCTTGAAACTAATGTCCTAAGAATTAATTTGGAACTTGTAATACCTTGGAAGTGCCTAAGCCTAGACTAGGGAATTGAAATGGGAACAACAGAAAAACCAGAGATTTTAAATCTGAAAGACTCATGTTATGAGTCGTGGCGAGGAAAGACGAGTCATAGAAGGAGTCGTGAAGAATACTTGGAGTCCAGGGTCCAGACCACGAGTCACACCATGAGTCGTGGTATGTGGGTATGACTCATGCTCAGTGTCACGGGGGAGATGAAATCACGAGTGATGATGCGACTCATGGTAGGGAACCTCGAGTTATGGGATGGAGTCATGGTGAGAGTCCAATATGTTTCCAGGTGGACATTGGTGACCATGATTGGCGACCACGAGTCTTTACTTCATAGTAGTACTCATGGTGAGGGCCGTGATGACTAGTAGTGTTCAATTTTTAGATTTTTTAGTAAGGGTATTTTCACAAATTCTAAGCTTTAAGGTCCTAAACTACATTGTTTTAAGCTAAGTTAGGATGGCTTTAAGGGTAGTTAACCTATTCTAACCCATTCCCTCCCCATGCATGCAAACTAGAGGATTTCTAAGGGAAGATCAAGCCTAGAACTCCCTAATTTCTTCTCAAATTCCTTTGGTCTTTCAAGTGACAGTGTAAGATCAAATTACCCAGGTATGTAGTGTTGTGAATGAGAGTCCCTATTCACTCTCATTCCCCAATTTCCCTCTATGATCATGAATTCAAGTATTTAAGAAGTTTGATGATCTTATGGGGGTTAAGCCTAGATTTATGGAACTCTCTTTGATTTGATTAAGGATCAATCTCCTTTATGTTATAAAAGTTGTTTTAAGATCTATGGGTAGATTTTATATTTAAATTGATTATAAATTTTATGGTTTCTAATCCTAGTTAGTGTATGCCCAAATTGTGTAAAGTTTCATGAAAAGTCAAGTTATGATCCTATTATGATTTTGATCTTCCTAACTATAAATTATGAAATTCTGATTTATGATATGATTTTTCTTCAAGTACTCTTCTTTTATTTATTAATGTCAATTATATGAATTTTCACAAAAATACATGTTCTTTATGATTTATGAATTTATGAGTTTTTGCCGACTCACGGGCCCTTATTCATGGCTAATCATGTATTTCAAGTATGAGCAAGTATGTTATGATTTATTTAGCAGTGAACTTTCTAAATGATTTCATGATTATGATATGAGCCTCATGTGCATGTTTTGGGGAGCAGTGTGCAGCACCGAGTAGACCGGACGTGCAGGTAAATCACGTGGCCTTAGAACTATGTACTACCATAGGTATATGTATTCATGAATTTCCCCCTTGTGATATCACATCACGCACGTCCCTTTCCGGAAAAGCCTGGGACGGCTCTTCCCACTTGAGCGAGATATTTGGGGCATCATGTAAGCTCTATCATGATGGTGCCGGTTAAGACGAGCTCTCCTATTGTTTCTCATGATTTATGCATTTTCATGTTTATGTAATTTTGCTCAAGTTATGTTTTATATTGTTTCTCTTATGACTATGATTCTGACTAGATTATGAATGGTTTGAATACCTTGAGCCCTCATGTTTATATTATGATATTTATTTCATGTTCATGTTGTCGTACTTTTATGAACTCTTATATATTTTAACTGTCCATTTTTACTTACCTTGCATACTCAGTAAATTTTATGCACTGACCACATACTTTATGTTGTATCATTTTATGATACAGGTCCAAGGGATCAGTCTCAGCTACATCATTAGTCCTGCTTTCCTCTCAGACCTGTTTTAGCCAGCGTTATTGAGTCCTCATCTTTCGAGGACATTTAGTTATCCTTTGTTATGTTTTTTCAGTTATAGACTTTTGTCAATCTAGTTGAGGATGTTGTTCCATCAGCTCATCAGTTATGTTAAATATTTTTCAGACAGTATGTAGAATATTAGCTTGTCAGTGTTGACTCTATTTTAGGTTGATATGTATGCAAACCTCCACTTAAGCATGTTTATATTATATAAGTCTCCACTTGTTGTATGCTCCTAGCTGCTATAAGTGTTTGCAAAATCATGCCTCCTCGCTGAGTTAATGGAAGAAGAAACGGAAATGGAAATGGCCATGAGAATGGCAATGGGGATGGGCACCAGCAGGCCCCACCAGCTCCTAGGATCATGTGCCCCAGCAGGTTGCCCATGCAGAGTTTAGGGCAGCCATCCATCTGTTCGCGCAGGAATTGACCGCCCAAGTCAACCAGCAGGTGTTAGTGCATGTTCCCCAAAATGGGAATGCGGCAGCGGGAAGAGTCAGGGACTTTCTTAGGATAAACCCTTCGATGTTCCTTGGGTCGAAGGTGGACGAGGATCCCCATGAGTTTATTGATGAGATTCAGAAGATTACCCAGATTATGGGGGTGATAGGGGAGGAGTATGCAGACCTAGCTTCTTATTAGTTGAAAGGGGTTGCCTAAATCTGGTTCAGATAGTGCAAGGATAGCAGAGCAATTGAAGTGGGTCATGTTGATTGGGATGAGATCCTTACTGCATTCCTGGGTTGGTTATTTCCCCATGAGATGAGGGAGATCAAGGCAGTTGAGTTTGTGAACCTGAGGCAGAATAATATGATAGTACAGGAGTATTCTTTAAAGTTCACCTGCTTGTCCAAATATGCACCAGAGATGGTGGTTGTTCAGAGATCTTGGGTGAGCAAGTTTGTGCATAGACTAGAGGACTAACTGGTCAAGGATTGTAGGACTGCTATGCTTCATCAGGACATTGATTTTCCTCGATTGGTTTTGTATGCCCAACAGATGGAGGTAGTGCATTTGAGAGAGAGAGAGGCCAAGAGGACCAGGACAAATAGTTATGGGTTCTCCCAACAGAGATCGGGAGACAGACATCATCAGCAGTCTCATCAGAGGTCATTAGTTCCAGTGCCATCATCGGCCAGTGCTCCATCTAGACCGCAAGGTGATTAGAGGAGCAGAGCATCAGGCTCGAGGGGACAGAGGAGCATGCAGGTAGAGTGTACATTTTCGGTCTGTGGAAACTGTGGAAAGAATCACATAGGGGAGTGCTTTATTGGATTAGATATCTATTTGGGTGTGGTAGACCCGGGCACAGGTGCCTGGAGTGTCTGTTGGCTAGGTAGGATGATGGTAAAGGTTGTACTCAGGCTACCAGTTCAACAGCAGCACCAGCACACCTAGCTCAGTAGGGTGTATCCACCAGTGTAGGTCGTGGTCAGTGCCAGATTAGGTTTTATGCCCTCGCATCTCGTTAGGAGCAGGAGATTTCACCAAATTGTCACTAGTATGTCACGAGTATTCCCCTTTGATGTATATGTATTGCTAGACCCAGGAGCTACTTTATCTTTAGTGACGCCCTATGTTGCTAATAGTTTTGGAGTAAGTCCTGAAATCCTATCAGAACACTTCTCAGTCTCTACTCCACTCGGTAATTCAGTTATAGCTCGACGGATATACAGAAATTGCCATGTTAACGTCCTTCAGAAAGTCACCTCAGCAAATTTAGTAGAGCTTGCCATCACAGATTTTGATGATATATTTGGCATGGATTGGCTACATGCATGTTATGACTCAATAAATTATAGATTTCATGCGGTAGAGTTTCGGTTTTTGGGTGAGCCAGTCCTAGAGTGGAAAGGTAGTTCAGTTGTGCATATAAGTCATTTCATTTTCTATCTTAAGGCCAGAAAGATGATCTCTAGGGGTTGCATGTACCATCTAGTTAGGGTTAAAGATGATACCTCCAAAACCCCGACTATCCAGTCAATTCATGTTATGTACGAATATCTAGAAGTGTTTCCAGATGATCTACCGGGAATACCTCTCGAGCGGGAGATCGATTTTGGCATTGACCTGCTTCTCGATAGGCAGCCTATATCTATTCCTCCTTACAAAATAGCTCCAACAGAGTTAAAAGAGTTGAACGAGCATTTGAAGGATCTCTTATACAAGGATTTCATCAGACCTAGCAAGTCCATGTGGGGTGCACCAGTCCTTTTTGTTTGGAAGAAGGATGGTTCCCTTTGGATATGCATTGACTATCGGCAGTTAAGCAAGGTCACAGTCAAGAATAGGTATTGCCTTCCCAGAATTGATGACTTGTTCAATAAGCTTTAGGGTGTCAAGTGTTTTTCAAAGATAGACCTCAGATCCGGATATCATCAACTCAGGGATATCATCAACTCAGGGTTAGAGAGAGTGACATCCCGAAGACAGCCTTCATGAGTTGGTATGTTCACTATGACTTTGTAGTTATATTCGACTGATGAATGCTCCTGCAGCTTTTATGGATTTGATGAACAGGGTGTTCAACCCGTATTTGAACATGTTCGTGATTGTGTTCATAGTTGACATTCTCATATACTCGCGGAGCGAGGAGGAGCATGCCGCTTATTTGAGGGTAGTGTTACAGACTCTTAAGGATCTCCAGCTATATGCCATTCTGAAAGTGTGATTTTTGGTTAAACTCAGTAGCATTTTTGGGTCATGTGGTGTCAACCAAGGGTGTACGGTGGACTCTCAAAAGATACAAGTTGTGAAGAATTGGCCTAGACTAGTGAGTCCTTCGTATATCTGGAGTTTCTTGGGCTTGGCTGGTTACTACAAAAGGTTTCTGGAAGGGTTTTCATCCATTGCAGCACCATTCACTAAGTTGACCTAAAAGAAAGTAAAGTTTCATGGTCGGAGGCCTGTGAGGAAAGCTTCCAAGAATTGAAGACACAACTCATCTCAGCATCAGTGTTGACCCTACCTGAGGGTACCGATTGGTTTGTCGTATATTGTGATGCCTCAAGGATTGACCTTGGTTGTGTATTAATGCAGCATGGTAAGTTTATAGACTATGCTTCCAGGCAGCTGAAAGTCCATGAAAAGAACTATCCAACTCATGACCTTGAGTTGGCGATGGTAGTATTTTCCTTGAAGATTCGGAGACACTATTTGTATGGGGTCCATATGGATGTATCTATGGACCATAAAAGCCTAAGATTACATGTTTACCCAGAATAATCTAAATCTACGTCAAAGGAGGTGGTTGGAGCTTCTTAAGGATTACGATATGAGTGTCCTTTATCTTCCAGGCAAAGCTAATATAGTGGAAGACGCCTTTAGCAGGCTTTCTATGGAGAGTATGTCCCATGTAGATGAGAAGAGGGAAGAGTTAGCGAAGAATGTCCATTCCACGACTAGGAGTTCATCTTGTTGACTCGACAAATGGTGGTGTCATTGTTCAGAATGGATTAGAGTCTTCCTTGGTGACCGAAGTCAAGAATAGACAAGATGAGGATCCTATTTTGGTAAATATCACAATCTGAACGTAGACCCAGATTGTAACACGGGACAAGGAGCCCCGAGATACTCCAAGTCGACCCATAGCATGAACATACATCTAACTCAATATCAATAAAGCGGATTACTTAGCATAACGGCAAAACAGAAGCATAAACATAACATAACAAGATAAGCGGCATATACTACATACATAACAGCTAAATACTACATATAGTCTGAAAGCCTCTAACATATTTGATGGGTTGATAGGACAACATCCCAAACTAACCCCACAAGTATAGGAAAATGAACATGAAAAGATAACTGAAATCAAACTGGTCCTCCGATGATGAGGACTCACCGAAGAGCTGGATGCTAAACTCCGAGATGAACAACTGGGGATGCTACGTCTGAAGATTGGGGCCTGTATCATGAAACGATACAACATATAGTATGTGGTTAGTACATGCAATGTATCGAGTATACAAGGTAAGTAAAACAGACATTTATAAATACATAAAAACTCATAAGAGCTCATAAGAATGCGACAACATGCTCATAATATAAATATGATATGATAACGTAAGGCTCAAGGTTTTAAAATTATTCGTAATCTATTTGATACCATAGTCATAAGAGAAGCTTTATAATTCACCACTTGAGCGAAATCAACATGAACATAATAATGCATAAACATGCAGAACAATGGGAGATTCTTATAACCGACATACCCCATATGAGCACACATGGAGCCCAACCTATAAATCCCTAGTCGGGAGGGTGTTTGTACCATGCCGAGGGTCGAACCATGAAGGGCGTGATATCACAATTGAAAGGCCCATTTGGGAAAAGAGGACAGTCTCAAGGGAGGTTCCATCATATCCTACAATGGCACATAGTTTTGAGATATGGGGCAAAACCTAGGCCTCGAACCTATTCGGTGTTAAATAGTACATCCAAAATACATATAGTGCTCATAGTGTAATATGAATGAAATACATGGGCTAGTTAAATCATGATAATCATAAGCATGCTAGTAAATATGTGAACTAGCCATGAGAGTAAGGCCCCTTGAGTCGGCCAAAATCATAATTAGTAAATCATGAGATTCATGCATATTTGTAGATCATGTATATGTTTTATAAATCACATATTCATAATGGGAATTTCAATAAATACATATTATGACTCATAAATCATGATGGGTTTATGAATATCAATAATAGAGGTAAAGATCATAACTCAATTCATCATAGAACATCCATATTTAGATATAATTTATTAGAAATTGAGATCAATACATTGAATTAGTTGTAAAATCTGATCATGATTCATAAAATATGATGCATATCGTGAGTAGTAATAACCCATGGATAGATCATTAGAATTCCTCAAGATTTAAGATAAAACCCCATGTAATTTTTAAACAAAACTTCATGAATTAGGAGAAATTGGGCATAGGTGTGAACGAAAACACACATTCATAACCTTACATACATGTTTATGGCTGATTCTTACACTCCCGTGACTGCCCAAGAAGAAATTGAAGAGAACCTTGAAGAATTTGCCTTGATCACCTCTCTAGACTATCACTCTTGCATGCATGGGTTTTGAATAGGTTAGACGGACTTAACCTATCTTAATACACTTAAAAAATAACTTAAAACGACGTAGTATAGGACCTTAGAGCATAGGAATGACAAAAATACCCTTAAAAACTTCGCAGAAAATAACTGCTCGTCAGTTCCCATGAGGGACCTAATGAGTCGTTGCCACCTTGCATGAGTCATCACTTTGGTCATTGGGTACACTGCCAAATTTCTCCTGGAACTTGTAACGGGCCATCCCATGAGTCGTTACCGGTGACCACGACTCGTGGTCACCATTTGTTGCTTCTACTACCTCAACCCTAAATCATTATCTTCCTAATGACCATGGGCCACCCAACGAATCGTGGTGGCTGACCAAGATTTGTGGAACCCATCTGTTAGGAGCACTACCTCATATTTTTCCCCTTTTTAAATCCCTTGACCACGGATTACCTGACGAGTTGTGGGGCCTGACCATGACTTTTGGTCATGCCCATGACTACTCCCCTCAACAGTTCCTTTAACTCAAGCTAGCCCTTATCACGAGTCACCTCACGACTCGTGGTCCTCCCCATGGGTCACAGAACGACTCGTTCTATGACCTGGTGCAAAATTTTAAGTTTTCTCCGTTTCAACTCACGGGTCTGATCTTTGAGCTTTTGGGGCTTAACAATTTCTCCCTCTTAGGAACATTCATCCGTGAATGTTGAAAAACATACACAAAAGCAGAGAAATGCAATCATCATATGCAAATACTGATCATTTAAACCGAAAACTAACGGAATGACTATCCCCGATTCAAACTATATAGCTGATATGAATCCTTGATTCATATACACATCCACATACATAAAAGAAACTTGGACACATGAATTGAACATGAAAACTAAATAGGGTTTTAGTGCAAAAACTTGTACCTCAAGCTGAAACTAAGCCGGTAGAGAATAAATGTAGGTATCTGGCCATCATGTCCACTTCAGTTTCCACGTAGCTCCTTCTACGTGTTGATTCCTCAATAAAACTTTGACTGAAGCTACTTCCTTGTTCCTTAACCTTTGAACCTGATGATCCAGTATTTCCATCGGAATCTCCTCATAACTAAGGCTATCTTTAACACCAATACTGTCCACCAGAACAACTAGGGCTAGATCATCCAAACACTTTTTTAAGAGCGACACTTGGAAAACAAAATGCACAGAAGCAAATTCTGAGAGCAACTCCAGTTCATATGCTACCTTGCCAACTTGTTTCATAATCCGATAGGGGCCAGCATAACGAAGTCTAAGTTTTCCTTTCCTTCCATACCGCATCAATCCCTTCATGGGAGATACCTTTAGAAACACCAAATCATCCACCTCAAATTCTAATTCTCTCTTTCTCACATTGACATAGGACTTTTGGAGACTTTGAGCTATTTTCAACCTATCCCGTATGAGCTGAACCTTCTCTAGAGCCTCATAAACCGAGTCTGGCCTTATCATCATCGCTTCCACAACTTCTAACCAGCCAATGGGTGACCTACATCTCTGACCATAGAGAGCCTCGGACGGTGCCATCTAAATACTACAATGATAGTTGTTATTGTGTGCAAACTCAATAAGAGGCAAATGATCAATCCAACTACCTTTGAAGTCAATCAAGCATGCTCTCAACATGTCCTCGAGAGTTTGAATTGTCCGCTCTGCTTGACCATCCGTTTGCGGGTGAAACTCAGTGCTGAGCTTAACCTGAGTACCAAGTCCTTTTTGATAAGACTTCCAAAAATGAGAGGTAAATTGGGTACCCCTGTTTGAAATGATGGATAAGGGCACTCCATGCAATCGAACTAGCTCCCGGATATATAGTTTGGCATAATCCTCTGCGAATCCGTGGTTTTGACTGGTTGAAAATGAGCATCCTTGGTCAACTTGTCTACCACAACCCAAATGGAGTCATATTGTCGACGAGTACGAGGTAAACCTGTGATAAAATCCATATTCGTTTCTTCCCACTACCAAGTAGGAATGTTGATGTCCTGAAGCACACCTCCCAGTCTCTGGTGCTCGACCATTACTTGCTGATAGTTTGGGCACTTAGCTACGAATTCTGCGATGTCCTTCTTCATGCCATTCCATCAATAGACTTCTCGTAAGTCACGGTACATCTTGGTGGAACCTAGATGGATAGAATACATGGATCCATGAGCCTCGTGCAACATCCAGCTCCTAAAATCATCAACATCCTAAACACATAGGCGACCCTGGTACTAAACCACACCATCTCCCCCTTTGGAGAAGACCTCTACCTTCTGATTCTGAATGGCTTCCTTTAACTTTACCAAAATTGGGTCCTCATCTTGCCTAGCTTTTACATCAGTCACCAAACACAATTCTGATCCATTTTGTACAAGAACTCCGCCATCTGTCGAGTCCCAACCTTGCGAGTCGATGCACATCCTTCACCATCTCCTTCTTCCCCTTATCCACATGAGACACACTCTCCATTGAGAGTCTACTAAGTGTGTCCGCTACTAAATTGGCCTTACCCAAATGGTAAAGCACACTCATATCATAATCCTTGAGTAGCTCCAACCA
Organism: Datura wrightii; assembly: GCA_035772735.1. Taxonomy (NCBI): domain Eukaryota; kingdom Viridiplantae; phylum Streptophyta; class Magnoliopsida; order Solanales; family Solanaceae; genus Datura; species Datura wrightii. The sequence goes on from JASDFA010000001.1 coordinate 34,316,214, forward strand.
CCTCCTTTGCCGAAGATTGAGGTCCTTCTGGGTAAACACATATTGCAAACTCTTATGGTGTGGGAACACATCCACGTGGACCCTGTAAAAGCAATGTCACCATATGTTCAAGGCGAATATCACCGCAGTCAATTCAAATAAGTCGGATAATTCTTCTAATGAACTTTTGGCTATCTGGAGGCATATGCTATAACTTTTCCGTGCTGCATCAATACACACCCAAGTCCAATCCTTGAAGCATCACAATACACCATGAAACAATCGTTACCCTCGGGTAGGGTTAACACCAGTGCTGAAGTAAGTCGAGTTTTCAACTCTTGAAAGCTCTTCTCACAAGCCTCCGACCATTGGAATTTCACCTTCTTCTAGGTCAATTTGGTCAAGGGTGTTGTAATAGATGAGAAACCTTTAACAAATCTCCGATAGTATCCGGCTAAACCCTAGAAACTCTGAATAACTGAAGGATTCACCAGTCTAGGCTAATTCTTCACCGCTTCTATTTTCTAAGAGTCCACCGTTATGCCTTTGCTTGATACCACATGGCCCAAAAACGCCACTGAGTTTAACCAAAACTCACATTTGCTGAATTTGGTATATAATTGGCGATCCTTAAGAATCTAAAGCACTATTCTCAAATGAGCAGCATGCTTTTCCTCGCTCCGAGAGTATATCAGGATGTCATTAATAAACCCAATCACGGCCATATCCAAGTATGGCTTGAACACCCTGTTCATCACATCCATAAAAGCTGCAGGAGCATTCGTTAGTCCAAAAGAAATAACTACAAACCCATAATGACCATACCGCACCCTGAAGGCGATCTTCGAGATATCGCTCTCCCGAACTCTGAGCTGATAGTACCCAGATTTGAGATCTATCTTCGAAAAGCACTTGGAACCCTAAAGCTGGTCAAATAAATCATCAATCCTAGGTAGATGATACCTGTTCTTAACGGTGACTTTGTTCAATTGCCAATAGTCGATACACAAACGAACAGAACCATCCTTCTTTCGGACAAAGGGGACTGGTGCACCCCACGGGGACTTGCTAAATGTAATGAAACCCTTATCTAATTGGTCCTTCAACTATTCCTTCAACTCCTTTGGATCAGCTGGAGCCATTCTATAAGGAGTGATAGATATAGGCTGCGTGTCGGGAGGAACGCCCGGTAAATCATCAGGGAATACTTATGGTACTCACGCCTACCGAAACTGACTGGATAGTCGGGGTCTCGAACTCAACATCCTTAACCCTAACTAGATGATACACACAACCCTTGGAAATCATCTTCATGGCCTTAAGATAGAAAATTAAACAACCTACAAGCACGGCCGAACTACCCTTCCACTCCAAGACTGACTCACCCGGAAAGTGAAACTCCACAGCATGAGTTCTATAATTTACAGAAGCATAACATGCATACAACCAATCCATACTGAGAATAGTATCAAAGTCAGTCATGGATAACTCTACAAGGTCTGCGGAGGTTACTTTATGCAATACTGTGATCGAGCAACTTCTATACACCCGCCTATCTACAATTGAATCACCAATATGAGTAGAGGCTGAGAATGGTTCTGATAGAATTTCCGGACTGACTCCAAAGCTACTAGAAATATAAGGTGTCAAAAAAGACAAGGTAGCCCCTGGATCTAATAAAGCATAAGCGTCAAGGTGAAATACCCATAACACACCCGTAACCACATTCGATGAAGTCTCTTTCTCCTGACAGGGGGCAAGGGCATAGAACCTGTTCTGACGTTGACCGCCAGTTGAACTAGTCAAAGCGCCCTGCTGGAGCGACTGAACTAGCGGCTAGTATGCGGGCTCCGCCGCCTCCTAATCTGGCCGAAAGGCAATCTCTGAGTCTGTGTCCGAGTTTGCCACACCCGAAACAAGCATCTGAGCCAACTAGGCACCTCGCTGGGTGATTGTTGCAGCACCTTGCACAGGCTAGGAAGGTGCGCTCTATCTTTATGCTACCCTGACCCCTCGAATTTGAAGCCCTGCTCCTCCGATTACCTCGTGACCTAGATGGTGTATTAGTTGATGATGGTACTGGAGAAAAAGACTTTTGCTGAGACTGTTGACACTGTCCACCTCCTGACCTAGGCTAAGAAATTCCATAATTGTCTGTCCTGGCCCTCTTGGCCACTCTCTTCCTCTGGTAACTATCTCCATCTGTTGGGAATGAAACACTATGCGGGGAAAGTCTATGTCTCAATGCAGCATGGCAATCCTACAGTCCTTATCCAAGTAGTCCACCACTCCATGCACAAATCGTCTCACCCGAGCCCTCTAGTCTGCCACTAACTCTGGTGCATACTTGGATAAGCGAGTGAGCTCCAGAGCGCACTCCTGAACCGACATGTCACCTTGCTTCAGATTTACAAAATTGGCCGCCTTTAGTTCCCTCATCTCACGAGAGAAGAATCAATCCAAAAAGGCTGCATGAAACTCTTCCCAATTGATAGGGCCTGCTCCCACTTCCCTACTATCTTTCCACTATTTAAACCAAATATGCGCAACCCCTTTCAGCTGATAAGAGGCCAAATCAACGCACTCCCCATTTTTCACCCCCATGTATTGGGTGATCTTTAGAATCTCATCGATGAATTCATGCAGGTCCTCATCTACCTTTGACCCAAGGAACTCTGGTGGGTTCATTCTCAAGAAATCCCTGACTCAAGCCGCTGCTGCATTGCCATTCTGCAGAACCTGCACAATTGCCTGCTTATTGACCTGAGCGGTCAAGTCCTGTGCGAGCATCTGAATAGTTGCCCGAAACTCAGCATAGGCGATGAGGAATCACTCAAGATCTGGATGCTAAACTCCGAGATGAACTACTGATGATCTTGGGTCTGAAGATCGGGGCCTATATCATGAAACGATACAGCATATAGTAAGCGGTCAGTACAAGCAATGCATCAAGTATGCAAGGTAAGTAAAGCGGATATTTATAAATACCTAAAAACTCATAAGAGATCATAAGAATGGGACAACATGCTCATAATATAAATATCATATGATAACGTAAGGCTCAAGGTTTTAAACTCATTCGTAATCCATTTAATACCATATTCATAAGAGAAGCTTTATAATTCACCACTTGAGCCAAATCAACATAAACATAATAATTCATAAACATGCAGAACAACGGGAGATTCTTATAACCTACATACCCCATATAAGCACACGTGGAACCCGACCTGTGAATTTCTAGTTGGGAAAGTGTTCGTACCTTGCCAACGGTAGAACCATGAAGGGCGTGATATCACACATGAAAGGCCCATTTGGGAAAAGGAGATAGTCCTAAGGGAGGTCCCATCATGTCCTGCGGTGGCACGTAGTTTTGAGATTCAGGGCAAAACCTGGTCCCTGAACCTACTCGGTATTAAATACTACTCCCAAAACATAAATAGTGCTAATAGTGTAATATGCATGAAATACATGGGCTAGTTAAATCATGATAATTATAAGCATGGTCGTAAATACATGAACTAGCCTTGAGAGTAAGGCCCGTGAGTCGGTCAAAATCATAATTAGTAAATCGTGAGATTCATGCATATTTGTGGATCATGTATATATTTTTTAAATCACAAATTCATAATGGGAATTTGAATAAATCCATATTATGATTCATAAATCATGATGGGTTTATGAATATCAACAATAGAGGTAAAGATCATAACTCAATTCATCATAGAACATGCATATTGAGGAATATTTATTAGAAATTGAGATAAATATATTTATAATTGAATTAGTTGTAAAATTTGATCATGATTCATAAAATATGATGTAAATCGTGAGTAGTAATAACCCATGGATAGATCATTAGAATTCTCCAAGATTTAAGAAAAAACCCCATAAGATTTTAAAAAATACTTCATGAATTAGGAGAAATTGGGCATAGGTGTGAATGAAAACACTCATTCATAACCTTATATACCTGTTTACGGTTGATTCTTACAGTCCCCTGATTCCCTAAGAAGAAATTGAAGAGAACCTTGAAGAATTTACCTTGATCACCTCTCTAGACTATCACTCTTTCTTGCATGTGTTTTGAATAGGTTAGAAGGACTTAACTTATCTTAATACACTCATAAAATAACTTAAAACAACATAGTATAGGACCTTATAGAGTAAGAATGACAAAAATACCCTTAAAAACTCCATAGAAAATAAATGCTCGTCAGTTCCCACGAGGTACCTAACGAGTTGTTTCCACCTTACATGAGTCGTCACTTTGGTTGTTGGGTACACTGCCAAATTTCGCTTTGAACTTTTAACGGGACATCCCTCGATTCATTACCGGTGACCACAACATGTGGTCACCATTCGTCGTTTCCACTACCTTAACCCTAAATCATTATCTTCTTGATGACCACGGGCCACCTAATAAATCCTGGTGGCTGACCACAATTTGTGGAACCCATCCGTTAGGAGCACTACCTCACATTTTTCCCCTTTTTAAATCCTTTGGCCATGGCTGACCTGACGAGTCATGGGGCTAACCACGACTCGTGGTTATGCCTGTGACTACTCCCTTCAACAATTCCTTTAACTCAAGCCAGCCCTTACCACGAGTCACCTCACGACTCGTGGTCCTCTCCATGGGTCATAGAATGACTCGTTCTGTGACCTGGTGCAAAATTCTCAATTTTCTCCGTTTCAACTCCTGGGTCTGATCTTTGGGCTTCTTGTGTATAATAGTAAAGTTGAAGGAAGTTGTTCGCAATCAGAAGGTGGAGGTTTTCTCCTAAGGGGGAGATGGTGTATTACGATATCAGGGTCGTTTTTGTGTTCTGGGTGTTGATGACTTGAGGGAGCGGATCTTGCATGAGGCTCATGGTTTCAGATATTCCATACATCAAGGTCCCACCAATATATTCCGTGACTTACAGGATTTTTATTAGTGTAATGGCATGTAGAAGGACGTAGGAGAGTTTGTGGCAAGGTGTCTGAATTGTCAATAGGTTAAAGTTGAGCATCAAAGACTTGTAGGTGTACTTCAAGAAATTAGTATCCGTACTTAGAAGTGGGAGGAAGTCAATATGGATTTCATTATAGGGTTTCCTCATACTCTTCGATAGATTGACTCCATATGGGTGATTGTGGATAAGTTAACTAAAGCAGCTTATTTCCTACCTGTCAAGACTACCGACTTAGCGGAGGATTATGCTAAATTGTATATTCAAGAGTTAGTTTGGTTGCTTGGAGTGCCCTTGTCCATCATATCAGATAGAGTTACTCACTTTACCTTTCAGTTTTAGAGATCATTTCAGAAGGGACTTGGTACTCAGGTCAAGCTTAGTACGTCTTTTCACCCGCAAATAGACGGTCAGGCTGAACGGGTCTTCAAACTCTTGAGGATATGTTGAGAGTGTGTGTGATTGATTTCAAGGATAGTTGGGATGATCATTTACCTCTCATAAAATTTTCATATAATAACAGTTATCATTATAGCATTCAGATGGCTCTGTTTGAGGCTCTTTACGGGAGGAGGTGTAGATTGCCTATTAGTTTGTTTGAAGTCGGTGAAGCTACGTTGATAGGACCAGATTCAGTTCATGAGGCTATGGATAAAGTTCAACTTATATGGGAAAGGTTGGAAATAGCTCAGATTTGCCAAAAGTCCAATGTGGATGTGAGGAGGAGAGAACTTGAGTTCGAAGTTGATGATTGGGTTTCTGAAGGTGTCTTCCATGAAGGAAGTGATTAGGTTCGGAAAGAAGGGGAAACTTGGTCCCCAGTATGTTATCCCGTACAAGATTGTGAGACCTACTAGCAAGGTTCTTACGAGTTTGAGTTTCCCTCGAAATTGGCTTCAGTACATCCAGTTTTCGATGTTGTCGCTTTTGAAGAAGTGCATGGGTGATCCGACTTTGGTTGTTCTGGTGGAGAGCAGGGTCATGAAGGATAGCCTTTGCTACGAAGAGTTTTTGATTGAAATACTTGATCGTCAGGTACGTAATTTAAGAAACAAAGAAGTAGCTTTAATAAAGGTTTTGTGGACAAATCAGCATGTTGAGGGAGCTACGTGGGAAGTCGAAGCAGATATGATGTTTAAATACCTGCATCTATTCCCTTCTGGTTCAGCTCCAACTTGAGGTACCGGTTTCCTTCTTAGTACTCTATAAGTTTCATGTTCAGTTCATGTGTTCCATTTTCTTTCATATCAATGTATGTATGTGTGATTTATGAATTTAGTTCAATCATGTATCTCAGTCCAAAGTGATTCACTCCGTTAGTTTTCAGCTTTAGATATTAAGTATTTCGGATGATAGGTTTTCCCCAATGATTAAGTTTGTTTACCCTACATTCGAGGATGAGTGTTCCCAAGGGGGAGATATTGTAATACACCAGAAGTGCCTAAGACTAGACTCGAGATTTGAAATGGGAGCAGAAGAAAAATCAGATATTTTGACTCAAAACAACTCGTGGTACGAGTCATAGGGAGGAAGGACGAGTCATAGGAGGAGTCCTGAAGAAGACTTGAAGTCCAAGGTCTAGACCATGATCTTGGGCATATTTATGTGCCCAAGTGTTATTTTATAACTTCGTTTTAGTCATGTTTGTTAATTTAATTGATTACATTCTCATGTGATTTTATATTATTTTGTGCATGAATTAACCAATATGATTATCCCTTGTTTGTAGGTGAAAAATGTTAAATATGGGTTAAATATGACGATGCACGAACAAGGAGGAACTTTGGACTGAGTTGGGATGACTATTGCACATAATGGCACGAAGAAACAGCCTGCGGCACAGCCCAATGTGCCACGCCGGCTGACCTACGCGACAAGCACCGTGTCACGCCCGTGTGTGCGCGCGCAAGGGCAAGAAAAGTAGCAATGTGCATGACTGTGTCGTGCCATACTAGGCATCTTGCACAACAGACAGCGTGCCATGCCCGCCCAGCAGCGTGATGGGCTCCGTGCCATGCCCTTTGGCGCTCGCCCATGCCACTGCCGATGCCGAATTCCAGTGAAGGTTCATGTTTGCTCCGTGTCACGGAGGCAAATTGGCGCGACCAAGACCGTGACACAGAGGCAGTTCATCCACGACCAATTTTTGTAATTTCTCATTTAATATAAATAGGACCCTTAGCTTCTAAAATCATTATCACGAAATATTTTTGAAGAAACGGAAAGGAGCTAAGGGAGAATGAAGGAAACATTACCTAGGGTTCAAAAACTTTCATTCTCTTTTACCATTTTTGTAAGTACATTACTTTAAACATGTTTTTAAGTAATTTTATGAATATGAGTGGCTAAAGCCCTTCCTCTAGGGTTGAGGCCACATGATATGAATGTAATTGCTTGATTTTCATCTTTGGTTTGAATTTTAGTTTTTGTTTTGTCTTGCATTCTTAATTATTGTTGTTTTTGTTCTTGATCACCATGAAAATGAACTTGTTAAGCTTAGGTAAAAGCTCAAGAGAGTAACCCTAGGTTAGAACAAAAGAATGCAGGGAGACGGTTCTTGTCTTTACGATAGGATTTGCAGCTAGGATAGAAATTATACCTAATTTGCCTTGCGTGGTTAATTAAATGGGACGATAGCTAGACACCGACTTAGAATTGTCACATCACCGCTCGTAGAAGCAGTTGTGAAGCTAAGTTAGGATAACAAATTAGAGGTATGCAAGTCCATAATCAAGGGCATAAACCCCGTAAATCATATCCATAGTGTTAAATTGCTCACAAATTAGGACGTCACATCTCCACACAATGATGTAGGTGTGAGACTAGTTTGTTGTGTTTAGAGGATCGAGAGACCATGAACACTGCATATTAACTCTGTGAAACAACAACTGAAATTTATATACTTGAACCATTGTAAATTGTAGCATTGCATGATTTTCAGGCCTTAACTCTAGAGGCTTCTTATTATTGTCTCCCGATTATTTTGTGAGCACCACGAGGTTTGAATACCGGTCCTCAAAATCTCTACAATCAACACTTGTGAAATTTAATATAGGACTTAAACTTGAATATTTGCTAAAATAAGTCCAGTCCCTGTGGGTTCGACATCTGGCTCTTCAAGAGTCACTATATTATTTGTATGATCGCGTGCGCTAAGGCGCAACAAGTTTTTGGTGCCATTGCTGGGGACTGGCAGCGTTTAGTGAATTTTTAATTTTTGTGTGAATTCTATTTTTATTAAGTTTTAAAAAACTTGGTCTTAGTCTGTGTTATTGTAGGTAACAGGTTGTCCTTGCAGAACTGACAAGGAATAGAGAGTTGGTGGAACCTTTATTGGAGCCTGAACGCCAATTACATTTGCTCCGGAGAGAAGCTCTAGAGCAAAAATTGTAGCGCTTACAAGAGCACAGAATTCACCAGTTGGGCAGACAGAATTTTCGCCTGAGCAAATGGCAGCCTTACTAGTTCGTGAAGTGGCAATCCTACTAGCGACAAATGTGACCTCCAGTATCTGCAAAGCGGAGCCCTGAGGAAACTTTGAGCTTAAATAGAACATGGTGTAGCTATTACATTCTAGTGGGAAATTCACTGGAATCACACATGAGACTCACAACAGCACTCACAGAACTTTTTGGAGATCAGTGACACTTTTGTCCCCACCGAACTGTCAACTGATTATGTCTGACTCACCCTCTTCCCATTTTCACTGTTGGGAGAGGTGAAGAGGTGGTTGAATGCAGAGCCACCAAATTCCAATACTTCTTGGGACGACCTAGCGAGGAAGTTCCTCATCAGATTCTTCCTTTCAGGCAAGACTGCCAAGCTTAGAAGTGAAATCTTAACTTTCAAGCATCGGCCTGAGGAGAATTTATACTTTGCTTGGGAGAGGTTCAAGTCATTGCTGAGAGACTACTCCCATCACCAAAAGTCTAATGAGGTGTTAGCCCACACCTTTGTGGAGATTCTAGACCCACATACAAAAATCATGCTTGCAAGAACTTGAGAACACATACGATGAGCTACACACTTGTGGCACTTGAGGACAGGTTAATGCAATTCAGCAAGCCCCTATCTGGTGTGAAATTTGTGGAAATAATAGGCATAGTGCAGACTCTTATGGGGCCAATCCAGAGTCAGTCAATTTTTTTAGGAATATTCAGAGAGGAAATCAGAGTTATGGGAACACCTACAAAAAAAATTAGCAGAGTCGACCAAATTTCTCCTAGGGTGGCAATCAGAGTCAGAGCTACTAGCAGCATCAGTACAGACAAAATAATGGACGATCTAGCAGTAGCAACATTAAGGAGATGTTGTAGAAAATCTTGGCCACTAAAACCCAGTTGGTAGAAAATCAGGTGAGGATGGCTTCAAACTTGTAAAATCAGCAGATGGCCACCAGAAATCTAGAAAAGCAAATGGGTCAGTTGGCAGCTGCTCAACATAGACCTCAGGGAGGTTTACCTAGTAACACAAATACAAATCTCCGATAGGTTAATGCCATCAGTCTAAGGAGTGGCAAGCAGTTAGTTGATGCACTACCAAAAGAGAAGAGAAATAAGGTGCAGCTAGAGCTAGTCAAACAGGGTCTATTGGTTGAAAGAGGAGATAATCAGAGTGTTGTAAAACACAATGCATAAACATTATTACAGCCAGCATAGAGACCACCACCACCATTCCCACAAAGGCTCAACAAGAGCAAGGAGGAAGAATGTTTTAAGAAGTTTTTTGATATTTTCAAAGAACTTCACGTCAATTCGCCTTTACTTGATGTCTTGCAGGGTATGCCAAAGTGTGCCAAGTACTTAAAAGATGTGGTGGCCAACAAAGTGAGGCTGGTGGATGTCCAGACAGTGGAACTTACTTGGGAGTGCACCTACAGGGTGACGAGCAAGATGCCAAAAAAGCTCAAGGACCCCGGGAGTTTCACCCTCCCCATATAAATTGGTGAAGCTGAAATCATAAGAGCTCTGTGTGACTTAGGGGCAGCAGTAAATTTAATGACCATATCTTGGTTTAACACCCTGGGTTTGGGAGAGCCAAGGCCCATAAGAGTAATGCTGCAACTGGTAGATAAGTCAACAGTGGCGCCATAGGGAATGATCGAGGACCTTCTCATCAAAGTAGGTAAATTCATTATACCTTCTGACTTCATCATTCTTAATTTTAAAGTTGATGAAAAGGTACCCCTGATCCTGGGATGGCCATTCTTGGCAACTATTGGAGCTATCATTAATATGAGAGCGGGTACCCTCAAAATGAGGGTTAATGATGAAGAAGAGCTCTTTAGAGTCTATCAGAAGATCAACCCACCTACACACTATAGAGATCTTTGCAAGATCAATATGGTCTCAAATGCTAAGGTTGGGGTAGTAGATTCCATGGGTCCATTGTTACAGAACATATTGATACTTCAGCTCGAGTCTGATGAGGGGCACAATTGGAAGAAGTTCATTGAAGAAAAGAGGGTCAGGGTGAAGGCTATTCCCTTTAAAACAAAAAGACGAGAAGATGGTTCCCAAAAAGGGAACATTTGTTTGAGGATATCCTAATAAGGATAGCCCACGTCGTGCCACGACTTAAAATCAGACGCTGCTTGGGAGGCAACCCAAGAGTACCACAGGTACACTTTCTTTTCAGTTTGTTGGTAATTTTGTTTATTTTTAACTTCTTGTTGTTTTCTTTGGTTGTTAAGCACAGACTCAGGGGAAGGCTGAGTCCCATGAAAGTGAAATCTAAGGAGCATAAAAAAAAGACGAGTATGGGTTTGATGACCCCCATGTTCAAAAATGGAGGAAAACATGTTGTTATCTAGGCCTAGAGGCCTAGTGAAGTATCCCTCACCCTTGTTTTAATTGTAATTGATACTTTGGGTACATAACATACTTTAAGTGTGAGTGAGGGAAATTTCAGAATTTTGTGCTAAGCTATTTTGGGTGAATGTGGTGCTGGGTATAATGGTTTTTGTTGAAAAAGTTGAATTAAGCACAATTCACCCACCTTTTGGTTTTTCTTTTTGGTTGTTTTTCAAAGAGGGGCACTTTGAACCGAGAAATAAAATTTTTCTTTGTCTGTACATAATGGTGTCAGTCATAGTTAGGGACTTTTCTCGACGATGAATGGATGACGATCGTCTTGAGGGAAAATTAGTCAATAGGTGTTGTGTTTGAACCCTTAACTGATTGATAGCTTGATATTCTTGTTGAGTGCTATACGTGGTTGTTAGATGCAAGTGGTGTTAATTGAGGAGCATGTTCATCAATTGTATAACTTTGTTTGAGACACTTATGCTCTTGAATGTGACTCTATGTCCTTAAAGCTTAATTTTGAATTCTTGTGATTAGCTGAGTTAAGAAGTCTACTGAATTTGTCTTGAATTGAGCAGGTGCACTGACGGTAAGGTTTTTGAATCTTCCATGCTATTGTGTAATGTCTAGAACTTGTCTGGTGTTTATACAAAACGGATTGAGGAATGTTAATTGTAGGAGATGATTGAGGCATTTCTTTAAATGAGCCTAATTCTTATTCCATGCTTTACCTACCTTGAATATTTGATCCTAGTTAGCCCTGTTGAGCCTTTAGCCTATTCTTTGCTAGCCACAATAAAAGCTAATCCCTTTCTTTCTATAATCTTTGAAGTTTATCCAACCTCCTAAGCTCTTAAGTGAAAAAGGCAAGAGATGTAAGGAGTAAGAAGTTGGAAAAAGAAGGAAAATAGAGGTTGTGGGAGTTGAAGAAAAGATTAGAGGTGCACTCGTGAGAAAATACATAAGTATTGGTAGGGAGTAAGAGAACAAAAGAAGGAAAGAGTTGCTTAAGTACTCCTTAGAAATAAGCTAAGTGTATTGTCACAAATCCTAAGCTCTAAGGTCCTAAACTACGTCATCTTAAGCTCAGTTAGGAGGGTTTTAAGGGTGCTTAACCTATTCTAACCCATTCCCTCCCCATGCATGCAAACTAGAGGATTTCTAAGGAAGATCAAGACTAGAACTCCCCAATTTCTTCTCCAATTCCTTTGGTCTTGCAAGGGAGAGCGTAAGATCAAATTACCCAGGTATGTGAGGTTGTGAATGAGAGTCCCTCTTCACTCTCATGCCCCAATTTCCCTCTATGTTCATGAATTCAAGTATTTACGAAGTTTGATGTTCTTACAGGGGTTAAGCCCAAATTTGTTGAATTCTCTTTGATTTGATTAGGGATCAATCTTCTTTATGTCCTAAATGTTGTTTTAAGATCTATGGAAAGATTTTATATTTAAATTGATTATAAATTTTATGGTTTCTAATCCTAGTCAATCAATGTCCCAAATTACGCAAAGTTTCATGAAAAGTCAAGTTATGATCCTATTATGATTTTTGATCTTCCTAACCCCAAATTATGAAATTATGATTTATGATATGATTTCTCTTCAAGTAACCTTCATGGATTTATGAATGTCAAGTGTATGAATTTTCACAAATATGCATGTTGTTCAAGATTTATGAAAGTATGACTTTTCGCCGACTCATGGGCCGTTATTCAAGGCTAATAATGTATTTCAAGTATGACCAAGTATGTTATGATTTATTTGGCCATGAACTTCATGAATGATTTATCGATTACGATATGAGCCTCATGTGCTAGTTTTTGGGGCAGTGTCTAGCACCAAGTAGACCCGACGTTCAAGTAAACCCTGTGGTCTTACAACTACGTGCCACTGTAGGTATATGTATTCATAGATTTTCCCCTTGTGATATCACATCATGCACGTCCCTTTCCTGGCAACCCTGCGATGACTCTGCCCACTTGAGTGAGATAGTTGGGGCATCATGTAAGCTCTCTCATGACGGAGTCGGTTAAAACGAGTTCTCCTGTTGTTCCTCATGATTTATGCATTGTCATGTTTATGTTATTTGGCTCAATTTATATTTTATAAAGTTTCTCTTATGACTATGTTTATGACTAGATTATGAATGGTTTGAAAACCTTGAGCCCTCATGTTTATATTATGATATTTGTTTCATGTTCATGTTGTCCTACTCTTATGAACTCTTATGTATTTTAACTGTCCGTTTTTACTTACCTTGCATACTCAGTACATTCCACATACTGGTCACATACTCTATGTTGTATCATTTTATGATAAAGGTCCGAGGGATCAGTCTCAGCCGCGTCATTAGTCCTACTTTCCTCTCAGACCTATTTTGGCCAATGGTGGTGAATTCTCATCCTTCGAGGACATTCAGTTATCCTTTGTTATGTTTTTCAGTTACAGACTTTTGTCAAGCTAGTTGGGGATGTTGTCCCATCAACTCATTAGTTATGTCAGAGGCTTTTCAGAAAATATGTAGAATATCAGCTTGTCAGTATTAACTCTATTTTAGATTGATATGTATGCAGATTTCCGCTTAAGCATGTTTTATTATATCAGTTTCCTCTTGTTGTTTTATCCTAGCTGCTATGTTCATGCCATGGATTGACTTGGAGCCTCTTGGAGTTCCTTATCCCGTGTCTCTATCCAAGCCTATGTTTGGGTCTTGAAAGAACTACTTGTCTGGAAGTGTTTTGAGACTCTAAGGACCTGAAAGTAACAATGTTTCAAAAATCGTCAGAGCTGCTTTATCTGAAAGTGTCGTAACGGTCTAAGGAACAACTAACAAACTGATAACTGGTAATGTTGAGGTTACTAAGATCCTCAAGACTAAAAGTACTGAAACTAATTAGCTGACATTACTATCGAACACTGAGAATTCAAAGTATCAACTGAGACTCTAAGACTGAATACACCAAAAAGGCTAACTTCTAATCATATATCTGTACTAACTTTCACGATTTTTAAATAAATTATCCTGACAAAGAAATGTTCATATTTGGACTTTAACCATGCAAGTCCCATTAAAAGTCACATTTAAAGATTAAGGTTAAAAGACATAATGTATGAAATGAAATACCAAACATGAATTACAATTCGTAATAATCTAGGAAAAACTTAAGAATTATCACAATAAAGGAATTCATAAACTATCTAAAGGAAAACCCTAGTTTCGATATTCTATAGTGCTGGAACTAGGCAGATTGCTGGAAAGAATTTGGGACACAAGGGTAAGAGAAATTTCCTTGCTGGAATCCGACATACCTTTAGTAGAAATTTCCCAAAGAAACTCCTAGAAATCTGATACGGATAGCACCCCTAGCCCTCGCCCTAAGAAAGTTGTCTGGAACTTCTATGTACTGAGTTTGAGGATCGAGAGAAAAATGAGAGGGATAGTTGATCAGCCCCTTTAATTCCCCTCTAAACGTAGTCAAAACGATGTAGCTAAGGCATTAAAATAATAGGGTTTTACAAAAGTGCTCCTGAAAACTACTTTAAAAATTCTGCCCGATAGGTGATACGACTCAACCTACGAGTCGTACCAGGATCCTACGGGCCATACCATGATCCATAGCTTCCCCTAAACATTTCTATGATTCAAATCAGGACTGGATTTTATGACCCATATTAACATGCCATTAGTCATACTATAGCTCATGGTTTCCCAGAAGTTCCCTGGCCATTTCTCTGAATTTTTCCATGACTTGTCAGTACGATCCGTCCATATTGGTGCGAGTTCTAATGTGCACTAGTGATTCCTCCAATCACACTTGTTGTTTTCCTCCTACGCTCTTGTTATGAGTCCAGGTAGGGCTGGTACCATTATTGTACGAGTCTCACTGTGACTCGTACTGAGGTATTTTTCTCAATTTTCTACATGATCAAGTTTTAATTCTAAAGGCTAGTCTCAGGAATTTCTGGGGTGTTGTAATATCTCCGACTTAGGGCCCTAGCCCTTGCCCTGAGAAAGCTATCTGGAACTTTTACGTACTAAGTATGAGGTTTGAGAGAAAAATGAGAGAGATAGTCAATCAACCCCTTTAATTCCACTCAAAAAATACTTAAAATGACAAAGCTAAGGCATTAAAATAATACGGTTTTAAAAAAATTCCCCTGGAAACTGCTTTAGAAATTTTATCCGACAGGTGGTAAGACTTAACCTACGAGTCTTACCAGTATCCTATGGGTCAGACCTTGATTTGTAGCTTCCCCTAAACATTTATATGATTCAACTCACGATGGATTGTACTACGTAATAACATGCCATGAGTCATACCATGGCTTGTGGTTGCCCAAAAGTTCCCTGGCCATTTCTCTAAATTTTTTCATGGCTAGTGAGTACGATCTGTACCCTCTTGGTATGGGTCATAATGTGCACTCGTGATTCCTCAAATCACACTTACTATTTCCTCCAACCCTCCTGTTATGAGTCCAGGTACGGCTCATACCATGATAGTACGAGCCGTACTATGACTCGTACTGAGGTCTTTTCTTAGTTTTCTGCATGATCAAGTTTTAAATCTAAAGGCTAGTCTAAAGAATTTCTCAGGTTTTGCGCCACTCTATCCATAGCACCAGAGTGTTAGTCAAATTTCTAACCTTTAGGACCCTTCTGGCACCCTACTCCATCCATAGCACCAGAATGTTCGAAAAATTTCCTAAGTTTGGAATGCTTCTAGGGCTCCGCGTCATTCATCTCCGTCACACCCCAAACCCAGGGAGGCGTGACTGGTACATGGAGCCACCCCTGATATGAGCATACCCGATGCCCAAAATATAAAACAAAGTACAAAATCAATGAGGTTCAACAACACAACAACTATACAATCAGAAAAAGACAATAGACTACAGCAGAAGCTAGCTCACCTAGCCAACCAAGAAAAATAAATATAATATGTCGTCAAAGCCACAGAAAAGAAGAACAACATACAATATGGTCCACTTGGCCTATAACAATGAAACGACAACCACTACAAATGTCTACGAACCTTTAAAAACATAATAGAAATCAATTGCTCGGGACAAGGCCTCGAACTACCCATAACTCAAGCTTTGGCACCTCCGAAAGTACTGGAGCACACCGACTCAGCTGGAACTCCACTCAGCAACCAAGAACCTGATCTAATAGCCCATCATCACCTGCAGGCATGAATGCAACGACCCGACTAGGGCGTTAGTACAATAATGTACCGAGCATGAAGGGAACAAACAACTGGAAGACAAAGATTAGAGATCAACTGATATACCAAATATCATAGAAAGAGAACTCAACTTAAGTAAACACATAAAACCTACCTAGGCCCCATAAGCCTGGGAAGTACAAGCAAACATACAAATAGAACCCACCTGACCCCATAAGCCTGGAAGTCTAAAAGTAAATAACAATACAATGGCACCTAGACAACCCAGCTCACCTTTCATCGCCTCTACACCTCTCAATGCCCTCAGCTAACACCAGCCAACATCTAGCATCCACCGCTATCAGATAATATATAACACAAACAACAACCATAATGTAATACCAAGAAAATCAAGAGTAAACACCAATTAATCTACATCATCAATCAAGCACTGTCGGACACTCTCTTGGCTGCGCATAGTTTGCGGAGCTCAATCCATCTGGGAGAACCAATCACGATCCCAGGAAGGCTCAGACATGTTGGACCACTCTCGAATCATTTCTCAACTCGACACTACGGAGGACATCATTCTCAACCCTATAGGTCAATGCATTCCTTGAGCTCAACCCCTCAACCGGAAACACTCTCATGCGTCGGGTATTCACAAGCCACAAGGCACCTTGGGCTCGACCCCTAGCCGGAACAATTCTCGTGCATCGGGTATCCACAAGAAACAAAGCCTCAAATATTACACACACACAATCAAAAACAATAATAATACATGCTCAAATAGCCCACAATCGGCTCTCAAACCCCACAACCCAACTATTACAACACAATACTATTCTTTTACGTCTAGCCGTCCACTGACGAGCCACTAACCAAGCTAAGGACTACCTTTCTAACCAGTCTATCCTCAACCTTTAAAAACAGCTCACATGCTACTCTACTTACCACTAACATCAAGGCACACGACCAAATCAGCCCAAGTGTCATCATGGTCGTCACGTGCCCTCGACACGATCGTCGATTCAAATAAAACAAAATATATTCGCAACCATTGACCTTAATACCTCATTAACTTGTCAACATGATCACCAAATCTCATTCACTAAGACATCCCAAAACTTGCTACAAGAACCACACGCCTCACACATGGCCTCTCGACACGAGCCTAACAATTTACCATTACTATGATTCTCTGCACTCACGCCCGAGCCACCAACCAAACCAGGACCTTATACAAACCTTTATCACAATATAAACAATTGAACAGTAGTTCAATAATAGAAAACACAAGCCATCACAAAACAACCGACAAACACGTCAACACGGACGACAACGGCTATGGAATTCATGCCAACAAAGGGAGGGACGAGCCTAACATACCTTACCTTTAAGCCTAGTCAAACTTGAGCCTTCCACACCACGAATCTATTGCCTAAAGGAAGTCCAAAATTCTTCCAAAATGCAGCCAACACAGCTCAACAATAAAACAAGACAAATGAAGCTTACACGAAGATATTCATAGGAATTCGACGGTAGAAACTCCGAGACAACAATATACCTAGGTGAACACACAAATAAACAACCTTAAACACTAAGGAGAACAAAAGGAATAAGGCTTACCAACAACTTCACCATGAAATAGTTACCAACAGCCCGAAAAAGACACCAAACCACGGTCAACACCAAGCTCCCAACTTCCCGACATCAAAATCATGTTAAACCGTACTTCCTACCTTAGGAACACTAAAGGGAGAGTTAGAGAGAGGTTTCTCACGAAGAAACTTTATGGAAATGAATTTGGATTAAGAAAAACCGACCAAGGGGCTATTTATAGTTCTCCACCGCCTTAAGACCCTGTGAGGTACCTGCTTGCGTGGTCTCACGAAGATGCGAATATCTTTGTACTTCGAAATTGGATTGATGAACGGTTTGATATGCTGGAAAGTAGACTCATAGAACTTTAATTTGATAGGTCGAACACCCCATAACTCCTTATAGATTGGGAGAAAAGCGTCAAGATATTTGACCTAATTTTCAAAGAATCTCAAGAAGGAAATTTTGCGATAACTTTTTCCGAATTTTGTTCTACAAGTTGATCGACGTCCAATATTAAATATGAACATAGAGTGACTCAAATAACTCACAAACACATTCTTCCTATCCTATTATGTACTCTTATCCCTACCTCAAAAGCATGATTTTATTGCTTAAATTATCTGGGTTGTTACATACTTCCCCCCTTAGAAACATTCATCCCCGAAATGTTGGATGACACGCACGACTCCAACTCAAGGACCAACACAGCACAACATCGCACAACATAGCCTCACATGGAAAGCCTACCACTAATAAATCGAAACAACAAAACATTGCACCATGCCGAGGCGTGACACAACTATAACCATAATCAAAATAAGAATCTTACATGTCGTCATGTCTACCCACTGCCTGGCTATAATTCATCAAGTTACAAGCATCCCTTCAAAGTTCAGCAAATGTAAGTCTAGACCCGACTCCTATGACTTATGACTTCTCGCACGATTTCGATCCAGAAAAAAGGGGTAACAATTCTAAATACCCTGTAGCCTCCTGTTTATAAGTACACTGCGCAATGCACACTAAACAAGACTCTACTAGACACGGCTCATAGACTCCCTAGGATGAACTACTCTGATACCAAGTCTGTCACACCCCAAACCCTAGGAGGCGTGACTAGAACCTGGTGGAACCCTTGATATGAGCATACCCAATGTCCAAAATATAAAACAAAGGCCAGAACCGATGAGGTTTAACAACATAAAAACTATAAAATCAGAATAAGATGATAGACTATAGCAGAAGCTGGCTCACCTGACCAACCAAGAAAAATAAATACAATATGTTGTCAAGGCTATGGAATGGAAGAACAACTATACAACATGGCCCACCTGGCCAATAACAATGACACTACACCCACAACAAATGTCTACGAGCCTCTAAAAATAAAATAGAAATCAACTACTCGGGACAAGGCCTCGAACTACCCATAACTCAACCTTTGGCAACTCCGAAAGAATTGGAGCACACCGACTCAGTTGGAACTCCACTCAGCAACCAAGAACCTGATCTAATAGCCCACCATCACCTGTGGGCATGAATGCAACGCCTCGACTAGGGCGTTAATGTATCGAGCATGAAAGGCAGAAACAACTGAAAGACAAATATTAGAGATCAACAGATATACCAAATATCACAGAAGGAGAATTCAACTTAAGTAAACACATAAATCATACCTGGCCCCATAAGCCTGGAAAGTACAAGCAAACATACAAACAGAACCTACCTGGCCACCAAAAGCCTGGCAAGTCCAAAAGTAAATAACAATACAATGGCACCTAGCCAACCCAGCTCACCTGTCCTCGCCTCTAGACCTCTCAATGCCCTCAGCTAACATCAGCCAACATCTAGCATCCACTGCTATCAGATAATATATAACACAAACAACAACCACAGTTTAATGCCAACAAAATCAATAGTAAACACCAATTAATCAACATCATCAATCAAGCATCAGACACTCTCTCAGCTGCTCATAATTAGCGGAGCTCAATTCATCTAGGAGAACCAATCACGATCCTAGGAAGGCTCATACATGTCGGACCACTCTCGAATCATGTCTCAACTCGAAACTACGGATGACATGATTATCAACCCTGTAGTCATTTCACTCCTTGGGCTTAACCCCTCTGCCGGAAACACTCTCGTGCGTTGGGTATCCACAAGCCACAAGGCACCTTGGGCTCGACTCCTAGCCAGAAAAACTCTCGTGCATTGAGTATCCACAAGCCACAAAGCCTCAAACATAACACACACACAATCAAAAACAATAATAATACATGCTCAAATAGCCCACAATCTGCTCTCAAACCCCACAACCCAACTATTACAACACAATACCATTCTTTTACGTCTAGCCGTCCATCGACGAGCCACTAACCAAGCTAAGGACTACCATCCCCAGTCTATCCTCAAGCTTTACAAACAACCTAAATGCCACTCTACTTACCAGTAACATCAAGGACACAGCCAAATCAGCCCAAGTGTTACCACAGCCATCACGTGCCCTAGACACATTCGAAACGATTGCCGATTCAAATATAACAAAAGATCATAGAAACCACCTACCTTAACCCCTATAATCCCTAATTAACTTGTTAACATGATCACCTAATCTCATTTACTCAAACATCCCACAACTTGCTACAAGGACCACACGCCTCACACACTGTCTCTCAATACGAGCCTAACAATTTACCATGACTACGATTCTCCACACTCAAGCCCTAGCCATCAACCAAAACAGAACCTTATACATACCTTTATCACCATATAAACAATAGAACAAGAGTTCAATAATAGAAAACACAAGCCATAACAAAACAGCCAACAAACACGTCAACAAGGACGACAATAGCTATGGAATTCATGCCGACAAAGGGAGAGACGAGCCTAACATAGCTTACCTTCAGGCCTAGCCAAACTTGAGCCTTCAACACCATGAACCTACTGCCTAAAGGAAGTTCAAAATTCTGCAAAAATGGATCCAACACAGCTCAACAATAAAACAAGACAAACGAAGCTTACCCGAAGAGATTCGTAGGAATTCGACGGTAGAAACTCCAAGACAACAACATACCGAGGTGAAAACACAAATAACCAACCTTAAACACTAAGGAGAACAAAAGAAAGATGGATTACCAACAGCTTCACCATGAAATAGCCACCAACAGCCCAGAAAAGACACCAAACCACGAACTACACCAAGCTCCCGACTTCCTGACATCAAAATCATGTTAAACCATGCTTCCTACCTTAGGAACACTTAAGGGAGAGTTAAAGAGAGGTTTCTCACGAATAAACTTGTTGGAAATGAATTTGGATGAAGAAAAGCCAACCAAGGAGCTATTTATAGTCCTCCACCGACTTAAGACCTTGTGAGGTGTCTGCTTGCACGGTCTCACGAAAGCGTGAATATCTCTCTATTCCGAAGTCGGATTGATGAACGGTTTGATGTGATGGAAACTAAACTCATAGACCTTTAATTTTATAGGTCGAAAACCCCATAAGTCCTTGTAGATTGGTAGAAAAGCTTTGAGACATTTGACCTAAATTTCAAAGAATCTCAAGAAGGAAATTTTGCGATAACTTTTACCGAATTTTGTTATACAACTTGATTGACATCCAATATTAAATATGAACATAGACTGACTCAAATAACTCATAACACTTCCTTATTAGCCTATTATGTACTCTTAGTCCTACCTCGAAAGCACGATTTTATTGCTCAAATTATCCAGGGTGTTACAATCTCGCCAAGGTGTTAGTCAAATTCTTATCTCCGAAGCTAGGGACCTAGCGCCCCACGCCATCCATAAGACCAACTTTGGTGCATATTTCTCTGAAGCATATGTGTTAGCGTGCACGCCAGCCATACCCCTAGGCCAACTTGCACGAACTGTTCTTTCTCACACCTCAGGTCATTTTTTGGGTCCTTTTTCCTTGATTTCCTGCTCAAAACACCTAGAAACATTTGTTAGCTCACAACACACATGAAAACATAAATTCATACACTTCACAGGGATTATTAAGTCAAAACAAGGATAAATATGGGTAAAAATATGGTAAATGGGCATAAGAATATTCCCAACATCAAACATTAACAATAGCATGAAAATCTGGAAGTAATATAAATACTAGTAAAATTGATTTTAAGGGTCATGTGCATGCACTAAAAATTGAACCTATAATTGTAACTAAAATTGAAACTGTATTATGGGAGACCCTATTAACCAGCAAACTACAATGTGAGCCTCATAGAGCCCGACCTATAACCCTAATTGGGAGGGTGTTCATACCTTGCCAAGGGTAACAAACATGACTGGCATGATATCATCATAGTTCAGGGAGACACTCTCAATTAATGAGGACCCCTACATGAGCCCATTGAAGCAAGGAAAAAACTCTGAAGTAGCAAGATCCCATATCCCTCGAGAAAAGAGAGACACTCTCTACTATTGAGGATCCCTTATCCTATGGTGGCACATAGTATTGAGACCTGGGTGCACTGGACCCGGGCCTACTCGGTGCTAAGTACTATTCCCAACTGAAATGGGTGTTCTTAGACTAGTCAGAACTACTTTGTCTAGTAATCTGAAACTGGTGTTCTAAGATTGTTCAGAACTACTTTGTCAAAAAGTTCACTAAGAGTCTAAAGAACCATGAACATACTAATACTAATGGTTCAAACTTGATGTTCTAATACGAGTCAGAATTACTTTATCTAAAAGTGTCTTGAGAGTCTAAAGAACCATAAATATACTAATCGTACAAAAACCATCATAAAATCATAGGTCTAAATCATACTGTAAATCATGCATACTAATCATGGTAGAATCATAAAATAAAAAAGGACCATATTTTTCGAAAATAGTGTTAAATCAGGGCTGAACCTTGGAAATCATGCTAGTATCAAATCATGGGTATACATCATGAAATTAAGAGTGAAATCGTAAACATCATATTCTAATTATCAAAAGAACTTGAAGGATATGGAAGACATGAGAGAATTCATACATCGAATGGAAACCCCAAGACATGGTTTCTAGAGAAAATTAATTTTCTAGGGTTTTTGAAAATAATTGGGACACAATGATGAAAGGAAACCATTGTTGAAGTCCCGCATACCTGATCTTGAAGTGTCCCTAGCTAGTACCTTGAATCTTGAAGCTCTTGAAGATGAACCCTAGGTGTTCTTTAGCCTTGAGAGAAGGAGAAGAAAATCTATACGGTGTTTTTGAAGAAAATGAGGGTTAAGTTTGATTAAAACCCTCTAATACACCCTTAGGAACCCAAAATAACTTAGTTTAGGACTTAAAATATAGGAAATTATAAAAATACCCTTAAAAACTCATTTGTTAAAATCATCTCGACAAGTCCTAATGATGCAACTAATGATCCATTAGTCCTCCTAATGGTTCGTTCCTTTGATTCGTCACCCTTGAGGCAAAAATCCAACTTTTTGATCTTCACCTAACATCTCCTCTTAATGAGTCATCACTAGGACTGATGAGTCATTACTCCATCCATCAAGACTAGGAAAGATCACAAAATTTTCCAAACCTCATCTTGGCAATAGATCACTTAACAATCTGTTAAGTGTCCTAACGGGTCACTTGACGACTCATTTTGTGTACTGGTACCACTTTCTATTGTTTTTGTGCTTCATTTCTAGAATCTGATCTTAGAAATTTTGGGGTGTTACATTATCTCCCCCTTGGGTACATTTTTCAACGCATGAATACTATACTAGATGGAAGGATAGGGAAAGAGCTGCAATCTGAAAACTGAATGCCATGGATTGAATATTAATGGAGTGACTGACTCCAAATTGAGATACATGACTAAACTGAATTTATAAATCACATATGTATGCCAAGACATGCAAAGAACTAAAGGACATGAAGCTGGTATAAAATTGAGTAGAGTTATAACTACCCTATAGTTTCTAAGAATAAACCCGAAGTTTGAAATGGAGAAAACAGGAAAATCTACACCAGGTCACAGAATGAGTCGTTCAGTGACTCGTCAAGTGACCTAATAGGTCCTTGAGTGACCCATTAAGTGGTGCCAAGTTCGAGAAAATTTTATCTTCCAAAAGACATGACTGATGGTGTGATGAGTCATTAGAATTTCCCAGGATTTGTTAGTCAACCGTTAAGTGTGCAATGGTGGGGAAATTGTGGATTAATAGTGTAATTAACGAATGGAGGAACAAGTTGTCATGTCCCCGGATGAACTTTTAAGTGACTCATTGAATTAGGAATAATAAGAGTATGAGTATTTAGTTTTAGTGGCAATGGGTCATACCACGACTCGTTACTTGACTTGACGGGTCATCAAGTGGGTCTTTGGGGCTGGAAGGGTCATTTTTCCAGTCAATTCCTTCAGGGTGTTTTCATAATTTCTAAGTTCCTAACTCCTAAACTATGTCGTTTTAAGGTTCCTAAAGAGTGTTTTAAGAGATGTAACCTAGCCTAAGTCATTATTCTCTCATACATTCATTGAATTTTAAATCTTCTCCCAAGATCAAGCTAGGGTTCCTTATCAATTTCTTTCCCAATCTTCTTGGGTATTCAAGGAAAGCTTAGAATTCAAATTACCCAGGTATGTAGGGCCATGAATGGGGAATTTCTTCCATCCTCATGCCTTTCTCTAATTCATGAATTCAAGTCTCCAATTAAGTGTATTGAAAACTCTAGAGTTTAACCCAATTTCATGCAAATACTCATACTATGTCTATGGGTCTAATCCCTTCATGTTTTTGATTGATGATTTAAGACTATTGGGATAGATTTTACTCTTAGTTTAATTATTAAACCGTGATTTCAAGTTTGTGAAAATTATGCCCTATTATGCATGATTTATGAAATTCAAGCGTATGAATCTATTATTTCAAGTATGATAAATTAGATACTATGCATGAATATTTATGAATTCTTAAGTTATGATTTTATGTCTTCAAATTATGAAGCTTATTTCAAGTATGTATGATTCCACGATTTGGGTAAGCCCATGCAAGTTAAGTATAATTTATGTAATACCCAAATCTTTTCAAGACCAAACTCATACTTTGCATGAAAAACAAGAATGAACCAGAAAATTTTGTCTCAGAATGACCGAGAAAATGAGCCGTTATCAGTAGTAACGACCCATTGTTTTGGTCGTGGTCAGCCTGCCAGTTGTCCTTGGGGAATCAACGAGACATGGAATGACCCTTTGTGAGGAGTAACGAGTCGTCTTGTCACTCATTACATTCCAAGCTCAGAAATCAGTTAAACCTTTCTAGGAACCCACGAGTCAGACGATGAGTCAAAGTCTGAGGTAACGACTCATGGGGTGACTCGTTAGTTGGAGTCCAGGTGATGTGGAAAATCTTTCCCAGTATCAATGAGAAGCAACAACAACCCATTGCATCACACAATGATTCATTGTTTCCATCCATGACAATAAGACCAGAAATCCCTCAGTTTTTCCAGTGTTTATACGAGTAGACACAACCTCCCATTCATTATACGAACGAGTCATTGTGTCATCCATTAGTGGGGTTCCCATGTTTTGTTTAAAAGTCCTTCCAATGACAATGAGAGGTACCAACGACCCGCTGGTTCGTCCAACGAGTCGTGGTCCCCTTCCATTGCCAAATTCCAGTGAGCCTTGATTCCAGGCCCAGGACCAAAGACTGGTCCCAACAAGTCATGGTATCAACCAACGACTCGTTGTGTGACCCGTTGGTCCCTATCGAGCAATTTTCCAAATTTTCTTTCAGTGGAATTTTTGTAACTTTCCACCTTTTTTAATTCCTAAACTATGTCATTTGGGGTTATTTTCAAAGGGATTTAGGGAGTAGTGACAGTCTTCTCTCCATTCCTCTCATTCTCTCAAAGTCGGAATGTAGAAAACTCAGTCGGGATACATAAAGCAGGGTTAGGGTTCAATTCTTCCTCTTAGATTTCTCAAGGGTTTTCTCAGGGATTTCTACACCAGGTATGTGGGAATTCAATAAGGAAATTGTTCTTCCCTTGTGCCCCCACAACCTTCTATAAATTCTTATCAGTTCTAGCCATAAAGTTTTGAGATAGGGTAAAATCGTTGCCAGATCTTGATTAATTCTTTTGAATTGGAATCCTTGAAAACTTTTTCAATGTTTTCATCATTTCTCAAGTATGTTGTTATTCTCTTCATGAAATATTGGTTATCCCTAGCTCTGTAAATATAGTAAACCAGGTCTTGCATAATTTTATAGATACAAATACTACTTGACTCTACTAGTTCTTGAATTTTCATGTTATTACCATTTTGTGGATTTACAGTCAGTTTGAATGCTAGTTCAATCTTAGTTATCAATTAGCCTGTCTCAATATCTTACAGTAAGTCAGCTTATTAGTTTGACGATAGTTAGTTCCTTGAGAAGTTCGGTTCAGCAATACTCCCTAGTTTCAATTATCAATTAGTTCTCTAGACAGTTACAACGCTTCCATAAGTAGTTCTGACTAGTCTTAGAACCCCCAATATCAGTTATCAGTTAGTTCTTTCGACGGTTACGATGCTTCCAGATAAGCAGCTCTGACCAGTCTTAGAACACTAGTTTTCAGTTATTCGATCCTACAGACTCTCAGGTTACTTCCAGATAAGTATTCCTGACTTAGTCCAAGAATCCAGCTTCAAGTTATCAGCTTAGTAGTCAAGTTAGGACTATCTAGTTGGAGTAGTACTTAGCACTGAGCGGACTGGGGTTCTAGCACACCCAAGTTCCCAGAACTACGTTGCCACTGTAGGTTATTGGCCCAATAAGCCCCAGACTTGTGATCATCCAGCTCAGCCACTATACCTTGGCAAGGTACAATGGGCTTTCTCCGATGGGGTGTATACATCAGACTCTACATTTAGCTTACGTGATTATATGTCGGTTATAGACTCTCCCTTTTGACGGTACAATTTCAGTTCACTTTAGCTCAGTTCAGTCACTCAGTTCCAGGACATGTTGATGACCCAGTCAGGGTCATTATTGCTTATATCAGTTATAGCTCTATTTTATTAGTATTTAGTATCAGTTGGTCATTTCATGTTATTTCAGTTCAGTTGTTTATTTTCTATTCTTATAGTATATCTCACCTACGTAGTACATTCAAAGTACTATCGTATACCTTCTATGTTGCATTGTATTATTATACAAGTGCAGGTGCTCAGTCTCAGCATCATCAAAATTTCCCCCCGACGATTCAAGTAGCAGCATTATTTTGGTGAGTGCTCATCTTCCAAGGATGATATTTGCTTTTCAGTTAATTCTTATTTAGAAAGAATTTAGAGTTAGCTGGGGCTTGTCCCAGCAACTCATCATTTAGTAGTTGGCTTCAAATACAGATGTTCAGTATTCAATATAGTTATGATTACTATTTCCAAAACAATTTTATTTGGATATTTATTTTTTTCCTGGCTTCCGCTTATGTTTACTTACCAGTGTAATGATAGACCATGGATTAGCTTGGGGTCACTTGTGGCACCAAGTACTGTGTCTCATCCAGTGTGCAGACTTTGATTGGAAAAGATTACCATGATTTTAGCCAAGGCTTACAAGATCAGTTTAAAGAGATATTTGGGGTTAAGACTCTCCAATTATTCATACATAAGCTATGTTTTGAGGATATAATTATATGAGAAATATGCATGTTTTGGGAGTAGTGTCTAGCACCGAGTAGGCCAGGGATTTTGAGGACCCCGGTCTCTAAACTACGCACCAACGTAGGATGTATTCTTATTGGTACCTTTAAAGAGAGTGCTTCCCCCGCTCGAGGTCACACCTCTGATATCACACCTCATTCCTCCTTTGCCCTAGAAGGGATTAGGATGGCTCTCCTCCACATAGGCAAGATGTAGGATCATCATGCACTCATACATGATGGATGTCGGTTATGACGAGTCACCTACTATTCCTCATGATTTCAGTTACTCATGTTCAAGACTTATGATATTATGTTTTATAGCATATTTGACTTATTGATCAGTTTATGAGATTTCATTTATGATTTCAAGAATGATAAGTTATATGATTTTGATTTCTAAACTTTGGGTCATTATGTTCCGACTATGATGAATAGCTCCCGATCAGTTCATCCCTATTCCCGCTTGGGTAAGTCCTCATTCTCCGGGGACGTTATCAGCTTTATGTTTTACCATGTCTTTCAATTTTAGACTTAGTGACCTAGTTGGGGGTGTTTTTCCATTATCTCATCATAGTAGTAAAGGCTTTTCAGATTATCATGTATAGACAAGTTCAGCATTGTTGAGTTATGTTTACGCCTTTGTCCTTATAAAATGCAGACTTCCACTTATTATGTATTTATGCTTTAATTTTTTCTTGTTTATGTCCTTAAGTTATGCTATATATGTACCATAGGTTATCTTAGAGCCATTCATGGTTCTAGATCCTGTGTCTCGGTTCGGGATTTCAGCTCAGGTCATGGCATGAGTACTAAGGAGGAACTATTTCCTCACACAGAAACTGAGCTGGTAAGGACGAAGTTATAAATCCTAAAACTACTTTCTGCTATCTGAATAGTTGACATGATAACTTATCTGACTGAGAGTAATACTTAACTGAATTTAGCTTCCCAAGTAGTTCCTTCTACTGACTGATTTCTCCATAAGACCTTCACTGAGTTTCCCCAATATTTCAACTAGAACCTTTCCATAAAAGAGACTATCATTCACACCAACTTCCTTGAATGCCACCACGCTATTCAAGCCTATCACTAAAATCATCCTATGGCTTCTCTGTAGCTTGTATTATCCCAGAACTCTCTGTCTCCCTGGTATGACTAACAACCACACTTCATGAACTTCTACATACAGAGCCTCGCGTGCATAAATATAAAGTTATTCTAAACATACAAATTGCAACCATCATTTCTATCATGGGTGAATACACATAAGGCTTAGAGTAGGGAAATTGTAAGCACAAATAGTATAGGAAATCTAAACCGAGCATATACATGATGTAGCATGATCTCATTAGCCGTTAACGTGAAATTAAAGGACTGAATTCATAGAGCTGAGCATATTGTGAGACATGAGTTTACATACCTAAAGAGTTTCATGACATGAAGATGAGATTTATGGAATCATGAGTAAGACTGGGATCGCTGTCTGAAGCGGTTACTTTTCATTCTATGAATCTGAGTATGGGCATACGTATGAAGTACTTGGAACATAGACGTGGTCATGGCATGATAACAAAGAACATGAGTAAAGAGTCATGTTAAATGAAGTGCAAGGGAAAACACTTAAATAAGAATGGACCGACATCCCATAGTTACTGCTCCTAAACTTTTCACAATTGCAAACTCAAGACTTGACTTGATCCTTCACCTTATCATCTCTCCCTTATCTTAAAAGTTATTATCCTAAGGCTCTGGACCTCTCCTTAAAGCTAGGCTAAAATCACTAACTCTTGACTTCTCATTTGTCTCTAAGGCTATGATGTGATGTAAGTTTACGACACTTTCAATGCTTAAAACTGGGAAAATAGCATAGCCTTAGGTATGTCTATATGGATATAAGGTGTTCTTACTTTGTTTTTAGGAAAAATATATGTTAGAGCAAAAATGTGCAAAAGTTGCAGAAAAGTGTAGAAAAGCAACCAAGTACTGATCTCAGCACGAGTTGTACCTAGATTATACAAGTCGTACTAAGATTCATGGAAAAGTGTAGAAGGCTGGAACACTACAAAGGAAAATTATGAATTTGAGTATGAGTTGTACCAAGCTGGAATGAGCTGTAACTTGAGTCGTGGAATACTTCAAAAAAAGTTGCACAATTAAAGTCTCCTGATACGGGTAGCATCTACCTATGACCTGTACCAGGAGCTATGGAAAGCTTCAGGGATTTTAAAACCTTAGCAGAATTCATGAGGTAACAATTGTCATGAGTCATAGGAGCAAGGTACGAGGCGTGATCTTGGGCAAATTTATATGCCCAAGTGATACTCAAAGGTGTCATTTTAGCCTTGTTTATCTATCAATGTTTATACATTCTCATGTGATTGATAATAAAATGTGAATTTATACTAACCAACATGATTAGCGTTGTTTTGCAGGTGAAATATAATTTTGGGAAGCTAAAATGCGTGTTGGGAGAGATTGGGGTTGGACTCGAATGTCAACAAGGAAAAAATGCAAAATTTGGCCTGTGGTGGAACAACAACGTGTCACGGAGGCAGTGCTCCGCGATATACACCGTGTCACGGAGGCAGTGCTCCGCGATACACAACGTGTCACGGAGGCAGTGCTCCGCGATACACTCCGTGACACGTTGCTTGTTAGTCCGGGAAAAATTCCCACCAGTATAAATAGAACACTTAGGTTCATTTTTAATATTCTAACTTGGTGGAGCAAGAACGTGTTACAGGCAGTTAAGGGACGAAAATATTAGGGTTTTTTCTCTCTTTCTTTCTTCTTGTATTCAATTGCTTGTATGATTAACACTCATTTAAAGATGTTTAATCCATAAATGAGTGGCTAATTCCTCTTCTTGCTGAGGTTATGAACAATTGTGATGAAATGTGATCATTGATTCTTTGGTTTTTCATCTTTTCTTCCATGTTGTTCTATTAATTCTTGTTCTTACTGCATTAATGTATGGCCTACATTAATGTACATCTAAAAAGTCCGGTTTCACTCGAGAGAGCAAGAAATTGGAAAGTTGTGAATTAATAGGATATGTTCTTTACTTGGTTTGGGAAAATTGAGTATTGATTTGCTTTCAGGATAGAAATATATCTGAAAGTCGTATTAGTCAATTTAGGAACCGGATTTGTATGGCTAGAACATGAATTGCATTTAATCACAGAAATGTAGGTGGATGGTTCATGATTCTTAAGTGAGGTTAAATACGAGAGTTTTAATCTCTTGGCAATAGTTCTTGGCTAGCAAATGGAGGAAAAGATTAACCAAATTATGATGATAATTAATTTCATTACATGTTCATTTAACCTCAGCGTGCTCTCATTCATAGTTCAGACTCAAAGTAGATAATTATTTTAGCTTTAGCATAAAAATTATAAAACAAAATATCAAACTCTTGGTTACACTGTTGTCTGCATTTTTAGAATTAAAATATAGTACACTTGAGCAAATTGCACTTCATCCCAGTCCCTGTGGGATCGATACTTGGCTTACTAAAGCCACTTTACTACTTGTTCGACCACGTGCACTTGCGTGTCGTTTTATATACCCCACAAATCAGCCGAACAAGTTTTTGGCGCCGTTGCCGGGGACTTGGCAATTGGTGAATTTGTTTTAAGTGTTAATTTACTATATTTTTATTTTCTTAGTGTTGACAACTTGGTCTTAGCCTGTATTTTGCAGACTTAATTGCTGTTGAACACTGGAAAGAGACAAGGAGCTGGTGGAATCGTATATAGAGCCAGAAAGAATATTTCACAGTAAACGGAGAGAAGCTCTACAAAGAAAGCTGCAGTTGCTCAGACAGACGATCATGGAGCAACAACAGAATCCACCGGTAGTACGGGCAGTGTTAGTGCTCGAAGAAGTAGCAGCTCAGCCGGTTCGCAAGGTGGCAATCCCACATGCCAATAATGTTACATCTAGTATCCGCAAACCTGAGCCAGGAGGGAGATTTGAACTTAAACATAATATGGTGCAGTTGCTGCACACTAGCGGGCAGTTTACCGGTCTCCCTCATGAAGATCCACAGCAGCATCTCCAAAATTTTTTGGAGATAAGTGACACTTACATCCCCACTGGAGTGTCATCAGATTATGTCCATCTTACATTGTTCCCATTCTCATTATTGGAAGAAGCCAAGAGGTGGTTGAAAGCTGAGCCACCAAATTCTATATCTACGTGGGATGATCTTGCACGGAAGTTTTTGATACGGTTTTTTCCCTCTGGTAAAACAGCAAGACTTAGAAGTCAAATTCTAAGTTTCAAACGGAGAGAGGGAGAAAATTTATATCAGGCATGGGAGAGATTCAAGTCCATGTTGCGGGATTGTCCTCATCATCACCAGTCCAATGATGTGCTGGTGCACACTTTTATAGAGGGTTTGGAACCCCACACCAAAATATTGCTAGACTCAGCAGCTGGAGGGAAAGCGCTGGAGAAAACTTATGAGGAGCTGTATACCTTGTTGAACCGTATTTCGCAGGACAATCCAGAATGGAATGCTGATTCATCAAGAGGCGGGACAAGGAAAGCAGCAGGAGTGCTAGAAGTGGATGGGTTTACAGCTATCGCTGCACAGATAGCTGCATTGCAAAATCAACTTAACACCCACTTCAGCAACATGACATTGAACCAGCCTCAAGCCCCAGTTAACGCAGTACAGCAGATGTGGTGCGAAGTGTGTGGAAGCAGTGAGCACTCAGCTGAGTCTTGTGGAGCCAATCCTGACTCGGTAATCTTTGTGGGTAATGCGCAAAGGAACCACCAACAGTATGGTAGTAGCTACAATTCCGATTGGAGGAATCACCCTATTTTCTCATGGGGTAGCAACAACCATCAGGGCCAAAGTTCGGGTCAGGGTGTGCAAAGGAACCAAGGAGGGCAGCAGAATTATCAAGCACAATTCAGAAACAACAATGCACCTCCTCCACCACCATCACCCAGCATTGAGGAGATGTTCAAGACCATGATAGCTAACCAAGCTCAATTGCAGGCTGACTATGTGAAATTGGCAGCCGAAGTGAAAAACAACCAGTTAGCTACCAAGGCACTTGAATATCAATTTGGGCAATTTGCTAGTGCCCAAAACACAAGGCCTAGAGGAGGACTGCCGAGCGACACGGATCCCAATCCCAAGCAGGTAAATGCAGTGACCACAAGGAGTGGTTTGCAGCTGAAAGAGGTGGAACCAGAAAGACCACCTCAGCAGTCGGGAGCAGCAGAAGTTGAGAGGGAGCAAAGTACTGAAACGGGGAAGACTAAGGAAGCTGAATCAGAAAGACCTCCACCCCCGTTCCCTCAACGACTAAAGAAACACAAGGAGGAGGCGTGTTTCAAGAAATTCATGGAGGTGCTGAAACAGGTACATATTAACTTACCTCTTGTTGATGTCTTGCAGGGAGTGCCGAAATATGCTAAGTATATTAAGGACATCGCGACAAACAAAAGTCGGTTGACTGAGTATGCTACGGTGGCTCTTACGGAGGAGTGCACTTCCCGAATTCAAAATAGACTGCCCACAAAGCTAAAAGACCCTGGGAGTTTTACTATCTAGATTAATATTGGGCAGAGCATCCGAGCTCGTGGATTGTGTGATTTGGGAGCGAGCATAAATTTGATGCCTTCATCGGTATTCAGAAAGTTGGGTCTAGGGAGTCCTAGACCCATAACAGTAATCTTGCAGTTGGTGGATCGGTCCTTAGCCAGACCTAATGGCATTGTAGAGGACGTTCTGGTGCAAGTTGGCTCCCTAATTTTCCCGGTAGATTTTGTCGTGCTGGATTTTGAACCAGACGCGGAAGTCCCATTTATTTTAGGACGTCCTTTCTTGGCAACTGGGAAAGCACTAATTGACGTAGCTGCGGGGCAGCTAACAATGCGAGCACATGACAAGGTGGAGGTGTTCGATGTGTACAAAGCACCCAAGCTCCCGATGGTGCAAGAAGAACTCTCGGTGATCAATATGATTGATCAAGGCAATGATAAGCAGATTAAGGATTCACGGGAGTTGTTGGGAAAACCACCGGATTGGTGTAAGCACTACTGGGGGGAGGACGGTGATCGAGAGAAATCGTCCATCACCCTAGAGGACAATTGAGCTTAACGACGTCGAGTCACGATGGTAAACCAGGCGCTGCACGGGAGGCAACCCGTGAAAAAAAAATTTCTTTCTTTTTGTAAAGTGTAAATAGATTTTTCTTTTCCTTTTCTTTTTCTTTTTCTTCATTTACTACAAAAAAATTTTGTTTTAGTTTTTGTTTTATTGTATTTAGAGTGAAACCTATAATTCTAACCAATTTTGTATTGTGAAATGAATTTCAGGTCAAACGAAGAAAAATATGCACGGAATCGCGAAGGAAAAGTCGAGGTATGAAAAATTAATAAAAAGTGGCAAACAGTGAGCTGAGGCGACAGCTCCGTGTCACAGAGGGGGACCTCCGCGTTACCTCCGTGACACGTTGAGGTATAATCCGGAAATTTTAAAAATTTCCAGAACAGTCTCACGATGGCTCCGTGTCACGGAGGCAGTGCACCGCGATGCACTCCGTGACACGTTGCCTTGTATATCACGATGGGTCACACCGGGTCGCTGGGTGACCCGCGCGATTTCCCTACTTTTTAACCCCGAAAACCCTCTCTTTTCCCTCATTTTTTAATCTCTCCGCGACCAAACCCCCCAAAACCCATCCCCCATCAACGTGACACGGAGTAAGGCAAGAAATTCAACAAGTTTTCTTCAATTCTTCAAAGTCAAGGTATGTTTTCCGATTTCCTTTCAAATTCTTGTCGATTTTCTTCGATATTGAGCATGGGAGGTGAGCTAAATTGCCCTAAGTAGAAATTAATCATGAATTCGAGTTAATTGTTGTTGATGAATGTTCGGAATGTCGTTATGATTGATTGAACTCGTCAATTGCATAAATTAATCGAATTTGCTAGATAATATCAATTCTAGGGCTTGTATTTTGAATTTGAAGTTGAAACTGTATTGAACTTGTGAATTTCATGTCGGGATGTAAATGTTGAATGAGATGAGTCGATGTACTAATTGTTAGTATGTTAATAGAACGACGGATTCTCGGGTTAAGGGAATGTTGAAATTTGTAAGAATTTGGTTAGTTGTATAGGTTCGTGTAGATAAATTTTTGTTGTTGTTTTTGTTTCTTTGTTTTTCTTTGCTAAGTGTGATGGGTAAAATGTTAGCGATGGTAGTGATTATGATTAGCTGTATGAAGTCTGAGTAGTACACAGAAGATATACCGTCGAATTTTTCGAACGCACTAAGCATGATTGTATGTTGTTTATTGTGTGTAAATAAAGATTATCTTGTCGTAGTGTTGTAACTGTAGCTAAGGACTAAGTGTGGGGTAACCTAGCTTAACCCAACCTTAGCTGAAGTTAATATCCGTTAGCTTAACATTGATCTTGTTTACTTGGGTTGACAGGTAAAATGGCAAGCCGGCAAGAGAAAGGAAAAGGCGCATCAACTTCGGGCGCCGGAAGGAAGCGAATCAGACTGGGCACAGCAGTCCCAGCAGCACCAGAAGTTCCACGCGGCCAACGCCGCCAATACGGAACGAGATGGGTGACTGATGAGGGGAAAAAGTGGTACACAAAGCACAAAGAAAACAAATATTTCCCCGAGGAGCATATAGCACGGGAACCATTGGCACAGGAGTTCCCTAGGATGGTCCACCGGATCGAAGCAGCTGGGCTCATTTTCATATTTGAGGAGCCCAAGGAATGTAATTTGCACCTGGTTCGGGAGTTCTATGCCAATTGGAACCCGACTGTCAGAAGCCACACCATCAAGATCAGAGGGCAAATAGTCACCTTGGAGCCCCACCACCTCAATGCCATCATAGGAGCGCGGGACACAGACGTCCACATACTCCGACAGCTGAACATTACCCCACCGTATGCGAACATCAGACGCACATTGTGTGGGACCCGATCGACAGCTAGATGGAGCAGACACAAAGAGAGGGGCTATCACCAGACTTTGCCATATTCACAAATGAACAGGGTAGCCCGAATATGGCTGAAGATAATCTACTCATGCCTAATCCCGGGGGTACATCTGACAGATGTAACCCGGGATCGTGTATGTCTGGTGTACGCCCTGATGAAAGGGCTGGAGATCAA
This sequence comes from Datura wrightii, assembly GCA_035772735.1. NCBI lineage: Eukaryota > Viridiplantae > Streptophyta > Magnoliopsida > Solanales > Solanaceae > Datura > Datura wrightii. Next base: position 34,351,549 of record JASDFA010000001.1, read on the forward strand.
CGTGGGGGCGGTAATTATCTCTGCCATGAAGAGAGCCCGGTTGCACCAGGGGCACATGTATGGCTTTGGTGGACTACTCACCACCTTCCTCAGGGGCCTAGATGTCGAGGAGGAGGCCCTTGACTATATCCCGCAGATGGAGCGGCGGGCCTTAGATGTTACTAAAACTAAGGCTCCCGACACCACCCACGGGCCAATGCTTACACTTGGTGAGCAACATGCTCGTGATGATCAGTATATGGCTCGAATGTATGGGATGCAGATGCTCCAGCTGAGGATAGGCGGGAGGCCGGCGACAGAGGAGGAGCTATGGCAGCTCGAGCTAGACTAACCCTTCGGCGAAAACGCCAGGGTTCTATGCTGAGTGGGGCCAATATTTTTAGAGCCCACAGATGATGATGTCCCCACAGACGAGGAGACACATCGGGAGGACTCCGATGTGGAGTCCGATGATGACAACGGGGGCGACTCGGACATGGGAGATGAAGCAGCAGCACCCAACGAAGAAGTGGAATACTTTGACTGATCAGGGAGTTCCACCACCCAATTTTGTGCTATTTTAATTTTTGTGAACACTGGGGACAGTGTTCGAGCTAAGTGTGGGGTGGGAGTAGTTAGGTGCTGGGCTGGGCTGTTTTGTATGTATGCTCTATTATGTTTTCGTGTATGTGAAAATTTGTTTGTCCCTGTGAGTTGTGAATTTTTAAGTTGTTCTGTTTGTAAATTTATGTGAAATTGATGTGTGTTGCTGAATGATGTGTGTTGCTGAATGTTGCTGGCTGATTCTGATTCTGTACATATTTTTGTTATCGAAATGATCGATTTTTTTTAAAAATAAAAAATAAAAAATAAAAAATATATTGTACATATTTTTTCTATCGAAATGATCGATATTGTCAATATTTTTTTTTATTCTTGGGTTTCTCGGCGTTTGTTTTCGGTTCTTTTACCGAGAATGGTCCCATTGAACCGAAGTCATAGTAGTGACCGTTCCCTATGATGGATGGATGACGACCGTCTTAAGGGAAATGTAGTAGTTAGGAGTAGATTTTTTTTAATTATTTTTCAGTTTTTTTCTTTGGTGGGTTATATCCCAAAACCTGTGGTTACTGTATGGTTGCGAAATTCTGGTTGCGTGTTGTACATGATATTTAAAATGCAAAGATGATTCGTATGAAAGCATGCAACTTTGTTAATATGTTGAGTACCTAGGCCATAGAGTTCGATTCAGTGTGATTGAGGCTTAATGTTTGAATTCCTGTAATTAGCTGATTGAAGAGTCTGTGAATACATCTTGATTTGAGCATGTGCAAAAAGTGTGAAGTGAGGTGTCGTTATTCCATGCTATTGTGAAGTGTCTAGAACTTTCCTGGTGTGTGTACAAAACGAAATGAAGGAGGTGTATTGTAGGAAAGGATGTAGGCATTTCTTTGTTTTAACCGAGAGTTTCTATTTTTCCTTGTCGTACACACCTTGATTGTATACCCTAGTCAGCCCGTTGAGCCTTTAGCCTATTATTTTTTCTTTTGTCATAAAGTGTAAACCGAGCTTAATTCCTTCTTTTCATTAGCCGTAAAGTCTATACAAAACTCTTAAGCACTTAAGAAGAGAAAATCATTTTCCCGAAGTGTCAAAGAGTGAGAATGGTTAAAAGAAAAAGAAAAGCAGAGTGAGGAAAAAAAAGAAAAGGTTGAAGGTGCACTTGCTATATATAAACGATAATGAAGGTGCATGAATAATCTTTGTTGTTGTGTCAAGTGTGCTTAATACGATGGGTCATACTAAAGAAAAGAATCAAGAATGGGATGATGAAGAAAAAAAAAGAAACAATGTCCAGGAGTTGATGGGATGTGTTGAAAAGGCGCTTAAGGATGCTAGTGGCTATTATTGGCTAATCCAATATTTACTAGTTCCGTAGCTTCCATTACAACCTGTTAAAGTCCTATGTGATCTTACATCGCACTTCTTTATATTAGTGGAGTAATATACTAAGGGCAAGCTTATGGGTCATGACATGATGCATGTGAATTCTTTTGGGAGAGAGAGCGAAATTGTTTTTACATGCCTCTGCTTGAATTTTTGTAAGTCATATGAGCAAAAAGGGGAAGATTCTCTTGTGTTGTGAGGGCACATGCTTGATGAGAGATTAATTTTCGTGTCGGATATCTTGATCAGCTAATTTGCATGAGTTTGCCAATATCGAGAGTCGAATCTTAAAGTCTAGGAGGTCTTAATGTATTGAAGGTCATTGCATTGATAAGACCATGCATGTTTTCTTGATGATTTGCTGTATTGAATAATCGGTATGACCGTAGCCTAAATTGTCGAACCAAAGTAGCGAGGTTGGGATGTAAATTGCATGAAGTGTAGGATTGTTGTTCGAGGACGAACAAGACTTTAAGTGTGGGGTAAGTGATCTTGGGCAAATTTATATGCCCAAGTGATACTCAAAGGTGTCATTTTAGCCTTGTTTATCTATCAATGTTTATACATTCTCATGTGATTGATAATAAAATGTGAATTTATACTAACCAACATGATTAGCGTTGTTTTGCCGGTGAAATATAATTTTGGGAAGCTAAAATGCGTGTTGGGAGAGATTGGGGTTGGACTCGGATGTCAACAAGGAAAAAATGCAAAATTTGGCCTGTGGTGGAACAGCAACATGTCACCGAGGTAGTGCTCTGTGATACACACCGTGTCACGGAGGAAGTGCTCCGCGATACACAACGTGTCACAGAGGCAGTGCTCCGCGATACACTCCGTGACACGTTGCTTGTTAGTCCGGGAAAAATTGCCACCAGTTTAAATAGAACACTTAGGTTCATTTTTAATATTCTGACTTGGTGGAGCAAGAACGTGGGTTACAGGTAGTTGAGGGACGAAAATATCAGGGTTTTTTCTCCCTTTCTTTCTTCTTGTATTCAATTGCTTGTATGATTAACACTCATTTAAAGATGTTTAATCCACAAATGAGTGGCTAATTCCTCTTCTTGCTGAGGTTATGAACAATTGTGATGAAATGTGATCATTGATTCTTTGGTTTTTCATCTTTTCTTCCATGTTGTTCTATTAATTCTTGTTCTTACTGCATTAATGTGTGGCCTATGTTAATGTACATCTAAAAAGTCCGGTTTCACTCGAGAGAGCAAGAAATTGGAAAGTTGTGAATTAATAGGATATGTTCTTTACTTGGTTTGGGAAAATTGAGTATTTATTTGCTTTCAGGATAGAAATATATCTGAAAGTCGTATTAGTCAATTTAGGAACCGGATTTGTATGGCTAGAACATGAATTGCATTTAATCACAGAAATGTAGGTGGATGGTTCATGATTCTTAAGTGAGGTTAAATACGAGAGTTTTAATCTCTTGGCAATAGTTCTTGGCTAGCAACTGGAGGAAAAGATTAACCAAATTATGATGATAATTAATTTCATTACATGTTCGTTTAACCTCAGCATGCTCTCATTCATAGTTCAGACTCAAAGTAGATAATTATTTTAGCTTTAGCATAAAAATTATAAAACAAAATATCAAACTCTTGGTTACACTGTTGTCTGCATTTTTAGAATTAAAATATAGTACACTTGAGCAAATTGCACTTCATCCCAGTCCCTGAAGTAGTTATGAACCCATGGGGAACACTTATCCTAGTTAAATTCAAATCTTGATTAACAACACTTGGTTTTTATGTTTTTTTTACAATTGTTTCTCTATAAACCCCCCAATTTGGAGATAACCCACGAAAAAGCTTAAATACCGGAATTAGTGTAGTTCTTACTATATTCCTTGTGGGTTCGACCCCCACCTCTTTGTGGTGTTCTTTATTGAAAACGTCCACTTCATACTTTTTCAGGAGTGTGTGTTTGAGCATTATCAGGCTACCTCTGAGGGCATCATACTTCTTCTATCGAACCCCTCCATTCATTCAACCCTCTAACCATTCAACACAACATGCTGAATAAAACTCATACTAAGATACTTAAAGGAATCATATGCCTTATATTGTAGCTCCTAGGCCTAGCAAAATGTGAGAATCAACAAGAAATTATCATAACATATTTGTGACTATTTTCCACGAGTCCTCCTCATCCTAGCATGACGATAAGGCATAGTAGTGGCTCTTCCACTATTCAAACCTCACAAGATGATGCGCCTTGCTGAGGTGGGTGAGCTGTCGGAGCTGCTGAAGAGGTAGCTAGGGCATTGCCTCTGTTATCACCCCATTTAGCTACTGGATAATCTCTTAGTTTATGACCAGACTTACCACCCGAAGCAAGCATCAGAACCAACCATGCACTCTCCAAGGGGGTTCTTTCCACAATATTTGCAAGTCGAATATGTAATATCCCTGGACATCCTCCCTTAAATCTTAGAGTCTGATGCTCTACCTCTCTTATCATCCTTGGAATTAGATGGAACACTGGCTGGCGATGGCGCTGGGATCGATAACCTCTGATGGGACTATGAACGATGTTCAGCACCTTTTCTCTATTGGGAATGCTCAAGTCACCTATCCGAGCTTTCTTGCTCTCTCTTTCCTTTTCCTTTAACTTTTCCTCCTCGGTCTACTATGCATGGATCATAAGTCTGGAAATGTCCATGTCACTGATGAGCATGGACGTCCTACACTCCTGACCACCAAGTTAAAAACTCCCAAAATGAACTTTCTCATCTGAGCCCTAAGTTCATCAACCATCTCTAGAGCATATTCGGACAGCAGGGTAAATTTCAAAGCATATTCCTAAACTATTATGTTATTCTGTTTCAGGTTGATGAACTCTGCAACCTTTACCTCTCTAAACTCTCAGGAAAATAATGTGTCCAAGAAGTTGTCATATACTCATCTTAATTCACTAAAGTTGTGCCTACTGTACGACCTTCCTTCCACTGCTTGAACCTTATATGAGCTACCCCTTTCAGCCGATAGGAGGCCAAATCTTCACTCTCTTCTCTAGAAATCCCCATAATTTGGGTGATCTTCTGGATCTCGTCAATGAATTCTTGTGGATCCTCGTCCACTTTCAAACCATAAAATTACGGTGGGTTCATCTTAATAAAGTCTTGCACCCTTATCGGTATGGAATTTTTGTTAGGCTGCACAGTTGTAATCTCCTGATGGCTGACCTATGTCATCACGGCCTGTGCCAACAATTAGAATGTAGCTCAAAACTCTGCATGAATAACTTGTTCATTCATCGGGTCTGTTGGAGCTATCAGAGCTAGCTGATTTCTATTGTCATTTTTTCTTCCGTTTGCATATCTGGAAGGCATTGTTTGTGAATGTGTAAAGAATGAGTTAGAAGGGAAACTTTAAAGTTTACACTCTCTCACATGATAAGAATATGAAAGAAGGGAAATTTCCTAAAACATCTCATAGCCCCTACTTCATAAGTGTGACATGCTTCACACCCATGAAAAAGACTCTATTCAACATGGCTTTCAGACACCCTAGGAAACACCTAAAAAGCCTAATGCTCTGATACCAAGTTTGTCACGATCCGAGTCTACACCCTGGACGCGACACGGTGCCTAGAGCCACAAGTGACCACAAGCTAACCCATGGCGTAACATAATTCTAAAAGAACATAAACTTAAAAAGAATCTAAGCCAAAGCTAGCTAAAAAGGAAACCATTCATTCATGCATAAGGATATAGTCTGAGAAAAAAACACTGAGTCATAAGTTAAACTAACACTATACTATCCGAAAGCCTCTACTAACTGGTGAGATGTTGGGACAAGTCCCTAGCTAACTCTAAAATTTGAAAATTAAAACAAGACAAAAGAAATAAAAAAAAGGAAGATAATGCCAGTCCACGGAAGATGAGGACTCACCACTACTAGCTGATCAAGTCCGGAATGTGTCTAACCGCGGAGCTGAGTCTGAGTACCTGGATCTATATCATGAGACAATATACCATAGAAAGTATGCAATCAGTACTTTGAATGTACTGAGTATATGGGATATGCAACTAAAATTTAAAACATGCTAGTAATCTAAGAAAGTCTGTAGTAAGTACATAACTGAATGCATAAGCTTAGGTATAGCAAAATGATCCTATCTGAGATGCATAAATATTGACATGATATGCTAGTAAAATCTAAAAATATAGTTGAGCTGACATGCAATGACCCTATCTAAAGCATGAACACTAACAATAGCATGAAAATTTATAAATAATATAAATGCTAGTATAACATATTTTAAGGGTCATGTGCATGCACTGAAAACTAAAGTTGTAACTGTAACTGAAACTGAAACTGTATTGTAAGAGAGCCTATTAAACAAAAAAACTCTAATATGAGCCTCATGGAGCCCAACCTGTAACCCTGGTTGGGAGGGTGTTCATACATTGCCAAGGGTAAGAGCCAAGACTGGCGTGACATCACTTATAAGTTCAGGGAGACGCTCTTATATAAGAAGGACCCTTGCATGAGCCCATTGAGGTGAGAAAAACACTCTCAACTAGCTAGGACACCATATCCCTTGAGAAGAGAAACTCTCTACTAACGAGGATCCGTTATCCTACTGTGGCACGTAGTTTTGAGACCTGGGTGCGCTCAATCCTAGCCTACTCAGTGCTAAGTACTACTCCCAACTAAACATAAATACTGACAATCTGAAATTGGTGTTCTAAGGCTAATCAGAACCACTTTGTCTAAAAGTGTCCCGAGAATCTAAAGAACAATGAACATACTAATACTAATGGATCAAAATTGAAGTTCTATGATGAGTCAGAACTACTTTATCTAAAAGTGTCTTGAGAGTGTAAAGAACCATAAATGTACTAATCATATTGAAATCATGATAAAATCATAGGTATAAATCATACTGTAATATAGTAATAAAAAATGTGTAAAGGGGAAAAATATTTAGTTGGATATTTATTTCTTTCCCTTTTTGCATCAAATTCCTAGCTCTATTATGCCTAGTTCTAAATGATAACCAAAAAGGAATCAATGGTTATTTAATTTAAATATGTCCTATTATATTCTCAAAGAGGATATTTGAGTGCTTCATGTTTTTGTTGGAGAGAAAGGAGCTCGGGTTATCATAATCTAATGAGCAACTATCTTTCGCAGCTCTCTTCTTATCCATCTAAACCACCCTGGTATCCTCAATTTCATAATTTAACCATTGCAGTCATTGAATATTTACTTCAATTTACAAGGAAAGATGATAAAGGATAAAGGAAAGGCAAAAAAAGCACCATAAACAGAAAAAGACAGCACAAAAAGCGTAAAAATCCTTACCTGTACACTTCTGGGTCTAGCAACCCATATTCTAGAAAGAGTAGTAACCTGAAGTCTCATTTTTCCACTAGGGTGCTGATAACTAGAGAAGAAAATTTTCGAATGTCAGGAATTGTTTGATCATAGCCAAAGAAACTAGTCAGTACTTCTCAAGAAATATAAGCTAAGTTCATACTATAGTCATCAAACAGTAGCACCAACAAATTTCAGGTCTCCTCATTGGATAAATACTTTTCTTCTATAGCTGCAAGAATATCAACGGGTACAAAGAGTTCAGATGACACGTCGTCACATATTACAAAACCCAAAAAAGGAAAAGATAAATCCATTTGTAGAGACATTGTAATACCCTAGAAGCCCCTAAGATCAGACCCGAGGGATCAAGCAAAAAAGATAGAAAAATATTGCGCAGGTCACAGGATGAGCATCCAGTGACCTATGAGGAGACTCCGCAAGTCATGCAGTGACTCATGAAATGAAGATTGGTTGTGATAATTCGTGGTCAGGGGGTGACCACGAGTGGTAGTCGCAAGTTGTGGAGTACCTCATGACACGTGAAGTGAGTCGTGGTCAAGGTGATCAAATATTGAAGTTTGATTTTTTGGAGACGTCACGAGGGGAGTCATGAGTCATGGTGTACCTTATGACTTGTGAAGTGTATCATCGTCTGGGCTTTGAAATTTGAGATTGGATTTTCTAATGTTGACAACGGATTGGACTTCATGACTCATCTCGTACCTCACGGTCGTGATGTTCCTAGTGAGGATTGGCAGGGTCAGTTTTCCAGCAATTTTAGTAAGGGTATTTTCATAATTTCTAAGCTCCTAGGTCCTAAACTACATCACTTTGGGGTTATTTTCAAAGGAATTTAGGGAGTTAGTCTATAGTTCCTTTCATTTCCTCTCATTCTCTCAAGTTAGTATGTAGGAAACTCAGGCAGGAGGTGTAGAGCAAGAATAAGGTTTTCAGTCTTCTTCTCAAATTACTCTAAGATTTTTCCCAAATATATCTAGTCCAGGTATGTGGGAATTTAACAAGGGAACTACTCTTCCCTTATTCCCCAAAACCTTTTTTAAAAATCTTTAGCAGTTTTAGCTCTAAAGATCAAAGTTAGGGTTTGTTTTTCAGTTAGGTTGCAAATTTCCTTATTGTTATAATATCCATGACTCTTGGAAGTTGTTGTTAGTTATACTTCCTGTTGATATCTCTTTCCATGAAATACGTATTTTATCCCTGGTTGATAAATGTGTTTTAAAAGAGTCTTGCATAATTGTCTAGATACAATATTGCTTGATTTTGATTGTTCTTAAAATCACCAGGATAATATAGTTGTATGACGAAGAGTTGAATTATTGATTGTTTAGTATTAGTCAGTACTTAGCAAAATTTAGTATCTTACAGAAAAGTCATCTAATTAGTTTGACTATATTTAGTAATCAGTTGTCAGGTTGTTCTTGAGACGGTTACGATGCTTTCAGACAAAGCAACTCTGGCCAGACTTAGGACCCTTTGTCTCAATTATTAGGTCCTTCAGACTCTCAGGGTACTTCCAAATAAGTATTTCTGACTTAAGTCTTAGGACATTAGTTTCGAGCTATCAGCCTAGCAGTCATAGGTAGGATTTCCAAACGGTCCTAAGAAAGTGATCACTTAGTTCAGCAACTATATCCTGGCAAGGTATAGTGGGCCTTCTCCGGTGGGGTGTATGCATCAGTCTTCATGTCTAGTTCATGTGGTTACCTGTTGTTTATAGACTCTCCTACTTGTCAGCACAACTCAGTCTGAGTTCTTAGTTCAGTCTCATAGATTCAGGACATATTATGACTGTCAACTAGTGTCTATACTTACATAAACTATTACAGTATATCTCAGCACTTATCAGTTATTAATTGTCCATTAAAGTTATATCAGTTTAGTTGTTTATTCCATGCTTTATGTACATCTCACTTACTCAGTACATTCTAAGTACTGATGCACATATTTTATATCCTATATCATTTTATGATACAGGTGCAGGTTCTCAAACTCAGCATTATTATTAGTTCCCTTCCAGCGATCCAGCAACATTAGTTATTTGGTGAGTCCTCATCTTCCGAGGAAAAGATTTTTCCTTCTGTTTAGTTTCATTGTAGTATTACTTTAGAGTTAGTTGGGGGCTTGTCCTAGTAACTCGCTAGATCTTAGATAGCTTTCAGACACAGTATTGTTAAATATGTTTGCGCTTATCTCATAAATTTTAGTATCTTATCAGATATTTATTTTCTCAGAAAAGTGTTATTTAGTTTTGTTTTACAACATCCGCTTATGCCTTAATTCTATGGACAAGTGTGACATTAAGCTAAGGGTTAGCTTGGGGTCACTTGTGACTCCAAGTACCGTGTTGCGTCCAGGATGTAGACTCAGATCGTGACAAACTTGGTATCATAGTATTAGGTTTAGAGTATCCTAGGATGTCCGAATGACACGTCAAGTAAAGTCCTTTTCATGGGTGTTATGCGCACCACACTTATGAGGGGAGCTTACAAGGCATTTTTAGGATATTTCCTTTTTGTCCATACTCCTTATTGTTCATTGAGCTTAATCCCAAAATGTCCTTCTAACTCGTGCTCTATTCTTTTCAGTGATAAGCCTCCAAAAAGAGGAATTGGGAATGCAAACCAACCTGCCCTACCAGCTCTAGCAGCCTTTCAGGGCGATCAGGGGTCAAATGCTAAGTTAAGGGCTACGATCCAGATGCTTGTCCAGGCTGTGACCAACCAAGTGAACCAACAGTTGTGTAATAACTCAAAAGTTTCTAAGAACAGGCCCCAGACTTAAAGAAAGAAATTAGTTGGAAAGTGGAAAATTGCCTTAGAACGAGTTGTGGAACGACTTGTTAGGTGACCTAACAGGTCGTTGTCAGACCCGTGGAGCAGTCAAGAGGTGCAGAAAAGTCTAGTGACCATGGACGACCTGACGAGTTGTCGTGTCAAGTAACGACTCATCAAGGCAGTCGTGGGAAGGAGAAGTAGGAATAGTGAGGTTCAGTAGCAACGGACGACCCAAGAAGTTGTTAGGCAAGAGACAACTCATTAGGTCGGCCGTCGGGTGGAGGCTAGTGATCAAGGATGGGGTCCCGAGACAGTGGTGATCACAGAAGAGGGGATGATTCATCGTGCACTTGATGACTTGTCAAGTGACCCGTGGGGAGAGAAGAGCAAAAAGTTTAGCGAATCCAGTGTACTCCATGACAGGGCCCCATGAGTCAATGCCAACCCCACGACTCATGGAGTGCCTCATAGGGAGTGGCAGGTGGATTTTTCCTGCGAATTTTCAAGGGTTTTTCATAAAATCCTATGCTTCTAACTCCTAAACTACATCGTTTTGATCATTGTATGGGACGTCTTTAAGGGTTTTCTAGCCTAATCCCTCATTCCTATTCCCTCAAATACTTCTTCCTCTTCTCTCTCAAGCATAAAGATTCAGCTGGGATTTCTTCAAAGGCTTCAAGGGTTAAGTTTAAGTGGGGATTTCTTCGAAGCAGGTATGTGGGCTTCCAACAAGGACATCCTTTCATCCTTGTGCCCCAAATTTTTATTTTAAAAAAAAACACTAAGTTAATGATTCTAGAAAAAGCATGTTCTATGGTTCCAATTTATGTATAAACTCTCATATGTTTTTCCTAAATTCTAAAAACTCTCACGATTAATAGTAGAGCATGTTCATGAGGTTGCTTATATCTTTCCTAAAATATGTGTGTGATATGTGAATAACATGAATGTGGGATTTTCACAATGAATTAGTTCAGAATTTTAGATGGGATTTGATAAATTAATCATATGCTCTTATCATAAAGTTATATCCTTGTTTAAATTATCTGTAAATCACATGGTTTCTGCAAATTAAGAACATATGCCACATTGTATGTGTTGGAACATGATTAAAACTTATGGGCTTTGAGCAATGTGAAGTATGTGCATGTTTTCACTATGATGACAATGTAAATGTGTTGGGCATGAGTTAAACCTATGAACTGGGGATTTGAATGTTGTGGATGTGTGTAAAGTATGATGTAATTTGTTGAATCATCATGTCTATGATTAGCTATAGTAATTTAGACAAGATCTAGTCTTTCAAGATTCTCATCAGCTGAGAATGTTTTCCTTAGTCTATCGGGATTCTCATCAGCTGAGAATGTTTCCCTTAGTCTGTCGGGGCTCTCATCAGCTGAGAATGTTTCCCTTAGTTAGTTAGTGACTCTCTATATCAGAGAATGCTCTCCCTTAGACAGTCAGGGACTGTCCACAGTCGAGAACGTTATCTCAGGGACTCTCCACAGCCGATAACGTTTCCCTTCGACAGTCAAGGACTCTCTATGATACTAGCCATTACTTCGGTCCTCAATATTTGTTCAGTATATAACCTTTACGCATTAGTTAATCATATTTCAATAAATGTTTCTTATAAAATAATTATGTTAATATGTATATGTGAATCTCAAACAGGGTTGTTGTATCTCCGTTTAGTTATATTACCATTAATATATTCAGTTTACTTCCTTCTTGATACTTGCATGTTTTAGTTTATTTACGCTTCCCACATACTCAGTATTTTCCAAGTACTGACTGCACGCCTTTATGTGTTATATTGTTTCATGTTATAGATTCAGGTTTCCAGACTCACCCACGTGGTTAGATGCACTTCATTCCCCTCTCAGTCGTTTGTGGTGAGTCCTCATCTCTTGGGGACGCGATTGATATTTTCATTATATTTCAGTTTTCAGATTTTAGGAATTAGCTAGAGGCTTGTCCTAGCAACTCATCAGTTAGTAGAGGCTCACAGACTTGTCTAGACATAATCAACTTGTATCAGAGTTTTATGAGATTCGTTATTTTGGGTTTTAAGTTAGACTTTTTCAGCTAGCTTCTGCTCAATTATGTTATGTTAACTGTTTCTATTATTAAGTGATATGATATGATGATGTCATGGGTAGACTTGGAGTGTAATACCCCAGAAGCCCTAAGATCAGACCCAAGAGTTAAAATGGAGAAAACTAGACAATCTGTGCCAGGTCATAGAACGGGTCATTACTGGACCGTGGGGTTGACCACGAGTCATTAGGTGACTAGTGGTGAGGTTCTAGTCTTAAGTTTTTGAAATGGTGATTAGAAGCCACCACGGGCTTGACCATAAGTCATGGTCAGATCCCACGACTCATGGAGTCAGTCGTGGTCAATGTCTATGGAAAGGTGAAGAAAACTTGGTAATATACCCTACGGTTGGTCACCACAAGTCATGGTCAGACACCACGATTCGTGGGATGGGTCGTGCTCAACCGGTTGCTTATGGTTTGAGAATTTAGGTAGTGAGCATGACGAGTACTGACCACAAGTCGTGGTAACTAGTAACGACTCGTAGGGTCCCCCGTGGTGAGTCCCATATGAATTATTAGATAGTGCACTCGATGACTGATGCCACGAATCGTGGTCTTGGGTAACGACTCGTCCAGCCCCTCGTTGGGATGAGTAGTTAGTTTTTAACTGCGAATTTATTAAGGGTATTATCGTCTTTCCTAAGTGCTAAGGTACTATACTACATCATTTTAAGCTATTTTCCAGTGTACTAAAATAGGTTAAGTCATTTTAGCTTATTCAAAACTCATGCATGCAAAGTTCAAAAGTCTAGAGGGTGATCAAGCATAAAACACCAAGGTTCTTCATCAATTGTTCATCAATTCCACTTGGCAAGTAAGAAAGTGATAAAATCCAAGTCTCTAAGGTATGTAGGGTTGTGAGTGGGTGAATTCATTCATACCCATGCCCAATCTCTCCTAATTCATGAAATTCTATTTGAAAATCTTATGGGATATTATCCCAAATTCTTATGAAATCCTAATGATCTTCTATGGGTTAATATCTCTCATGTGTCACATCATATTCTACGAATCATGGGCAGATTATACAACTAATTCGATTATGAATTTATTATTTTAAATTTCTATTAAATTATGCCCAATCATGCATGTTCTGTGATAAATCGAATTGTGATTTTACATTGATTTTGATGTTCTTTACCCCATCATGATTTATGATTATGATGTGGAATCACTCAAATGCTCATCATGAATTTATGATTATTAAGTATATACATGTTTTAAAAGTATGCATGGACTTCATGATTGATCGATTTATGATGTTGGCTGATTCATGAGCCCTTGATTCAAGGCTAAAGATGTATTTAAATGGAGATCAACGATGTTAATGTTTAATTGTCCATGAATCTCATGAATGATGTTTATGATTTACATACAAGCCTAATGTGCATATTTTTGGGAGCAGTGTCTAGCACCAAGTAGCCCGACATTCATAGGACTACGCCTGTGTCTCATAACTATGTGCCATTGTAGATTAATATTGATACATTATAATGTTAATGGATCCCCTCTTTCGTGATATCACATACTGCACGTCCTTTGCCTGGCAAGCCTGGGTCGACTCTGCCCACTTAACTAAGATAGTTGAGGCATCATGTAAGGCTCTACCATGATGGTGTCGGTTATGATGAGTCCTCCCATTGTTCTTCATGATTTACGCATGGTTATGTTTATATTATTTTGGCTCAAGTCAAGTTTAATGAAGCTTTTTTCCTATTATTATGACTATGACTGATTTATGAATGTTTTGAAAACCTTGAGCCTTATTGATCGTGGGCAAATTTATATGCCCAAGTGATACTCAAATGGGTCATTTTAGCCTTGTTTATCTATCAATGTTTATACATTCTCATGTGATTGGTAATAAAATGTGAATTTATACTAACCAACATGATTAGCATTGTTTTGCAGGTAAAATATAATTTTGGGAAGCTAAAATGCATGTTGGAATAGATCGGGGTTGGACTCGGATGTGAGCAAAGGACAAGGCATTGGAAGGCACAAAATAAAGAGGCTCCGCGATGGAGCCGTGTCATGCTGCCATCGCGGAGGCATTCTGCCTGGATAGGGAAATTTTTGCCCAATTTCCAGTGAGGGTTCGCGTTGGGTCCGTGGCACGGTGGCCTAGCTCCGCGTTGCACGTCGTGCCACGTTGAGCCTTATTACCTGGACCCCCAACTTCCAGTGAGGGTCCGCGTCAGTGGCGTGTCACGGAGGCAGTGCTCCGCGATGCACTCCGTGACACGTTGCTTGTTATTCCGGGAAAAATTCCCACCAAAATAAATAGAACACTTAGGTTCATTTTTCAATATTCTGACTTGGTGGAGCAAGAACGTGGGTTACAGGCAGTTGAGGGGACGAAATTATCAGGGTTTTTCTCTCTTTCCTTCTCCTTGAATTCAATTGCTTGTATGTTTAACACTCATTTAACGATGTTTAATCCACAAATGAGTGGCTAATTTCTCTTCTTGCTGAGGTTAAGAACAATTGTATTGAAATGTGATTGTTGATTCTTTGGTTTTTCATCTTTTCTTCCATGGTTGTTCTATTGATTCTTGTTCTTACTACATTAATGTGTGGCCTACGTTAATGTACATCTAAAAAGTCCGGTTTCACTCGAGAGAGCAAGAAATTGGAAAGTTGTGAATTAATAGGATATGATCTTTTCTTAGTTTGGAAAAATTGAGAATTGATTTACCTTCAGGATAGAAATATACCTGAAAGTCGTATTAGTCAATTTAGGAACCGGGTTTGTATGGCTAGAACATGAATTTCGTTTAATCACAGAAATGTAGGTGGACGGTTCATGATTCTTAAGTTGGGTTAAATACGAGAGTTTTAATCCATTGGTAGTAGCTCTTGACTAGAAACCAGAGGAAAGGTTAACCAATTTATATCGATAACTAATTTCAAACATGTTCATTTAAGTGTCTGAACTGCCAATAGATTAAAGTTGAGCATTAAAGGTGTCGCGCCCCACCTTGGGAGGCATGACTGACACCTGGTGCCCTACTAGGATCTTAACTGACTTAACTAGGCCTATGCACTCCCGGCGCAGGCTTACTCCCCAAATCAAGAAAACAACGGGCTATATCTTAGTTGTAAATATAACCTCAGGCTGACAAGGCCTTATAGCCACCTATAAAGGAAAACAGCTAACCAGAAACAAGCAATAACAGGGAATCTTATGCGGGATGACAAGACCACCATGGCATCTAGTTATGACTGTAAAGTAAATCTAGTGCTAAACTAAGTTATGGCCGACAAGGCCAGTAACTATCAGCAAAGCAAGGCCCCACACAGCCAACACATAAGATGAAACACATACGGGCCCCACACGGCCAACAACAGATAACCACAGAGAATTTGAAACAATCTGCAAGCCTCTAGGAGTGATATACTGGTTGAGACAGGGCCCCGACCGACCCATACTGTACAATAAAAGAGAGTCAACCTGCAAATCTACTAGCTCCGAAGGAATGGAGCTAACTACTCTGCTAGTCCTGATAGAAAGCTAAGAAGGTCTTAGTCCACATCTATCGGCACCTACAGGCAAGTAATGCAGCGCCCCCAGGAAGGGCTTCAGTACAATATGTACCGAATATGTAAGGCAATAATTGTAAATAACTGAATAGAGGAAATCGAACTGAAAATAACTTGAAAAGGAAGGATAGAGATTCTACCTGCATAGTTGAACTTTCTAATATCTAATTCATCCATAACCAAGGAAATGAAGAACCTTACCTGGCCCCCATAAGCCAGAAGGTACAACCAGCAAAGAATAACCCACCTGGGGCCCCTATAAGCTCTGGTGAATACACCTCAATCTATATACCCCTAGCAAGGTCACACTATGTCAACTAATGGCTATAGCCGTCTTACCAGTCCCCTAGGTCTGCAACTGAGCCTGCTCATCCCCTGACTGTAGCAATGTCTGAGTCCAATAGACTCCTGATATCTGTATCCTGAGCACCAGGCTCGACAGGGGTGTGATGCCGATACGGCATATAGTAGTCCAGCCATGGAATGGACCGTATGAGGACCTGGGACCCCATCTTCGTCCCTCGAGGACGGCATAACTCTACGTGCAGTGACGTCATCTCGCCCCTGACTGGCGTCGACACAGCTAATAACCCTAGGCTGGTCATGGAAGGCTATACAGGGAAAAATCAATTCCAAGCTAGGCATAGAATACTGGTCTCAACTAATAACAACAGCTAATCACAATTGATATGTTTCAGGTTCTCTTACTAAGATTTAAACTGAGCTACAATACTGAAGAAACTAACTTGACGAAGGAATATGCCCTAACATACCTCAATTGTCAATTTCTGATTAATTGGCGAGTTTCAGTTCGTATTTGATAACTCCTTCCGATTTTATTATACTACTGGGAGAATAAGTCTTATTTCAGTACTGAATTCGGTAAAAATGATAACTTTATATATAAATATTAACTATATTTTACCTAATAGAACATGGTAGAAAACTCGTAATTTCTCAAAAGTCCAGAAGGGAGAAATGTTTACTTGAAGCCTGTGATCATATAGAAATTAGTTTGGAGCAATTCTAACAGCTTTAGCTCGGTGGGGTTATGATTTACCGAGTGAACTTCATGAAAATAACTCCGTAGTAATGCTCCCTGTAGCCTTAAACTTTGATACCCGAAGTTAATTTGAATTCGGACGGTTTTCGATAGCGTAAACGGGCGAAATTCACCTGAAAGTTGCGTTTTTCTCTTCCTATGGACGACTTGATGGTTGGAAAATCACTTACAATTGACTTAGGGGGTATTTATATACTTAGGGCGGTGGCAGGTGGGCACCCTATGCCACCCATCGTGCTTCCTTGCCCCCGCATCGCGCCCCTCATCGCACCAAGAGGGCTGGTGCGTCGCACTTCCCAGGCGCCAAGGATGCTGGCGCACAGCGCAAGCCGGTGTCCTACCGGCTGGCGCATCGCGCTAGCCCTGTGCGACCTGGCCTTGCTCGACCCGACTTCCAAGGCTTCTCTACACGCGTTACGCTCTCCCTATTTATTTAAAATCCACACGTACGCCTACTAATCGTTAACTTTTACAGAGTGTAACATCCTCCCCCCCCCCCCTTAGGAACATTCATCCTCGAATGTCAACTTTAACTTATAGGGATTCAGTGCTTTCTACTATTATCTTGGAAAAATTTCGGCAGAGTCTCCCCTGTTATATGGACTATCCGAAAAAAATCCTGAAATGCAGAAAAGTCCAGTACATATATTTTATATGCCATCACAACAGTCCTTTCATCACCGAATTTGTAATCAACTGAAAAATACATGCAACATAACACAATAATCAACACTTAAATCAATATTATTTTACCTTAACTGCATAATTTAGACTATGCCTGGAACAAATGAGGGTATCAGAATTTCATGTCGTCCTCAGCTTCTCAAGTCACTTCTTCTCTATTCTTGTTTCTCCACAGTACTTTAACAGTGGAAACATCCTTAGTCCTCAACCTACAAACCTGCCGATCTAATATGGCCACTTGGACCTCTTCATAGGCTAACTCCTCAGTAATCTGGACGACCTCAACTGGAACAACTCGGGACGGATCCCCTATGCACTTTCGTAACATCGGCATATGAAAGACTGGGTGAACTGATTCTAATTCTGAAGGCAGATCTAACTCGTATGCCACCTGGCCTATTCTCTGGAGGATTCGATATTTTCCAATAAACCTCGGGCTAAGCTTGCCCTTTTTACCAAATTTCATCACGCCCTTCATCGGTGAAACCTTCAGAAATACCTAGGCACCTATGTCAAACTCCAGGTTCCTCCGCCACACATCAGCATAGGATTTCTGGCACCTTTGAGTTGTCAGCAGGCGTTCTCTGATAAGCTTCACCTTCTCTTCTGACTAATGGATAATATCTAGTCCAATTAATCCTGATTCTCCTACCTCAAACCAACCAACCAGAGATCTACGTTTCCTCCCATATAAGGCCTCATAAGGCGCCATTTGAATCGCTAAATGGTAACTGTTATTCTAAGAAAATTTAATAAGCGGTAAGTGTTCATCCTAGCTTCCCCCAAAATCCAATACACACGCCCGTAACATATCCTCGAGCGTCTGAATTGTACGTTCTACCGGCCCATCTGTTTAAGGATGGAAGGTCGTACTCAGATTAACCTGCGTCCCCAGTCCCCTCGGAAAGGACTGCCAAAGTTTAGCTGTAAACCGCGCTCCCCTGCCAAAAATAATTGATAACGGAACACCATTCAATTGTACTATCGCTATAATATATAGTTCACCATAGTATTCAACAAAGAAAGTAGCCCTTACTGGCAGAAAATGAGCTGATTTCGTCAACCTGTCAACAATCACCCAGATCGAATCAAATCTGCATCGGGTACGGGGTAACCCAGTTACAAAGTCCATATTGATAACTTCCCATTTCTACATCGGCACTGCTATCTCATGTGTTAACATTCAACAGTTTTGGTGCAACATTCAACATTGGCATAGCATGGCACCAGCTAAACCATACCCATAATTGCATCAAAATCAATCATTTCTAGTTCTATCAAATCTGCTAAAGTCTGACGACCAACAACCTCTACTATGAATCCCCGGTAGACCCTCTTGGCTATGATAGAGTCACCGATGGGAGTAGACACTGAAAATGGCCACCGAAGAAATTCTGACGCGATACCGAACATCCGGGCCACTAATGGGTAACATAATAAAAGATGGATCCTGGATCTATCAATACATAAATAGAATGAGAGCATTGTCCAGCATACCTGTGACTACATCTGGCGATGACTTTGACTCCTGTCGTCCAAGTAAGGTATAAGTGCGATCTAGACCGGTGCCTGAACTAGATGCCGTTGGTCTACCTCGGCCTCCGTCGGCTAAAGATGAGGACCTACGCACCCTGCTGGAGATGCTGGGGCACGTGACCCTACTAAAGATCTATCTTGTCGATGCCGATCACTATGACCCCTGGCTGGACAATCCCTCATCTGATGACCTTCTTGTCCACACGTATAACAAGTCGTGGAACCATACCCTCATGCCCCAGGAGTGACGTCGGCTGCAGATAGGGACAAGTGGTGTAGTAAATCATCTATGCTCTGACCCCCTCTACTGCTGCGAACATGCTGACCGTGAACTCTAGCCAGGCCCTGACGGCCCTCGGCAACCGGACCTACTCCCCTATTGTTGATGTGGAGGTGGGGGTCTAGACAGTCTGTCTGATAAGCGTGGCCTGGGTCCGCACAGAAGTTTTGCTTGCACATCACTCAGTCTAGTCCTGCGGCGCTACTCCTAGCTTACCCTTTTTATCTCCCGTTGTCGCTGCCTGATTCCCTCGATATTCTGGGCAAATGCATGAATGCGAGTGATATCCATGTCCTCTCACATAGTAGCTGCAATACATGTCTCCACATACTCTGGATTCAGCCCCATGATGAACCGATGTACCCTGGCTGGCATAGTATCTACAAAGGCTGGTGCATATCGGGCCAAGGAATCAAATCTCATAGCATACTCTCGAACACTAATTAAGCCCTGCTCCAGATGAAAAAACTGATCAACCCGGGCTTGCAGAATTTCCTGGGGCAAATAATGATCCAACAAGGCCTCTGAAAAATTGGGCCAGATCGGAGGAGACACATACCTCGGTACCTCTCCCAACTCTCATATCATAACACCGCAATATCCCGTAGCCGAAATACTGCTAACTCAACTAACTCTGCAGGTGTGGCATGCATTACCCTAAAAATCCACTACAATTAATCAATAAAGTCCTGAGGGTCCTCATCCCGGTCCATCCCCGTAAATTGCGAGGAACTCAATGCGAGAAACTATCGGACCCTCGAACTACCCGGTCCTCCTAAAGATTCTGTGACTGCGGATGCCATTGGATGATTCTGTGCAGCCACCATCTGAGCTAGCATAACAACAGCACTCCTAACCTCCTGATCGGATGGTGTCGGAATAGAAACTGCTGGAGGTAGTGCCGACACATTCGCCACTCTTGACGACTCCTAGCATAGTGGAGGAGACTAGGGAGACTGAGATAAAGTCTCCCTGTTGCCCTCAGATCGGGCTGACTCTAACTGAGGCACTGTGCTAGTGCCCTCTCCTGCTGCAATGTCCAACTCCTTACCCGTCGTAATATGTCGCGGGTCTGACATTTTTCAGTAAACAAAAGGAGGTGGTAAGCTTAGGAACTTAACCGTATACCGTACAGCACTATAGCACAACTGGAAAAGAGAAAAGGGTAACTTCCCTATCATGCCTCGCAACCCCCTTCCTATAGAATGTTGTGCACAACACATCCATAGATAAGACTCTACTTAGCACGGCCTGTAGACTCCCTGGGATACGACCTACTCTGATACCAAGTTTGTCATGCCCCACCTTGGGAGACATAACTGGCACCTGGTACCCTACTAGGATCTAAACTGACTTAACTAGACCTGTGCACTCCTGGCGCAGGCTTACTCCCCAAATCAAGAAAACAACGGGCTATATCTCAGTTGTAAATACAACATCTGGCCGACAAGGCCTTATAGCCACCTGTAAAGGAAAACAGCTAACCAGAAACAAGCAAAAATAGGGAATCCTATGCGGGCCGACAAGACCACCATGATATCTAGTTATAACTATAAAGTAAATCTAGTGCTAAAGTAAGTTATGGCCGACAAGGCCGCTAACTATCAGCTAAGCAAGGCCCCACATGGCGAACACATAAGATGAAACACATACAGGCCCCACACGACCAACAACAGCTAACCATAGGGAATCTAAAACAATCTGCAACCCTCTAGGAGTGATATACTGGTCGAGACAGGGCCCCGACCTACCCATACTGTACAACAAAAGAGAGTCAACCTGCTAATCTTCTAGCTCCAGAGGAATGAAGCTGACTACTCTGCTAGTCCAGATAGAAAGCTAAGAAGGTTTTGATCCGCGTCTATCGGCACCTGTAGGGAAGTAATGCAGCGCCTCCATGAAGGGCGTTAGTACAATATGTACCGAATATATAAGGAAATAACTATAAATAACTGAATAGAGGAAATAAATTGAAAATAACTTGAAAAGAAAGGATAGAGATCCTACCTGCATAGCTGAACTTTCTACTATCTAATTCATCAATAACCAAGGCAATCAAGAACCTTACCTGGCCCCCATAAGCCAGAAGGTACAGCCAGAATAGAATAACCCACCTAGGGCCCCCATAAGCCCTAGTGAGTACACATCAATCTATATACCCCTAGCAAGGTCATACTGGGTCAATTAATGGCTTTAGTCGTCTTACCAGTACCTTGGGTCTTCAACTGAGCTCGCTCGGCCCCTGATTGTAGTTGTGTATGAGTATGGTGGACTCCTGATATCTGCACCTCGGGCACCAGGCTCAATGGGGGTGTGTGCCGATAAGGCATATAGTAGTCTAGCCATAGATGGACTGTATAAGGACCTGGGACCCCATCTTCATCCCTCGCCGACGGCATATCACTCCGTGGAGCGACGTCATCTCGCCCCTAACGGGCGTCGACACAGCTAATAACCCTAGGCTGATCATGGAAGGCTATACAGGGCAAAATCAATCCCAAGCTAGGCATAGAATACTGGTCTCAGCTAATAACAACAGCTAATCACAATTCATACGTTTCTGGTTCTCTTACTGGGAATTAAACTAAGCTACAATACTGAAGAAACTAACTTGCTGAAGGAATATTCCTTAACATACCTCAATTGTCGATTTCAGATTAATTGGCGAGTTTCAATTTGTATTCAATAGCTCCTTCCGACTGTATTATACTACTAGGAGAATAAGGCTTATTTCAGTACTAAATTCTGTAAAAATGATAACTTTATATATTAATATTAACTATATTTAAACTTAATGAAACACGGTCAAAAACTAGTAATTTCTTGAAAGTCCAGAAGGAAGAAATGCTTACTCAAAGACTGTGATCATATAGAAATTAGTTTGGAGCAATTCTGACAACTTTAGCTCGGTGTGGTTACGATTTTCCAGGCGAATTTCATGAAACTAACTCTGTAGTAACGCTCCCTGCAGCCTTAAACTTCGATGCCCGAAGTTTATTTGAATTTGGGCGGCGTTTCGTAGCATAAACAGGAGAAATTCACTTGAAAGTTGCATTTTTCTCTTCCTCTGGATGATTTGATGGTTGGAAAATGACTTACAATTGACTTAGGGGGTATTTATATACTTAGGGCGGTGGCAGAGGGGGCGCCCCGCGCCGCCCATCACGCTTCCTTGCCCACGCGTCGCGCCTCTCATCGCGCCAAGAGGGCTGGAGCATCGCACTTCCTAGGGCGTCAAGGCTGCTGGCGCGCCGTGCTGGCTGGTGTCGTACCGACTGGCGCGTCGCACTGGCCCTGTGCGACCTGGCCTCGCTCTACCTGACCTCCAAAGCTTCTCTGCACGCGTCATGCTCTCCTTATTTATTTCAAATCCACATGTACGCCTACAAATTGTTAACTTTTACGGGGTTTAACTTAACTTTTACGGGGTTTAACATCCTCCCCTCCTTAGGAACATTCATCCTCAAATGTCAACTTTAGATTACAAGAATTAAATGAGATTACAGGAATTAAATGCTTTCGACTATTATCTTGGAAAAATTTCGGCAGAGTCTCCCTTGTAATATGGACTATTAGAAAAAAATCCTGAAACGCAGAAAAGTCCAACACATATATTTTATATGCCATCAAAACAGTCCTTTCATCATCAAATTTGTAATCAACTGATCAATTCATGCAACATAAAGCAATAATCAACACTTAAATCAACATTTTTACCTTAACTGCATAATTTACACTATGCCTAGACAAATGAGCATATCCGTATTTCATGTCGTCCTCAGCGTCCCAAGTCATTTCTTCTCTATTCTTGTTTCTCCACAGTACTTTAATAGAGGAAACATCCTTAGTCCTCAATTTACGAACCTGCCGATCTAATATGGCCACTGGGACCTTTTCATAGTCTAACTCCTCAATAATCTGGATGTCCTCAACTGGCACAACTCGGAATGAATCCCCTATGCACTTCCGTAACATCGACACATGAAAGACTGGGTGAACTGATTCTAATTTTGAAGGCAGATCTAACTCGTATGCCACCTGGCCTATTCTCAGGAGGATTCGGTATGGTCTTATAAAACTCGGTCTAAGCTTGCCCTTTTTACCAAATTTCACCATGCCCTTCATCAGCGGAACCTTCAAAAATACCCAATCACCTACGTCAAACTCTAGGTTCCTCCACCGCGTATCAGCATAGGATTTCTGGCAGCTTTGAGCTGTCAGCAGGCGTTCTCTGATAAGCTTCACCTTCTCTTCTGACTGATGGATAATATCTAGTCCAATTAATCCCGATTCTCCTACCTCAAACCAACCAACCGGAGATATACATTTCCTCCCACATAAGGCCTCATAAGACGCCATTTGAATCGCTGAATGGTAACTATTATTGTAAGCAAATTCAATAAACGGTAAGTGTTCATCCCAGCTGCCCCCAAAATCCAGTACACACGCCTGTAACATATCTTCGAGCGTATGAATTATACGTTTTGCCTGCCCATCTGTTTGAGGATGGAAGGTCGTACTCAGATTAACTTGCGTCCCCAAGCCCCTCTAAAAGGACTGCCAATATTTACCTATAAACTATGCTCCCCTGTGGGAAATAATTGATAATGGAACACCACTTAATTGGACTATCTCTCTAATATATAGTTCAGCATAGTCTTCAATTGAGAAAGTAGCCCTTACTAGCAGAAAATGAGCTGATTTTGTCAACCTGTCAACAATCACCCAGATCAAATCAAATCTGTCGGGTACGGGGTAACCTAGTTACAAAGTCCATACCGATAACTTCCCATTTCCACGTCGACACTGCTTTCTCCTGTGTTAACCCACGGGATCTTTGATGTTCTGTCTTCACCTGTTGGCAATTAGGACATTGTGCTACAAATTCCGCTACTTCCTTCTTCATTCCCGGCCACCAGTAAATTTCCTTGATGTCATGATACATCTTTGTTGAACCTGGGTGAAAGAATAACGGGACTAATGTACCTCTGCCATGATCTGCTGGCGAAGTCCGGACGCATCCTGAACACAAAGGCGGCCCCTATATCTCAAAACTCCGTCTTCGGTTACCTTGAAATCTTCTACCTCCCCTCACTGAGCCTTGTCTCTGAGCTGAACCAGGTTAGGGTCTTCATACTGCCGTTCTTTCCCTCTACAGCCAATAATGATACTGTAGTATTCTGGATCACTATTCCACTATCTCCGAAATCTACTATTCGGACGGTCAAACTGGCTAACTGATGCAATTCTCAAGCCAGTTCCCTCTGTTCGGGCTTCAAATATGCTAGACTTCCAATGGATTTACGACTGAGGGCATCTGCTACAACATTGGCTTTTCCTGGGTGAAAGAAAATGTTCACATCGTAGTCCTTTAACAGCTCTAACTAGCGATATTGCCGCAGATTCAACTCTTTCTGTGTGAAAATGTACTAGAGGCTCTTATGATCCGTAAAAATATCTACATGGACACCATACAGATAGTGCCTCCATATTTTCAAGGCATGAATTACCGCGGCCAACTCCTGATCATGGGTGGGGTAGTTCTTTTCATGCTTCCTCAACTGTCTGGAAGCATAAGCAATTACCTTACCGTGTTGCATCAAGACACAACCTAATCCGACACCTGAAGCATCACAATATACTGTGTAACCCCCTGAAACTTCTGGCAAATCTAGGACTAATACCGATGTCAATTTATTTTTCAACTCTTGGAAACTCTGTTCACACGCCTCAGTCCAATAAAATTTAGATGCATTCTGAGTTAACTTGGTCATAGGTGCTACTTAGATAGAAAACCCCTCCACAAACCTTCTATAATATCCAGCTAACCCCAGAAAACTACGTACCTCAATTAGACTGGTAGGTCTAGGCCATATTTTTACTGCTTCAATCTTCTACGAATCTACTTGTATACCAGCATATGACACAATGTGGCCCAAAAAGGCCACTGAATTCAGCCAAAATTCACATTTAGAAAATTTCGCATAGAGCTGGCGATCCTTGAGAATCTGGAGCACTGTTTTTAGATGATCTTGGTGATCTATCTTTGAACGGGAATACACCATGATATCATCGATAAATACTATCACAAATAGGTCCAGATACGGTCTGAAGATGCTGTTCATCATATCTATGAACACTGCTGGAGCATTCGTCAACCCGAAGGACATCACTAAAAATTCGAAGTGGCCATACCTGGTCATGAAAGAGGTTTTTGGAATATCCCTCTCACGAACCCGAACCTGATGGTACCCAAACCTTAAGTCAATCTTTGAGAAGTACTTCGCCCCTTGTAACTAATCAAACAAGTCAACTATTCTGGGAAGCGGATACTTATTCTTGATTGTGACTTTATTCAGTTGCCGATAGTCTATACACATGTGTAGGGAGCCATCCTTCTTTCTTACAAATAGGACCGACGTGCCCAATGGTGAATTACTCGGCCTGATGAAGCCCTTATCTAACAGATCTTTCAACTTCTCCTTCAATTCCCTGAGCTCGACAGGAGCCATTCGGTACGGAGGGATAGATATAGGCTGAGTACCTGGTAGTAAATCAATTGCAAAATCAATCTCCTGTTCTGGGGGAACGCTAGGAAGTTCATCCAGAAACACGTCTGGGAATTCATTAACTACGGGGATGGACTGGAGAGTTGAAGATTCTTCTTGAACATCCTGAGCCCTAACAATGTGATAGATACAACCCTTTGCTATCAACTTCCTCGCCTGAAGATAGGAAATAAACCTACCTTTCGGCGTAGCCGTATTACCTTTCCACTCCCGTACTACCTCCCCTGGAAAGTGGAATCAGGCAGTTTTGGTCCAACATTCAACATTGGCATTGCATGGCGCCAGCCAATCCATACCCATAATTGCATAGAAATCAATCATTTCTAGTTCTATAAAATCTGCTAAAGTCTGACAACCAACAACCTCTATTGTGCATCCCCGGTAGACCCTCTTGGCTATGGTAGAGTCACCAACGGGAGTAGATACTAAAAAAGGTCGCCATAGAAATTTCGGTGCGATATCGAACTTCCAGGACACTAATAGGGTAACATAAGACAAGGTGGATCCTGGTTCTATCAATACATAAACAGAATGAGAGCAATTGTCCAGCATACTTGTGACTACATCTGGCAATGACTTTGACTCCTGCCTTCCAGGTAAGGCATAAGTGCGATCTGGACTGGTGCCTGAACTAGATGCCCCTGGTCTGCCTCGGCCTCTACCGGCTAAAGCTGAGGGCCTACGCCCTGCTGGAGATGCTGGGGCACGTGACCCTACTGAAGATCGATCCTGTTGGTGCCGATCACTATGACCCCCTAGCTGAACAATCCCTCATCTGATGACCCTCTTGTCCATATGTATAACATGTCATGGAACCATACCTGCATGCCCCAGAGTGACGACGTCTACAGATAGGGCAAAGTGGTACAGTAAATTTGTTATGCTCTGACCCCCTCTACTGCCGCAAACTTGCTAACCGTGAACTCTCGCCAGGTGTTGACGGCCCCCGGCGACCAGAACTACTTCCCTGCTATTGTTGTGGAGGTGGGGGTCGAGGAGGTCTATCTAATAAGTGTGGCCTGGGTCCACCTTGAAGTTCTGCATACACATCACTCGGTCTAGTCCTGCGGCGCTGCTCCTGGCTTACCCTTTCTATCTCCCGCTGTCGCTGCCTGATACCCTCGATATTTTGGGAAAATGCCTGAACACAGGCGATATCCATGTCCTCTCGCAGAGTAGCTCTAATACAGGTCTCCACATATTCTTGATTCAGCCCTATGATGAACCGTTGTACCCTGGCTGGCATAATATCTACAAAGGTTGGTGCATATCGGGCTAAAGAATCAAATCTCATAGCATACTCTTGAGCACTCATCAAGTCCTGCTCCAGATGCAAAAACTAATCAACCCGGGCTTGTCAAATTTCTTGTGGCAAATAATGATTTTGCAAGGGCTCTAAAAAATTGGGCTAGATAGAAGGAGGCACATCTCTACCCGGGACCTCTCCTAACTCTCATACCATAACACTGCAATATCCCGTAGCTGAAATACTGCTAACTCAACTAACTCTGCAGGTGTGGCATGCATCACCATAAAAATCCACTACAATTGGTCCAGAAAGTCCTGAGGGTCCTCATCCTGGTCCGTCTCCGTAAATTGTGAGGGACTCAATGCGAGAAACTCTTGGACCCTTGAACTACCCGGTCCTCCTAAAGATTCCATGACTGCGGCTGCCACTGGCTAACGTTGTGCAGCCACCATCTGAGCTAGCATAACAACAGCACTCCTGACCTCCTAATCAGATGGTGTCAGAATAGAAACTGCTGGAGGTGGTGCCGACACATCTGCCGCTCTGGATGACTCCTGGTGTATTGGAGGAGACTATGGAGACCGAGATGAAGTCTCCCTATCGCCCTCAGATCGGGCTGACTCTAACTGAGGCACCCTACTAGTGCCCTCTCCTACTTCAATGTCCATCTCTTTACCAGTCGTGATATGTCGTGGGTCTGACATTTTTTAGTAAACAAAAGGAGGTGGTAAGCTTAGGAACTCAACCGTATACCGTACAATGCTATAGCACGACTGGAAAAGAGAAAAGGGTAACTGCCCTATCATGTCTCGTAGCCTCCTACCTATAGAATGTGGTGCACAACACATCCATAGATAAGACTCTACTTAGCATGGCTTACAGACTCCCTGGGATACGACCTGCTATGGTACCAAGTTTGTCACGCCCCACCTTGGGAGGCATGACTGGCACATGGTGCCCTACTAGGACCTGAACTGACTTAACTAGGCCTGTGCACTCCTGGCGCAGGCTTACTTCCCAAATCAAGAAAACAATGGGCTATATCTCGATTGTAAATACAACCTCCGGCCGACAAGCCCTTATAGCCACCTGTAAAGGAAAATGGCTAACCAGAAACAAGCAATAATAGGGAATCCTATGCGGGCCGACAAGACCACCATGATATCTAGTTATGACTATAAAGTAAATCCAGTGCTAAACTAAGTTATGTCCAACAAGGCCGCTAACTATAAGCTAAGAAAGGCCCCACACGGAAAACACATAAGATGAAACACATACAGGCTCCACACGGCAAACAACAGCTAACCACAGGGAATCTGAAACAATCTGCAAGCCTCTGGAGTGATATATTGGACGAGACAAGGCCTCGACCTACCCATACTGTACAACAAAAGAGAGTCAACCTGCTAAGCTACTAGCTTTGGAGGAATGAAGCTGACTGCTCTGCTAGTCCTGATAGAAAGCTAAGAAAGTCTTGATCCACGTCTATCGGCACCTGTAGGAAAGTAATGCAGCGGCCCCAAGAAGGGTGTCAGTACAATGTGTACCGAATATGTAAGGCAATAATTGTAAATAACTAAATAGAGGAAATAGAACTGAAAATAACTTGAAAAGGAAGGATAGGGATTCTACCTGCAATAGTTGAACTTTCTACTATCAAATTCATCCATAACCAAGGCAATCAAGAACCTTACCTGGCCCCCACAAGCCGGATGCTACAACCAGCATAGAATAACTCACCTAGGGCACCCATAAGCCCTAGTGAGTACACCTCAATCTATATACCCCTATCAAGGTCACACTAGGTCAACTAATGGCTA
This sequence comes from Datura wrightii, assembly GCA_035772735.1. NCBI lineage: Eukaryota > Viridiplantae > Streptophyta > Magnoliopsida > Solanales > Solanaceae > Datura > Datura wrightii. The sequence continues at coordinate 34,380,461 of JASDFA010000001.1, forward strand.
TAGCTGTCTTACTAGTCCCCTGGGTCTGCAATTGAGCTGACTCCGCCCCTAACTGTAGTTGTGTCTGAGTTTGTCGACTCCTAATATCTGCACCCCAGGCACCAGGCTCGACGGGGGTGTGGTGCCGATACGACATATAGTAGTCCAGCCATGGAATGGACTGTATGAGGACCAGGGACCCCATCTTCATCCCTCGCGGATGGCATACCGCTCCGTGGAGTGACTTCATCTCACCCCTGGCGGGCATCGACATAACTAATAACCCTGGGCTGGTCATTGAAGGCTATACAGGGCAAAATCAATCCCAAGCTAGGCATAGAATACTAGTCTCATCTAATAACAACAACTAATCACAATTCATATGTTTCTGGTTCTCTTACTGGGATTTAAACTGAGCTACAATACTGAAGAAACTAACTTGCCGAAGAAATATGCCTTAACATACCTCAATTTCTGTTTTCTGATTAATTTGCAAGGTTTAGTTCGTATTCAATAGCTCCTTTCGATCATATTAAACTACTGGGAGAATAAGGCTTATTTTAGTACTAAATTCGGTGAAAACGATAACTTTATATATAAATATTAACTATATTTCAACTTAATGGAACACGATCAAAAAATCATAATTTCTTGAAAGTCCAGAAGGGAGAAATTCTTACTTTAAGCCTGTGATCATATAAAAATTAGTTTGGAGCAATTCCGACCGCTTTAGCTCGCGGGGTTACGATTTGCCAGATGAATTTCGTGAAAATAACTCCGTAGTAACGCTCCCTGTAGCCTTAAACTTTGATACCCGAAGTTAATTTGAATTCGGGCGGCGTTTCATAGCATAAACAGGCGAAATTCACGTGAAAGTTGTGTTTTTCTCTTCCTATGGACGATTTGATGGTTGGAATATGACTTACAATTGACTTAGGGGGTATTTATATACTTAGGGCGGTGGCGGGGGGGCGCCCCCCGCTGCCTTGCCACCATGTCGCGCCCCTCATCTCACTAAGAGGGCTAACGTATCGCACTGCCTAGGGCGTCAAGGCTGCTGGCACGCCGCACTGGCCGGTGTCCTATCGGCTGGCGCGTCGCGCTGGCCCTGTGCGACCCTGCCTCCCTCGACCCGACTTCCAAGGCTTCTCTATGCGCATCGCGCTCTTCCTATTTATTTCAAATCCACACGTACGGCTGCTAATAGTTAACTTTTATGGGGTGTAACAAAAAGCCTAGGGTATAACTCAAGATGTGAGTATTCCTACTGGGAAGTGGAAGGATGTGAATATGGACTTCATCATGGGTTTACCTCGCAAATGCCAATTGCATGATTTAATTTGGGTTGTTGTAGACTGGATGACTAAGCCAGCACATTTCCTATCGATAAAGACTACAGACTCAGCCAAGGATTATACTAGACTATACATTCTGAAATTAGTCAGACTGCATGGAGTCCACTTGTCCATCATTTCAGATAGAGATACTCAGTTTATTTCGCATTTCTAGAAGTCATTTCAGAAGGGACTTGGCACTCAGGTCAAGCTCAACATAGCTTTTCAACCATAGATAGATGGACAAGCTGAGCGGATCATTCAAACCCTGGTAGACATATTGAGAGCTTGTGTGATCGAGCTCAAGGGCAATTGGGATGATTACCTACCTCTCATCGAGTTTGCATACAACAACAACTACCACTCCAGCATCCAGATGGCCCTGTTTGAGGCATTGTATGGTAGGGGGTGTAGATATCTGATAGGATAGTTTTAGGTTGGTGAAGCTACTTTGATAGGGCCAGATTTAGTTCATGAGGCTATGCAGAAAGTGTAGCTTATTAAAGAAAGGTTGAAAACAACACAAAGCCGACAGAAATCATATGCAAATATAAGGAGAAGAGAGTTGGAGTTTGTTATTGATAATTGGGTTTATCTGAAGATTTCACCAATGAAAGGGGTGATGAGGTTTGGGAATAAAGGAAAACTCAGTCTGAGATATGTGGGACCTTACAGAATCTTCAGGCGCATTGGCAATGTGGCCTATAAGTTAAAGTTACCTACAGATTAGCATCGGTGCATCTAGTATTCCATGTTTCATTATTGAATAAGTGCATTGGTGATCCGACCTCAGTAATTCCTCTAGAGAGTGTTAGTTTAAAGGACAACCTCTCCTACGAAGAAGCTCCAGTTGAGATCCTAGACCGTCAGGTTCGTAAGTTGTGGAACAAGGAAGTAGCTTCAGTAAAGGTTTTGTGGAGAAATCAGCTCGTTGAGGGAGCTACATGTGAAGCCGAAGCAGATATGATGGCTAAATACCTGCATCTTTTCCCTCCCAGCTCAGTTACAACTTGAGGTATCAATTTCCTCTCTAATACTCTCTTCAGCATCATGTCTAAATCATGCCTCCCAGTTTCTTTCATGTTAGTGCATGAATGTGTGATTTCTGTGTTTAGTTTGGTCGTGTATTTTAGTTCAGAGTCAGTCACTCCGTCTTTTCAGCTTCAGATGTTCAGTAAATGGGATGACAGTTCCATTCCCTATCTTTTCAATATGTTTACCCACATTCAAGGATGAATGTTCCCATGAGGGAGATATTCTAATATCCCGAAAGCCTCTAAGATTAGACCTGAGGGTTCAAGAGGAGAAAATAGGAAAATATTGCCCAAGTCACAAGATAAGTCATTCAGTGACCCGTGAGGAGACTCCACGAGTCATAAAATGACTCGTGAAGTGAAGGCTGGTTTTGAGAAGTCGTGATCAGGGGGTGATCACGAGTGGCAGTCACGAGTCGTGGAGTACCTAACGACTCGTGAAGTGAGGCATGGTCAAGGTGGTCAAAGATAGAAGTTTGATTTTTCGGAGACGTCAAGAGGGGAGTCATGAGTCGTGGTGTACCTCAAGACCCGTGAAGTGTATCGTCGTCTAGGATTTGAAATTTGAGACGGGATTTTCCGGTGTTGAAAATGGATTGGACTTCATGACTCGTCCTGTACCTCACAAATCGTGATGTCCGTCATGAGGACTTGCAGGGTCAATTTTCCAGCGATATTAGTAAGGGTGTTTTCGTAATTTATAAGCTCTTAGGTCCTAAACTACATCATTTTGAGGTTATTTCCAGAGGGATTTAGGGAGTTAGTCGATAGTTCCTCTCATTTCCTCTTATTCTCTCAAGTTAGTATGTAGGTAACTTAGGCAGGAGGTGCAGAGCAAGAACAAGGGTTTTAGTCCTCTTCTCAAATTTCTCCAGGATTTTTCCCACAGATTTCTACTACAGGTATGTGGGAATTCAACAAGGGAATTTCTCTTCCCTTGTTCCCTAAAACCCTTCTGAAAATCTTTAGTAGTTCTAATCCTGATGATCAAAGTTAGGGTTTGTGTGTCAGTTAGATTGTGAATTTCCTTATTGTTATAATCTCCATGACTCTTGGAAGTTGTTGTTAGATATAATTTCTATTGATATCTCTTTCCATGAAATACATATTTTAGCCCTAGTGTATAAATGTGTATTAAAGGAGTCCTGCACAATTGTCTAGATACATCATTACTTGATTCTAATTGTTTTTGAAATCACCAGGATAGTACAGTTGTATGATTAAGAGTTGAGTTATTGATTGTTTAGTCTCAGTCATTACTTAACAAAATTTAGTATCTTATAGAAAAGTCATCTGATCAGTTTGACTATATTCAATTATCAGTTTTCAGGTTGTTCTTGAGATGGTTATGACGTTTTCAAGCAAAGTAGCTTTGGCCAATCTTAGGACCCTTAGTTTCAATGATCAGGTCCTTCAGACTCTCATGATACTTCCAGATAAGTATTCCTGAGTTAAGTATTCAAACATCAGTTTCGAGCTATCAACCTAGTAGTCAAAGTTAGGATTTCCAATGGGATTAGGACTTAGCACCAAGTAGGCCGGGGTTTAGTACACCCGGGTTCCCATAACTATGTTGCCACCATAGGTTATTAGCCCAAACAGGCCTTAGACAGTGATCACTCAGTTCAGCTACTATACCCTGGCAAGGTATAGCGGGCCTTCTCCGATAGGGGTATACATCGATCTCCACGTCTAGCTCACGTGGTTACATGTCGATTAGACACTTTCCCACTTGTCAGTACAGCTCAATCTCAGTTCTTAGTTCAGTCTCACAGATTCAGGACTTGTTATGACAGTCAGCTAGTGTCTGCTTATGTACACTGTTATAGTATATCTCAGCACTTATCAGTTATTAATTGGTCATTCATGTTATATCAGTTCGATTGTTTATTCTCTTTATGTACATCACACTTACTCAGTACATTCAAAGTACTGATGCATATATCTTCTATGTTGTATCATATTATGATACAAGTGCAGGTTCTCGGACTCAGCATCGTCATTAGTTCCCTTCCGGCGATCCAGTAGCATTAGTCATTTGGTGAGTCCTTATCTTCTAAGGATAAGATTTTTCCTTTAGTTCAGTTTCTTTGTAGTATTACTTTAGAGTTAGCTGGAGACTTGTTCTAGCAACTTGCCAGATCTTAGAGGGCTTTCAGACACAACACTGTTAAATATGTTTTGCGCTTGTTGAATAAATTTCAGTATCTTATCAGATATTTATTTTCTCAGGAAAGTGTTATTTAGTTCTGTTTTACAACTTCCACTTATGCCTTAAGTTAGCAGACCAGTGTGATGTTAAGCCAAGGGTTAGCTTGGGGTCATTTATGACTCTAGGTACTGTGTTGCGTTCAGGGAGTAGACTCAGATCGTGACAGACATAATATATATATAAAGAGCTACACCATGAGTTGTAAAAACTGGTGACTTTGTTGATTAGTGTATCAAAATACTTATAATTTTCTTATTGAGTTTAATTAATTGTGCAACTCTTTTATGTCTTCTCGTCTAGCTTCCTATTTAATTATTCATTCTCTCATTTCTATCTCCTTGTATAATTTTCTATTGTTTTTGTCTCCTGGATCATTTAATTGTGTGTTATTTAGTTTTTTGTCTCCTTGCTCATTTAATTATGTGCAAGTTAGTTATTTCTGTCCCCTCATTCTTTTAACTGTGTGCTAGTTAATGGCTGATGTCTCAATCAAGATAAACTCTCTCTTGCTTCCACTCTGTCATGCCCTTAAGGTGTTGTTGCTGGTTTGCTCAAGTTTCACATAGAATTGGTCTTTTACATTCTTGATTTCTGGAGAAATAGAAGTTCTGCTGAAAATGTTTTCATCCATGCAAAAATTCAGCATTGTTCCAAAACTCCAACCTGTGGTGGTTTGCTTAAGGTTTTGAAGAAGACTGTAAATAAGACTACTGATTCCTTAAGTGTAATTTTAATATAAATCCATGTAGTTTAACATGATATAAAAATAACATGACCAAAAGTAAGTAGAAGTAAAATGAGAAACACACTCCAAAAATGTACATATGCAGTGCTAGAACTTAGAAATGAGACAAAAGAACATCATAATAATATGCAACTTAGTAAAAGAAAAGTTTATAAAATAGGGCCACTTCTCTGAACATATATATATTCTTAAGTTTATTGTGGGATCTTCCTCTGCACATTTTACTTTTAATTAAAGTTTTCAACTGCTACTCTATCCTCCCGTTGTCTGCCAGCAAAATAATATTGGGTAAAATGCACTATCCAACATAGATAAGAATTTAAGTGTTCAAGATGCATTTCAAGTTTTCATAAGATAGATTAAGGGTGTCTAGAGTTACTAGCAAGAATATAGCGGTAGTAAACTTTACCAGTTAATATAACACAGGTTTAACATCTTTGCATCATTAACATAGAAAACACCATATCTCACCTTTAGAGTTCTAATCTCTTCCAAAAACTTTTAATTCATCTCTTTGTATTCCTCAGATTCAGTCTTTAGTTGGTTTAGCAATCGAACGGCGTCGCCAAGTATGGCAATTGTTTGTTTTCACAAGTCTCCCAGACTCCAGAACAGCATAGTTCAGCGAATGTAAAGTCTAGCGGATGCTAAAATAATACGTGTTCAGTTTGTTGGGTGTATATATGTATATATATATATATATATTAGACAATATAGTTATTGTTTCAGTTATGTTTCCTTTTAAAATAAATTTTAAATTCTTTTTTAACGTGTCTCAAAGCTTTTTTAATTAATTTTTTTGTATTCATGTAGCTTTAATGTTGCTAGATAACTCTTGATAGATTTACATCTCTTTTGGGGGTGAGCAGCTTAACTATTGTTGGTGTAAAGTTTACATCTATTATTTGATTGATAGTTATTCATCGTAGTCTTTTCAAAATTTTGTACTTATATATTTTGAAGATTGAAGTTACAAGTCAAGATGCAAGTTTAGAATATGCATAAGCTCATATTATTTTGCTAGGGAATGTTAAACAAAACTTGATATCATAGTCTAGCTTAGGATGTTACCTATGTTTTTTTGTTAAGGTGTTCAACAAATATTGAAACAAACATCATGGGATGTTAACCATTTTATTGTTATTATTAATTCTCTCTCTCTCTCTCTCTCTCTACATATATATACACACACATCTAGATTTTGTAGTAGCAATTTGATGTTTATCGATGAAAATTAATTTTTGTGATATAAAGCTTTAGGACCATTGGTGGTCAATCAACGATCCAAAGTATTGCTCGTCTCTAAAGAATAATTTAGGACCAATTAATTGCTTGTCTTTAAGGAATAATCTAGGACCAGATAATTGCTAGTCTATAAAGTTAATCTAAGGCCAGTTAGTTACTCGCCGCTAAAGGAAATCTAGGACCAGTTAGTTAGTGGTCTTTAAAGATGCTTAACAACCCGAAAATTATATTTTACCCTTATATAAATTATCTATTAAGGACAAGATATGTCGTCTCTAAATATATTTTACAACTGAATATTTTTCCGTGTGTAATAAGAATTAGTGACCATATTTTTGAACCCATTCGTTGTTAACCTTTAGCGTCGGAGGCTGTTACGACGGGTGAAAACCACAAATTTTTCCTTCGTAAGTGCCTATGTAGGACCAAATTTTGAGTTTTAGGGACCAGATCTCCCTTCCTTAAAGGTCGTTTTTCTTGTAGCGATGAGTGGTATTATAATTGATTGTAATCACTAAAAAAAATAGTGTTTAGCGATGACCAAAATCCGTTGCTAAATCGGAATGGCGATGGAATGGTGTCTCTTGGTAAAATGTTCATAGCTAACCGTATATCGACAAAAAAATAATTCATCGCAGACTTAGCGATAGAATAGCTATGGATATTATTCGTTGCCAAGACTAATGCAAATATAAATCATCATTATATTAATCATTTCCATTGCTATTTCAATAAGTTATTTCGTCGTTTAAATCTAGTTAATGACCAATATTTCTGTCACTAATTCCGCCGACTTAGCGATAGAATAGCTACGAATCTTCTCAGTTGCCAATACTAGAGACAAATTAAAACCATCGTTATGTAGTCATTTCCACCGCTATTTCAATAAGTAATTTCATAGTTTGAATCTAGTTGACGATCAATATTTTTGTCGCTAATTTCGTCGCCGACTTAGCGACAGAATAGCTACGGATCTTATCCCTTGCCAAGACTAGCGACGACCAATATTTCTGTCACTAATTCCATTGCTAAACCATTCACAATTTTCCCCCTTTTATATAAAATATTAAAAATACATAATTCCATTGCTAAACCATTCACAATTTTCCCCCTTTTTATATAAAATATTATAAATACACCTGTCCAAACATATTTTAACATAATAAATATAATACTTAGAAATTAATATTCAAAAGTCTGAAATATATAGCAAAAAGCAAATTATCTAATCAAGTTTAAAGCATCCACATCGATATATCTGATCTTCGGAAGAATTATATGCCCAAGTGATACTCAAATGCTTCATTTCGTCTTTGTTATCTATCGTTATTTGTGCATTCTCATGTGATTTGTAGTTAAAATGTGAATTTATACTAACCAACATGATTAGTGTTGTTTTGCAGGTAAAATGGAATTTTGGGAAGCTAAGATACATGTTGGTAAAAATCAAGAATGGAATTGGAAGCAAGGAGGGGAAAAGGTCAAGGAAGAGCAGCAAAAATAAGGGCTCCGCGATGGAGCCGTGTCACGCTGCCATCGCGTAGGCATTCTGCCTCGAGTGATTTAATTTTGGCCATTTCCAGTGAAGCCTCGCGTTGCCTCCGTGACACGGAGGCAATGCCACGCGATGCAAGCCGTGGCACGTTGAGTACAATTACCTGGGGCATCAATTTCCAGTGTAGGTGCGCGATTGCACTATGACATGTTGGCCAGGCTCCGCGATGCAGGCCGTGGCACGCCGAAGTGAAAAGTCTGTGGAGCCAAATTCCAGAGAGGGTCCGCGATACCCCCGTGGCACGGAGGGAGTGCTCCGCGATACACTCTGTGCCACGTTGCTTGTTATTCTGGGAAAAAATCTCACTAGTATAAATAGCACACTTAAGTTTTATTTTAAACATTCTGACTTGGTTGAGCAAGAACGTGGGTTACAGGCAGTTGGGGGGATGAAAATCTTTCTCTTTTATCTCAATTGTTTGTATGATTTATACTCATTTGATGATGTTTAATCCAAAAATGAGTGGCTAAATTCACTTCTTGCTGAGGTTAAGAACAATTGTAGTGGAATGTAATTGTTGATCATTTTAGTTTTAATCTTTTCTTCAATGGTTGTTCTATCAATTCTTGTTCTTACTGCATTAATGTTTGGCCAATGATAATGTATATCTAAAAAATCCAATTTTGATTTTGAGAAGGAAAGAAATTGGAAAGTTGTGAATTGGTAGGATATGATCTCTTCTTAGTTTGGAAAAATTGAGAATTGATTTACATTCAGAATAGAAATATATCTGAAAGTCTTATTAGTCAATTAAGGAATCGGTTTTGTATGGCTAGAACATGAAATTCTTTTATCACAGAAATGTAGATTGAAGGTTCATGATTCTTAAGTTGGATAGGAGACGAAAGTTCCAATTCATAGGCAATAATTCTTGACTAGCAACCGAAGGAAAGATTAACTGAATTGTATCAATAAATTAATTCCCTGCATGTTCGTTTTAACCTCAGCTTGCTCATTACTATTGTTCAGACTCACTTTATAATTTTGCTTTAGATTCTTATTAATAAGCAACTCAAACTCTAAAAATATTATTCATTTGGTTGTCTGCATTCTTAAAGATATAGTTAATTAACACTTAAGTTAATTATTACCGTAGTTTAGTCCCTGTGGGATCGATACTTGGCTTATTTAAGCCACTTTACTACTTGTTCGACCACGTGCACTTGCGTGTAGTCTCCAAACAACCGAACAAGTTTTTGGCGCCATTGTCGGGGACTGGCAATTGGTAAAATTGTGTTCTTAGTGTTAGTTTACAATTTCTATATAAGTGCTGACAACTTGATCTTAGCCTGTCTTTTGCAGATATTGAATTCTACTGAACACTGGCAAGAGACAAGGAGTTGGTGGATTCATACATAGAGCCGGAAAGATAATTTCATTGACAAAGAAGGGAAGATCTAGAGAAAAAGCTACAGTTGCTCAGACAGACAATCCTGGAGCAACAACAGAATCCACCACTTGTGAGGGCAGTGTTAGTGCCCGACGAAATGGCAGCTAGGCTGATTTGAGAAGTGGCAATCCCACATGCTAACAATGTTACATCAAGTATTCGCAGACCAGAGCCAGGAGGGAGGTTTGAGCTTAAACAGAACATGGTGCAATTGTTGCACACCAGCGGGCAATTCACAGGTCTCCCTCACGAAGATCCACAACAACATCTCCAAAACTTTTTGGAGATAAGTGATACTTACATCCCCGCTGGAGTATCATCCGACTACGTGAGGCTTACATTATTCCCATTTTCATTATTGGGGGAAGCAAAGAGGTGGTTGAAAGCTGAACCACCTAAATCTATCACCACGTGGGATGATCTTGCAAGAAAATTTCTGATACAGTTCTTTCCATCCGAGAAAATAGCAAGACTTAGAAGTCAGATTCTAAGTTTTAAACAAAGAGAGGGGGAGAATCTGTATCAAGCTTGGGAAAGGTTCAAATCATTGCTAAGGGATTGTCCTCACCATCACCAGTCCAATGATGTGCTGGTGCATACTTTCATAGAGGGTTTGGAACCTCACACAAAAATTTTGCTAGACTCAGCAGCTGGGGGACAAGAATTAGAAAAGACTTATGAGGAGTTGTATACTTTGTTAAATCGTATTTCACAGGGAAATCCATAGTGGAATGCGGACTCTTCTAGAGGAGGAACAAGGAAAGCGGCAGGAGTCTTTGAAGTGGATGGTTTTACAGTTATCGTTGCACAGATAGTTGCATTGCAAAATCAACTCAAAACCCACTTCAGCAATATGAGCTTAAATCAACCTCAAGCCCCAGTTAATGTAGTGCAGCAGATTTGGTGTGAAGTATGCGGTAGTAATGAACACTCAGCTGAGTGTTGTGGTGCAAATCCAGATTTAGTGAACTTTGTTGGGAATGTATAGAGAAATAATCACCAGCAGTATGGCAACAACTACAACTCGAATTGGAGGAATCATCCGAATTTGTCTTGGGGTAGTAACAGCCATCAAGGGCAGAGTTCGAATCAGGGTGCGCAGAGAAATCAAGGAAGGCAGCAGAATTATCAATCTCAATACAGAGGAAACAATGCACCTCCTCCACCACCCACCAGCATTGAGGAAATGTTTAAAACAATGTTAGCTAACCAAGCTCAAATGCAGGCTGATTATGTGAAATTTGTAGCAGACATAAAAAACAACCTGTTAGCTACAAAGGCGTTGGAGTACCAGTTTAGACAACTAGCTGGAGCTCAAAACACTAGGCCAAGAGGAGGACTACCGAGCGACACTGACCCGAATCCCAAGCAGGTTAATGCAGTGACCACAAGGAGTGGTTTACAACTCAAGGAGGTGGAACCAGAAAGACCACCTCAGCAGTCAGGAGCAGTGGAGAAAGATAGGGAACATGATGCTGAGAGGGGGGAAGGAGAAGGCAGCTGAAGCAGAAAGACCACCACCCCCGTTCCCTCAAAGGTTGAAGAAACACAAGGAGGAAGCTTGTTTCAAAAAGTTCATGGAGGTGCTTAAACAGGTACACATTAATTTACCTTTGGTTGATGTTTTGCAGGGAGTGCCTAAATATGCAAACTATATCAAGGACATCGTAGCTAACAAAAGCAGATTGACGGAGTATGCTACGGTGGCGCTTACTGAGGAGTGCACTTCCCGGATATAGAACAGGTTGCCAACAAAGCTCAAGGACCCTGAGAGCTTTACAATTCAATTCACAATTGGGAAAAGTATCCGAGCTCGCGGATTATGCAATTTGGGACCGACCATTAACTTGATGCCGACATCGGTGTTCAAGAAGTTGGCGCTGGGCTGTCCTAGACCAACTACAGTGATCTTGCAGTTAGCAGACCGCTCTTTAGCCAGACTAGATGGCATTGTGGAGGACGTGCTGGTGCAAGTGGGCTCCCTTATCTTCCTGGTAGATTTCATTGTCTTAGATTTTGAGCCAGATGCGGAAGTCCCATTTATTTTGGGACGTCCTTTCTTGGCAACCGAGAGAGCTTTGATTGATGTAGCACAGGGCATCTAACCATGCGAGCACATGATGAAGTGGAGGTATTTGATGTATATGAGGCCATGAAGCTTCCGGCCATATATGAGGAGCTTTCAGCAATCAATGTCCTAGACCAAGCAGAAATTATTCAGATTGTTGATTCTCGAGATCCATTGGAAAGAGCGTTGATGAGCTCCGATCATTTCGGAGATAGAGATACTTATGAGATGGTGCAATGGTTAAATGAACCAAAGTGGTATCTCAGGAAGCATGGCTTTCAGCCTTTAATGAGGTCCCTGGAACCATTGCCGAAACCATCTATTGAGGAAGCACCAAAACTGAAGTTGAAAACATTGCCTCCCCATTTAAAATATATCTTTTGGGGGGAAGATGACACTTTGCCAGTCATCATCTCTGCAGAATTGACGGAGGCACAAGTAAAGGAAGCATTGGTGGTTCTCAAAAGAAGGAAGAAAGCGATGGGTTGGGAAATATCAGATATTCAGGGTATCAATCCAGCTTTTTGCACATACAGAATTTTCATGGAAGAAGGAGCAAAGCCAACTGTAAAGCCTCAGCGGAGGCTGAATCTTGACAGGGTGCTAGCTCGCTGTGAGGAATCCAACCTTGTACTCAACTGGGAGAAATGTCATTTCTTAGTCAAGGAGGATATCGTCCTTGGCCATAAAGTGTCTTGCAAGGGGTTGGAGGTCAATCGTGCTAAGATCAAAGTTATTGAAAAGCTACCACCACCTGTGTCAGTGAAGGGTGTTCGCAGTTTTCTCGAGCATGCAGGGTTCTACAGATGGTTCATTAAGAAATTCTCTCAAATTTCTAGACCGATATGCAGGTTGCTAGAAAAAGAGGTGAAGTTCGAGTTTGATGAAGATTGTGTCAAAGCATTCGAGGAGTTGAAGCAGAAATTGATAGAAGCACCTATCCTTATTTCTCCGAATTGGGAACAACCGTTTGAACTGATGTGTGATGCAAGCGATGTGGCTGTGGGAGCTATATTGGGGCAGCGGAGGAATAGAATTTTTCATTCTATTCATTATGCAAGCAAAACACTGGACACTGCCCAAGTCAATTATACAGTCACAGAAAAGGAGATGCTAGCATTGGTATTTGCGTTTGACAAATGCAGGTCCTATTTGGTGGGTTCTAGAGTAGTGGTGTATACCGATCATGCAGCGATTCGGTATCTGTTTAACAAGAAGGATGCAAAGCCCAGGCTGATTAGATGGATCTTGTTGTTGCAAGAGTTTGACCTAGAGATTAAGGACAAAGAAAGGGGAGCGAGGATAAAGTGGCAGATCACCTATCGCTATTGGAAAGCCGGTCGCATGTGAAGGAAGGTGACAACATCAAAGAGGAGTTCCCTGATGAGCAGCTTTTGGCAATAAGGGAAGCTAAGATCCCTTGGTATGCAAACATAGTGAATTTGCTAGTGAGTGGAGTCTATCCACCTGAGGCTGCGGCTCAGCAGAGAAAAAAATTGAGGCATGATTGCCGGTATTTTATTTGGGATGAGTCGTACTTGTTTAAGCAGGGATCGGATCAGGTTATGAGAAGATGCATCCCAGAGAGCCAAATTGCAGAAGTTTTGAGGAGTTTTCACTCTTCATTGTATGGAGGGCACCACGGAGGCGAGCGGACAGCGCACAAGGTGCTACAGTCAGGTTTCTTTAGGCCTACACTGTTTAGAGATTCTATGGCATACGTAAAAATGCGTGACAGATGTCAAAGGACAGGCACAATTGGTAGGAGGCAAGAGATGCCGCTGCAGCGTATATTAGAAGTGGAGATCTTTGATGTATGGGGTATTGATTTCATGGGCCCGCTCCCACCATCATTTGGTAATCATTACATCTTGGTGGACGTTGATCATGTAACAAAGTGGGTTGAAGCAACAACTTTCCCCAGGAATGACAACAAGGTGGTAATGAAATTTGTTAAAAAGCACATTTTCACTAGGTTCGGGACACCTCAAGCCATTATTAGTGATGGAGGGGCTCATTTTGTAAATGCAAGTTTCAAGAAATTGCTAGCTAAGTATGGGGTGCGCCACAAGGTGGCAATAGCATATCATCCCCAAACTAGTGGGCAAGTGGAGGTGTCGAACAGAGAAGTGAAGCAGATTCTCCAGAAAACAATGAATGCACAATGTAGTGATTGGTCAAGCAAACTCGACGATGCGTTGTGGGCTTATAGAACTGCTTACAAGACACCAATTGGGACTTCTCCGTACGGATTGGTCTATGGAAAGGCGTGTCATCTGCTGGTGGAGCTAGAACACCGAGCTTTCTGGGCCGTGACGAAATTGAACATGGATCTAGAGCTAGCGGGTAAGAAGAGGCTGATGCCACTCAGCGAACTTGATGAGTTTCGTTGGCATGCTTATGAAAGTGCCAAGTGCTACAAAGAGAAAACAAAGAGGTGGCACGATAAGCATATGGTGCATCGGATATTCGAGCCGGGGCAGAAAGTATTGCTTTTCAATTCAAGATTGAGGCTGTTTCCAGGAAAATTGCGGTCCAAATGGTCGGGGCCATTTGAGGTAGTGAGAATAACCCCGCAAGGGGCAGTGGAGTTGTGGCAAGAAGATCAAAGTGCCACGTTCTTGGTTAATGGGCAGCGTTGTAAGCATTACTGGGGTGGGGACGTTATTCGAGTGAAGACGTCCATCACTCTAGAGAATGATTGAGCGTAAATGACGTCGAGCCGCGACGGTAAACCAGGCGCTGCATGGGAGGCAACCCGTGAAATTGTTGAAATAGATGAGTAGAATTAGTTGAGAAAAAAAAAATAGCAAAAAATTAATGTTGCGTTAAAACCTATGAATTCTAACCAATTTCTTGTTGTGAAATGATTTTCAGGTGGGACGGAGGGCAAAAATGCAAAAAAAAAAGCGCAAAGGAAAAAATCGAGGTGAGAAAAATAAAAATGGCATGACAATGAGCCTACGCGTTGGCTCCGTGTCACGGAGGAGGTGCTCCGCGTTACCCTCCATGACATGTTGAAGCCTATTCCGGAATTTTTAAAAATTTTAGAACAGGGGCGCGATGGCTCCGTGTCATGGAGGGTGTGCTCCGCGTTACCCTCCGTGACACGTTGAGGTATAATTCACGTCGCCTCACCTCGGGTCACCGGGTAACCCGTGCGAAAAACCCCCTTTTTAACCCCAAATTCCCTCATTTTTTCCTATTCTTTCAATTCCTCTACGACCAAAACCCCGAATACCCTCTTCCCACACGGACCTAGGCACAAGATTTCTTCAAGTTTTCTTCAATTACATCGGATTAAAGGTATGTTCTTGAACTTTACCTCATTTTTGCTTGAAATTTCGATTTTTGAGCATGGGTAGTGATTGACACTTGTCGTAAGTGAAAATTAAGCTTGAATTCATTTAAGTTATGATTGATTGATGTTCATAATATCGTTGTGAGTATATGAACTCGATGAATGCATGTTTTAATGAATTTTTGCGAAATTGGTAGCTAGGGTTGGAATTTGAATAGGAAGAAAATTAAACTTGTTTGGAATGAAAAAAAAATTGGGTTGTGCATGTTGGGTGATGTGAATAATGTCATGATTAATGTTGAATATGCTAAGTAGACAAGGGAAATTTCAGAAAAATGAAATTGGTGAATTGCATAGGTTGTTGAGAACAAAAATTTGGCTAAGTGCTATGATGATATAATGGAATCGATGGCGATATTATTATTCGTTGTACGAAGTCTGAGTAGTACACAGTAATTATTCCATCGAATTATATGAAGGCACTAAGAATGTTGAATGGAAAGATTGTGTAATCATGAATGTCTTGCCGAATTATTTTAATTGCGGCTAAAGACTAAGTGTGGGGTGATTCAATTAAACCCAACCTTAGTCGTAGCTAGTTATGATTTGAATAACATTGGGATTGTATGGTTATATGTGCAGGAACAATGTCAGGCAGACAAGATAAAGGAAAAGGCGCATCCACATCAGGCGCCGGCAGAAAAAGAATTAGAATGGGAACAGCAGTCCCAGCAACACTGTTCGGGTGTTTGTTGGGGTTATAAAACCGACACGCAAGTGCACGTGGTCGAACAAGTAGTAAGTGGCTTTAGTAAGCCAAGTATCGATCCCACAGAGACTTGGTTGAAGTGCAAATTGCTCAAGTGTACTATATTTTACTTCTAAAAATGCAGACAACAGCGTAACCAAAAAGTTGATAGTTTGTTTTATAAATTTTTATACTAAAACTAAGAACAATTATCTACTTTGAATCTGAACTATGAATGAGAGCATGCTGAGGTTAAACGAACATGTAATGAAATTAATTATCATCATACTTTGGTTAATCTTTTCTTCCAGTTGCTAGCCAAGAACATTTGCCAAGAGATTAAAACTCTCGTATTTAACCTCACTTAAGAATCATGAACCATCCGTCTACATTTCTGTGATCAAATGCAATTCATGTCCTAGATATACTATTCCGGTTCCTAAATTGACTAATACGACTTTCAGGTATATTTCTATCCTAAAAGCAAATCAAGACTCAATTTTCCCAAATCAAGTAAAGAACATATCCTATTAATTCACAACTTTCCAATTTCGTGCTCTCTCGAGTGAAATCGGACTTTTTAGATGTACATTAATGTAGGCCACACACCAATGCAGTAAAAACAACAATTAATAGAACAACATGGAAGAAAAGATGAAAAACCATAGAATCAATAATCAAATTTCATCACAATTGTTCATAACCTCAGCAAGGAGAGGAATTAGCCACTCATTTGTGGATTAATCATCATAAAATGAGTGTTAATCATACAAGCAATTGAATTAAAGAAGAAAGAAAGAGAGAAAAAACCCTGAACTTTTCGTCCCTCAACTGCCTGTAACCCACGTCCTTGCTCCACCAAGTCAGAATTATGAAAAATGAACTTAAGTGTTCTATTTATACTGCTGGGAATTTTTCCCGAAATAATGAGCAACGTGTCACGGAGTGCATCGCGGAGCACTGCCTCCGTGACAAGCCATGAACGCGGACCCTCACTGGAACTGGGGGTCTGGGAATTCAGGCTCAACGTGGCACGGCGTGCATCGGGGAGCACTGGCTCTGTGCCACGGAGCAAACGCGGACCTCCACTGGAATTTGGGTGAATTTTTCCCATCCAGGCAGAATGCCTCCGCGATGGCAGCGTGACACGGCTCCATCGCGGAGCCCCTTTAATTCATGTTGTCCAATGCCTTTTCCCTTGCTCGCATCCAAGTCCAACTCCGATATCATCCGACATGCATTTTAGCTTCCCGAAATCATATTTTACCTGCAAAACAATGTTAATCATGTTGGTCAGTATAAATTCACTTTTTATTACCAATTACATGAGAATGTATACACATTGATAGATAAACAAGGCGAAAATGATACTTTTGAGTATCACTTGGGCATATAAATCTGCCCAAGATCACTTACCCCACACTTAAATCCTTGTTCGTCCTCGAACAACAAACATACAATTCATGCAATTTACATCCCAACCTCGCTACTTTGGTACGACAATTTAAGCTACGGTCATACCGATTATTCAATACATCAAATCATCAAGAAAACATGCATGGTCTTATCAATGCAATGACCTTCAATACATTAAGACCTCCTAGACTTTAAGAATCGACTCTCGATATCGGCATACTCAAGCAAATCAGCTGATCAAGATATCCGACACGAGAATTAATCTTTCATCAAGCATCTGCCCTCGCAACACAAGAGATTCTTCCCCTTTTTGCTCATATGACTCACAAACATTCAAACCGGGGCATGTACACACAATTTCACTCTCTCTCCCAAAAGAATTCACATGCATCATGTCATGACCCATAAGCTTGCCCTTAGTGTATTACTCCACTAATATAAAGAAATGCGATGTAAGATCACGTAGGACTTTAATGGGTTGTAATGGAAGCTGTGGAACTAGTAAATATTGGATTAGCCAATAATAGCCACTAGCATCCTTAAGCGCCTTTTCAACACATCCCATCAACTCATGGACATTGTTTCTCTTTTTTTTTTCATCATCCCATTCTTGATGATTTTATTTAGTATGGCCCATTTCATTAAGCACACTTGACACAACAACAAAGATTGTTCATGCACCTTCATTATCGTTTATTTATACAAGTGCACCTTCAACATTTTCTTTTTCTTCCCTCACTCTGCTTTTCTTTTTCTTTTCACCATTCTCACTCTTTGACACTTTGGGAAAATGATTTTCTCTTCTTAAGCACTTAAGAGTTTTGTATAGACTTTACGGCTAATGAAAAGAAGGAATTAAGCTCGGTTTACACTTTTTGGACAAAAGAAAAAAATAATAGGCTAAAGGCTCAAAGGGCTGACTAGGGTATACAATCACAGAAAGGGGGGTATGACAAGGAAAAAAATAGAAACTCTCGGTTAAAACAAAGAAATGCCTACATCCTTTCCTACAATACACCTCCTTCATTTCGTTTTGTACACACACCAGGAAAGTTCTAGACACTTCACAATAGCATGGAATATCAACACCTCACTTCACACTTTCTGCACATGCTCGATTCAAGATGTATTCACAGACTCTTCAATCAGCTAATTACATGAATTCAAACATTAAGCCTCAATCACACTGAATCGAACTCTACAACTAGGTATCTCAACATATTTACAATTTTGCATGCTTTCATACGAATCACCTTTGCATTTTGAATATCATGTCAACACGCAACCAAAATTTCGCAACCATAGAGTAACTACAAGTTTCGGGATGCAATCCACCAAAGAAAAAAACTGAAAAATAATTGAAAAAAATCTACTCCTAACGACTACATTTCCCTTAAGACGGTCGTCATCCATCCATCATAGGGAACGGTCATTACTTAAGACGTCGGTTCAATGGGACCATTCTCGGTAAAAGAACCGAAAACAAATGCCGAGAAACCCAAAATTAAAAAACTGTCGAAAATATTGATCATTTCGATAGAAAAATTATTTACAAAATATTTTAAAAATTTTAAAAAAAAATCGATCATTTTGATAACAAAATAACAAAAATATGTACAGAATCAGAATCAGCTAGCAACCATTCAGCAACACACATCAATTTCACAAATATTTACAAATACAGAACAATAACTTGAAAATTCACAACTCACAAGGACAAACACATTTTCACATACACGACAGCAAAATAGAGCATACATGCGAAACAGCCCAGCCTAGCACCTAACTACTCCCACCCCACACTTAGCTCGAACATTGTCCCCAGTGTTCACAAAAATTCAGAATAGCACAAATTCGGGTGGTGGAACTCCCTGATCAGTCAAAGTATTCCACTTCTTCGTCGGGTGCTGCTGCTTCATCTCCCATGTCCGAGTCGCCTCCGTCATCATCATTGGACTCCACATCGGAGTCCTCCTGACATGTCTCCTCATCCATGGGGACATCATCATCTGTGGGCTCTACAAATGCTGGCCCCACTCGGCATAGAGCCCTGGCATTTTCGCCAAAAGGGTAGTCTAGCTCGAGCTGCCATAGCTCATCCTCTGTCGTTCGCCTCCCACCTATCCTTAGCTGGAGCATCTGCATCCCATACATCCGAGCCATATACTGGTCATCACGAGCATGTCACTCGCCAAGTGTAAGAACTGGCCCATGGGTGGTGTCGGGAGCCTTAGTTTTAGTAACGTCTAAGGCCCGCCGCTCCAACTGCGGGATATAATCAAGGGCCTCCTCCTCAACATCGAGGCCCCTGAGGAAGGTGGTCAGTAGTCCACCAAAACCATACCTGTGCCCCTGGTGCAACCGGGCTCTCTTCATGGCGGATATAATAACTGCCCCTACATTGATCTCCAGCCCTTTCATCAGGGCGTACACCGGGCAAACACGATCCCGGGTTACATCAGTCATATGTACCCCCGAGATTAGGCATGAGCAGACTATCTTCATCTAGATTTGGGCTTCCCTGTTCATCTGTGAATAGGGCAACGTCTGGTGGTAGCCCCTCTCTTTGTGTCTGCTCCATCTAGCCGTTGATCAGGTCCCACACAATGTGCGTCTAATGTCCGCATACGGTGGGGTAATGTTCAACTGTCGGAGGACGTGGGCGTCTGTGTCCCACGCTCCTATGATGGCATTAAGGTGGTGGGGCTCCAGAGTGACTATTTGCCCTCTGATCTTGATGGTGTGACTCCTGATCGTCGGGTTCCAATTGGCATAGAACTCCCGAACCAAGTGCAGATTGCATTCTTTGGGCTCCTCAAATATGAACTTGAGCCCAGCTGCCTCGATCCGGTGTACCATTCTGGGGAACTCCTGTGCCAATGGTTCCCGTGCTATATGCTCCTCGGGGAAATATTTATTTTCTTTGTGCTTTGTGTACCACTTTTTCCCCTCATCGGTCACCCATCTTGTTCCGTACTGGCGGCGCTGGCCGCATGGAACTGCTGGTGCAGCTGGGACTGCTGTGTCCAGTCTGATCCGTTTCCTTCCGGCGCCTGAAGTTGACGCGCCTTTTCCTTTATCTTACCAGCTTGCCATTTCACCTGTCAACCCAAGTAAACAAGATCAATGTTAAGCTAACGGATATTAACTTCGGCTAAGGTCGGGTTACGCTAGGTTACCCCACACTTAGTCCTTAGCTACAGTTACAACAATACGGCAAGAATATCTTTATTTACACAAAACAACCAACTATACAATCATGCTTAGTGCGTTCGAAAAATTCGACGGTATAACTTCTGCGTACTACTCAGACTTCGTACAGCTAATCACAATCACTACCATCACTAACATTTTAACCATCGCACTTAGCAAAGAAAAACAAAGAAACAAAAACAACAACAAAAATATATATACACACGAACCTATCCAACCAACCAATTTCTAACAAATTTCAACATTTCCCCCAACCTGAGAATCCGTCGTTCTATTAACATCCTAACAATTTGTACATCGACTCATCTCATTCACCACGTACACACCGGCATAGAATGCACAATTTCAATACATTTCCAACTTCAAATTCAACTAACAAGCCCTAGAATTGATTTTATCAATCAAATTCGATCAATTTATGCAATCGACAAGTTCAAGAAATCATACGACATTTCGAACATTCATCAATCAACAGTGAAATCAAATTCATGATTAATTTCGACTTAGGGCAATTTAGCTCACCTCCCATGCTAAAAATCGAAGAAAATCGACAAGAATTTGAGAGGGAATCGAAGAACATACCTTGTTTTTGAAGAATCAAAGAAAACTCGGTGAATTTCTTGCCTTACTCCGTGTCACGTTGATGGGGGATGGGTTTTGGGGGGTTTGGTCGCGGAGGGATTAGAAAATGAGGGAAAAAGGGAGGTTTTCGGGGTTAAAAAGGAAGAAAATCGCGCGGGTCACCCGGCGACCCGGTGTGACCCGTCGCGATATACACGGCAACGTGTCACGGAGTGCATCGCGGTGCACTGCCTCCATGACACGGAGCCATCGCGAGGCTGTTCTGGAAATTTTTAATATTTCCGGGTTATACCTCAACGTGTCATAGAGGGTAACGCGGAGGTCCTCCTCCGTGACACGGAGCTATCGCCCCAGCTCACTGTTTTCCACTTTTTATTAATTTTTCATACCTCGACTTTTTCTTCGCGATTCCGTGCACATTTTCTCCGTTTGACCTGAAATTCATCTCACTATACAAAATTGGTTAGAATTATAGGTTTCACATTAAATACAAATAAAACAAAAACTAAAACGAAAAATTTTGTTGTGAATCAAGAAAAAGAAAAAGAAAAATCTATTTATACTTTACAAAATGAAAGAAAAAATTTTCACGGGTTGCCTCCCGTGCAGCGCCTGGTTTACCGTCGCGGCTCGACGTCGTTTAAGCTCAATTGTCTACTAGGGTGATGGACGATTTCTCTCGATCACCGTCCTCCCCCCAGTAGTGCTTACACCTTTCCGATGGTTTTCCCATTAACTCTCGGGAATCCTTCATCTGCTTATCATCACCTTGATCAATCACATTGATCACCGAGAGTTCCTCATGCACCATCGGGAGCTTCGGTGCCTTGTACACATCGAACACCTCTACCTTGTCATGTGCTCGCATTGTTAGCTGCCCCGCAGCTACGTCGATTAGTGCTTTCCTGGTTGCCAAGAAGGGACGTCCCAAAATAAATGGGACTTCCGCATCTGATTCAAAATCCAGCACGACAAAATCTACAAGGGAAATCAGGGAGCCAACTTGCACCAGAACGTCCTCAACAATGCCATCCGGCCTAGTTAAGGATCGATCCGCCAACTGCAAGATTACCGTTGTGGGTCTAGGACTCCCTAGACCCAACTTTCTGAATACCGATGAAGGCATCAAATTTATGCTCGCTCCTAAGTCACACAATCCACGAGCTTGGATGCTCTGCCCAATAGTAAGCTGGATAGTAAAACTCCCAGGGTCTTTTAGCTTTGTGGGCAGTCTATTTTAGATCTGGGAAGTGCACTCCTCCATTAGAGCCACTGTAGCATACTCAGTCAACCGACTTTTGTTGGCCACAATGTCCTTTATATACTTCGCATATTTCGGCACTCCCTGCAAGACATCAACAAGAGGTAAGTTAACATGTACCTGTTTCAGCACCTCCATGAATTTCTTGAAACACGCCTCCTCCTTGTGTTTCTTTAGTCGTTGAGGGAACGGGGGTGGAGGTCTTTCTGATTCAGCTTCTTTGGTCTTCCCTCTTTCAGAACTTTGCTCCCTCTCAACTTCTGCTGCTCCTGAATGTTGAGGTGGTCTTTCTGGTTCCACCTCTTTCAGCTGCAAACCACTCCTTGTGGTCACTGCATTTACCTGCTTGGGATTTGGATCCGTGTCGCTTGGCAGTCCTCCTCTAGGCCTTGTATTTTGGGCACTAGCAAATTTCCCAAATTGATATTCAAGTGCCTTGGTAGCTAACTGGTTGTTTTTCACTTCGGCTGCCAATTTCACATAGTCAGCCTGCAATTGAGCTTGGTTAGCTATCATGGTCTTGAACATCTCCTCAATGTTGGGTGATGGTGGTGGAGGAGGTGCATTGTTGCTTCTGAATTGAGCTTGGTAGTTCTGTTGCCCTCCTTGGTTCCTTTGCACACCCTGACCCGAACTTTGGCCCTGATGGTTGTTGCTACCCCATGAGAAATTAGGATGATTCCTCCAATTGGAGTTGTAGCTACTACCATACTGCTGGTGGTTCCTTTGTGCATTACCCACAAAGTTTATCGAGTCAGGATTGGCTCCACAACACTCAGCTGAGTGCTCACTGCTTCCACACACTTCACACCACATCTACTGGACTGCATTAACTGGGGCTTGAGGCTGGTTCAATGTCATGTTGCTGAAGTGATTGTTCAATTGATTTTGCAATGCAGCTATCTGTGCAGCGATAGCTGTAAACCCATCCACTTCAAGCACTCCTGCTGCTTTCCTTGTCCCACCTCGTGATGAATCAGCATTCCATTCTGGATTGCCCTGTGAAATCCGGTTCAACAAGGTATACAGCTCCTCATAAGTCTTCTCCAGTGCTTGCCCTCCAGCTGCCGAGTCTAGCAATATTTTGGTGTGGGGTTCCAAACCCTCAATAAATGTGTGCACCAACACATCATTGGACTGATGATGATGAGGACAGTCCCGCAACATGGATTTAAATCTCTCCCAGGCCTGATATAAATTTTCTCCCTCTCTCTGTTTGAAACTTAGAATTTGACTTCTAAGTCTTGTTGTTTTACCAGAGGGAAAAAACCTTATCAAGAACTTCCGTGCAAGATCATCCCACGTAGAAATAGAATTTGGTGGCTCAGCTTTCAACCACCTCTTGGCTTCTCCCAATAATGAGAATGGAAATAATGTAAGCCGGACATAGTCTGGTGACACTCCCACAGGTATGTAAGTGTCACTTATCTCCAAAAAGTTTTGGAGATGCTGCTATGGATCTTCTGGAGGGAGACCGGTAAATTGCCCGCTTATGTGCAACAACTGCACCATATTTTGTTTAAGTTCAAATCTCCCTCCCGGCTCTGGTTTGCGGATACTTGATGTAACATTATTGGCATGTGGGATTGCCACCTCGCGAACCGGCCGTGCTGCTGCTTCTTCGGGCACTAACACTGCCCGTACCACCGGTGGATTCTATTGTTGCTTCATGATCGTCTGTCTGAGCAATTGCAGCTTTCTTTGTAGAGCTTCTCTTCGTTTACTATGAAATATTCTTTCAGGCTCTATATACGATTCCACCAGCTCCTTGTCTCTTGCCAGTGTTCAACAGCAATTAAGTCTGCAAAATACAGGCTAAGACCAAGTTGTCAACTCTAAGAAAATAAAAATACAGTAAATTAACACTTAAAACAATTTCACCAATTTCCAAGTCCCCGGCAACGGGGCCAAAAACTTGTTCGGGTGTTTGTTGGGGTTATAAAACCGACACGCAGGTGCCCGTGGTCGAACAAGTAGTAAGTGGCTTTAGTAAGCCAAGTATCGATCCCACGGAGACTTGGATGAAGTGCAAATAGCTCAAGTGTACTATATTTTACTTCTAAAAATGCAGACAACAGCGTAACCAAAAAGTTGATAGTTTGTTTTATAAATTTTTATACTAAAACTAAGAACAATTATCTACTTTGAATCTGAACTATGAATGAGAGCATGCTGAGGTTAAACGAACATGTAATGAAATTAATTATCATCATACTTTCGTTAATCTTTTCTTCCAGTTGCTAGCCAAGAACATTTGCCAAGAGATTAAAACTCTCATATTTAACCTCACTTAAGAATCATGAACCATCCGTCTACATTTCTGTGATCAAATGCAATTCATGTCCTAGATATACTATTCCGGTTCCTAAATTGACTAATACGACTTTCAGGTATATTTCTATCCTGAAAGCAAATCAAGACTCAATTTTCCCAAATCAAGTAAAGAACATATCCTATTAATTCACAACTTTCCAATTTCGTGCTCTCTCGAGTGAAACCAGACTTTTTAGATGTACATTAATGTAGGCCACACACCAATGCAGTAAAAACAACAATTAATAGAACAACATGGAAGAAAAGATGAAAAACCATAGAATCAATAATCAAATTTCATCACAATTGTTCATAACCTCAACAAGGAGAGGAATTAGCCACTCATTTGTGGATTAATCATCATAAAATGAGTGTTAATCATACAAGCAATTGAATTAAAGAAGAAAGAAAGAGAGAAAAAAACCTGAACTTTTCGTCCCTCAACTGCCTGTAACCCACGTCCTTGCTCCACCAAGTCAGAATTATGAAAAATGAACTTAAGTGTTCTATTTATATTGCTGGGAATTTTTCCCGAAATAATGAGCAACGTGTCACGGAGTGCATCGCGGAGCACTGCCTCCGTGACAAGCCATGAACGCGGACCCTCACTGGAACTGGGGGTCTGGGAATTCAGGCTCAACGTGGCACGACGTGCATCGCGGAGCACTGGGTCCGTGCCACGGAGCAAACGTGGACCTCCACTGGAATATGGGTGAATTTTCCCCATCCAGGCAGAATGCCTCCACGATGGCAGCGTGACACGGCTCCATCGCGGAGCCCCTTTAATTCATGCTGTCCAATGCCTTTTCCCTTGCTCGCATCCAAGTCCAACTCTGATATCATCCAACATGCATTTTAGCTTCCCGAAATCACATTTTACCTGCAAAACAATGCTAATCATGTTGGTCAGTATAAATTCACTTTTTATTACCAATTACATGAGAATGTATACACATTGATAGATAAACAAGGCGAAAATGATACTTTTGAGTATCACTTGGGCATATAAATCTGCCCAAGATCAAGCACCAGCAGTTCCGAGAGGCCAACGCCGAAAATACGGAATCAAATGGGTGACTGACAAAGGGAAGAAATGGTATGCAAAACACAAAAAAACCAAATACTTATCGGAAGAGCATATAGCAAGGGAGCCGTTGGCACAGGAATTCCCGAGGATCGTACACTGGATTGACACCTCCGGGCTGAACTTCATCTTCAAAGAGTCCAAGGAGTGCAATCTCCATCTGATTTGAGAGTTCTATGCCAACTGGAACCTGACCCTCCGCAGTTACACCGTCAAGATAAGAGGGCAGGTTGTCACGTTTGAGCCCCATTACTTGAATGCAATTTTCGGGGCGCGGGACACAGACGCCCATGTACTCCGGCGCTGAACATAATTCCACCTTATGCGGACATCAAACACACTCTATGTGGAGCTCGTTCAACAGCACGGTGGAGCAGGCATAAAGAGAGGGGCTACCATCAGACACTGCCTTACTCTCAAATGAACAAGGAAGCCAGGATCTAGCTAAAAATTGTGTGTTCCTGCCTCATCCCGGGGTGCACATTACAGATGTCACACGGGATCTAGTGTGCTTGGTGTATGCCTTGATGAAAGGGCTTGAGATAAATGTTGGGGCGGTGATTATCTCCGTCATGAAGAGAGCCCGCTTGCATCAAGGGCACAGATACGGGTTCGGTGGTTTGCTTACCACGTTCTTGAGGGGCCATGATATCGAGGAGGAGGCCCTAGATTACATCCCACAGATTGACAGGCGCGCCCTGGATATCACAAAAACCAAGGCACCTGACACTACTCATGGTCCTGTACGGCATGCTCGGGATGATCAGTATATGGCCTGCATGTACGGGATGCAGATGCTGCAGTTGCGCATTGGCGGGAGGCCAGCAACAGAAGATGAGCTTTGGCAACTTGACTTGGATTACCCCTTCAGCGAGAATGCCCGGGCTCTATGCCGAGTGGGGCCAGCTTTTGTGGAGCCTGTAGATGATGATGTCCCCACTAATGAGAAGACCCGCCGTGAGGACTCAGATGTTGAGTCAGATGAGGACAGCTGGGGCGATTCGGATATAGGAGACGAGGCAACGGCACCTAATGAAGAAGTGGAATACTTCGATTGATCAGGAAGTTTCACCACCCACCTTTGTGATATGTTGAATTTTGTGAACACTGGGGACAGTGTTCGGTTTAAGTGTGGGGTGGGAGTAGTTAGGTGCTAGCTGTTTCGTTGTTGTTTTTGTTTATGTGTATGTGTTGTGTTGTTGTGCCTGTGAAAAATGTGACCCTGTGACTCTGAATGATGTGTTTTGTTATTAAGTGGTGCTGTAATGAATGTTAAGCTGTTGTGTGTTGTGTGAGTTGTTGTTGAATGGTTGTTGTGTAAATATTTTTGTTTACTATCGAAATTATCAAAATTTTTAAAATTTTTCGTTAAATTTCTTTTATTTTGGGTTTCTCGGCCTTTGTTTTTGGTGCTTTTAATGAGAATAGTCCCATTGAACCGAAGTCGTAATTAGTGATTGTTTCCTATGATGGATGGATGACGACCGTCTTAAGGGAAATGTAGTCGATAGGAGTAGTTTCTCTTTATTTTCTTTCTTTTGTTTGTTTCCCAAACGTGTCGCTACTTCATGGTTCGGAATTCTCGTTACGTGTTGTACAATATATTATGTTGCAAAGGTGATTCATATGAAAGCATGCAAATGCATTAACACGTTGAGATACCTAGGCCATAGAGTTCGATTCGGTGTGATCGAGGCTTAATAATGAATTCTTGTAATTAGCTGATTGACGAGTCTGTGAATATGTCTTGAGTTGAGCATATGCAATGAGTGTGAGGTGAGTTTTCGATTATTCCATGCTATTGTGAAGTGTCTAGAACTTGCCTGGTGTGTGTACGAAACGAAATGAAGGATGTGTATTGTAGGAAAGGATGTAGGCATTTCTTTGATTAAACCGAAAGTTTTTCCATTATCATACCTACCTTGAATGTACATCCTAGTTAGCCCCATTGAGCCTTTAGCCTATTTTTTTCTTTCTTTGAAGAGGTACGAACCGAGCTTAATCCCTTCTTTTCATTAGCCTTGAATTTTATCCAAAACTCTTAAGCGCTCAAGAAAAACAATTTTCTCACAGTGTAAAGGAGTGAGAATTGTGAAAAGAAAGGAAAAGCGGAAGTGGTGAAAGTTAAAGAAAAGGTTGAAGGTGCACTTGCTGAAATTAAATAAAATAAAGATGTATAACTAATCTCGGTTATTAAGTTGAGTGTGCTTAAAGAATGGGAACAAAAACAAAGAAAAATTTCAAGAATGAGAGTATGAAGGAAGAAACAATGCCCATAATGATGGTGGGATGTATTGAAAAGCGCTTAAGGAAGCTAGTTGCTATTATTGGTTAGCCCAGTATTTACTAGTTCCTTAGCTTACATTACAACTCGTTAAGTCCTACGTGATCTTACATCATGCAACCTTATATTAGTGGAGTAATACACTAGAGGCAAGCCTATGGTTCATGACATGATGCATGTGAATTCTTTGGGAGAGAGAGCGAAATCGTGTTCATATACCCCTACATGTAATGCTTTGGAAATCGTATGATTGCAAATGGGGAGATTCTCTTGTATTGTGAGGGCACATGCTTGATGAGAGATTAAATTTCGTGTCGGATGTCTTGATCAGTTGATTTGCATGAGTTTGTCGAGATCAAGAGTCAATTCTTGAGTCTAGGAGGTCTTAATGTGGGATATGTCATTGTATTGATGAAACCATGCATGTTTTCTTGATCATTTGCTAGATTAAATAATCGGTATAGCCGTAGCTTGAATTGTCGAGCCAAAGTAGCTATGTGTGGGTGTCAATTGCATGAGATGTGAGAGTATTGTTCGAGGATGAACAAGGTTTTAAGTGTGGGGTAAGTGAATCTTGGGCAGAATTATATGCCCAAGTGATACTCAAGTGCTTCATTTCATCTTTGTTATCTATCGTTATTTGTGCATGCTCATGTGATTTGTAGTTAAAATCTGAATTTATACTAACCAACATGATTAGTGTTGTTTTGCAGGTAAAATGGAATTTTGGGAAGCTAAGATACATGTTGGTAAAAATTGGGAATGGAATTGGAAGCAAGGAGGGTAAAAGGTCAAGGAAAAGCACCAAAAATAAGGGCTCCACGATGGAGCCATGTCACGCAGCCATCACGGAGGCATTCTGCCTCGGGTGATTTAATTTGGCCATTTCCAGTGAAGCCTCGCATTACCTCCGTGACACGGAGGCAATGCCACGTGATGCAAGCCGTGGCATGTTGAGTACAATTACCTGGGATATCAATTTCCAGTGTTGGTGCGCGATTGCACTGTGACACATTGGCCAGGCTCCGCAATGCAGGCCGTGGCACGCCGAGGTGAAAAGTCTGAGGAGCCAAATTCCAGAGAGGGTCCGCGATACCCCGTGGCACGGAGGGAGTGCTCCGCGATATACTCTGTGCCACGTTGCTTCTTATTCCGGGAAAAATTCCCACTAGTATAAATAACACACTTAGATTTTATTTTAAACATTCTGACTTGGTTGAGCAAAAACGTGGGTTACAGGCTGTTGAGGGGATGAAAATTCTAGGGTTCTTCTCTATCTCTTTCTCTTTTATCTCAATTGTTTGTATGATTTATACTCATTTGATGATGTTTAATCCAAAAATGAGTGGCTAAATTCACTTCTTGCTGAGGTTAAGAACAATTGTAGTGGAATGTAATTGTTGATCATTTTAATTTTCATCTTTTCTTCAATGGTTTTTCTATCAATTCTTGTTCTTACTGCATTAATGTTTGGTGAATGTTAATGTATATCTAAAAAATTCAATTTTTATTTTGAGAAGGAAAGAAATTGGAAAGTTGTGAATTGGTAAGATATAATATCTTCTTAGTTTGGAAAAATTGGGAATTGATTTACTTTCAGAATAGAAATATATCTAAAAGTCTTATTAGCCAATTAAGGAATCGGTTTTGTATGGCTAGAACATGAAATTCTTTTATCACAGAAATGTAGATTGAAGGTTCGTGATTCTTAAGTTGGATAGGAGACGAAAGTTCCAATCCATAGGCAATAATTCTTGACTAGCAACCAAAGGAAAGATTAACTGAATTGTATCGATAAATTAATTCCCTATATGTTCGTTTTAACCTCAGCTTGCTCATTACTATTGTTCATACTCACTTTATAATTTTTCTTTAGATTCTTATTAATTAGTAACTCAAACTCTAAAAATATTATTCATTTGGTTGTCTGCATCCTTGAAGATATAGTTCATTAACACTTAAGTTAATTATTACTGTAGTTCAGTCCCTGTGGGATCGATACTTGGCTTACTTAAGCCACTTTACTACTTGTTCAACCACGTGCACTTGCATGTGGTCTCCAAACAACCGAAAAATACCCAAACAAAAAATCTAAAATATTTTGCAAGAATAGTAATGTCTAGATAGCAAAATTATTTAATGAGAGTTTGGAGAACCACGATCATCATCAGAAACCGATGCATGAACCTTATCAATGTTAGCGGTAGCTAGAGCAGAAACTATTGGTGCCACAATTGATGGATGATTGGTAGGAGTGTCTAGCTGAGATGATGGTGAAGAAATTAATCCACATACATGCTCAACAATTACAAGAACTATATGTTCAGTTAGTGAATGAATCAATCGCCTCACTAACTCATCCAAATTTTCCAACGATCCTGGTTGAGCATTTTGTTGTGGTATCATGGATGAAGCATCAAATTTAGAAAAGGAACGAAGATTCAGCCCGTAAAATGATTTTTCTTGAGATCCAAGACCATATATTATTCTTTTCTTCCCCCGCTTGCGGCTTGGTGATATGCTCGAAATTGATCAACACTAGATTAAGTCTCTATTTGATTATGTAATATCTCTTCATATTTTCCTTTACAAGAGAGTGACAATTAGTGAACTTCTGAATAAGAACATAACAGAATGGTATAAGGGTATGTATTATGAGTATAGAGGAGAATACAATCCTCGAGGTATCAGAATAGAGAGGAAGAGTATTGCTTATACCAGTAATTAGTCAAAGGAGTTAAGAGAGGGAGAAATATTCAGAAGAAGCAATTAAGGAGATTCTTTTCCTTAATTAAAATAGATGAATCAATTAATCAAACCTTTCCATAAATAATTAAGTATTAAGGTTGTCCAAATTGGTAATAGAGAAGGAGTCAATTAACAGCTAGAATCAAAAAAGTATAAAAGTTATCCATCTTACCAAGTAACTCGCACAAACTAAAGATCTCAAATTACCATAACTAACATACAAGGAGGCTGTCATGATCAAACTTGAAAAGAAAGGAGATAGATTTATACTACTAATCATGAAGGAAACAGATTCATACTACTAATATATTTGTTTTACAGATACGACATAACCAATTAGTCAAAGGGACTGTCTCCGCATCCTCATAACCAGCTCGTCATTTGCTGTTAAAATACTTGAAAAGATCAAAAATAGATACAGAAAGAGGGGGAGAGGATCTCATCATGTGATCTTGAAGACAACAGAAAAAACCTTTAAAATGCAACATGTTCAAATTCAAGTTTTCTTAAAAATTCGAAAAAAAATAATATGTCATACTTTAATGGTTG
This sequence comes from Datura wrightii, assembly GCA_035772735.1. Lineage (NCBI taxonomy): Eukaryota > Viridiplantae > Streptophyta > Magnoliopsida > Solanales > Solanaceae > Datura > Datura wrightii. The sequence goes on from JASDFA010000001.1 coordinate 34,411,522, forward strand.
GTGATAGAAGCTAGAGCCAAATGAAACTGGGATTAACAGGACCCAATATATTGAATAGAAAATACAAATATGTGAAAACTTATTACTCATAATTTCACAAGTTTAATAGATTCAATTGAAAGAATTTAAAATAAGGGAAAAGAAATTGTAATAGAGTTATGGGCAGTTTAGTTTCTATTAGATGGTGTGCTCCAGAGTCTTCTCTGCTTATCAAAGCTTTGAACTACAGCAGACTGCTTTTCATGACTTACTCTATTTGCAAAAACTTTTTAATAAGCTAAATGATCAATATTCTTCAATACTTTCACTGCTTAACTAAGTAAAGAAAAACGTTAATTAACAATTAAATTCACTCAACAAAATCAGTGTATTAGGTGAAAGATATTCAAAGTTTTATTAAACCATAAGCACTAGGACATGTCTTATGACAATATAAAATCCTTAACTTACCAAATTAACAAATAAGGATGTCATGAATCATGCTAAGTAAAGATTATCCCATACTACAGTAACTCTGACTTAATTTAAAGAGCTTTAACATCAATTACACTAACAAAATGATAAACGTGGTGGGTTAATAAAAGATGTTTAGCCAAAGGTGAAAGAATCACAGACTCTAGGATCAGTAACAATTGTTTATAGAGAATTAGACTTAAGACCATAATTAGTAGTAAATAGAAGCAATAGAAGAAAAATGATTTTTAGAAACTACAAATATGAAATGTGAATGAGGAAACATATATTCTCTATTCTGGAAAAAATAGCTTATATAAGTCCAATGAGCTATGAAAAGAATAAGGAATCCTATTATCAAGTATGCATAAACCAACTCTTATTTATATCTCAATTGACTTTATTGTATCATTTTACTATTAAACAACCTATTGCTCTGGCTTCTCTATAGTAAGAAACTTAGTGGATGAAATCATTGAAGAATGCAAATCTTTCTATTTTGCTAGACATAAAACAGTGATCAGTTTGCTAAGCTGGATTATTCTTCTCTTAGCAATCAACATGGATTGACAAGACAAAGCAAGAAAGGAAGTTCTTGAAATTCTTCGCCAAGAAATCCCAAGGAAGAAAGCATTTCAAGGCTAAAAATTGTAAGGATCTTAATATTGTCTTCTTCCTTGAAATAAAATTAGTTTTAATTCACTTCATAAATTAATTTTTAGCTTTATTAATATATTTATCGACGAACAACTATTTAAGTTAATTTTTAAGACAGATAAAGTATATTAGAGAAACCAAATTAGTTCTATGGATCGAGAAAATGAGATACAAACATGTTATAGTTTCAATTTACATGCTGCTGTGTAGGGAACATCAATACATATGTACACAAAGATGCAAACATATTATAGTTGCACTTACATGCACGATTAAGGCTAGCTCACCAACAAAAGATTTTTCATCATGATCATTGTATGGAAATGTATCTCACTTAGTGTTAGATCTTGACCTTTTTCAATATCCTGTAAAAGAAACAAAAAGATCAAAAGTAGAAACCTTATTGTTTACTTACTTAATCTGCAAATTGATAGTAGTAAAGGCACAAATCAAAAATTGATTAGGATGAAAAATAGAATTTTCATATTTCCTTGAACTTAATACTGACTTACATTTATTCTCCTAAATCATCAAAATAAATTAGTTTAGAAAGACAAAAAGTTCTAGACTAATAAACCAGTTTAGTCATAAAATACTTGTTTACTTATCAGTTTACCAAGTAACTAAACTTTCTCCATTTCTCTCATCGCAATGCTTTTGTACAGAGAAAAGCTCTAATTCAAGTCTTAAAGAGGTATGGAGCAAATAGATTTTTTAACAACTTGTCAGGTATTTCAAAAGTTATCCTTTCCTCTTCATGTGTTGACAATCAAACTAAATTTATCTCTTATCACAAGATAAATTAAGCAATCAGGCCATAATCCTATCTGCAAATTTGAAGTTATAAAAATCTGTTAACAATCTCATTAACCTTTGTAGGAAAAAATGAAATCTCATGTTGAATTTCAAAACTGGCAAATAATAGTGGACTCCTAGAACTATCTTCCCACAAAGTAAAAGAAAAAATAGAAAAACAGTACTAATCTCTTTCAAGCTACAAGCTTTCAAAGTAAAACTGAGAAGTATCCATGATTTTAAATCAGTGGGTTCAAAGAGCACTATGTTACCAAGAAGCAAACTTACAAGTCTCTTATGATGTTCTCCAATGGAAATAGAGTCTCCCATGTGAGTCCCACTGGCAACTGCATTCTCGCCGCCACAATGATTCCTTGAATTTATTTTTGATTTTTCAATGATCTTAGGATCTTTTTAAAGTTACATCCAACTATTCTGTACTTCTTCTGAAATATATATTTTTTTGAACTCCATCCCTTTTTAAGATGAAAATGAAATCACTGTACCATTTTGCTGCCTTCCTACGCCATTGAATCTTGACTTGACTATCAACCAAAGGATCTCAATATAATTTCTTCTACATGATTTTATAAAGTAACAACATTAGTATCCAATCGATAAAAATGACTAAATTTTCTTAATTAAAATGGTGGAATATATACTTCAAATTCTCCAAAATAAAAATCTTTCAGTTCTACTAAGACATTTTTCCAATTAATTTCCTTAGGATCAAGTTCGTTCTTGAAAGACTCAAATATATAGTTAGAGACAATGTTCGAGGGTTCCAACCTATACAAAAATTCCCTCATTTTATGAATTCAATCATAAAGTAATTATAATATATAAATAATAATAATAATAATAACACAAGCACGAACTAACCCAGAAGGAGAAAGAAAAATAAGTGTTCTTCCCACGGCCACTGTTGCTCTCCCCTTCACCTATTATGTTGCTTTGACTAAATGTAGTCTCACCTATTACATTTCCATGAGCAGGCGCACCATCCCTTATTGCATTGCTCTGATTAGGTATTCCAAGAGCTGGTTCAGAATGGACAGATGAGGTACTAGCATGACCTGATGCTTCAACTGGCATAGAACTAGTAGGAACTAATATTTGAACTTGGTAGATATGATCTAGCCCACTAGAGGAACCAGTTTCCTTGTTTAAAACTAGTTGTAGGAATTGGAACAGTAAGCATGTTAACTTGACTTGTGTACCTCGACCTCTAATTGAGATCTTGCTTGCACAATTTATGCTACCTCGACCTCTGCCTCGAGTCATAACTACAAGAAAAAAATAGAGGTAATCATCTTTACCGAAATAAAATCACTAGCAGATGACAAAGGACTTATATATACTAAAATGAAAACATAGGACTACAACTATTCAAAGAACTGCATGCTTACCTAAATCAAAAGCTCCTCTTTGTACTTTCCGTAGACAAAGACAATCTACCAGCAAGTTCACAATCAACATTAAAAGAAACTTTTAGCTATAAGCATATATAGTAACTAAGTAATGATATAATAGGCATAAACATCAAAGACAACCAACAAATGTATACATATCATATAACTTATAGCATCCATATCATATTACTACAATTAAAAGTCGACGAAGATAAAGTAGCACATTTCTATCAACACATTAGTCAATATCTATTTCTTATTCAAACTCCTCATCATCATCATATTTAGTTTCATACTCTTCTTCTATAGATTCATCTTCTAACTCACGATACTCTGACAACAATCCATCATAAATTAGAACACCCATTTCAATTATCTCCCTATTTGGATCATGTAAGAGTATAGTTTCATCAACAATAACATTCATATCTATCTCATGAGCTTCAACTTCTTCAAGGAATGAAAGATCCGATCCAGTGTTGTGATTATTCCTTCATCAATTAATTCAATAACATCCCAATGTTTTACTTTAAAAACTACTATCAATCATCCTCGTCCTTTTTTGTGCTAGGATATGGCACATAACACACTTGGGTCGCTTGCATTGCAAGAATGAAAGGTTCATATCTTTTAAATCGACGAAGGTGGTTAACATCGACCAATTTGTATTGATTATTCTCCTTAACACCAACATCCATTGTTGGATCAAACCAGTCATACTTGAATAATACAGTTTGTTTCAAAGGTGCTTTATGGTATTCCATTTGTATTATCTCTTGTATTTTTCCATAGTAATCGTCAATATTTGGATCCCAGATACAAACTCCACTATTCATTATTGACCTTTCACTACCGCGTTGTACTATGTAAACTTATATCCATTAACAAAGTACACTGGATAAGCATACGCACTTATTAATGGTCCATGAGCAAGACTATACAAGTATTCACTCTCGATATGGTTGGACTGAACCTATTTTAAAAAATATTATAAGATTTAGTCTAATTTCACAAGCCAATTTAAACATAGTTTAAAATATAATGATTGTCGGAGGATTACATATTCCTTTGACCATATATAAAAATATGTATCGAGACTCTCATCTATTTGATCTTGAGATAGATTCGGGAAATCTTCTTCCAAACATTCCACATACATGCTTCATTGCAACAAAATAAGTTAAATAGAAACTCATATTAATATATTTATTATATTAAACAAGTATAACTTTAGAATGTTACCTCACAAATGGCTCAACCTCTTCACAATTTAGTAAAATATAAGTTTGGGTAGCCTGATTTCTTGAAGGGATAAAAACCTCTTTTTTGTTTCTCCCGACTGCCTGGATGGATGAATATTGATAAATTTCCTTCGATATCTTCCATAACACCGACATCATCATTGCAAGTCACATCTTGATGATGTGACATAACACGAGGTTCAAAATAATGATAAAATAATTTTGTTGACTCTGCCATCAAGTATGCTTCACAAATGGAACCCTCAACACTAGCTTTGTTCCCAATCATTTTTTAAGAGTTCAAAGATACCTATATAGTTAAACCATTAAAATATAATATCATGTATAGCATACTTGTCACCATAAAAGAATAATTATTTTATATGTACCTCTCAAAAGGATACATCCATCTATATTGTATTGGTCTAGAAACTTGTGCTTCATATGGAAAATGCGCGGGTAAATGTTCCAATTAGTTAAAGAATCCAGGAGGGAATATGTGTTCTAACTTACACAAGATCTGTGGGATGTGTACCTCTACTCTTTCCAAGTCCACTACTCGAAGAACAGTTGAAGTAAGATCTTTAAAAGATAAACTCAACTATGTAAGTTCCTGCCACACATTACTAGGAAGTAGCTCACGAAATACAATTGGAAATAGTCGTTGCATAAAATATGACAATCATGACTTTTCATGCCAAATAACTTAAATTTTTCTATGTATAGGCAACGACTCGTATTTGAAACATACCCATCTGGAAACTTCACATCTTCCAACTGATTGAACAACATAGGTATTTTGTTCTTGTCTATTGTATATGAAGCATTTGGATAGCTTCCATCAGGATTCCTTTCCAACTGTGTCAATCGCAGTATTTTGCAATATCTAGACGTGCTTTTGAATTGTCTTTGGGTTTGCCTTCAACATCAAGAACTGTGTTAAATACATTATCAAAGACATTCTTCTCAATATGCATGATGCCAAGATTATGTCTTATCATGGTAGAACTCCAATAAGGCAAACGTCTAGCTGCAGAAGCAGAGCGAGCTAGACGACACAAAGGTCCAGAACACCAGAGACATCTGTATTTTGATGAGGAGGATCATGCCAATATAGACGAAGCCGGTGCCACTGGAGCTATAGTACCTCCTTCTTTGCCTGCTGGGGTAAAGTTTGATATTACCAGTGGAATGATCCAATTGCTCAATATGAAGGGAATATTTGCGGGTCATGCATCCGATGATGCCCATGCTCACTTGACAAATTTTGGGGGTATATGTAAGGCATACAAATAGTCGAGAGTGAGCCAGGACGAAATGAAATAGGTTATTTCCCTTCTCACTAGGGAGTGAAGCAACGATGTGGTTGGCCGAGCTGCCGAATGATTCCATCACTACTTGTGGAGAACTTAAGAGAGCTTTTCTTGAAAGTTTCTTCCCACCTTCCAAAGCGTTGTAGTTGAAAGATGAAATATATAACTTCAGACAACTAAATGCGGAGGCACTTCACGAGACCTAGCTGCATTTCAACAAAAAGCTCAAAAGGGTGCCAAATCATAGAATTCCGGATGATACATTGTTGGAGATCTTTTATAGGTCTCTGAATGCCAACACCAAGGCGGTGGCTGAGACCGTTTCCAGAGGAACATTTATGATCTAGACTTATGCAGAGGCTGCAGAGCTGCTAGACAGGATCACCAAAACCAACCGAGCTTGGCACACTAGAGATTCGGAGATTCCGGTTGGTTCTTATGTGGTTGGTATGTCTGCAGAACAGAGGAGAAAAGATGAGAAGCGTGATTAAGATATTGCATAGATAAAGACCACTATGGGGTTGCTTGCCAAGCACTTGATGGGAGTCGGAGCAGAGAAAGTGAACGTTGTGGGTTCTCAGGGCAAGGCCCCGAGAAATGATGGATGTGAATCTGAGTCTGAAGAAGAAGCTAATTATTTAAATGATTAGAGGGCGGGTTTCTAAACCAACACCCAAGGTTTAACCAAGACTCTTGGCGTCAAGGTCAAGGGAACCAAGGTCGGAACATGTACAAGGATAATAATTACAACTGGGGCCAATACCGAGATAATGGAGACTGGAAGAAGTGCGAGGAGTTCAAAAATGATAGAAACGGTCTATATGTTCCCTCAAGAAACCGTGAGCCAGAGTCTAGTGGTTCAAGGGTTGAGGACATGCTATCCACAGTACTCAAGAAAATGGAGACAATAGATGGCCACTTTAAGGAGCATCGCGCTGATATTTCTGGTTTAAATCAAAAGGTGGAATCATATGCCGTGGCGATCAAGTAGATTGAACAACAGATGAGTCAGATGTCTGTTGAAATGAATCAGAGGCAGAAAGGCACACTTCCCAGCAACACAGTGCAAAATCTGAAAAATGACAGTCATTGCATGGCGGTCACTACTAGGAGCGGGAAGGCCACAGTTGATCCTCCGAGGCCGATTGTAATTAAGGAGTCAGAAAAGCTCATCTTGATGATTGATGATAGTGTAGCAGATTTTGAAGACCCAAATTGGGTTGGAGGTTCAAATGTGAAAACTGCTCCAAGTAATGCAAACGAGCAAGGAGCTACCCATGAGAAGGGGAAGGGTACACAACAAAAATTTACATCTATCCCTAGACCTCCTCCCCCTTATCCATAGTGTTTGAAGAAGAAAGTTGAAGATGGGAAGTATCAAAAATTTATCTCTATGCTTAAATAGTTGTCGGTGAACATCCCATTACTTGTGGCACTTGAGCAGATGCCCGGATATGCCAAACTCATATGACCTCATCACCAGGTAAAGAACTATAAGTTTAAAACCTATCGATAATTTGCACCACTGTGGTGCCATAACTACATGGGTCCTAGCTCAGAAGAAGGAAGACCAGGTGTGTTTACTATACCTTGCACCATTAGGGATGTCGAGTTTGCAAGGTCGCTTTGTGACCTAAGAGCTAGCATAAATTTGATGCCGCTAGCAGTATTCAAAAAGTTAGGCTTGGGAATCCCCACACCGACTACTATGCGTCTACTGATGGCTGATAGAACTGCTAAAAAGTTGATGGGGATTTTATTTGATGTGCTTGTCAAGGTGGACAAATTTATATTCCATGCATACTTCATGATTCTTGACTGCAAAGTCGATTCTGAGGTCCCCATCATTTTGGGGCGACCATTCCTTGCAACCGGTAGGGCCCTAATAGATGTGGAGGCAGGCCAGTTAAAATTCAGGTTAAATAACGAAGAGGTCACCTTCAACATTTGTCGGACCATGAAACATCCAAAGGAATTTAGCATAGTCTCAGCACTGGAGGATGGAGACGAATTACTTGACGAATTCTGAGTAGTCAAGAGACTTGTTTCGTGTCGCAATGTTAAATCAGGCACTGCATGGGAGGCAACCCATGGAGGTTTTTTGGTGAAGTCTGAGTAGCCAAAACATCCTTGTCGTGCCATGACATTAAATCAAGCGCTTCTTGGGAGGCAACCCACGTTGTAAATGTAAGAAAAATATAGTGTTCACGTTTGTTGATGGGTGCAGGTGATTAAGATGGAAAATTTGAAGTTGGAACCAAAATCTGAAACTGCAATTCTGGTGCAAAATGTCAAAGAACGAGTCATTGTATGAGTTGACGACTCGTTCAGTCAAATCGTGAAGAGAACTACAGAAAATAGGGGAGCAACGGTGAATCAACGATTCGTTTCTTCAAGAAACGAATCATGAGGTCATCCGTCATGTACACTGGATCAAAGGTAGAATTAAAAGGAAAAGGGTGATAACGGCTTACTCAATGAATTGTTGAGATACCAAACGATTCGTTAAGTGACCCATCTTGAAGCTACACTAGTCCAAGGACCACGACTCAGGACACGACTAGTTGGGTGACACCACGAGTCGTTGCTTGACTCTTTAGGTCCCAGGTAAGTTTGTTGAACTCAAGTCAAAGAACGAAGGGTCAAAACGAGTCGTTTAATCATGCAATGACTCGTTTAGTTAGTCGTCAGGTATTTTAATTAACTGACATTCGACCCGTCCCAGGCTGGAATTAGGGTATAATTTAAACTTAATAATACGAACCCGATTCTTTTACTTTTCCAAATTCTCACCACTAAACTTAAACCCAACAACTTCAAAATTCCCTCTTCTTCTTCTCTCAAACCCATCGAGAACTCTTCGACCTTGCACTCCCAACATTCGCACGCACAAACGATTGTACTCCATCTTCGATCAAGCATCTTGTGAGTTCTTCTTCCCACTATATTGTGAATATTTTTACATTTAAATAGGAATTTGGATGACCTATGTTTTGAATGAAATTGATGATATTTTGAGTAATGTTGTACTTGTTTCAATCGTTGCCTCATGATGATAATGAACCCTAGGAAGGTTTAGACAAAGAAATTTCTATTGAATACACTGGGGTTGGTTTGAGAATGTGATGATTTTGTGATTTGTGGAATTAAAACTGTAAGCTGTAGATGAAGATGAATGAATGGGTGAACTGAAACTCTTGAGCAAGAGCTACATCACGAGTCGTTGGATCACCAAAAGACTCGTTGTGTAGCTCGTCCTGAGTGGAAAAAGTAAATCACTAAGGCAATGTACCTAACGACAAATCACTAAGGCAATGTACCTAACGACTCATTGGGACCAGTTGTCAACTACACTGGCCCAACATGAAGAAAGTCTAGATTGTGACAACAAGGGACCTCATGAGTCATTGCGGTGGCAATGACTCGTTTAGTCACTCATCAAGTCCATTGGGCAGCAGCTAAAAAAAAGATTTTGTTTCATCTCAACTCATATACTAACAATGTTTCCATAAGTACAATGGCTCCAAGAGGTACACCGAAGAAAGGTCCGACAAAGAAACAAACACCTGAGTGCAGTCAACCATTATACCGCAGACATCGGGATGAGCCATCCTCCTCCAAAGAGTAAAGTGGCTCTGAGGAGGAATATGACGTATCAGAGGAGCAGTTAGTGAGGAGGTCAATCAGGGCTAGGGCTCAACAAACTTCAAATCCGACAGCCCTGGTCGATGCTCCCACTCCACTGGCGAGGGATCCGCCCAGCCGCACTAATGATAATGTCAGGGCTGCAGCTGCACTTGCTCTTGAGGCCCCCACAGCTGCGCGAAACATAGAGATAACTGAAGATTCATGTTCGGAATGTTTTGCAACTACACGCAAGTGCACGTGGTCGAACAAGTAGTAAAATGGCTAAAGTAAGCCAAGTATCGATCCCACAGGGACTGAACCAAGGTAATAATCGAATTAAGTGTTAATGAACTCTAACTCTAAAAATGCAGACAACAATTTAAAGAAGATTTTGAGAGTTGGTTTCCTAATTTATACTAATCTAAGACAAAATGATAAAGTGAGTCTGAACTATAGTAATGAGCAAGCTGAGGCCAAACAAACATGCAAGGAAGTAATTTATCGATACAATTCAGTTAATCTTTCCTTCAGTTGCTAGTCAAGAATTATTGCCTATGGAGAGAAACCTTCGTATTCTACCCAACTTAAGAATCATGAACCTTCAACCTACATTTCTATGATAAAAGAATTTCATGTTCTAGCCATACGAAACCGATTCCTTAATTGACTAATACGACTTTCAGATATATTTCTATTCTGAAGATAAATCAATTCTCAATTTTTCCCAAACTAAGAAGAGATCATATCCTACCAATTCACAACTTTCCAATTTCTTTCCTTTTCAAGATAAAACTGGATTTTTTAGATATACATTAACATTGACCAGACATTAATGCAGTAAGAACAAGAATTGATAGAACAACCATGGAAGAAAAGATGAAAAACCAAAATGATCAACAATTACATTCCACTACAAATGTTCTTAACCTGAGCAAGAAGTGAATTTAGCCACTCATTTGTGGATTAAACATCATCAAATGAGTATAAATCATACAAACAATAGAAATAAAGGAGAAAGAGTTAGAGAAGAACCCTAAGAATTTCGTCCCTCAACTACCTGTAACCCACGTCCTTGCTCAACTAAGCCAGAATAATTAAAAATAAACCTAAGTGTGCTATTTATACTAGTGGAATTTTTCCCAGAATAACAAGCAACGTGTCACGGAGTGCATCGCGGAGCACTGCCTCCGTGACACGGTGCTAACGCAGACCCTCTCTGGAATCAGGTCCCTCAGCATTTTACTCCTCAGCGTGCCACGTCATGCAACGCGAGGCTTGGCCAACATGCCACGGCGTCGTCGCGAACGCTTACTAGAATTTGATGTTCCAGGTAAATATCCCCAAGGTGCCACGGCTTGTATCGCGTGGCATTGCCTCCGTGTCACGAAGGCAACGCGGACCTTCACTGGAAATTTGCCAAAATAAATCATCCGAGGCAGAATGCCTCCATGATGGCAGCGTGACACGGCTCCATCGCGGAGCCCCTATATTTGCTGCTTTTCCTTGACCTTTTCCACTGCTCACTTCTGAGTCCATTCTCGATTTTTACCAACATGCATCTTAGCTTCCTAAAATTACATTTTTCCTGCAAAACAACACTAATCATGTTGGTTAGTATAAATTCACATTTTAACTACAAATCACATGAGAATGTACAAATAACGATAGATAAACAAGACGAAATGAAGCAATTGAGTATCACTTGGGCATATAATTCTGCCCAAGATCAATTCACATGCTCAGCGAGGGGACTCTGATAATGAACTGACTGAGACCTCGAACACATCAAATGAGCAACCAAGGAATGTGCAGAGATGGTGTGTTCATGGTATGAGGGCCATATATAATAGAGATATTGCTCCTAATGAGAAAGGAAATTCGAAGAGGAGCATATATGAGGAGTCGAGGCTGATCACTACAGGGTGGAAAGACATTCCAGAGCTATAAGTAGTGTTCAATAAGTATAGGTTCGGGTGGTTGACCGAGCATTAGGAAGCTACAGCCTGTGCTTAGTTAGAGAGTTCTATGCATCCTATGCGGCCACATTGCAGCATTTGGCATTAGGGGGCTAGGATTGAAAAAAGTGGCCCGCCTTAAATCAGGTGTTGGTGGGAGAGACTCCGGTAGATATATCTGAGAGGACAATCTCTAGGATGCTATGGCCAAATTATCATGCTCCGATGAACACGACCGAGTTCGACCACAGGCTATATGAGTTGAAGAAAGTCAAGACCAAAAAACTGAATAACCAGGAGCGCATCAGAAAATATACTTGGTTGTCTAGGATCATTGCTACAAGAGGTTCGCTGGTCGAATGGCTGCACAGCACGGAGTCTCAAATAAAGAAGGCCAACTCAACTTTCAGGCAAAATTTTAGTGGTCACTGGTGTGACACAAGCTAGTACCAACTAGCAATTATAACATCCTCTCACCTGATAGAGCAGCATTGGTAGCAAGAATAATGGAGGGATATGCCATCAATTTCCTACAGTACATTGCTGAGGAGATTAGAGAGAGGGAAATCAATGATGGTACTACAATTCCCTTCCCCTGTCTGATTGATAGACTCTGTCAGGAGTCAAAGGTGCTGGAGTTGCCATTTGTTGACTAGAGCATAGTGGTCCAGAAGATAACAGATATCGGGTTGATTTGAGATGACACAAACCTGGTATCGAGAGCAAGGACTCAGGAAGCTGCATCCACTGGAGCGACCATATTAGCAGAGGCATTTGGCAGTGTATGCAGACCGATGCCGCATAATTCATGGAGTTGGAGGCTGAGCCTATTGAGGGAAGAGAGGCAGGTAGCCATCCTGAGACTACAGATGCAGCGGCCACCTCCACACCTGCTGATGTTCCCGAGCCATCATCTACAGCAGCAACTCCTAGACCACTAGTTGCTCCTCCATGAGCCACCACAGTTGGCTTGGTTACAATTTCGAAAGAATTTTTAGTTGATATGGCTAGGCAGCTAGCTAAGGCCGAAAAGATGCAGGCACACACGGATCTACAGGTTAAAGTTCTAATGGAGCAAGTAAAGTCGTGGGTGTCAAAAGAGTTGGAGACATTGTCTAGTTCCTTGCATGGTTGATTGGATGCTTTCGAGAAGAGTATGGATGAGAGCCTTCCATAGTTACAGTCGCATGAATTGTCAAAATGGTACTCAGATCCAAGGTGCAGGACTTGGCTGCATGATAGGTAGCTGTAGTACCTCCATCAGTACTTCCTGTGATAGATGATGAGTTCTAAGAAGAGCTACCACCAATTTTTGATTTTATCACAGAGGAGCTGGTGGCATATGATAAGGGAAAGAGGCCTCGTGAGGAGGCAAGTTTCGAAGATGATGCTTCTCAGCTCCATTAGAAAAAATGAGAGCAGAGTGAGATGGAGAGAGCACTGCGTGTATCGACAGAGAAGGCTCAATAGAGAGCCGAGACTGAGGCAGCGAGAGCTCGGGGAGAAGGAACGAGCTCTGTTGGATCTGAAAATGCACCTGGTCAAGCCGGTAATGTTGGAGAAAACATTGGAGGCATATCTACACCCTCCACCGCCCAATTAGCTGACACCTAGGTCACACAGATATGTTCCCTATTTCCCTAGTTTTATCGGATATATATATATGCGTCGAGGACAACACATGCTTTTCTTGTTGGGGGCGGGGAGGGATACCTATGCATGATTTTGCTGAACGTAACCCGAGAGTTTTTCTTGCCGGATATCTTTTCCCTCGGGTGTTCCATATCTAGTAGAACCGGTATGTTTAGGGTTTTATATTTTTGTGTTTTTTTATTTTGTGCTAGTCGCAAGAAAGTTAGGTAAACTAAAAGGCAGTCAAGAGCTTAAATTGTTGATTTTTTTGATTAATAATTTGATACTCCTCCGAAATTTTTATGTGTATGTTAAAGTTGACGAGTATGACCTTTGTGAATCTTTGCATGGCATTGAAACTATGAACATGTTTATCATTGTACGGTTGTACCTGAACTAGCAGTTAGTAGAAGTGATGATGTTGACTTGTGCTATATGTGAGTGAGGTTTAATAGCTAAATTCGGTTGTGTGTGTCAATCTAGAACTTGCCTGGTCAGTCGTACCAAGATAGAGGATAGGAAACTAGAAAAGGATCATAGGTCGTTTTTGATTTATGAGTCCACTTTAGCCTTAAAAGACCTACCAAAAGAGAATAAAAATCTCTTGATCCAAATATTTGAGCTTAAATCGACCTTTATTTTTGTTTACACCAATTCACCTTCTTTCTCTTATTAAGAATGAACTTGTTTTGGCCCCGGTCCCTACTTGGATATTATGAACCTCAACTCAGGAAAATCGCCTAAGTTGAGGGTGGCTATTATAGAGGTGATTAAGAAGAGTCGGGTGGATTGAAAATTGGGTAATGAAAAAGGAAAAGAGTGGGTGCAGTATGCATAACGAAAAGAAAGAAATAAAAAAAAGTTTGTTGTCAAAGAGCAAGAAAAGAAAGAAAGAAAAAAAGTAACATCAATGAAAGCTTGAATAAAGAGAAACCGCATCCGTAGTTGCAAATGCAAAGAAAAGAAGAAGTAGGTAACGGAAAAAGGGGAGAAAATAAGAGTAAAAAGGTGAAATGTGGAGTCAAGATGTGTGTAGTGCTAAGGAGGTTAGCTACTAATTCCATATGTACCATACCCGAGCCCGAGCCTATGTTACAAGCCTAGAAAGTCCTATATTGATCCTAATTACTTGTCTGAAAATCGAGGTATTGAAAGTAAAGGCAAGCCTATGGTATTCATGTACACAGTTCGAATTTCTTTGTGAGAGCGAGTGAATCTTACCTAGTCCCAAGAGAAATTTATTGAAATAATCATATACACATGTATGAGTATGGGATTTCTTTAAGGTGAGAGCATTTGGTCAACAACATCGTCTGCAAATTGTTTGGGTCAGTGTTATAGATTTATGTGTGTGGTTTCAAGTGACAATGTTTTGCCACGTTTTGATTCCTTTGTGTTACGGTTGGAAATTTTGCATATGCATTGTGATTTGAGTTGACACGATGAGGGAGGGGTTATAAAATTGGATTTGATGTATAAATGTGACTGTCGTAAGTTTCGTAGTGTTCTTTCGATTGAAGCATTGAAGTAGTTTATTTTATTTTATTTTATTTTCCTGAGGACATGTAAAAGTTCTAAGTTGAGGGTGTTTATATTTCATGATTTTACGGCACTTTCGACACTTAAAACCAAGAAATTATACACATTCTCGGTATGTTTATATAGGTATGATGTGTTTGTGTTTAATGTTGTAGGAAAACAGGTTTGGAGGTGAACTGGGCAAATTTATGCTAAAAACAACTGAAAGGGTGACTGCCAAGCACTTCACGAGTCATTGGCAAGAAGCACGACTCGTTGTTGAAGTCGTGGGAAAAGGATGAATTATGAAGATGTAGAGACAGTGTGCCTGACAGATTGAGGGAATGACTCGTTACATCTGGTAACGAGTCGTGAAGACAGTCGTGAAGACTAGGAGAGAAATTATATCCAAAGTAACCAGTAGAGATGACGACAGACTTAACAAGTCGTTAGTTGACTAAATGACTCGTTGGAAGATCACTAGAACCAACCATAAGGTGCACTAGAATTTTGAAAGAGTTAGAGCACGAGGGGCCTAACAACTCATGCTCAGGCACAACGAGTCATTAGGTGACCCATTGCCAAAATTAGGTATAATGTTGAGGATGACTATTTTTAGCAAAGCACGACTCATTAGAGGTCCCAACGAATCGTCACCAAGCCCGTGGTCACTGACAACCTCGTTTCCAGTTTTAGTTAGGAAAAGATTTTCTTGAAACTATAAATACACTGTTTAGGTTTATTTTCGGAGAGAAGCCGATTATTATATTTTTCATGTAGGATTTTGGTGCTGTACAATTCTTCTTGAGTCAAGAAACAAGGTTTACAATTTTGTTCTTGAATTTGAGGATCAAAAGCAACATTGGAATTTATTCATCACCTTTGGAGTTTTATTCAATTTACTTGGTTTTTCTTCTACGATAATATGTAGGTTGCAATTATGATTTATTCAAAATTTTGTGATTGTGATCATAAAGCATGAGTAGCTAAACCCATAACTAAGGTTGTGGGAACCAAGATGAATTAACATACATAGGTAAAATACTTAGTGATTCTTGAACGGAGTTTATGCATGTATTGTTTCTTCCTTCGTTTTTATTGATTCTTGACGGTTGCAAAAGTAAGGAATTGCCTTATTCTTACTTACCGGACCAAGGAGGTATTGAATAGAAAAAAGGTATTAACAACGGAGATTTGAGGCTATCAACCCTCATCTAATAGATTGAACTTGTCTGGGGATAGCTAATCCAACATTAAGGGTAAGGGTCAATTAAAAGTACACCCCTATATGGACCAAGTTGCGTGGTGATAATCATCTAAATAGGGGACCAACCGTTTAGGTGAACCGACTTACCGATATTGCATGTTGAACACCGGAATATATTACTAGTGTATAAGCATTGTGGTATGAAGTCTTGGAGAACACAATCCTACTCAAGTCGTTATTTGAATACAAACCGAATTTGATTTAACATTCAGTAGTTTTACTTTTGTTTATTATTTTATTTCTTTCTCTCTTAGGAAATAAGTAACTCGATAGTAACAACTATTCACATTAACTTAAGTTCTTTCCATATTCCCTGTGGGATCGACCCCAACCTCTAGTTGGGTTCTATATTTGACATCGACCGATTTATATCTCAATTGCGAGGTATAATTTGGGCGACATCAGCTGCTTATCATGAGGGTCTTGAAATTAATGGAATACACGTGAGGGATCATGCTTAGATTGAGATATTAGGGCATACTTTTCTAAAATCAAGTAACTAGGGTTTATACAGGAAACTCGAGACACAAGGACGAAAGGAGATCCTTGTTGAAGTGCCACATACCTAGTTGAAGGATCTCTCTAAAGATATTAAAGTTGTTGCACCTTAGAGAGGAACCCTAGTTCTTGAGCCTTGAGAGAAACAGGGATAAAAAGGATTTGTGAGTGCTTTAGGATGGAATGAGGGGTAGGATAAATATCCCCCTTAAAACTATCCAAAGTGATCCCTAAAACGATATAGTTTAGGAGTGAGGAGCTTAGGAAATTATGAAAACACCCTAGGAAATTCGCAGGAAAAAGGGACCCTGCCATTCCTCACGAGGCACTCCACGAGTCATGGGGTCAGGGACGACTCGTGGTGCCAATTCATGAAGTGTACTAGAAATTTTTTTCAAATTCAATAGTTTGCCAACGACTCACTTCACGGGTCATGAAGTACTCCATGACTCTTGACTCCCTTCATTACAAATGAAACCAATTTCTGCTCCTTCGCCTCACGACCGGACATGACGAGTCATTACCTGACCCTACGACTCATCCTTTCCTCCATCGTCACCACTGCCTCAAGTTATTTAGTTTTTGAAAATTCTTCCAACGATCGACATAACAAGTCAGTGCCTGTCCAAATGGCTTGTTGTATCGTCCATTGCCACTAAGCCTTACGTGCACCTCTTTCTAAACTTCCACCTGATGACTCCTCAAGACGACTCGTTACTTGACCCAATGAGTCATTACTTTCCTCATGTTCCACCAAAAACTTGACCCCAACTCACGTAACTGCTGCTCGTAATGATGGACCATGACTCGTTGCCTCACTTCATGAGTCGTGATGTGAGTCGTTACTCCTGAGCTCTGGAAAGGAACATTCACTATCTTCTTGTCAAGAGTCTTACACGACTCGTAGGGTCACCTAACGGGTCATACCACGGTTCATTCTGAGGCAAATTTTCCACTTTCAACTGAATCTTTTTTTAAGTCTGGGATTTGTTCATAGAAACTTTTGGGGTGTTACAGGTTCATAAATTAGCTACTTCTGATAATTCAATATGGTATGTAGAGAAGAGAGAACAAAGCCTTAGTAATTTATGTCTTTTATGTTTACCATTTTATCATAAAGTTTAGCTTACTATTTGGTTGATTCATGTATTAATTTTCCTGTACAATAGTACTTCACAGATTGTAAATATAATTTTCTTGTTTATGTTAACATTTAAAAGGAGTATGAATAATTCAAATCATAGTTGGATGTATGAGAGGTTGGGTAGTCTAGGGGTTATTAATTCTAGTTTCTTAACCGGTGTGAATAACTTTCTCAACTTTTCATACTTTTTCGGTTTGAATTTGTTGAGAACCATTTTGTTTGGAAGTATCAAGCGGAAAAGGAAGTGATCAGTGAGATGTCTAGTGATTTACATCATGGAACTCAACCTGGATTGGGATATGATAATCCATATCGCTAAATGGTTTTGGATGTAGTTGGACCAACTTTTCCCAAGGTTCGAGTTGGCAATCTTATAGTAATACTACTGAATCTGAGTTGTCTCATGATCCTAATCCTTCAATGGAGGAGGAACCTAATCCTAACTCCCAAAGGTTCTATGATTTACTACAAGCAGCTGATACAGAGTTGTATCCTAGTTCTTCCCTCTCTCAACTTGTTGTAGTTTCTCGAATGTTAAATATAAAAAAGGAGAACACTTTGTCACAGAGGGGTTATAACCAAGTGATGAAACTATTGAAAGAGGCTTTACCTGAAGATAACAAAGTGCTCGATAGTTATTATCAGACCAAGAAGCTAGTGCATAGCTTGGGTTTGCCCTTTGAAAAGATAGATTATTCTAATTCAGTATGTATGCTGTATTGGGGGTGACAATAAGGACCTAACATCTTGTAAGTTTTGTGGCTATGAGAGGTATAAATGTCGTGTTGGTTCTCGTAATAGGAAATTGGTCCCTTACAAAAAAATGTATTCTTTTCCTCATATTCATAGATTGCGGAGATTATATGTGTCCCATGCTACAGCTGCCGACATGAGATGGCATCATGAGCATATAAAAGAAGAGGGAGTAATGCATCATCCATTAGACTCTGAGGCTTGGAAGCACTTCAATGAAACTCATTATTTTTTTGCTGCTGAACAAGAAATATGAGGTTGGGGTTGTGTACTGATGGTTTCCAACCATTTTCTCATTCAGGGAGAAAGTATTATTCATGGCCAGTGATTGTCAGTCCATATAATTTGCCTCCAGGGATGTGTATGAAGGAGGTGTATATGTTCTTAACTATCATTTCTCTAGGGCCACATAATCCTAAATATAAAATTGATGTTTATCTACAATCTTTAATAAAGAAATTGCTCTTGTTGTGGGAGACAGGTGTAGAAGCATTTGACATCTTAAAACAACAAAACTTTAATTAAGGGCAGCTTTTATGTGGACAATCAATGAATTCTCAACATATTCTATGTTATCAGGATGGAGTACAGGTGGCAACTTAGCATGCCCTTATTTTATGGAGGAGGCACAATCCTTCAGATTGCTACGTGGTGGGAAAATAACTTGGTTTGATAGTCATAGAATGTTTCTTAACCAAAATCATCCATTTAAAAGAGATCGTAAAAATTTTCTTAGAGTCCTATTGTCACAAGATCGCCACCAGCTTCTAGTATCGGGCATGCACAAACCTAAGACCTGTTAAGCAACCAAAACAACAAAAGAAAAACAAAAAAGAAATAAGAACCAATAGTAAAGCAAACACAATTAACAAAAGCCTTAACCGTATTCCCTGGCAACGGCGCAAAAATTTGATGTCTCCCAAATTACCCCTCGCAATTGAGATATAAAGCAGTCGATGTCAAATATAGAACCCAACTAGAGGTTAGGATCAATCCCACAGGGAATATGAAAAGAACTTAATTTAATGTGAATAGTTGTTACTATCGAGTTACTTATTTTCTAAGGGGGGAAGAAATAAAATAATAAACAAAAGTAAAACTACTGAATGCTTAGGTCAAATTTGGTTTGTATTCAATTAACGACTTGACTAGGATTGTGTTCCCACAACTTCATAACCACAAGGCTTATACACTAGTGATCTATTCCGGTGTTCAACATGAAATATCGGTAAGTTAGGTTCACCTAAACAGTTGGTCTCCTATTTAGATGATTATCACCACGCAACTTGGTCCGTATAAGGGTGTACTTTTAATTGACCCTTACCCATAATATCGGATTAGCTATCCCCAGACAAGTTCAAGCTATTAGATGAGGGTTGATAGCCTCAAATCTCCGTTGTTAATACCTTTTTCCTATTCAATACCTCCTTGGTTCGGTAAGTAAGAATAAGGCAAGTCCTAACGTTTGCAACCGTCAAGAATCAATAAAAACGAAGGAAGAAACAATACATGCATAAACTTCATTCAACAATCACTAAGTATTTTACCTATTGCGTTAATTCATCTTGGTTCCAGAACCCTAGTTATGGGTTTAGCTACTCATGCATGTATGATCACAATCACAAAATATTGAATAAATCATAATTGCAACTTACAAATTATCGTAGAAGAAAAACCAAGTAAATTGAATAAAACTCCAAAGGTAATGAATAAATTCCAATGTTTCTTTTAATCCTCAAATTCAAGAAAAAAATTGCAAACCTTGTTTCTTGACTCAAGAAGAATCGCACAACACCAAAATCCTACGTGAAAAATTATAATAATTGTCTTCTCTCCAAAAATAAACCTAATTTTCATAAATTAGGGTAGAACTTGCATTATTTGGACTCAAGTAGAAATGTTGTGTTGATAAGGTAGATTTTTATTTAGTTACAACTGATTAATATAGATCTTTGAGTAGAAATTAATATCTTGGTATATTCAGATAAGCGGCTCTGACCAGTCTGAGAACACCAGTTACAGAATCCGATCCGGTAAGACTCTTAGGGTACTTCCAAATAGGTATTCCTGACTTAGTCTTAGGCCCCAGTTTTGAGCTATCAACTTAGCAGTAAGTTTAGGACAATCCAATAAGAGTAGGACTTAGCACCTATAATGTCCTAGAAACTCAAAGGCTTGATCCAAGACATAAATTAGAAAATCTAGAAAAAAATCTGCAGGAAATGACTCGGGACGACCCACCTGACGAGTCGTTTTGAGATCTAACGACTCGTTAGGCCGGTCATGGGAAGGAGGAATTGGAAGTGTGAAATGGGAAGCAGTGTACTTGACGGATGGTGACCACGAGTCGTGGTCACCTATAAAGACTCGTCATGTCCTCCGTTATTAACCCTAGTTAGTTGTTAGGCAATGTTGCGCTCCAGCGCACTCGCAAGCGTACGCGGTCGTACAAGTAATATAGTGGCCCTTTTTAAGAGCCGGATGTCAAACCCACAGGGACTGGACCAATTCAGTAAATTATGAAGTTCAAGTGTAAGATTAACCTTAAAAGTGTTGATTATAGAAGTTTTCGGTAAATTATAATTAAGTTTTGGTCTGGTCACAAAATAATATGGAAACAATATATGAAGCAACTAGAGCTAAGGCCGTATAATGATGCAATGCTACACTTTGTAATGGTTCACATATGAAATTATCAATTGTTGTCTCACATAGTTGGAAAATGCGATGTTCATGGTCTCTCGAGCCTCCAAACACAACAAACGAGCTTCACAACTACATCATTGAACGGGGACGTGACATCCTAGTTCGTGGGCAATTCAACTACATGGATGTGGTTTACGGGGTTTAAGCTCTTGATTAGGGACTCTCGTACCTCTAATCATTTAACTGAACTTCACTTCACAACTACTTCTACGAATGGTGGAGTGACAATTCTAAGACGGTGTCTTTCTATCATCCCGTTTTATCAACCAAGCAAGGCGAATTAAGTATAATTTCTATCCTAATCGCGAATCCTATCGTAAGATACGAACTTGCTCCCTACATTCTCTTGTTCTAGCCTAGGTTTACTCTCTCAAGATTTTACCTAGATAAACATGTTTGATTTCATGGTGATCAAGCATAAAAACAACCATAATAAAGAATGTAAGACAAAACAACAATTAACATCTCAAACCAAAATGAATTCATGCATTACAATCATATCACGTGGCCTCAACCCTAGAGGAAAGGTTTTAGCCACTCATGTTCATACAATAACTTAAAACATCGTTAAAGTAGTGTACTTACAAGAATAGGCAAAAGTGAATGTAAAATTAGTGAACCCTAGGTGAGTTCTTCATTTCTCCCTTCACCCCTCTACGGTTTTCAAAAAATATTTCGTGACAAATGATTTTAGGAGCTAAGGGTTTAATTTATAGTAAATAGGAAATTTACAATTTTTTGCCTGTCATGAAATGGCTCCGTGGCACGGAGGTGAACGCACCAATTTCCCTCCGTGCCACGAAGGTAACGTGGAGGTCCACTGGAATTTGCACTTGAATGTTCCTTGGCCGAGACATGGCGTGACAACCAGCATGGCACGGCGCTGATCCTGCGCGATGGCCAGCGTGACATGACCTGCGGCATGCAGCAATGCCTGGCATGGCACGGTCACTAGCGCGCAAGTGCCTTGGAGTAAAACATTTCCCGAGCATGGCCTTGGCGTGGCACGGTGTTGGGCGCGGCACACGCACAGCGTGGCACGCTGCCTGGCTCAGCCAACCTTGCCATGGCATGTTTTCTTGCGATCTTTTTCAATTCACTTCCAACTCCATTCCTTCACTTCACCTATCATTATTTAGTCCCTCATATGCATTTTACACCTACAGAATAAGGACTAATCATGTTGGTTAGTGCATACCCAAATTTACACAAAATCGCATAAGAATGTAAGTGTATAACTAGACAAACATGACTAAATTAAGCTATAAAATAGCACTTGGGCAAGCAATTATGCCTAAGATCACTACCCCACACTTAAAGCCTTGTTCGTCCTTGAACAACTCTTTTACATCTCATGCACATGAAGACTCCCATATAGCTAATTGAGCAAGACAATTCAAGCTAAGACTACAACGATTGTTTTTAGATAGCAAGTTAAAAATATCGCATGGATGGTGTAACCATCAAAAGCAAATATACTATGTCAAGACTTCCTCACCTCAAGAATCGACTCTCAATCTCAACAAACTCATCAAAATCAACTGATCAAGAAATCCGATATGAATATTATCCTTCATTAAACATGTGCCCTCATAACAAGAGAATTACCCATTTTTACTCACAAATTTCAAATCAAACTGTGTATGGGTATATGGATAAGAATTGAGCTCACTCTCATAAAGAATTCACATGCCACGCGTATTGACCCATAAGCTTGCCCTTAGTATTTTACTCCACTAATTTAAGAATGTTTGACTGTAAGATCAAATAGGACTTATCGGTCGTAATGTAAGCTAAGGGATGGGTAGGTACTATTCTGGCTAGTAATAGTGGCTATCTTCCCCAAACGCTTTTAATACATCACCTGTTCGTTACGGACGTCTCTTCTCTTACTTCACCTTCATTCTTTTCACTCTTAAATTTCCTCTTCTGTTTCCCATTTCTTTAAGCACACTTAACTTATTAGTAAGGAGTACTTAAGCAAATTTTTTGTTCATTTGTTCTCTTACTCCCTACCAATACTCAAGCATTTTCAAACAAGTGCACCTCTAATCTTTTCCTCAACTCCCACAACCGTTATTTTTCCTTCTTGTTCACGATTCTTACTCCTTTACTATTTTGGATTTTTCCCTTAAGCTCTTAGGAGTTTTGGAGCAACTTCAAGGCTATTGAAAGAAAAGGATTAAGCTTATGTTCCAGCTATGAAAGAATACGCTTAAGGCTTAATGGGGCTAACTAGGATCAGACATTCAAGGTAGGTAAAGCCAGGGATTAAAATTAGGTTCATTCAAAGAAATGCCTAAATCATCTCCTACAATTGACATCCCTCATTTCATTTTATATATACACTAGGAAAGTTCTAGACACTACACAATAGCATGGAATATTCAAAAACCTTACACTCATAGCACATGCTCAATTCAAGACAAAATTAGCAGACTCTTAACTCAGCTAATCATAAGAATTCAAAATTAAGCTCTAAGTACATAGAATCACATTCAAGAGCCTAGGTGTCTCAAACAGAGTTATACAACTTCTCACATGCTTCAACACTAACCACACTTGCATCTCACAATCATGTATAGCACATAACAAGAACATCAAGCCATCAATTAGCTACTGGTTCAAAAACCAAAACCTATTGACTAATTTTTCCTCAAGACGGTTGTCATCCATTCATCGTTGGGAATAGTCCCTAACTATGACTAAAAACACTATGTACAGACAAAGAAAATTTTTATTCTTCGGTTCAAAGTGCCCCCCATCAAAAAAGAACCGAAAAGAAAAACCAATGGGTGGGGAATCATGCTCAACTAAAAAATTATCCTCAACCAATACCTATCAAGCACTAAATTCACCCGAAATCATTAAGCACAAAATTTGAAATTTCCATCACCCCACACTTGAATCATGCTATGCCCCCAAAGTATTCAATTAAAATTCAAAAAGGGTGAGAAATACTCCCTGGGGCCTCTAGGCCTAGCTAACAGTATGTTTTTCTTCATTTTGAACAAGTGTGTATTCGACCCCACACTTTCCCTCTTTCATGCTTCTTAGCTTCCTCCTCTAAGGGTACTCAGACTTCCCCTCCATCTATGCTTAATTCTCCACCAAAAACAACAACAAGATGAAAATAAACAAAATCCACACAAATGAAAGAAATTAACATTGTACTTATAGTACCTTTGGGTTGCCTCCCAAGCAGCGCCTAATTTTACGTCGCGGCATAACATGGACTATCCTTTTCAAGACATCCTCATACCCGTGTTCCCTTTCGAGAACCATCTTCTTACCTTTTTGTTTTTCGAGGGAACAGCCACCACTCTATCCCTCTTTTCGTCCAACTCCTTCTCTAATGGAAGTCCACCATCAAATTCGAGCGAAAAAATAATCATCTCCTGTGGCCATGGACCTATGGAATTTGCCACCCCACCCTTAGCCTCTGATAACACACTAACCTTTCAAAGGTCTCTATAATGTGTGGGTGGGTTAATCTCTTGGTAGACCCGAAAGAGTTCTTCATCATCATCAACCCTCATTTTCAGGGTCCCTGCTCTTACATTAATAATCGCTCCTCCAGTGGCCAAGAATGGTCGTCCCAAGATTAGGGGTACCTTGTCATCAACTTTAAAACCCAATATAATGAAATAAGCAGGTATAATGAACTTACCCACTTTGATGAGAAGGTCCTCGATATTCCATCTGGTGCCACTCGTGACTTGTCTGCTAGTTGCAGCATCAATCGTGTTGGTCTCGGTTGACCCAACCCCAAGGTGTTAAACAGAGACAGGGGCATTAGGTTAACTGCTTCCCCTAAATCACACAGAGCTCACTTCAGCTTTACCAATTTGTATGGGGAGGGTAAAACTCCCTGAGTCTTTGAGCTTTTTAGGTATCTTGCTCATTATCCTGTGGATGCATTCCTCAGTCAATGCTACTGTATGAACATCCACCAATCTGATTTTGTTGGCCACCACATCTTTCAAGTACTTAGCATACTTGGGCTTTCCCTGCAAAACATCAAGAAAAGTCAAATTTATGTGAAGTTCTTTGAAAACATCAAAGAACTTTCTAAAGCATTCCTCCTCCTTGCTCTTTTTGAGTCTTTGCGAAAATGGTGGTGGTGGTCTCTGTGCTGGCTGCAATGATGATTGTGCATTTTGTTGCACAACAAATCTGATTCTCTCCCTCGTCAGTGGATGGTCCCTTTCTAACCAACTCCAGCTGCACCTCATTTCTCCTCTCTTTCGGTGGTGCATCAGCCAATTGCCTGGCACTCCTCAGACTAATGGCTTTGACCTGTCGGGGGTTTGTGTCTGTGTCACTGGGTAATCCTCCCTGTGATCTAGTGTGGTGAGCAATTGCTATTTCACCCATCTGCTTCTCTAGATTGCGGGTGGAGAACTTCTGATTTTTCAAAATCTGATGCCATCCTCTCCTGATCTCTGTTAATTGGGTATGTGTCTCCATAATCTTTTGCAACGTCTCCTCAATGTTTCTGCTCAACTGGACACCATTCTGCCTGTTCCGCTGTTGATACTGTTGTTGCTGAGGTTGCTGGTAGCATTGACTTTGATTCCCACCCCAAGAAAAATTCGGGCGACTTTGTCAATTCTTGTTGTAATTGTTCCCAAAATTCTGATTGTTTCTCTGAAAATTCCCAACAAAATTGACTGGCTTAGGATTGGCCCCACAGGATTCTGCATTGTGCCCATTATTGCCATAGATTTCACACCAACTAGGAACTTGCTGAATTGTATTTACCTCTCCCTACTGTTGGTTCTACTCAGTTTATTGAATTGAGTCATCATCTGATGCTGAAATGATGCTAGCTGAGCAGCCAAGGCATTTACACCATCCACCTCTATCAGCCCTATTGTTCTCTTTCCTGCCCCTCTCGATGACTCGTTGTGCCACTCTGGGTTTCCCTGAGCAATCCTGTTCAACAAAGTGTATAGCTCATCATAAGTTTTCTCTAATGCTTGCCCACCCGATGCAGAGTCTAGTAAAAAATTTGTGTGGGGGTCTAGACTTTCCACAAAAGTATGGGCTAGCACTTCATTGGACTGCTGATGATGGGGGCATTCTCTTAATAATTAGTGGAATCTCTCCCAAGCCAAATACAAGTTCCCCTCCGGCCTCTGCTTGAAGCTTAATATTTCACTCCTGAGTTTGGTAGTCTTGCCTGAAGGGAAGAATATGATGAGGAACTTCTTTGCCAAATCGTTCCAAGAAGTTATGGAATTCGGTGGCTCAGATTTCAACCACCTCTTTGCCTCTCCCAACAATGAGAATGGGAAGAGGGTAAGTCGGACATAATCTGTGGTCACTCCGGTGGGGACGAACGTGTCACTAATCTCAAGGAAGTTCTGTAAGTGCTGTTGTGGGTCCTCATGAGTCATCCCAGTGAACTGGCCACTAGAATGTAACAGCTGCACCATATTCTGTTTCAATTCAAAGTTCCCTCCAGGTTTCGGTTTGCGGATACTAGAGGTAACATTTGTCGCTAGTGGGATAGCCACTTTGCGAACTGGTCGTGCTGCCATGATCTCAGGTAACAAATTCGCTTGCCCTACTGGTGGGTGTTGTTGTAACCTCTCCTGAAGTCTCTTTAGATTTCGCTCTAGAGCTTCCCTCCTGAGTAAATGAAGTTGACGTTCAGCTTCAAGCAACGGTTCCACTATCTCCCTATGCAAGGACAACCTGTCACCTGCAATATATCAGACTTTTCTCAACACTTAAGGAAATAAAAATTCAGACAAAAATAGAAAAATTTACTAAACTTTGCCAAGTCCCCGACAACGGCGCCAAAAACTTGTTGCACTCCAGCGCCCTCGCAAGCGTACGCGGTCGTACAAGTAATACAGTGGCCCTTTTTAAGAGCTGGATGTCGAACCCACAGAGACTGGACCAATTCAGAAAATTATGAAGTTCAAGTGTAATATTAACCTTCAAAAGTGTTGATTATAGAAGTTTTCGGTAAATTATCATTAAGTTTTGGGGTGATCACAAAACAATCTGGAAACAATATATGAAGCAACTAGAGCTAAGGCCGTATAATCATGCAATGCTACACTTTGTAATGGTTCACATATGAAATTATCAATTGTTGTCTCACATAGTTGGAAAATGCGATGTTCATGGTCTCTCGAGCCTTTAAACACGACAAACTAGCTTCACAACTACATCGTTGAACTGGGATGTGACATCCTAGTTCATGGGCAATTCAACTACATGGATGTGGTTTATGGGGTTTGTGCTCTTGATTAGGAACTTTCGTACCTCTAATCATTTAACCTAACATAGCTTCACAACTACTTTTACGAGTGGTGGAGTGACAATTCTAAGTCGGTGTCTTGCTATCATCCCATTTTATCAACCAAGCAAGTCGAATTAAGTATAATTTCTATCCTAATCGCGAATCCTATCGTAAGATACGAACTTGCTCCCTATATTCTCTTATTCTAGCCTAGGTTTACTCTCTCAAGCTTTTACCTAGCTTAACATGTATGATTTCATGGTGATCAAGCATAAAAACAACCATAATAAAGAATGTAAAACAAAACAACAATTAACATCTCAAACCAAAACGAATTCATGCATTACAATCATATCACGTGGCCTCAACCCTAGAGGAAGGGTTTCAGCCACTCATGTTCATACAATAACTTAAAAACATCGTTAAAGTAGTGTACTTACAAAAATAGGTAAAAGAGAATGTAAAATTAGTGAACCCTAGGTGAGTTCTTCATTTCTCCCTTCACCCCTCTATGATTTTTAGAAAATATTTCGTGACAAATGATTTTAGGAGCTAAGGGTTTAATTTATAGTAAATAGGAAATTTGCAATTTTTGGCCTGTCATGAAATGGCTCCGTGGAACGGAGGTGAATGAACCAATTTGCCTCCGTGCCACAGAGGTAACGCGAAGGTCCACTAGAATTTGCACTTGAATGTTGCTTGGCGAGGCATGGCACGACAGCCAGCGTGGCACGGCGCTGGTCCTGCGCGATGGCCAGCATGACATGGCCCGCGGAACGCAGAAATGCCTAGCGTGGCATGGTCTCTAGCGCGCAGGCGCCTTGGAGTGCAACATTTCCCGAGCATGGCCTTGGCGTGGCACGGCACTGGGCGCGGCACACGCACAGCGTGGCACGCTGCCTGGCTCGGCCAGCCTTGCCATGGCATGTTTTCTTGCCATCTTTTTCAATTCACTTCCAACTCCATTCCTTCACTTCACCTATCATTATTTAGTCCCTCATATGCATTTTACACCTACAAAACAAGGACTAATCATGTTGGTTAGTGCATACCCAAATTTACACAAAATCGCATAAGAATATAAGTTATAATTAGACAAACATGACTAAATTAAGCTATAAAATAGCACTTGGGCTAGCAATTATGCCCAAGATCAGGCAGTGCATCTAACGAGTGTCACCACGAGTCGTCATCAGTGGCAACGACTCATTAGGTGACTCGTGGTCAAGCCTAGTACAGAACTTCAGATGTGAGGCAGTGAGGTCCACGACTGGTGACCATGAGTCTTGGTCAGTGACCACGACTCGTTAGGTCCCTCGTGGTGACCTACAGGGGAATGCGGGAAGTATACTGAACGGGTGTGACCACAAGTCATGGTCAGTCACCACGACTCGTTAGGTCACCCGACAAGGTCACCTGGCAGTTTTTCCCAATGCTTTTTAAGGGTTATTTAGTAAATTTCTATTCCCCTAAGCTTTAAACCATGATGTTTTGGACGTAAAATCAGACTTATTAGAGGGTTTGGACGGCTCCTCCCCTCATTCTCACGTTTATTCTCAGAAAACTCATCGAAAGTTCTCTTAAGAAACTCTCAAGCAAGCTTAGGGTTGTCCTCCATTGTAGTAGTTCAAGTCCTCTTCTCTGGATGAATTTTAGTTAGGTATGTAGGAATTCTACAAGGGAATTGTCCTTCCCTTGTGTCCCCCAAAATCCTCCCATAACTCCCTTATCAGTTTTAGCCCTGAGCTTTCGAATACGAACTAATTTCATGTTATTTTTTCGTTAATTTAGCCTGGAATAATATCCATGTTAATTGTTCATATTGTCTTTATCAGTTCCTAATTAAATTGTCAATGTTCATACAAAAGTGAATTTGAGCCCTAACTCTCGAGTAATTAATTTTGCTTATAGAATTCCTTCTAGGAAATAAAGAAGGTTTTTGGCGGTATTTCCTAGAAATTTATATTATATATATATGTTGAGCTAATATTCCAATTATAAGAATGATTTTAACCTTGTCGGATGAGATTTCTTTAATTCTTTAATTTTTCCATACTATGGAATTCCCATGTTGGAATGAGTTGAGTTCTCTATTAGCTGCTTAATAGTTCAGATTAGTCAGAACATAGAACCTCTTCAGAACTATTTGAAACTTGTCAACTGATCAGTTTGACTTCAGTCTTCTTCCGAGGTGTTAGTGGTGCCTCTCAGTTATCATAATCAGACTCAGATTATAGTTATTTGGTCCATTAGGCGGTCATGACTTCCTAGTTATGTAGCTTTGACCAGCCCAGGACCCCAGTTCATATTACAGTTGTTCATACAGGGTTACGACACTTTCAGATAAGCAGCTCTGACCAGTAGAATCAGACTCAGATTATAGTTATTTGGTCCATTAGGCGGTCATGACATCCTAGTTATGTAGCTCTGACCATCCCAGGACCCCAGTTCATATTACAGTTGTTCATAGAGGGTTACGACGCTTCCAGATAAGCAACTCTGACCAGTCTAGAACCCAGTTTCAGAATCTAGTCCGATAAGACTCTCAATGTACTTTCAGTTATATGTCCCTAACTAGTCCTGGGCCCCAGTTTTGAGCTATCAGTCTAGTAGTTCAGTTTAGGTTTACCATTGGGAGTAGGACTTAGCACCGAGCGGGCTAGGGTTCTAGCGCACCCAGGTTCCCAGAACTACATTGTCAGAGTAGGTTACAATATTACTTGGCCTGATTGGCCCCAGAATTTTGTGATCACCCAATTTATGCCTTTAACCTTGGCAAGGTATATTGGGTACTATAGATGGGGTGTATATATCGGACTCCACATCAAGCTCACATGGTTAAATGTCGATTATAGAATCTCCCACTAGTCAGTCCAATTCAGCCCCAGAATAAGTAGCTCCGTTTAGTTTCAGCCCTATCAGTTTAGCTCCGATTAGTACAATATCTCATACTCATAACTTTTAGACTTAGGGCATGTTTTTGAACACCAGACAGGGTCATCTTAACCATCTCAGTTTACTTCAGATTCTTCATATTAGTTTACCAGTTGGTCATTTCATGTCATTTAAGTTAAGTCAGCTATATATTAATCATTATTTCTCTCTCACTTACTCGGTACATTCAAAATACTAACGCACATTTTATGCTGTATCATTTCATGATACAGATACAGGTTCATAGATCCGGCACAGTTAGCCGATTTTTTCCGGATCTCCCTATCAGCAGCAGAAGTGTGAGCCCTCATATTCCGAGGGCATTATTTCCTTTATTTCGGTTTTATTTAATATTTTCAGTCAGACTTAGAGTGAGCTGGGGGCTTGTCCCAACAACTCCTCAGTTAGATGGCTTTCAGACCAGATTTGATTTCAGATTTTCAGATACTTTAAATCTCTATATTCAGTTTTTAATCTTCATAAATGTTATTATGTATTATTTCAAATTTTCATTGTGCATGATTACTCAGAAAAACAGCGTTTGATAGACCAAGGGTTTATTTAGGGTTCCTTATGACCTCAAGTGTCGTGTTACGTCCAGGGTGTAGGCTCGGGGCATGACAAACTTGGTATTAGAGCCCTAGGTTTAGAGTATCCATGGAATGTCTGAAAGCCACATCAAGTAGAGTCCTTTTCATGGGTGTGAAGCGCCACACTTATGACGAGAAGGCTACGAGATGTTATCAGGAAAACTCTCTTTTGTTCATACTCTTTATCGTGTGTTAATGTTCAATTCTAGAAATGCCCTTCTAATTCGTGCTCTGTTTCATTTTAATGAACCATGTCTCCCAGACGCAGTAATGGAAGAAGGGCCGATAATGTCAACAGACCTACCCCACCAGCCCCGACAGCTCCTCAAGATGATTCGGTGTCTACCACCGAATTCAGGGCGGCCATTCAATTGCTGGCCAAAATAGTCACCAACCAGGTGAACTAGTAGGTAGTGCCGATGAACACCAATGTGTCTGCAGCAGCTGCGAGGGTGCGGGACTTCACTCGTATGAACCCTCCATCTTTTCAGGGATCAAAGGTAGGGGAGGATCCCCAGGAGTTCATGGATGAGATCAGGAAGATTACCCGTATTATGGGTGTCAGCTCCTCGAAGAGTGCTGATCTGACTGCCTACCAGCTCAAAGGGGTAGCCCAACTGGAATGACCAGTGGAAAGAAGGGCGGCCAGCAGGAGCAGGACCAGTGGAGTGGGAAGAATTCCACATAGCTTTCCTGGACAGGTTTTTCCCTTGGGAGCTGAGGGAGGCTAAGATGGCGGAGTTTATGAACTTGAGACAGGGCAACAGAACTATGGAGGAGTATGCTTTGGAGTTTACTAGGCTGTCTAAGTATGCTCCAGAGATAAGCCGAGCCAAGGGCTCGCATGCTGAAGTTTGTAAATAGAGTGTCAAATCTGGTCCTCAAGGAGTGAAGGACCGCGATACTGATTAAGGACATGGACTTTTCTAGCTTGATTGTCTATGCCTAGCAGATTTAGGCTGAAAAGCTGAAGGATATGGAACATAAGAACAAAAGGGCAAGGACAAGCCATTCAGATTTCATCCATCAAAGGTCTAGCGGTGGTAACCCCTACAGTAGCAACAACAGCAGTAGAGAACCCAAGCACCTAGTTCAGCTAGCGCCCCAACCTCTCGGTCCCACCAGGATCGGAGGGGATCATCTGGCACTCAGTCTCAGACTCACAGTACCGAGAATAGGTATCCAGCTTTCACCAAGTGTGGTAAGAACCACCCGGGAGAATGCCTTCAGGGACGAGAGGGTTGTTTTGGGTGTGGAGATCTTGGACACTGGTTTAAGGAGTGTCCGTCAGCAGGGAGAGGGAGATAACAATCTACCACATCATCAGTTCCAATAGGTTGACCAGCTCAGCAGGAGCGCCAAAATCATTTCTATGCTATGTCTTCCCGTCAGGATCAGGAAAGCTCCCCTGACGTAGTTACGGTTATGTTACGTCTCTTTCACCTAGATGTGTATGACCTTCTAGATCCAGGAGCCACTCTTTTATTTGTGACTCCCTATATAGCAGTCCAGTTCAACATCAGTCCAGAGATCCTCTCAGAACCATTCTAGTCTCCACCCTAGTTGGCGAGTCAGTTAGAGCCAACCGGGTGTATAGAAACTGCCCAGTCTCAGTCCTGAGTAAAGTTATTCCAGCTAATCTTGTAGAGTTAGACATGGTCGACTTTGAACTTATTCTCTGCATGGATTGGTTATACTCCTGCTATGCCTCAGTCAATTGCGGAACTAGAGATGTCAAGTTTTAGTTTCCAAATGAGCCAGTGTTAGAATGGACGGGCAACAGTTCAGCGCCTAAGGGTAGGTTTATTTCCTACCTTAAGGCCATCATCTGGTTCGGGTCAAGGATTCCAACTCTGAGACCCCAACCATCCAGTCAATTCCAGTAGTCAGTGAGTTCCCAGATGTTTTTCCTGAGGATCTTCCCGGAGTTCCCCCTGAAAGGGAAATAAACTTTGGAATAGATCTCCTCCCAGATACTCAACCTATCTCCATCCCTCCTTACAGAATGGCTCCGGCTGAGGAGAAGCTAAGAGACCTTCTTGACAAGGGTTTTATCAGACCCAGCATCTCTCCCTGGCGTTCTCCAGTGCTATTCGTGCATAAGAAAGATGGTACCCTCAAAATGTGCATAGATTATCGTCAGCTAAACAAGGTCACAGTTAAGAACAAGTACCCTCTACCCAATATTGACGATCTATTTGACCAACTTCAAGGAGCCAACTATTTCTCCAAGATAGATCTTAGGTTAGGGTACCATCAACTAAGGGTTAGGGAGTGTGATATATCGAAAACAGTATTAAGAACTCAGTATGGTCACTACGAGTTTGTGGTGATGTCCTACGGGCTAACAAATGCCCCAGCAGCCTTCATGGATTTGATGAATAGGGTCTTCAAATGGTACCTGGATATGTTCGTCATTGTATTTATCAACGACATTCTACTATACTCCAGAAATGAGGAAGAGCATGCCAACCACCTAAGATTAGCATTACAGACACTTAGGGACACATAGTTATTCGCCAAATTCAACAAGTGTGTATTTTGGTTAAAGTCTGTGACTTTCTTAGGTCATGTGGTCTCGAGTGAAGGAATACAAGTAGATCCTCATAAGATAGCAGCAGTGAAGGATTGGCTCAGACCTACCTCTCCTACTGAAATTGGGAGTGTCCTAGGCTTAGCGGGTTATTATTGACAGTTTGTGAAAGGTTTCTCCTCCATAGAATCTCCTCTGACCAATTTAACACAGAAGAAGGTGAAATTTCAGTGGTCGGACGAGTGTGAGAAGAGTTTCCAGGAGTTGAAGACTCGACTCACTACTGCTCCAGTTCTGACCTTTCTAAAAGGAACAAATGGATTGGTTGTTTATTGTGACGCTTCCAGGATTTGACTCGGTTGCATTCTGATGCAGCGGGACAAAGTGATAGCTTACCCTCCAAACAGCTCAAGGTTAATGAGAAGAATTATCCAACTCATGACTTGGAGTTGGCAGCGATGGTGTTTGCGCTAAAAATATGGAGGCATTACTTATATGGAGCTCACATAGATGTATTTATGGATCATAAGAGTCTTTAGTATGT
The DNA here is from genome assembly GCA_035772735.1 of Datura wrightii. NCBI lineage: Eukaryota > Viridiplantae > Streptophyta > Magnoliopsida > Solanales > Solanaceae > Datura > Datura wrightii. Next base: position 34,445,353 of record JASDFA010000001.1, read on the forward strand.
GCTGAGTCAGAAGGATCTAAGTCTACGCCAGAGAAGGTGGTTGGAGTTGCTAAAAGACTATGACATGAGTGTACTGTATCACTCTTGAAAAGCCAATGAGGTGGTTGATGCCCTAAGCAAACGGTCTATGGGGAGTGTGACTCATATTGAGGAAGATAAGAAGGAGTTAGCAAGAGATGTTCACAGACTAGCCCGGTTAGGGGTGCAGTTGGTGGATTCAGCTGAAGGTGGTGTAGTAATGCAAAGCGGGTCGGATTCATCCTTGGTGGTTGAAGTTAAGTCCAGACAAGATGAAGATCCAGTCCTACTTAAACTTAAAGAAGCAGTTCTTACAAAGGAGGTTGAGGCTTTCTCAAAAGGGAGAGATGGGGTTCTTCGTTACCAGGGAAGATTGTGTGTGCCGGATGTGGGTGAGTTGAGACAGCAGATATTGGCTGAGGCACACAGCTCGAGATACTCCATTCACCCTGGTACTACTAAAATGTACCGCGACTTGCAGGATATTTACTGGTGGAACGACATGAAAAGAGACATTGCTGAATTCATAGCCAAGTGCCCGAACTGCCAGCAAGTCAAGGTGGAGCATCAAAGGCTAGGAGGCATGACCCAAGATATCAGTATGCCCACATGGAAGTGGGAGGAAGTGAATATGGATTTCATTACCAGGTCTACCTCGGACTCGCCGACAGCATGATTCAATCTAGGTGGTAGTAGATCAGATGACTAAGTCAGCTCATTTCCTCCCTATTAAAACCACAGACTCAGCTGAGGACGATGCCAAACTTTACATTCGAGAGTTAGTCAGACTCCATGGGTTGCCGTTGGCTATCATTTCAGACAGGGGAACGCAGTTCACCTCACACTTCTGGAAGTCCTTTCAGAAGGGACTAGGCACTCAGGTCAAACTCAGCACCGCTTTTCACCCGCAGACCAATGGGCAAGCGTAGTGGACCATTCAGACCCTAGAAGATATTCTAAGAGTGCGCGCGATCGATTTTAAGGGTAATTGGGATGACCACTTGCCTCTTATCAAGTTTGCGTACAACAACAGCTACCATTCTAGTATCCAGATGGCCCCATTTGAAGCATTTTATGGTAGAAGGTGTAGATCTCCTATAGGGTGGTTTGAAGTTGGTGAAACTACCTTGGTAGGGCCAGACTCGGTTCACAAGGCCATGCAGAAAGTTCATCTCATCCGAGAAAGGTTGAAAACATCTCAGAGCCGCCAGAAATCTTATGCCGATGTGCAGAGAAGAGAGTTGGAGTTTGCAGTTGATGACTGGGTATACCTAAAAATTTAGCCCATGAAAGGGGTGATGAGGTTTGGAAAGAAGGGGAAGCTCAGTCCGAGGTATGTGGGACCTTATAGAATTTTGAGGCATATCGGCAATGTGGCCTATGATCTAGAGTTAACTTTAGAACTAGCAGTTGTACATCCAGTTTTCCATGTGTCACTTCTGAAGAAGTGCATCGGAGATCCAACCTCACTTGTGCCATTGGATAGCGTGGGAATAAAGATAGTCTCTCATATGAGAAGGTGTCAGTCCATATCCTTGGCCGTCAGATTCGTAAGCTGAGGAATAAGGAAGTAGCTTCAGTCAAGGTCTTATGGAGAAATCAACAGGCTGAGGGAGCTACGTGGGAGGCTGAAGCGGATATGATGGCCAAATACCCGCATTTGTTCTCTACCGGCTCTAGCACAGCTTGAGATATTAGTTTGAACCTAGAACTCAATTTACTTTTCATGACTCAGTCTAGGTGTTCAAGTCTCTTTTATGTTTTTGAATGTGTATATGAAAAGAGAATTCAGTTTAGTTATGTATTTTGAAATGGAGATAATTGTTCCGTCAGTTTTGGAGTTAAATGAATAGTATCTAGAACTTTGATTGTTATTCTCTACTTTCCTGTGTGTTTTCTAACATTCGACGACGAATGTTTCCAAGGGGGAGATAATGTAATGCCCCATAAACTCAAAGGCTAGATCCAGGACTTAACTCAGAAAATCCAAAAAACAATCTGCAGAAAACGTCTCAGGATGACCCACCTGACGAGTCATTGTGAGATCTAACGACTCGTTAGGCCGGTCGTGGGAAGGAGGATTGGAAGAGTGAAATGGGAAGAAATGTACTTGACGGATGGTGACCATGAGTCGTGGTCACCTGTAACGACTCGTCATGTCCCCCGTTATTAGCCCTAGTGAATTGTTAGGCAATGCACCTAACTTGTGTCACTATGATTCATCATCAGTGGAAATAACTCGTTAGGTTACTCGTGGTCAAGCCTATTATAGAACTCATATGTGAGGCAATGAGGTCCACGACTAGTGACCACGAGTCATGGTCAGTGACCACGACTCGTTAGGTCCCTCGAGGTGACCTACAAGGGAATCCGGGCAGTGTACTCAACGGGTGTGACCACGAATCGTGGTCAGTCACCACGACTTGTTAGGGTCACCTGGCAGTTTTTCCCAGCGCTTTCTAAGGGATTTACAAAATTCCTATTTCCCTAAGCTTTAAACCACGATGTTTTGGACGTAAAATCAGACTTATTAGAGGGTTTGGATGGCTCCTCCCCTCGTTCTCACGTTTATTCTCAGAAAACTCATCGAAAGTTCTCTCAAGTAAGCTTAGGGTTGTCCTCCATTGCAGCAGTTCAAGTCCTCTTCTCTGGATGAATTTTAGTTAGGTATGTGGGAATTCAACAAGGGAATTGTCCTTCCCTTGTGTCCCCCAAAATCCTCCCATAACTCCCTTATCAGTTTTAACCCTGAGCTTTCGAATACGAATCAATTTCATGTTATCTTTTTTGTTAATTTAGCCTGGAATAATATCCATGTTGATTGTTCATATTATTTTTATCAATTTCTAATTAAATTGTCAATGTTCGTACAGAAGTGAATTTAAGCCCTAACTCTCGAGTAATGATTTTTGCTTATTAAATTCCATCTAGGGAATGAAGAATGTTTTGAGATGAATTTCTTAGAAATTTCTATTATATATTTATATGTTGAGCAAATATTCCAATTATAAGAATGATTTTAGCCTTGTCGGATGAGATTTCTTTAATTCTTGAATTTTGCCATATTATGTAACTCTCGTGTTGTTGGAATGAGTTGAGTTCTCTATTAGCTGCTTAATAGTTCAAATTAATCAGAACATAGAACCTCTTCAGAACTATTCAAAACTTGTCAAGTGATCGGTTTGACTTCAGTCTTCTTTCGAGGTGTCAGTGGTGCCTCTCAGTTATCAGAATCAAACTCAGATTATAGTTATTTGGTGCATTAGGCGATCATGACATCCTAGTTATGTAGCTCTGACCAGCCCAGGACCCTAGTTCAGATTACAGTTGTTCTTAGACGGTTACAATGCTTCCAGATAAGCAGCTCTGACCAGTCTAGAACCCATTTTCAGAATCTGGTCCGATAAGACTCTCAAGGTACTTTTAGTTATATGTCCCTAACTAGTCTTGGGCCCCAATTTTGAGCTATCAGCCTAGTAGTTTAGTTTATATTTTCCAATGGGAGTAGGACTTAGCACCGAGCAGTCCGGGGTTCCAGTGCACCCAGGTTCCCAAAACTACGTTGCCAGAGTAGGTTACAGTATTACTTGGCCTGATTGGCCCCAGACTTTGGTGATCACCCAGTTCATGCCATTCTACCCTGGCAAGGTATATTGGGTCCTATCGGTTGGGTGTATATATTGGACTCCATGTCTAGCTCACGCGGTTAAATATCGGTTATAGACTCTCCCACTAGTCAGTCCAGTCCAGCCCCAAAATAAGCAGCTCTATTTAGTTTCAGCGCTATCAGCTTAGCTCCAATTAGTACAATATCTCAGACTCGGAATTTTCAGACTTAGGGCATGTTTTTGACCACCAGACAAGGTCATCTTGACCATCTCAATTTACTTCATATTCTTCAATTTAGTTTACCAGTTGGTCATTTCATGTCATTTCAGTTCAGTCATCTATATATTAATCATTATGTCTCTCTCACTTACTCAGTACATTCAAAGTACTGATGCATACTTTTATGTTGTATCATTTCATGATACAGCTGCAGGTTCATAGACCCGGCGCCGTTAGCCGATTTCGTCTGGATCTCCCTATCAGAAGTAGAAGTGTGAGTCCTCATATTGTGAGGGCGTTATTTCCTTCATTTTGGCTTTATTTAATATTTTCGGTCAGACTTAGAGTTAGCTGGGGGCTTGTCCCAGAAACTCCTCAGTTAGATGGCTTTTAGACCAGATTTGATTTCAGATTTTTAGATACTTTAAATCTCTATATTCAATTTTTAATCTTCATAAATGCTATTATGTATTATTTCAAATTTCCATTGTGCATGATCACTCAGAAAACCAGTGTATGATAGATCCAGGATTGATTTGGGGTCCCTTGTGACCTCAAATACCGTGTTACGTCCAGGGTGTAGGCTCGGGGCATGACACACTGAGCGAACCGGGGTTCCAGCGCATCCAGGTTCCCAGACCTATGTTGCCACCATAGGTTATATTTTATTGGCCTCATATCCCAGACTTGTGATCAGTCAGTTCATGCTTTTATACCCTGGCAAGGTATATTGGGTCCTATCGATAGGGTGTATACATCGGACTCCACATCTAGCTCACGTGGTTATATGTCGATTATAGACTCTCCCACTAGTTAGTTCAATTCGTCTAAGATTAGCTTAGTTAGAACAGCTTCAGACTACTCAGTTCATATTAATTTATTTTAGCACTTCATATTAGTATCTCATATTTAGGGCAAGTTGTGACCATCAGACAGGGTCATTTTGACCATCTCAGTATATCACAGATTATTCAGTTTCAGTATTTCAGTTGGTCATTGAATGACTTTATAGTTCTGTTGTTTTATTCTCTGTGTTATGGTTTCTTTCACTTACTCAATACATTCAAAGTACTGATACATACCTTCTATATTGTATCGTTTTATGATACAACTACAGGTTCTCAGTCTCAACACCGTTAGCAGACCTTCTCCATGGGTTATCAGCTACACCAGTGGTGAGTCCTCATCTTTCGAGGATGATGTTTCTTTTCCTTCAGTTATTTTTCATTCAGTTAGACTTAGAGTTAGATGGGGTCTTGTTCCGTCAACTCATCAGATATAGATATCTTTCAGACACAGATTTAGACTTTTAGTTTTTGTTTTCAGTTGTATAAAGCTTTGTGATTTAGTTATTCTTCTAATGATTTTCATTATATTAAAGCTTCCTCTATGATTTTACTCAGATTACTAGTGTTTTGATAGACAATGGGTTGACTTGGAGTTACTTGTGACTCCAAGTATCGTGTCTCGTCCAGGGTATAGACTCAGGTCATGACAAACTTGGTATCAAAGCACTAGGCTTAGAGTATCCTAGGACGTCTGAAAGTCGCATCAAGTAGAGTCTTTTTCATGGGTGTGAAGTGCGCCACACTTATGAGGGGGAGGCTACAAGACGTTTTTAAGAAAATTCCCTTCTTTTACTATTCTTATCGTGTGATAGAGTGTAAACTCTAAAGTTTCCATTATAACTCGTGCTTTAAGCATTCGCAGACAATGCCTCCCAGAAAAGATAGTGGAAGAGGGAAAAATAATGGGAATCCACCAACCCCACCAACTCCAATAGGCCCCCTTAGTGGGAAAGTGATGGATGCAGAACTCGGGGATGCCCTCAGAGTGTTAATACGGGGCACGACCACTCAGCTTAACCAGAAGGCAGACGCACCTAGGAACCCTACCAAAGAGAAGATAGCTACTAGGGTTCAAAACATCACAAAAAGGAGTCCACTTGAGTTCCACGGTCTGAAACGGATGGAAAGTTCAAGGGAAAAGAAAAGGGGAGCAAAAGAGCAAGGATAGGGGACTCAGGGTATTCCTAACAGAGGATGTGTGGTGAACCTTGTTTCCAGTCCCGTCGAAGATCATCAGCCCCACCTCCACCAATAGCCAGTGTTCTACCAAATCCAGAGTAAGGGAGATTACATCCCTAACTTGCAAGAACTGTGGCAAGAACCATTTGAGAGAATGCACGGCTGGTTCAAGTGGTTGTTTTGGTGCGGAAAGTCTGGTCATAAACACAGAGATTGCTTAGTAGCCAAAACGGGGCAAAGGTAGAGCCTCAACTACCTCTTCTATAGCATTGTCAGGTCGCCCAGCTTGTGAGAAATATGAAAGGATCCACCCCGGTAACTGTTTGCTCGGTAAGAAGGGATGTTTTGGATGTGGTCAAATGGGACATAGAATAAGGAATTTCCCTTCTGCTGGATGTGTGAAGACTCAGCCAACCATTCCAGCATCTCTAGTAGCTCGCCTATCTCAGCAAGGCCCAACATTTAGTGCAGATGGCAGACAGCTCCAGATATAGTCGCAGGTATGTTATGAACTTTTATGTTGATCCTTGCTTGTTATTAGGCCCTGGAGCCACAATATAAGGTATGAGATGCCTTTAGAATGCTAGTATGAGAATTATTCTGTGACTGATATGAAATAGCTATAAGTATGAAGCCTTGAGTGATAGCTTTCGAGGAGAGTGAGAAGTCAAGAGTTAGTGATGTTCACCTAGACTTAAGAAAGGATCTAAGAGCTTAAGAATGATGACTTTAAACTAAGGGGGAGGTGATAAGTTAAAAAGGCCAAGTCAAGTCCTAAGTGTTCTAGTGGAAGGGCTCTAGAAATAACAGCTATGGGATGTCAATCCTTCCTATTCAGTTGTTTTCTCTTATATTTCAGTTGACACTACATTCTACTTATGCTTTTGTTCAGACTCCTAGAATAATAGATAACCATTTCAGACAGCGATCCCAGTCTTACTCTATGAGTTTGAAAATCTCAGCTTCATGTCATAAAACTCGTCATGTACAGACTCATGTCTCACTATATGTGCAGCTCCAAGAACCTAGTCTCTCAGATTCTCCTTAATGGTTCAGCAGATCATGCTACATCATATGTATGCCAGACTAGGCTCCTTGAATGATTCGTGCTTGCGATTTCCTTACTCTAAGCCATATGTACGTTCACCTATACCAGGAATGATTGTTGTAACAGATATACTTAGTAACTTTCTATTTATACCCTAGATGCTCAATTTGTAGAAGTTCATGAGATTCAGTTGTTGGTCCTACTAGGGAGACAGGGGAATTCTTGGATGGTATATGCTGCAGAGCAGTCATAAGATGATTTTAGTGATAAGCTTGAATGGTGGGTGATATTCAGGGAAGTTGTTGTAGCTAGCAAGGTGTCTAAAGATTTTACCAGAAAAAGGGGTGATGAGGTGTTGGTGAGGATGACAATTTCTTTTAAAACGAGGTTCCAGTTGAGATTTTTGACCGTCAAGATCGTAGGTTGGGGGAAATAAGGAAGTTGTTTCAGTGAAGGTTTTAAGGAACACTAGCTAGTAGGAGGAACTACTTGGGAAACTGAATTCAGATAAGGCCACCTATTCAGATATCAGAAAGCAGTTATGGAATTTGCAACTCCGTCCCTAACCGCTCAGTTCTAGCTAGAGGGAAATAGTTTCTCCTTAGTACTCTACTTAGTTCCATGTCAGCTTCATGTCCTTTAGTTTTATCATATCTTAGCATGCATGTTGATTTAGAAACTCATTTCAGATATGTAGTTCACCTCGAAGTCAAATACACCATTGTCATTCAGCCTTAGCAATCAATTCTGGGGATTGCAACTCTTTCCCTAGCCTTTCAGCTCAGTCACTCCATCAATTCTCAGTTTTGGGTGCTCAGTATTTGGGATTTCAGTTCCGACCAATCCTTTCAATATGTTTAACCTACATTTGAGGAATAATGTTCTCAAGGGGGAGATACTGTAACAACCTGAAAGTTTCTAAGGTCATACCTCAGATTTAAAGAAAGAATTTAGTTGGAAGTATAAAATTTGCCTCAGGGTGACCCTATGGTCATGGTAAGACTCGTAACAAGAATATAGTGAATGATCCTTTCCATAGCTTAGGGGTAACAACTCACATCACGACTCGTGAAGTGAGGTAACGATTCGTGAAGTCCACCATTACAAGCAGCAATTCAGTGAGTTGGGGTCAAGTTTCCGGTGGACCACGAGGGAAGTGACGAATCATTGGTTCAAGTAATGAGGAGTCGTCAAGTGGAAGTTCAGAAAGAGGTGCATGTATGGCTCAGTGGCAACAGACGATATGATGAGTCATTTGGACAGGAAATGACTCATTATGTCGGTCGTTGGAAGAATTTTTGGTAAGTATATCACCCGAGGCAGTGGTTACGAAGAAGGAAATGATGAGTTGTTGGGTAAGGTAATGACTCGTCATGTCCAATCGTGAGGCAAAGGAGTAGAAATTGGTTTCAGTGATAATGAAGGGAGTCACGAGTCCTGGAGTACTTCACGACCCATGAAGTGAGTCTTTGTCAAGCTGTTGAATTTGAAGAAAATTTCCAGTACACTTCAGGACTTGGCACCATGAGTCGTCCCTGACCCCACGACCTGTGGAGTGCCTCGTGAGGACTGGCAGGGTCCCTTTTTCTGTGAATTTGCTAGGTTATTTTTGTAATTTCTTAAGCTCCTCACTCCTAAACTACATCGTTTTGGGAATCAGGTGGGATGGTTTTAAGTGGGATATCTAACCTAATCCCTCATTCCATCCTAAAGCACTCATAAATCCTTCTTCTCCCTTTTCCTCTCAAGGCTCAAGAACTAGGGTTCCTCTCCAAGGTGCAGCAAACTTTAAGATCTTTAGAGAGATCCTTCAACTAGGTATGTGCGATTTCAAAAAGGATCTCCTTTCATCCTTGTGTCCCGATTTTCATGTTTAAACCCTAGTTACTTGATTTTAGACAAGTATTCCATAAGATCTCAATCTAAGCATGATCCCTCACGTGTCTTTCATTAATTGCAAGACCCTCATGATAAGCAGTAATGTATGCTATGAAATTACTCCCAAATCCATGATTTAGGTATATGAAATAATTGTAGCATGTTTTGCTAGAATTTTACTATGCATTAGCACTATTTTCAAGTTATGGCTCTTATGAAGTATGTACATGATTTTTACCATGAGTTCACTATACATGTTTAAAGTATGATTTGAATCTATGAGTGTGCATGAATATAGAACCCATAATGTACATTAGCTCTTGGTTTATGATTTCTTTGAATTGAGCAAGAAAAAGTATGTCTATGATTTCCCTAGACTCTCAGGTCTCTGGTTAGCTGAAAGTTCCTTAGTATTGGTCCTTATCATAAATTAGTGTAGAACTTGCATGATTTGGACTCAAGCAGAAATGTTATGTTGATATGTTACGTTTTGCTCGAGTTATGACTGATTAATGTAGATCTTTATGTAGAAGTTAATATATTGGTATATTCAGCCTCAAAGTCTCAGTCAATACTCAGAATTCTTAGAGTTTTACAGAAGGGTCAGTTACCAGTTTGGCTATAGTTACTTTACTTGGAGTGTCGGTAATACCTCCCAGTCTTAGTTTCAATTATTAGTTATCAGTTTAACTATAGTATTTCCATGAGGTATCAGTGGTGCCTCCCAGATATCAGCTATCAGTTTTCAGTTTTCAGTTTCAATTAGTTCTTTAGACGGTTACGATGCTTCCAGATAAGTAGCTCTGACCATTCTTAGAACTACCAGCTTTAGCTTCAGCTTCAGTCTATTCTTTAGACAGTTACGACACTTCCAGATAAGCATCTCTAACCAATCTAAGAATACCAGTTACAGAATTTGGTCCGATAAGAATCTCAGGGTACTTCCAAATAGGTATTCCTGACTTAGTATTGGGACCCAGTTTTAAGCTATCAACTTAGTAGTCAGTTTAGGACTATCTAGTGGGAGTAAGACTTAGCACCGAGCGGACTGGGGTTTCAGCGCATCCAGGTTCCCAAAACTATGTTTCCACCATAGGTAATATTTTATTGGCCTTATGGCCCTGACCTGTGATCACTCAGTTCATGCCTTTATACCCTAGCAATGTATATTGGGTCCTACCGATGGAGTGTATATATCGAACTCCATGTCTAGCTCACGTGGTTATATGTTGGTTATAAACTCTTCTAATAGTCAGTTCAGTTCGTCTAAGATTAGCTTAGTTAGAACAGCTTAAGACTACTTAGTTCAAATCAGTTCAGTACAGTACTTCAGATTAGTATCTCAGATTTAGGGCATGTCTTTTACCATCAGACAGGGTCATTTTTTTTTCACCGACTCAGTATATCATATACTATTCAGTTCAGTATTTCAGTTGGTTATTGCATGTCTTTACATTTCAGTTGTTTTATTCTCCGTGTTATGGTTTCTCTCACTTACTCAGTACCTTCAAAGTACTGACGCATACCTTCTATGTTGTATCATTTTTTGATACAGCTGCAGGTTCTCAGTCTCAGCATTGTTAGCAGACCTTCTTCAGGGGTTATTAGATACGCCGGTGGTGAGTCCTCATCTTTCGAGGATGATGTTTATTTTTCTTCAGTTATTTTTCATACAGTACTTAGAGTTAGCTGGGGGCTTGTCCCAGCAACTCATCAGATATAGATGGCTTTTAGACACAGATTCAGACTTTCAGTTATATAAAGTTTTGTGATTTAGTTCTTCTTCATAAATGATTTTCATTATCTTAAAGCTTCCACTATGATTTTACTCAGATAACCAGTATTATGATCGACCATGGATTGACTTTGGGTTACTTGTGACCCCAAGTACCATGTCTCATCCAGGGTATAAACTCAGATCGTGACCTGAAAGATCAAGGAGAAAGAGCATAAAATCCACCTAATTGACTTGAAAACCAAACAAAAACTCATGTCTAATAGCTTAATGAATTAGTAAATTACCAACTTATCAAACCCCCAAACTTGAATCATTGCTCGTCCTCAAGTAATGTAATTCTTCACAGCTGAGCAAATGGAACATCTTGGTATACCATATGAGTCTATGCACCAAGGACCACTGAACCTGTTACAACCCAAAAAAATGCTCACCGACTCAAGGAAAAGAGAAGAGACTCCCCAAAACATGTTGCAAAAGTTTCAAAAGGTAACTACAATGAATAGGCATGATTCACAAATATTATCATTCTTCAAAACAGGGGCATGGTTTATCAAAACAAGCACACATAGCATCTCAAATCATTACAAATTCACATTCAAAGCTTGTCTTGAAGCTGAGAACACTCATGTCCCAATCACTTCTTTACACCAATGCAAGCATGTTCTCAAAGGGGGTGTGACAGTCACAAAAAGAGAGAATCCCTTTGTATCATCAAGCAATGTACACACAAGAGATTATAAAATAGGAAAATAATGCTCACTCTTACAAAGAAATTCTTCATGCACACAACTTGACCCATAGGCTTTCCCTTTGTATAACTCACCACTAATGTACAGTTTCTACACTCAAAATCAATTAGGACTTGAGAGTCATAATGAATACTAGGGGTTAAGGTAGGATAAACAATGAGTTATAGTGGTTAGAACTTCCCTAATGTCTTTTTGTGAACATTTTTAACATCCCATCACATTATTGAGAATCACTTCACCTTATCTCTCCTTGCTTATCATCTTCATCTTTTTTTTAATAAGAGCCACCCTTATAACACCTTTGGATTCCACATTTCGCCTAACCTAAGCAAGAGGTAACACCTTTCACTATTCTTTCTCTTTCAATGATTCACGGTTCTTCAACCAACTAATTCGTTCATTTTACTCACAATTTGGTGTTACCTCACATTGAAGCTTTCACATTTCTCCCTTTTCTTGTAAACCCCCAAACTTGCTTCATTTCCACACATTTCCTTATCTCTCTCTATTTATTTGGCTTGAAGTCCTATTTTTCATTCTTTCACCACTAGCAACTAGGGAGGATGGGTGCCAAAGAGGGGGATTAAAAAGGGTTGTTAGGCTTGTAATATAGTTTCCAAGAATAAGGGTCAAAGGATCAACATTGGCTAGCAAAGGAAGATCTTTGAGGAAGTCATTTTGGGTGAAGTGACTAGCAATACAAAGCCTAAAATCATGTTCTAAGTGCAGCTACATCTAGGATTTCACCTTGAGCCACACTTAGGGCAAGTTGTAGACAAACGTATATGCATGGGAATCATTCAATCAGCCTCACCACAAAAGGCATCACACTCCAAGGAATTCACACAATGCATTACCACAGCTAGATTATGACTTAATACAATTGAGCATGTAAATCAACAAGTCAAACAAGGAATGTGCAATATATGACAAGAGAGTGCCACAATTTTCATTTCAAATGCCTCATTTCTTCAAAATTCATTTTTCTCATGCCATACAAAAAAAATTTGGTGGTACCTCTCAAATATAATTTCAGCAAGACTCAAAAACATGGCATTTTCCCTTAAGAAAGATGCCTCACAATCTATCATTGAGAAATATCACCTGGTTCGACAATAGAAAAAAAAAAGAAATTGCTCTTCGAGAAAGAACCGTAGTATAAAGAAAATACTCGAGTGTATTCACTAACTACTATTCACAAAGGCGAAAATTAAACTTGGTCATTAACCATTTGTCAATTTAAATAAGGACCCAATCATTTGCACTAATAATTCAAGAACAAATTTTCTCATTTCATTCATCTTGAGCCCGAAAAGGCTCAACAACTATCAAAACTTTCAAAATAAAATCCCAACAAGGGCAACATCAACATCATCAATAAAATCCCGACAAGGGCACAAAACCAACAAATAACAACCATAAAATACCACAAAAAAGATACACTCATCCCACCCCCAACTAAAATAATACATTGTCCCAAAGTATGCATACAAGATAAGTAAGGGTAAGAACTCCCTGAAGTGGTCACTCCTTATCATCACCATTCTCATCATCAACATCCTCATCATGGACAGCATCTCCCAGATTCTCCTCATCATCCCCTAAGCCCTCAAACAAATCGCCTATGGGGCCTCGGGTTGTAGAAGGGGCAGCCATAGCCGCGTCAAGTGCGTTCATGTCGAGGACCTCCACTGACGTCTGACCTTTCCATTTGCTCGCTTCATCCCGAAGATATATGGCAGCGCCCTCCACAACATCTACACGAGTACAAAGCTTGCCCAAACCATCAAATAAGGACTTCATCTCCATCTCACTATTTTGACAATCAACTCGGGGAGACTTTTAGCCAATTTTTTAAGTTGGCTCTCATGGGAGTATTTCATCTCTGCTAGCTTCTGGAGGCCGCTTGGGCAAGAGGATCTAGGAGGATGTGAGGCTCCCCTACCAAGCATTTCTCCAAAAGCTTGGCCCGATGCGTCAGGGTGTGGCATGTTAAGATCGGGGGCCATAGGGGCCTGCTCTAAACCATGAGAGGTGTACTTTGATCTTGGGCAAATTTATATGCCCAAGTGATACTTAAAGGTGTCATTTTAGCCTTGTTTATCTATCAATGTTTATACATTCTCATGTGATTTATAATAAAATGTGAATTTATACTAACCAACATGATTAGCGTTGTTTTGTAGGTGAAATATTATTTTGGGAAGCTAAAATGTGTGTTGTGAGAGATCGGGGTTAGACTCGGATGGTAGCAAAGGAAAAAGCATTGGACGGCAAGAATTAAAGGGGCTCCGCGATGGAGTCGTGTCACGCTGCCATCGCGGAGGTCTTCTGCCTGGATAGGGAATTTTTGGCCAAATTCCAGTGTGGGTACGCGTTTGGGCCGTGGCACGTTGGCCTAGCCCCGCGCTGCACGCCGTGCCACGTTGGGCTTTATTACCTGGACAGTCTATTTTCAGTGAGCCTCCGCGTCTGTGGCGTGTCACGGAGGCAGTGCTCCGCGATGCACTCCGTGACACGTTGCTAGTTATTCCGGGAAAAATTCCCACTAGTATAAATAGAACACTTAGGTTCATTTTTCAATATGCTGACTTGGTGGAGCAAGAACGTGGGTTACAAGCAGTTGAGGGGACGAAAATTTCAGGGTTTTTCTCTATCTCCTTCTTCTTTAATTCAATTGCTTGTATGTTTAACACTCATTTAACGATGTTTAATCCACAAATGAGTGGCTAAATCCTCTTCTTGCTGAGGTTAAGAACAATTGTATTGAAATGTGATTGTTGATCAATTTGATTTTTAATCTTTTCTTCCATGGTTGTTCTATTGATTCTTGTTCTTACTGCATTAATGTGTGGCCTATATTAATGTACATCTAAAAAGTCCGGTTTCACTCGAGAGAGCAAGAAATTGGGAAGTTGTGAATCAATAGGATATGATCTTTTCTTAGTTTGGGAAAATTGAGAATTGATTTACCTTCAGGATAGAAATATACCTGAAAGTTGTATTAGTCAATTAAGGAACCGATTTTGTATGGCTAGAACATGAATTTCGTTTAATCACAGAAATGTAGGTGGACGGTTTATGATTCTTAAGTTGGGTTAAATACGAGAGTTTTAATCCATTGGCAATAGTTCTTGACTAGAAACCGGAGGAATAGTTAACCAAATTACATCGATAATTTGTTTCCTTACATGTTCGTTTAACCTCAGTATGTTCACATTCATAGTTCAGACTCAAATTATATAATCTTTGTAGACTTAGGATAAATTTAGAAATCAAAATATATCAAACTCTTCTTTGCACTGTTGTCTTCATTTTTAGAATCAATATAGTAACACTTAAGTAATTTGTTACCTCATCCCAGTCCCTGTGGGATCGATACTTGGCTTACTTGAGCCACTTTACTACTTGTTCGACCACGTGCACTTGCGTGTAGTTATACACCCATATAACAACTCCGAACAAGTTTTTGGCGTCGTTGATGGGAACTGGCAATTGGTGAATTTTTCTTAAGTGTTAATTTACTATATTTTTTTTTCTTAGTGTTGACAACTTGGTCTTAGCCGGTATTTTGCATATATAATCTCTGTTGAACACTGGCAAGGGACAAGGAGCTGGTGGACTCATATTTAGAGCCTGAAAGACTATTTCATCATCAGCGTAGAGAAGCTCTAGAGAAAAAGTTGCAGTTGCTCAGACAAACAATCATGGAGCAACAATAGAATCCACCAGTAGTAAGGGCAATGTTAGTGCCCGAGGAAGTAGCAACTCGGCCGGTTCGCGAGGTGGCAATTCCACATGCTAACAATGTCACATCTAGCATCCGCAAACCTGAGCCAGGAGGGAGGTTCGAGCTCAAACAAAACATGGTGTAATTTCTGCACACCAGCAGGCAGTTCACAAGTCTCCCTCATGAGGATCCACAGCAGCATCTCCAAAAGTTTTTGGAGATAAGTGACACTTACATCCCCGCTGGAGTGTCATCAGATTATGTCAAGCTTACATTGTTCCTATTTTCACTATTGGGAGAAGCCAAGAGGTGGTTGAAAGCTGAGCCACCAAATTCTATTACTACGTGGGATGATCTTGCAAGGAAATTCTTGATACGATTTTTTCCATCCGGTAAAACAGCAAGACTTAGAAGTCAAATTCTAAGTTTTAAACAGAGAGAGGGAGAGAATCTATATCAAGCTTGGGAGAGATTCAAGTCCATGTTGCGGGATTTTCCACATCATCATCAATCCAATGATGTGCTGGTGCACACTTTTATAGAGGGTTTGGAACCACACACAAAAATCTTGCTAGACTCAGCAGCTGGGGGACAAGCATTGGATAAAACTTATGAGGAGTTGTATACCTTGTTAAACCGTATTTCGCAGGGCAATCCAGAGTGGAATGCTGATTCATCAAGAGGAGGAACGAGGAAAGCAGCAGGAGTTCTAGAAGTGGATGGTTTTACAGCTATTGTTGCACAGATAGCTGCTTTACAAAATCAACTCAACACCCACATCAGTAACATGACAATGAACCAGCCTCAAGCCCCAGTGAATGCAGTGCAGCAGATTTGGTGTGAAGTGTGCGGGAGCAGTGAGCACTCAGCTGAGTGTTGTGGAGCAAATCCTGACTTGGTGAACTTTGTGGGAAATGTACAGAGGAACAACCACCAATAGTATGGCAACAGCTACAACTCCAACTGGAGGAATCATCCGAATTTCTCTTGGGGTAGCAACAACCATCAAGGGCAAAGTTCGAGTCAGGGGGCGCAAAGGAATCAAGGAGGTCATCAGAACTATCATCCACAATATAGAAACAACAATGCACCTCCTCCACCACCATCACCTAGTATTGAGGAGATGTTCAAGACAATGATAGCTAACTAAGCTCAATTGCAGGCTGACTATGTGAAATTGGCAGCTGAGGTAAAGAACAACTAGTTAGCTACTAAGGCACTTGAATATCAATTTGGGCAATTTGCTGCATCCCAAAATACCAGGCCTAGAGGAGGACTTCCGAGCGACACAGATCCAAATCCCAAGCAGGTGAATGCGGTGACCACAAGGAGTGGTTTGCAGCTGAAAGAGGTGGAACCAGAAAGACCACCTCAACAATCGGGAGCAGCAGAAGTTGAGAGGGAGCAAAGTGATGAGAGGGGGAAGAAAAAGAATCAGAAAGACCACCACCCCCGTTCCCTCAGAGATTAAAGAAACACAAGGAGGAGGCGTGTTTCAAGAAATTCATGGAGGTGCTGAAACACGTACGTATTAACTTACCTCTTGTTGATGTTTTGCAGGGAGTGCCGAAATATGCAAAGTACATTGAGGACATCGTGGCAAACAAAAGTCGGTTGACTAAGTATGCTACGGTAGCTCTCACGGAGGAGTGCACTTCCCGGATACAAAACCGACTGCCCACAAAGCTCAAAGATCCTGGGAGCTTTACTATACAAATTACAATGGGGCAGAGTATCCGAGCTCGCGGATTATGTGATTTGGGAGCGAGCATTAATTTGATGCCAT
The DNA here is from genome assembly GCA_035772735.1 of Datura wrightii. NCBI lineage: Eukaryota > Viridiplantae > Streptophyta > Magnoliopsida > Solanales > Solanaceae > Datura > Datura wrightii. The sequence continues at coordinate 34,462,155 of JASDFA010000001.1, forward strand.
CATCGATATTCAAGAAGTTGGGTTTAGGGAGTCCTAGACCAATAACAATGATCTTGCAACTAGTGGATCAATCCTTAGCCAGACCTGATGGCATTGTGGAGGATGTGCTGGTGCAAGTGGGCTCCCTTATCTTCCTAGTAGATTTCGTCCTGCTAGATTTTAAGCCAGACGCGGAAGTCCCATTTATTTTGGGACGTCCTTTCTTGGCGACCGGGAAAGCGCTAATTGATGTAGCTGCAGGGCAGCTAACCATGTGAGCACATGATAAGATTGAGGTATTTGATGTGTTTAAAGACATGAAGCTGCCGGCAATACATGAGGAGCTTTCAGCAATCAGTGTGGTTGAACACGATGAAATTCATCAGATTGTTGAATCTCAAGACCCACTAGAAAGAGTGTTGATGCACTCCGATCATTTTGGAGATAGAGACGCCTATGAGGTGGTCCAAATGTTGAATGAGTCACAAAGGCATCCGAGGAAACAGGAATTTCAATCATTGATGAGGTCCCTAGAACCGTTGCCGAAACCATCCATTAAGGAGGCACCAAAGTTGGAATTGAAAGAATTGCCTCCCCATTTGAAATATGTCTTTTGGGGGGGAAATGAGACGTTACCAGTCATCATCTCCGCAAAATAGATAGAGGCACAGGAGAAAGAAGCACTGGGTGTCCTCAGAAAAAGGAAGAAAGCAATGGGTTGGCAAATGTCAGATATTCAGGGTATCAATCCAGCTTTTTGCACACACAGGATTTTCATGGAGACAGGAGCAAAACCAACCGTTCAACCGCAATGAAGGCTAAATCCAGCAATGAAGGATGTGGTGAGGAAAGAAATAATCAAGTGGCTTGATGCAGGTGTGGTCTACCCGATTTCAGACAGTGAATGGGTCAGCCCCGTTCAGTGCGTTCCAAAGAAAGGAGGGATGACCGTGGTCACCAATGAGAAAAATGAGTTGATTCCTACACGAACCGTCACAGGCTGGCGGATTTGCATGGACTATAGAAAGCTGAATGAAGCCACAAGGAAAGATCATTATCCTATCCCGTTCATTGATCAAATATTAGATAGGTTGGCTGGACAGGAATATTATTGTTTCCTTGATGGGTACTCTGGTTATAACCAAATAGCTATAGCTCTAGAGGACCAAGAGAAGACTATTTTTACCTGTCCTTATGGGACATATGCTTTTAGGCGGATGCCATTTGGGTTATGCAATGCACCCGCCACATTCCAGAGATGCATGATGGTTATTTTCCACGACATGGTGGAGGATTTTGTTGAGGTATTTATGGATGATTTTTCTGTTTTCGGTAATTCGTTTGCTACTTGTTTGCAGAATCTTGACAGGGTGCTGGCTCGCTGTGAGGAATCCAACCTTGTACTAAACTAGGAGAAATGCCACTTCTTAGTCAAGGAGGGTATTGTCCTTGGACACAAAGTGTCTCAAAAGGGGTTGGAAGTCGATCGTGCTAAGATCGAGGTTATTGAGAAGTTGCCACCACCTGTGTCGGTGAAAGGTGTTCACAGTTTTCTTGGGCATGCAGGATTCTACAGACGCTTCATCAGAAACTTTTCCAAAATTTCTAGACCATTATGCAGATTGTTAGAAAAAGAGGTAAAGTTTGAGTTGAATGATGAGTGTGTTAACGCATTCGAGGAGTTGAAGCAGAAATTAATAGAAGCACCTATCCTTACTTCTCCGGATTGGGGACAACCATTTGAGTTGATGTGTGATGCGAGTGATGTGGCTGAGGGAGCTGTATTGGGGCAAAGGAAAAATAGAATCTTTCATTCTATTCATTATGCAAGCAAAACACTAAATACGGCCCAAAGCAATTACACAGTCACAGAGAAGGAAATGCTAGCATTGGTGTTTGCATTTGACAAATTCAGGTCCTATTTGGTGGGTTCAAAAGTAGTGGTGTACACCGATCATGCAGCGATTCAGCACCTATTTAATAAGAAGGATGCTAAGCCTAGGCTGATCAGATGGATCCTGTTGTTGCAAGAGTTCGACCTTGAGATCAAGGACAGAAAGGGGAGCGAAAATCAGGTGGCAGATCACTTATCACGACTGGAGAGCCGGTCGCATGTGATGGAAAGTGATACCATCAATGAGGAGTTCCCGGATGAGCAGCTCTTGGCATTAGGGGAAGCTGAAGTTCCTTGGTACGCAGATATAGTCAAGAGATGCCGCTGCAGAATATACAGGAAGTAGAGACCTTTGATGTATGGGGCATTGATTTCATGGGCCCGTTCCCACGGTCATTTGGTAATCGTTACATCTTGGTGGTTGTAGACTATGTATCACAATGGGTGGAAGCAATAGCTTTCCCCAGGAATGACAACAAGGTGGTAACAAAATTTGTGAAAAAACATATTCTTACCAGGTTTGGGACACCCCGAGCCATTATCAGTGATGGAGGGGCTCATTTTGTCAATGCAAGTTTCAAGAAACTACTAGCCAAGTATGGGGTGCGCCACAAGGTGGCAACAGCATACCACCCCCAAACTAGTGGGCAAGTAGAGGTGTCGAATAGAGAAGTGAAGCAGATTCTCCAGAAAACGGTGAATACACAACGGAATGATTGGTCAAGCAAACTTGATGATGCGTTGTGGGCGTACAGAACTACTTACAAGACACCGATCGGAACCTCACCATACCGATTGGTCTATAGAAAAGCGTGTCATCTGCCGGTGGAGCTAGAGCACCGAGCTTTCTGGGCTGTGAGGAAATTGAATATGGACTTGGAGCTAGCGGGCAAGAAGAGATTAATGCAACTCAGTGAACTTGAAGAGTTCCGCTGGTATGCTTATGAGAGTGCTAAGTACTACAAGGAAAGAACAAAAAGGTGGCATGACAAGCATGTGGTGCACCGCATTTTGAACCAGGGCAGAAGGTATTGCTCTTCAATTCAAGATTGAAGTTGTTTCCGGGAAAGCTGAGGTCCAAATGGTCGAGGCCATTTGAAGTGGTGAGAATGACCCCGCATGGGGCAGTAGAGTAGTGGCAAGAAGATCGGAGTGCCACGTTCTTAGTCAATGGGCAGAGATGTAAGCACTACTGGGGTGAGGACGGTAGTCAAGAGAAAACGTCCTTCACCCTAGAAGATGACTGAGCTGAATGACGTCAAGCCGCGACGATAAACCAGGGGCTGCACGGGAGGCAACCCGTGAAATTTTTCTTTGTAAATTGTGAATAGATTTTTTTCTTCTTCTTTTTTTCTTGATTAACAACAAAATTTTTAGTTTTTATTTTTGTTTTTATTTTTATTTTGAGTGAAACCTATAATTCTAACCAATTTCTTGTCGTGAGATGAATTTCAGCTTGAACGGAGGATAAATGTGCAAGAGATCGCAAAGGAAAATTCGAGGTATGAAAAATAATAAAAAGTGGCAAAACAGTGAGCTAGGGCGATGGCTCCGTGTCACGGAGGAGGGCCTCCGCGTTACCCTCCGTGACACGTTGAGGTGTAAATATGGAATTTTAAAATAATTCCAGAACACCCTCGCGACAGCTCCGTGTCACGGAGGGCATGCTCCGCATTACCCTCCGTGACACGTTGCAGTGTATATCGCGACGGGTCACACCGGGTCGCCGGGTGACCCGCGCGAATTTCCCACTTTTAAACCCTGATTCCCCCTCAATTTTCCTTATTTCTCATACACTCCGCGACCAACCTCCCAAAAACCCCTCCCCCCTCAATGTGACACGGACTTAAGCCAAGAATTTCATCGTGTTTTCATCAGTTCTTCGAATTCAAGGTATGTTCTTCAATTCTATCTCATTTCTTGTCGATTTTCTTCGATATTGAACATGTAATATGAGCTAAACTTGCCCTAAGTAGAAATTAAACGTAAATTCAATTGAATTATTGTTGATGGATCTTCGGAGTATCATTGTGATTGCTTGAACTCGTTAATTACATAGTTTAATCGAATTGTTTTGATAAAATCATAGCTAGGGCTTGCCTTTGAGTTTGAATTGGAAAATTTTAGTTGAACTAGTGAAATTCATGCTGGGTTGTACATGTTGAGTGAGATGAGGCGATGTGCTAACTGTTACTATGCTAAAAGACCGACGGATTCTCGGGTGAAGGAAATATTGGAATTTGCAAGAATTGGGTGAATTGTATAGGTTCATGTAGATAAATTCTTTTTGTTTTCGTTTCTTTGTTTCTCCTTGCTAAGTCCGATGAGATAAAATGTTATCGATGGTAATGATTGTGGTTAGCTGTACGAAGTCTGAGTAGTACATAGAATATATACCGTCGAATTCTCCAAATGCACTAAGCATATTTGTATGTTTTGCTGGTTGTTTGTGTAAATAAGCATGAGCTTGCCTTAATGTTGTAATTTTGGCTAAGGACTAAGTGTGGGGTAGCCTAGCTTAACCCAACCTTAGTCAAAGCAAATTTTAATTGGCTTAACATTGATCTTGTCTATTTGGGTTGACAAGTAAAATGGCAAGCAGGCAGGACAAGGGAAAAGGCGCATCAACATCTGGCGCCGGAAGAAAAAGAATCAGACTGGGCACAGCGGTCCCAGCAGCACCAGCGGTTCCACGCGGCCAACGCCGTTAATATGGAACCAGGTGGGTGACAGAGGAGGGGAAGAAGTGGTACGCAAAGCACAAGGAGAGCAAGTACTTCCCCGAGGAACACATAGCAAGGGAACCGTTGGCACAGGAGTTCCCCAGGATTGTCTAGAGGATCTAGGCAGCTGGGATGAACTTCATCTTTGAAGAGACCAAAGAATGCAACTTGCACTTGATTCGGGAATTCTACGCCAACTGGAACCCGACTCTCAGAAGTCACACCATCAAAATAAGGGGGCAAATAGTCACTTTTGAGCCCCACCACCTCAATGATATCTTAGGGGCGCGGGACACAGACGCCCACGTGCTTCGATAGCTGAATATCACTCCACCATATGTGGACATCAGACGCACTTTGTGTGGCACCCGATCGACGGCTAGGTGGAGCAGACATAAGGAGAGGGGCTACCATCAGACTTTGCCCTACTCACAGATGAACAGGGAAGCCAGGATATGGCTTAAGATCGTATGTTCCCACCTAATCCCGGGGGTGCATATGACGGATGTAACCCGTGATCGTGTATGCTTGGTGTACGCCCTGATGAAAGGGCTGGAGATCAATGTGGGGGCGGTGATTATCTCCGCCATGAAGAGAGCCCGGTTGCATCAGGGGCACAGATACGGATTTGGTAGATTACTCACCACATTCCTGAGGGGCCTGGATATTGAGGAAGAGGCCCTTGACTACATCCCGCAGATGGAGCGGCGGGCCTTAGATGTCACCAAAACTAAGGCTCCCGACACCACCCACGGGCCCGTTCTTACACTTGCCGAGCGACATGCTCGGGATGATCAGTACATGGCTCGCATGTACGGGATGCAGATGCTCCAACTGCAGATAGGCGGGAGGCCGGCAACAGAGGAGGAGCTATGGCAGCTCGAGCTAGACTACCCTTTTGGCGAAAATGCCAGGGCTCTATGCCGAGTGGGGCCAGCTTTTGTAGAGCCCACGGATGATGATTTCCCCACAGATGAGGAGACACGTCGTGAGGACTCCGATTGTGGAGTCTGATGATGACGATGGAGGTGATTCAGACATGGGAGATGAGGCAGCAACACCTGATGAAGAAGTGGAGTATTTTGATTGATCAAGGAGTTCCGCCACCCACTTTTTTGTGCTATTTTAATTTTTGTGAACACTGGGGACAGTGTTCGGGATAAGTGTGGGGTGGGAGTAGTTAGGTGTTGGTTGTGTTGTTGTGTATGTTCTGTTCTGTTCTTGTGCCTGATGAAAACTTTTGTGACCTTGTGATTTGTGATTGTGAAGTTTTTGTTCTGTATTGTAATTAAATGTGAAACTGTTGTGTGCTGCTGAATATTTTGCTAGCTAATTTTGTACATATTTTTGTTTTATCGAAATGATCGATATTTTTAAAAAAAAATTCAATTCTTGAGTTTCTCGGCGTTTGTTTTCGGTTCTTTTACCGAGAATGGTCCCATTGAACCGAAGTCCTGGTTAGTGACCGTTCCCTATGATGGATGGATGACGACCGTCTTAAGGGAAATGTAGTCGTTAGGAGTAGATTTTTCATTTATTTTTCAGTTGTTTTCTTTTGTGGGGTGCATCCCAAAACCTGTAGTTACTTTATGGTTGCGGAATTCCGGTTGCGTGTCGTACTTGATATTCGAAATGCAAAGGTGATTCGTATGAAAGCATGCAACTTTGTAAATATGTTGAGATACCTAGGCCATAGAGTCGATTCAGTGTGATTGAGGCTTAATGTTTGAATTCTTATAATTCGCTGATTGAAGAGTCTGTGAATACGTCTTGAATTGAGCATGTGCAATAAGTGTGAAGTGAGGTTTTGTTTATTCCATGCCATTGTGAAGTATCTAGAACTTGCCTAGTGTGTGTACGAAACGAAATGAAGGACGTGTATTGTAGGAAAGGATGTAGGCATTTCTTTGTTTTTAACCGAAAGTTTCTCTTTTTCATTATTGTACCCACCTTGAATGTACACCCTAGTTAGCCCGTTGAGCCTTTAGCCTATTATTTTTTTCTTGTGTCAAAAATGTGTAAACCAAGCTTTTCCCCTTCTTTTCATTAGCCGTGAATTTGATCCAAAACTCTTAAGCGCTTAAGAAGAGAAAATAATTTTCCCAAAGTGTCAAAGAGTGAGAATGGAGAAAAGAAAAGAAAAGCAGAGTGATGAAAGGAAAGAAAAGGTTGAAGGTGCACTCGTTATAAATAAAATATAATGAAGGTGTCTGAATAATCTTTGTTATCAAGTCAAGTGTGCTTAAAGATATGGACCAAACTAAAAACAGACTTCAAGAATGGGAGGATGAAGGAAGAAACAATGCCCATGAGTTTGATGGGATGTATTGAAAAGGCGCTTAAGGATGCTAGTGGCTATGATTGGCTAGCCCAATATTTACTAGTTCCGTAGCTTACATTACAACCCGTTAAAGTCCTACGTGATCCTACATCACATTTCCTTATATTAGTGGAGTAATACACTAAGGGAAAGCCTATGGTTCATGACATGATGCATGTGAATTCTTTTGGGAGAGAGAGTGAAATTGTGTTTATATGCCCCTGCATGTAACCGTTAGAGTTCATGTGATTAAAAAAAAGGGAAAATTCTCTTGCATTGTGAGGGCACATGCTTGATGAGAGATTAATTTTCGTGTCGGATATCTTGATCAGCTAATTTGCATGAGTTTGCCAATATCGAGAGTCGATTCTTAAGTCTAGGAGATCTTGATGTGTTGAAGGTCATTGCATTGATAGGACCATGCGTGTTTTCTTGATGATTTGTTGTATTGAAAAATCGGTATGACCGTAGCCTGAATTGTCGAACCAAAGTAGCCAGGATGGGGTATAAATCGCATGAGGTGTAAGATTGTTGTTCGGGGACGAACAAGGATTTAAGTGTGGGGTAAGTGATCTTGGGAAAATTTATATGCCCAAGTGATACTTAAAGGTGTCATTTTAGCCTTGTTTATCTATCAATGTTTATACATTCTCATGTGATTTATAATAAAATGTGAATTTATACTAACCAACATGATTAGCGTTGTTTTGTAGGTGAAATATTATTTTGGGAAGCTAAAATGCGTGTTGGGAGAGATCGGGGTTGGACTAGGATGGTAGCAAAGGACAAAGCACTGGACGGCAAGAATTAAAGGGGCTCCACGATGGAGTCGTGTCACGCTGCCATCGCGGAGGCCTTCTGCCTGGATAGGGAATTTTTGGCCAAATTCCAGTGCGGGTACGCGTTTGGGCCGTGGCACGTTGGCCTAGCCCCGTGTTGCACGTTGTGCCACGTTGGGCTTTATTACCTGGATAGTCTATTTCCAGTGAGCCTCCGCGTCTGTGGCGTGTCACGGAGGCAGTGCTCCGCGATGCACTCCGTGACACGTTGCTAGTTATTTCGGAAAAAAATTTCACTAGTATAAATAGAATACTTAGGTTCATTTTTCAATATGTTGACTTGGTGGAGCAAGAACGTGGGTTACAGGCAGTTGAGGGGACGAAAATTTCAGGGTTTTTCTCTATCTCCTTCTTCTTTAATTCAATTGCTTGTATGTTTAACACTCATTTAACGATGTTTAATCCACAAATGAGTGGCTAAATCCTCTTCTTGCTGAGGTTAAGAACAATTGTATTAAAATGTGATTGTTGATCAATTTGGTTTTTAATCTTTTCTTCCATGGTTGTTCTATTGATTCTTGTTCTTACTGCATTAATGTGTGGCCTATAATTAATGTACATCTAAAAAGTCCGGTTTCAATCGAGAGAGAAAGAAATTGGAAAGTTGGGAATCAATAGGATATGATCTTTTCTTAGTTTGAGAAAATTGAGAATTGATTTACCTTCAGGATAGAAATATACCTGAAAGTCGTATTAGTCAATTAAGGAACCGATTTTGTATGGCTAGAACATGAATTTCGTTTAATCACAGAAATGTAGGTGGACGGTTTATGATTCTTAAGTTGGGTTAAATACGAGAGTTTTAATCCATTGGCAATAGTTCTTGACTAGCAACCGGAGGAATAGTTAACCAAATTACATCGATAATTTATTTCCTTACATGTTCGTTTAACCTCAGCATGCTCACATTCATAGTTCAGACTCAAATTATATAATCTTTGTAGACTTAGGATAAAATTAGAAATCAAAATATATCAAACTCTTCTTTGCACTATTGTCTTCATTTTTAGAATCAATATAGTAACACTTAAGTAATTTCTTACCTCATCCCAGTCCCTGTGGGATCGATACTTGGCTTACTTGTGCCACTTTACTACTTGTTCGACCGCGTGCACTTGCGTGTAGTTATACACCCATATAACAACTCCGAACAGACTTCTCAGGACCTCAAAGGCTTTCAGCTACTTCTGCTTGATCTTGGAAGCATCTGCGTCCCTTTTTCCATCCATAGTGATCACACCAGTAGCGGAGCTTAGGGCCTCATCCGAAAAAAGTGGCACTCCTTCTCGGAGGCAAAGCTGGGATATGAGCAAAGCATAGGGCATTGAGGTGCCAGCTTGCCTCGCCTTTATTTTTATCTGAATGGCCACTACTTCTCCAAAGTTTATGAGGATTCCTGTCATGATGCAAGTGATGAGGATGAGCACCTCCAAATTTACCCTCTGCTCATTCTTCAAGGGCATGATGCAATCGCGGATAAAATTAAGCCACAACTTGGCTTCAAACTTCAAATCATGCCGGGAGATCTCGCCACCCATAGAAGCCTAGAAAGGTGTGTCAGCGGCAATGGTAGGCGCAATCCAACTGAATGTATCCTCTTTGTTGGCGATTTTGGCTGCATACTTAGTCCTAGGGTCAATATCGTCCTCCCAAAATAAAGAATGGATTGGTTGCCGGTGTGATGTCAACTTCTACACCCTTCACCATAACTGAGGGAAGGCACGGAAATTTATCAACCTTTCCTTTATGCCTTGCCTGGCCTAGTATGATGCATAGAACTCGGGCACTAGGCTAGTGTAGAAGTCTTGCAGAGGATTGGCAAAGATATGCCATTAGCGGTCAGTGAATTGCGCTTGTGATGTTGGGGAAGTCACCCCGCAGTCCCACCAAGTCAAAGTGCTTCTCTACTGTGATAGAGCGCCCCTTGCAAATAGCATAGTGCCCCTCCATGTCGTGCATGCAAAAAATAATAGCTTCTCTAGTGTTGGTGGGGGTTGGGGTCGCCCTTTCTTTCCCCTTACCCTTGCTTTTGGATGTGGTTGGGGTCGTCCTTTAACTTAGTTGTTCAAATGAAGTCATAATCTGCAGAGCCATGTTAGTGCCACACACAATATTTCTTTTTGTATATTTAATAAAAAGTAAAAACGCACGCTTGTTCTAAGCTAAGGAAGGAAATTATAAAAATTGGATGATAAATAAATTGAAGGGTTTAGAAGGTAAATGTTGGCAGCACCGGCGGAATGTAGGTGAAGACACGTTAGGCATCGGCTACCCGTCGGTCTTATACAGTGGACTAAGGGAAATAGTGTCATTCGGCGCCACACCGGCGTTTCGCCGGTCTTGACCCGCGGAGCACCGATAAAATGCAGGTTTGAGGCAGTGGCCTAAAGCCTTATACCTTAAACGGCGATTCATCCGGCATTCCTCTGGGCCTGACCAGCGGTTCACCGATGAACTTGGTTCGATGCATCTCACCTCCAAGCTTAGTCAAGCAAAAGTCTTTCACATTCATGGCTTACTCACCCAATAGAGATTAAAAACACAAAAAAAAACGTGTGTTTATGTGGTCCTGCACCTAAATGAACTCACAGAACTTGTAAATAGTTATCCTCAAAATGGTGCATGTTGATTTTGTCAATGTTATTTCTATAGAAAATTAAAAAAAAGAAAGGAAACTTCTAGTAAACTGCAATACCCTTCCAAAAAATCATAAAGGTCAATAATAAATCTACCCCATGTGAAATACATTACTGTAGTCTACCATTGGAAATGAAGAAAAAAAGCGTAAGCGGACCTCTGACATCAACTAGAACTATAACTAGATGATAAAGATGAAGCTACGACTAGATGAAAAAGATGAAGCTCAACTACAACTACATACTCGAATAACATCGTCGTTCTTTTGATTGTTGCCGAAACTCCGTCACCACGCTACAACTACAACTACATACGAGACATCATCAACATTCTAGATCTGTGTTTGTGTTGAAGCAGTAAGAAAGAGGCCAATAATTAGGGATTGTCCCCTAAATAGACTGTTTCAATTGAAACCCACCAACGGATATGGCAACGAAACTAACAATCCATTGCTGTATATATTTTAATTGCAAAATAATGACAGAAATTTTTCATAGCTATGAATTTTAATATATATATATATATATATATATATATATATATTAAAAATTAAAATAATTTTAGCGACAAAAAACGAAAGATGTCACTAATTTCGTAGGCAAAATAATGGCGCCATATTTTTGCGCCAAATTTTCATGACGGATTTAATTTTTTGTCGTCAATGGGTAGCTATTTTATATACTAAAATTTTTTCCCATGTTTTAGCAACGAAAATATACTTATCCCTAAAATCCGCCGCTAAATACTATTTTTTTTGTAGTAAATACTTATATAAAATGTGTTAAACATCTATTCATATAATAAATTGGTTAATAGAATGTATTTATCTGCTCTGCACACCTCTCCACCAACTATACACTCATCAAAAAATATACTGAAACTTTGATTACTTTACATTTTATAGATAATAATTATTAATAAGTTAATAAAATAATATTCCAACAGTATCAATACCTGTTAAATCTTGACTTACTACTAAGGGTGGAGAAAACTCAACTAGGTCAATAACTTCACTATGAGACGGGATTATTTATTAAAAATTTTAAATTTTAGATTGAATAATATAACATATATAAAAACAAATACCTTTTTTTAAATCATTTTTATCATAAAACATATCTCTAAAATCTCTACCTTCAAATGTATAAAATTTAAAAGCATTGAAACAATTGTTATCTCTTTTCTTATTTTATAGTTTCTCAGACACTTGATCAATTGAAAGACTTTCTTTGGCATTTTCTTTACCCAATAACAACTTGATATCCTTTCTAAATTTAGAGTTTGTATCAACAATATGTTGCTTCATATCTACAAATTGTGCTTCAACTTTTTTCTCAAGTGTTTTTTGATTTTTATTTGCCTACAATGAGCAATTAGGATGTTAAACAAAGATCATACTAAAGTTTTATTGAAGTAAAAAATTCAAAAGAAAAGATTACAATATCTTCTCTTTAATAAATTTCTCTTAAGCCTAATTCGCTCCAATTTCTGAATATTCATGCACAGTATTCAACAATTTCAAATTGTAATTCATAGGATTTGATAATTTAATTTTGAGACCTCTTCATCAGAGACGATAATATTTATGTACTGAATTTGAAGGAAAAATTATCAAATTAAATGCTATCTATTAAAACTGTATAATATTTGTGTGTAAATATGAATTTTTAATATTTACCATTTTAATATATATTTACATACAAATATTATACAACTTTAAAAGATAATATTTATTTTGATAATTTATCTTTCAAATTCAGTACATAAATATTATTGTCTCTGATGAAGAGGTCTCAAAAATTAAATTATCAAATTCTATTGATTACAATTTGAAATTGTTAAATCAAAAAATAGATCAAATCAGGCTGAAGAAGAATTTATTTAAGGGAATGTATTATAATCTTTTCATTTAGATTTTTTTACTTCAATTGAACTTTAGTCTTATCTTTTTTTGTGTGTGTGTATCCTAATTGCTCATTGTAGGCACAAAAATCAGAAAGCACTTGAGAAGAAAGTTGAAGCACAATTTGTAGATATAAAGCAATATATTATTGACACAAATTCTAAATTAGAAAGAACATCAAGTGGTTGTTGGTTAAAGAAGATGCCGAGGGAGGCCTTCCAACCAATCAAGTGTCTAAAGAACCATCAAGTAGGAAAAGAGATGACAGTTATTCAAATGCTTCTAAATTTAATGCATTGAAAGTAGAGATTTTGGAGATATGTTTTATGGTGAAAATTATTTTCATAAAGGTATTCATTTTTCTATATTTTTTCAATGACAAGTTATATATATTTACTCAATCTAAAATTTGAAATTTTTAATAAATAGTCCATTCCGTATTGAAGCTTGTGATCTAGTTGAGTTTTTTCTACCTTTTATAGTAGATCAAGATTTAACAGGCAGTGATAATGTTAGAATATTATTTTATTAACTTACTGATAATTATTATCTATGATGTACTGTTTTGCAGCATTGATGTATACTGCGTGCACCAGTCCTTGCGATGAGAAAAAAGTCAGAATCACCAATAGCCATCACTTGCAGATGCTATTTTTGCAGCATGTTCCTCTGCCGATATAACCTAAAAGAGACATGGAGATGGAGTTAGCAATGGAATTGACATATAAAATGAACAAAAAGCACATCTAGATTTTAAAAAAAAGAAGAAAGAAATCGGAAGACCAAACATATGTACAATTTTTGTTGTAAACATAGTAATTGAGTACAAGAATTGTAAAAAAAAAAAAAAAAAAAAAAAAAAAAAAAGGATCCAGCCAACGTGTTTCGTTTGATAATGCATTTACTCAAAGTCACGTGACTAAATTGTGATATTCAAGTTGAAGATGGATAATGTTTTTACTTCAATGGCTTTTGAGTTAATTGGCAGTTGTATTGATCTTGTGTAGTATTAGCTTTATGTTTCCAAATGTGTTTTTTGAGTACGACTTCACAATTCACAATATGGCAAAACATGCAAAATACAATTACGTCGAGTTCATTATTCTCTTAAATGATCATTCTCAGTGGAAAACAATGATACATTGAATCATGCCCCCAAGATTGCTTACCTCTTCCTTGCCAGTACAAAATTAAGCAACTAAGCATTACTAAATCAAATAGTTGTTAAGACATAGCAAACTCAACATTAGTTAATTTTTCAACATTTCCAAATCTTAAGATAATCCAAGTGTCACATTAATTACTCCAATAAACTAAAAAGAATGATAAGATTCTAACGTTCAGAACAAATTCCAAATATTATACAAGAAAAAATGACCGGAATGGTATTCCCTAAATATTTGGAACGAAACATTTTCAACTCGGCAAGATTTTTTTCTCTATTAATTCTTTTTTATATAACAATGTCAAGACTAGTTGTGTGCAGTAGACCAAACCATTGGATATCCCCTAAATCTCTTCAAACGATGAGTTATCTATAATTGTCAATTTTATTCTGGGAAAAATTAAGAGTGAAAATTAGCTTTTTTAGATTATTTAGAGCTTTTTTATTACACATAAGATATCTAAAAATATTATTTAATTTTAATCATTTTGTAAAAATTATTAAGGTGACCGAATATATGTAAAAAAGGTACTAATGTGAGCAAGCAGAAATCGGGTTTTCCAAAGAGAGCAGCGGAGAGGGCATAACCGGCACTGAATCCAATTTTTTCGAACAATGGAAGCTGAGAGAGAGAGAATTGTAACAACCCGGCATTAGCACAATCGATTGTTCTTCAATCAATTGGTGGATGCACGTCTGCATTCTTATAGCGGTCGTCGGGGTCCTCCCATAGGACTGACTTGCAATGCCAAGTGGGTGAGCTAATCGACATTCGTCATGGGGAACTGCGGCTGGCTACAAAGAAATAGTTACCGACGCCGTCAGCGCCGCCATTTTCAGATTTTATCCCAAAGTGAAAATTAGGGTGAGTGTGAGAGGTTTTGGGTTTGTATACCAGGATAGGATAGAAATGGATATAGGCCTAACTTAAAGCCCGTTTGGATTAATTGAAAAAAATAATTTTTAATATAAATGTTTAAAGTATTTTTTAAATATTTTATTTTATAAATAAGTAGTTATGTATTTTGATAAAAGTATTGAAATTGAAAAAAAAGTTATTGATGCATTTGGTATACAAGTACTATTAAGCACTTTTAAAGTTAAAATGACTGAAATATCTTTAATAAAAATAAGAGAAGAGAGACACTTTTAGTAGGCGTTTGGACATGCGATTTCATTTTGTGATTTGAAATCATGAGATGAAATCCGCGTTTGGACACACGATTTCATCTCGTAATTTTAAATCATGAGATGAAATTTCAAATTCTCAAAAACCTTGATTTTGAATTTCAAATCATGAGATGGATTTTCAAATATAAAACTTGACCCACAAATTTAAAATAAAAACAAAAGAAAAAAACAAAATAAAAAACCATCATTTTATATTTACTAATTATTTATTTTAGATGTAAATAAACTTTATCGTTGGTATTATTATTCTCATCAATTTTTGCTAATCATTTATATCATATATAAATTTATCAATTATGTGGGAGGAGTAGTACATTACAACTCATGTTCAATTTTTCTTTTTATTGAACTAAAGTTCGATTAATAAATGTTGTATTTTTTAAAAAAATAACTTTCTGACACATTGTATTATACGTTGTTATGAACTTTTACTTATTTGAAAAATGTTGATAATTTTCACAACTTATGGAGGTTTTATGTTCATGAGAAAAAAAAATACAACTTAAGAATTTCAAATTGCATGTCCAAACAAAACTTTAACTTCATCTTATATGATTTCAAATCATGATTTTATCTCACATGGCCAAACGGACTCTTAATGAAATTGTATATCAGGTGAGAGTTGATTCTGAACCCTCATTTCTAGGTATTCTAATTATACTTAGTAGGCGTTTAATTTGGACATGCGATTTCATCTCGTGATTTGAAATCATGAGATGAAATCAATATTAATTGGGCATGCGATTTCATCTCATGAGATGAAATCCCAAATTCTTAAAATATCTTGATTTGAAATTCTAAATCATGAGATGGACTTTTTCAAATACAAAATTTGACCCACAAGTTTATATTTTATTTTAAAAATATCCCACTATTTTATATATACCAACTATATTTACCAATCATTTAGTTTAGATGTAAATAAAATTTATTGTTGGTATTTTTACTCTTATTAACCTTCGTCAACTATGTGGGAGGATTATATTAGAGGGTAGTATACTACAACTCATGTTCAATTTTACTTTTTATTGAACTAAAGTTTGACCAATAAACGTTGTATTTTTTTAAGAATGACTTTGTGATAGTGTATTATACTTTGTTATGAACTTTTACTTATTTGGTAAGATTGTATAAGAATTGAGGAAATTTTAATAGTTTTCACAACTTATGAGATTTTTATGTTCATGAGAAAAAATACAGCTTAAGAATTTCAAATTACATGTCCAAACAAAACTTCAACTTCATCTCATAGGATCTCATATCATGATTTTAAATCATGATTTTATTTTGCAAGGCCAAACTTGTCCTAGAGTTTTATGGTAGTAAGGGTAGTATTGAAATTAGAAAAAAAATATAGGAGGGTAAAAGAGTAAAATTATTGGTCAAGCTAAAATGGCTTTAAGACAAAAAGCTTAAAATTTATTTTAAGCACTTTTTTATTTTATTGAACACTCAAAAAAAAATTTAAAATGCTTAAAAGTAAGTCAATCCAAACACCCTCTTAATCCTAAAAGCTAATGAGAGAAGTATTATTCACGTTCCTATCTCACTAATATTTTACCTTGCATCCAGGGCTAGACATTTGATATTGGGGAAGGCCCAACATTGATGAGATGGGTCATGTTATGATATCATTTAAAGAAATAGATTTTAGTATTTATATCAATTTCAGAAATTAACTCATCAAGGGAAGATTGTCCAATTGCATATAGGAGAGATCACCCATCTTATTAATTTATTAAAAAAAATGAGTCTTGGGTCTAACTCAATTTCAAAGACTTTTTTAAAAAAAGAAAAACAAACAATCTTAATTGTATAGTATTTTTTTTTATTAAATATTGGGCTCGTGGCCCATTTTATTAATATCAGACAAGTCTACAACTAAAAAAAATGAAAATAAAAAATATAGCACCCGACCCAATTCTTTTGACCTACTCCTCGATTAGATATACTAGAATCTTCCTATGTCACCAAACATTTCCCAAGAAGTAGGGTTTCCAAAAAGATGCCTTCCTTTTATTCTCTTCACTTCCTACTTCTTCGACTGTGAATTATTAATCGTCCTCCCATCCAACAAACAATCGATGTTGCTTTATGGCGGTGCAAAGAGGTGAGTTTCTTCAGCTTCCTTTTTACCTCAATCTCTGATCTAATTCATTGTTGATTCACTTAAGGTGGAGTTCCAGTGGATTCTGTTGATGTTAGAGGCGCCCTGTCATGGATCTCTTTATTTTGTCGAAGGAGCTGATAGGAGAAACCAGTTGCTCCATCTCTCCAATAAAGACATTATTCTAGAGATTCAAGTTTCTTGCTATATCTGACAAACGCCCTTGTTTTGCTAGTCATCCTTTTTGTTAACTGCCTTAGCTAGATCTAGGTAGTTTGGTTCACAGTTGAACATTTCTGTAAATAGGATTGTGATGTGTAAAATATTTTAAAGTAGCCTCTACTAAACTGTATTGTTGTTTATTCTCCTTGTTCTGATTCGCAACTGTGGGAAATGTATTTTGTCCAAGTATAAAATTCTTTTCCCTTCACTTGGCAATTGTTGATGACTGTTGTACCTGCTATATTCACCATGGTTTAATGCATAGTTAGCTAAGTAATCTGCAAGCTGATTTGTTTCCCTTAATGCATGTTGAACCTCCATCATTACTTGATACATTATTTGCTCTGTTTCCTCCATTATGACTGCCAGTTCCCACAGAATGTGCCATTCTTTTCTTAATATTTTTTGAAGGCTTAATGAATTAGTTTCCAAAATAATATTTCTTTTTAGTGTCGCACAATACTTTAACCACTTCCATATAGCTATTGCTTCCTCTTGAATATTAGTCATAACCCCTAACTCTTTAGCTTCAGCATAAATCAGATCCCCACAAGAGTCCCTCGCACAAAAACTATATGCGCTTACACCTGGATTCCCTCTATAAGCCCCATCTACATTACACTTCACCCATAATTCCTTAGGAGCCTCCCATATGATAATTTTGAAAAACAGTGTAGCTTGTAGGACTTCAAATATGTAATCATATCATCCCATATGTTGGGGATATTCATCCAAGGATACTTGAACTTTATTAACTGATAGACAGATTGTTGACAAAGTTCAATTTCTCTTATAAATTACTTCCTTTGAATGTCTCCTCGCATTTCGCCTCTTCCAGAGTTCCACATGATGATGTGTGGAATTGCTTGTAATATTTTTCAAAGCTTTAATGGAGTTGTGTTATCCCACCATTTTAAAATAGTTTGATTTAGATGCCTTCCCTCCAAGTTAATACCTGCACAAGTGGCAAACTGCTTCCATAGTTTTTGGGCTATAGAAGCTGTGAGAAATAAATGTTGCATTGACTCCTGATAGTTTCCATCACAACAGCCATTTGGATGTAGGTTGTCATCAGTAGCAATTGCTTTTTTCCAAACCCTCCATATAAATAAGCAAATTTTAATAGGAATCTCTTTTATCCATAAGTTGTTTAACCACCTTATCTCCTCTTTTTTCCTTCTCATAATTTTTTAGGTGGATTTAACTATGAAAGTACCCTTAGAGTTTCCCATCCACCAAGCCTTTTCCCTTTCTTCATTGATAATAGGTCTTATGTTGTCAATAATGTGAGAGGTCATTTCCTCAGATAATTTACTTCTAAGTTTCTATCTATCCCATTCACCATTGCTGATAAACTCTGTAACTTCTATCTCCTCCCTATCTCCACCAAGTTCTTCAAAGTAATACAAAGCACATTGTTGTATCCAGTTATCAAACCAGAAACTCACATTACCAGCCCTGATCTGTCATCATATCTCATGCTCCACCTCTTCTCGAACATTTTTCTGTAGATATGTGAAGCTCATCTTCCATGAGCTAAGATAGGATGCACCTTTTACAATATTTATTCCAAGTATAGTTACTCCATAATGATGTGGACACCCTAGAGTTCCACCACAACTTAGCAAATAAAGCCTTGGCAACATCATGTAGTGATGTAAACCCCAGACCAACTTCACTTCTTGGGTAGCACATCTCTTCCCAAGCAATCCAGTGCTTCCCTTTTAATCCCCCAACTCCACTCCAGAAGAATTTAGCCAAAATCTGATGAATTTGGCTTATAATGCCTTTTGAGAGATTCATAGCTGACAATAGATAAATAGGCATGGATTGGAGAACATGAGATATGAGAATGAATCTTCCTCCAAAGGAAAGGAATTTATTCTGCCATAATAAAATTCTCCTTGAATCTTTCTTATCATGTCCTCAAAATGTTCCTTTCTCTTTCTACCATAGTACATTGGACATCCCAGGTATATAAAGGGGAAACTCCCCTGATTTATGCTTGTCCATTTCTTCAATTTATGACCCACCACCATTGGTGTTTTCTCATGAATGTAGAATTAGCTTTTATTTTTATTCACCATTTGACCAGAAATCTGCTCATATTTTGCCAAAATTCTTATCATCTTCCTCATTAATTTCTTATCCCCAGAGCAGAAAAGGATTGTATCATCTACATAGGATAGGTGAATGATCTTTGGGCTCCATTTAGGCATACCATAACATTTGAAGTTCACATCCTCATTCAGTTTATTCAAATTCCTTGCCAACACCTCAGCAGCTATAATAAATAAGGTGTGAAATAAAGGATCCTCTTGCTTTAACCCTCTGGAGAATTGGAAGAATTCAAATGATTGCCCATTGATTAGTACAGAGTACCAGTTATTAGATATTAATCTCCACACCATATCAATTATAATTTTCGAAAACCCAAATTTCCTTAGCACCTTTGTTAAAAAAATCCAAGATACTCTGTTATAAGCTTGGGCAATATCAAGTTTCACCATAACATTATGCCATTTATTCCTCTTATTGATATTCCTTATTATTTCCTATGCTAATAACACATTCTCAGTTATGCTCCTACTTTTAACAAAACTTGTCTAGTTTTTGGAAATAATGTGTTGAAGAACTCCCACAATTCTCTCATGTAACATCCTATATAGGATCTTGTTTTCAAAGCTGCTTAAACTTATAGGCCTAAGATCTGCAAAAGTCTTCACTATTACCTTCTTTGGTATAAGAACCAAATTGGTATGTTATGAATCTAGGCACTTCAAAATCACAGATGAAAGCTTTCACCATTCTTGTGATGTCCTCCCCAATAATATCCCAACATTCCTGAAAGAAAGCACCTGAAAATCCATCTGGATCACTGGTACTATCCTTGTTTAATTCAAACACCACTCTTTTGACCTCCTTCATAGAAGGTAGTTTGGTCATTTCTTCATTCTGCTCCTGTGATATTGAAGCTAAAATTCTCTCCAACATATCAAAATTTGCACTTGTTCCCTCCTCCTTGAATTGTCCTAACCAAAAAAGATACAACAGCAGCCCCAATGTCCTCAGTATTATTTACCATGTTCCCATTACCGTCTTGAAGTTTCGCAATATATAGCCTCTTTCTTCTTCCTTTTACATAAGAATGAAAGAATCTGGTGTTCTTGTCCCCTTCAGTAAACCATCTCATTCTAGCCTTCTACCTCCAGTATTCTGTCTCTATGTATCTATATCTTTTCAAATCTGCTTCTGCCTTCTTTATCTACATCCTATTTTCCTTTGATGGATGGATTTCTAGTTTTACTTCCTTTGCTTTTATTGTATCCTCAAGGGTGGCAATTTTCTGGAAAAAGTTCCCAAAAGTCTGCTTACTCCATATTGATAAAGCTTTTTTAGCTTTGCTCAATTTAGCCTTAAACTCAATAAAAGGATTCCCTACAAAATCTATCTTCCAATTATCCTCCACAAGCTTCTTGAAATCAGGGTGTTTAACCTAAAAATTAAGAAACTTAAAAGGTCGAATTACACTTTCCTCCTCTGTGCAGCATCTCACATGTAAGGGTGCATGATCAGAACCCAGCCTAAACATATTTTGAACTTGACTGGAAGGAGCTATATCAGCAAATTCCTGATTTATCAATACTCTGTCCAACCTTTTGAAAATACTATCCTCCTCAATTCTCCAATTCCACCTGTATTTTCTACCTATAGTTTTCATTTCCATAAGTGCACAACTGGTGATACACTGGGAAAAATCTTATGCCTCACTTTGCACAAAAGACAGTCCTCCAAGTTTTTCTTCTTCATTTATAATTACATTAAAGTCACCTCCCACTATCCAAGGACAAGGGTGTACTTCAGCCAAAAATTTCAAACTATCCCATAATTCCAACCTATCCAATTTTGAGCACCTTGTGTAAACCGATGTAATCATAAACTTCCTATTGTAATATTCAAAGGACATTATTAATTGTTGTATATTGTCCAACACCACATGACCATGCCAGTCCTCCCTCCAAAAAATTCATATTTTTGCTGAACAATTAGCTAATCCTTGTTGAAAATCCAGTTTTTCTTTATAATATTTTAACTTCTCTGGTCCTTGAAAAGGTTCCATAAGAGCTATAAAGAGTACTGATGTCTTCTATTTAGATCAATTAGTCTCTCAAAAGCATTTTGAGTTCTAACCGACCTTATGTTCTAGAATAAAATCTTATTAATCATTGATTACTATTACCCTGCCTTTTCTTGCTACTCCTTGTTTGAACCTACAAAGGAAGTGCTGACTATCCTATTTTACCATTTTTGGTTTCATTTTTCATCTCCACCATCCTTCTTGGGGATAAATCCCCAGACTGCATTGCATTCTCAATATTCTCCTCCATCTCCTCATCCTCCACATGTTATTGAATTTGTTTCCTCTGTATTGATGTAAGTTCTTGTAAATCTGTAACTTCTCTTTGCCGCTCTCTTGGGGTGTGATTATTTGTTTTGTCCACTACTTCAGACCTTATGTCCTGATCCTTGTCTGCCTCATTCATCTCTTCTTGTTGCCATACTACAATGACATTTTCTACCACTGCTTCCTTTACCACCCGTTTCTTTGCTGTTACAGACCCCTGAGAGGCCTGAGATGATACTTCTGTAACCTCCTTATTCATTGCATTACCCTTAACTGGTGATTTTTGTTCCACATCTTGAGCGTGTTCATCTCCCATGTTACTCCCTACATTTTGTGCATTATTAACCTCTTCCATCTCCTGCTCTTTCTGTTTCAAAATATCAAACTGATTTGTGGTTTTTACTTCTTTGTGTAGTTTCTTTTGAGTCTATATTTGATCCTTTTTCCGTCCACCCTAACCCGCTCCCCTTGCAAACCTCCTGCCTTTTTGTGTCAAGAACTCCTCATTATTCTTGTGTTTATCATTTTTTTCCTTCCTCCTGACTTGTTACTATTTTTTCTTTTTCTCTCCCATCCAGATTGGACTCCTTCCCCTGACCTTCCTTTAATTGATCTCCGATAGTCTTCTGTGGAAACAAATTAGGATGTAGGAAAAAGTATTCATGATCATTATGTCCTTGAAGCTTGCAATTTGTACAATATTTGGGCATATGGTCATACTTGATTGTTCCATTTCTCCACCACCTCCCCATTTTTCTTTCTCATTTAATATTAATCCTTTTTGTGAAATCTCCTAGTAAATCCACCTCGACCTTGACACGTGCATAACTCTGCCTTATTTGATTTTTTATCACCATATCCACCTGTAGCGGTTTCCCAACTGCAGAGGCAAGCGAAAAAACCGCTTCTCTCATGAAAAAATTCGGAGGTAAGGATGGAAAAGAGATTCTTGCAATTGCGGTTGTAGTTTCTTCGTCCGGATCAAATAAAGGATCCCACTTTAGGGTTCGCATCGTATACGTCCATTGCCGATGTGATAAATAGAAGGCTGATTTTCAGAGAAATTAACATAATCCTCCATATTAGATGCTCTTATTAGTACATGTCTATGACTTAACAGTCCAATCTTACATTCACCTTTCAAATCGCATTTTTTTGGGATAATTTTTCTCAAATCCTGTATTGGCCACCCATACGAGAATTTCCCTATCAGAGCATACTATAAGTTCTCTTTGTAGATCATCTGAGTCACTTCTTCTTCTTCCCAGATCACCCTAGGTTCTCCATGTAAATATGTGACCGGTTTAATTGGGATGAATTTTGTGGCCATAGTTAGAGGGCGTAATTTGGAAGCATAATCTTGTGGGGTAGACTGACCAGTCTCCGGTGGAGGCTTCCCAAAAGACATGGTGGCCATGACCACCGGCACTATAGGCAAACTAGGGTTTGACGGCGGCACAAAGATGTAGAGAGTTCTTCTTTTATCAGGTCCTATTGTTATGCAATCTCAAAGGCTAACTCTTAACAAAAAAAAAAAAATTAAAAGTTTTCATAAAGACACCATCTTATTAATCATGAGTATAAATTTTTTTCATTCTTCAACAATACAAACGTCCCGGCTCAGACCATGAATTTTTGCTGGACTCTTTTTTTCTTCCTGAAAAGCTTTGCTAAACTCTTTCGTCTTACGGATTATTGCAAATTTTTAGTCCTTATTTTTAAGACCTTATTTGGAATAGATATATTACTCCTATTAAACTAATAATAATAATTCAACTAATTATAAGATTCGGAGAGAATTAGCTTTTTAAGTTTATTAATAATTTTTTTTCAATTTTATTATAATAGAATTTTATTTTTTCACATAACAAATTGTCAATATTTTACTCATAAAAATTATTTTTATTTATTATTTTACAAAACTCAACGAAATCCCATTTTCTTTTTAAGAGATTTGAAGTTTTCAAATACGTAACAGACAAATAGGAAGAAAAAGAATTACGGCGACTTTGTGCTTAAAGAGCACGTGAAAATAACAACTAAATCTCATAGACGAAAAGTTTTTTTTTTTTTTTTTTAGTTTATCCAAATTGATTACTCCAGAGAAGTGTCAATTCAATTTTTCTAAAACTGATTCTTTTTCCCCTAGAAATGGTGTTTGGTCGAAAAGATTAAACAATTAATTTCCCAGAACTTCTTAAAACCAAAGAACGCCGTAATTTATGAGAGAACTTAAGCTAGAGAAGTATGCGCTAAAAGATATAAATATTAGTAGAAGTCTATTTTCAAACCAAGAAAAGGAAATACAACAGCGGCGCCACCTCTTTCATAAATTCATTAGTCTAAAGTGTGTTCGCTTCAAATAATTTTCAGTTAAATACTTGAGTTTTTTTTAGTAAATATATTAATTTGATATTTTTATATAATATAGATAAATATATTTTTTATCTATTTGTACTAAAAATAAATATTTAATTTTAAAAATTAAAAAATAATTTATCAATTAATTTTTAATTTACTTTTATTATTAACTATAATCATTTAATACATTTTTTAAAGCATTAAAAACATCTTAAGAAGCAATAAAAAGAATGACAAATCTCAATCAAATCATACTCAAACGCGTAATTACAATGCAGCATCTAGTGGTCATCTTGTCAACAAATTAGTATGCATTACGCACTCCTCTCAATAATATGACTCAGTTATATATTGTATAGTTACAAATATAAATATAAAAAAACCGATAAGATATATAGCTTGTCAAAATAATAACGAAAACTTTGTTTTAATAATTTTGAGACATACTATGCAACAAACTAATTAGAAAGAAGAATTAGGTCAATTAGGGTTTTGCTTGGGGTCATTACTATATGAAATGAACTTGACGAAGATACATATCCCACGTTGTTGTTTGATTTTTGAATAGGTTATAGTGAGATTATAATATAAGAATTAAATAATGATGAAATTATTTAATAATATGTATTTTTATTGATAAATATTTGATTCATTTCACTAAAAATAAAATATACAGCGCATAATATAAAACATGGGTTTGATTTACATTAGATAAACTTAAAAAAAAAATTATTTTCAATTTTAACTTTGACTTAAAGTATTTTAGGAGAAGAGCTTCGAAAAATGTGGTCTTTGTCATTTTATTATTTTATTTTAAAATTAATTAATATTTTATAATGAACGTGCAAAAAAAAATATTATTATAACTATAATTTAAATAATATCGAAATCAAGATTCAATTAAATACGGGATAAAAAAATTTATATTTTATTTTGAAATTGTTATCCTTTATCTTTATAAATTGTAATAAACCAACCTCTTTGAGCACATAGTTTAGTACTGGTCTGATAAACATAAATCTACGTACAAATTGAGAACAGAAGAAAAAAATTTATTACTCGAAATTAGATGAATCCAATTAAGATCAACACTAATCAAAGCACATAATGAGAAACTAAAATTGGAGTATCTCGGACTCCGCTCATAACGAAAGGCTAAAGCTTAATGCATCGGACTGTCTGTTTTTAAAAAAAAATAGAGTACCCTTAACAACTTCATAGCATATATTAATAGAAATACAATTACTATCTAGGATTATAATGGAATGAATAATATCCCTTTATCTTTAACCAGAAATCTCAAATTCGAATTTAAAGAATGATAAAATATTCTAAATAGGAACATTTTTTCTTTAATGAATCTTACATATTGTGAATTAAAAAATAGCATCCAAAATAAATACCTAACAATGGACAGCACAAATAAAGTATTATATTTTACGGGTTACATGTAATAATGTATCAAACTAGTATGTTGTAACTTTCAGTGCATGTTTCAAATAGCTATCAACAATATATGTGTGTAAATATATATATATATATATATATGTATATATAAAACATCAATTTAGTTTCCCTCTTTTTTACTTAAGAAATTAGCAACTGAATCTTACCTGCACGAAATTGATTCTTGCACTTTCTACCAAAATGCAAAAAAACAATTGAAGAAAAAAAAAACAAAGATAATATTTCCATGTCACGTAACACATGGGAAAAAGAAAAGTAACACACTGAGAAAATTAAGAAAAATCAGTACAACTTAACTCCAATTTTAATTTGTAAAAAGAAATTATATATAAACTAAAGTCCCTATAATATATAAAAATTGATTCACATCAAAGTTTATTACATATATATTATGCTACAAGTGTTCACAATCCATCTCCATGAGAAATTAGGATGATTAAGTAAAACCTAAGAGTAATTTTTTACCTAAGCTATCACTTGAACAACAAGTATAGGTGAAATTAACATGATAAAGAAATTAACTAGCTAGAAAGCATATCAAACACTTATATTTTAATTAACAGTATGAAAGAAATTAAAAAAAGAATTGTTAAATATTAAACAAAAAAAATTAGCCAAAGAAGAAAAGATAATCAAGAAGAAATCCCCACACCTAGAAAATCTATGAAGGGAATATCCTTCTTTTCCCTTGCTTCTTCTCCGTGCTGTTGTTGTTGTTCAATCCTTGCCTGGAGCATTTTCCCGAAGGAAAATGTACTATCGCGAATATTCACTACTCTTTCAGTTATGTCGTTAGATCCATTTCTATCAGTATAACTGAAAGGATTTTGAATAGTCATACTCTTTTTGAAATTATTAGCTCCTCCTCCATGGCTTGAAAAGCTTAAATTATTTTGACATAAAGATTTTTGGTCTATTGGGCTTTCTCTAAACAAATGGCCCCCATTTCTTCCACAAAATTCAGGTGAATTAGAAGAATATGTGGACATTGAGAAAACCCTATCTTTGTTAGGGTTTTGAAATTGAAAGAAGTTGATTTTAGAGCCATAATTACCTTCTTGTGTTTTCGTATTATTACTGTTGCTGTTGGTCCTTCTTCGAAAACCATAAGAGGGTGATTTAGAATCACTTAGAAAATTATCATGTTGTTGTTGGTATAAGCTTCTTTTGCCACAAATCTTGGATTGTTCCCTTTGCTTTCTTGCCATTAGAACATGCCAATGATTCTTCACAGCATTGTCAGTTCTACCTGGAAATAATCTTGAAATTAATGCCCATTTGTTTCCATGTATTCTATGAGCAGCAACAAGTCTCTCTTCTTCTTCTTCTGTAAATGGCCTTCTATTAATTCTTGGATCAAGTTGGTTAAACCATCTCAATCTACAACTCTTCCCTATACAATTCCCAAAAATAATATTAATAATTAATATGTAATTGATTAATATTAAGCGAAAAACCAATTGTGTAACTCAACTTCTCTTTGCATTTAATTTGCCTTTTAAAACAGTTGAGAAGATACTATCAATGGAAACTGTTGGACTTCATATATGTGTATGATGCTAAGAAAAAATTCCATTTAGATACAGCAATAAAGGTTATCCTTCTATAAGATTAAAAGAGTTTGTGAAGTAGTTCATAAGCCAACTTGAAACCAAAAGAAGGAAGATAATCAACAATAATAAATGAAATTCTCTAACATTTACTCTTTCTGTTTCACGTTTCGCTCTTCAATAGCTAATTTTAACCAATTTTTAAAATACTCAAAGTGTTTTCTTTTTTCTTTTTTTTTTGGAAAGAAAAGGGCGTGATATCAAATTAAAGTTCAAATTATACTTCAGTACTTCTTTCACAAAAATTATATAACCCTAACTTTGAAACAGTAGCACCATAATAATTGTAAAATTTAGATTTATTTATGACACGATGCTTAAATTTAGATTTTTTCAAATATTTGTGATTTCGATTCAAGCGAAGAAAAAGTAAGCATAATTAGTTCAGATGATGGAGTGGTCAACACATTAATATTTCGCTTCTATAAGTTTATAATCCAAAATCTCAAATAAGTAAATAAATAATTATCCATAGATAGTTATATTACCTGATCTTCCTTGAAGTTTTTCAGCAATAGAGTTCCAATTTTGAGGACCATATTGTTCTACAAGCTGCCGGAGCCTTTCGTCTTCCGCTGGCCGCCAGTGGCCACGTGGACTACTTCTTGTATCATCACCGGAAGCACCACCCTCCGCCATCTGACAATCTGCCGGAAAAGTTTTGCTAGTAATATTTAGTAATCTTGATCAAATTAAAGAAAATTAATGGAATAAAATATGTGTGTATATATATATATATAGCTATATGTCAAAGAAGAGTAAAAGAAAGTGGGTTGGTTTAGAGATATATAGATGACTGATGGGCAGTCACTTTTGTTGGTTTTACACGACAAATTGGGCAGTGAGAGGAGAGAAAAACTTTTGTATACCTGTTTAAATTATATATATATATATATATTTTTTTTTTTTTTTCCCATTGGGCCTTACTCATCTTATTTCAAAATTCTCACACGTTTTAATTGATAGTTTTCCTCTTTTTCTTTTTACCTCTTCAGGGTGGTAACTCTGAATATATTCTCTAGCACTATAGTTTTGCTGACCGGCTCATTCTTATTATTTCCACCAATTCAATTTATTTATCTTATTTTTCTTTTTAATCCGTTTCGAAAAGAATATCTCTTTTCTTTTTTACAACTCTTCAATTTTAATTTTTCACATGACATGTTTAAAGTTACATTTTTAATACATTCTACATATTTTTAATTTAAAACCACAAAATTCAAAAAAATATTTTACTTTTTAAATTCAGTATGATAAAAATATGACAACAAATTTAAACAAAAGGAAATATATGCTTTGTCCAGCAACAATATGGTACTCTCTCAAGCATGTTATAATTAAAAACCTCTGAATAGACCCATGTCCCAATCCCACTTGTTTCATGTCAGGGATATACTCTTACTCTGTCAAATTATTTAGATTTTCTTTTTAAAAAAAATATTAATTAAGAAAAAAATTTAATTTTTTTTAATTAGTATTTGAATAGTGTTTTTTGATAATACAAAATAGAGGTAAGATCAAAAGAAATAGTTTTTCTAATTTTTTATAAATTTTGTTTAATTTTATAATCTTTTTATAAGTGATTTTTATTTTTTGCATATAAATAATCATTATTTTTACACAATATAAAAAAATCACTTTCTTCTATTTAAATTAAAATAGAGAGAGATTGAGGGTCAAAATACATATGCTATAAATTCATTCAGAGATATCAACTAGACAGATCTTAAATGTTGGAATGGCAAGAACCTTTTGGAAATGTAATTAATTAATTTAGTTGCAGAACATTAATTAACTTCTCTTCAAGTACAAAAGAAGCAATTTAGTTAAAGAATTTAAGTTGACGGTGCAAAAGATATTACACAATCAGGTTACTTTTTACGTAATACATGTAAATATCTTGATAAACATAATTATTTGATAATTTGGTAAAAATAATTTAATAACTAACTTACTATCACATAGTTACTTTTTACGTAATACATGTAAATATCTTGATAAACATAATTATTTGATAATTTGGTAAAAATAATTTAATAACTAACTTACTATCACATACTTCCTCTGTTTCATACTTTTAGCTCACGTATGCCTTTTAAGAAAATTACTCATTTTTAAAAAGAAAAAATGTATATTTACCTACTTACCCTTAATAAATATCTTTTTCTCTTTGATATTTTCTTAATTATGTAAAATTCGTTGCATTTAGATAAACATAAAATTAAAAGAACACATATCATTAATTTCTTCTTGACCACCACTTATTTTAAAATAAAAAAATATTAAAATATATGAATAGTGTAAAAAATAATTTAACCAACTTCACATGCATCAAATACCTTGCTATTTAATTTCATTGGTTTGTAGACAAACACAAAAGGGATCGAAAAGGATTTAGTATTAAAAAAATGAAGAAAAAAGGAAAGTTGGGGAGTCGGATATGGAGGTAGTTGAGGGGTGCAATTTTACATTCATTTCATTTGCTTTTAAGGATGCAATTAGTCTTTTCAAATAGAGAATTGAAATGACTTAACCTTTAACAATTTCAAATATTCCGTTAATAAAAATTTTACTAGTTAGGTATAATTAGGCTTTTGCTTCTACCTATAAGTTTTCCAATCTTTAATTTGTTTGTGTTATTAATTACATCCATGTGATTTATAACAGACTGACTGGCCTTAGTAATCCTCTTTCAAACTATATGAATTAATAAATAATTGTAATAAAACTATAATCTGTTTCTCAAAATATCTGTCGTGTTTCGCTTTTTGAAAGTTGATTTGATTAATTTTGAAGCTAAATTAAATTAAATTTATTTAATTTTTCAAAAATTTAAATTGAAATATTTAAAAACTATATGAAATTAAAATTTATAAGTTGCAATTCTTCTCATATCAATGTGATAAAAAAAAAATGCATCTTAAAATATTGATCAAAATTTATATAATTTAACCCTAAAAAAATAAAACGTCAAACATTTTGAAATTGAGCGACTAACATTAACAATAATAAACATATATATATATATATATATATATATATATATATATATATATATATATATATAATATATATATAAATTAGTCATGCATGTTATCACTCGTACACTAGGATAAGGTAAAGTGTTTTAACAAATTCCAAAACAATTTGATACAGTTTTGCATAAAATTATTTTTTTTATTCGTTATTGATGAATTGTTTATTAAAATCGTTATATTTTGCCAATGACAAGTCAATAAGATGCAAAGATTTAGAGGATGGTTACAAACTAAGTATTGGAGATAAATATTGGGAACACTCACATAATATATTTTGATCGCAAATTACTCTTTTATACATATATATATTTACTGATTTTTAGTCCATTATATGTAATACTGATTTATAGAAAACAAGATGTAACGTGTTGGTGGCAATTAATACTTTTAATCTTATACTAAGATGAAGATACTATAAACAAAATATTTGATAGAATTATTTATATATAACTGTCTATCCGTGAAATTTCGTTTACGCAATATGGTTAACGTATAACAATAGTAGTTACAACGTCAATTGCATGTCTAGCTATTAAAATATTTTCGAAAAGAAAATCACGATATAAAAAAGAAAGACCAGCTTATGTTATTGTCATCCTTAGTGTTTAAGTAAGGATTTAAGTAATAAAACATTACTTAAAAAAATATGAATTAAGAACGAATGAATTTTAGAGTTAAAGTAAAAAATTTATGACTAATTATTTAGCGGCAGATAAAATTCAAAAAGTTCAGTTACAAGTTGTAGGAGCATGACATTTTAATATTAAATTGTAATATTAAAGTTTATTATTTTAGTGGTATTAATTGACAAGAAAGTGGTCAATTATTTTTTGTGTAACTTGCTTATAAAATCACTAATGCATATTCTGCTCACTATCTCCTGCTAATTACCCCACTACACCTCGAATTACTATCTACTTTCTTGATATTTACTTGTGAAACAAATCCTACGTCATGCTTTCTTCCTTGTGTTGGGTAGGATGAAAAGTATTATGTTGTTGATGGAAAAGAACATTGTATTATTTTTATAATTTGAGGTTGGTATAGTCAAAAAGAGAGTTGAGATCTAAAAAAAATATTATAAGTCTCCAACTTATTCACTATAAAAGAGAGTAAGTTTATATTAAAGAAAGGTGTTTTTTTTGGTGGAGCTTCGGACTCTCTTCAACTAGTACGGAGTTGTTTGAGTCGCACGATGTTGTTGGGTTGTTATATCCCTGATAGGACAAGTCAAAAGTTATATTGCTGGACCAGTGTGGATTCTAACGCAGTTTTAAATCTCCTTAAAGAGAGGGGGATATTCTCCCCTCAACCTGAACATTTACTTATTTATTTTTATTCATTTTATTTTCAACCATAATTTATGATAGTTTCACTAACATAAACTATGAATATTTTAGTAATAAATTAGCGATGAGGTTAGTAGCTAATTCTAATTTTTCTTTGGTGTGAGTTTATCCCTTATGCTTGACCACAATGTTACGTTGTCTTCATATTGTACTAATTTATATGTCCAAAATCATGTATTTATGAAATAACGTAAAATACACAAGACTTTGATTATGCATAAAACTATGGAGTATATTTTTATCATATCAAAGTTCACAAATCATTTCATTAAATAAAATGAAAAAAACCTCTAGGAATTACTTTGTTAGAAAAATAGTTCTAATATTCTGATGTTTAAGAAAGACTAGCAGTTGAGCCAAGAAATAATTTAATTTTACTTACTCGTCCACTCAAATACGTAAATGTTAAAAAAATAATAATAAATAAATAAATAAATAATAAAAAATAAAAATTGTACTTCTACTACAATGTCTTCTCATTCATGCAGATGGAAAGTCAATCACAAAGTTGAAGGCTTTTTAATCAATCAATTATTTAAAAAATTGATTTCTTAACTGATTCATTAATCTTATACCCCACGAAACTAAACACTTCTCTTTCTCAACTTAAAATGTAATTTGGAATTAATTAAATAGCGTATCCGTTAACATCAAAAGTTTATCACTCAAAACAAGACATCTCCAACGGTGGGTGTTAAATCAATATCTAAAATCATGTTTATCTTTTTATTTGGATTTTAAAATAACTAAGTTAAATTCTGTTTGGTTAGTTGATTGTTAGAATTATATATTGATGTAGCAGCCCCCCCCCCCCCCTCCTCCCCTTCTTATCAGTTTATAACGGCTGCCTTTCTGTATATCTTCCTATTTGGAACACTACTAGAAACAGAAAAAAAAAAAGTTAATCATAAATTAGTAGAAAATTTATATTATAAAATATGTTATAAATATATTTTTTATTTATGGTGAATGTTTATTTCTTAGAAGGAAATTTAGGGTTTGTAACTTTGGGACCAAGTTAGTTTTCCCCTATAAATAAATGGGTTCTCCATTCATTGTATATCATCCCTTTAACTCCTCAAGAGGATCCCATCAAGAGAAATAAGAACTTCTCTCTTTCTCTATAATATTCTTGTTCTTTCTTTATTATTTCATAACACATTATCAGCACGAGTCTCTGCCTTGAGCACTCACTTTGAAAGATCTGAGGTAAGAAAGATTAAAATTTCTTTTTCAAAAGATGTATTACTTAACCACAGGAATGATATTCCTTTGGTGATATTGTTGCTCTACAACTCTACCGTCTCAAAATTTGAAGGCCGAGCTTTCTTTCTTTTAATATGGCTAACCTTACGAAACTTGATTTCGTTGCCCTTCAAAGTTTGGGCAAGAACTACCTTTCATGGGTGTTGGATGCTGAAATCCATTTGGATGCAATGGGTCTTGGAGACACTATTAAAAGTGAAAATAAAGCATCAAACCAAGATCGTGCTAAAGCTATGATATTCTTGCCTCATCATATTGACGAAATTCTAAAAATTGAATATCTCACGATTAAGGATCCACTTATTTTGTGGAATAGCCTGAAAGAAAGATATGATCACCTGAAGATGGTCATCCATCCAAAGGCACGATATGATTGGATGCATATGAGGTTTCAAGATTATAAGTCTGTTCATGAGTATAACTCATCAATATTCAAAATTGTTTCAAAGTTGAGACTATGTGGAGAAACTATTAATGATGTTGATATGATTGAATATGTGGTAGTACACAAAATTAATTGAGAGCTCTGGAAGAGCTAATGTATTACTACTTAAAGGAATGAAATTATTGTAGTAAGTCTCAAAAAGAAACTTATAAGTTTCAAGAACATTGAAAAAAAATTGAGACTATAAATTATGAGAAGATCTAATATCTTCATGTTATTACAAACGGGTTATAAATATTTATGTAAAAGATTACCCGCCGATTTTTTTATTTGTAGTACATAAATATGGGTATGATGATTAAATCACATACGAAAGTAAACTAGAAGTTTACTGAAATAAGTTGGCATAACTGGTTGGCCATCCCGGTTCAAATGTGATGCAAAAATAATTGAGAATTCACGTGGCTATATGTTGAAGAAATAAAAGATTTTTCAAGAATTCTCTTGTGTTGCTTGTTCTCGTAATAGAATGATCTTGATCAGCTAAGATTGGAATTATATTCCTTGAAATTTTGGAACTTATAAAAGGGTGAATATGGGTCCATTCACCTATCATGTGAACTGTTTGCTAATAGATGCATCTATGGTATGGTCACATGTGTTTTGATATCAACTTGCAATTGATTCTTGTAAGGTTGTTGCTTGAATTATTAAATTAAGAGCATAGTTCCAAATTATAAAATCATGTTGATAATGCTGATTCATATCTATGTTGGTTTAGCAAAAATTCTATGCCTCCAATTATAGCTAAATCATTGGTTATGAGAATAAAACTCCCAAATAAAATTTGGTATGAGATATATTTATTTAACATATAGCAACACTTGAATGCATCAAGCCAACAAGGTTCCCCTATCACAATTGGTTCAGGGTCAGGAACCAAATAATTCCATCTAAAAATTTGAATGTGCGATATATGATTCAATTTCCCCACCACAACGCACAAAGATAGGTCCCCAAATGAGCTTTGAGGGTAAATGTTAGCTTTTCTAACATTAGGGGGAGAAGTGATTAGAAGCTGAAAATTGAGTGTGAGATGAATTATCTAGATCCTCGGGAAAAAAAATGAACTTAAAGTTCAATAGATAATTCACTTGAAAAATATTGCAAATCAATTGTTAGATATATTTGCTAACTCTATTTTATAATTCAGTTGTAAATGCTCCAATGAAAGTCCTTGAAGGACAGGTCTATGAGACGCCTGAAGCGTAATAGACCAAACAGTTCCAAATATAGAACTTATTGAAGAAGGAGAGGAGCAAATGTCAGATGGTCATAATGATGAGGCAAGTGCTTTAAGAAAGCACCACGACATAACACTTCATAAAACCTTGAAAAAGGTTCAGGTACCTGAAAATGACGAAAAATGAAGAGATCTCAATAAGTTATGTCGCATTGGAACTGATATCAAAATGATCATCAGCGATACCTTTAATATAATGTAACGCTCAATATTATAAATATTGACGAGGATCTTGAATTCAAATCTGTCAAAAAGTATGGACAGATAAATGATTGCCAATTAAAAATACGCAATTCAAGTATAATGCCAGTGGATATAAATGAATTCTTGTGGCATAAAAAATTTTCGTAAATCCTCACATTATTATATGGAGAGATTCTCCTATAGTGGATAAAATTATTTTGAGGTTACTCATAAGTATGGAAATACATGAAAACTTGACATGCGTATAATGAAATTATTTTCATGTCTAGAGAGACTGAAGGATATATGAAAATCCTTGAATGATTTAAAAGAACGAGAAAATTCTTGGTCCTGAAGATATAGTCTTCTCCTACTAGGAGACATTGGGAATGGGAACAAACACATAATGCGGTATCTAAAAAAGACTACCGATATGAGCTTATATTATTCTAAGAATTGCAGTCCCAATCTTGTTGGTTATGCCGATGCAGGGTATTTATCTGACCCACACAAAGCTCGATCTCAAACTGGCTATGTGTTCATATATGGAGGTACTGCCATATCTTGGAGATCTACAAAGCAGTCTCTCGTAGCTACTTCATCAAATCATGCTGAGATAATAGCTATTCATGAAGCAAGCCGAAAATGTGTGTGGTTGAGGTTCATGATACATCTCATTAGAGAAAAATGTGGTTTGAAATGTGACAAAGTACCCACAATTTTGTATGAAGATAATGCAGCATGCATAGCACAACTAAAGAGAGGATTCATAAAAGGAGATAGAACAAAGCACATCTCGCCAAAGTTTTTCTACACACATGAGCTCCAAAAGAATGGTGATATCAATGTGCAACAGATTCGTTCAAGTGACAATGTGGCTGATTTATTCACCAAATCTCTACCAACTGCAACTTTCAAGAAGATGGTACACAAGATCGGGATGCAAAGATTCAAGGATGTTCTAATTAAGAGGAGTTAATACGCGCTGTACTCTTTTTTCCTTACGAGATTTTCCCCACTGGGTTTTCCTTGTAAGATTTTTAACGAGGCAACTAAAATGCGTATTATTAGATATCTGTACTCTTTTTCCTTCACTAGATTTTTTCCCACTGGATTTTTTCTAGTAAAGTTTTAACGAGGCACATTATCTATCAAATAGACATCCAACGGGGAGTGCTATAAATATATTTTCTATTTATGGTGAATGTCTATTTCTTAGAAGGAAAGTTAGGATTTGTAACTTTGGGACCAAGTTAGTTTTCCCCTATAAATAAAGGGGTTCTCCATTCATTGTATATCTTCCATTTAACTCCTCAAGAGGATCCCATCAAGAGAAATAAGAACTTCTCTCTTTCTCTATAATATTCTTGTTCTTTCTTTATTATTTCATAACAAAATATAATTTTTTTACTCATTTTCCACCGAATCAGTTCACTGGAAAAATACATGTTGGGAACTAGATTCTTATTGAAATAATGGGAAGCTTCATGATTTTTCCATGTGAAAACACTATCATTTTTTCTTTTCCCACAGATTCAATCAAAATATCAGAGGGAATAGTTACTTAATATTTTGTTTAGTAGAAAATTTCAATGAGAAAATAGTAATTCTTTAGTACTCAAATGTCTTTGGGTATGGAGGAAAATATTTTATTGAAAAATGTTTTTCAATTTTTCATGTTTGTATGACTTAGGTGTTTTGAAAACTATTTTCTAAATATACTTATTTTACTCCAATTTAAGAAAAACGACTTCCCTATTAGAATTAGCGAAAACATTTTCCTATATTCTCTTTCAACCCCACCATTCCCGATCTGTTACCACCAAATCCACTCAAACGCTCTCGACCCCTAGCCCCTCAACCTACAACTTTGTAACGCAACCCACCCTGCTTCCAATGGATTCAAGATTTGACCCAGGACTGCTCTATTTGAGACCTACCCCCTCCTCTCGGACCTAGGACCTAACTCGACACTCAACCCTTGCCTGCTGACCCTAATCTGAGATATGACATCAAATCTGAGGCCTTCCCCGACTTGGGACCCAACCCTAAATTATAACCCAATCTATGACCTAAGTCTCATACCTAAATCTACACAAGGCCCGGTATCAAATCAACACAGGACCAAAACCCAACCCCGACTTGAGACTCGATCAAGTTATGAATTGGTGTGGTGGTTCAGTCTTAGTGTCACTAGTTCAGGTCTCGAGGTAGTGTCGAGGTCTCAAGTTGGGTCTTGGGGTCCGGTCTCAAGTTTAGATCTTGGGGTTGGGGTTAGGTCTTGGCATTGGCTTCAGGCTTCATGTTGGGTTTGGTCTCAAAGTTAGGGGTCGAGGTCGAGGTTTGCATTGGGTCTTGGGGTTAGGGTTGGATCTTGGGTAGGGGCCTTATCGAAATTGCGTCTCGAGTCTCAGGGTCAGGATCTTAAGTTCGATCTTTAGGTTAGGGTCGGGTCTCAAGGTCAATGGTTGGAGTTGGGGTTAGGTTTCAATGTATAGGTCTCAAGTCTCAAGATCGGGTGGGGTCTCGTGGTCTAGGTTTGGGTTGAGTCTTGAGGTTAGATTGGGTTTCAAGGTTGGCATTGGGTCTTTGGATATGGGTTGAGGACTAGTCTCGGGTAGGGTATTAGATTGGGTCATGGTTGGGTCTTGGATCTCAAGCTCAATCTGTGGGTCGGGTCATTTCTTGAGGTTGGAATCTCGAGCTCGATCACGGTCTCGATATCAAGTCAGCATTAAGGTCAGGATCAAGGTTCAGGATCATATCCTGGATCGGTAGTTCGGATCCTAGAGCGGCGTCATGCTGAGGTCAGATTCTGCATTGAGTCAAGATATGGTTTCGGTTCTGGGGTCATAATATTTGACTAGATTATACCTAAATGTTATTGGGATAATATTTTTTCCTTATTAACCTAATACTAGAAAATTAGAAAGAAAATCACTTATTTTTTAGAAAAATTCTCGAAAAATATTTTCCTTCATACCGAACACACACACACAGTGGCTACTTTTACCCATGAAGGAACCCCATTTTTCATATTAAATTGATTTTAATATAATATTTTTTTTACTTACGCAGATCAAACACTATAAAAGTAAATGGCTTCGCTTTCTTAATCAAGATAAAGTAATTTTAGAAGCTATTGAAACTATTTCCAAGTTCGTAAGGAATAGACTATTAATTGGAGGTATGTGGCTGATTAATATAATCCATCACTATTTAATTATTGCAATTTTTTATGGCCATTTAGATTTTGTTGAGCTATATTAAATGTGAAGTTTTGATTATTGAAAAACATAACAAACATTATACAAGAATCAATTTTTAATTATATCTCAAATAAGGGTTGGTAGTTGTTATGATAGACAAACAACTGCTGAAGAAGCAGGCCCTTAATATGTCTATTGAAAAAACTAAAGTACAAAATTACTATGCACAAAGTGAAGGAACCAAGTCCTGCACATAGACCATATATGACGGTTGATCAGCTAATGCAAAGCAGATTCCAAGTGCATGAAGAATTTATTGGAAAATTTAATTTTACGGATAATGTATGGATGAATAAACAAGAAACCAAGATGAAAATATTATCATATTTGCACATATAAAAAGAATTTAAGATTTATGTTAAGACACATGTGAAGCTCGAAACATTTATGAAAATCAATTCCAAGTAAAATTGAATTTCTTGACCAAGTTCCAACAGGTTCTGGAGTATAAAAAAGAGGATTTTGACCATCACCTCTCCTATATAAAGTAGCACAATCAATGTTATTGATGGGAAAGTTATTCGGAAAAATAAAAATTTATTCTTAGCAATAATTGAAGTGTTTTGTGTGAGTCAACTAACAATGAAAATAACTTATTCCTAAGAAGCTACTATTTTTTTTTCTTTATGGGTTATTTAGTTGATTGTTCTTAAATTGTAACCTATTTACTTTCATGAAAGATTTGAAATAGGTGTTTGATTTTTGAGTTGTCAAGGCTTTCAAGACTGAGGTAAAATATTGAAAGGGACAGGTGCAACTAGAAGGAAAAGGTGCTAGCGTTAGGCCATTTGATTATAGAGTTGTAACCTTAAAACGCTCTTGTTTTAGTGTAGATTTGAGGTAAATCCAACAAGAGTAGGTCATGACTTTTTACTCCATTGAATAAGGAGTTTTCTACAATAAAATTTCTTGTGTCAATTACATTCTACTAGGGAAGCTTATCGGAAAGATTATGGAGATAATTACGCTTAAACAATTCGGCTTATCAGTTATCGATTTTTAAATGTATTAATCTACTAGATGACCATGAAGATATCGTTGGTTCGGTATGGGGTTAGCAAGCGGTTATCATGCGATGTATTGGCTAAATTTAAGAGACGATAAAAATTAAGAAGTTGACTTTGCTTCTCAGATTGGATATTAGAATATTTATTAAAATAATTTCTTCAACACTGAATAAGTTTTATCTTAGTTAGAGTTTGGAACTAAATTTCCATTTTTCTTCTCAAGTTGCATATAATATAAGGTAGACTCTTTTTTCTTCTTATAACTGACATCTAAATTATAAGATGCAAAGTTGGATAATAGAGGCAGCAAACTCACACTACTAAAAAATTACTATTTTTTCATTGAAATTTTTCACTAAAAAATGTTAAGTGGTTATTTTCACTAATATTTTAATTGAATCGGTAGAAAAAGAAAAAATAATCATATTTTCACATGAAAAAATCATGAAACTTTTCACGATTCAGCGAGAATATGTTTCTCATCACGTGTTTTTTCAGTGAACTGGTTAGATAGAAAATGATGGAAAAAATATATTTTATAACACATACTTTTCATTTATTTGCAGTAAAAAACTCTATTTTTAGTAGTGTCATTTGCATCTCAAACACAAATTTAATATTTAACTAGTGAAATTATCTGCGCTTCGCGCAGCTATAATAAAATTAACAAATATATATATATATATATATAAGAAATTGATAGTTTCTTATTTAATGTAGTAGTATGTAATATTTGACAGAGAAGACAATGTAGATCTTTATTTTTATCCGGAATATGATATGTGTTTTCATTTTTTTTAAACTTGCAAAATAGAAGTTCTTTGATTTTTTTTAAGTACAAATCATTCATATGTACATATTAGAATAAACTATTAGGATGTATGGGTTGTGAAATAAATGAAATAAGAGATCATATTTTGAAACTATAATCTACTGCATTAAGTTGAAAATGATATCTTTTGTT
This sequence comes from Datura wrightii, assembly GCA_035772735.1. Classification (NCBI taxonomy): domain Eukaryota; kingdom Viridiplantae; phylum Streptophyta; class Magnoliopsida; order Solanales; family Solanaceae; genus Datura; species Datura wrightii. The sequence goes on from JASDFA010000001.1 coordinate 34,501,742, forward strand.
TTAAATTCCTCTGTCTTTTGTAGGAGTACTTGATCCTCTATGCAAACATTGTGTTGTTATTATTACATTCGTCTACTATAATCTTTAACAAATCAAATAAATATTTTTAAGAAATATGAAAATGAAATACACAAGAATTATGAATAATATTTAAGAGTATAAGTTATAAGGAAGATGAAGAGATGAGTTATAGATATTTTTAAATCTATTATACATTAAATATATTAATCATTATGCATTGATTTCATTTGTAAAAATAAATAAATGTACGGTGAAAATAAGGAGGAAAAAGTCAAAAAAAAAAAAGAAGAAAAAAAGAAATGATTTTACTGCATAAGATATGTGTCACATCACTATTTCAAGGACCCAATTATATAATCTATAGATGATAAATTATTCTTAATTGTGTTGTTAAGACATAACCTACGTCATTATTTCATCTTTTTAATTTTCTTTGCAAGAATAATAAAAATCAAACTCCTCGACATAATCTTTTTATTGAAATATGATAATTATATTAATTATGTGTCACAACAATGAATAGGATCGTAAAGGACCAAATGAGTAGCAGTATTAATATGTGTAGCTAAATTACTATTACAAGCTAAAGTAAGAAAAAAATCTAGCAAAACTAGTTCTTAATGATGCTTCAATTTTTTTTTCAACATCTTCCTTTGCAAATATATCCATCACCATAAAGCTATGTCAAAACTCTTCATCATATGCTACTGATTAAAAAATAATTAACACAATTATGAATAACTAAAATAAATTTAATAATTATAATAACATATAACACTGACAAAAAAATGTAGACAAGTGTTAATATGATACTAAGTATTATGTATAATATATATAATATTTTGATATCAATCATACCAATCAAAAAATAATTATATTAAAAAGAGGAAAGAACCTAAACTATACAATACATCTGCAAATTATTTTTTCAATTGTACTAACGATCAAAGGTCATTATCGCTTGAAATATAATAAATATTGCAATCAAACTACATTATATGATTATTAAAGTTGGTGTCAACCGTAAACTGATTTTTAGAAAGATTAACCACACACAGATGACGCTTTTAAAATATCACTACTATCAAAATTACCAAAACATTGATTGTCATGAAGACTTCTTGATCATACTTGTTCGGAGAATAATAATACATACGTAAAAAAAAATATTAAAATTTAAAAGTACAGCTAAGTACATAAAAATGAAAAGAAAGAATTGAAACTAAATAATTCTTATCTTCACATACTCCTTCCATATTATCTGTTAGTTAATTTACAAGTCAAAGTGATGGAGAAGAGGAAGGATAACCTTGAATGGAAGACCCATGGAATACCATAAGGTATCAGAAACTTACAAATTAAAATTTTGGGGTTATGTACATGAAAATTATGAGAGTTATGGGTATTATTAAGTATAGAAATTAAACAGAGTGTGAGTTATGAGTAGTTACTCCTTGTAAATACATTAAATTAAAAAAAAAATACTTAAAATATAAGGAGATATTGTTATTTTATAATTAGAAGAAGGTCAAAAAATGAGAAAAAAAAGTACTTCAATTTTGGATATATTATGATGTATTATATTATTTTAAATAATTTTTTTCTCTTTTTTTTTCATTATGGAGCTATAATTTAAACCTCTAAAAAAATTTAAAATTTAAAAGTAGTAGGATATTATATTAAAGTGAGAAAAAATTTCAACATATGAGAAATTATTACTTTCATAACTTCCTTCTTTTTTAATTTAAAATCTAAAAAAAAGTTTTAAGACGAAACAAAAAAATATAAATAAAAAGTTATAAAATTGAGCTCGTTTGCCTAAATTCATACCAACTTATATGAATTCTTATATAATTTTTTCCTTTACTTTTCTTATTCTTTCTTTTATTTTAATTTAAGAGTATTAATATGACCATATAAAATTATTATTAAGAGGATTAATAAAAAAAAGAGTAACGGATTGAGATGTGATAAGATGATTAAAGAAGTGACTTTTGGAATTTGTAACATAACACAAGGTAAATTTAAAAAAATTCACAAGATCAAAAATTGAGAAAATAGAAAAAGGAGAAAAAGGTCAAAATGAATTTGTCTACGCTTCGCACGGTAATAAAAGATATTAAAAATTTATTAAATATAATATAGATAGAAAAAGTATTTACAATATAAAGCATTTTCGATAATATGGCGACAAATTTCATTCTTAAAGCAATATTACATGTTAGAAGTTACACACAAAAGCATATAGATGACCCGACTTTTATGAATGAGTTACATTTGTAAAGTTGATATGTATTTTTCTATCAATTATCTCCTTGATTTCTTAAAATGTTGAAGTTTGAAAAAAAATTATGTCCTTATTATATAATAATAATGTCTTTATCTAATATATATTTAATATATGTATTCATCTTACATATAAAAACATGTAAAATAGAAAATTATAAAAAAAAACAATTACACACACTTGATCATTTCTACATAAATACCCAAACATGTAATTGATTCCATAGACAAAATTAATTGGTTAGTAGTGCACTAGTCAATCTTCAACAAAATCATAAGATACTATTTTGAACAAAATAAAATTATACACTAATGACAATTAGAAATTGATATAGAAATCAAACTAAAGAAAAATCATAAAGAGAATATACGAGAATAAAATTAAATAAATAAAAATAATACAATATAATCATTCATCTTATGACTTTAATTAATAAAATATAGAAGGAAAAATTAAAATCAAAGCATAGTTTTCGAGCTCTTGTTGATATCACTCCCATAAGCTGATCATATTCAAGAGTCTTCTTTTTTTTCAAGCAAAAGTATGAATATAATATCGCAGTAAATATAACAACAGTACTATTTCAAATATAGAATGAAAGAACCTTAGGTAGGATCTCATGAAATAAAAAATATGAATTTTATAATATCTTATGCTCATGAAGGGTAAATTTTTTTTACTAATGTGATCATTATTTTTTGCAACCTACTTTTATTTATAGGACTACAATATGGAAAACCAAATGATGTCATGAACATGCGTATTAATTATTTAGGGGTTATGGCAATGAAAAGTTGTGGAGCAATGGACATAAAAGTCATTAATTTTTTTAATTGAATAATACAAATAAATGGTTAATTAACATATTTATTCTTGTACAATGAGATATAGAAAAATAGGAAAAATTATCCCAAGAAAAAAAAAGAAAAAAGATAAATAGGATCTTTGATCAAAAAAGGTGTCACACTACTCTTCTTTTGTTTGACTTAAATATATATATATATATATATGTCACGCCCCGCCATGGGGGGTATGACTGGCACCTGGTGCCCTACTAGGAACTAAACTGCTAGACTACTGAGCCTGAGCACATCTGGTGCCTGGCTGGCTCTAACTCAGATTTCTGGAAACAAAGGGCTATATAACGGCTGTAAACACAGCCTCCGGCCAACTGGGCCTATAGCCACCTGTACCTGTAACAACAACTAACCAGAAACATCTCAATATAAGGGAGCCTATGCGGGCCGACAAGGCCACCATGCTGTCTAATTGTCTGTAACTCAACACGAGACTACTGTAAGGCTACGTGACCGGCAAGGTCACCACTACTGTCAAACTCAGGCCTCACACGGCCAACATAAACTGAAATGTTAAACAGCTATAACAAACTGCACGGCCTCACACGACCGGCTCAACTGACCATGGGGAATAAATACAGACTGCAAGCCTCTAAGAATACTGATAAGATGGTCGGGATAGGGCCCCGACCTACTCGTGTTGTACAACAAAAAGGAAATGATATAGACCTTTGAAATATCAAGCTCCGGATGACAGGAGCTGATGACTCTGCGCTGGCTAGGATCACGAGGGATCGCCTCCTCGTCTATGAGTACCTGCAGAAAAGTAATGCAGCGCCCCACTGGGCGTCAGTACCACTGGTACTGAGTATGCAAAGAAACTGAAATGCACAACTGAAATGAATAACAACAGTAACATGACACAGAAACAGGAAGTAGCTGAGTCTATCTAGCTGAGAATAATGGGGGAGAGTTTAATTATTCTATAACTAAACTGAGCGTACCTGATACCGTGCCGTCCTGCTGTCTATCAGTATCTAATAGCACATATAGGTATACATATAAATACACACAATACCTGACCGACCCCCATAAGCCGGATGGCGCCAAGCAAGCAAACAATCTATATACCCCTACCCGGGTCAAAACCAACCAAAAATAAATCACTCCACTCATCTCACAACTGTGAGCTCCTCCTACCGGTCCCCTTGGGTACGTAGCTCAGGCCTTGGCCTCTGACAATAAACTGTGTGTGAGTCTGAAGACTCCTGCCTCTGGGTGCAAGTGTACACGGGGTGTGTAATAAAAACTGCCCCTGGGTGCAAGCACGCAACAGGGTAATTTTATAAAAATCTGTATCTGAAACTGCCCCCGGCCACAAGCGCGCACACAGAGTAATCTGCCCCTGTAAACAGGGTAATTTGGCTCTGCGCAGAGTAAACTGAACTTCCCCTGCAAGCAGGGTGGTCTGGACCGTATTATCATGGTGGTCGACCATCATCGTCCTCTAGGTGGACGGCATCGCCCAGCTGGTGGAGGTATCTGAATCTGGTATCGACACAGCTATAACCCAGGGGCGGTGGGGATGCTAAAGGGACACCCACATGTCACAGCAAGTCTCAACAAACAAATAGCACATATAAATAGCAAGCATGTATAACTGAAAGACTATCTGAAATCTAACTTCTTATTCTGATCTGTCTCTACACTGAACTGATTCTTACTAATTATACTGATTTTGTAATCTTTGTTTAACTGTACGGCTAATCTGTAGCCATGATACTATCTGTCTGAATGGCTAATCTGTAGCCATAACTGTCTGTCTATCTGAACTTTCTTTACGGACTTTTATTATGAAAAATCTGTTTCTTTTATTCTACTACATGCTTTCTAATCACGTAATAGGCTATACTGAATCTGAAATACTAACTTGCCCTCGGGCGCATGCTCTTCTAACTTTCAGACTGAATACGATATAACAACGCAAACTAGGTTTACTGAACTTTGCCCAATACTTAACATTCAACTCCGGGAATTCTACTACGGAGTTTATTGTACTATACAAGGCTAAAGCTACTAACTTGCCGAAGGAACTAGCTTTACATACCTTAACCTCGGGTTATCCGTCTGTCGGACGAGGCTCGGTCAATACTCCAGCTATTTCTCCCAACTGCATTCATATATACGTCAATTAATACTAAATATAACTTCATTCTGAAGAACAACGTCACTTTCAATAAAATTATAGCCTAAACTTAGGCTTATCGAAAGACGGTCGAAAACTTGCTATTTTTCAGAAGTCCAGAAGGGAGAAGTATTCACTTCACAGCTAGGAGCACATAGACACTAGTTTGGAGCAATTCCACTTACCTTAGCCGGGTAGCACAACGATTTGCCGGCCGTATTTCGTGAAACAAAAACCGTAGGAATGCTCCCTGCTGCTAAATACCTCGGTACCGGAGGTTAATTCGAGTTTGGACCGCGTTTGGCGGCGTAATCGGACGAATGTTAGTAGGAGATCTTCGTTTTCCCCTTCTCTCTGATTACTCTCTGTTTTCTACAGGAAATTATAAGGAATTTGAATAAAAAATCGAAGTGGGGCTTATATATAGTAGACACTATAAATCGCATTCATGGAATGCGATTTATAAGTCGCATTTTGCCTTGCGACGCGCCGACTTGGCGCTTGTCCGATCTTTTCCCGGGCCTTTTTCTAGCATGTATGGCTTCCAAATATGCTCGACCAACGCACAAATAGGCCATCCAGGTGCCGGAAATCCTATGGGGTATAACAATATATATATATATATATATATATATATATATATATATATATATATATATATATATATATATATATATAATATGCACAAAATGAAGAAAAAAAGGCAACATAAATTCTTTCTATATGACATGTAATGTTTGGGAGGAAAAAATGATATTAAAAGAAAATATAAAAATAAAAGGTTGGAGTAGTAAATTTTGAGATATTTAATTTTTTTAATAAGAAGTAGAAATGTATGAAGGGAGTAGTAATTGATATATTTATTTTTGTGCAATAATTAGTAAATAAAAATATAAGAAAAATTTCCAAAAAAATGAGAAAAAAGATAAATAGAATTCTTGGTTAAAGAGAGGTGCCACATCACTTCTTTAGTTATTATATGATTATTATTATTATATATAGATATAGATTGATTGATGTTTCTTTAGTTATTATATGATTATTATTTTTTATATAGATAGTTTGTAAAATAAATACCGAAGATAGGTAAATAAAACACAAGCAATCAATAGTAATAATTGGACTCTAGTCCAATTATTTCCTTCATTGACAATCTTTTTATATAACCTCACAATTTGAAGAAATAATTTTAAAAAGAAGAAAAATAGTCAAAAAAATCAGAAAAAAGAAAAATAGGAATGGAGCTCAAAGAGGGGTGTGTGTGTGTGTGTGTGTGTGTGTGTGTGTATATATATATGTTTCTCTCTTAACATGTTCCTCGCAAATGTGGTTAAGAGTAACTGAAATTCTACTACAACTTAAAATTCTTAACAGGTTGACGGTTTACCCGATAAGAAATTTGAGTAATTCACCCTGTACTAATAAATTGTTAACTATAAAATTTTAATCCATTCACCAATCATTAGTCCACGTCAATTTTTTGGTTGGATTATTGGTTATGGTTCAGTTTTGAACAACACTATATTCCGCATATCACTTCTTATTAAGCAACTGAAGAACCTGATTCTTCAATAAATTAGATAGCAGTATAAAAAAAATTGATATCAAAAGGTTCTTTAATTAAGGTTAACTTCTTGAAAGAAGTTAAGATGGTTGCACCACCTGGAGTTCAAGAAGAACAATCAACTACAAGGTCATCATCCTTCAATAAAAAATACTATGGATGATGAAATGTAAGGGTAAACAAGCTGATAGAAGATGTGTCCGGGTGGTTTGTCGGGTGTTAAAAATCGACACGCAAGTGCACGTGGTCAAACAAGTAGTAAGTGGCTTAAGTAAGCCAAGTATCGATCCAAGGAGACTCTGGATAAGTAAAAATTGCTTAAGTATACTATATTCTATCTCACTTCTATATATGCTGACAACAACGTAACCAACAATTGAAAAGTTTGTTTTATAAATTATGTACTAAAACTACTAACAATTATCTACTTTGAATTTAAACTATGGTTATGAGCATGCCAAGGTTAAGAACATGTAATGAACTTGATTATAATCATAAATTGGTTAATCTTTCTCTTCCAGTTGCTAGCCAAGAACATTAGCCAAGAGATTAAAACTCTCGTATTTAATCTCACTTAAGAATCATAAACCATCCGTCTATATTTCTGTGATCAAATGCAATTCATGACCTAGCAATACAATTCCGGTTCCTAAATTGACTAATACGGCTTTCAAGTATATTTCTATCAGGAAAGCACATCAAAACTCAATTTTCCCAAATCAAGTTAAGAACAATACCCTATTAATTCACAACTTTCCAATTTCGTGCTCTCTCGAGTGAAATCGGACTTTTTAGATGTACATTAATGTCGACCACACACCAATGCAGTAGAAACAAGAATTAATAGAACAACATGGAAGAAGAAGATGAAAAACCATATAATTCAATAATCAAAATTCATCACAAATGTTCATAACCTCAGCAAGGAAGGGAATTAGCCACTCATTTGTGGATTAATCATCCTAAAACAAGTGTTAATCATACAAACAATTGAGTGAAAGAATAAAGAAGGAGAGAAAAACCCTGAGCTTTTTCGTCCCTCAACTGCCTGTAACCCACGTCCTTGCTCCACCAAGTCTGAATTATGAAAAATAAGCCTAAGTGTTCTATTTATACTAATGGAAATTTTTCCCGGAATAACAAGCAACGGGTCACGGAGTGCATCGCGGAGCACTGCCTCCGTGACACGGCGTGGACGCGGACCCTCACTGGAAATTTGGGGTCCGGGAATAAAGCTTCAACGTGGCACGGCATGCAATGCGGAGGCTTGCCACCGTGCCACGGAGCTGTCGCGAGGCTCCACTGGAATTTGACTAATTATTCACCCTCCAGGCAGAATGCCTCCGCGATGGTAGCGTGACACGGCTCCATCGCGGAGCCCCTTTAATTGGTGCAGTCCAATGCCTTTTTCGTGCTCAAATCCAAGTCCAACTCCAATATTGTTCCAACATGCATTTTAGCTCCTCAAAATCACATTTTACCTACAAAACAAAGCTAATCATGTTGGTTAGTATAAATTCACATTTTATTACCAATTACATGAAAATGTATACATATTGCTAGATAAACAAGGCGAAAATGATACGTTTGAGTATCACTTGGGCATATAAATCTGCCCAAGATCACTTACCCCACACTTAAATCCTTGTTCGTCCTCGAACAATAAACACACACTTCATGCAAATTACATCCCAACCTTCGCCACTATGGTGCGACAATTTGAGCTACGGTCATACCGATCATTCAATATTGCAAATCATCAAGAAAACATGCACGGTCTTAACAATGCAATGACCTTTAATACATCAAGACTTCCTAGACTTTGAGAATCGACTCTCGATATCGGCAAACTCATGCAAATCAGCTAATCAAGATATCCGACACGAAAATCGATCTTTCATCAAGCATGTGCCCTCACAACTCAAGAGAATCTTCCCCTTTATGCTCATGTGACTCACAAACATTCAAGTAGGGACATGTAAAAATTAACTTCACTCTCTCTCCCAAAAGAATTCACATGCATCATGTCATGACCCATAAGCTTGCCCTTAGTGTATTACTCCACTAATATAAAGAAATGCAATGTAAGATCACGTAGGACTTTAATGGGTTGTAATGGAAGCTATGGAACTAGTACATATTGGATTAGCCAATAATAGCCACTAGCATCATTAAGCTCCTTTTTCGACACATTCCCATCAACTCATGGACATTGTTTCTCTCTTTTCTTTTTTTCATCATCCCATTCATGATGATTTACTTTCGTCTGGCCCATTTCATCAAGCACACTTGACACAAAAACAAAGGTTTTTCATGCACCTTCATTATCATTTAATTATAGCAAGTGCACCTTCAACCTTTTCTTTTCTTTCCTCACTCTGCTTTTCTTTTTTCTTTTCACCATTCTCACTCTTTGACACTTTGGGAAAATTTTTGTTCTTCTTAAGCGCTTAAGAGTTTTGTATAGACTTTACGGCTAATGAAAAGAAAGAATTAAGCTCAGTTTAAGCTTTTTGGACAAAAGAAAGAAATAATAGGCTAAAGGCTCAACGGGCTGACTAGGGTATACAATCACATAAAAAAAGGGGAGTATGACAAGAAAAAAAATAGAAACTCTCGGTTAAAACAAAGAAATGCCTACATCCTTTCCAACACTACACCTCCTTCATTTCGTTTTGTACACACACCAGGCAAGTTCTAGACACTTCACAATAACATGGAATAACAATACCTCACTTCACACTTTATGCATATGCTCGATTCAAGATGCATTCACAGACTCTTTAATTAGCTAATTACATGAATTCAAAAATTAAGCCTCAATCACACCGAATCAAATTCTACAGCCTAGGTATCTCAACATATTTACAAAATTGCATGCTTTCATACGAATCACTTTTACATTTTGAATATCAGGTACAACACGCAACCCAACTTTCACAACTATATAGTAACTACAGGTTCCGTGATGCAATCCACCAAAGAAAAAACTGAAAATAAATTAAAATCACTACTCCTACCGATTACATTTCCCTTAAGACGGTCGTCATCCATCCATCATAGGGAACGGTCACTAACTATGACGTCGGTTCAATGGGACTATTCTCGGTAAAAGAACCGAAAACAAACTCCGAGAAACCCAAAAAAAATAAAAATTGAAAAATTTTGCAACACACCGATCATTTCGATGGAAAAATTATTTACAAAATATTTTTATATGAACAAAATATTTTCGCAAAATTTTAAAAATATCGATCATTTCGATAGAGAAAAAAAATAAATTAAGAAAATATTTACACAATTTTTACAGACTTAGCTGGCAATAACAACATTCCACAACACACATCAATACCACAAATATGTACAGCTACAGAATAATTTGCAATTCACAAACACAGGGAAATATACATACAAAACAGAGGAAAGCATACAAGCAAACCAGCCCAGCCCCAGCACCTAACTACTCCCCACCCCACACTTAAATCGAACACTGTCCCCAGTGTTCACAAAAATTAAAAATCACAAAATTGGGTGGTGGAACTCCCTGATCAGTCAAAGTATTCCACTTCTTCATCAGGTGCTGCTGCCTCATCGCCTATGTCCGAGTCGCCTCCGTCGTCATCATCGGACTCCACATCGGAGTCCTCCCGACGTGTCTCCTTGTCCGTGGGGACATCATCGTCAGTGGGCTCTACAAAGGCTGGCCCCACTCGGCATAGAGCCCTGGTGTTTTCGCCAAATGGGTAATCCAGCTCGAGCTGCCATAGCTCCTCCTCCGTGGCTGGTCTCCCACCGATCCTAAGCTGGAGCATTTGCATTCCAAACATCCGTGCCATGTACTGGTCGTCACGAGCATGTCGCTCGCCAAGCGTCAGCACTGGCCCGTGTGTGGTGTCGGGGGCCTTAGTTTTGGTCACGTCAAGGGCCCTCCGCTCCAACTGCGGGATGTAGTCTAAAGCCTCTTCCTCAACGTCGAGGCCCCGAAGAAAGGTGGTGATTAGTCCACCGAACCCATACCTGTGGCCCTGGTGTAGTCGGGCTCTCTTCTTGGCGGATATGATGACCGCCCCAACATTAATCTCCAGCCCTTTCATCAGGGCATACACCAGGAAAACACGGTCCCGGGTCACATCAGTCATGTGCACCCCCGGGATTAGGCACGAGCAGACTATCTTCAGCCATATTCTGGCCTCCCTGTTCATTTGAGAATACGGCAGAGTCTGGTGGTAACCCCTTTCCTTATGTCTGCTCCATCTGGCTGTGGATCGAGCCCCACACAATGTGCGTCTGATATCGGCATATGGTGGGGTGATGTTCAGCTGGCGGAGAACGTGGGCATCTGTGTCCCGTGCTCCGATGATGGCATTTAGCTTCTAGGGTTCCAGAGTGACTATCTGCCCTCTGATCTTGATTGTGTGGCTTCTGATTGCCGGGTTCCAATTAGCATAGAACTCCCGGACTAGATGTAGGTTGCATTCCTTGGGCTCCTGAAATATGAAGCTGAGCCCAACTGCCTCGATCCTTTGCACTATGCGGGGGAACTCCTGTGCTAATGGTTCCCGTGCAATATGCTCCTCGGGGAAGTATTTGTTTTCTTTATGCTTGGCATACCACTTCTTCCCCTCATCAGTTACCCATCTAGTTCCGTATTGGCGGCGCTGGCCGCGTGGAACTGCTGGTGCAGCTGGGACTGCTGTGCCCAACCTAAGTCTTTTCCTCCCGGTGCCTGAAGTTGATGCACCTTTACCCTTATCCTGCCTACTTGCCATTTTACCTATCAACACAAATTAACAAGCGCAATGTCAAGCTAAATGAATATTAACTTCGGCTAAGGTCGGGTTAACTAAGTTTACCCCACACTTAGTCCTTAGCTACAGTTACGATACTACGGCAAGAATAACTTTATTTACACCAAAAACTAACAACTATACAATTCATGCTTAGTGCGTTCGCAAAGAAAAATTCAACGGTATAACTTTAGCGTACTACTCAGATTTCATACAGCTAATCCCAATCACTACCATCGCTAGCAATTCAACCATCGCACTTAGCAACTAAAAACAATGAAACAAAAACAACAACAAAAATTCTATATACACACGAACCTATATAATCAACCCAATTTGAACAATTTTCAACATTTTCCCAAAAACCCGAGAATTCATCGTCTATTACGTTCAAACAATATTCTACAACGACTTATCTCATTCAATACATACAACCCGACATATAATTCACAAATTTAACAAGTTACCAATTTCGATTCCAACAACCAAGCCCTAGAATTGAATTTCGCAATCAAATTCGAATAATTCATGCAATCGACAAGTTCAAACGATCATTACAACATTCCGAACATTTATCAATCAAGGAATAACTCAAATTCATGCTAAATTTCGACTTAGGGTGATTTAGTTCAGCTCCCATGCTTAAATTCGAATAAAATCGATAAAAACTTGAGAGATAATCGGAAAACATACCTCGTAGTTGAAGAACCGAAGAAAACTTGATAATTCTTTGCTTTATACCGTGGCACGTTGATGGGCAAGGGAATTTTGGGTGTTTGTTCGCGGAGAAGTGTAAAAATGAGGGAGAAAGGGGCAAAATCGGGGGTTTAAAATGAAGAAAACACGCGGGTCACCCGGCAACCCGGTGTGACCCGTCACAATTTATATGGCAACGTGTCACGGAGTGCATCGCGGTGCACTGCCTCCGTGACACGGAGCCATCGCGATAGCTTACTGAAATTTTAAAAAATTCCAGATTACACTTCAACATGTCACGGAGGGTAACGCGGAGGTCCTCCTCCGTGACACGGAGCTATCGCCCCAGCTCACTGTCTCTGCATTTTATTAATTTTTTTCATACCTTGCCTTTTCCTTCACGATTCCGTGCACATTTTTCTCCGTTTAACCTGAAAATCATCTCACTAAATAAAATTGGTTAGAATAATAGATTTCACCTAACTAAAGTAAAAATATAACTACTAAAATAAAAAATTTGTACTGAATCAAGAAAAAGCAAAATAAAAATCTATTTACACTTTACAAAATGAAAAGAAAAATTTTCCACGGGTTGCCTCCCGTGCAGCGCCTGGTTTACCGTCGCGACTCGACGTCCTTTATGCTCAATTGTCCGCTAGGGTGATGGACGATTTCTCACGATCATTGTCCTCCCCCCAGTAGTGCTCACACCTATCTGGTGGTCTTCCCATCAACTCTCGGGAATCATTCATTTGTTTAGCATTACCATGATCAATTACATTGATCACCGAGAGTTCTTCATTCACCATCAGGAGCTTAGGTGCTTTGTACACATCGAACACCTCTACCTTGTCATGTGCTCGCATTGTAAGTTGACCCGCAGCTACGTCGATTAATGCTTTCCCGGTTGCCAAGAAGGGTCGTCCCAAAATAAATGGGACTTCCGTGTCTGGTTCAAAATCTAGAACAATAAAATCTACTGGGAAAATGAGGGAGCCTACTTGCACAAGCACATCCTCAACAATGCCATCCGGCCTAGCTAAGGATCGATCCGCCAACTGCAAGATTACGGTTGTAGGTCTAGGACTCCCTAGACCCAACTTTCTGAATACCGAAGATGGCATCAGATTTATGCTCCCTCCCAGGTCACACAATCCACGAGCTCGGATACTCTGCCCAATAGTAAGCTGGATAGTAAAACTTCTAGGGTCTTTTAGCTTCGTGGGCAGTCTATTTTGGATCCGGGAAGTGCATTCCTCCGTCAAAGCTACCGTGGCATACTCAGTTAAACGACTTTTGTTGGCCACGATGTCTTTAATGTATTTGGCATATTTAGGCACTCCCTGCAAGACATCAACAAGAGGTAAGTTAACGTGTACCTGTTTAAGCACCTCCATGAATTTCTTGAAACACGCCTCCTCCTTGTGTTTCTTGAGTCGTTGAGGGAACGGGGGTGGAGGTCTTTCTGATTCAGCTTCTTTGGTCTTCCCCCTTTTTGAACTTTGTTCCCCCTCAACTTCTGCTGCTCCTGACTTTTGAGGTGGTCTTTCTGGTTCCACCTCCTTCAGCTGCAAACCACTCCTTGTGGTCACTGCATTCACCTGCTTCGAATTCGGATCCGTGTCGCTAGGCAGTCTTCCTCTGGGCCTTGTATTTTGGGAACTAGCAAATTGCCCAAATTGATACTCAAGAGCCTTGGTCGCTAATTGGTTATTTTTCACTTCGGCTGCCAATTTAACATAGTCAGCCTGCAATTGCGCATGGTTAGCGATCATGGTCTTGAACATCTCCTCAATACTGGGTGATGGTGGTGGAGGAGGGGCATTGTGATTTCTGAATTGAGATTGGTAGTTCTGTTGCCCTCCTTGATTTCTTTGCATACCCTGACCTGAACTTTGGCCTTGTTGGTTGTTGCTACCCCATGAAAAATTTGGATGGTTCCTCCAATTCGAGTTGTAGCCGCTACCAAACTGCTGCTGATTTCTTTGTGCATTGCCCACAAAGTTAACCGAATCTGGGTTTGCTCCACAGCACTTAGCTGAGTGCTCACTGCTTCCACACACTTCACACCACATTTGCTGGACCGCATTGACTGAAGCTGAAGGCTGGTTCAAATTCATGTTGCTGAAGTGGTTGTTCAATTGATTCTGCAAGGCATCTATCCGTGCAGCGATAGCTGTAAATCCATCCACTTCAAGCACTCCTGCTCTTTCCTTGCTCCACCTCGTGATGAATCAGCATTCCATTCTGGATTGCCCTGTGAAATCCGATTTAGCAAAGTGTACAGCTCCTCATAAGTCTTTTCCAGCGCTTGCCCTCCAGCTGCTGAATCTAGCAAAATTTTAGTATGGGGTTCCAAACCCTCAAGAAATGTGTGCACCAACACCTCATTGGACTGATGATAATGAGGACAGTCCCGCAACATGGATTTAAATCTTTCCCAGGCTTGATACAAATTTTCTCCCTCCCTCTGTTTGAAACTTAGAATTTGACTTCTAAGTCTGGCTATTTTACCAGAGGGAAAAAATCTTATCAAGAACTTTCGTGCAAGATCATCCCACGTTGAAATAGAATTTGGTGGCTCAGCTTTTAACCACCTCTTGGCTTCACCAAGTAATGAGAACGGAAACAATGTAAGCCGAACATAATCAGGTGACACTCCAGCGGGTATATAAGTGTCACTTATCTCCAAAAAGTTTTGGAGATGCTGTTGTGGATCTTCATGAGGGAGACCGGTAAATTGCCCGCTTGTGTGCAACAGTTGCACCATGTTTTTCTTGAGTTCAAATCTCCCTCGAGGCTCTGGTTTGCGGATACTGGAAGTTACATTGTTGGCATGTCGGATTGCCACCTCGCGAACCGGCCTTGCTGCTTCTTCTTCGGGCACTAACACTGCCCTAACAACCGGTGGATTTTATTGCTCCATAATAGTCTGTCTGAGCAACTGCAGCTTCTTTTATAGAGCTTCTCTGCGTTTACTATGAAATATACGTTCAGGCTCTATATAAGATTCCACCAGCTCTTTGTCTCTTGTCAGTGTTCACAGAAAGTACGTCTGCAAAATATAGGCTAAGACCAAGTTGTCAACACTTAAGAAAATAAAATAAAAATACAGTAAATTTACACTTAATACAATTTCACCAATTGCCTAGTCGCCCCGGCAACGGCGCCAAAAACTTATTCGGGGGGTTTGTTGGGTGTTAAAAACCGACACGCAAGTGCACGTGGTCAAACAAGTAGTAAGTGGCTTAAGTAAGCCAAGTATCGATCCAAGGAGACTCTGGATAAGTAAAAATTGCTTAAGTATACTATATTCTATCTCAATTCTATATATGCTGACAACAACGTAACCAACAATTGAAAAGTTTGTTTTATAAATTATGTACTAAAACTACTAACAATTATCTACTTTGAATTTAAACTATGGTTATGAGATGCCAAGGTTAAGAACATGTAATGAACTTGATTATAATCATAAATTGGTTAATCTTTCTCTTCCAGTTGCTAGCCAAGAACATTAGCCAAGAGATTAAAACTCTCGTATTTAATCTCACTTAAGAATCATAAACCATCCATCTACATTTCTGTGATCAAATGCAATTCATGACCTAGCAATACAATTCTGGTTCCTAAATTGACTAATACGGCTTTCAAGTATATTTCTATCAGGAAAGCACATCAAAACTCAATTTTCCCAAATCAAGTTAAGAACAATACCCTATTAATTCACAACTTTCCAATTTCGTGCTCTCTCGAGTGAAATCGGACTTTTTAGATGTACATTAATGTCGACCACACACCAATGCAGTAGAAACAAGAATTAATAGAACAACATGGAAGAAGAAGATGAAAAACCATATAATTCAATAATCAAAATTCATCACAAATGTTCATAACCTCAGCAAGGAAGGGAATTAGCCACTCATTTGTGGATTAATCATCCTAAAACAAGTGTTAATCATACAAACAATTGAGTGAAAGAATAAAGAAGGAGAGAAAAACCCTGAGCTTTTTCGTCCCTCAACTGCCTGTAACCCACGTCCTTGCTCCACCAAGTCTGAATTATGAAAAATAAGCCTAAGTGTTCTATTTATACTAATGGAAATTTTTCCCGGAATAACAAGCAACGTGTCACGGAGTGCATCACGGAGCACTACCTCCGTGACACGGCGTGGACGCGGACCCTCACTGGAAATTTGGGGTCCGGGAATAAAGCTTCAACGTGGCACGACATGCAACGCGGAGGCTTGCCACCGTGCCACGGAGCTGTTGCAAGGCTCCACTGGAATTTGACTAATTATTCACCCTCCAGGCAGAATGCCTCCGCGATGGTAGCATGACACGGCTCCATCGCGGAGCCCCTTTAATTGGTGCAGTCCAATGCCTTTTTCGTGCTCGAATCCAAGTCCAACTCCGATATTGTTCCAACATGCATTTTAGCTCCTCAAAATCACATTTTACCTTTAAAACAATGCTAATCATGTTGGTTAGTATAAATTCACATTTTATTACCAATTACATGAAAATATATACATATTGCTAGATAAACAAGGCGAAAATGATACGTTTGAGTATCACTTGGGCACATAAATCTTCCCAAGATCAGATGTTACGCTAATGATCGAAATAGATCTTTCCCTATTAGCATATCACCAAGTGAGGTCTAAAAG
Source organism: Datura wrightii (assembly GCA_035772735.1). Classification (NCBI taxonomy): domain Eukaryota; kingdom Viridiplantae; phylum Streptophyta; class Magnoliopsida; order Solanales; family Solanaceae; genus Datura; species Datura wrightii. The sequence goes on from JASDFA010000001.1 coordinate 34,518,749, forward strand.
AAACAACAAGTACATGAGGATGCACCTAGGAGTTTAACAGAGGGAGTTTATAAATTAAAGGCGAATGTTGGTAGGGATTTGACCTCAATACGGATCAACTAAGATTGAAAGGGTTTGTAATACCCCAAAACCCTAAGATCATACTAGAGGATTGAAATGGAAAAAATAGGATTTTCTGCACCAGGTCACAGGACGAGTCGTCTAGTGACCCGTCAGGAACACCATGAGTCGTTAAGTGACTCGTGGGGAGGGGTTTGACTATGATTGAAAATTTTATATTTTGGGGTGACCATGGGTGTGACCACGAATCGTGGTCAACACCACGATCTGTTAGATCACCCGTGATCAAGGGCGGTTTGAAGGATGAAGAAATTCGGAAGTGTTGGCAACGGGTTGGTTATCACAAGTCATTGGGTTCACCACGAGTCGTGATGTCCCTCGTGGTGACCCTCAGATGAAAAATGGAAATGCAGGTAACGAATGGCAGACCACGAGTCATGGTCCAGGGAACGGTCGTCCAATCCCTTGTCGGGACTGGTACTGTGTTTTTCCCTACGAATTTATTAAAGGCTTTTACGTAATTCCTAAGATCCTAAGACCTAAACTACGTCGTTTTAAGCTTGGAATATAGAGTTTTAAGAAGGGCTAAGTCATTCTAAGCCTATTCTAATTCATGCATGCAAGCTTAGTGGTTTGAGAAGTGATCAAGCCTAGTCTCTTCAAAGTTCTTCCTCAATTCTCATTGGGCAATCAAGAAAGTTGTGAAATCAAATTTCTTCAGGTATGTAGGATTATGAATGGGCGTAATTGTCCAGCCCCATTCCCAATCCCTCTCTATTTCATGAAATCCTTATTGATGAATCTATGGGGTTTTAACCCAAATATATAAATTCTCTAAGTTCTATCATGGTATGATCTAAGCATGCTCCAAATGTTGAATTATGATTCATGAGCAAGTTTTACAAGGTTTTCAATTACAAATTTATATTTTCAAGTTTTACCATTTTTATTGCCCATTCATGGAAGTTCATGGCAAGTTGAGATTATGATATGTATGTTCAAATATGATGAGATGTATATGAGAAAAGCATGTTTTCAAATTACCCATGTCTATGTTCATGTTTTCTAGAGAATCAAGTTGATTTCAAGCATGTTAAGTATTGGTCAAGCCCATATGGTCAAGTATGTTTTACAATTTCATGTTAATTAGCTTACCACGTGGTTTTGAAGTCTAGACTCCCAATTATGTTCAGCTTGTGGTATGGTTTGAGCCAAGGCTCCTCATGTTATGATTTCAAATTATGCATGTATGTTATTATTCAGCTTCCTCACTAGACGATTGTCAGCTTCATTGAAAAATGATGGAGAGCATATGCATATTTTTGGGAGTAGTGTCTAGCACCGAGTAGTATAAGAGTCAGTCAATCCTATGCCTAGAACTACGTGCCAACATAGATATATTCAGATTATTCACGACCTTCTTTATGAGCTTCCCCTGCCCCCAAGGTGCCATCAACTTGATATAGGTATCATAGTAGCGTCCTTAGCCCTAACAAAGCTTTGGAAGGCTCTAGCCACTTGAGTGTGATAGTTAGGACCACGTAAGCTCTATCATGGTAATGCCGGTTATATTACGAGTCTCCCATTGTTCTTCATGATTTCAGTTATGCATGTTCATCAGTCATGATATTATGTTTTCAGCAGGTTTGACCCAATGTTCAGTTTTACTTATGGTTATCAGTTTTCAGCTTTGGGTCATTCGATTCAGTTATGATAATCAGTTATGTTCAGATCATAATTTCAGAAAATAGCATGCAAGCCCTAGTCTCAGAATCTTATCTTGATTATGTTTTATACTATGCATGTTTAATGATTTTACTTATTTAGCAGTTTTACTTACCTTTCATACTTGGTAAAATCCACATACTGACCACATACTCTATGCTGTATCATTTTATAATACAGGCTCCGATATCCAGACTCAGTCCCATCGCTAGCCAGATTCTCAGCATTAGTACTTCCCGATCAGAGTTTGTGAGTCCTCATCTGTCGAAGGCCTTTCTATTCAGATATATTATGTATTTTCAGTTTTTAGACTATAGTGAGTTAGTTGGGATCTCGTCCCATCAACTCGTCAGTATTAGAGGCTTTTCGAACATAGTTTGTGTTCAGTTTTAGACTTATGTATGTATTCAGATGTTATATTTTGTTTAGACTTTCGCAATGTTATTCATGATGATCTTCCATATTATTTGAATGAGTTAGATGTTATGTTCATGTCTTGAGTTGACTTGGAGCCTCTCGGGGTTTTTTGTCGCGTGTCTCAATCCAGGCCTTCGGACAAACTTGGTATCAGAGCATTAGGTTTTGAAGTGTCCTAGGGTGTTTGAAAGTCGCGTTAAGTAGAGTCTTTTTATGGGTGTAAAGCGCGCCACACTTATGATGAAGAGGCTACAAGGCGTTTAGAAAATGTTCTCTTCTTTCATTATCTAAGTTGTGCGATAAAATGCCTTTCTATCTTTCTAACTCGTGCTATATGCGTTTGCAGAATCATGCCTCCTCGCAGAGTTAATGGAAGAAGAAACGGAAATGGAAATGGCCATGAGAATGGCAATGGAGACAGGCACCAGTAAGCCCACCAGTCCATGAGGAGCATGTACCCGAGCCGGTCGCCCATATGGAGTTCAGGGCAGCCATCCAGATGTTAGCCCAGGCCTTGACCGCCCAGGTCAATTAGCAAAGGGTAGCGCATGTCCCTCGGAATAGAAATACGACCGCGACAAGGGTTAGATATTTTCTGAGGATGAATCCTCTGGAGTTCCTTGGGTCAAAGGTGGACGAAAATTCATATGAGTTTATCAATGAGGTCCTAAAGATCACCAGATTATGAGGGTGACCAAAGAGGAGTGCGCCCATCTAGCCTCATATTAGTTGAATGGGATTGCAGGTATATGGTTTAAGCAATGGAAGGATAGCAGGGCAGTTAGAGCAGGCCCTATTGGTTGGGATGAGTTTCAGGCCATTTTTCTAGACCAATTTTTCCCTCATGAGATGAGGGAGGTCAAAGCAGCCATGTTTGTGAACCTAAAGCGAAGGAAAATGACGGTTCAGGAGTATGCGTTGGAGTTCACTCACTTGTCCAAGTATGCACCTGAGATGGTGTCAGATCAGAGGGCCCGGGTGAGCCAGTTCGTGCATGGGGTAGTAGACTACCTAGTCAAGGGTTGCCGGATCGTGATGCTTCATCAGGATATTGACTTTTCTCCGATAGTACTGTACGCCCAGCAGATGGAGGCAGTACAGATGAGTGAGCGGGAGAGAGAGGCCAAGAGGGACAGGACTGATAACTTTGAATTCTCCCAGCAGAGACCCAGTGGGTACCGTCAGCGGTCCCACCAGAGATCTTCAGCCCAGTGCCTTTGTCTATGAGTGTGCCATCCATATCCATGAGCAATCAGAGGGGACAAGCATCAGGCTCTAGAGGACAGAGTAGCAGACCCGGAAAGACCAGCCCTCTAGAGTGTAGTAGATGTGGCCGAAGACACGTGGGTAAGTTCCTAGCAGGTTCAGGTGCTTGTTTCAAGTGTGAGAAGCTCGGACATATTCTTAGAGATTGCCCAGCAGCTAGGCAAGGTCATGATAGGGGCCGAGGCCCGAACTCCAATTCAGCAGCTCCACCAGCACGTCCAGCTTAGAAGGGGGCATCTACTAGTGCGGGTGGAGGACAGCGCCAAAACAGATTCTATACCCTAGCATCCCGTCAGGAGCAGGAGGTCTCCCCAGATGTAGTCACCGGTATGTTATGAGTATTCCACCTCGATGTATATGCATTGTTAGATCCAGGGGTTATTTTATCTTTTGTGACGCCCTATGTTGCTAGTAGTTTTAAAGTCAGTCCCGAAATCTTGTCAGAACACTTCTCAGTCTCTACTCCAGTCGGTGATTCAGTTATAGCTAGATGGGTATATAGAAAATGCCCTGTCACAGTTCTTCAGAAAGTCACCTCAGGAAATTTAGTAGAGTTAGCCATGACTGATTTTGATGTTATCCTCGGCATGGAATGGTTATATGCATGTTATGCCTCAGTCAACTGTAGAACCTGTGTAGTAGAGTTCAGATTTTCGAGTGAGCCAGTCCTAGAGTGGAAGGGTAGTTCAACTATACCTATAGGTCATTTCATTTCCTACCTTAAGGTAAGAAATATGATTTCTAAGGGTTGTGTGTACCATCTAGTTAGGGATAAGGATGCTATGTCTGATACCTCGACTATCCAGTCAGTTTTAGTAGTATGTGAGTATCCAGAGGTGTTTCCAGATGATTTATCGGGAATTCTTCCCGAGCGAAAAATCAATTTTGGTATTGACCTTCTTCCCGATACGTAGCCTATATCTATTCCTCCTTATAGAATGGCTCCAGCTGAGCTAAGGGAGTTGAAGGATCAGTTGAAAGACCTTTTTAGAAAAGGGTTTTATCAAACCTAGAAAATCCCCATGGGGTGCACCAGTTATCTTTGTCCAAAAGAAAGACGGCTCTCTTCATATGTGCATTGATTATCGGCAATTGAACAAGGTCACCATCAAGAACATGTATCCTCTTCCCAAGATTGATGATTTGTTTGACCAAATTTAGGGTGCTAAGTGCTTCTCGAAGATATACCTCAGGTCCGGATACCATCGGCTCAGGGTTCGGGAGAGTGACATCCCGAAGACAGCCTTCAGAACTCGGTATGATCATTATGAGTTTGTAGTTATGTCTTTTGGACTAACGAATGCCCCTGCAACTTTTATGGATTTGATGAACATGGTGTTCAAGGCATATTTGGATATGTTCATGATCGTGTTCATACATGACATCCTTATATACTCTCAGAGCGAGGAGGAGCATGCGGCTCATTTGAGGGTGGTGCTACAGACTCTTAAGGATCACCAATTATATGCTAAATTCAGTAAATGTGAGTTTTGGTTGAATTCAGTGGTGTTTATGGGTCATGTGGTGTCAAGAGAGGGTGGACAAGTAGACTCTCAAAAGATAGAAGCAGTGAAGAATTGGCCTAGATCGGTAAATCCTTTAGATATCAGGAATTTCTTGGGTTTAGATGGTTATTATCGGATATCTTTTGAGGGGTTTCCATCGATTGTAGCATCGTTGATCAAATTGACCCAGAAGAAAGTGAAGTTTCAATGGTTAGAGACCTGTGATAAGAGCTTCCAAGAGTTGAAGACTCGACTTACCTCAACACCAGTGTTGACCCTACCCAAGGGTACCGATGGGTTTGTGGTATATTGCAACGCTTTGAGGATCAGCCTTGGTTGTGTACTGATTTCAGCACGGTAAAGTTATAGCCTATGCTTCCAGGAAGCAGAAAGTACATGAAAAGAACTACCCGACTAATGATCTCGAATTGGCGGCGGTAGTACTTGCCTTGAATATTTGGAGACACTATCTATATGGGGTCCATTTAGATGTGTTTATGGACCACAAAAGCCTACAATACGTGTTTACTCAGAAGGATCTAAATCTACGTCAAAATGGTAGTTGGAGCTACTCAATGATTATGATATGAGTGTCCTCTACCATTGGTGTAAGGCTAATGTGGTAGCAGACGCTCTTAGTAGACTTTCTATGGAGAGTGTATCCCATGTAGGTGAGTAGAAGAAGGAGTTAGTAAAGGATGTGCATCGGCTTGCACGGTTGGGAGTTCGTCTGGTTGACTCAATCGATGGTGGAGTTATTGTGAAGAATGGATTAGAATCATCCTTAGTGGCAGAAGTTAAAGCTAGACAAGACGAGGATCCTATTTTGGTAAAGTTAAAGGAAGCTATTCAGAATCAGAAGGTAGAGGTCTTCTCCAAAGGGGTAGATGGTGTGCTTCGATATCAAGGTCATTTGTGTGTATCAGATGTTGATGATTTGAGAGATCAGATGTTGCATGAGGCTGATGGTTCCAAATATTCCATACATCCAGGTGCCACCAAGATGTACTGTGACCTATGAGAAGTCTATTGGTGGAATGGCATGAAGAAGGACATAACAGAGTTTGTGGCTAAGTGTCTGAATTATCAGCAGGTGAAGGTTGAGCACCAAAGACCAGGAGGTGTACTTCAAGACATCAGTATCCCTACTTGGAAGTGGGAGGATATCAATATGGACTTCATCACAGGGTTGCCTCGTACTCATCGACAGTATGACTCTATTTAGGTGGTTGTGGATAGGTTGTCTAAGGCAGCTCATTTCTTATCGATAAAAACCACCGATTCAGCGAAGGATTATGCTAAGCTGTACATTCGGGAGTTAGTTCGGTTGCATGGAGTGCCATTGTCCATCATATCACTGGGAGGTACTCAATATACGTCCCAATTTTAGAGATCATTTTAGAAGGGACTCGGTACTCAAGTCAAACTTAGTACAACATTTCACCCGCAGACAGATGGTCAGGCCGAGCGGACCATTCAGACTCTTGAGAATATGTTGAGAGAATGTGCGATTGATTTCAAGGGTAGTTGGGATGATTATTTGCCTCTCATTGAGTTCTCATATAACAACAACTACCATTCCAGCATTTAGATGGCTCCATTTGAGTCTCTCTATGGGTGGATATATAGATCGCCTATTGGTTGGTTTGAATTTGGTGAAGTTGCAGTGATAGTCCAGACTCAGTCCATGAGGCAATGGAGAAAATTCAACTTATAAGGGACAAGTTGAAAATAACTCAGAGTCGCCAAAAGTCCTATGCGGATGTGATGAGGAGGGATCTTGAGTTTGAAGTTGATGATTGGGTGTTTTTAAAGGTATCCCCCATGAAAGAAGTGATGAGATTCGGGAAGAAAGAGAAACTCGGTCCCCGTTATGTTTGCCCATACCGGATTGTGAAACGGGTTGGCAAGGTAATATATGAGTTGGAGTTGCCCTCAGAATTAACTTCAATCCATCCAGTTTTCCATGTATCGCTCTTAAAGAAGTGCTTGGGTGACCCGACTCTAGTTGTTCTGGTGGAGAGCGTAGGTGTGAAGGACAACCTCAGTTATGAAGAGGTTCCGATGGAAATACAGGATCGTCAGGTTTTATGAAGGAATCAACATGTTGAGGGAGTTATGTGGGAAGACGAAACAGATATGATGGCTAAATATCCGCATCTATTCCCTTCCAACTCAATTTCAGCTTGAAGTATCAGTTTCCTCCTTAATACTCTATTCAGTTTCATGTTCAGCTCATGTGCCCCAGTTTCCTTCATGTCAATGAATATATGTGTGCTTCAAGAATTCAGTTCAATCATGTAGTTCAATCTGAGTCGGTCACTCCGTCAGTTTTCAGCTCGTATGTTCAGTATTTGAGTCTGATGATTGCAATTCTCTACTTTTCAGTATGTTTTCCCACATTCAAGGACGAATGTTTCCAAGGGGGAGAAATTGTAATACCCCAAAAATCCTAAAATCAGATCCGAGAGTTAAAACAGAGAAAATAGAATTTTCTACACCAGGTCACAGGACGAGTCGTCCAGTGATCCGTCAGGAATACCACGAGTAGTTAAGTGAATTGCGGGAGGGGTTTAACTATGATTGAAAATTTTATGTTTTGGGGTGACCACGAGTCGAGGTCAGCACCACGATCCTCTAGGTCACCTGTGATCAAGGGTGGTCTGAAGGATGAAGAAATTCGATAGTGTTGACAACGGGTTGGTCACCACGAGTCGTTGGGTTCACCACGAGTCATGGTGTCCCTCGTGGTGACTCTCATATGAAAAATGACAGTGCAAGTAACGAATGGTAGACCACGAGTCGTGGTCCAGGGCATGAGTCGTCTAGTCCCTCGTCGGGACTGGCAGTGTGTTTTTCCCTACGAATTTATTAAGGGCTTTTCTGTAATTTCTAAGTTTCTAAGGTCTAAACTACATCATTTTAAGCTCGGAATAGAGTGTTTTAAGAAGGTTAAAGTCATTCTAAGCCTATTCTAATCTATGCGTGTAAGCTTAGAGGTTTGAGAGATGATCGAGCCTAGTCTCTTCAAAGTTCTTCCTCAATTCTCATTGGGTAATCAAGGAAGTTGTGAAATTAGATCTCTTCAGGTATGTAGGGTTATGAATATGTGTAATTTTTCACACCCATGCCCAATCTCTCTCTATTTCATGAAATCTTTATTGATGAATCTATGGGGTTTTAACCCAAATATGTAAATTCTCTAAGTTCTATCATGGTTATGATCTAAGCATGTTTCAAATGTTGAATTATGATTCATGGGCAAGTTTTACAAGGTTTTCAATTACAAATTTATATTTTCAAGTTCTACAATTTATATTGCTCATTCATGGAAGTTAATGGCAAGTTGAGATTCTGATATGCATGTTTAAATATGATGAGATGTATATGAGAAAAGCATGTTTTCAAATTACTCATGTCTATGTTCATGTTTTCAAGAGAATCAAGTTGATTTCAAGCATGTTAAGTATTGGGCAAGCCCATATGATCAAGTATATTTTACGATTTCATGTTAATTAGTTTACCACATGGTTTTGGAGTCTAGACTCCTAATTATGTTTAGCTTGTGGTATGGTTTGAGCCAAGGCTCCTCATGTTATGATTTCAGATTATGCATGTATGTTATTATTCATCTTCATCACTAGACGATGGTCAGCTTCATTGAAAAATGATGGAGAGCATATGCATGTTTTTGGCAGTAGTGTCTAGCACCGAGTAGGCTAAGGGTCAGTCAACCCTATACCTCAGAACTACGCGTCAACATAGGTATATTCAAATAATTCGCGACCTCCCTTGTGAGCTTTCCCTTCCCCCAAGGGCCCATCAGCTTGATATCGATATCATGGTAGCGTCCTTAGCCCTAACAAAGCTTTGGACGGCTCTGGCCACTTGAGTGTGATAGTTGGGACCACGTAAGCTCTATCGTGGTAGTGTCGGTTATATTACGAGTCTCCCATTGTTCTTCATGATTTCAGTTATGCATGTTCATCAGTCATGATATTATGTTTTCAGCAGGTTTGACCCAATGTTCAATTTTACTTATGATTATTAGTTTTCAGCTTTGGGTCATTCGATTCAGTTATGATAATCAGTTATGTCAGATCATGATTTCAGAAAATAACATGCAAGCCCTACTCTTAGAATCTTATCTTGATTATGTTTTATACTATGTGTGCTTAATGATTTTACTTACTTAACGGTTTTACTTACCTTGCATACTCGGTACATTCCATGTACTGACCCCATACTCTATGCTGTATTATTTTATGATATAGGCTCCAATATCTAGACTTAGTCCCGTCGCTAGTCAGATTCTCAGCATTAGTACTTCCTGATTAGAGTTGGTGAGTCCTCATGTATCGAGGGCCTTTCAATTCAGATATATTCCGTATTTTTAGTTTTCAGACTGTAGTGAGTTAGTTGGGGTCTTGTCCCGTCAATTCGTCAGTATTAGAGGCTTTTCGGACATAGTTTGTATTCAGCTTTAGACTTATGTATGTATTCAGATGTTATGTTTGTTTAGACTTCCGCAATGTTATTCATGATGATCTTCCGTATTATTTGAATGAGTTAGATGTTATGTTCATGTCATGAGACGACTTGGAGCCTCTCGGAATTCTTTTTCTCATATCTCGATCCGGACCTATGTTTGGATCGTGACAGGATTGTATCACATTTAGATTTCGATTAATTTTTTTCCCCCAATGAGATGCTCAATTGATGGTCGATGTAAAGCGTTTTAGATCCACTGAGCTAGACTATCTAGATGTTGACCTTCAGTCAGAGGAGGAGTAAGTAGGATACCTTTGTGGTTTTAGAGATTATACCACAGGGTACAGCTATCGATGCTCCAGATGAGGAAACTTTAGAGACCTCAAAGAATAACGAGACTAATGAGAAGGGTCAATTTGAGAGGTCCAGATTAAAGGATGAGGTTTTGACGCTCAAGGAGAAAATTATGTTACAAACAATGGAGCGTTCAGTTGTGGAGATGACTGCACCGACATCAGTACTAGTGTTGATGTTCAGCACCTGCATGCCTTATCCTCTGTTGGAGTAGACTACAGACCTATGTGGAATACTATAAGTGCAATTACTTCGTCAGTTCACTTGTTGGATGAATTTGGGTCCGGTATTATTTTTTGAGTTCATTGTAACAATCAAGCAACAATTCACATTATGAAAAAAAATTTATTTTATAAATATATTGAAGTGGATTGTCACTTTGTTGATAGAATATTTGGTTCTGGTCATATTTAATTGCATCATAATTCTATTTTTAGACAACTCGTTGACATTTGTACTAATTCAGTTTTTTGTACGAACTATCCCTATATTTTGGGATGGTCTTTAATTTTTTTTTCTTAAATTCATGATCTTTAATTTTTATCTTCTACTAGTTTTTAAATGAAAATTTATGGGTCAAAATATCATTAATTATGATCTAATTTCGCAGAAAAAAAGTTTTTAGAGAATGTTTGTCCGGGGTATGAGTTCTGTAGTGTCTGATTCACGGGGTAAGTTTTTAGATAACTTTGTGTTGGGGCATAACTTCTGACACTAAGCTTATGCCCTATGGTATAATTTGTATCACTGAACTTATACCCTGTGGTATAACTCGTGCCACTGAACTTATGCTATTTGGCATGACTTATGCCCGTGAAGTTATGCCTTGAGATATTTTTTTTTGGTCTAATTAAGACATAACTTGTGTCATGGGGCATAATTTGTATTATTATTATGCTTCGTGGCATAATTTGTGTCACTGAAATTATGCCTTGGAGCATAACTTGTGCTTTAAGACATAATTTCTTTTGTCTTAAGACAAAACTTGTGACTTGGGAAATAACTCGTGTCACTGTACTTTTTTCTGGGGCATAACTTGTGTTATTAAACTTATGCTCAGTGGCATAACTTGTGTCACTGAACTTATAACTTGAAAAAAGTATTTTTTGCCTTGCGATTTTTATTTTTTAATTATCAGAAGTATTTTTAATTATTTTTTGTTACTCAAAATGTTTAATGATAAAAATAAAGACTACAATTTAAAAAGTAAAAATTAAAAATTATCGAAAATAGAGGAATTTATACAAATGACCCAAATCGAGTCAACAAGGCCCAGTTAGCATCTGCCCAGTTACATGATTCGGTCCAATTTATTTAATTTTCTTTTTCTCTTATTTTGTACATTGGAGTTGTAAGCATATAACTGGCTTTACTCTATCTAATGCTTAACAAGTTCTTAAAATTGATGACAATGCTAATTAACATTATCAAAAGATCTTTTTAGGCAAGGCAAGCATAAGAAAATACTAATACTGTTAGGAGAGAAGATTGGCTAGTGTGTTTGAATTGCAAATAATTGCAAAAGATTGACGAGCGGTTTTGTTCCACCTATAGTTGTGCTTTATATTAATTGGTGTCTTCTATGTGACTATTAGTTAATTCGTTAAGAATACTACCATATTGACATATGTTTGCCACCTCATTGGCAATTTTCATACTTATAATTCAACAATCATTAATATTTGGGTGTGTATTAAATTTTTATGTGCTCACTCTGTTTTATTTTATTTGGTTCATATTAACTTTATATAATTCTTAATTTTTTTTTATTAGGAATGTATTTTACTAAATCAATCTTGTTAATGATATTTTAAAATTCTATATTTAACGGGTTTTACTTTTATTAGTTTTTAATATTATAGGTTGTGTGGGGCAAAACTAATAAAACTTTTTTTAATTTATTAAAATAAATAAGTAAAAAGAAAATTTTATTTTAAATATAAGGATAAAATAAAATGAAACAGAGAGTGAGAGTGAAGTGTGTTTTAGTAGAGTTGGTGTGCAGCCATGAAAGGAAAGGTTTGAAATAGCTTTCAATCAATATGTTTAAAGCATTTCCCAAAGTTACTTGTGCAAATTTAAAAAAGAAATTCATTATCCCAAAGTGTCTTTTTAATGAAAACCATAATATACCTTTTTCCATACCTTCTCAAGAAACCCCATATTAGCTAGCTACATATCAACCAACCCTGAAAATTCTCAACCAAACCAACTTTGACTATTGCTGTTCAACCCTTTCCTCCTCTCTCTAGCTATATTTTGCTCAGTATTAGAGCCACGAATTTAAATTATATATATTGATAATATAATAATTATGTGACTTATTATAACTGGTTAGGTGATTATCATTTATATCATATTATCAAGAAAAACTTACATTTATGAAAATATTTATATATAATGGCTATCGTTTTAAAAAATTACAGAATATGACTTTATTTCATTTAATGTGTCATCTATTTAGTTTTTTACTTTGTGTTTGATTATTATTTACCTCTCCTATTCACCACCGTAAATTCCTCCAATAACCACCATCTCTCTTCCATCTTCTCTCTCACTCATTGTTCATCATCAAATCAGACGGTCAAACCCAATTCAGGTTCCATCTTTCTATCCTCCTCCCCTTCTTTTACTCTCGCATCTCTCTCTTTTTCTTTGGTTATTCTTGTTCGAAAATCGTAGTTTTTCGACCTACCTCCCTCAAAAGTCAACTCAAGTCGTCGACGACTAATTCGCAGACCAATCTGATCGGAAATGCAAAATTTTGATCGGAGAACGATGGAGTAGATATGATGATGTCCCTCCGTTTCTTATCCCAAAAGTATTTCTTCTGTATGTATCTTGATAGAAATTTTTTTCAAGTTCAGGTGTATTTTTGTATTTTGCTTGTATTTTTATATTATGAGGAAGGAGAAATTTTCATTCATGTAAGTTTCATTCATGATTTTTATTTAATTTTCAATTTAAGATATATATTTTTTGCATTTTAGACAAAAATCTTCAACCGTGTAATTTATCGAATTTTTACTAATCAAATCTTTATGATTTTTGGAGTATCAAATAGATTATAGAATTCGTTAATTGTGGTAACTGATTTTTTTATTTTTTGAAAATCCTATTAGCATATTTTATAAGTTATATATACTATTTCTTTTGACATTATCTTTTCACCCGTATGTATTTGATTTTTAGGACTTCTATTTATATTTAGTTGTATTTATGACACAATGCAAACACATAGATTACAACATAATCATACTATTATGTTATACATACATACATACATACATACATATATATATATATATACATACATATATATATTGTATTATTATGTATTTATCAATGGACACAGTTTCTTTTAACAGAGATATATATTAGCACTCTTTGATACACAATTGAATACACAATCCTTTATGCCTTTTTTTAGAATTTATTTGTCAAAATACATATATTTGGTTGTATTTATGATACAAATTATTCATTTTTTTTATAATTCAGAGAATGAAAAGTATATAATTATGGAAATAAATTATTTTTTCGAATTTATTTTATAAGGTGTTAATATAAAATAAGAATTTCATCCGTTTTTAGAGTCCATTTAATTAAGGAATGTAATAATTATCAATTATATGAATAATGATAACTGATTATGGAAATAAATAACTTTTTTTAGATTTTCTTTACAAGGTATTAATATAGAATAAGAATTCCATCCATTTTTAAAGTCCATTTATTTAAGGAATATAATAATTATCAATTGAATGAATAATGGTAACTGATTATCTATGTGAAACATAATCCTAAAATCACTTAACTAATCGATTTTGTACTTGTATTTGATGCGTTTTATAGGTAAATACTAACACATGACATATAAAATATTGTCATTTTATATAAATAAGTAAAATGTTGCTACTTCAGCCTATTATCTTCCAATATATTGTCATTTCTGAAATTTCCTCTATTATCAATAATGATTTCGATTATTTAAAGTTAATTAAGTGATCTAATTCTACAAATGTATACCATCAGTGCATTTAACTTCAACTCTTGAAAGATCACGCTCTTATATATATATTTTTAATTAATATTCACACACTTATGTAATATAATTCTTATTTTCTAAAGAGGAGTCTTGACATAATTGATAAAGTTGTTATCATATGATTACGTGCAATAAATTCTTATAATTTAATCCTTTTCTAAACTCCGAACACAATGAAAACTTTGTGGATTGAGTTTTTTTTTTTCTCTAAAGATATGCATTTCTAGAACTATTAACCATACATCAATTCTGTCATTTCGATTAAATGCAATTTATTACACGATTGTTGTTTATGATGTTAGATTCATTAATTTCTCTATTTTGGTCTTACAATATAATCGGTGCCCAACCATCCCACCCAACTCAAAACAACAACAGCGAAAAAAAAAAAAGAAAAAAGAAATTTAACTGTACCTGATAGTCTAATATTTTGGAGCAGATCGATGAATATCTAGGTAACTTCTAGAATCATCCTGCTCTTCAAAGTTTTTATGAATATCATGTCATTCGTCTAAAATTTTATTCAATCATACTCAAGCCAGTTAGTTGGCTGCGGAGGCTAAATCAAAATTTAAAATTTAAAAATTTTGAATTTATTAATCAATTCATAATAGTTTATTTTATTACTTACCGAATTTATAATTAAATAATTATACATATTTAATAAATTTTTAATATTAATATATAATTTAAATAAAAATTATTTAATTCTTCCGAATTGGTACTAATTCTATAACTCTATTTTGATTGACCGACGGAAATTTGGCTCCCAACCATTACACTTTCTCTCTATTTCATCAAGTACACATTTTGATGAAAGACATGTGTCCTATTTAATTTTCAAAGGTCAAGATTATATTATAATAACAAATATCATAATTATAGTTCATTCAACAAGTTTTGGAAAGTACTCATCAAATTTGGTAAGAAAAAATATTCTCCACAAATTTTGATATCCATTAATTTTATCTTATATTTTTATATTTAAATATTATATTATAAAATATTAATGTTGAGAATGGTTTCATAATTTTTTATGTCAGTAATATATTATTTTAAAATATTATGTTGAGAAACAAAAAAGAAGAGGGAGAATTTTCAATGTTGAGAACAAAAATTAAAAATATTTTTTTTTTTGAAAAAAGACGAGAGTTCATCAGAATTACAAATGTAAATATCCAAATTTTAAAGTTTCAAGAAGAAAGTAATTGTTCCACATGAACGGTTGCTACTATGTTTGAAGGGGAAAAATTATGTTTCTAAAAATATTATTTTATCTTTATTTTTGTGAAATAAAAGAAAAGATCATTTATCCATGTTAAATAAAAATATCGTTAGGTTTAGGGTGGGCATAGTTTGGGCCAATCAGAAATTTAAACCGAAATTCAAAATTTTTAAATATTTGGGTTGAATTTTGGATTTTATTTTTAAAATTTATGGATTTTGAATTTAGTATGAGGATTTTTGAATATCCGAAATTTTTATACCCTATATTTAACTCTACTCAATTACTCATATCATATGTGTCTAATACTAATAAGTTCAATTTCCACGATCCAATAGATTAATACCTATGACCATCACAATATTAGATCAATATGAGATTTTCTATCAATCAAATATAAAAATATAAAATATTTCAACAACAAGTAAAGTTTAATATATAGCATAGGCAATAGAGTCACCTCAATTCTTGTTAATTGTAGAGAGTTATAAATTTCAAGGAACAAATTATTAGGTGGATTGAGGTTGTTAATTATTATGGTCTACCTAAAAAGCTTAAAAGTCAAAACTGAAAATCTGAAAAATTCAAACCGATTAATCCGAAATCAAACTTAAAAGATCTAATCCAATCCGAATTTATTTGAATTGGATTTGGATTGTATTTTTTTTAATCCGAAAATCGAATATCCAAAAATTGTCATATCCAATCCGATGGCCCGAACGCCCACTCCTAGTTAGGTTCATGTTCTACAATTTTAATATTTTAATATAAAAATATTAGATGAAATTAATGGTATTAATGGATATCAAAATTTGTGGAAAATGTATTTTTCTTACCTAATTTGAAGAGTACTTTCCAAAATTTATTTATTTAACTATGATTATGATACTTGTTAATGTAACATAAGCTTGATCTTTAAAAATTAATTAAGACATAAGTATTTCATCTAAATGTGTACTTAATAAATTTAATGAAATCGAAAGAAAGTGTAATGGGGAGGAGCCAAATCCGATCGATAGCGTGTGTATATATAGACTAAAACATATGTTCAGTCTATAAAAGAACACATAACTTCTGTTGAAGATTGTTTCTATGATATATTTAATGAGGCTGTCATGCTTGAAATATAACTTGAGATAACTTGTGTTTCTTCCTCAAACCTTTATATTATGTTTTTTCTCTGGGTCTAATACCTTTTTATATAATATATTGTGTTGATTATTTATAAAATAATTATATAGGGGGGTTAATTAGTACCGTAAAAGCAAAGCAGATAATTTATTGTAACAAGTTAAAATATATTAAAAATATAAAATAATTTTACAAAATTAATATATATATATATGACAAATCCTATTTCTTAAGTTCTTTCTTCTCAAAATGATGAGTTTAAGCAACCATTTGGATTGAGTAAGAATGTTAAAACTTTACCACCAAATATTATGGCGGGACGGATAAGATCCCTCCATCTTGAGTTTGAGTCTTGAAAATAAAAATTATTCTAATAGAAAATACCTTTTCTTTCATAGACTTTACGCAATACAAATATCTGAATTAGAGTCTCAAAACGCGTACGGAATATTGTACAGAAAACAAAAAAAAAACTTTAAAATTTTGTTTCAGAAACAACATTGATTTGAGTTTTCCTCAGCCGAATACAAGAAATTAAGAAAATATAGCTTATAATTAATACAGAAAAAAAAAGTAAAAAGACAGCGGTTGAAACTCAAACTCAAAGATTTTTATGTATAAAATGCAAAAGTGTTTTTTCAATGTTCCGAAAAGGGAACGTTTTGTTGTTCAAAGTTATTTGATACAAGAGTCAAGCAGTAAGTAGTCTCAAAAGCTAGAAAATATGGGTCAAACTAGGTCATATAAGATTTTATATTGAATTACATGGCATAAATATTTTCAATATAAAATATAATTTTTTTTTAAATATATCACTCAGCATAAAATATTACGCCACATAATCTAATATACAATATTATATCGCGGGAGAGAAGAGGGAGAGGGAGATGAAAGCATTATGCATAATGTATCAACTTTGTATAAAAATATATATAAAAAAATACTTATACACAAATATAAATTAAATATAATATTGTATTATATAATATTTTATATTACATTACGTGAAATAAATTTTTTCTCTCAATATTTATAAAGTGTAATTTTTCCACTTCAAAAATGCTTTTGAAGCCAATCTTAGGATTATAATAGCGTGTCATTGGGCCCGAATTTAGAAGTGAAGTGGCGGATAAGAATGTGAATATATAGTAGACGTTTTCTTGTTTCACTTGGTTCTGGTCAAATAATTAAAACTAACTCCAATTAATTCCCTCTAAAATATTGTGTTTCAGATTCAGGGCAAAGTACAGGTAAGTTCAATGATTTCGTAATTCAAGACTTTTGATTACTTTTCATTTTCAATTAATTAATATATTATACAAATATAATAAACTATAACGAGTTAACCCACTTCTCCAAATAGAGGCATATATAAAGCAAAGTGGAACAAGAAAATGATACTTGAGCTGCCAATGGTTTCCAATAAAAGGTGTCATAATCATTCTTTGAATATACATGATTCCCATGTTATCTAAAAGAGAAAAAAAAAAGATTATTAATTTATTCCACCAACCTAGCTACTTTAAGTTGACAAGAAAGAACATACTAATACTCTTGGGAATTATGTTATAACCACTAATAATAGTCTTATCTTAAACAAACTTAATATTTGTAGTTTTGACTAGCTTAACCGTGTGCTTCATTTGTTATGCTTTTAAGAGGAAACAACTCTTATAAGTATAGGCGGATTAATATTATGGGTTCAAGTTTGAATTTCATCATAGCTATTTGAATTGTTATTGAATTTGAACTCTATTATTTATACTGGTTTAATAAAATTTTTTTACATTATACGGGATCTGAATCAAAATTATTAGATTCAGATGAATTTGTACGTCCTTAATTACATCCACACCCACTTATAATTAAATATATTTTGGCGAAAATAATTTTTTTTATTTAACGCTAACTACTTGAAGATCAAAAGTTGAAGTAATCAAAACCAAATTCTTAGAACAAACTCCGCTGATATGCAAAGTCAAAATCAGTGTTTACGATTACAAGTATGTGTTCATTGATTTCAATACATAACAAGATCTCAATTCTTTTTATTTCAAAAGACTTACAGAAATTTCTGAAACCTTAATAAGCATGTTTAAATGGCTTCTGGACTTCGATCCTAATGAAAAACATCATTAGCTCCAATATGTCATGCATGCTAGAATTACATTATCATCACTTGTTCAATTAGGATTATCTTAAACAGATTTTGACACTTATAGCACACATTTTACATAGGACATTGTTGCCATTGCTAGAGCCAAACCTAATATTGTCAAAATAAGGGTAAAAGTTGACCTTGCAAAATCTCTATTGAAGTTTGTCTAGTTGGTCCGAGGGGACGAGGAGCAAGCATGAAATGGTAGGAACAAAACATTTATTATGAGGATGTCCCAACTTACTACAAGACATACAAATTTTAGTAACACGATAATAATAAATGTATAATGGAAGTCAAAATAAATACTAATTCAAAAGTAATAATCAAGAGTCGTAAAGATACCATGTTGGGACACAACAAGTTACAATTAATAGGACAGAAAGGCCAAAATGTATGAACAATAGACAAACTAATAAATGTCAATCCAGTAGAACTATGAAAGCCAAAGGAAACAACAGACCAAGCCTACAATTATAGTTGTCTATGAAGTGGTTAGATTATAACAAGAGAAAATATGTAAAGATGGATAATTAATCCCCAAAAAACAAAATAGTAGAGGAATAGCTAATGCATTGCAATATCACGCTAACATAGTGGAGAAATAGAGCAACAAAAGCAAGACAAAAAATCAAAGAAACAACAGAAGGACAAAACTAGTTTCTTGAATGTTAAGAATATCTAATTCTTCAAATAAAGATTCAAGCATGTCTTAAGAAACGACCATCAAAACGTAGTGGAGCAACATAACAATACAACATGGAGAATGATAGTTCAAAGAAAGAAGTTCTAACAAAAAAAATAATTCCTCCAAACTAAGAACAAGCAATTACTCCAAAGCAGGACCCGACTCATCCAATCACAATAATTCTACTTCTCCCTTCCCATTTCTTGTCCTAGAATCTCCGAAACTCGAACACTTCCCGACAACACAACCTTCCATTATCACCATAGACTTAACATTTCCATTATCCCCTTTTACACCTGCCAAATCTTCTCCACTACACTGCACATGCTGCCAGTCCTTTTCAAAGTTAGAAAACACCACCATATCTCCATATTATCACCTCTGATCACCCTCCAACATAATACGTTAACCGTACGAACACTTCTACCTTTCAAGGACGACATGTTCCCCTAGTATGTATGATCGTAGAGGAAAGTACAGATAGCTTGTTCATAATTGACCTCCGCAATTTAGAGCAAGAAATGAAACATCTCCAAGAAACTCGAGGAAGTGAGAGTTTGAACTACAAGGATTTATGAGTCCATTTAGACGTCGATGTGCCAGTTGGCTACAAGCTATCAAAGTTCGACTTATTTGATGGAACGGGCGACCTTCGTGCTCATTGCGAGCATACTATGACAAATTAATAGGGATCGACAAAAAACGAGAAACTCATAATGAAATTGCTCGTTAAGAGTCCACTCAGTGAAGCTCTCATTTGGTACACCAAACATGACCTCCGTCATTGGCATGAATGACTCAACATGGCTGAAGATTTTATGGCTCGTTTCAAGTTTAACACGAAAATCATGTCTGATCGGTTATCCTTCGTCAATATACAAAAGAAACCTTCTGAGTCGTTCTAGGAACATGCTCGATGATGGAGATCTAAGGCCATAGGATTTCAACCATCGATGGACGAGAGTCAATTGATGAAGTATTTTATCTGCAGTCATGAAGGGGTCTACTTCAGAAAGATGATGTCCGTTATGGGACAAAGGTTTGCCGATTGTGTAAACATAGGGGATTTTATAGAAAGAAGGGATTAAGTTTGGAAAATATTAAGTCAACAAACAATTTGAGAAAAATCATTCAGTCAGAGTCCATTAGAAGGACCAAAAGGAAGAGTGTTATGAAATAATAAAGAAAGAATAAGAATATTATAGAGAAAGAGAGAAGAGAGAAGTTCTTATTTATCTTGATGGGATGAAATACAATGAAGGAGAACCCCTCTATTTATAGGGATAATTTCTCCTAACTTTTCTCCAAAACATAGACTTTCACTATAATATAAACACATGTATCCACTACAATACAAATACCTTTATAGACATTCACTATAATACAAATATGTTTATAACACTTCCCCTTGAATGTCTATTTGATAGATAATGTGCCTCGTTAAAACCTTACTAGAAAAAACCCAGTGGAAAAAAAATCTAGTGAAGGAAAAAGAGTACATATATCTAATAATACGCATTTTCGGCTGCCTCATTAAAAACCTTACAAAGAAAACCCAGTGGGACAAAACCTCGTAAGGGAAAAAGAGTACAACGCGTATTAACTCCCCCTAATGAGAACATCATTGAATCTTTGCATCCCGATCTGCTGCACCATCTTCTTGAAAGTTGCAGTTGGTAGAGATTTGGTGAATAAATCAGTCACATTGTCACTTGAATGAATCTATTGCACATTAATATCACCATTCTTTTGGAGCTCATGTGTGTAGAAAAACTTTGGCGAGATGTGCTTCGTTCTATCTCCTTTTATGAATCCTCCCTTTAGTTGTGCTATGCATGCAACATTATCTTCATACAAAATTGTGGGTACTTTATCACAGTTCAAACCACATTTTTCTCTAATGAGATGTATCATGGACCTCAACCACACACATTCTCGGCTTGCTTCATGAATAACTATTGCCTCAGCATGATTTGATGAAGTAGCTACGAGAGACTGCTTTGTAGATCTCCAAGATATTGCAGTACCACCACATATGAACACGTAGCCAGTTTGAGATCGAGCTTTATGTGGGTCAGATAAATACCCTGCATCGGCATAACCAACAAGATCGGGACTGCAATTATTAGAATAAAATAAGCCCATATCGGTAGTCCCTTTTAGATACCGCATTATGTGTTTTATCCCATTCCAATGCCTCTTAGTAGGATCAGAACTATACCTTGATAACAAATTAACCGAAAAGGCTATATCAGGTCTTGTAGTGTTAGCAAGATACATTAGTGCACCAATTGCACTAAGATATGGTACTTCAGGATCAAGAATTTCTTCATTCCTTTCTTGAGGTCAGAATGGATCCTTATTCACATCAAGTGATCGAACAACCATAGGAGTACTTAATGGATGTGCGCCATTCATATAAAATCTTTTCAACACCTTTTCTATATAGGCAGATTGATGAATAAAGACACCATTTTTCAAATTCTCAATTTGCAGACCAAGACATAATTTTGTCTTTCCAAGGTCTTTCATCTCAAATTCCTTCTTTAAATAATCAATTGCCTTTCGAAGCTCTATTGGAGTTCCAATAAGGTTTATGTCATCTACATAAACAACAAGTATGACAAACTCCGATGTTGTTTTCTTTATAAAAACACATGGGCAAATTTCATCATTTATATAACCTTCTTTAGATAAATATTTACTAAGACGGTTATACCACATGCGTCCAGATTGCTTTAAACCATACAATAATCTTTGCAATCTAATTGAATACATTTCCCGAGACTTTGAATGATATGCTTCAGGCATTTTAGATCCTTCAGGGATTTTCATGTATATCTCATTATCAAGTGATCCATAAAGATAAGCTGTAACTACATCCATCAAATGCATTTCAAGCCACTCATGAACAGTGAAACTAATAAGATAACGCAATGTTATTGCATCCATAACTGGTGAGTATGTCTCTTCATAGTCGACACCAGGCCTTTGTAAAAATTCTTGTGCAACAAGGCGTGCTTTGTACCTTTGTACTTCATTTTTCTCATTTCTTCTTCGCACAAAGACCCATTTATAGACAACAGGCTTAATACCATTAGGTGTTTGAGCTATAGGTCCAAAAACTTCACGCTTGACAAGTGAATTCAATTCTGATTGAATTGCTTCTTGCCATTTTGGCCAATCATTTCTTTGTCGACATTCTGTGACAGATTGAGGTTCAAGATTCTCACTATCTTGCATGATTTTTGTTGCAACATTATATGCAAAGACATAATCCACCACTATTTTTGATCGATTAATTCCAGCATCACTTGAATTTATGGATAGTTCCTCATTTTCTTGAGTCTCAGGCTCATTGATTTCTTCATGGATATCAAAATTGCTCAAGTCTTGAACTTCCATATGTGGTTCTTTCGTAGTGTCATCTTGACCATTTATTTTTCTTTTTCTAGGATTTTGATCCTTAGAACCCAATGGTCTACCACGCTTTAGGCGTGCTTTGGACTCATTGGCTATGACACTAGTAGATGGTCCTTCAGGGACATCAATTCGAATTGGGACATTCTCTGTAGGAATATGTGATTTAGTAATTCTTTTAAAATTTGTAAATGCGTCTGACATTTGATTTGCAATTTTCTGCAGATGAATAATCTTTTGTACTTCTTGCTCACAAATAGAAGCACGTGGATCAAGATGGGACAGTGATGGATTTGTCCACAAAATTTCTCTTTTGATTTCACAATTTTCTCCCCCTAATTTTGGGAAAATTGTCTCATCAAACCGACAATCTGCAAATCGAGCAGTAAACATATCTCCAGTTAATGGTTCAAGGTAGCGAATAATGGAGGGCGATTCAAATCCAACATAAATTACTAACCTTTTTTGGAGACCCATTTCTGTGCGATGTGGTGGTGCTACAAGCACATATACAACACATTCAAAAATTCTCAGATGAGAAATATTAGGTTCTTGATCCAAAACCAATTGTAACAGAGAAAAATTATGATTATTTGTCGGTCTGAGATGAACAAGTGTTGCAACATGCAGAATCGCATGACCCCAAACAGAAGCGGGCAGCCTAGTTTTCATGAGCAATGTCCTTGCTATCAATTGCAGACATTTAATTAGTGACTCGACAAGGCCATTTTGAGTGTGAACATGAGCTACAGGATGTTCAACTTTTATCCCAATTGATAAGAAATAATCATTAAATGCTTGGGATGAAAACCCTGCAGCATTATCAAGGCGAATGGACTTAATTTGATTATCAGGAAATTGTGCCCGTAATCGTATTATTTGTGCCAATAATTTTGCAAACGCCTGGTTGCGAGATGACAAAGGCACACATGAGACCATCTAGAGGAAGCATCTAGTAGGACCATGAAGTATCTAAACGACCCACTAGGTGGGTGGATAGGTCCACAGATATCCCCATGTACGCGTTCCAAGAATGCAGGGGACTCAATCTCAACCTTTGTTGGTGATGGTCTCACAATTAACTTGCCTTGATAACAAGCACTGCAAGAAAATTCACCATTTGAAAGAATCTTCATGTTCTTTAATGGATGCCCATTTGAATTTTCTATAATTCATCTCATCATTATAGATCCAGGATGTCCCAGACGATCATGCCAAAGTACAAAAGTATTAGAATTAGTGAACTTCTGGTTTACTATAGAATGTGCCTCAATTGCACTAATCTTTGTCCAATACAAGTCAGAAGATAAAACAGGGAACTTTTCTATAACACATGTCTGCCCAGAGACATTCTTGGTGATACCAAGATATTAAAGATTCATCTCATCCATTGTGTTGATATGATAACCATTTTCACGGATATCTTTAAAACTCAACAAATTTCTTCGAGACTTAGGAGAAAACATGGAATTATTTAGGATGAGTTTAGTTCCCTTAGGCAAGATTATAATGACTTTTCCAAAGCCTTCAATCAAATTGGTACTACCAGATATCGTAGTAACATTTATCTTGCCCATATTTAAGTGAGAAAAATTATTTCTCATCTTTGAATATCGTATGTGTGGTACCAGAATCAATCAAACAAATGTCTTCATAATTGGATAACTTGCTTTGAGATTTATCCATATCTTCAAAGTAAAATAAATATATGTTAAGTATTTGTACAACAAAAAAAATTGAGCCTTCTTTTTTTTATTTCAAAGAAAAAGAAATATAAACAAATAAAAAATTTATTGTTTAAATATTAGGGGGCCATGTTTACCTGCTGTTTCCCCCCTCAATTAGAAGACTTATGTCCTCTCTAAACTTAAAAAATTTAATAATAATTACAATTTTCAGTCCTTATAACACAATATCAAAAAAAGAAAAAACAATAAAAGATCAAAACTAACAAACCGCTAAAGACAGACTCCTTTCAAAAGTTACCAAAATTAAACAAATTGTTAAATAATGATTGCTGCCAAATACTGACGCTTCTTCTTCACATGAGAAATATTATTTAATTGAAATTAAATTAAAATTTATTAATAACTATAATAATATGACTTGACTAATTAATACTAATATGGCTAGTACTTTTAATTTTTCTTCACTACTACAAATTGGTAAAAATTAAAATTAAACTAATCAATCTTCACAGAATCATCACCAATCAAGATATCAATTTTTCCTTCGGGTGCTCATAGAAATCTGCCACATCCAAACATGTGATGTCAACATGATTTTCAGAGATAAAATTAACTTCAGGATTTTTCTCTTTCTTATTTTGTGATGCTTGATAAAGGTCAACCAAATGTTTTGCAGTACGACAGGTACGTGACCAGTGTCCTCTTCCACCACATCGAAAGCATCCAGCTGTTTCACTCTTTTCATGCTTTTCGTTTTTCTTTTGATGGTGTTTTTTCTTTGAAGAATGATTAACACCAGGAACATGATTTCTTTCTTGATCATGTCCACGTCCACGACCAGAGCCGCGATCTTTTCCACGCCTAGCATGGTGAGCGTACACCTCATTCACTTCAGGGAATGGTGTAGATCCAGTAGGTCGGTTCTCGTGATTTTTAATTAACAAATCATTATTTTGCTCAGCCACGAGAAGATGAGAAATTAGTTCAGAGTACTTCGTGAAACCCTTTTCTCGATATTGTTGCTGTAAAAGCACATTCGAGGCATGAAATGTGGAGAGAGTCTTTTCCATCATATCGGCATCATTAATGGTCTCTCCACATAGTTTCAATTGAGTCACAATTTTGAATATAACAGAATTATACTCATGAACAAACTTATAGTCTTGATATGCATCCAATCATACGTGCTTTTGGATGGATGACCATCTTCAGGTGGTCATATCTTTCTTTCAGGCTATTCCACAAAATAAGTGGATCCTTAATCGTGAGATGTTCAATTTTCAGAATTTCGTCAATATGATGACGCAAAAATATCATAGCCTTAGCACGATTTTGGTTTGATGCTTTATTTTCACTTTTAGTGGTGTCTCCAAGACCCATTGCATCCAAATGGATTTCAGCATCTAACACCCATGAAAGATAGTTCTTGCCCGAACTTTGAAGGGCAACGAACTCAAGTTTCGTAAGATTAGCCATATTAAAAGAAAGAGAGGAGGTAAAAATAATATAATACCTTAGCCTTCAAATTTTGAGATGGTAGAGTCTCGTGCTGATAACGTGTTATGAAATAATAAAGAAAGAACAAGAATATTATAGAGAAAGAGAGAAGAGAGAAGTTCTTATTTCTCTTGATGGGATGAAATACAATGAAGGAGAACCCCTCTATTTATAGGGATAATTTCTCCTAACTTTCTCCAAAACATAGACTTTCACTATAATATAAACACATGTATCCACTACAATACAAATACCTTTATAGACATTCACTATAATACAAATATGTTTATAACAAAGAAGTATTTTTTGTGATACCGCAGGAATCCTCCTCAACAACTTTAGAATCCCAATTACCAACATATTCAGATATTGGCTCGCAATATTCAACCAAACTACCCTCAACACTAGCTCCCACATACCAAAACTCATCACAACCACATGTATTGATCCAAGTTCCAGTCCACCAAAACTGCCCATTTTCACAATAAAACAAAATTCAAAAGGCAACTGCAATCGAAATCGCCTTGATTGACTGAACCATTAGCATATTTACTTGAGATGTTAAGGGCCGTAAATTTGTTGCAACCCAAGCTAGGAAAAATTTCCAATCCATTACCTGGGTGGTTTGATATAAGAACAAATGTTGCATATTCCATTCCAATATTCAGGGGCACAACACTAAGGATTGAAATAAGTTAAGGCATCGACTTGAGCATTTGATCAAAATTAGACCAATCCAGCGCTTTCCAGAGTAACTAACTAGGAACAACAACTAAATCAAGAAAACAGAAGAGTAAATATAATAAAGTTATAACATAAGGGACGTCATCATTGAACTACCACAACCCTTACATGATTTATGTGAGATTCAACGGAGAAGAACTAACTCCAGTAGAGACGAATGGACCAACAAACTTAAGTCAATCAACTCAGACTCGGTCAAGAAGTACTACATTTGAAGTCAACTCCTACATTGGCTCCCCCCTTAGATTTTCACTTTTTTTTGTATATTTCCATGTAACAAAACTACGTCTGACCTGATTTTTCACGGTAAGATACATACGCAACTCTCATCGGGTTCAGTCAAATTTTAGTAGAATTATCATTTTTCTTTTTTGTAATTGGAACTACGTGTGACTTGATTTTCTCTAGAAGGAATATGTAGAAAGTCTATATAAGGCTCGCTTTTTTAAAAATAAATTCTCATTTCCCTTTCGATGACAAAAAAGGAAATTAGAGTACATATTAGCAAAATCTAGAGGACTTGATGTGTTCGGTCAAAACATCCTAAGATAAGTCAAGGAATCATCAAGAGAGCCACTCCTAAGAACTGGGGTAAATTTTTGGAGACGCTCCAAAAATTAGGATCCAAAAATTAGCAAAGACAAATGTCCAATTCAAGCACATGCTTGAATGTTTGACACGGAGGATTTTATTTTCAAGGTTGTTTTGTTCCAAACAAATTGGTCGTGAATCTGTAACAATGACAAATCGTTCTTCCGTAATGAAAGATGATTCGAGTTCTTTGCAAGCACTAGACGACAATATGGCATGTGGAGCGAAGAAACTTATGGGTCAACATGAAAAGGACTACCCACCACTTAAAATCAAAGTTTCATTTCTAAACTCAATATCTCAACCTAAAATATTTCCTTTACCATATCACCTTACTAAACTCCTATCTATGTGACTTCTCCACAAATGTTGTTAGAACAACTACCAACTAAAACTCTTCTAGAATCATATTGATATTTGATAACCAACTGACTACACTTACTAAATCATTTATAGAATGTCAACCAAATCAATTGGAAGTACATCATCCATATTTAAAAAAACCATAAAAGAAGTTCAGATAGTAAGGAATGATAACATATATCCAAGAGATGTGCTCAAGAAATGATCAGATGATCAAGACCTCATACTTTCTCTGGGATTTGAGTTACCAAAGTTCAATACTTTCACAGAGAGAGCAAAATATGTCATGCAAACTATTACAAGAAAATAATCAGATTCAGATGAAAGGAGTTGTACGGGTAAAGGAATTCAACTCGAGTAACAGAACCACGGGATAGTGTCGGTCAAAAAATTGAGAAAAAACTAATTCTGTCCCTTGTTTTTTTTTAATTTTAGTTGTTTTATAATTATTTTAATACTACACCCACATTGTCCGTCGATTATTCTATCAGTTTTTTACGAATTCTTATGCGAATTATTTTTACCAGGATTTAGTTGAGGTAACCGACGGATAGGGTCGAGATTATTTTAAAATAGTTAAAAATAATTTAATATTATCTACAGATAGGATAATTTTATTTATTTATATATTTATTTATTTTTAAAAATAAAAATAATAATATAAAAATAATTTTTTTATTTACCTAACTGACAGACAGAGTTGGTGTGTCCCTCAATTTTTGGTCAATATTGAGTCAACTCATTAATTGAAAAACCTACCGATACACCGACGCTGTCCGTTGGTCTGTTTAATATAACTGGGAGAGATCCCCTTTCTTTCTTATTTCTCTCTTTTATCTCAATTTTCTCTAAATCTGGCAATCTCAACCACCAAAACCCTACTGACGTCCCTCCCCAGCCTATCGATGTCTCTCCCTGATGTACCCAGCCAATTAGTGAATCCAACCCCGCGTCACTGCCCCATCCCCCTGCCATATATTTGGCTAAGGTTAGGATTTATAAATTTTTATTGTTAGATTTTATGTTAAATTGTTGGATTTTATTATTATTGTTATTGTTAAATTCTTACATTGTTAATGTTATTGTTAGAATTGTTAGATTTCATTGTTAAATAATTATTAGATTTCGTTGTTAAATTGTTGGATTTCACTATTATTGATATTGTTAGGATTATTAAATTTCATTGTTAATATTATTATTAGGATTATTAGGCTTAGTTGTAACTTTTATTAAATTGTTAGATTTTATTATTAAATTGTTATATTTGATTAAACAATTTTTAGATTTCATTAGTCTTGAAACTTTGTTAAAGCTAAGTTAGAAATTTATCAAAAACAAAATAAAAATAAAATAAATTTGTTCATTAATTTAGCCTTTATATAATTGTAGTAATTAATCAATAAATTTTAAATATTTTATTAATCAAAATTCGACTTACTTTTTGAGTGATTGAATAAGAGATTGAAACTTAGTGATTATATTGAGTAATAATCTAAGTCTAGATAAATTTATCTAAAATTATATTAAAATAAATAAATTCGTCTATTAATTTAGTGCTTTATATAATTTTAGTAATTAATCAATAAATACTAAATATTTAATTAAATAACCTAAATTTATATGTAATCTAATTTATATTTGATATATATATATATATATATATATATATATATATATATATATATATATATATATTTGTAGATGAATCACCGTTTGTGGATGTATGATAGAACTAATGAAAATCGTGGGGGTATGAGAGATGAATTTATTGAAGGTGTTAGAGGATTTATCAACCATGCAATGTTACTTTATCCTTTCAAATTGAAAGGTTGATTAGATGTCACATTAAGTGATGCCGCTGCATGAAGTTTTTAAAACCTGATAAAGTTGTAGTTCATATTATCGTTATGGGTTTGAGCCTAGATATTTTATGTGGACTAATCATGGTGATACTGAGGGAGAGAATGGTATATTTTATAATTTATCAGTGGGTGAATGTAGTAGATCTGCACATGATTAAAGTAGTGTTCAACATGATAGGGTGCATGAGATGGTGAATGATGTGTACGGAATACAATATGAAATAGAACACGAACAGTATTTCAAAAAAACTTCCAATGAAGAAGTAATGCGCTCTACCAACAACTAGAAGAGGCTAGTCTTCCACTATGTGTAGAGAGTTCGCATTCCGAGTTGTCTGTTGCAGATAGACTAATCAATATCAAATCAGATTGGAGTGTTGATATAGGGCGTATTTACGCACTTATTTGCCATATTTTGCCCATGCTTAACTATGTTTTGAGATTAAATTATGTGTGTTTTCTTTGGTTTAATATGATATTTGTGAAAAAGAGCTAACGTACATGATTAGATGTTTGCAGAGATTAAAATAATAAATTTAGACTTATTTGAGGCTTAAAAGAGCAAGAGTCTCCAAGATAAGCTCAAAAGGAGCATGTGCCAAAGTATAATAGAAGATGACATTGCAAAGGCACACCTGTGTAAGGGACTATACCATGCATGGAGAGGCGCAGTGTGACACGACACCATTCTAGCGCATACATTGGTACGGTGCAGCCCAAGGTTGGCCGACTCAAAATCTCCAAAAGTTCAATCCCAATTCAAGTAGGAAACAGAAGATGCAAAATCCAATCCCAATCCAATCAGGAACAATGAAGACTTAATCTACTACTATATATACTCCTTAGGACGTTTGAGAGTGCAATTTAGAGAGCAATTTTAGAGTCGAATATTGTAGAGTCTTGTTAGAAATTTGAATTCACCAGTTATTCTTGCATTGAATTGTTGTAAGTATGGAAAACAGTATTCCATACTAGTGATGGAAGAAATCATCAAATTTTTATGATTCTAATTAGCTTTGGAGATTTGTCAAACAATTCCATTATTATTGTAAGTATTTTATTATGACTTATAAATTTTATGTTATTGTTTCTTTAAACATGTGTGACTAAATCTCTTGAGTTAGGGTTGTTGGAACCATGATGAATTAATGGAAGTAGGAAAAATAAAATATTAATTCTTGAATGGTGAATTGATTGTATTGTAATTCTCTCTGTTTTAATGAGTTTTAGAGGTTTCAAACGTTAAAACGTGCCCGTATCTTCAACTTACTTCACTAAAGGGATTGAAGTTAGGAAAAGAGAATAACAATTGAAATTTGAGGCTACCAACCTTCATCTAATTGATTTGAGCTCTAACCGAGGATAGTTAATCTAAGACTTATGGCAAGGAAAAAAATGTACACACCTAAAGTTTGAGAGGATTTAGATGAAATTCATCTATGTAGGTCGAAGATATTAGATAAACTTCATCGTCAATTTTACATAAGCTTCACCAGGATAGATCACTAATAAAATAAGCCTACTATGTTATGAAATCACGAGGAACACAATTCTAGTTTTGTCTCATAAATTTGATAACAACTTAATCATTGCTTGAAATTATTATTTTTATTTGCACCCCCCTTCCGAAATATTGACTACCGGTTGGTTTATTCATCATTAACATAGTATTTCTTTTTTATTCCTGGTGTGCCCGCAAGTGTACGGGTCGTACAAGTAATACAGTGGCCCTTTTTAAGAGCTGGATGTCGAACCCACAGGGACTGGACCAATTCAGCTAACTATCAAGTTCAAGTGTGACATTAAATGCCACAAGTGTTGATTGTAGAAGTTCTCGATAGAGTTAATTAAGTCTAGGGACGGTCAACGAAATACTCTGAATTAATTTAAGGAGAAACTAGAGTTAAAGCCAGATAATCATGCGATACTACGATTTGCAGTGGTTCAAGTATGAAACTATCAATTGTTGTCTCACATAATTGGAATTGCATGTTCATGGTCTTTCAAATCTCTAAACACGACAAACTAACCTCACTACTACATTGTTGAGCGAGGATGTTATTTCTAGTTCGTGGGCAATTCACTACGTGGATGTGGTTTATAGGGTTTATGCTCTTGATTAGGGACTTTCATACCTCTAATCATTTAACTCAACGTAGCCTCACAACTACTTCTTCGAGTGGTGATGTGATATTCTAAGTTGGTGTCTAGCTCATTCCATTTTATCAACCAAGCAAGGTATTAGGTATATTTCTATCCTAACACAAATCATATCGTGAGATACAATCTTGCTCCCTACATTCTCTTGTTCTTGCCTAGGTTATCTTTCTCAAGCATGTACCTAAGCTTAACCCACTTGTTTTCATGGTGATCAGTCATAAAAACAACCATAATTCAGAATGCAAGACAAAACAATAATTAATAACTTAAAACCAAAACAAAATCGTAAAAACACAATCATATCTTGTGGCTTCAACCCTAGAGGGAGGGTTCTAGCCACTCATGTTCGTATAATTACAAGAAAACATAATTAAAGTAACCTAATTACAAGAATTGGTAGAAGAGAAGATGAAATTGATGAACCCTAGGTGAGTTCTCCCACTTCTCCCTCACTCCTTGGCAGTTTTTCATAAATAAATCGTGACAAAATGATTTTAGGAGCTAAGGGACCTATTTATAGTAAATGAGAATTTTGCAAAATTATGCCTGTCGTGGAATGGCTCCGTGTCATGGAGTGTATCACGGAGCACTGCCTCTGTGACACAGAGGTAACGCGGATGCACACTGGAAATCGCCTCATGATGCCAAGATGTTGAGGCTTGCCACGACGGCCGGCGTGACACGCTGCTCATGCAGCGCGATGGAAGGGCGCTGGCGCGCAGGATGCCTGCTTGCTTGCTGCCTTCCTCTCGCGCCTGACATGGGCGTGGCACGGTGCTGGGCACAGCACACGCACAGTGTGGCACGCTGCCTAGCGCGGCCAGCCTTACCAAGGCATGCTTCTTGCCGACTTTTGCAAATTGCTCCCGACTCCATTCCTCTACTTCACCAACTTATAAATTAGTTCCTCAAATTCATTTAAACCTACAAAACAAGGACTAATCATGTTGGTTAGTACATATATTCACATTTATATAAAATCACATGAAAATGTGTATTATTAATTAGCTAAACAAGACTAAATTAAGTTATAAAGCATCACTCGGGCATGCTATTTTGCCCGAGATCAATTCCCTATTGGATAGATATTTGCAACCCCCTTTTGAAATATTGACTACCGATTGGTTTATTCATCAATAACATATTATTTCTTTTTTATTCCCTGTGGGATAGACCCCAACCTAGTTAGGTTACTATATTTGATAGCGACTTCTATCTACTTCATTATGAGGTGTAATTTGGGTGTGATCAAATTTAGCATCGTTGCCGGAGAATACAGTTTAAAAATAATTAATTGGTGTTTAAATTTAGCTTGTAGTTTTTATTTCATGATTTATGTTTTTGTTTTTGTTTTCTTTTTTATTTGTCACAAGTTAGCATAGCGAATCATGTGGCAGAGCTTAATCTTCCACCAGAGGAGATGACTGAAGCACAACGAGCGAAAGTGTCACGAACCGAGGCTACACCCTGGACGAAACATGGTACTTGGTGCCACAAGTGACACCAAGCTAACCCATGGTCTAACATTGCACTGGTAAATTAATCAAACATAAGCAAAAGCTTTATAAAAATAATAATGCAAGAAATACTGATTAGAAAAGATTAAACATATCTGAAAATAATACTGAACAACTATGTCTAAAAGCCAACAACTAACTGATAAGTTGCTGGGAAGAGCCCCAAGCTAACTCTAAAATCTAACTGAATAAAGAACTAACTTGACAAATAACCATCGTCCTCGGCAGATGAGCACTCACCAAATGACGCTGCTGCTGATATCGTAGGAGGGAAACTACTAATGATGCTGATACTGAGAATATGCACTTGTATCATGATACGATACAACATAAAATGTATGCATCAATACTTTGAATATACTAAGTAAGTGAGATATACAATAAGAAATAACAAATGAGCACTGAATTGAAGTAACATGATATGACCAACTGATACTGATAAAAACTGAGCTACAACTGATATGGTCAATAATGACCCCGACTGATGGTAATAAACATATAGTGGAACTGAGTGACTGAACTGAGCTAAACTGAACTGAATTGAAACTATACTGACAAGTGGGAGAGTCTATAACTGACATATAACCACGTGAGCTAAACATGGAGTCCGATGTATACACCCCATCAGAGAAAGCCTACTATACCTTGCTAGGGTATAGTGACTGAGCTGGGTGATCACAAGTCTGGGGCCTGTTGGGCCAATAACCTACTGTGGCAATGTAGTTCTAGAAACATGGCTGCTCTGGAACCCCGGTCCATTCAGTGCTAAGTACTACTCCCACTAGATAGTCCTAACTTGACTACTAAGATGATATCTCGAAGCTGGGATCCTGGACTAAGTCAAGAATACTTATCTGGAAGCAACCTGAGAGTCTGTAGGACCGGATAAGTGAAAACTGATGTTCTAAAACTGGTCAAAGCTGCTTATTTGGAAGCATCATAACTGCCTAAAAAACTAACTGGTAACTGATACTGCTGGTTCTAAGACTGGTCAGAGCTGCTTATCTAGAAGCATCGTAACTGTCTAAAGAACTAACCGATAACTGAATTTGCAAACCAGGACTGGAAGATGTTATTGCCACCTCAAGAAAACTGACTATAGTCAAACTGATCAGCTGACATTACTGAAAAATACTGAAAATGCTAACATTCTAGTTGAGACTGAACCAGCAAGCATTTGACTGAGGATTCATATGATAGTAATAACATGGGAATTCAAAGACTAACAAAGTCAAGCAACATTAATATCTAATCAACTATGCAAAACCCAATTTACTGCATTTATAGAGTTAGGGCTAAAATTATTTCACATGGAGAAATAGTAACATGATCATTAAGTAGTAAAAACGTAGCAAGAATACATAGGGACAACAATCAACAAGAATTAATCAGGATATGGCTACGAATTTACCCGACTCAAAACTTCAGGGCTAGAACTAATAAAAAATTTCAGAAGGGTTTTGGGGCACAAAGGAAGAACAATTCCCTTGTTGAATTTCCACATACCTAGAGTCGAATTTTCTGAAAAGGATCAAGAGAATCTGAGGAGAAAACTTGAAAGGCCTAGCTTTCTTTGAGAGAACTATCTGCGTATATCGTACTTCTGCTATCTGATTCTTTGGAAGGAATGAGGGAGAGGGTCGACTATACCTCTAAAATCCCTCCTAAAAATATCCTAAACGTAGTTTAGAAGCTAAAAAGGTGGCAAGTTACCAAAATGCCCCTGAAAGAATATCCTAAAAAATGCTCGACAGGGACCAATGGGTCACACAACGAGTCGTTGGTTGATACCACGACTAGTTGGGACCAGTCGTTAGTCCTAGTCCTGAAATCTAGGCTCACTGAAATTTGGCAACAAAAGGGGACCACCACTCGTTTGACGAACCAATAGGTTGTTGGTATCTCTCATTGTCACTGGAAGGAAAACTTGGCTCCTATGCTAATGGACGACACAACGACTCGTTTGTAGAACCAATGGGTCGTTATGCTTGCTCGTGGTCAACACTGGAAAAACTGAGGGATTTCTGAACTTGTTGTCACGGATGGAAACAACGACTCGTTGTGTGATACAATGAGTCATTACTGCCTCTCATTGTTACTGGAAGAAGATTTTCCACAACACCTGGGCTCCAACTAATGAGTCACCCCACGAGTCGTTACATTAGACAACGACTTATCGTCTGACTCGTGGTTCCTAGAAAGGAATTAATTGACTTCTGAGTTGGGAATGCAACAAGTGACAAGATGAATAGTTACTCCTCACAACGGGTCATTCCATGTATTGTTGGTTCCCAAAGTACAACTGGAAATACTGACCATGACCCAGGCAACGGGTCATTACTACTGACAACGACTCGTTATCTTGGTTGCTCTGAGATAAAATTTTATGGTTCATTTTGGTTTTTCATGCAAAGTCTGAGTTTGGTCCCGGAAAGTTTTGGGATATTACAATATCTCTCCCTTGGGATCATTCATTCTCGAATGAAGGCTAAAACTGCTGGAACACTGGGAAAAGAGCTGCAATTCCCTGACTGAAACTATAAACTAATTTCTAAAAGAATGACTGACTCCGAACTGATTTAACCATACTAACTGAGTTGATGTAACTAGGATGCATATTGAAAACATGAATAGAGCTGATGAGTACTGAACTGAATAGAGTATTGAGGAGGAATTTAATACCTGATGCTGAAACTGGACTGGAAGGGAATAAATAAGGGTATTTAGCCATCATTTCTACTTCTGCCTCCCATGTGACTCCCTCAACTAGCTGGTTCCTCCACAAGACTTTCACTGAAGTGACTTCCTTGTTTCTCAGCTTACAAACTTGATGGTCTAGGATTTGAACTGGGACCTCTTCGTAAGAGAGACTATCCTTCAATCCCACACTGTCTAGTGGCACAAATGAGGTCGGATCACTGATGCACTTCTTCAACAGTGACACATGAAAGACTGGGTGCACAAATGCTAACTCCAAAGGTAATTTTAACTTGTAGGCCATATTTCCAATTCGCCTCAGAATCCTGTAGCGTCCTACATATCTCAGACTAAGTTTCCCTTTCTTTCCAAACCTCATTACCCCTTTCATGGGTGAAATTTTCAGATAAACCCAATCATCTACATCAAATTCTAACTCTCACCTCCTCACATCCGCATAGGATTTTTGTTGGCTCTAAGCTATTTTCAACCTTTTTGATAAGTTGCATTTTCTGCATAGCTTCATTAACTAAGTCTGGTCCTATCAAAGTGGCTTCGCCAACTCCAAACCACCCTATAGGGGACCTACACCCTATACTATATAAGGCCTCAAACGGGGCCATCTGAATACTGGAGTGGTAGCTGTTGTTGTATGCAAACTCGATGAGAGGTAGGTAATCATCGCAACTGCCCTTGAAGTCACTCACAAAAGATCTCAGCATATCTTCTAAGGTCTGAATAGTCCGCCTAGCTTGTCCATCTATCTGAGGGTGAAAAGTTGTGCTGAGTTTGACCTGAGTACCGAGTCCTTTCTCAAATGAATTCCGAAAATGCGAGGTGAACTTGGTACCTCTATCTGAAATAATGGATAAGGGAACTCCATGCATTCTAAACAACTCTCGAATGTACAGTTTAGCATAATCCTTAGCTGAATCTGTAGTTTTAACTGGGAGGAAAAGTGCTGACTTGGTCATCCGATCCACTATCACTCAAATTGAATCATGCTGCTGACGAGTACGAGGTAGACATGTAAGAAAGTCCATATTTAGTTATTCCCACTTCCACGTGGGTATGCTAATATACTGAGTCATATCCCCAAATCTCTGATGCTCAACTTTAACTTGTTGGCAGTTCGGGCACTTAGCCACAAATTCTGCTATATCTCTCTTCATGACATTCCACCAGCAGATTTCCCGTAGGTCAAGGTACATCTTAGTGGAACCTGGGTGGATAGAATATCTAGATCTATATGCTTCTGCCAGTATCCACTGTCTCAAGTCATCAACATCAAGAACACATAACCTGCCCTGTTAATGAAGCACACTATCTCCCCTTTTGGAGAAAGCCTCTACTTCTTTTCTTAGAACTGCTTCTTTCAGCTTAAGCACTATGGGATCTTCATCCTGCTTTGACTTAACCTCAACAACTAATGAGGATTCTGACCCACTCTACAATACTACTCTGCCCAAGTTGAATCCAACAACTAACGAGGATTCTGACCTACTCTACAATACTACTCCGCCCTCAACTGAATCCACCAACTGCACTCCCAATCGGGCTAACATGTGAATATCCTTTGCTAGCTCCCTTATTCCCTCTTCAACATGAGCAACACTTCCCATAGACATTCTACTTAAGGCATCCGCCACCACATTTGCCTTACCCGAGTGATACGACACACTCATGTCGTAATCCTTCAATAAATCCAACCACCTTCTCTGATGAAGGTTGGAATCTTTTTGACTAAAAATATGCTGAAGGCTTTTGTGATTAGTGAAAATATCTACATGAACCTCATAAAGATAATTCCTCCATATTTTCAAAGAAAATACCACTGCTGCTAGTTCCAAATCATGAGTCAGATAATTCTTCTCATGAACTATCTTCTCTACTAGTTCCATGAAAGCTACAGGGGCATTAGTTAATCCAAAGGACATAACCACAAATTCATAGTGACCATACAGAGTTCTAAAGGTTTTTTTTCAGTATTTCACACTCCCTAACTCTAAGCTGATGATATCCCGACCTGAGATCTACCTTAGAAAAATAATTGGCTCCTTGAAGTTGATCGAACAAGTCGTCAATCCCGGTTAGGGGATACTCATTCTTAACTATAACCTCGTTCAGTTGATGGTAGTCGATACACATTCTGAGAGTACCATTTTTTTTCACATGAACAACATTGGAGCACCCCATAGAGAGATGCTGGGCTTGATGAAACCCTTATCGAGAAGGTCTTTCAACTGTTCCTTCAAGTCCTTAAGCTCAGCTGGAGCCATTCTGTAAGGAGGAATAAAGATGGGCTGAGTGTTTGAAGAAGGTCTATGCTGAAGCGTATTTCCCGCTCGGGAGGGACTCCAGGAAGATCTTCGGGAAATACGTCAGGAAATTCGCAGACAACTAGAACTGACTAAATCATTGGGGCCTAGGAGTTAGAATCTTTGATCCGAACTAGGTGATAGATGCACCCTTTCGAAATGAGATTCCTTGCTTTAAGGTAGGAAATAAACCGACCCTTAGGCGTTGAAACACTACCCATCCACTCTAAGACTGGCTCATTAGAAAATTAAAATTTGAAGACTCTAGTTCTGTAGACGACTGAGGCATAATCGGAATGTAACTAATCCATGCCAAGAATGAGGTTGAAGTCGACCATGTTTAGCTCTACTAGATAAGCTGGAATAACTTTATTCAACGCTGAGTCTAGGCAGTTTCTATATACTCGGCTGGCTCTAACTGACTCACCAACTAGGATAGAGACTGAGAATGGTTCCAAGAGGACTTCCGAACTGATTTCAAATTGAACAACTATATAAGGAGTCATGAATGATAGTGTGGCTCCTGGATCTAGTAGGGCATACACATCTAGATGAAAAAGACGTAACATACCCGTGACCATTCTTGATGAGAGGACAAAGCATAAAAGTTGTTTTGGCACTGACTGCCATCCATACCTAAAGTGTTACCCTGCTGAGCTGGATGGTCGGCTGGGGCTGCTGAAGTAGACTGATCTTTCCCCCGTCCTGCTGAAGGATACTCTTTTAACCTGTGACCCAATTGCCCACATCCGAAGCAACCTTCTTTGCCCATGCGTCATTCACTTGGATGGTTCTTGCCACATTTAAGACAAGTTGGGTAACGGTTGTTGGCATTGTAAATCTGGGACTAAGAGTTAGATGCTCCACTCTTCTAATCCTTGTGGGACCTGAAAGAAGGGGAACTGGTTGATGTGGGTGCTGGGGTTCTATGTTGCTGCTACTATGGACAGCTACTGCCGCTGGACATCTGGTGGCCATAATTCGACTAACCTGTTCTATCCTGCTTGTTCTCCCACTCAATATCCTTCAACTTCTGCTGGACATGAATGATGAGGCTGGAGAGGTCAATGTCCTTGATGAGCATCGCAGTTTTGCACTCCTTAAGTACCAAGTCTGACACTCCATTGAAGAATTTGAGCATGCGAGCCCTTGGCTCGGCTACCATCTCTAGAGCATACCTCGACAATAGAGTGAACTCCAACGCATACTCCTCCATGATTTTGTTACCCTGCTTTAAGTTCATTAATTCAGCGACCTTGTCCTCCCTCAATTCCCCAGGGAAGAATCTATCTAGAAATGCGATCATGAACTCATCCCACTCTACTGACCCTTCTTCTGTTTGACTCCCTTCCTTCCATTAGTTGTACCAAATCTGAGCCACCCCTTTCAACTGGTAGGTAGGCAGATCAACACTCTCCATGGAATTAACACCCATAATTCGGGTGATCTTTCGCACCTTATCTACAAACACTTGCAGGGCCTCTCCCACATTGGATCCATGAAAAGCTGAAGGGTTCATTCGGGTGAAGTCTCGAACCCTAGCAGCTGCTGCATATCCATTTGTATTCACTTGAACCACCAGCTGATTCACTTGGTTGGTCACCGTTTGAGTCAGTAGCTGGATTCCTGCTCGGAATTTTGCTGTGGACACTTGGTCGTCCTGAGGGGATGCTAGAGCTAGTGGGGCAGGTCGGTTGGCATACCAACCCTCCTTCCATTTCCTCGTTTTGGAGGCATTTTTTCACTGAAGCGAATAGAGCATGAGTTAGGAGGACATTTTTGGGATTAAACTTCAACACATGATAACGAGTATGAAAAAAGGGAGTTTTCCTAATAATGTCTTATAGCCTCCCCATCATAAGTGTGGCGCGCTTCACACTCATGAAAAGGACTCTACTTGACACGGCTTTCAGACATCCTAGGATACTCTAAATCTGGCTCTGATACCAAGTTTGTCATGACTAGAGTCTACATCCTGGACGAGACATGGTACTTGGTGCCACAAGTGACCCCAAGCTAATCCATGGTTTAACATTGCACTGGTAAACTAAGTAAACATAAGCGGAAACTTTATAAAAATATTTGTACAAGAAATATTGATTAGAAAAGATTAAACAAATCTGAAAACAATACTGAACTACTGTGTCTAAAAGTCAACTACTAACTGATGAGTTGCTGGGACAAGCCCCCAGTAACTCTAAAGTCTAACTGAATAAAGAACTAACGTAAATTATAACCATCATCCTCGAAGATGAGGACTTAGCAAATGAAGCTGCTAATATCATCACAGAGAAACTACCGACGATGCTGAGACTGAGAACATGCGCCTATATCATGATACGATACAACATAGAAAGTATGCGTCAGTAATTTGAATGTACTTAGTAAGTGAGATATATAATAAGCAATAACAAATAAACACTGAACTAAAGTAACATGATATGACCAACTAATACTGAATACTAATAAAAACTGAGCTATAACTGATATGGTCAATAATGACCCTGACTGGTGGTCATAAAAATGTCCTGGAACTGAGTGACCGAACTGAGCTAAACTGAACTAGACCAAAACTGTACTGGCAAGTGGGAGAGTTTATAACCGACATATAACCATGTGAACTAAATGTGGAGTCTGATGTATACA
The DNA here is from genome assembly GCA_035772735.1 of Datura wrightii. NCBI lineage: Eukaryota > Viridiplantae > Streptophyta > Magnoliopsida > Solanales > Solanaceae > Datura > Datura wrightii. The sequence continues at coordinate 34,559,320 of JASDFA010000001.1, forward strand.
CCTCATCAGAGAAAGCCCACTGTACCTTACCAGGGTATAGTGGCTGATCTGGGTGATCACAAGTCTGTGGCCCATTGGGCCAACAACCTACGGTGGCAACGTAGTTTTGGGAGCCAGGGTGCGCTGGAACCTCGGTCCACTCAGTGCTAAGTACTACTCCTACTAGATAGCCCTAACTTGACTACTAAGCTGATAGCCGAAGTTGGGGTCCTGGACTAAGTCAGAAATACTTAACTGGAATTGTTATATCCCGAAAGCCCAAAGATCAGACCCTAGAGTTGAATTGGGGAAAAAGTTAAAAATTGGCACCAGGCATAGAACGAGTCATGAGATGGCCCGTTGGTGCAGCCCATGAGTTGTGATATGACTCGTGGGGAGGCCAGTGAGGAGTTTGGAAATTTGGTGAAATGGGATCCCACGGACGTGACCACGACTCGTGGTCAGGCCCCACGAGTCATTAGGTCAGTCGTGGGGTGGGTGAGTAAGAAAAGAAAAGAAGATGGTCAGTGGACTTGATGGAAGGACCCTAGGAGTCATGGTCAGTCCCCACGATTCGTGGGGAGGGTCGTGGTCAACTAGCTGAGGAATTCTTGGTATTGAGGCAGTGTACATCATGAGTGGTGACCACGAGTCGTGGTCACCCAGTAACAAGTCGTGATGTCATCCGTTATGAGCCCAGGAGACCTGATGAGCAGTGTACTTCACGAATCAAGCCACGAGTCATGGTCAGAGGGGACGAGTCGTTAGGTCCCTCGTTGGGACTACCTGACAGTTATTTTCTGCGAATTTAGTAAGGATTATTTCGTAATTCCTAAGCTTCTAAGGCCAAAACTACATCGTTTTGAGTTATGATAGTGACTTTTAAAGGGGTTAAGTTCATTTTAGGACTTATTCATTCATGCATGCAAGGTAGGATACTAGAGAGGGTGATCAAGCCTAGCATTAATCAATTTCTCTTCAATTTTCGATTGGGAATCTAAAGAAGTGTAAGAATCAGCTACCAACAGGTATGTAGGGTTATGAATGGGTGATTACTTTCACACCCATGCCCAATCCCTCTCAAAATCATGAATGATCTATGAATAATCTATGGGGTTTTAACCCAATGCATGAATTTCCTAATTCTTTACATGGGTATGATTTAAATACATTTATACTATTGAATTATGAAGCGTGGATGAGTTTTATAATGTTTTTAAGTAAAAATCATGTTTCTAACTTTATGAATGAAAAATCCCATTGATGAGAAGTTCATGAAAGATGAGCTTTGTGATGTATGAATGATGAGATATTATGATGAAAAGTATGTTTTCAAGCTACCCATATTTAAAATCATGTTTTCGATATGAATTGAGTATTTTCAAGAATGACAAAGCTTTGGGCAATGCCTACATGTTCAAAGCATGATTGATGATTCCCCGAGTTAAGCTTACCACATGGTCTTAGAGCGAAGGCTCCCACTTATATTTTTAGCTTGTGGTATGTTTGAGTTAAAGTTTTTCATATGCATAGCTTACCATATGGTTTTGGATCGAAGACTCTCAATTATTTTTCAGCTTGTGGTATGGTTTGAAGTTAAAGCTTCTCTTATGCATGATTTCCGCTTTGAGATGTATTTGATTTATGAGCTTCGTTAATAGATGATGTTGATCTTCATTAAATAGCGATGTAGAAGATATGCATGTTTTTGGGAGTAGTGTCTAGCACTGAGCAAGCTAAGGGTCGATCACCCTATGCCTCAGAACTACACGCAAATATAGGTTTATACATTATGATTTTGGGACCTCCCTTATGAGCTATCCCCGACCCTATTGACCCATGAGCTTGATATTGATATCATGGTATCATCCCTGGCAAGGCTTTGGATGGCTCTACCCACTTGAGTGTGATAGTTGGAACCAAGTAAGCTCTATCATGGTATATCGGTGTAAAAGACAAATCTCCCATTGTTCCTCATGATTTCAGTTATGCATGTTCATTACTCATGAGATTTACATATGTAAGCATGTTCTAAAGAAGGTTTGACTCAATGTTCAGCTTTACTTATAAATATCATATTTTAGATTTGAGTCAATTGATTATGTTATGATATGTTATGATGATACATTATGTTATGATGAGATCATTATTTCAGAAAGAATGCATGGAAGGCCTGCTCTCAGATTCTCAATGTTTATGTTTTACGTTATGCATGTCTTCAATTGATTTTACTTACTTTAATGGTTTTATTTACCCTTCATACTCGGTCATTCCACATACTGACCACATACTCTATGTTGTATCGTTTCATGATACAAGACCCGGCTCTCAGGTTCAGCCCTGCTCATAGTTCGACTCTAGAGTTAGCATCTTTGTGTTGGTGAATCCTCATCTCCCGAGGAATAGACTACTCAAATTTCCATATGTATTTTCAGTTTCAGCATTTTGAGTTAGTTTGTGGTCTTGTCCCAAAAAACTCGTCATGTTTAGAGGGTTTTCAGACATATATATGTAATCAGCTTCGAATTGTGAATTCTGATTTTATGTTTAAGTTTAGACTTCCGCTATGATTATATCATTGATTTCTTCAGGTTTTTTAATTGGGTTAGACCTATGCTTATGCCATGGGTCGACTTGGGGTCTCTCGGGGCTCCTTGTCCCGTGTTGTGATTTGGGTCTCCCTTTGGGTCGTGACAAACTTGGTATCAGAGCAATAGGTTTGAAGTGTCCTAGGGTGTCTGAAAGCCGCGTTAAGTAAAGTCTTTTTCATGAGTGTGAAGCGCGCCGCACTTATGACGAAGAGGCTACTAGACGTTTAGGAAATGTTTCCTTCTTTCATGATCTATGTCGTGCGATGAAATGTCTCCCTATCCTTCTAATTTGTGCTATAAGTGATTGTAGAATCATAGATCCTTGAAGAATGAATGGTAGAAGGAATAGGAATGGTGAAGGCCTTGAGGATGGCAACGGTAATGGGCACCCGCAGGCCCCACCAATTCAGGAGCCCTAAGCACTGGAGCCCGTTGCCCATGCTGAATTTCGGGCAACTATTCAGATGCTTGCGCAAGCCTTGACCGCTCAAGTAAATCAGCAAGCTGTTGCACGTGTTCTGCAAAATGGCAATGCAACGGCAGCTGGAGTTTGAGACTTCTTAAGAATGAACCTGCCAGAGTTTCTCGGGTCAAAAGTAGATGAGGACCTGCATGAGTTCCTAGATGAGATTGTGAAGATCACTCAAATCATGGGGGTGAATGAAGTTGAGTTTGTAGAGTTGGCCTTGTATCAGTTGAAAGGGGTCGTTCATATCTGGTTTCGCCAATGGAAGGATAGCAGGGACACTGGAGCGGGCCCGTCACTTATGAGTTTCTTGTTGCATTCTTGGGTCAGTTCTTCCCTCGTGAGATGAGGGAGCTGAAGGCAGACGAGTTCGTAAACCTAAAGCAAGGGAGGATGATGGTAAAGGAGTATGCTCTCGAGTTCACTCACTTGTCGAAGTACACCCTAGAGTTGGGGGCTGACCAGAGGGCGAGGATGAGTAGATTCGTCCATGGAGTAACGGGCTATTGGGATAAGAATTGTAGGGCTGTTATGCTTCACCAGGACATGGACTTGCCTCAGATAGTTTTGTACTATGAGAGAGAGGGAGGCCAAGAGGGCCAGGACTGATAGTCACATATTCTCACAGCCGAGGTCAGGTGGTGGGCACTGACAGCAGACCCACCAGAGATCATCAGCCCCAGAATCTTCTGCATTGATGTGCCATCCAGATCGAGGCACGGTCAAAGGGGGAGAACATCAGGCTCTAGGGGTCAGAGCAGCAGACCCGCAGATTCTAGCATTCCAGCTTGCCGCAGGTGTTGGCTGGGTCACACAGATCAGTGTTTAGCACGTACAGGTGCTTGTTTTGGGTGTGGGATGCTCGGACACATGCTCAGAGATTGGCTAGCCGTGAGGCAGGATCATGATATGAGACAAGGCCCAACTTCTAGTTCCATAGCCCAACCCGTATGCTTAGCACATTAGGGAGCATCTACTTGCATAGGTGGAAGTTAGTGGCAGAACAAATTCTATGCTTTAGCATCCCGCCAGGAGCTGGAGGTCTCCTCGAATGTAGTCACTGGTATGTTACGAGTTTTCCATCTTGATGTTTATGCTCCATTAGATCCGAGGGATACCTTGTCTTTTGTGACCTCTTATTTTTCCAGTAGCTTCAGAGTTAGTCCCGATGTCTTGTCAGAACCCTTCTCAGTTTCTACTCCAGTAGGTGACTCAGTTATAGCTTGACTGGTGTAAAGAGGTTGCCCGATTTCAGTCCTTCAGAAAGTCACCTCAGCAGATTTGATAGAGTTAGCCATGACCGATTTTGATGTTATTCTTGGCATGGATTGGCTATTTGCATGCTATGCTTTAGTTAATTGTAGAACCCGGGCAATAGAGTTCAGATTTTCGGGTGAGCCAGTCTTAGAATGGAAGGGTAGTTCAGCTGTGCCTGTAGGTCGTTTCATTTCCTACCTTAAGGCCAGAACGATGATTTATAAAGGTTGTGTGTACCATCTACTTAGGGTTAAGGATGTTGAGTCCGAGACCCCGACCATACCAGTCAGTTCTAGTAGTACGTGAGTATCCAGAGGTCTTTCCAGATGATTTTCTAAGAATCCCTCCCGAGCGGGAGATTGATTTTGGTATTGACCTTCTTCCCCACACGCAACCTATAGCTATTCCTCCCTATAGAATGGCTCCAGCTAAGCTAAAAGAGTTGAAAGAGCAGTTGAAGTACTTATTAGATAAGGGTTTAATTAGACCGAGTAAGTCCCCTTGGGGTGCACCAGTTCTCTTTGTTCGAAAGAAAGATAGTTATCCTAAAAAATGCATTGATTATCGGCAATTGAACAAAGTCACCATCAAGAATTGGTATACTTTACCCAGGATTGATGATTTATTTGATCATCTTTAGGGTGCTAAGTGTTTCTCAAAGATAGATCTCCGGTCCAGGTACCATCAACTCAGAGTTCGAGAGTGTGACATCCCGAAGACAGCCTTCAGGACGCAGTATGGTCATTATGAGTTTGTAGTTATGTCTTTTGGACTAACGAATGCTCCTAAAACTTTTATAGACTTGATGAACAGGGTTTTCAAGCCATACTTGGATATATTTGTGATTGTGTTTATTGATGACATCCTGATATACTATCGGAGCGAGGAGGAACATGCTGCTCATTTGAGAATAGTGCTTCAGACTCTCAAGGATTGTCACTTATATGCCAAATTCAGCAAGTGTGAGTTTTGGTTGAACTCTGCAGCATTTTTGGGCCATGTGGTATCAAGCAAAGGCATAATGGTGGACTCTCAGAAAAATAGAGGTGGTGAAGAACTGGCCTAGACCGGTGAACTTTTCAGATATTTGGAGTTTCTTGGATTTAGCTGGCTACTATCGAAGGTTCGTGGAAGGTTTCTCATCGATTGCATCACCTTTGACCAAATTGACTTAGAAGAAGGTGAAATTCCAATGGTCGGAGGCTTGTGAGAAGATCTTTCAAAAGTTAAAGGCTCGAATGACTTCAGCACTAGTGTTAACTCTACCGAAGGGTACTGATGGGTTTGTGGTATATTGTGATGCTTCAAGGATCAGACTTGGGTGTGTGTGGGAAAGCTATAGCATACGCCTCTAGACAGTTGGAAGTTCATGAAAAGAATTACCCGACGCATGATCTTGATTAGCCATGGTGGTATTCACCTTGAAGATATGGCGAGATTATTTTTATGGGGTCCATGTGTATGTATTTATGGACCACAAGAGCTTACAATATGTGTTCATGCAGAAAGATCTCAATCTTTGGCAAAGGAGGTGGTTGGAGCTACTCAAGGACTACGATATGAGTGTCCTTTGCCATCCGGGTAAAGCTAATATGGTAGCGGACACACTTAGTAGACTCTCTATGGAGACTCGTGTGTCTCATGTGGATGAAGGGAAGGGGAGCTGGTGAAGGATGTGCGTCAACTCGCAAGATTGGGAGTTAGGTTGGTCGAGTCGACCGATGGCAGTGTTGTTGTTCAGAATGGATTAGAGTTGCCCTTGGTGACTAATGTGAGACAAGATAAGGACCCAATTTTGTTAAAATTGAAGGAAGCCGTTCATAATAAGAAGGTAGAGGTCTTCTCTAAAGGGGGAGATGGTGTGCTTCAGTACTAGGGTCCCTTATGTGTTCCAGATGTGTATGATTTGAGGGACCGGGTGTTGCACCGGGCTCATGGATCTAGGTATTCTATCCATCCAGGTGCCACAAGGATGTACAGTGACTTGCGGGAAATCTATTGGTGGAATGACATGAAGAAGGATATCGCAGAATTAGTAGCAAGGTGTCCGAACTGTCAGCAAGTAAAGGTTGAGCATCAAAGACCGGGAGGCGTGCAACAGGATATCAAATTTCTACTTGGAAGTGGGAAGAAATTAATATAGACTTTATCACAGGTGTACCTAGTACTCGTCAGCAATATGACTCCATTTGGGTTGTGGTAGACAGATTGACCAAGGCCGCTCATTTTTTACTAGTCAAAACCACGAATTCGGCGGAGGATTATGCCAAATTATATATCTGGGAGCTAGTCCGGTTGCATGGAGTGCGCTTACCCATCATTTCAAATAGAGATACTCAATTTACCTCTCAGTTTTGGAAGTCGTTTAAAAAAGGATTGGGTACACAGGTTAAGCGCAACACAACATTTCACCCGCAAATGGATGGTCAAGCGGTGCGGACAATTCAGACCCTCGAGGACATGTTGAAAGCATGTATGATTGACTTTAGAGGTAGATGGGATGAACATTTGCCACTTATCGAGTTTGCATACAATAAAAATCATTTTAGTCCAGATGACATTGTTTGAGGCTCTCTATCGGCGGAGGTATAGGTCGCCCATTGAACGGTTAGAGGTTGGTGAAGTGGTGATGATAGGACTAGATTAGGTTCACGAGGCTCTGGAGAAGGTTCAGTTGATAAGGGACCGATTGAAAACTGCCCAGAGTCGTCAAAAATCTTATGCTGACGTGAGAAGAAGAGAATTAGAATTTGAAGTCGATGACTGGGTATTTCTGAGGGTGTCTCCATGAAGGGAGTGATGAGGTTCGAAAACAAAGGGAAACTTATTCCCCGCTATGTCAGCCCATACAAGATATGAGACGTGTTGGCAAGTTGGCTTCTGAGTTGGAGTTGCCTTCAGAATTATCTTCTGTGCGTCCTGTATTCCATGTGTCGCTCTTGAAGAAGTGTTTGGATGATCTAACTCTAGTTGTCCTGGTGTACAATGTTGGTGTAAAAGATAGCCTTAGTTATGAGAAGGTTCCAGTAGAAATACTGGATCATCAGGTTCGAAGGTTGAGGAACAAGAAAATAGCTTTAGTTAAAGTATTATGGAGAAATCTGCATGTTGAGGGAGCTACATGAGAAGCTGAAGCGGATATGATGGCTAGATACCCACAGTTATTCTCTACCTACTTAGTTCCAGCTTGAGGTATTAGGTTTGACCTAACACTCTATCTAGTTTTCATGTTCAGATTATGTGCCCAAGTTTCTTTTGTGTATGTGGATGTATGTATGATTCGTGAATTCAATTCAGCTACGTAGTTTGAATCGGAGATAGTTGTTCCGTCAGTTTTCGGCTTAAATGAATAGAATTTGAATATGATAATTGCATTTCTTTGCTTTACTGTATGTATTCCAACATTCGAGGATGAATGTTCCTAAGGGGGAGATATTGTTATACCCCGGAAGCCCAAAGATCAGACCCGAGATTTGAATCGGAGAAAAAGTTGAAAATTGGCACCAGGCACATAATGAGTCGTGAGATGACCCATTGGTGTAGCCCACGAGTCGTGATGTGAATCGTGGGGAGGCCAGTGAGGAGTTTGGAAATTTGGTGAAATGGGATCCCACGGACGTGACCACGACTTGTGGTCAGGCCCCATGAGTCGTTAGGTCAGTCGTGAGGTGGGTGAGTAAGAAAAGAAAAGAAGACAGTCAGTGGACTTGACGGAAGGACCCCACAAGTCGTGGTTAATCCCCAAGATTCATGGGGAGGGTCGTGGTCAACTAGATGAGGAATTCTTGGTATTGAGGCAGTGTACATCACGAGTGGTGACCACGAGTCGTGGTCACCCAGTAACAAGTCGTGATGTCGTCCGTTATGAGCCCAGGAGACCTGTTGAACAGTGTACTTCACAGATCAAGCCACGAGTCATGGTCAGAGGGGACGAGTCGTTAGGTCCCTCATTGGGACTACCTGACAGTTATTTTCTACGAATTTAGTAAGGATTATTTTGTAATTCCTAAGCTTCTAAGGCCAAAACTACGTCGTTTTGAGTTATGATAGTGACTTTTAAAGGGGTTAAGTTCATTTTAGGACTTATTCATTCATGCATGCAAGGTAGAATACTAGAGAGGGTGATCAAGCCTAGCATTCATCAATTTCTCTTCAATTTTCGATCGGGAATCTAAAGAAGTGTAAGAATCAGCTACCAACAGTTATGTAGGGTAATGAATGGGTGATTACTTTAACACCCATACCTAATCTCTCTCTAAATCATGAATGATCTATGAATAATCTATGGGGTTTTAACCCAATGCATGAATTTCCTAATTCTTTACATGTGTATGATTTAAATACGTTTCTACTATTTAATTATGAAGCGTGGACGAGTTTTATAATGTTTCCAATTAAAAATCATGTTTTTAGCTTTATGAATGAAAAATCCCATTGATGAGAAGTTCATGAAAGATGAACTTTGTGATGAATGAATGATGAGATATTATGATGAAAAGTATGTTTTCAAGCTACCAATATTTAAAATCATGTTTTCGATATGAATTGAGTATTTTCAAGAATGACAAAGCTTTGGGCAATGCCACATGTTCAAAGTATGATTGATGATTTCCCGAATTAAGCTTACCACATGGTCTTAGAGAGAAGCCTCCCACTTGTATTTTCAGCTTGTGGTATGTTTGAGTTAAAGTTTTTCATATGCATAGCTTACCACATGGTTTTGGAGCGAAGGCTCCCGATATCTTTCAGCTTGTGGTATGGTTTGAGTTAAAGCTTTTCTTATGCATGATTTCCGCTTTGAGATGTATTTGATTTATGAGCTTTGGCAGTAGACGATGTTGAGCTTCGTTGAATAACGATGTTGAGCATTTGCATGTTTTTGGGAGTAGTGTCTAGCATCGAGTTGGCTAAGGATCGATCACCCTATGCCTCAGAACTACGCGCCAACGTAGGTTTATACATTATGATTTTGGGACCTCCTTTGTGAGCTATCTCCGACCCTACTGGCCCATGAGCTTGATATCAATATCATGGTATCGTCCTTGGCCTGGCAAGGCTTTGGATGACTCTACCCACTTGAGTGTTATAGTTGGGACCACGTAAGCTCTATCGTGGTATGTCTGTTAAAAGATGAATTTCCCATTATTCCTCATGATTTTAGTTATGCATGTTCATTACTCATGAGATTTACATATGTAAGCATGTTCTAAAGAAGGTTTGACTAAATGTTCAGCTTTAATTATAAATATCATATTTCAGCTTTGAGTCATTTGATTATGTTATGATATGTTATGATGATATGTTATGTTATGATGAGATCATGATTTCTTAAATAATGCATGCAAGCCCTACTCTCAGATTCTCAATGTTTATGTTTTACGTTATGCATGTCTTTAACTGATTTTGCTTACTTTAGCTATTTTACTTACCTTTCATACTCGGTACATTCCACGTACTGACCGCATACTCTATGCTGTATCATTTCATGATACAAGACTCGGCTCTTAGGTTCAACCCTGTTCATAGTTCGACTCCAGAGTTAGCATCTCCGTGTTGGTGAATCCTCATCTCCCAAAGACTAGACTACTCAGATTTACTTATTATTTTTAGTTTCAGCTTGTTGAGTTAGTTGGGGGTCTTGTCCCAAACATCTCATCATGTTTAGAGGCTTTTCAAATATATGTATGTAATCAACTTCGGATTGTGAATTCTAATGTTATGTTTAAGTTTAGACTTCCACTATGATTATATAATTGATTTCTTCAGTTTCTTTGATTAGGTTAGACGTACACTTATGCCATGGGTCGACTTGGGGTCTATCAGGGCTCCTTGTTCCGTGTTGCAAGCCGGGCCTCCGTTCGAGTCATGACAGGAAGCAACTTGAGATTCTATAGGATCGGATAACTGAAAACTGGTGTTCTAAGACTGGTCAGAGCTGCTTATTTGGAAGCATCGTAATCGTCTAAAGAACTAACTGGTAACTAATACTGCTGGTTCTGAGAATGGTCAGAGCTGCTTAGCTGGAAGTGTCGTAACCATCTAAAGAACTAACTAATAACTGAATCTGCAAACTAGGATTGGGAGGTATTACTGACACCTCAAGAAAACTGACTATAGTCAAATAGATCAACCGACATATTAAAAAATACTGAAAGTGCTAACATTTTTACTGGGACTAATCTAGCATGCATCTGACTGAGGATTCATATGATAGTAATAACATGGGAATTCAAAGACTAACAGAGTCAAGAAACATTAATATCTAATTAACTATGCAAGACTCAATTCACTGCATTTATATAGTTAGGGCTAAAATCATTTCACATGAAGAAATAGTAACATGATCACTAAGTAGTAAAAACATAGCAAGAATACACAGGGACAACAATCCATAAGAATTAATCTGGCTACGGATTTACCCTACTCAAAACTTCAGGGTAGAACTGATAAGAAATTTCAGAAGGGTTTTGGGGCACAAGAGAAAAACAATTCCCTTGTTGAATTTTCATATACCTGGAATCGAATATTTTGAAAAGGATCTGGAGAATCTGAGGAGAAAACAGAAAGCCCTAGCTTGCTCAGAGATAACTCTCCGCGTATATTGTACTTCTGCTATCTGATTCTTTGGAAGGAATGAGGGAGAGGGTTGACTATACCTCTAAAATCCTTCCTGAAAACACCCTAAATGATGTATTTTTGAAGCTAAAAATGTGGCAAGTTACCAAAATACTCCTAAAAGAAAATCTGGAAAACTGCCCGATAGAGACCAACGGGTCACGCAATGAGTCGTTGGTTGATACCACGACTTGTTGGGACTAGTCGTTGGTCCTGGGGATGGAATTAAGGCTCACTGGAATTTGGCAACAGAATGGGACCACGACTCATTGGATGAACCAATGGGTCGTTGCTACCTCTCATTGTCACTGGCAGGAAAACTTGGCCCCTCTGCTAACGGATGACACAACGACTCGTTGATAGAACCAATGGGTCGTTGTGCCTGCTCGTGGTAAACACTAGAAAAACTGAGAGATTTTTGGACTTGTTGTCACAGATGGAAACAATGACTCGTTGTGTGATACAATAGGTCGTTGTTGCCTCTCGTTGTTACTAGAAGAAGATTTTCAACAACACCTGGGCTCCTACTAACGAGTCACCCCATGAGTCGTTACATCAGATGATGACTCATCATCTGACTTATGTGTTCCTAGAAAGGGATTAACTGATTTCTGGGATGGGAATGCAATGAGTGATAGGACGACTCATTACTCCTCACAACTGGTCATTTCATGTCTCGTTGGTTCTCGAAGGAAAACTGGTAGGGCTGACCACGACCCAGACAATGGGTCATTACTGTTGACAACGACCTGTTGTCTCAATCATTCTGAGACAAAATTGTCTGGTTCATTTTAGTTTTTCATGCAGAGTATGAGTTTGGTCTAGGATAGCTTTGGGGTGTTATAGGAAGTTTATGTAACAGGCAGAGGAAGCTCAAGTAGATGATGTAGCTAGGAGAGCCGATACTACACACTTTATTACCGCATTCGCAGAGAAGAACAGACAAAACCCCCTCTTCATAATGGACGTAATGCTGTACGGAATGTGCTCTTCCAGGGGGAGTATGAGTAAGAAGAAGTTGGTTACACTGGAGCCATTGTTCCACCCCCTTTGCCAGCTAATCCCAAATTTGATATCACAAGTACAATGATGCAATTGCCAAGCATGAAGGGGTTGTTCAATGATTTGTGTGATGAAGATCCAAACCAGCACCTGATAAATTTCACAGGGATCTGTAATGCCTACAGACTTCCAGGGGTTTCCCAAGAGTCCATTAGACTCAGATTATTCCCTTTCTCAATAGCATGGGAAGCCATTTTGTGGTTGAATGAGCTTCATGACGAGTCTATTACTACTTGGGCAGAGTTGACTGCAACTTTCTTGGAGAGATTTTTCCCACCCTCAAGAATGATTCAATTGAGGGATGAAATTTATAATTTTCGACAATTACCTGGGGAAGCCTTACAGAAGGCATGACTAAGATTTAAAAAAAAGCTAAAGCGATGTCCTAATCATAAGCTTCCAGAGGAAGTTCTTTTGGAAGTATTCTACAAGTCACTGAGTGCCTCAAATATAAAGTTGTAGCAGACGGGACAGCCGAGGGGTCCATAATGATGAAGACAAATAGGGCATGGCACACTAACTTTTACAAAAGCTAGTGAAATACTGGACAAGATGATGAAGACCAATAGGGCATGGCACACTAGAAAATATGAGGCTACTGCAATAAACTATTCTAGAGGCATGACAGTAGAGCAGCGGAAGAAGGAAGAAGAATGGGACAAAGGTATGGAACATCTCAAGACCCAGTTAGAACTGATCACCAAACATCTAAAAACAGTAAACACACAAAAGTTGCCTGTGGTGAATGATCAAGGAAAGGGTCCCAGGTGTGAAGATCTCTACCTAGAAATGGAAGAGGAAGCTAATTTATCAATAATCAGGGGTATTTTTAGGCCAACATGATCATTCCCAAAGTCCACCTTGCAATTGAAGTATAAAGAAGTCATTGTCAAATATAATAACCCAACTAGGTTTGAATCAAACCCACAGGAAATAGGAAAAAAATAATATGTTAGCGATGATTAAATTAACTTGTAGTCAATATTTCGGAAGGGAAGTTTCCAATAAAAAAGAAAATAATGCTAACAATGATTGAGTTGTCTATCAAATTATCAAGACAAAACTAGGATTGTGTTCCTCATGATTTCATAATGTAGTAGGCTATTTTATTAGTGATATACCCCGGTGAATTTTATGTAAGACTGATGATTAAGTTCATCTAATGTCTTTTGACCAACATAGATGAATTTAAGTTAAATCCTCTAGGACTTTAAGGTACTCACAAAATGCTTGATTGGATATGGAAGTGAAATAGTGTGTGCGTGCGAATGTTGGGTGCAATGTCGATGATTTTTTGATGGGGTTTGAGAGAAGAAGAGGATGAGGGAAATTTGAAGTTGTTTGGGTTTAAGTTTAGTGGTGAGAAATTGGAAAAGTAAATGAATCGGGTTTTATGTGTTTTAAATTAAAAATTACCCTAATTTCAGCATGGGTTGGGTCAAATGTAAGTTAATTGAAGTACCTGACGATTGAATAAACGAGTCGTTACGTGATGAAATGACTCATTTTGAACCTTCATTGTTTGACTTGAGTTCAACAGACTTACCTGGACCTAACGAGTCAAGAAACGACTCGTGGTGTCACCCAACGAGTCATGGGATGAGTCGTGGTCCTTGGACTGGTGTAGCTTCAAGACAAGTCACTTAACGAATCGTTTGGTCTCCCAACGATTCATTGAGTGAGCCATTCTCACCCTTTTCTTTTGATTCTAACTTTTATCCAGTGTACAAGATGGGGGACCTCACAAGTCGTTTCTTAGAGTAACGAATCATTAAGTCACCTGTTGCTCCCCTGTTTTTCTGCAGTTCTCTTCATGATTTGGTTGAACGAGTCATCATGTCAGACAATGACTCGTTCTGTGACATTTTGCACCAGAACTGAAGTTCCAATTTTTGGTTCCAACTTCAAATTTTCCATCTTAATCACCTGCACCCATCAACAAATGTAAACACTTCATATTTATTACATTTACAACTTGGGTTGCCTCTCAAGAAGAGCTTGATTTAACATCGCGACACGATGTGGGTGTTTTGACTACAAATACTTTACCAAAACACCTCCATGGGTTGCCACCCATGTAGCGCCTGATTTAACATCGCGGCACGATGCAAGTCTCCTGACTACTTAGAATTCGACAAGTAATTCATCTCTATCCTCTAGTGCTGAGACTATGCTGAATTCCTTTGGCTGTTTCATGGTCCGGCTAATGTTGAAGGTGACCTCTTCTTTGTTTAACCAAAATTTTAACTAGCCTGCCTCAACATCTACTAGGGACCTACCTGTTGAAAGGAATGGTTGCCCCAAAATGATGGGGACCTCAGAATCGACTTCGCAGTCCAGAATGACGAAGTCTGCTGGGAATATAAATTTGTCCACCTTGACAAACACATTAAACAAAATCCCCACCGTCTTTTTAACGGTTTTGTCAAACATCAGTAGCCGCATAGTTGTCGGTGTAGGGGTTCCCAAGCCTAACTTTTTTAACATTGCTAGCGGCATCACATTTATGCTAGCTCCCAAGTCATAAAGAGCCCTTGCAAACTCAACATCCCTAATGATGCAAGGTATAGTGAAAGCACCTGGGTCTTCTTTCTTCTAAGCTAGGACCCGTAGTTATGGCACCACAGTGGTGCAAATTATTGGCAAGTTTTAAACTTACAGTCCTTTTCCTGGTGATGAGGTCCTTCATGAATTAGGCATATCCGACCATCTGCTCAAGTGCCTCAAATAATGGGATGTTCACCGACAACTGCTTAAGCATAGAGATAAATTTTTGATATTTCCCATCTTCGGCTTTCTTCTTCAAACGTTGTGGATAAGGAGGAGGAGGAGGTCTAGGGATCGTTGTAAATTTTTGTTGTGCATCCTTCTCTTTCTCATGGGCAACTCGTTGTTCCTTTGTATTGCTTGGAGCAGTTTTCACATCTGGATCCCCAACCAAAGTTGGGTCTTCGAAATCCACTACACTATCATCATTCATCAAGGCAGGCTCCTCTGACTCCTTAATTACAACTGGCCTAGGAAGATCAATTGTGGCCTTCCCGCTCCTACTAGTGACCGCCATGCAATGACTGTCATTTTTCAGATTTTGCATTATGTTGCTGGGAAGTGTGCCTTTTTTCCTCTGATTCATTAAAATAGACATCTAACTCATCTACTGCTCAATCCACTTGATCGCTACCCCATGTGACTCCACCTTTTGATTTAAACTAGAAATATCAGCACGGAGCTCCTTAAAGTGGCTATCTGTTGTCTCCATCTGCTTGAGTACTTTGGAGAGAATGTTCTCTGCCCTTGAACCACTGGAATCTGGCTCACGGTTTCAAGGAGGAACATACAGACTGCTCCTATCATTTTTGAACTCCTAACGCTTCTTCCGATCCCCATTATATCGGTATTGGCCTCTGTTGTAATTATTATCCTTATAAAAGTTCCGACCTTGGTTCCCTTGACCTTGATGCCAAGTGTCTTGGTTAGACCCTTGGGTGTTGGTTCGGAAACCCGCCCTCTGGTCATTTAAATAATTTTCTTCTTCTTCCGACTTAGATTCACATCGATCAACTCCATTGGCTGCTTTGGCAATATTTTCTCTCCCAGAGTTGACGACTGATTTCACGACTCGTTAACTGATGTAATGAGTCGTTCCCTCAACTCTTCAGGTACACTGTCTCAGCATCTTCAAACTTCATCTTTTGCCCACGACTTCAGCAACAAGTCGTGCCTCTTGCCAACGACTCGTGAAGTGCCTGACAGTCACCCTTTCAGTTATTTTCAACATAAATTTGCCCAATTCACTTCCGAACCTATTTTCCTGCAACATTAAACACAAAAGACATCATACCTATATAAACATATCCAAAATGTGCATAATTTCTTAGTTTTAAGCATTGAAAGTGCTGTAAAATCATGGAACATCAACACCATCAACATAGAACTTTTGCATGTCCTCAGGAAAAAACAAATTAAAATAAAATAAAATAAATTACTTCGACGCTTCAATCGAAAAAACTCTAGGAAACTTACGCCAGTCACAGTCATTCCTCAAATCAAAATTTTCTAACCCCTCCCTCATCATATCAACTCAAATCGCTATGCATATACAAAATTTCCAACCATAACTCAGAGGAATCAAAACAAGGCAAAATACTGTCCCTTGCAACCATGCACATAAATCTATAACACTGACTTAGACAATTTGCAGACAATTTTGTTGACCAAATGCTCTCACCTCAAAGAAGTCCCACACTCACACATGTGTATATGATCAATTCAATATATTTCTCTTGGAAATAGGTAAGATTCACTCACTCTCACAAGAAATTTGAATTGTATGCATACAATACCATAGGCTTGCCTTTACTTTCAATTTCTCGATTTTCTGACAAGTAACCAGGATCACTATAGGACTTTCTAGGCTTGTAATGTAGGCTCGGGCTTGGGTATGGTACATATGGAATTAGTAGCTCAACCCTCCTTGGCACTACACACCTCTTGGCTCTAAATTTCACCTTTTTTCCTATTTTCTCCCCTTTTCCCTTTAACTGTTTTTTCTGTTCTTTGCTTTTGCAACTACAAATGCGGGTTCTCTTTATTCAAGCAATCATTGATGTCACTTTTTCCTTTTATTTTCTTTTCTTGCTTTTTGACAACAATTTTTATTTCTTTCTTTTCATTATGCATACCGCACCCACTCTTTCCTTTTTCATTACCCAATTTTCATTCCTCCTAACTCTTCTTAATCACCCCTATAGTAGCCACCATCAACTTAGGAGATTTTCCTGAGTTGAGGTTCACAATGTCCAAGGAGGGACCAGGGAAAAAATAGGTTCATTCGTGCGGCCAAGTGCCACACCTTGGATCTGAGCGCTCCTAACTCTAAGTACCATCTTGACAACTCAAGTGCCTGTAACTATGCAAGGTGCTCATCCATTCTTTTCTCGAATGCGTCCAATCAGCAATGCACAGAACTGGATAATGTCTCGAACTCCTTCAACACCCACGACTTTACCTGCTCCATAAGAACTTTAACCTGTAGAGCCGTGTGTGCCTGTTGCTTTTTGGCCTTAGCTAGCCTCCTGGCCATATAAACCAAAAACTCTTGTGAAATCGTAACTAGGCTGGCTGTAGTGGCTCATGGAGGCGCAGCTGGTGGTCCCCGTGCTGCTGCTATAGATGATGACTCGGGAACATCAGTAGGTGTGGTGGTGTTTGCTGCATCTGTAGCCTCAGGCTGGCTATCTGTCTCTCTTCTCTCCATAGGCTCAACTCAGCGAACTATGCTGCATCATTCTGAAACCTGCTGCCAAATGCCTATGCTAATATGGTCGCTCTAGCGGATGCAGCTGCCTGAGTCCTTGCCCTTGATACCGAGTTTGTGTCATCTTGAATCAACCCGATATCAGTTATCTTCTGGACCACTATTCTCTGGTCAACTGAAGGCAGTTCCAACACCTTTGACTCCTGACAGAGTGTATTAATCAGATAGGGTAAGGGGATTGTAGTACCGTCATTGATTGCCCGCTCTCTAATCTCCTCAGTAATGTACCATTGGAAATTGATGGCATACCCTTCCATTATACTTGCTACCAATGCTGCTCTGTTAGGTGAGAGGATGTTGTCATTTCTAGTTGGTACCAGCCTTGCCGCACCAGTGACCACCAAAATTTTGCCTAAAAATTAAGTGTTTCCTTCTTTATCTGAGACTCTGTGCCATGCAACCATTCAACCAGCGAACCTCTTGTAGCAATAATCTGAGATCGCCAAGTATATTGCTGGATGCGCTCCTAGATATTCAACTTTTTTGTCCTAACTTTCTTTAACTCATGTAGCCTGTGGTCGAACTTGGTTGTGTTCACCGAAGCATGATAATCTGGCCCATACAACGTCTTGGAGATTGTCCTCTCAGAGATATCTACCAGAGTCTCTCGCACCAACACCTGATTTAAGGCGGGCCTCTTTTTCCATTCCTGACCCCCTAATGCCAAATGCTGCAAAGTGGCCACATAGGCTTCATAGAACTCTCTAACTAAGCACGTGCTGTAGCTACAAGATGGATCTGTCAACCAACCAAACCTGTACTTGTCGAACACCGCTTGTAGCTCTGGAATGTATTTTAGCCCTGCAGTGATCAGCCTCGGCTCCTCGTATATGCTCCTCATCAGATTGCCTTTCTCATTAGGAGCAATGTCTCTGTTATATATGGCCTTCATGCCATGAACACACCATCTCCGCACGTTCGTTGGTTGCTCATTTGATGTGTCTGAGGTCTCAGTCAGTTCATTATCAGAGTCCCCTCGCTGAGCATGTAACTCTTTAGCTATCTCTGTGTTTCGCCCAACTGTGGGGGCCTTAGGAACACTTGCAGCTACAGCCTAACATTATCATCAGTGCGGATGGGTGGATCCCTTGCCAGTGGAGTAGGAGCATTGACCAGGGCTGTCGGATTTAAAGTTTGTTGAGCCCTAGCCCTGGTGGATCTCCTCACTAACTGCTCCTCTGATATGTCATATTCTTCCTCTGAGCCACTTGACTCTTCAAAGGAGGACGAATCATCACGCAGTCTATGGTATGAAGGTTGACTGCGCTCAGGTGCTTGTTTCTTTGTTGGGCCCTTCTTCGGTGTACCTCTTGGAGCCATTGTACCTGTGGAAACATTGTTAGTATGCAAGATGAGATGAAACAAAAAATATTTTTGAGCTGGTGCCTAGTGGTCCTGACGAGTGACTAAAGGAGTCGTTGCCACTGGCAACGACTCGTGAGGTCCCTCGTTGTCACAAACTAGTGTTCCTTCAGGTTGGGCCAGTGTACTTGACACAGGTCCCAATGTGTCATTGCCAAAGGCAATGAGTCATTAGGTCAGTCGTTAGGTACACTGCCTTAGTGGTTTAAATTTTCCACTCAAGATGAGCTACACAACGAGTCGTTTGGTGATCCAACGACTCTTGATGTAGCTCGTGCTCAAGAGTTTCAGTTCACCCATTCATTCATCTTTATCTTCTTCCTATTATTCAACTCCACAAATACAGAACTTAATTTCTCACACCAACCCAATGTAAATTCAGACGCAATCCATTTGTTTAAACCTTCCTAGGGTTCATTAACATCAAGAGGCATAGATTGACACAAACACAACATTACTCTAAATAAATTCAATTTCATTCAAAACATGGGTCCTCAAAATTCTTGTTTAAATGCAAAAGATATTCAAATGCAATCGATACTCCAAATTAACTAGGAAAAAGGGTACTCACAAAATGCTTGATCGGAGATGGAGTGAAATAGTGTGTGCGTGCGAATGTTGTGAGTCCAAGGTCGAAGATTTTTCAATGGGGTTTGAAAGAAGAAGAGGACAAGGGAAATTTGAAGTTTTTTGGGTTTAAGTGTAGTGGTGAGAAATTGGAAGAGTAAATAAATCGGGTTTTATGTGTTTTAAATTAAAAATTACCCTAATTTCAGCCTGGGTCGGGTCGAACGTCAGTTAATTGAAATACCTAACGACTAAATAAATGAGTCGTTACATGATGAAAGGACTCGTTTTGACCCTTCGTTCTTTGACTTGAGTTCAACAAACTTACTTGAGACCTAACGAGTCAAGCAACGACACGTTGTGTCACCCAACCAGTCGTGGCCTGAGTCGTGGTCCTTGGACTAGTGTAGCTTCAAGAAAAGTCACTTAACGAATTGTTTGGTGTCCCACGATTCGTTGAGTGAGCCAATCTCACCATTTTCCTTTTGATTCTGACTTTTACCCAGTGTACATGATGTTGGACATCACGATTCGTTTCTTAGAGTAACGAATCGTTAAGTCACCCATTGCTCCCATGTTTTTCTACAGTTCTCTTCATGATTTGGTTGAACGAGTCGTCATGTCAAACAACGACTCATTCTGTGACATTTTGCACCAAAACTGAAGTTTCAATTTTTGGTTCCAACTTCAAATTTTCCATCTTAATCACCTGCACCCATCAACAAATGTAAACACTCCATAATTCTTACATTTACAACTTGGGTTGCCTCCTAAGAAGAGCTTGATTTAACATCGCGGCACGACGTGGGTGTTTTGGCTACTCAGAGTTCACCCAAAACACCTCCATGGGTTGCCTCTCATGCAGAGCCTTATTTAACGTTGTGGCACGATGCAAGCCTCTTGACTACGAAGAATTCGTCAAGTAATTCGTCAAGTAATTCGTCTCCATCCTCCAGTGTTGAGACTATGCTGAATTCCTTTGGCTGTTTCATGGTCCGACTAATATTGTAGGTGGCCTTTTCTTCGCTTAACCTGAATTTTAACTGACCTGCCTCCACATCTACTAGGGCCCTACCTGTTGCACGGAATGGTCGCCCCAAAATGATGGGGACCTCAGAATCGACTTCGCAGTCTAGAATCACGGAGTATGTTGGGAATATAAATTTGTCCATCTTGACAAGCACATCAAATAAAATCCCCATTGGCTTTTTAATGATTTTGTTAGCCATTAGTAGCTGCATAGTAGTTGGTGTGGGGGTTCCCAAGCCTAACTTTTTGAACACTGCTAGCGGCATCAAATTTATGCTAGCTACCAAGTCACAAAGCACCCTTGCAAACTCAACATCTCCAATGGTGCAAGGTATAGTAAAAGTACATGGGTCTTTTTTCTTTTGAGCTAGGACCCGTGTAGTTATGGCACCACAGTGGTGCAAATTATCGGCAGGTTTTAAACTTACAGTCCTTTTCCTGGTGACGAGGTCCTTCATGAATTTGGCATATCCGACCATCTGCTCAAGTGCCTCAACTAATGGGATGTTCACCGACAACTGCTTAAGCATAGAGATAAATTTTTGATACTTCACATCTTCGGCTTTCTTCTTAAAACGCTGTGGATAAGGAGGAGGAGGTCTAGGGACCGCTGTAAATTTTTGT
Organism: Datura wrightii; assembly: GCA_035772735.1. Classification (NCBI taxonomy): domain Eukaryota; kingdom Viridiplantae; phylum Streptophyta; class Magnoliopsida; order Solanales; family Solanaceae; genus Datura; species Datura wrightii. The sequence continues at coordinate 34,580,189 of JASDFA010000001.1, forward strand.
TGTGCATCCTTCTCCTTCTCATGGGCAGCTCCTTGCTCCTTTGTATTGCTTGGAGCAGTTTTCACATTTGGATCCCCAACCAAAGTTGGGTCTTCGAAATCTGCTACACTTTCATCATTCATCAAGGCAGGCTCCTCTGACTCCTTAATTACAACTGTCCTGGGAGGATCAACTTTGGCCTTCCCGCTCCTAGTAGTGACCACCACGCAATGACTATCATTTTTCAGATTTTGCACTGCGTTGCTGGGAAGTGTGCCTTTTTGCCTCTGATTCATTGCAACAAACATCTGACTCATCTACTTGCTCAATCTGCCTGATCGCCACGACATGTAACTCCACGTTTTGATTTAAACCAGAAATATCAGCATAGAACTCCTTAAGTGGCTATCTGTTGTCTCCATCTGCTTGAGTACTTTGGAGAGCATGTGCTCAACCCTTGAACCATTGGACTCTTGCTCACGATTTCGAGGAGGAACATACAGACCGCTCCTATCATTTTTGAATTCCTTATGCTTCTTCCAGTCCCCATTATCTTTGTATTGGCCTCTGTTGTAATTATTATCCTTATAAAAGTTCCAACCTTGGTTCCCTTGACCTTGATGCCAAGAGTATTGGTTAGACCCTTGGGTGTTGGTTCGAAAACCCGCCCTTTGATCATTTAAATAATTAGCTCCTTCTTCCAACTCAGATTCATATCTATCATTTCTGGCCTTGCCCTGAGAACCCACAACATTCACTTTCTCTACTCCGACTCCTATCAAGTGCTTGGCAAGCAACCCCATGGTGGTCTTTATCTCTATGATATCTTGATCACGCTCCTCATCTTTTCTCCTCTATTTGACATACCAACTACATAAGAACCAGCTGGAATCTCCGACTCTCTAGTGTGCCAAGCTCGGTTGGTTTTGGTGATCCTGTCTAGAAGCTCCGCAGCCTCTGCATAAGTGTGGCTCATAAAGGTTCCTCCGGAGACGGTATCAACCACCGCCTTGGTGTTGGCATTCAGAGACCTATAAAAGATCTTTAATAATGTATCATTCGTAATCCTATGATTTGACACCCTTTTTAGCTTTTTGTTGAAACCCAGCCAGGTCTCATGAAGTGCCTCCGAATTTAGCTGTCTGAAGTTATATGTTTCATCTTTTAACTGCAACGCTTTGGAAGGTGGGAATAACCTTTCAATAAAAGGTCTCTTTAGTTCCCCCCAAGTAGTGATTGAATCATTCGATAGCTCAACCAACCACATCGTTGCCTCACTCCCTAGTGAGAAGGGAAATAACCTCAGTGTGATTGTGTCCTGGCTCACTCTCGGCTTTTTGTATGCCTTACATATACCCATGTTCGCGCTCTGCTGCTCGGTATATATTATACACCGACACGCAAGTGTACGTGGTCAAACAAGTAATAAAGTGGCTAAGTAGCCAAGTATCGATCCAAGGAGGCTGCTCTAGATATGCAAAACTGCCTAGTTTACTATATCTCTATTCTATTTCTAACTATGTTAACAACAATCCAATCAAGATTTGAGTAAGTTTTGTTTCTAAACTAATTATCTACTAAAATTAATAACTACTATTTACGTTGAGTTTAGACAATGGATATGCACATGCCAAGGTTAAGAACGAGTAATGAACTTGATAATCATGATAATTTGGTCATCTTCTTCTTTATATTGCTAGCCAAGAACGTTTGCCTAGACATTAAAACTTCCGTATTTAATTTCACTTTAGCTTCATAAACCATTCGTCTACATTTCTGTGATCAAATGCAATTTATGACCTAACACTACAATTCCGGTTCCTAAATTGACTAATACGGCTTTCAAGTATATTTCTATCAAGAAAGCACATCAAAACCCAATTTTCCCAAATCAAGTTAAGAACAATACCCTATTAATTCACAACTTTCCAATTTCATGCTCTCTCGAGTGAAATTGGACTTTTTAGATATACATTAATGGTGGCCAATCAAGAATGTAATAAGCACAAGAATTAATAGAACAACATGCAAGAAGAAGAAGAAACCATATCAATTATTACCAAGAATCATTACACAAGTTCAAAACCTCAGCAAGAAAGGAATTAGCCACTCATTCTTGGATTAATCATCCTAGAATGAGTGTAAATCATGCATACAATTGATGGAAAAGAAGAAGGGAAGAGAAGAAAACTCTTATCTTTTCTATTCTTCAACTGCCACAAAACCACGTTCCTCTCCCCACTTCTGAACTCCACTAAAAAAACTAAAACTAAAAGAAGACTCCCTTAAAAATAACCTAAGTGTGCTATTTATACTAGTGGGAAGTTTTTCCCGGAATAACAAGCAACGTGTCACGGAGGCCAACGTGGAGCACTGCCTCCGTGACACGGCGTGGACGCGGACCCTCTCTGGAAATTTCAGGGTCCGGATAATTGGCTTCAACATGGCACGGAGGCCATCGCGGAGCCCTGTCTCCGTGCCACGGAGCTGACGCGATGCCTCACTGGAATCTGCCAATTAATTTCCTCTCCAGGCAGTGTGCTACCGCGATGGCAGCGTGGCACGGCGCCATCGCGGAGCCAGTGTAAAATGTGCCATCCGAGGTCTTTTCCACGCTCGCATCCAAGTCCAACTCCGACATACGTCCAACACACATTTTTGCTCCTAAAAATCACATTATCCTGCAAAACAAATGCTAATCATGTTGGTTAGTATAAATTCACATTTTATTGCCAAATACATGATATTATATACACATTGCACAACAAACAAGGTAAAAATGGTACGTTTGAGTATCACTTGGGCATATAAATCTGCCCAAGATCACTTACCCCACACTTAAATCCTTGTTCGTCCTCGAACAACACATACACAAATCATGCACATCACATCTCAGCCTTTGTCACTATGGTGCAACCATTTACGTTACGGTCATACCGATTATTCGATTTTTTATTTGCAAATCATCAAGAAAACATGCTTGGTCGTACAAGAAAATGACCTTAATACATCGAGGCTTCCTAAACTTTTAAGAATTGATTCTTGATATCGGCAAACTCATGCAAATCAACTAATCAAGAAATCCGACCCGAAAATCAATCTTTAATCAAGCATGTACCCTCACAACTCGAGAGAAACTTCCCCTTTTATGCTCGTGCAGCACACAAACATGCACGTAGGGGCATATAGAAATTAATTTCACTCTCTCTCCCAAAAGAATTCACATGCATCATGTCATGACCCATAAGCTTGCCCTTAGTGTATTACTCCACTAATATAAAGAAATGCAGTGTAGGATCAAATAGGACTTTTAATGGGTTGTAACTGGGCTATGGATCTAGTATATATATATTTGATTAGCCAATAATAGTTGCTAGCATCCTTAAGCGCCTTTTCAACTCATTCCCATCGACTCATGGACATTGTTCCTCTCTTTTCTCTTTTTCTCCCCTTCATGCTGGTTTACTTTCATACAACCCATTTCATCAGGTACACTTGACACAAAACAGAGGGTTTTCATGTACCCTCAATTTCATTTAATTACAACTAGTGCCTCTTCAACATCATCTTTTCTTTCTTCACTCTGCTTTTCTTTTTCTTTTCACTCTTTTCACTCTTTAACACTTTGGGAAACAATTTTCTGTTCTTTATAAGCGCTTAAGAGTTTCTTATAGACTTCAAGGCTAATGAAAAGAAGGAATAAAGCTTAGTTCATACAATTCTGGACAAAAGAAAGAAATCGGCTAAAGGCTCAACGGGCTGACTAGGGTATACAACATATAGAAAGGTAGAATTTAACAAGAAAAAAATGGAAACTAACGGTTAAAACAAAGAAATGCCTACATCCTTTCCAACACTACCCCTCCTTCATTTCGCTTTGTATACACGCCAGGCAAGTTCTAGACAATTCACAATGACATGGAATAGCAAAACCTCACTCACACTTCATGCACATGCTCGAATCAAGATGCATTCACAGACTCTTTGATTAGTCAAGTACATGAATTCAAGATTAAGCCTCAATCATAATGAACCAAATTCTATAGCCTAGGTAACTCAACATATTTACACAATTACATGCTTTCAAACGAATCACTTTCGCATTTCGAACATCAATTACACACGCAACAAAATTTTAGCAACCATAAGCAACTACAGTTTATTGATGCAATCCACCAAAGAAACTAAAAACAAATCATCTACTCCTATCGACTACATTTCCCTTAAGACAGTCGTCATCCATCCATCATAGGGAATGTTCACTAACTATGACATCGGTTCAATGGGACGATTCTCGGTAAAAGAACCGAAAACAAACTCTGAGAAACCCAAAAATAAAACTTCAAAATTTTTGCAACACATCGATCATTTCGATGAAAAAAATATTTACAAAATATGTTGATAAGTGCAACATCCTTTCGCAAAAATTTTGAAAAATATCGATCATATCGATAGAGAAAAAAATATTTACAAAATTTACAAAATATTTACAACGGCAACCATAACTTTTTTAAAGACACACATCATTAGCCACAAACAAATATATACACATCATTCACAAATCAGTTCACAACAACAGGGAAAGCACAGACATACACAAACGTCAAAGAAGAATACACAGCAGATTTAGAGCCTATGACCCAGCACCTAACTACTCCCCACCCCACACTTAAATCGAACACTGTCCTCAGTGTTCACAAAAATATAAAGCACAAAATTTTGGGTGGTGAAACTCCCTGCTCAGTCGAAATATTCGACTTCCTCATCCGGTGCTGCGGCCTCGTCGCCCATATCTGAATCAGCTCCCTCGCTGTCATCGGACTCCACATCAGAGTCCTCACGATGTGTCTCTTCATCAGTAGGGACGTCGTCATCAGTCGGCTCCACAAAGGCTGGCCCCACCTTGCATAAAGCTCTGGCGTTCTCGCCAAAAGTGTAGTCCAGCTCCAGCTGCCATAATTCATCCTCGGTGGCTGGTCTCCCACCTATCCGTAGCTGCAGCATCTGCATACCGAACATACGGGCCATATACTGGTCGTCACGAGCATGTCGCTCGCCCAGAGTCAGCACAGGTCCGTGTGTAGTGTCGGGGGCCTTGGTCTTTATCACATCAAGGGCCCGCCGCTCCAATTGTGGAATGTAATCCAAGGCTTCTTCCTCAACGTCGAGGCCTCGGAGGAAGGTGGTGATGAGTCCGCCAAACCCGTATCTGTGGCCCTGGTGTAGTCTGGCTCTCTTCATGGCGGATATTATAACCGCCCCCACATTAATCTCAAGCCCTTTCATAAGGGCATACACCAGGCAGACACGGTCCCGGGTCACGTCTGTCATATGTACTCCCGGGATCAAACACGAACATACAATTTTTAGCCAGATTCTGGCCTTCCTGTTCATCTGCGAATAAGGCAGAGTCTGGTGGTAACCCCTCTGTTTGTGTCTACTCCATCGGGCTGTGGATCGAGCCCCGCACAACGTACGTCTGATGTCGGCGTACGGTGGGGTGATGTTGAGCTGGCAGAGAACGTGGGCGTCTGTGTCCCGCGCTCCAACGATGGCATTCAACTGCTGGGGTTCCAGAGTGACAATCTGCCCTCTGATTTTAATAGTGTGGCTTCTGATGGCCGGGTTCCAGTTGGCATAAAATTCCCGGACCAAGTGAAGGTTGCACTCCGTGGGCTCCTGAAAAATAAAGCTGAGCCCAGCTGCTTCAATTCTCTGTACGATGCGAGGGAACTCCTGTGCAAGTGGTTCCCTTGCAATATGTTCCTCGGGGAAGTACTTGTTCTCCTTATGCTTTGCGTACCACTTCTTCCCTTCATCGATCACCCATCGTGTTCCGTATCGGCGGTGTTGACCGCGTGGAACAGCAGGTGCAGCTGGGACAGCAGTGCCCAGTCTCATTCTCTTTCTGCCGGTGCCTGAGGTTGACGCACCCTTGCCTTTATCTTGTCGGCTGGCCATTGTACCTGTCAATTTACACAGACAAGCACAACGTTAAGCTAAAAACTTGTTAGTTTTGGCTAAGGTCGGGTTAAACAAAATTTACCCCACACTTAGTCTTTAACAATATTTACAACATGTTAGCAAGGATAGATCTATTTACACCACAAACACAATCACTATAAACATATTGCTTAGTGCGTTCACAAAAATTCGACAGCATACCGGCTAGCGAACTACTCAGACTTCATACAGCTAACCCAATCCTACCATCGACAGCTATTCACCCATGGCACTTAGCAACAATAACAACAAAAAAATAGACACAACAATACAAACATTTTATATACACTAATCTAATCAATTCAACCAATTCACATATTACGCAATGTCCCACTAAAAAACGAGAATTAGTCGTCTTTCACCAATTATACAATATTTACCACGACTTATCTCAACTAATAAACACACCCCGGCATCAATTTCGTCAAACTATCAAGTTACCCAAGTTAAAATTCGACAACCCCAAGCCCTAGAACTCAATTCGACAATCAACAATGAATTATTCAATCAATCGATAAGTTCACCCGTCAACTACAACAATCCGAACACAATCAATCGCAAAAAAATTCACGTCATGTTTAATTTCTACCTAGGGTGATATATCTCACCTCACATGCTCAAAATCGACAAAAATCACCAAAAATTTGAGATAGACGATGAAAACATACCTTGGAATTGAAGAATCGATAAAGACTTGACGTTTTCCTTGCCTCTTAACGTGGTACGGAGCTTGGGGGTTGGGGAATGGGTGTTTGGTCGCGGAGGGAAGAGGGAATGGGGAAAATAGGGGCGAAATCAGGGGTTTTTATTAAGAAAACACGCGGGTCACCCGGAAACCCGGTGTGACCCGGCACTGGGATAAGGGCAACGTGTCACGGAGGTTAACGCGGAGGCCCTCCTCCGTGACACGGAGCCAACGCGTTGGCTTACTGGAATTTAAAAAAATTCTAGATTTGCCTTCAACGTGTCACGGAGGCCAACGCGGAGCATTGCCTCCGTGACACGGCGCCAACGCGCCAGTGCTCTGTTTCACTATCAAATTTTATTTTTCATACCTCGCCTCGTTTTCTCGATTCCACGTATTTTTCCTCCGGTATACCTGAAAATCACCTCACTAAACAAAAATTGGTTAAATTCATAGATTTCCCTACTAAAAATTAAAAATTACTAATTAAAATGCAAATCTAAACCTATTCAAGAAAAAAGAAAAGATAATAAAATAGAAGAAAAACTTTACACTAAGAAAAAAAAAAAAGAAAGAGAGAAAAAAAAAATATTTTTCACGGGTTGCCTCCCGTGCAGCGCCTGGTTTAACGTCGCGGCTCGACAGCCTTTATGCTCAATTTTCTACTAGGGAGATGGACGATTTGACCCGATCATGGTCATCTCCCCAGTAGTTCTCAACCTTGTCTGGTGGCCTACCTAGTAACTCTCGGGAATCACTCAATCCATTTGCATTCCCATGATCAATCACGTTGATCACCGAGAGTTCCTTATAGACAGTCGGAAGCTTAGGTGCCTTGTACACGTCGAACACCTCAACCTTGTCGTGTGCTCGCATCGTGAGTTGACCCGCAGCTACATCGATCAATGCCTTTCCGGTTGCCAAAAATGGTCGTCCCAAAATAAATGGGACTTCTGCATCCGGCTCAAAATCCAGAACAATGAAATCTACCGGAAAAATGAGGGAACCTACCTGCACTAGCACATCCTCCACAATGCCATCCGGCTTAGCTAAAGACCTGTCTGCTAGCTGCAAGATCACTGTTGTAGGTCTAGGACTCCCTAGCCCTAACTTTCTGAATACCGAAGATGGCATCAGATGTATACTTGCCCCCAAGTCGCATAACCCACGAGCTCGGATACTTTGCCCAATTGTCAGCTGGATAGTAAAACTTCCAGGATCCTTCAGTTTAGTGGGCAACCTGTTCTGAATACGGGATGTGCATTCCTCCGTTAAATCCACCGTGGCATACTCGGTCAAGCGACTTTTGTTGGCCACGATGTCTTTGATATACTTTGCATATTTTGGCACACGCTGCAAGACATCAACAAGAGGTAAGTTAACATGTACCTGTTTAAGTACCTCCATGAATTTCTGGAAACACGCCTCCTCCTTGTGTTTCTTAAGTCGTTGAGGGAATGGGGGTGGAGGCCTTGTTGGTTCAGCTTCTTTGGTCTTCCCCGTATCTGAGGTTTGTTCTCCCTCAACATCTGCTACTCCTGACTTCTGAGGTGGTCTTTCCGGTTCCACCTCCTTTAATTGTAAACCACTCCTCGTGGTCACTGCATTTACCTGCTTAGGATTGGGATCCGTGTCGCTAGGTAGTCCTCCCCTTGGTCTAGTATTTTGGGCACTAGCAAATTGCCCAAACTGATATTCAAGAGCCTTGGTTGCCAATTGATTGTTCTTTACTTCAGCTGCCAATTTGACATAGTCAGCCTGCAATTGTGCCTGGTTGGCAATCATGGTCTTGAACATTTCCTCAATAGTCGGTGATGGTGGTGGAGGAGGGGCATTGTGATTTCTGAACTGATTCTGATAGCCTTGTTGCCCTCCTTGGTTTCTGTGCATACCCTGCCCTGAACCTTGGCCTTGTTGATTGTTGCTACCCCACGAAAAATTCGGATGATTCCTCCAATTCGAGTTGTAGCCACCACCAAACTTCTGTTGATTCCTCTGTGCATTGCCCACAAAGTTGACAGAATCAGGATTTGCACCACAGCATTCAGCTGAATGCTCACTACTACCACACACTTCATACCACATCTGTTGGACTGCATTAACTGAGGCTGAAGGCTGGTTCAAATTCATAGTGCTGAAGTGAGTGTTTAACTGATTTTGCAAGGCAGCTATCTGTGCAGCGATAGCTGTGAATCCATCCACTTCGAACACTCCCGCTGCTTTCCTTGCTCCACCCCTTGAAGAATCTGCATTCCATTCTGGATTGCCTTGTGAGATTCGGTTGAGCAAAGTGTACAGCTCCTCATAAGTCTTCTCCAGCGCTTGCCCTCCAGCTGCTGAGTCTAACAAAATTTTAGTGTGGGGTTCCAAACCCTCAATAAAAGTGTGGACCAACACCTCGTTTGACTGATGATGATGGGGACAGTCCCGCAACATGGACTTGAATCTTTCCCAGGCTTGATAAAGATTTTCTCCTTCCCTCTGTTTAAAACTTAGAATCTGACTTCTAAGTTTAGCTGTTTTACCTGAAGGGAAAAATCTGATCAAAAACTTCCTTGCAAGATCATCCCACGTTGATATAGAGTTGGGTGGTTCAGCTTTTAACCACCTCTTGGCTTCACCAAGTAAGGAAAATGGAAATAAGGTGAGCCGAACATAATCAGGTGACACTCCAGCGGGTATGTACGTGTCACTTATCTCCAAAAAGTTCTGGAGATGTTGTTGCGGATCTTCGTGAGGGAGACCGGTAAACTGCCCGCTCGTGTGCAAAAGTTGCACCATATTTTGCTTTAACTCAAATCTCCCCCCAGGCTCTGGTTTGCGAATGCTGGAATGTACATTATTAGCGTGTGGGATTGCCACCTCGCGAACCGGCCTGGCTGCTACTTCCTCGGGCACTAACACTGCCCGCACAATTGGTGGATTGGGTTGCTCTATCATAGACTGTTTGAGCAACTGCAGCTTCTTCCGAAGAGCTTCTCTACGTTGACTATGCAATTCACGTTCTGGCTCTAAGTAAGATTCCACCAGCTCCTTGTCCCTTGCCAGTGTTCACAGAAATAAAAATCTGCAAAATACAGGCTAAGACCAAGTTGTTAACACTTAAGAAGATAAAAATACAAATACAGTAAATTTACACTAAACAAAATTTTACAAATCGCCTAGCCTCCCCGGCAACGGCGCCAAAAACTTGTTCGCGCTCTGCTGCTCGGTATATATTATACACCGACACGCAAGTGTACGTGGTCAAACAAGTAATAAAGTGGCTAAGTAGCCAAGTATCGATCCAAGGAGGCTGCTCTAGATATGCAAAACTGCCTAGTTTACTATATCTCTATTCTATTTCTAACTATGTTAACAACAATCCAATCAAGATTTGAGTAAGTTTTGTTTCTAAACTAATTATCTACTAAAATTAATAACTACTATTTACGTTGAGTTTAGACAATGGATATGCACATGCCAAGGTTAAGAACGAGTAATGAACTTGATAATCATGATAATTTGGTCATCTTCTTCTTTATATTGCTAGCCAAGAACGTTTGCCTAGACATTAAAACTTCCGTATTTAATTTCACTTTAGCTTCATAAACCATTCGTCTACATTTCTATGATCAAATGCAATTTATGACCTAACACTACAATTCCGGTTCCTAAATTGACTAATACGACTTTCAAGTATATTTCTATCAAGAAAGCACATCAAAACCCAATTTTCCCAAATCAAGTTAAGAACAATACCCTATTAATTCACAACTTTCCAATTTCATGCTCTCTCGAGTGAAATTGGACTTTTTAGATATACATTAATGGTGGCCAATCAAGAATGTAATAAGCACAAGAATTAATAGAACAACATGCAAGAAGAAGAAGAAACCATATCAATTATTACCAAGAATCATTACACAAGTTCAAAACCTCAGCAAGAAAGGAATTATCCACTCATTCTTGGATTAATCATCCTAGAATGAGTGTAAATCATGCATACAATTGAAGGAAAAGAAGAAGGGAAGAGAAGAAAACTCTTATCTTTTCTATTCTTCAACTGCCACAAAACCACGTTCCTCTCTCCACTTCTGAACTCCACTAAAAAAACTAAAACTAAAAGAAGACTCCCTTAAAAATAACCTAAGTGTGCTATTTATACTAGTGGGAAATTTTTCCCGGAATAACAAGCAACGTGTCACGGAGGCCAATGCGGAGCACTGCCTCCGTGACACGGCGTGGACGCGGACCCTCTCTGGAAATTTCAGGGTCCGGATAATTGGCTTCAACGTGGCACGGAGGCCATCGCGGAGCCCTGTCTCCGTGCCACGGAGTTGTCGTGATGCCTCACTGGAATCTGCCAATTAATTTCCTCTCCAGGCAGTGTGCTACCGCGATGGAAGCGTGGCACGGCGCCATCGCGGAGCCAGTGTAAAATGTGCCATCCGAGGTCTTTTCCACGCTCGCATCCAAGTCCAACTCCGACATACGTCCAACACGCATTTTTGCTCCTAAAAATCAAATTATCCTGCAAAACAAATGCTAATCATGTTGGTTAGTATAAATTCTTATTTTATTGCCAAATACATGATATTATATACACATTGCACAACAAACAAGGTAAAAATGGTACGTTTGAGTATCACTTGGGCATATAAATCTGCCCAAGATCAACCCACAAAATTTGTCAAGTGAGCGTGGGCATCATCAGATGCATGAGCCGCAAATATTCCCTTCATATTGAGCAATTGCATCATTGCACTAGTAATGTCAAACTTTTCCCCAGCAGGCAAAGGAGGAGGGACTATAGCTCCAGTGGCACCGGCTTCGTCTATATCAGCATCATCCTCCTCATCAAAATACCGGTGTCTCTGGTGTTCTGGACCTCGGGTCGTCTAGCTCGTTCTGCTTCTGTAGCTAGACGTTATTCTTCAGCAACTCTGATAACACATGATCTCTAGCTCGAGCTTGCTCTTCAGCCAACATTCTCGCTGTGGCTTGGTCCACAGTTTCCTGCTCTTGGATGTTGACCATTCTTCTCAGGTTTCTTAACGTTTGCTCAAGTTCGTGATCAATTGGAACCAGGGAATTTCCTTGGCTCCTAGTATCGAGCATGCAAAAACTTAAGACCTATTAAGCAACCAAAACAACAAAAGAAAAGTAAAAAAGAAATAAGAACCAATAGTAATGCAAATACAATTAACAAAAGCCTTAGCCGTATTCTCCGGCAACGACGCGAAAATTCGATGTCGCCCAAATTACACCTAGCAATTGAGATATAAAGCGGTCGATTGTCAAATATAGAACCCAACAAAGGTTGAGGTCGATCCCACAGGGAATATGGAAAGAACTTAAGTTAATGCGAATAGCTACTACTATTAAGTTACTTATTTCCTATAGGGGGAAAGAAATTGATTAATAAACAAAAGTAAAACAACTGAATGCTTAGATTAAATTCAGTTTGTATTCAATTAACGACTTGACTAGGATTGTGTTCCCAAAGACTTCATAACCACAAGTATTATACACTAGGGATCTATTCTGGTGTTTAGCATGGAAAATTGGTAAGTTAGGTTCACCTAAATGATTCGTCCCCTATCTAGATGATTATCACCATGCAACTTGGTCCATATACAGGTGTATTTTAATTGACCCTTACCCTTAATATCGGATTAGCTATCCCCGGACAAGCTCAAGCTATTATATAAGGGTTGATAGCCTCAAATCTCTGTTGTTAATCCCTTTTCCCATTCATTACCTCCTTGGTCCGGTAAGTAAGAATAAGGCAATTCCTAACGTTTGCAACCGTCAAGAATCAATCAAAACGAAGGGAAAACAATACATGCATAAAACCTTGTTCAAGAATCACTAAATATTTAACCTATGTGTGTTAATTCATCTTGGTTCCCACGACCCTAGTTATGGGTTTAGCTACTCATGCTTGTATGATCATATTCACAAAATATTGAATAAATTATAATTGCAACTTACAAATTATCGAAGAAGAAATAAAACTCCAAAGTTGATGAATAAATTCCAATGTTGTTTTTGATCCTCAAATTCAAGAACAAAATTTTAAACCTTGTTTCTTGACTCAAGAACAATCATACAACACCAAAATCCTACTTGAAAAATAATAATAATCGACTTCTTTATGAAAATAAACCTAAACAGTGTATTTATAGTTCCAAAAAAACCTTTTCCTAACTAAAACTGGAAACCAGGTTATTAGTGACCACGGGCCTGGTGACGATTCATTGGGACCTCTGATGAGTCATGCCTTGCTAAAAATAGTCGTCCTCAGCATCATACCCGGTTGTGGAAACGGGTCACCTAACGACTCGTCGTGCCTGGGCACGAGTCGTTAGGCCCCTCATAGTTTAACTCCTTTAAGATTCCAGTGCACCTTACAGTTGGTTCCAGTGATCTGCCAACGAGTCGTTTAGTGAACTAATGACTTGTTAAGTCTGTCTTAACTCCACTGGCTACTTTGGCAATATTTTCTCTCCTAGTCTTCACGACTGACTTCACGACTCGTTACCTGATGTAACAAGTTGTTCCTTCAACCTGTCAGGTACACTGTCTCAACATCTTCAAACTTCATCTTTTGCCCACGGCTTCATCAACGAGTTGTGCCTCCTGCCAACGACTTGTGAAGTGCCTCGCAGTCACCCTTTTAGTTATTTTTAACATAAATTTGCCCAGTTCACTTCCGAACCTATTTTCCTACAATATTAAACACAAAACACATCATACCTATATAAATATACCCGGAATGTGCATAATTTCTTGGTTTTAAGCATCGAAAGTGCCGTAAAATCACGACACATCACTTTCCCCCCTAAAATATGTTGAGAAGGGGTTTATATAGTAGTGGATTAAGCCTTCATCGTTCCTTCTTGGATTGGAATTTGGTTTTACAGCTCCTATTCCTAGTAGAACTGGGATTTGACTTTTGGCCGGCTGGAGAGTGTGGTTCCTCGTGCTGCCAATACCGCCATAGGCCTTGGCGAACCACGCTGCATTGGCCTGTATGACACACATGTCCTTGATTTGGCATACTGGTGTGATGCTAACTTCTATCACACTTGTTTCATCAACCTATTTTTTCATTCTTGCTCTTTTAGCCACAATTAAGCCTATATCCATCACTTTAAGACTTGTAAATATCTAATCATGTGCACTAGCTCTATTTTTACATAAATCACATAAAACACATGAAAGCACACATAATTTATTCTCAAAAAATAGCTAAGTATGGAAAAAAATATGGTAATAATGCATAAATATGTCCTACATCACCACCCCACACTTAAAGTATTGTTCTTCCTCGAACAATCTGCTTCTTCCCTTCTCCAATTCAATCACAAAATTCACTCTACGAATAGGTGTACTTACACTTGGGATCATTAGACAAATCAATCAAGCTCTAACAACTCACTCTACATGCATATAGGATCAATGTTGAAATGCCAAAGTTTGAAATCACTTAGCTTCTAAAACTAACTCAACAAGATATATTTGGTCCAACATGAATTATATATAATTTAGCAATCAAAATATACCAAAATCTTACTATTGTGTGCCCCTCACTATTTGGAGAGATGCCCTTTTACTCACAAGATATATTTATAATATGAACTTGGGAATAATTAGAACATTATCATTCACTCTCCCAAACAACTCAACATGCATGCAAATGATAACCCATACGCTTGTCCTTAGTATAAATACTCCACTAATATAGAACCTCAAATATAAGATCAATTAGGACTTAAGATGGTTGTTATATAGGCTAAGGGATAGGTAGGAACTATTTGGCCAAGATAGTGACTAATATCCCTAAGCACTTTAATACATCACAATTTTTTTTTACTTTTTAGCACATTCTTCAATCTCCTATTTTCTCTTTATACCTACTTTGATTTTTTAATTTTGCACTTAGGTGACTAGTAGAGAATTTTTTTACTTTAAGCTCATTCACAATTTTTTTCTTTCTTGATTCATTTTTTCTCTTTCAAACATTAACGCTTTTTCTTCTTTTTCTTTCCGCACTAATATCACCTTCCTTGTTTAGCAATTTTTCATCTTTTTCTTTCCTTCTAATTTCCACATTTTAGCTTTTTCCCCTTATTTTATCCACTTGTACTCCTTTTATGCAAAATTTATCAATTAAATTTCTCCAGGAGTCACTTGGATCAAATAAAAGTCGATAGAACAAAAATGAATAAAGCTTGTAATATGGCTATCAAAAGAATAAGCTAAGGCTCAAAGTGGCTAACCAGGATATTTACATCAATATAGGTAAGAACAGGATACAAATAGGCTACCAAACAAATGTCTATATCACTTTCTAGATTCAACATTCTTATTTCGTTTTTCATACACACCGAGCAAGTTCTAGACATCAAATTGCAAGCATGGAGTATACAATAAATATTTCACTCACACAATAGCATAAATGTTTTAACAATGGAAATCAAGATTATAAAAATACGTATATCTATATTGCATGCATAACATAATTAAGCCGAATTTTCAAGCATAGCAGTCAAGTTTCAAAAGTCTAAGTGTTTCTACCTTTTCGTGTAATTTTGAGTGAATTCTACAGTACCTGAGTGAAGCACCTAGCATTCATAAGGTCTCAAGTTATTGTTCTCCTAATGACTAATTTTCCCTTAAGACGATCATCCTCGATCCATCATTTGGAAAAGTCATGACTATGACTCAAAAAAATCAATCTCTACTCTATTCTAAGGGACTATCTACCAGAAAAGTACCAAAAATAAAAATTTGGAGAACTCAAATAAAAACAAAACAACACAAAAGATAAAAAATTGCAACAAACTAGCAGGATGAGTCATGAATCACACAGAAAAAGAAAAACTTGGCCAACCATGAACAAATGTGGAAATGAAAGCATGCATGTTATACTGAAATTTACTTATCCCACCCCACACTTAATCGGTAGCACTTTGCTTAGTGATAAAACAATAAAGCATAAGTAAAAGAGTGAAAGAAGAACTCCGTAGGCCTCTTGTCCTCATCATCTGTAGGGGCAAAAGTAGCTTCTCCTATCTCCGAATCATCTCCGTCTTCATCAGACTCTAAGTCAGAGTCAACTCTAGCCTGCTCCTCGTGTGCAACATCATCTAGAGGCTCTTAAAATCTTGGCCCAGCTCTGCAAAGAGCTCTCAAATGCTTACTCAATGGGTATTCTATGTTGAGCTGTTGTAGCTGCTCCTCTATTACTCCATCCATTCTCAACTGCAACATTTGCATGCCGTATAGGTGACTCAGCATATTATCAGTTCATGCATGTTGCTAATTGATGGATAGCGCTGGACCATGTATGCCCTCAAGATCCTTAGTCTTCGTCATGTTAATCCCCTTCAGGTCATACCTTGGCATATAATCCACTATCTCCTCCTCAATTTGATGCCCTCTCAGAAAATGGGTCAAGAGACCCCCAAAACTGAATCTTTTCCCTTTCTTCACCCTTGCCCTTCTCAACACATCTTTAATAATTACACCAACATTAACTGGCATTCCAGTCATCAAAGCATATACAAGACACACCCTCTCCCTCACACCAAATAAGCACAAATAATTTTCAACCAAATCCTAGCTTCCTTACTCATATGTGCATATGGGTAGAACACATGATACCCATACTATTGGTGGTGGGCCCACTGTGTGACCAAGTTTGGGCCACTGAGAGTTGTCGAATTGCTCTATAGGAGGGTATTAAAATTAAGTTTTTGAAATATTATAGGTCAATGCTAGGTGAACCAAGTAATCTATTCAAAACTGCGGACGAAAAATTAACAATTTGCCCTCTAATTTTAACTTGGTTTGACCTCTCCTTAGGATCGCAATTTGCTAGAAATTTCCTCACTGTATGCAAATTATATTCACCTGAATCATTAAATACAATGTCTAGCCCAAGACAATGCAATCTTTCAACAATGTGAGGAAATTCAGAGCCAAGCTCACTCTATCAATAAATATTCATGTGAATATTTTGATTTTTTGTATTTTTTAAATAACTTCTTACCTTCTTGCTCCTAACCTAATGGAGCCTAAAACGCCTTGGTGGTTGTGGTGCCATGCTTGCATACTCTCTTAGCTCTTGTTGACTCTTCCTAGACCTTTTACTTCTATGGCTTGAAGAAGCCACTTCCATCCCCTTGCTCGCTTTTGGTGCCATTTTTGGTGGAATGTCAAGGATAATGATATTTTATGTGATTTGGGTGAAACAATTTGGTGGGATTTGTGAGAAAAATGAAGCTTTTGGAGAAATATTTAGAGAGAAAAGAGGTGTGCGGCGCGGATGAGAGTGAAGAATGAGAGAAAAATTAGGTTTTGCACTTAAAAACACTCATTTGCATTGGGTTTGACCTATTGACCCGCAAAATTTTCACCTGGAGTTGACCCTGCGTGATGCGGTGCTCCATTCGCCAGATCTGCTGCACGTTGTGCCAATCCATTCGGCATCAGGCCTGCACGTCTTGCCAGGTCGTGGCGCTGCTTGGCCTGCATGTCATACCAGCCGATGTGGCACGCTTCTCCATGCTATGCATAGCCTTAGTTGCTCGCACCTCATTTTCAATAGTTCTTGCTCAAAAATACTTGAACAAACACATTAACTCTAAAAAATTAAAAATTAAATTATCTTGGGTTGCCTTAGCGCTTGATTTAATGTCGAGGCACGACATATGTATCTTGATTAATCAGACATCATCAAGATACCTGTTGTGATCATGGTTACATGCAATGACCCTCATTCCGAGGGTTAGGAATGGCTTACCTAAGCAAATTGCCCGTTTGCCTCTGATTTAGTGTGGCCGAGATTTGCTACACTTGCTTCTCTAATTGCTTGATGGAGGTTGAAAGTGAGTCCACCAATTGACTAAATCTTGAAAGTTCACCTCTCATCTCTTTAATTCCTATCTCAGTGGAGTCAACCTTTTCAATTATATGACTCATTATATCTTCTAATCTTGCAGTTCCAAAGTCATTTGTAGTAGGATCTCTTGCTCTTGGAGAGACATAAATTTCATTCCTATCATTCTTGGTGGCATCTCTATTCCTCCACGGACCTTGGTCCCTATCTCTAGCCCCGAACCTATCATAGTTATTGTTCCTATAGTAGTTCCGACCTTGATTTCCTTAGCCTTGACGCCAAGAGTCTTGATTAGACCCTTGGGTGTTAGCCCAAAAATCCCCCTAACTATTCACAAAATTGGCTTCCTCTTCCACTTCAGGGTAATGATCTTTGTACCTGGGTCCCTTGGCTTGCGCACTTACCGCATGCACCCTCTGTGTATATAGCGTAGTTAGGTGGTTGGTCATCAATTCCAACTGGGTCTTGAGAGGGGTCATGTCTTGGTCCCGTTCCTCTTCCTTTTTCTACTGCTCGACTGTCATCCCTCAAGAGGAGTTTACTACAACAGCCTCATATTCTCTGATGTGCAATGCCCTGTTGGTCTTTTTCATTTTATCTACTATTTCACTCGCTTCTGCAAAAGTGTGGGCCATCATGGACCCCTCAGCTATCCCATACACCATAGCTTTGTTCAAGGCCCTTAGTGACCTATAAAATACTTCCAAAAGGACCTCCTCAGGAAGCTTGTGTTTAGGACACCGCTTCAATTTATTTTTAAACCTCAACCATGCCTCATGTAGAGCTTCCCTTGGTAATTGTCTGAAGTTATTAATTTCATGCCTCAGCTAAATCATTCGTGAGGGTGGGAAGAATCTTCCCAAGAAAGCTGCAATCAACTCTACCCAAGTAGTAATAGACTTGTCTAGAAGCTCATTCAGCCATAGGGTAGCTTCCCCTGCCAATGAGAACGAAAATAATCGGAGTCAAAGAGCCTCTTAAGAAACTCCAGGCAGTCTGTAGGCATTGCAGATACTGGTGAAATATGTCAGATGTTGGTTCAGATCTTCACAGGAAAAACCATTAAACAACCCTTTCATGCTCAGCAACTGCATCATTATTCTAGTCACATTGAACTTAACATTTCACTGGAAGTGGGGATGGAACAATGGCTCCCATATAACCAACTTCCTCTTGCCCCTTGAAGAGCACATTCAATACAATGTTTCATCCATGATGACGAGGATGGTTTTGTTGGTTCCTTCCTACTAGTGCAGCAGTAAAATTCGCAGCCTCAGCCCTCCTAGCTATTTCAGCTAGCAGGGCTTCCTCTGCCAGACGCATAGCTTTGGCTCTTTGCGCCTCAGTCATCTCCTCCGGTAGGAGATTAATCTCTGCCACAGGGTTCACCATGCTAACCTTGACAAAGAAATGAAAACAAAAACATAAATCACGAAATAGAGATTACAAGTCAAATTTAAACATCAATAAACTATTTCAACACTGTATTCTCCAACAACAACGCCAAAATTTGATCACACTTAAATTACACGTTGCAATTGAAATATAAAGCAGTTGTTGTCAAATATAGTAACCCAACTAGGTTAGAGTCGAACCCACAGGAAATAGGAAAACAATATATGTTAATGATGATTAAATTAACTTGTAGTCAATATTTTGAAAGGAGGTTGCAAATAAAAAGAAGAAAATAATACTAACAATAATTGAGTTTTGTATCAAATTATCAAGACAAAACTAGGATTATGTTTTCCATGATTTCATAATGTAGTAGGTATTTCATTAGTGATCTATCCTAATGAATTTTATGTAAGACTGATAATTAATTTCATCTAACGTCTCTCAACCTTCATAAATGAATTTCACCTAAATCCTCTCAGAATTTAGGTGTGTATATTTTTCCCTCTCCATAAGTCTTGGTTTAACTATCCTGGGTTATAGTTCTATTTAATTAGATGAGGGTTGATAGCCTCAAATTACCACTGTTATACTCTTTTCCTCACGTCAACCTCCTTGGTCGGGCAAGTTGAAGATACAGGCAATTAAGTATTAAAATGAAGAGAATAATAATCCACTCAATTCACCATTCATGAATCACTATTTTATTTTGCCTACTTCCGTTAATCCATCATGGTTCCGATAACCCTAGCCTAAGAGATTTAGCCGCTCATGTTTATGATAAGAAAAATAAATGATGTAGAAAAAATATAATGAAATACTTACGATACTATAAAATTGTTTAACAAATCTCCAAAGCTATATTGAATCACAAGAACTTGATGAATCTCCAAATATTCGACTAACCTATTATCCAAATTCATAAAGTATGAATTATGCAACACTTGAATGACTAAACTTGAACTATGTTCGAGTATATTCAAACTTCCACCCCTAAAACATGTTAAGAAGGGGTTTATATCATAGTGTATTATTAAGCCTTCAACATTCCTTCTTAGATTGAAATTGGATTTTGCAGCTTTTATTCCTAGTAGAACTGGGATTTGACTTTTGGCCGGCTGGACACTGTGGGGCCTCGCGCTGCCTATAGCACCATAGGACTTGGAACACTACGCTGCTTGGTGAGCTGCTGCACAGGCCCTTTCTTTGGCGTGTTGGTGCGATGCTAACTTTTATCACCCTTGTTTCGTTAACCCGTTTTGCCATTCTTACTCTTTTTAGCCACAATTAAGCCTAAGTCCATCCTTTAAATCCTAAAAATATCTAATCATGTGCGTTAGCTATTTTTTACATAAATCACATAAAACATAAGAAAGCACACATAATTTATTCTCAAAACATAGCAAAGTATGGAAAAAATATGGTAATAAATGCATAAAATACGTCCTACATCACCACCCCACACTTAAACTATTATTCGTCCTTGAACAATCTACTGCTTCCCTTCTCAAATTCAATCACAAAATTCACCCTATGAACAGGTCTATTTACACTTAGGATCATTGGACAAATCAATCAAGTTCCAACAACTCACTCAACATGCACATAGGATCTACATTGAAATGTCAAAGTTTGAAATCACTTAGCTTTTAGAACTAACTCAAGAAGATATATTTGGACCAACATGAATTATATATAATTTAGTAATTAAGATATACCAAAATCTTACCATTGTGTGCCCTTACTATTTGGAGAGGTGTCCTTTCACTCATAAGATATATAACAATATGATCTTTGGCATAATTAGAACATTATCACTCACTCTCCCAAAGAACTCAACATGCATGCAAAAGATGACCCATAGACTTGCCCTTAGTATAAATACTCCACTAATATAGAGAAACAAATATAAGATCAATTAGTACTTAAGATGGTTGTAATTTCGGCTAAGGGACGGATAGAAACTATTTGGCCAGGATAGTGACTAATCTAACTAAGCACTTTAATACATCTCAATTTTTTTACTTTTTAGCACATTCTTCAATCTCCTACTTTCTCCTTATACCTGCTTTGATTTTTTAAATTTTACAATTAGGTGACTAATAGGGAAGTTTTTACTTTAAGGTCATTCATAATTTTTTTCTTTCTCGATTCACTTTTTTCTCTTTCAAACTTCAAATTTTTTTCTTCTTTTTCTTTCCCCACTAATATCACCTTCTTTGGTTAGCAATTTTTCACCTTTTTCTTTCTTTCTAATTTTTACACTTTGTCCTTTTCCCGTTCTTTTACCCACTTGTGCTCCTTTTATGCAAAATTTATCAATTAAAGTGCTCTAGGAGTCATTTCATCAAATAAAAGTCAACAGAACAAAAATGAATTAATTTTGTAACATGACTATCAAAAGAATAGGCCAGGGCTCAAAATGGTTAACTAGGATGATACATAAATATAGGTAAGAATAGGATACAAATATAGGTTACCAAAGCAATGCCTATATCACTTTATTATTTACCTATTCATTTACCTATTCAACATTCTTATTTCGTTTTACACACACACCGGGTAAATTCTAGATATCAAATTGTAAGCATAGAGTATAAAATAAATATGTCACTCACACAATGGCATAAATGGTTTAACTATGACAATCAAGATTACATAAATACATATATTCACATTTCATGCATAACATAATTTAGCCCAAATCCATCACTTTAAGACCTTCCCATAGCGCCATAGGACTTGGTGCGCTGCACTACCCATAGCTCCATAGGCCTTGGCGCACCGCGCTACAAATATCTAATCATGTGTGTTAGCTTTTTTTTTATATCTCACATAAAACACAAGAATAGATTCCCCAAAAAATGATAGGGATAGAGTCTATGTACCCTCAATATCTAGAGAGCCTACTACAAATGACACTGGTACAACAAGGTTGGAGGACATGATGAGTCGAATGATTAAAAAGGTTGTTCCATTGAAGTGGGAGTCAAAGAGATGAGGGTTATCCATCAAGCTTGAATCAGTTGGTAGACTCACATTCAAACTTCATAAAGCAACTAGAGTATCAAGTGGGACAAGTCTCGACAGTGCTTAATAACATCTTGCCTAGCGATACCATTCCTAACCCTCGGAATAAGGGTCATTGCATGTGATCATGACCCAAATAGGTATCTTGATGAATTATGAGTAATCAAGTTACCTGCACTGTGCCATAAGTTAAATAAGGTGCTTCTTGGGAGGCAACCTAAGGGATATCTTGATGAAGTCTGAATAATCAAGATACCCACGTTGTGTCGCGATGTTAAATCAAGTGCTGCTTGGGAGACAACATAAGGTAAATTAGTTTTGTCTTAATTGTTTGAGTTTATAGATTTGATTTATATGCTCAAGTGTGCAGGAAGAACATCTCAAATTTAGTAGGGGACTCTGCGACATGGAGCAAAACCTCCGCACTGAGGTCCGTAACGCGGAGTAGGTTTCTAGGAAATATTTTCAACCCATAAATGATGACGACTAGGCTTAGGGTGTTCTTTATCACATTTTTACTTGTGTTTTATCGTTTTATCATGGGGATAGTGCTATTGATTAACTGTGGGGTGGGAGAAGTAAACTTCCTTGTTCCATGTATGCCTTAATTACTAAAATTATTCATGGTGGGCCTAGAAATTTTTTATTCCTACTAGCTTGTAGTATTTATATGATGTTTTGGTTTTGTTTTTATTTGGGTTCTCTTGATTTTTATTTTCGGTACTTTTACAATAGATAATCCCTTAAAACCGATTAGAAGGTCTAGAATTTTTTTTTGAGTCATAGTCACGACTGTTCCCGATGATGGATGAATAAGACCATCTTATGGGAAAATTAGTCATTGTTAGGAAAGCAAGAACTTGAGACCTCAGGAATTCTAGGTGCTTCACTTGGGGTATTATTAAAACTTTGTATGATTCACTCAAAAATGCATGAAAAGGTAGAAATACTTAGACTTTTGGAACTTGACTCCACGCTTGAAAAATTGGGCTTAATAATGTGAGACATTCAATATAAAAATATGTGTCTATGTAATCTTAATTGCCATTATTGAACAATTTGTGTCATTGTGTGAGTGAGATATTTTTATATACTCCATGCTTACAATTTGATGTCTAGAATGTGCCCAGTATGTGTGCAAACAAAAATGAGGATGTTGGATCTAGAAAGTGATACAAACATTTCTTTAGTAGCGTATTTTTATCCCAATTTCACCTACCTTAATGTAATTATCCTAGTTATCCATTTTGAGCCTTATCCTATTCTTTTGATCGCTATATTACAAGCTTAATCCCTTTTGTTCTATTGTCCTTTATTTGATCCAAATAACTCCTGGACTTTAATTGAAGATTTTGCATAAAAGGAGCACAAGTGAAGGGAAGAAGGGAAAAACTAAAATGTGAAAATTAGAAGAAAAGAAAAGGATGAAATATATATAACAAGAAGGGTGATATAAGTGGGGAAAGAAAAATGAAAAAAGTTTGAAAAATGAAAGAATAAAAAGAAGAAAATTGTGAATGAGCTTAAAGTAAAAATTCCCTACTAGTCCCCTAAAACAAAAGGGAGGTATAAGGAGAGTGAGTGATATTCTTAGTGGAGTATTTATATTAAGGGTAAGCCTATGGGTCACTTTTTTCATGCATGTTTCATGCATGTTGAGTTCTTTGAGAGAGTGAGTTATATTGTTATATATATGCCTAACTCCATATTATTATATATCATGCGAGTGAAAGGGCATCTCTCCAAATAGTGAGTGGCACATAATGGTAAGATTTTAGTGTATCTTTGATTGCTAAATTGCATATAATCATGTTGTCCCAATATATCTTGTTGAGTTTGTCCTAGAAACTAAGTCATCTCGATTTGGGTGACCTTTGAATGTTGATCTTCTTTGCATATTGAGTGGATTGTTGGATCTTGATGGAATTGTCTAATGAGTCTATGTGGGGTAGTGATGTAGCATGTATTTACACATTTATTTCCATATTTTGCTCATACTTAGCTATATTTTGAGAATAAATTATGTGTGTTTTCTTTGGTTTTATATTATATTTGTGAAAAAGAGCTAATGCACATGATTAGATGCTTTCAGGTATTAAAGTGATGTATTTGGGATTAGTTATTACTAAAAAGAGCAAGTTTGGCAAAACAAGGTTGAGAAAATAAGTATGATAGAAGTTGACATCGCACAGGTAGGGATAGAGCACTAAAAAGCGCGGTGCGCCAAGCATGTGGCGTAACGACCCGTTCACTCGTTATAGCAACCACCCTGCTCGAGTTTGAAGGAGAATTGAAACTTTTGTATTAAGGTGACGTTCGGGGCTAAGGTTTAGAAAAAATGCTTTGAAAGGACCGAGATGAAAACAGGTGGACCAGGCGTTAGACCACTGCAGCGGCTCATGGCTCGCCACAGCGGAATCGCTGCAGCAGACAAACGCGAAGCAGAAAGTACAGAATCCTATCCTAATTTGGATTTAAAAACCTAGTCCTTGCAAGGGTTGAGTAAAAATGCCCAAAAAATAGAGAATAGACTTTTGGAATATGAAAATGAGCTAGAGGGGAGAGAATTATCCTCCATAGCTAGGAGACTTCGCAAGAAACCAAGAAATCATGGAAAAGATGTGATTGGGAAATGACTTGATAAGAGCTTGGCTCCCAGGTAGGCTATGGATTACCCACTTTTGTGATAGACTATGATTAGTTAAACATATACGTGCATGTGATTGATGCGCTTCACACGTACTTATAAATTAACCTTAAAAATAAAGAGGTGGGAACGTGAAATTGTATGTCTCGCATGTGAGGAATTGAAGGAGAGAATTAGTATAGATATAATGAATTCTCCAGAAGATTAGGGGACTGAATTTGAGTGATGCATGTAAGTCCCGTATAGAATTGATTTGATTGACTAAAACGAGCAAGATAACCGTGATTACTACATGATTTGGGTGGTTTACGAGAACCACATAGCATGTGCTGAAGATCTTGAGTTAGGAAGGGCCAAAAAAAATGAGGCTTCAAGTCCAAGAAATAGGGAGAGACAAGAAAATAAGTCTGGAATGAGGCAAAAGCCTAAGTTTGGGGATTTGCAAGAAAAGGGGGAGACATGAGAGCTTCAATGTGAGGTAGCATCACATTGTGATCAAAATGCTTAAAATGATAGGTTGAGAAATCTTGGTTCTTCAAAAGAGAA
Organism: Datura wrightii; assembly: GCA_035772735.1. NCBI lineage: Eukaryota > Viridiplantae > Streptophyta > Magnoliopsida > Solanales > Solanaceae > Datura > Datura wrightii. The sequence continues at coordinate 34,605,365 of JASDFA010000001.1, forward strand.
AAAGAATTGTGAATTGGTGCTATCTCTTGCTCGGATGAGGCTAATTGTGAGATCCAATGAAGTTATAAGGATAGCCATTGAGAAATGAAAGCCAAAGATGATAAAATAAGAGAAATAAGGTGGAGTGATTGAAAAGAGTTGATGGGAGGTTAAAAACGTTCACAAAAGGCATTAGGGAGGCTCTAGTCACCGGAGCTAAATATTTTTCCTACCCTTACCCCTAGCCTTCATTATGATCCTCAAGTCCCAATTGATTTTAAGTGTAGCAACACTATATTAGTGGCCATATACATGAAGGGAAAGCACACGGCTCAATTTGTATGCACTTGAATTTATTTGTGAGAGAGAGCGCAGTTGTCTTATCTTATCATCCCTATGTATGAAATGCTAAAAAATATTTGGAATTCTCTCTTCTTTTGAGTGGCATCACTTCCTTGGGATACATGCTTAAAATTGTTTTCAAAAGAGATGTATGAATGAGGCAAGCATGTAGCGAACTTGAAGGCAAGCTTCGAATGTGAATTATCAATGACCTGAGATGCTCTTTGAACTTGTTTTGATGAACTATGCCCCTTTTTTGAATGGAAGAAATACATGCAAGATATGTTTAATGATTGCGGTCACCTATTGAAGCTTGTGCAACATGATTTGGGTCTTTTCTTTTTCTTTAGTTGGTGTATAACGTTTGAGTTATCTTGAGGCCTGATGATTTTATGTATAACAACCAAAATGCTCTAAGTTTTAGCAATGTCCTCTTGCGAAAGAATGTCTTGATTGGTCCTTTATGCAAAAACTCATAAATAACATGTTGTTCATTTGCTCAATTGTAAAGAATTGCATTACTTGAGGACAAGCAATGGTTCAGGTTTGGGGGTTTGATGAGTTGAAAATTTATCAACTCATTAGGCTCCTAAGCATGAGTTTTTGCCTAGTTTTTGAGTCGTTTATGTGGATTTTATGCCCTTTCTCTTGAATTCTTTGTAGGTACTTCACGTGAGTATAGAAAGCATGAAATCGAGCAAAACACATGGAGTTTGAGATGAAATTTGATGATTTAGCATATGAAGGAGATGGAACAAAGATAATGGAAGATTTGAGCTCAAGAAGAGGTTAAAGACATGCTTTGAATTGGCTAAACGCGGATTTGGAAGGGCAAAATGTGGGAGAAATGCCAAAGCTACTGCCCAGACCGGCTAAAAAACTGGCCCTTCATGAAATGGCATCGGCTAAATGCCGATTGAATAGTCAGTTCCCCCTACCAGGACAATGTTTTCAACCGGCTAAAGTTTGGTGCTCCGCGGATTACCACCGGCGAAACACCGGTTCCTCACCGGAGAGATCGTCTGATGAAGGATAAAAGGGTCCAAAAAGGTCTCCAAAGCATCTAGAATCTTCAAGGGCATCTGGGGAAAGTTGTACACAAGAAAGTACATATATCTACATAAATTTCATTGTACACCATTCATTCAATCATCTAGACTTGATCTTCTTCATAGAATTTTTAGTAGAATCTTTTCTCCATAGATTTGTAGAGTTAGGTAGTACTTTTATTCTTCTTTTTATTTAACCCATTTTGGGGGGATTTCACCGTTGTTGCAGGAGCTTGTGAAGCAAATTTGTGAAGCTAATATGATGAACATGAGGGGAATCCTCTTAGTATCTTCTCTCTATTTTTAAATATGCTTTACTAATTTGCTAGATAGAGGTATATTCATGGTGGGTTCGTTAATTTGATTGGGATTTGATCAATTGTTGTTGGATTCTTTTTGAAATTGTAAATTTATTATCTTCTCCCAAGTTATAAAAGCTAAAATTGATGGTTGCAAACATGAATTTTGCTTTGCTTTTCTTGCTTTTGTTTGAGAGATAAAGGTGAGAATTGAGTGAGAAGATAATAGTGAGGAATTGGAGTGTTTGTGTGTGGATTAATCTAGAGATAGTTAAAACCCACATTTTAACTCCATTAAAGGTCAAGGCTAGAAATATCTAGTCCTTCCTCAAGCTTGTATGGTTGATTACTTGAATTGGCTTTGGGGTTTGAAAGAACCCAAGGCGTAAACATTCTTATGGTTGAAAAACAAGAGAATGTGCTTTATCCGCTGCTATCTATGTTAATTTTGGGTCTAACACATTGAAGAATTTATTGATTAAATTGTGATCTCACCTATAGAATGCCCCTATCCTATCACTTGTGATTTCTTCAATTGAAATTCCCCCTAATTAATCGTAGTTTAAAATTAGATAGTTATTCCCTTAATTCCCCCCAATTTTACTTTTCAAATATTAAACAACAATGCATTCTAGTTTGAATTAGTTTATATCCCTTGAATTATTGACTCAATTCTCTATGGGATTCGACCACGACATTCGTCTGGATATTTATTTTGATACAACGACCGTTTACGCTCTTTTATAAAAGAGAAGTGTAGTTTAGACGTTATCACTTATCGAGTAGAGTAGAGTAGGTGCTTGCACGACCTATTTCATTAGGTCGTGACAAGTTGGTATCAGAGCGTCTAGGTTATCAGTCTACGAGAACAAGAGCAGTGTCAGGTAGACTCTTGCGGATTGGTGTGTAGACGTCCACATCTAATCTTCAGGAAGCTAAAAGACATTTAGTAAGTCCCACTTATTTCTTTTACATCGTGCCATCCGATTGTGTTGATCGCTCGAGTTGAGTCCAATTGGTATCTGGAAGATTCTAATTGATATCTCGAGAGGCCTAATTGGTATATGCCTTAGTGTGATTAATAAAAACCTGTGATAAGACTGGTGGATGGGGGTAACTTGAGTTAACTAGAGAGACAAAAGAAATCTTTTTATATAATTCTTCTTCTTAGAAAGTTTCGCAGCAATGAAGGCTGTTTGGCTATAGCGAGTCTGCTACAATGAAAGAGTTATCGCTGCCATAGACCCGTTGCCGCGGTAGAGCAACCGCTGTAGTGGACATGTTAAGGCAGGATGTGGGATTCCAAAAATTTCAAGTTCCCTTATTTTAAAATGGAAACTACAAGTATTAAGCAACCTAACCATTCAATTAAATGCAAGTATAAGTAAAACCATTGTGATAGTCTTAAGATGCCAAACGGGAATCCATAAATCGGGGGGGGGGGGGGGCACACTGCGACCCATCTAGCTGGAGGCCTCGTCACTACCACTGCCAGCCTCATCATCTGCTCCCTCCTCGAACCCGCTGAGGAAGGAGAAGTCGGGAAGAACATGTCGAGTCGCCTAAGGTGTCTTGGCACTGGGAGCGAGGGTCTTTGGAATTTTCTTAATTCCTTTCCACATGTGCATGATAATCTTATCACGGGAGTGCATCTTCCTCCTCTTCTTCTCCATATCTACTCGGAGCTTAACATGGGATTGGGCCAGGGCAGTAATCACCCCCTACATCTCTCTTGAATCGGCGACAGCTGCACCGGAGGGTCCACTAGTGGAAGGTCAGCTGGATGAAGACCTGCTGGGGGAAGGAGGTTTGGGCAAACCCCTAAGGATCTTACGCAAATCTGCCATCTAGGCCTCTAACCTCTCGAACGGCCTCGAGGGTTTAGAAGTATCATCTCTGCCATTTCCCTCAACTAATGCGGACTTCCTCTTCTTCCTGCCCATCCCTGGAGCCCCCTGCACTCTCAAGGGATCGAAGGGCCTATCACAGTCCATAAAGATATATCGGGACTCTAGATGGACGTCGACCCGCTTGCATAGTCAGGTAATGAGAGAAGGAAATGACAAGCCAATAATAGTCTTTGTGTGGAAATACCTACACTCCTCAATGATTTGGGCCCCTACATTGACCCTCATCCTACTCAAAATAGTGGCCACCACCAAAGCCCGATGGTAAGTCACGTCTATGACATTAGAGGACGGTTGGATCCTCCGAGACACTAGATTGAGCAACCTCCTAGACTCCACTGTAAAGTGGGTACTTTGAATGCCCATCTTGGTAATTCCCCAGTTGGTAGTATCCCTACACTCTTCCACCACCAAAGTGATCACTAGCCACTACCCATTACCGGGCACATCACGGTTCTTCAACTCAGACTCGGGCGTGTTTGGCAGACCCAAGGCATCATTGGTAGTAGCAGGAGTCAAGATAATCTACATGCCTATGACATAGGCCACTGGCTCATCCCGAATGCAGGCGATATTAGGAAGGTTAGCATAAAACTCTCGAGCAAAAGCCTCATTGGCCTTTCTCGGGTCCTACACCAAAAAGGCCCATCCGATATCCTGGAGGAGAGTATAGAAGTTTGAGGCTTTTTCCTCCATGTCCTGCATGAAGAAACCCCTCTCATGCAGCAGATCCTTGGTGGCCTGTTCGTTCTACCGAAATTGACATTGGTCGTTGACAAAACAGATGTAGTCGTTGCTGTAAATGCTTCTGCTGGAAGATGCCATGATAACAAACTGAGAAAATGAAAAGGTTAGAAATGAACAAAGTAGGATAAGGAGAAAAGAAAAATAGAGACTATTTTTGAAACCTAGACTGTCCTGTGGACCACTGAAGTGATCTCGCGTCCGCTGTAGCGGGTATGCTTCAGCGAGAACCTGACCGCTGGGATGATACTGCTACAATGATAAAGAGTCCACTGCAGCAGATATCGTCATCCCCAAACCATCAGACCCTATTAATGGAGGTTGAAAATCAACCTCCATAGTTCTCCAAATTAACAATAGATCAGGCAAGGAGGAGACTTTCCCAAGCCCTAGCAACTATTACCCACTCTAATAGGGTCCAATTTCATGCCCGAAAGGCTCGAAAAGATTGAAGCCATCACCCCATCCAAAACTACATCATTTTTGGCCTTACAACCCTATGAAGATGATCAGGATTATACAGAGAATAGTAGGAGACACATGAAGACGTAAATACAACCAGCATGCTTCAAAAATATGGCCTAAAGAGCAAGAATGAGAATCTAACCTCCCTACCTCTATAAAACTCGAAACCAATGCTAGTAGACAGGGAATGGCGAGAAAAAGAAAGAAAATGAAGCATAGAATCATGGTAGGGGAGGATTACCTGATAAATGCCGAATCTGTGCCGAAGTAGATGAAAGAATTTGAGTGAGTGTGAGGGTGGAAATGTGAGAAATGAAAAAAAAAACTGTTCGAGTCTGCCCTATAACGGACCCAGAGGTCCGCTGTAGCAGATCGTTGTCCGTCGCGGTGAAACCACTGCACTGGAATAGTAGTCGTTGCAATGGATGACTATTAGGCGGTGATAGTTTGAATTCCACTTGAGACCCCTTCTAATTTCGAAAACACCGCGCGACTAAATGCTAGAGTGGGTGAATGAATAATTTCAAATACACCTTTTGGACAGTGGCTAGAAGGGTCCAAAATAGACAAGAACAATGGACGTATAGCTAAAGAATCCCTTCTGCTTAGAAAGGCCATTCAAGGACGAACAAATGCTTGATTAGTATCTGATGTAATGACCTATTTGCTCGTTATAACAACCACCCTGCCCGAGTCCGAGGGAGAATTGAAAATTTTATATTAAGGTGATGTTTGGGGCTAAAGTTTAGAAAAATATACTCTGAAAGGACCGAGACAAAAACATGTGGGCCAGGCATTAGACAGCCGTAGTGGCTCATGGCCCGCCACAACAGAACCACTGCATTGGTAAGGGTCACGCTGCAACGGATGAATGCGAAGCAGAAAATGTGGAATCCTGTCCTAATTTATTTAAAAACCTAGTCCTTGCAAGGGTTGAATAAAAACGCCCAAAAAAATAGAGAACAGACTTTTGGAATAAGAAAAGGAGTTAGAGGGGAGAGAATTATCCTCCATAGCTGGGAGACTTCATAAGAACCCAACATATCAAGGCGAAGACGCGATTGGGAAACGACTTGACAAGAGCTTGGCGCTCAGATAGGCTATGGCTTACCCACTTTTGTGATAGACTACGATTAGCTAAAAATATACGTTCATATGATTGATGCACTTCACACGTAGTTATAATTTAACCCTAAAAATAAAGAGGTGGGAACGTTAAGTAATGTGTCTCGCATGTGAGAAATTGAAGGAGAGAATTAGTATAGATATAACGACTTCTCTAGAAGATTAGGGGAGTGAATTTGAGTGATGCATGTAAGTCCCATATTTAATAGAATTGATTTGGTTGACTAAAACGAGCAAGATAACCGTGATTTCTATGTGATTTGGGTGGTTTACGAGAACCACATAGCATGTGCTGAAGATCCTGAGGTAGGAGATTAGAAATTCGATTTACGAATTTGTAGGAGAATAAATGGTAATATATTGATTACTTATAGATGATAGAATTTATGATGAATTTCTTGTTGTAACATAAGCTATATCCTTGAAATTGTTCAAACTCACATAAATTGGTGTTAACTTGATGTTAACAATGACGGCAAAAGGCTGTGTTATGTTATTGCAATACGAGGTCTGATACGCTTATTGCGAGATATACTAACGATGGTGAATCACAATATTCATGAAGAAAAGATCCATAAGAAAAGGCTAGAAGGGGACTGGTTGGAGTACTTCTAACACAGTACAACTATAGCGAGAGTGGTAGTGCTACAGCGAGACTGCTAGAACGATAGCAATACGCTATAGTGGAGCCCAATCTATTGAGCGGTCCAGGTTGCGACTCTTCATGATCTATAGGGTATAATTAGTATTTAACCTCTTAAAATATAAAATGGAAAAGGGTATGTAGAAAATGCATGTGTGGTTTTCAAGTTTGCGGTATGTAAGTCTTTCTATGTGTATGGAGATTGGTAACAGTATTATAACCCATTGTGTTAATTTCTCATCATTATGTTAATTTCTCAAATATGATCTACGTGTGAATTTTGGGTGCAAAGCTGTAAGTGTTATTGGCTACATTCTTATGTGAATGAACCTATGGATATGATGTGTGATAAGCATCTTTCAAGGGTTTGAATGTGGTTCTTGATAAACGCTACCAGTGGATCGAGATGTTATGTAATAAGGAAAGAAAGAATTGTGTGATATCAATAAGAGAGGTATGACTTGGGGTCGGGAGGAGGTACTCTATACGGTATTGGATTAGTGAGATTGGATCTTGATTGAGGTTTGTAGATATGAGAGGCTCGTGCCCGAAGTGAGCATCCGGGTGAGCGTTATGAGAGATTGCATTGACAGGTATGGTTAAATCACCATGAGGCTGGATGTACGAAATGAGTACACTGATGGATATGACAAAGGACTCATACAGTCGGGTGTACAATACATGAATTTCTAGAGTCCCCTGCAGGACATGACCGGAACAGAAAAAGTAAGACCCTCTGTCATGTGTGTACAATGAGGTAATGGAGGCTTGTACCCAGGACATTACCGCTGGTATTATCGAGTTCATATTGATTAACGTAAGGCATGACACCTATGTATATTGGTGGTGATGGTACTGGGAAAGTGACGATATACTTTTGTGATCCAATAGATGTACATTGTGATGTGAGATCGGAATGAGGTGAGGTATAATTACGGTATATACGACAGGTATGTGTGTATGGTAGATTTTCTGAATTAAGATACAATGTATGATTCGCATGATATATGATACTTATTTGATGATATTCTTGAGATAATTGACGTGATATATATGCATGCAGGTTGAATGTATGTCACACTTATTGTTATGTATTATTCGAAAGGGCATGACTGTCATAAATAATATTTTCATGAACGAACTATAATACGTTAGAAACCTCATGGGAAAATTTATGTGATGATGAATTGCTCGGTAAATTTGTCTAGAGAACACTTAATGAATGAAAGACGTTGATAGGAAAATTGAAAGGACTGAGTTTCTGGACTATTGTTTGGTGACTACTATTGCAGCAGACATATCACCGTGGCAACAAGACCGCGACAGCGATAGTACCTGCGCTGCAGTAGAAACAGAGATATAGAATAGTAGGCTATAATTCACCAAGATAGTAATATGAGTGGTTGTATTTGTAATATTGCATGATTTAAATGGTTATGGTAATTCGTAAAAGAGGTGAGTTTAGGGCAACATAGACACAGGAATTAGTTTTATCTTGTGTCGATGCTTATTAATTATTTTGCTGTTGTGTGAACTAACTGTAGTCGACCGGTGATGCCTACCATTACGTGTGGTGTACTAATACTAATCTTGCTACGCCTTTTGGTGTAGGTTGTAGTAGGTTAAAGTTCGTCTTGGAGTGGCAGTCATTTAGCGACAACTTCTGCATTCTTCCGCGGATGGAGTTGTCTTTTATTTATTGATACTCAGCTGTAGAGCTTTCGTACCTATTTATACTAAATCTTGGGAAGAGTTGTGTTAGTTGTGAGGTTCATCTATGGTTATCTTGGTTGAGTTGTAAGAACTAATGTAAATAAAGAAAGATTTTGACTTGTGAATTGTGAAATGACTATGTTTTATTGATACATTTGTTGTCTAAGGAAAAAGGGGTTCTCCTATCGAGTAGAGTCAAGTAGGTGCCAGCAAGGCCTACTTAGTTGGATTTTGACATGTGGAAGCCAGTGCAACACACAACAGTGTCCATATGACCAAAGTAGTCCAGTTCCAGTTTGATTAGGAGCAAAAACTACAAAACCCAATTCCAATGTAATATCCCAGAAGTGCCTAAGACTAGATTTGGAACTTGAAATGTGTTCAATAGAAAAATTTGAAAATTATCTTTGGACGACTCGTGGTACGAGTCATAGGAGTGACCAATGAATCATAGGATCGCTCGTTGGTAGCAGTTTGCTGAGGAAAGGTTGGTAGAAACGAGTCTAGTAATGACTCAAGGGATGATGGTACGAGTTATGGAGTGGAGTCATCATTTGGTCTGGATTGTCAGGATAGAAGGCACGAGCCTTGACATGATTCATGGTGAGAAACCATGGATCGTCGTAAGGAGTCGTTGGTTGGAACTGGGCTGACTGAGTTGGAATCAAGGTACAACCCATTATGAGGAACACTGAGTCATTACTCACACCCGTAGGAAGGATTAGAAAATAATTCAGTGGTGGTAATGGGATCGCCAACTGTTTGCTAAATTCAGCAAGTGTGAATTTTGGCCGAACTTAGTAGCAATTTTGGGCCATGTGGTGTCAAGTGAGGGTGTACAGGTGGACTCCCAAAAGATATGAGCTATAAAGAATTGGCCTAGACTAGTTAATCCTTCAGATATCAGGAGTTTCTTGGGTTTAGCTGGATACTACAGAAGATTTGTTGAGGGATTTTCATCCATTGCAGCATTGTTGACTAAGTTGACCCAGAAGAAAGTAAATATTTCAGTGGTCGGATGTTTTTGAGGAGAGTTTTCAAGAGTTAAAGAATCGACTCACTTCAGCTCCAGTACTGATCCTATCCGAGGGTATAGATAGATTTGTGGTGTATTGTGATGCCTCTAGGGTTGGACTTGGTTGTGCATTGATATAGCATGGCAAAGTCATTGCATATGCCTCTAGACAACTTAAGACTCATGAGAAGAATTACCCGACGCATGACCTAGAATTGGCAGCAGTGGTGTTTGCATTGAAGATTGGAGACACTATCTATATGGAGTGCATGTAGATGTGATCACAGATTACAAGAGTCTCCCATATGGGTTTACCCAGAAGGACCTGAATTTGCAATAAATGAGATGGTTAGAGCTTCTCAAAAATTATGATATGAGTGCCTTTATCATCCGGAAAAGGACAATATAGTGGTGGATGCCCTTAGCAGGCTATCCATGGAGAGTGTTTCTCATGTGGAAGGTGGAAGAAAAGAGTTGGTGAAGGATGTGCACCGGCTTGCACGATTAGAAGTTCGTGTTGACTAGACGGATGGTGGCGTCATTGTTTAGAATAGTTCAGAATCCTCTTTGGTGACTGAGGTCAAGGCTAGGAAAGATGAGAATCCTATTTTTGTAAATTTCAAGGAAGCAGTTCAAAATCAGAAGGTTGAGGTCTTCTCCCAAGGGGGAGATGGTGTACTTCGATATCAGGGTCCTTTGTGTGTTCAGATGTTGATGACTTGAGAGAACGGAAGTTGGGTAATGCTCATGGTTCCTGATATTCTATACATCCAGGTGCCACTAAGATGTACTGTTATCTATGGGAAGTCTATTGGTGGAATAGCATGAAAAGGACATAGCAGAATTGGTGGCTAAGTGTCCGAACTGTCAAAAAGTGAAAGTGGAGCATCAACGGCCAGAAGTTGTGCTACAAGACATCAGTATCCCCACCTAGAAGTGGGAAGAGATCAATATCTACTTCATCACAAGGTTGCCTTGTACACGTTGCCAGTATGACTCTATTTGGGTGGTTATAGACAGGTTAACTAAAGTAGCTCATTTTATACCGATTCAGCTGAGGACTATGCTAAGGTGTATATTCGAGATTTAGTTCGGTTGCATGGTGTTCCCTTGTCCATCATATCAGACAGAGGTACTCAATTCACATCTGATGTGCTGTGAGTTTACAACACTTTCAACGCTTAAAACTAAGAAAATAACATAGACTTAGGTATGTTTATATGGATATGAGACACTTTTACTTTGATTTTAGGGAAAATAAGTGTTAGAGAAAAAATGTGGAAAAGAAGCCTTAAAATGTAGAAAATCAGCCAAAATATAGTCTTAGTACGAACCGTACCTTGATTGTTGAGTCGTACTGAGAATCGTGATGAAAGTCAGAAGGCTGAAGAAAGATGAAGGCAATATACAACTCTCAGTACGAGCCATACCAAGATGATATGAGCCGTAACTAGAGTCGTGGAATTGTTCAGAGCAAATTGCACAAAGGCAAACTCTTGGTATGAATGGACTCACAAGTTGTAGCATCAATATATGAACCATACCATGAGCCTTGGTGAACTTCAGATGTTTCTTCAAATACTTGGCAGAACTTCAGACACAACAAACAGTACGATTCGTAGGAAGAAGGTACGAGTTGTACCACAACACTCGTAGAAAATTTCAGAAGATGTTAGAGTTCTCAAGGCCAAACCACGAAAGCATTGTACGACTCGTAGAATTGAGGTACGAGTCATACCAGCCTACCAACTCTTCACCAAATTTGCAACAGCCAAGGACTTACGAGAAGCAGGCACGACCCGTACACAGTAGACACTAGATATGAAAAATTTCCTGATAGCTTAGGAAAAGGTTTCTAATGTCTTTATAAATAGCTTTTATGTTTTATTTTAGTTAAAGAAGGATAGAAAAGAATTATTAGATGTGTGAAGAATAATTTTTGTGAATTTTTATCAAGTTTTGTGGAGCAATTCTTGGGATCAAATTCTGGATTTCCTATATTGTTCTTGAGATTGTTCTTTGATATTCAAATCTGGTTTTCCTCCAATTGTTGCTGTAATTATTTAATTATGTGTTTGTCTATGAATGCAAAATATAATCTTACAACCAAGAGAGGATAAAAACTTCATAACTAGGGGTGTGGGAACTATGGCGGATTAACGAAATAGGGTTACACAAAAGTGATTCAAGACCAATGCTAAACACTTGTATTGTATTCTCTTCATTTTTAAACATTTCTTAATAGTGTACAATGTTAGGACTTGCCTGAATTCTTTACTTGCTTGAACCTAGAGAGGTAGAGATAACGAAAGAGAATTATAACAAAGCCTTGGTCTTTATGATCATTATATTAACTTGAGTTGTGGTCGCATGATAGTTAAATTTGGAACATATTGATAACGGTTAGTTTAAAATCGCTCATGAGACTTGACCCAGTGATTGAGTAAAGCCATCCAATAGGGACGAACCAGTCATTTGGATGAACCCTAGTTATCAGTTCTACAAGTAAGCATTGGGATTGATCACGTGTGTATACCTGAAGTAGTTATCCATGGGGAACACTTACCCTAGTTGTTTGCAAATCTTTATTTCATTCACGAGCATAATCTTGTTTTAATATTGTTTTCTTTAAAACCCCCTAATTTTGAAACCACTTAGTTGGGTTCTTTATTGACAATGACCGCTTCATACTTTGTCAGGAAGTGTGAGTTTGAGCGTTATCAAAAAGTGGCGCCGTTGCCGGGGAATACGGCTAAGACTAGATTAATTGCTTGTATTTGACTTTTGGTTGTTATTTCCCCATTTACATTTTCTTTGTTTTTCTTTTGTGATTCATTCAGGCCAAGACCAAGGGCACTACCTTTGCAAATACCCAGATGGAACACAAGAAGCTACTAGTGCCCGCAGAAGAGATGATGAATATTAACACACTAGCAGCTGTCTTGATGAACTATGAAGGAGATGCAGTACCAGGTTACACGGAGCTGGTGAATGCCCTAGATGGAATGGGGTCATATAACTTCAGACTAAAGATGTTAGACCTTTATTTGAAGAACTGTTCGACTCCGCTAGCAAAGCCATCAGTAGAGGTACCACCAGTCCTTGAACTGAAGGCACTGCCTCCCCATCTCAAATATACATTCTTGGGTGAAGACAACAATTTGCCAGTGATAATTGCAACAGATTTGATAGACTGTCAAGTAGAAGCTTTTGTCATAATATTAAAAAGGCACAAAAAGGCAATTGGCTGGACAATAGCTGATATCATCGGCCGTCTTTGTTTAGCCTATTTTTAGCTTAAATAACCCTACCAAAATGATATGATTCCTTTGATTCTGGTGTTGAGCCTTAAATAGATCATTTTTCTTTGATTAACCAATTAACCGTACCCATTTTTATAATGAACCTGTTTTGGCCCTGGCCCCTTCTTGAAAATTGTGAACCTCAACATAGGCAAGATGCCTAAGTTGAGTGTGGCTAGAGTAGGGGTGCATAAATAGTGGAAAGGTGAAAAAGGGAGAGAAAAGAAAAAAGGTAAAAAATAAGGTGTGGTGTGACAAAAGAAAAAGAAAAGAAAAAGAAAAATTGAAAAATTGAATGATGCATGAAAAGCTTGAAGAAACGCACCACACTCATATAAGTGCATAAAAAAGGGTGAAAAGGGAGGAAAAAAGTGAAAAAAAGAAAAAAAGGGTGAAAAAATAAAAACATGGAGCCACATGTATGTAGTGACAAGAAAGGGTTTAGTCACTTAAAAAGATACCATATCTATCATACCCAGCTCGAAAGCCTACATTACAAGCCAAAGCAAGTGCTATAGTGATCCTACTCTGACCATCTGACAAACTGAAGTAGAGAAAATAAGGGCAAGTCTATGGTATCCGAGATGCAGTATTTGGAACTTGTTTGTGAGAGTGAGAGTCTTGATCAGTTCCATGTTTCATATTTACTATATATGTGAGTGGGGGACTTCATTTGTTGTGAGAGTACATGGTTTGTGTTTAACTCTACTAGTGGTCTGTGTAAAAAGCATTGGTGATGACTTGACTATCTGTTAATACCTAGATGACATGTCTTGATCTCTGCTTATCATGTTTTGTGGTTGCTTGTAGTGCATGTGCTGATTTGGTTCAGGGGAAAAGGGTCAAAGCTTTTTGAGTTTATAGTACAAATTTTATTTGATGTTGGCTGTAGTATCCTAGGTTTATTTTCTAGTTAACTGTCATGTTTAATTTTTATTTTCTTTGCCTGAGGACATGCAAAAGTCTTAAGTTGAGGGTATTGATGTGTTGTGAGTTTAAAACACTTTTGACGCTTAAAACTAAGAAAATAGCATGTAATTAGGTATGTTTATATGGATATGAGACACTTTTACTTTGATTTTAGGAAAAATAAGTGTTGGAGAAAAAATGTGAAAAAAAAGCCTTAAAATGTAGAAAATCAGCCAAAGTACAAGTCTTAGTACGAGCCATACCTGATTGTACGAGCCGTACTGAGAATTGTGGTGAAAGTCAGAAGGCTGAAGAAATAGGAAGGAAATATATGACTCTTAGTACAAGCCATACCGAGATGGTATGAGCCATAACTGGAGTCGTGGAATTGTTCAGAGAAAATTGCACAAAGGCAGATTCTTTATACAAATGGACGCATGAATCGTTGCATATATACGAACCGTACTATGAGCCATGGTGAACTTCAGAAGTTTCTTCAATACATGGCAGAACATCAGACACAACAAACAGTATGCGTCGTAAGAAAAAGATATAAGTCGTACCACAACACTCATGGAAAATTTCAAAAGATGTCAGAGTTCTCAAGGCCAAACAACGGAAGCATTGTACGACTCGTAGAATTGAGGTACGGGTCATACCAGCCTACCAACACTTAGCCAAATTTACAGTAGCCAAGGACTTAAGAGAAGCAGGTATGACCTGTAAAATCCTGCTACGTGTCACGCCCTGAGTCTACACCCTGAACATAACACGGTACTTGAAGCCACAAGTGACCCCAAGTCAACTCCTGGTCTATCATTCACTAGCATTTTGAGTAAACATGTATAGCGAAACTTTTAAAATAAGATCATAAAAACATTTATGAAAGACAAGTCTGAAATCATAAATTCAAAACACTTGAATAATACTTGAACATCTGAAAATCATGTCTGTCTGAGGCCATCTAACTGAGTAGTTGCTGGGAAAAGCCCCCAGCCAACTCTAAGTCTAACTGAAACTAAATAATGACTGAAAGAAAGAAATAATGCCCTCGGATGATGAGGACTCACACTTCAACTGCTGGGCGGAGAATCTGAACTGCGGCGTCTAGTGGTGCTGAGTCTGAGAACCTGCAGCTGTATAATGAAATGATACAACATAAAAGTATGCGTCAGTACTTTGAATGTACTAAGTAAGTGAGAGAACCATGAATAGAATGATAGAACTAGTAACTAAACTGATACGACATGATATGACCAACTGAAATGATGAAAACTGATACAACTAATAATAAACTGAATTGGTCAAAAGTGACCCTGGTGGATGGTCATAAACATGTCCTAAGCCTGAAATACTGAGTCTGAAATACTGCATTGAACTGAGGAATTTGAGAGTAAACTGTACTGAATAGTGGGAGAGGCTGTAACCGACATATAACCATGTGAGCTAGATGTGGAGTCTGATGTATACACCCCATTGGTAGGAACCAATATACCTTTCTATGGTGTAAAGGCATTGACTGCGAGAATCACTGCCAAAGGGGGGGAGGGCATGAGGCCAAGTAAATATATAACCTATGGTGGCAACGTAGTTCTGGAACCTGGATGCGCTGGAACCCCAACCCTTTCGGTGCTAAGTCCTACTCCCACTGGATAATTCTATTACTACTAGTACTGACGCAGATAGCTCGATACTGGTGTCCAAGACTATACTGACCTAGGGATACTGTCAGAGAGTTCCCTAAGCGTCTTATAGGACCAAATTTGGAAACTGAGTTCTCAGACTGGTCAGAGCTGCTTATCTGGAAGCATCGTAACCGTCTACAAACAAATTGATAACTGAAAACTAGGGTCTGGGGGTAAGAGATATAACTGAAATTTCATGACCACCTAATGGACAAAATAACTAAAATCTTAGTCTGAGTTTGGTAACTGAGAGACACCACTAAAACCTCGGGAAAAGACTATAGTCAAACTGATCAGCTGACATTGCTGACTAACACTGAATATTCTAGTACTTTAACTGAAGCAGAACTGACCATTTTGAGAAATACAAAGTATATAGACTTTCTGACTGAATTTGACTAACATACGTATAACTGAGTTTTTAACACATACAAGCATCATAGAAGCCCCAAACTCTGAAAGATGCAAACAATTCTCAAGAATTCAAGGCTTAAGTAGGATTCAAATTTCTAACTTTTCAAAAGTTAGGGCTAAATTTCTAATTTGATGGAACAAGCATCATTTTTGTTACAAGCTGCTGGAAAATAGCTACAATCGTAAGATAGAATTCCACATGAAATAATCTAAGAACAATAGCAATAAATTTCAAATTTGCAAACTCACGGCTAGGACTGAAAGTACATAGAGAGAGAGCTTTGGGGGACGTAAGGGGAGAGCAATCTCCTTGCTGAATTCCAACATACTTGAAGAAGACATCCTTGATGAAATTTCTCTGAGAAAACTGAGAAGAAAATCAACCCTAGCTCCTGCTCTACACTTCCAGATAAGTTTTACACTCTGTTCTTGAGAATGATGGAAGGAATATGGGGAGAAACAATTGGTTACCCCTTCTAAATCCCCTGAATGAACCCAAAATAACGTAGTTTAGGGACTAGAAAGGTAGAAATTTACAAAAGTAACCCTGGGATTTAAATCTAAAATCTGGCCGACAAGAACTAACGAGTCTCAAAATGGGTCATTGGTCAAAACGATGGCCTGTTGAATCTAGCCATGGTTTTTGAGTTCAGAAACTAAATTTACAAGGGTGACCCACGATTAGGTACAATGGTCCGTTGGAAGGAACAAAAGGCCATTGATACCTCCCATTGGAACTGGTAAGGAAACTAGGCCTGGAGGCAACAGATGAACACAACGACTCGTTGGTAGAACCAACTGGTCATTGTATACTCTTATTTTCCACACTGTTGGGGTCGGGAATTGGACGAAGGGTGGTAACAATGACTCTTTTATAGATACAATGGGCCGTTGTTCCCTCCCGTTGTCACAGGGGAAGACTGGTAAATCTCTGAACTCGGGATTCAATGGACGATAGGACGGCTCGTTGTTTGATTCAACGATTCATCCTATGGTTCGTTGTTTCCCCCTGGAAAGGACCTGCTACAACCTACGACCCTCTACAATGATCCATTATTTCCACCAATGCTCCATTGTGGGGATTGTCTGAGATAGAAAATTTCTGATGTTTTCCCGAGATTTTCATGCAACCTCTGAATTTGATCTAGGAAAGTTTAGGGGTGTTACAATATCTGCCCCATGGGATCATTCGTCCTCGAATGAAGACCAAAACTAGAAAAGGAGTTGAGATTTTTGAAATTGAGACTATGAACTAATTTCTGAAGGAGTAACTGACTCCGAACTGACTTAACCGCGCTAATAAAGCTGATGCAACTAGAATGCACATAGAAAATCTAAATAAGGCTGATCATTACGGAACTTAGTAGAGTACAGAAAAGGGATTTAGTACCTGATATCAGAACTGAACTAGGAGGGAACAAGTGAGGGTATATGGCCATCATGTCCTCTTCTGCTTCCCATGTGGCTCCCTCAACTAGCTGATTCCTCCACAACACTTTCACCTAAGCGATTTCTTTGTTTCTCATAGTAAGAACCTAACGGTCAAGGATTTGAACTAGAACCTCTTCATAAGAGAGATTATCCTTTATCTCCACACTGTCCAATGGCACTACTTGGGTTGGATCGCCAATGCACTTCTTCAGTAGTGACACATGGAAGATTGGGTGCACGACTGCTAACCCTGAAGATAACTCCAACTCATAAGCAACCTTACCAATCCGCCTTAGAATCCTGTAGGGTCCCACATATCTTGGAATGAGGTTTCTCTTCTTCCCAAACCTCATCACCCCTTTCATGGGTGAAATTTTCAAATAAATCCAATCATCCACAGTGAACTCCAATTCTCTTCTTCTTATATCTGCATAAGATTTCTGACGGCTCTGAGCTATTTTCAACCTTTCTCTAATGAGCTGTACCTTCTGCATAGCTTCATGAACTGAGTCTGGCTCTATCAAGGTAGCTTCACCAACCTCAAACCACCCTATAGGGAATCTACACCTTCTACCATACAATCTTCAAATAGAGCCATCTGGATCTTAGAATGGTAGCTGTTGTTGTACACAAACTCGATAAGAGGCAAATGGTCATCCCAATTACCCTTAAAATCAATTGCGCATGCCCTCAACATATCTTCTAGGGTCTGAATGGTTCGCTCATCTTGACCATCAGTCTATGGGTGAAAGGCTGTGTTGAGCTTAACCTGGGTACCTAGTCCTTTCTGAAAAGACTTCCAGAAGTGAGAGGTGAATTGGGTACCTCTGTTTGAGATAATGGATAAGGGCAACCCATGAAGTCTGACTAGCTCTGGAATATAAAATCTAGCATAATTCTCGGCCGAGTCTGCGATTTTGATTGGTAGGAAGTGAGCTGACTTAGTCATCTGATCTACTACACCCAGACCGAGTCATGCTGCCGCCGAGTCCGGGGTAGACTTGTAATGAAGTCCATATTTACTTCTTCCCACTTCCAAGTGAGTATACTAATGTCTTGAGTCATGACTTCGCGTCTTTGGTGTTCTACCTTAAATTGCTGGCAGTTAGGACACTGTGCTACAAATTCAGCGATATCCCTTTTCATGTCGTTCCACCAGTAAATATACCGCAAGTCGCGGTATATTTTAGTAGCACCAGGGTGAATATCTCGAGATGTGTGCCTCGGCCAGTATCTTCTATCTCAACTTACCAACATCTGGTACACACAACCTGCTCTGGTAAGGGACCACCCCATCTCCCCCTTGGGAGAAGGCTTCTATTTATTTTCTGAGGACTGCTTCCTTAAGCTTAAGTAAAATGGGATCCTCATCCTGTCTGGATTTGACTTCAACTACCAATAATGAATCTGACCCACTTTGCATTACCACGCCACCTTTAGCTGAATCCACCAACTGCACCCCTAACCGGGCAAGCCTATGCACTTCTTTCACGAACTCCCTCTTGCCTTCCATAATGTGAGCCACACTCCCCATAGACCGTCTACTTAGGGCATCAGCCACCACATTGGATTTACCCGGGTGATACAACACACTCATGTCATAATCCTTTAGCAGCTCCAACCACCGTCTTTGATGCAGGTTTAGGTCCTTCTGGCTGAACACATATTGAAGGATCTTGTGATATGTGAACACATCCACGTGAGTCCCATACAAGTAATGTATCCATATTTTTAATGTGAATACCACCGCTGCCATCTCCAAGTCATGAATTGGGTAATTCTTCTCATGAGCTTTGAGTTGTCTAGAGGCATAGGCTATCACTTTGCCCCGCTGCATCAGAACGCAACCGAGTCCAGCTCTGGAGGCGTCACTATATACAACAAACCTATCTGTTCCTTTTGGAAGGGTCAAAACTGGAGCGATAGAGAGTCGAGTCTTTAACTCCTGAAAACTCACACTTATCCGACCATTGAAATTTTACCTTCTTCTGGGTTAATTTGGTCAGAGGAATTTTATGGAGGAGAAACCTTCCACAAACCATCGGTAATAGCTTGCTAAGCCCAGGAAACTCTTGATTTGTAGGAGAGGTAGGTATGGGCCAATTCTTCACTGCTGCTATTTTATAGGGATCTACTTGTATCCCCTCACCTGAGACCACATGACCCAAGAAAGTCACAGACTTCAACCAGAATTCACACTTGCTGAACTTGGCGAATAACTGGAGATTTCTAAGGGTCTGTAATGCTAACCTTAGGTGATGGGCATGCTCTTCTTCATTTCTAGAGTACACTAGAATGTCATCGATAAATACAATGACGAATATATCCAGGTACTACTTGAAGACCCTATTCATCAAATCCATGAAGGCTGCTGGGGTGTTTGTTAACCCAAAGGACATTACCACAAACTCCTAGTGACCATACTGAGTTCTGAATGCTATTTTCGGTATGTCACACTCCCTAACCCTTAGTTGATGGTACCCTGAGCTGAGATCGATCTTGGAGAAATAGCTGGATCCCTTAATTTGGTCAAACAGATCGTCAATTCTGGGTAGAGGGTACTTGTTCTTACTTGTGACCTTGTTCAGCTGACGCTAATCTATGCACATCCTGAGGGTACCCTCATTTTTATGCACGAATAACACTGGAGCACCCCAGGGAGAGATGCTGGGTCTGATAAAACCCTTATCAAGAAGATCCTTTAACTGCTCCTTCAGCTCCTTAAGCTCAGCTGGAGCCATTATGTAAGGAGGGATGGAGATGGGCTGAGTGTCTGGGAGGAGCTCTATTCCGAAGTCTATCTCCCGTTCAGGGGGGAACTCCAGGAAGATCTTCAGGAAATACATATGGGAACTCACTGACAACTGGAACTAAGTGTATGGACGGGGTCTCAAAATTGGAATCCTTGACCCAAACTAGATAATATAGACATCCTTTGGAAATGAGTTTCTGGGCCTTAAGGAAGGAAATAAACCTACCCTTAGGAGCTGAACTGCTGCCCGACCATTCTAACACTGGTTCATTCGGAAACTGGAACTTAACAACTCTAGTTCTACAGTCAACTGAGGCATAGCAGGAGTGTAACCAATCCATGTCGAGAATAAGATCGAAGTTGACCACGTATAGTTCTACGAGATCAGCTGGAATTACTTTATTCAGGACTGAGACTAGGCAGTTTCTATACACCCAGCTGGCTCTAACTAACTCGGCAACTACGGTAGAGGCTGAGAATGGTTATGAGAGGACCTATGGGCTTATATTGGACTGAACTGCTATATATGGAGTCACGAACGAAAGATTAGCTCCTGGATCTAAGAGGGAATATACATCTAGATGGAAGAGACGTATCCATAACAATTTTCGCATTGAACCCACAAATGCCTGTATTTTTGAGTTCCCTCAACATACCAGTAACTAGGTCACGTGAGCTTTCCCTGATCCTGACGAGAAGATAGAGCATAGCAACTATTCTGATGTTGACCACCATCTAAACTTGATGAGTTGGCCTGCTGATCTAGTCGGTCTACTGGAGCTGCTGAGGTAGTGGATTGTGATCTCCCTCACCCTGTTGATGAGCACTCTCTAAGATGGTGCCAGGCTGTCCACATCCAAAACAACCCTCTCTGCCTTGTAGAAACTCTCCAGGATGATTCTTATCGCATTTAGGGCAAGCTAGATACCTGTTCCCTGTACTGTGGGCCTGAGAGTCAGTGTCAGATGACCCACCCCTTCGATCCTGATGGGGCCGAAAGGTTGGGGTGCTAGCTGAGCTAGGTGTTGGGGCCCTCTACTGTTAAAGCTGCTATTGTTGCTGCTGTGGGCGGTTACCACCGCCAGATCTCTAGTGCATAAAGTTTGAATGATTAGTTCTTGCCCACTTGTTCTTACGCTCCATATCTTTCAACTTCTTGACCTCAATCTGCTAGGCATAAACAATCAGGCTAGAGAGGTCCATGTCCTTGATCAGCATCGCGGTCCTGCACTCCTTGAGGACCAGATTAGATACTCCATTAACGAACTTCAGCATGCCAGCCCTTGGCTCAGCCACAATCTCTGGAGCATACTTTGATAACCTGGTAAACTCCAAAGCATACTCCTCCACTGTACGGTTGCCTTGTCGTAGGTTCATAAACTTGCCATCTTAGCCTTACTCAGCTCCCAGGGGAAAAACTTATCCAGGAAAGCTGTGCGGAATTCTTCCCACTCCACTGGTCCTAATTCCACTGGCCTCCCCTCCTTCCACTGCTCATACCAAACCTGGGCTACCCCTTTAAGCCGGTAGGCATCCAGGTTAGCGCTCTCGGAGGAGCTGACACCCATAATGCTGGTAATCTTCCTGACCTCATCTACAAACTCTTGGGGGTCCTCCCCCACTTTTGTTCCGTGAAAATACGAAGGATTCATCTAGGTAAAATCTCATACCCGAGCAGCTGCTGCTGACCCATTTTTGGCTACCGAAACCACCTGTTGATTCACCTGATTGGTCACGGTTTGAGCCAGTAACTGAATGGATGCTCTAAACTCTACGGTAGAAATTAAATCATCTTGAGGAGCTATCGGGGCTGATGGGGCAGGTCTGTTGGCATTTTTGACCCTTCTTCCGTTACCGTGTCTGGGAGGCATGGTTCACTAAAATGAAGTAAAGCACGAATTAGAAGGACATTTCTAGAATTGAACTTTGACGCACGATAAAGAATATGAACAAAAGGGAATTTTCCTAATAACATCTCGTAGCCTCCTTGTCATAAGTGTGGCGCGCTTCACACCCATGTAAATGACTCTACTCAATGTGGCTTTCATACATTCCAAGGATACTCTAAACCTAGGCTCTGATACCAAGTTTGTCACGCCCCGAGTCTACACCCTGAACGTAACACGGTACTTGAAGCCACAAGTGACCCTGAGTCAACCCCTGGTCTATCATTCACTATAATTCTGAGTAAGCATGCATAGTGGAACTTTTAAAATAAGATCATAAAAACATTTATGAAAGACAAGTCTAAAATCATAAAATTCAAAACACTTGAATAATACTGGAAAATCTAAAAATCATGTCTGTCTGAAAGCCATCTAAATGAGTACTTTCTGGGATAAGCCCCCAGCTAGCTCTAAGTCTAATTGAAACTAAATAATAACTGAAAGAAAGAAATAATGCCCTCAGATGATGAGGACTCACACTTCAACTGCTGGGTGGAGAATCTGAACTGCGGCGTCTAGCAGTGCTGAGTCTGAGAACCTGCAGTTGTATCATGAAATGATACAACATAAAAGTATGCGTCAGTACTTTGAATGTACTGAGTAAGCGAGAGAACCATGAATAGCATGATAGAACTGGTAACTAAACTGATACAACATGATATGACCAACTGAAATGCTAAAAACTGATACAACTAATAATAAATTGAAGTGGTCAAAAGTGACCCTAGCTGCTAGTTATAACCAGGTCCTAAGTCTGAAATACCGAGTCTGAAATACTGCACTGAACTGGTCTGGACTGAGGAATTTGAGAGTAAACTGTACTGAATAGTGGGAGAGACTATAACCGACATATAACCACATGAGCTAGACGTGGAATCTGATGTATACACCCCACGTGTAGGACCCAATATACCTTGACAGGGTATAAAGGCATGGACTGTGAGAATCAATGTCAAAAGGGGGGGGGCATGAGGCAAAGTAAATATATAACCTACGGTGGCAACGTAGTTTTGGAAATGGGCTGCGTTGGGATCCCGACCCTTTCAGTGCTAAGTCCTACTCCCACTAGATAATTCTATTACTACTACTACTACTGAAAAACGGATAGCTCGATACTGGGGTCCAAGACTATACTGACGTAGGCATACTTTCAGATAGTTCCCTGAGCGTCTTATAGGACCAGATTTGGAAATTGAGTTCTAAGACTGGTCAGAGCTGCTTATCTGGAAGCTTCGTAACCGTCTAGAGAATAAACTGATCACTGAACTGGGGTCTGGGGGCTGGTCAGAGCTATAACTGGAATGTCATGACCACCTAATGGACCAAATAGCTAAATCTGAGTCAGGGTCTGGTAACTGAGATGAACCATTGGCACCTCGGGAAAAGACTATAGTCAAACTGATCTACTGACATTTCTGACTAACACTGAATATTCTAGTACTTTGACTGAAACTGAACTGACAATTTTGAGAAATACAAAGTATATAGACTTTCTGACTGAATCTGAATAACATACGTATAACTGAGTTTTTAACACATACAAGCAACATAGAAGCCCCTAACTATGAAAGATGCAAACAATTCTCAAGAATTCAAGGCTTAAGTAGGATTCAAATTTCTAACTTTTCAAAAGTTAGGAGCTAATTTCTAATTTGATGGAACAAGCATCACTTTTGTTACAAGCTGGTGGAAAATAGCTACAATTATCATAGTATAGAATTCCACATGAAATAATCCAAGAACAATAGCAATAAATTTCAAATTCGCAAATTCAGGACTAGCACTGAAAGTACACAGAGAGAGAGAGCTTTGGGGGACGCAAGGGGAGAACAATCTCCTTGCTGAATTCCAACATACGTAAAGAAGACATCCTTGATGAAATTTCCCTAAGAAAACTGAGAAGAAAATCAACCCTAGCTCCTACTCTGTGCTTCCAGATAAGTTTTACACTCTGTTCTTGAGAAGGAAGGAAGGAATATGGGGAGAAACCATTGGTTACCCCTTCTAAATTCCCTGAATGAACCCCAAACGATGTAGTTTAGGGACTAAAAAGGTGGAAATTTACAAAAGTAACCCTGTGATTTAATCTAAAATCTGGCCGACAAGAACCAACGGGTCATCGGTCAAAATGATGGCCCGTTGAATCTAGCCATGGTTTTTGAGTGCAGAAACTAAATTTACAAGGGTGACCCACCGTTAGGTACAACGGTCCTTTGGCAGGAAAAAAGGGCCATCGATACCTCCCGTTGGAGCTGGTAAGGAAACTAGGCCTGGAGGCAACAGATGAACATAAAGACTCATTGGTAGAACCAACGGTTCATTGTATCCTCTCATTGTCCTCACTTCTGGGGTTGGGAAATGGACGACGGGTGGTAACAACGACTTCTTTGTAGCTACAAGGGCCGTTGTTCCCTCCCATTGTCACTGGGGAAGACTGGTAAATCTCTGAACTCCGGATTCAACGGACGATAGGATGGCTCATTGTTTGATTCAACAAGTCTTCCTATGGTTTGTTGTTTCCCCCTAGAAAGGACCTGCTACAACCTGCGATCCTCTACAATGTTTTGTTGTTTCCACCAGCGGTCCGTTGTGGGGATCGTCTGAGATAGAAAATTTTTGATGTTTTCTCGGGTTTTCATGCAATGTTTGAATTTGATCTAGGAAAGTTTAGAGGTGTTACACTACTGGTCGTAGGTCTAGTCGTGACACAGTCAGCACCAGATATTGAAAATTCACTATTAGCTTAGGAAAAGGTTTCTAATGTCTGTATAAATAACTTTGATGTTTTACTATAGTTCGAGAAGGACAAAATCAAGTTAGTAGATATGTGAAGAATTATTTTTGTGAATTTTTATCAAGTTTTGAGGAGCAATTCTTGAGATCAAATTCTTGATTCCTTACATTGATCTTGAGATTGTTCTTTGATATTCCAATATGATTTTCTTCCAATTATTGCTGTAAGTATTTAATTATGTGTTTCTCTATGAATACAAATTATAATCTTACAACCATGAGAGGCTAAAACCTCCACAACTAGGGGTTGTGGGAACCATTGTGGATTAACAAACTAGGGTTGCATAAAAGTGATTCAAAACCAATGCGAAAATCTTGTATTGTATTCTCTTCATCTTTAAACATTTCTTAATAGTGTATAATTTTAGGACTAGCCCGAATTCCTTACTTTCTTGAACCTAGAGAAGTAGAGATTAGGAAAACAGAATTACAATAAAGCCTTAGTCTTTACGATCATCGTATTAACTTAAGTTGTGGTTGCAAGATAGTTAAAATTGGAACATATTGATAATGGTTAGTTTGAAATTGCTCGTGTTACTTGACTCGGTGATTGAGTAAAGTCATTCAATAGGGACGAACCAGTCATTTGGATGAACCCTAGTTATCAATTCTACAAAGTAAGCATTGGGATTGATCACGTGTGTATACCCTAAGTAGTTATGAAGCTAAGGGGACCCAAGTTGTTTTCAAATATTGATTTAAATCACAAATATAATATTATTTTAATATTATTTTCTTTAAAACCTCCCAGTTTGGAGATAACTCACCAACAAGTTCAATTACTGGCATTAGTCTAGATCTTACCCTATTCCCTATGGGTTCGACCCCAACCTCTTCGTTGGGTTCTTTATTGACAATGATCACTTCATACTTTTTCAGGAAGTGTGAGTCTGAGTGTTATCAAGTATCCTAAGGTGTCTAAAAGCTGCGTTAAGTAGAGTCTTTTCCATGGGTGTGAAGTGCCACACTTATGATGAAGAGGTTATGAAACATTTAGGAAATATTCCTTTCTTTCATGATCTATGTCATGCGATGAAATGTCTCTGCATCCTTCTAACTCGTACTAAACGCATTTGCAGAATCATTCCTCCTCGCCGAGTTAACAAAGATGAAACGGAAATGAAAATGGACACAAGAATGGCAATGGGGATGGGCACCAGCAAGCCCAACCAGTCCCCGAGGATCATGTACTTGAGCAGGTGGCCCATGCAGAGTTTAGGGATGCTGTCTAGATGTTAGCTCAGGCTTTGACAATCCAAGTCAACCAACAGGCGATAACGCATATCCCTCAGAATGGGAATATGGTAGCGGCGAGAGTCAGAGATCTTTGAGGATGAACCCTCCAAAGTTCCTTGGGTCGAAGGTGGGCAAGGATCTGCATGAGTTTATTGATGAAATTACGAAGATCACCTAGGTCATAGGTGTGACTGGGGAGGAGTGCACAGATCAAGTCTCGTATCAGTTGAAAGGGGTTGCGCATATCTGGTTCAGACAATGGAAGGATAGCAGGACAGCTGGAGCGGGCACCATTGGTTGGGATGAGTTTCATAATGCGTTTTTGGATTGGTTTTTTTCCCGAGAGATGAGGGAAATCAAAGCAGCTGAATTTGTGAACTTGAGGCAGAATAACATGATAGTCCAGGAATATGCTTTGGAGTTACTCGTTTGTCCAAGTATACACTAGAGATGGTGGATGATCAGAGAGCTCGGATAAGTAGGTTTGTGCATGGGATAGTAGACTACCTGGTCAAGGATTGTAGGACCACTATGTTTTACCAGGACATTGATTTTCCTCACTTGGTTTGTATGCCCAGCAGATGGAGGTGGTGCATATGAGAGAGAGGGAGGCCAAGAGAGCCAAGAGAAATAATTATGGGTTCTCTCAGCTAGGATCGGGAGACGGACATTGCCAACAGTTTCATTAGAGGTCACTATTTCCAGTGCCATCATCTGCCAATGCTCCATCTAGATCGTGAGGTGATTAGAGGAGCGGAGCATTAGGTTCTAGGGGACAAAGGAGCATGCAGGTGGAGGGTACCTTTTCGGTCTGCAGAAAGTGTGGCAAGAATAACATAGGGGAGTACTTGATCGGGTCAGATATCTGTTTTGTGTGTGGTAGATTCGGGCATAGGCCCCGAGAGTGTCTGTTGGCTAGACAGGGTGATGGTAGAGGTCATGCTCAGGCTACCAACTCAGCAATAGCACCAACACACGCAGCTTAACAGGGTGCATCCACCAGTGCAGGTGGTGGTTAGCGCCAGAATTGGTTTTGTGCCCTTGCATCTCGACAAGAGGAGGAGACCTCACTTGATGTAGTCACTAGTATGTTATGAGTATTACACCTTGATATATATGCATTTTTAGGTCCAGGGGCTACTTTATCTTTTGTGACGCCCTATATCGCTAGTAGTTATGTAGTTTGTCCTAAAATCCTATCAGAACCCTTCTCAGTCTCTACTCCTATCGGTGATTCAGTTATCGCATGACGGGTATATAAAAATTACACTGTCACAGTCCTTCAGAAAGTCACCTCAGCAAATTTAGTAGAGCTAGCCATGGCAGATTTTGATGTTATATTTGGCATGGATTGGCTACATGCATGTTATGCCTCAATAAATATTAGAACTTGTGTGGCAGAGTTTCCATTTTTGGGTGAGCCAGTCCTTGAGTGGAAGGTTAGTTCACTTGTGCCTGTAGGTCACTTTATTTCCTATCTTAAGGATGGAAAGATGATATTTAAAGGGTGCGTGTACCATCTAATTAGGGTTAAGGATGCTATGTCTGAAATCCCGACTATCCAGTCAGTTCATTTAGTGTGTAATCGAAAACATTTTCACCCAAGAAAAATGACTCGTTTAAAAAACCATTTCTCTTATAAAAAATATCCAGAAGTGTTTCCAAATGATTTATCGGGAATCCCCTCGAGTGGGAGATCGACTTTGGAATTGGCCTTCTTCTCGATACACAACCTATATCTATTCCTCCTTACAGAATGGCTCGATCTGAGATAAAAGAGTTGGAGAAGCGGTTGAAATATCTCTTATACAAGGGTTTCATCAGACCAAGCAAATCCCCGTAGGGTGCACCGGTTCTCTTTGTTCGGAAGAAGGATAGTTCCCTTTATATGTGCATTGACTATCGGCAATTGAACAAGGTGAAAATCAAGAACAGGTATCCCCTCCCTAGAATTGATGACTTGTTTGACCAACTTCAGGGTGCCAAGTGTTTCTCAAAGATAGACCTCAGATCCGGGTATCATCTGCTCGAGGTTAGGGAGAGTGACATTCCAAAGAAAGCCTTTAGGACTCGGTATGGTCACTATGAGTTTCTAGTTATATCTTTTGGACTAACGAATGCTCTTGCAGCTTTTATGGATTTGATGAACAGGGTGTTCAAGCCGTATTTGGATATGTTCATGATCGTGTTCATAGATGACATTCTCATATACTCTCGGAGCAAGAAGGAGCATGCCACTCAATTGAGGGTGGTACCACAGACTCTTAAGGATCGCCAAGTATATGCTGAGTTCATCAAGTGCGAGTTTTGGCGTGACTCAGTAGCATTTTTGGGTCATGTGGTGTCAAGTGAAGGTGTACAAGTGGACTCTCAAAAGATAGAAGCGGTAAAGAATTTGCCTAGACCAGTGAGCCCTTCAGATATCAGGAGTTTCTTGGATTTAGCTGGTTACTACCGGAGGTTTGTTGAAGGGTTTTCATCTATTGCAGAACTGTTGACTAAGTTGACCCAGAAAAAACTGAAGTTTCAATGGTCGGAGGCTTGTGAGAAGAGCTTCCAAGAGCTTAAGACTCGACTCACCTTAGCACCAGTGTTGACTCTACCAGAGGGTACCGATGGTTTTGTGGTATATTGTGACTGCTTGAGGATTGGTCCTTTTTGTGTATTAATACAGCATGGTAAGTTATAGCCTATATGTCCAGGGAGCTGAAGGTACATTAGAAGAACTATCCGACTCATGACCTCGAGTTGGCGGCGGTAGTATTTTCCTTGATGATTTGGAGACACTATATGTACGGGGTCCATGTGTATGTGTTTACGGACCACAAAAGCCTATAGTACGTGTTTACCCAGAAGGATCTAAATCTACGTCAAAGGAGTAGTTGGAGCTTCTTAAAGATTATGATATAAGTGTCCTTTATCATCTGGGCAAGGCTAATGTGGTGGCAGATGCTCTTAGTAGGCTTTATATAGAGAGTATGACCCATGTAAATGAGGAGAGGAAAGAGCTAGTGAAGGATGTGCATCGGCTTGCACGACTAGGAGTTCATCTTGTTGACTCGACATATGGTGGTGTCATTGTTCAGAATGGATCAGAATCTTCCTTGGTGACCAAGGTCAAAGCTAGACAATATGAGGATCCTATTTTGGTCAAGTTGAAGGATGTTCAGAATAAAAAGGTGGAGGTCTTCTCCCAAGAGGGATATGGTATATTATGATATTAGTGTCATTTGTGTGTACCGGGAGTTGATGACTTGAGGGAGCGGATGTTGCATGAGGCTCATGGTTCCAAATATTCTATACATCTAGGTGCCACCAAAATGTATCGACAAGAATTTTATTGGTGGAATGGCATGAAGAAGGACATAGCGGAGTTTGTGGCTAAGTGTCTGAATTATCAACAGGTGAAGGTTGAGCATCAAAGACCTAGAGGTGTGCTTCAAGAAATTAGTATCCCTACTTGGAAGTGGGAGGAAATCAATATGGACTTCATTACGGGGTCGCCTCATAGTCGTCGACAGTATGCCTCTATTTGGGTGGTTGTAGACAGGTTGATTAAAGCAGCTCATTTTCTACCTGTCAAAACTACCGATTCAGCGGAGTCTTATGCTAAGTTTGTACATTCAGGATTTAGTTTGGTTGGATGGATTACCCTTGTCCATCATATCAGATAGAGGTACTCAGTTTACCTCCCAGTTTTGGAGATCATTTCAAAAGAGGTTTGGTACTCAGGTTAAGCTCAACATAACATTTCACCCGCAAACAGATGATCAGGATGAACAGACCATTTAGACTCTTCAGGATATGTTGAGGGAGTGTGTGATTGATTTCAAGGGTATTTGGGATGATCATTTGCCTCTCATTGAGTTTGCATATAATAACAATTATCATTCTACTATTCAAATGACCCCGTTTGAGGCTCTTTATTGGTGGAGATGTAGATCGCCTATTAGTTGGTTCGAAGTCGGTGAAGATGCGTTGATAGGACCAGATTCGGTCCATGAGGCTATGGAGAAGGTTCAACTTATAAGGGAAAGTGTGAAAACAACCCAGAGTCATCAAAAGTCCTATGCGGATGTGAGGAGGAGAGAGCTTGAGGTCGAAGTTGATGATGGGTGTTTTTTGAAGGTATCTCCCTTGAAGGGAGTGATAAGATTTAGAAAGAAAGGAAAACTCGGTCTACGTTATGTTGGCCCATACCGGATTGTGAGAAGGGTTAGTAAGGTAGCGTATGAGTTGGAGTTGCCCTCAAAATTGGCTTCAATGCATCCGGTGTTTCATGTGTTGCTTTTGAAGAAGTGCATGGGTGATCCGGCTTTGGTTGTCCCGGTAGAGAGCATAGGTGTGAAAGATAGCTCAGCTACGAAGAGGTCTCGGTGAAAATACTTGATCGTCCGGAAGCTAGGAAATAAGGAAGTAGCTTCAGTAAAGGTTTTGTGGAAGAATCAACATGTTGAGGGAGCTTCGTGGGAAGCCAAAGCAGATATGATGGCTAAATACCCGCATCTATTCCCTCCAGTTCAGTCCCATCTTGAGGTACCAATTTCCTCCTTAGTACTATATTCACTTTCATGTTCAGTTTATGTGTTACAACTTCCTTCGTGTTAATGTATGTATGTGTGATTCATGAATTCATTTCAGTCATGTATTCCGGCCCAGAGTCAGTCACTCTGTCAGTTTCAGCTTTAAATGTTCTGTATTTGAGATGTCTGTCCTTTTTCCCCAGCTTTTAGTATGTTCATTCACATTTGAGGACGAATGTTACTAAGTGGGAGATATTGTAATACCCCAGAAATGCCTAAGTCTAGTCTCGGGAATTGGAAATGAGAAGCAATAGAAAATCTGAGATTTTACTCAGAACGACTCATGCTACCAGTCGTTGGAGGGTCTAATGACCCGTTGGAGACACTCGTGGTCAGGTTCTGCAGAAGTAGACTCGGAAGTAATGGGTCCATGATACGACCCATTGGAAGATGTAACGAATTGTAGGTTGGGGTCGTTGGTTATCACTAGGGTATTAGGGATGGATAGTATGAGTTATGGTACGACTCATTGTGAGAAACGAGTCATTGTAAGTGTCCATGGGAAAGAGCAGGAAAATCCCCAGTCGAAGTAACGGATGGAACCCATGACTCGTTGTATGAAGGTACGAGTCATGGTGTGACTCATGGGAAGTCTAGATGCAGTTTAATCAGAGGTAGTAATGGGAGGATACAACAGATCATTGTTTGATGTAACGACTCGTCCTGGCGAGTAGTGGTATCAAGACCGGAGAATTGAAGAATGAGGGAAGGAAGTAACGGACGGATACCACAAGTCGTGGTATCAAGGTACGACCTGTAGTATCACTCGTTGTCACAGATAGGTAGAAATTCCAGACATTTCATTAAGGGTATTTTCGTAATTCCTAAGCTTTAAGGTCCTAAAATACGTCGTTTTAAGCTTAATTAACAGGATTTAAGAGTGTTAAACCTATCCTAAGCCTTACCATTCCATGCATGAAAATTTAGGGTCCTTCCTTGGAGATCAAGCATGAAGAATTTCCCCAATTTCTCTTCAATTTCCTTTGGGCTTTCAAAAGGGAGTGTAAATCAAATTTACCCAGGTATATGAGGCTATGAATGAGAGTTTCTTTCACTCTCATGCTCTAAATTCTTCTCAATTCCATGAATTTCAATTCTATATTCAAGTTTTATGATCTTATGGGGTTTATTCTAGTTCTTGTGAAATTCTCTATGATCTATCTATGGTTCAATTCCCTTCATGTATTAAATCATGTTTTATGATCTATGGAAGATTTTATAACTATTTTGATTATTAATTTATAGTTTCAAATTTTAATTAAATTATGCCAATTATGTATTCTTCATGCAAAGTCAAGTTATGATTCCATTATGATCTGATCTTCTTAAGCCCTAAATTATGATTTATGATATGATTTATCTCAAGTACTCATCATGGATTCATGAATACCAAGTATATAAATGTTTTACAAGTATGCATGATTTTCATGATTTATGGATTTATGACTCTTGGCGGACTCACGGGCCCTTATTCATGGCTAATCATGTATTATAAGTGGGATTCATCTTGTTATTATTTATTTATCATGAGTTTCATGAATGATTTTATGATTATAATATGAGCCCTCACGTGCATGTTTTTGGGAATAGTATCTAACATCGAGTAGACCCAACGTTCAGGTAAACCCCGTGGTCTCAGAATTACATGCCACCATAGGTATATATATATATATACATGTATTATTGGATCCCTGTGATATCACCACGCACGCACATTCCCTTGTCTGGCAAGCCGGAGACGGTCCTGACCACTTGGGAGAAATAGTGGGGCATCGTGTAAGGCTCTATCATGATGGTGTCGGTTAAGACGAGTCCTCCCATTGTTTCTCATGATTTATGCATGGTTATGTTTATGTCACTTTGTCTCAAGTGCTGTTTTATAAAGTTTTCTCTTACGACTATGATTATGATTGGTTTAAGAATGGTTTGAAAACCTTGAGCCCTTATGTTTATATTATGATATTTACTTTATGATCATGCTGTCCTACTCTTATGAACTCTTATGTATTTTAATTGTCCATTACGTACCTTGCATACTTAGTACATTCCAAGTACTGACCGCAAACTCTATATTGTATCGTTTCATGATACAGGCTCGGACATTCAGGTTCAGCCCCATCGTTAGCCTGATCCCTAGAGTTTGTATCCCTCAGCCAGTGTTCGTGAGTCCTCATCCTTCAAGGACCCTTTTATTAGCTTATGTTCAATATTTTCAGTTTCAGTCTTTAGTGAGTTAGTTGGGGTCGTGTGCTATCAACTCATCAGTATATAGAGGCTTATCAGACATAGTATGTATTCAGCTTTAGAATTGTGTTATGTATTCAGATGTTCAAATGTTATTATATTCACAAATTTCTGCTATTATGTATGTTAGATTTCCGCATTATTATGTTGAGTTTTAGATGTCATGTTCATGACATGGGTTGACTTGGAGCCTCTCGGGGTTCTTTATTCCATGCCTCGATCTGGGTCTATGTTCGGGTCGTGACACAACCCAATAGTGCAAGGGATTTTGAAGGCTCTCGGATCCTGCCATTTTGGGGAAAGGTTGCTCATCATCATAGCACTACAATGATGTGTTGTCTCTCCAGTGCCCACATCTACAACCTTCTTCTTCCTCAACAGCTCTTTCATAAACTTTGCATATCTGAGCATTTGAAGTAATGCATCCACCAATGATATATTTAGGGACAACTTGCTGAACATGTCAATAAACTTACTGAATTGATCATCCTTTTTCTTCTTCACTAACTACTATGGATAAGGAGGTGGGACTCTTGGTTCTTGTTCTTTCTCACTTGAGGCCTTCATGCCCGCATCTCCTTCCTCATCATTTGAGGGAGTCTCATCTACATCTCCCTCACCTTGATCCTCAATATTATTGCAACCATTTGGTGCATGTGGCACCTCATCTGATTCTTTCACATCACTTGCCTTTGGGGTCCACAACTTCCTTGGGCTTAACGACAGCATTACCAAGCATCTTACCACTACTAGTGACAATAGCCATGCATTACTATCCTTTTTGGGATTTGGCATTGTATCGCTAGGAAGTGTTCCCTTCATCTGGGGGTTCATTTGAGAAGATAAGTAGTTCATTTGGGCCTCTAAATGCTTGATAGAGGTCGAGTGTGAACTTACTGTTTGGGAAAGGTTAGACACCTCCCCTTTAAGTTCTTTGACCCAATTGTCCATTGATTCAACTTTGTTGAGATCCCTTGCCAACATTTCTTCAATTTTTGAGTTCCCAACATCACTCACACCCGGTTGAGATTGGGCATTCTCAGCTTTAGGAGGGGGAACATACGAATTTGAGCTTCTATGATAGTGGTCTCCCTTACGATATTGCTCTCTATTACCCCATTTCTCATTTCGATCAGGACACCCTTGTGTATCACGGTTCCTCCAACCTTGGTTCTCTTTCCTTGGGTGCCAAGGGCCTTGATTAGTCCTTTGGTACCCGGTTCAAGAATCCCCTATTTGATTTTCCATATATTGGCACTCCTCCTCATACTTTGGTGGAGAAGACTCTCCATCAAAAAGCATTGGACCTTGCATTCCCACAATATTCACAACTTTAGGTCCGGTGTTTTCACCCCAGCACACGCACAAGCCTACGCGGTTGTACAAGTAATACAATGGCCCTTTTTCAGAGTCGGATGTCGAACCCACAGGGACTGGATTATCTCAGCAAATTATCAAGTTCAAATGTAAAATTAACCTTCACAAGTGTTGATTATAGAAATTTATAAAAAGTCCACTTAAGTCTAGGGGTCATCACAAAATACTCAAGAAATGATATAAGAAGAAACTAGAGTTAAGGCCTAATAATCATGCAATGCTACAATTCACAGTGGTTCGAGTATGAAAACTTCAGTTGTTGTCTCACATAATTAAAATGCTATGTCCATGGTCTTTCGAACCTCTAAACACGACAAACGAGTCTCACACCTACATCGTTGAGCAGGGATGTGACGTCCTAATTCGTGAGCAATTTAACTACGTGGATGTGCTTTACGGATTTTGTGCCCTTGATTATGGACTTTTGTACCTCTAATCATTTAACCGGACTTAGCTTCACAACTACTTCTACAAGTGCTGATGTGACAATTCTAAGTCAGTGTCTAGCTCATCCCGTTTTAATAATCAAGCAAGGCAAATTAGGTATAAGGATTATCCTAACCGCTAATCCCATCGTAAAGATAAGAACTTGCTCCGTACATTTTTATGTTCTAGCCTAGGGTTACTCTTTCGAGCTTTTACCAAATCTTAACGAGTTTGTTTTCATGCTGATCTAGCACAAAAACAATAATAATAAAGAATGTAATATAAAACAACAACTAAAGCTCAACCCAATGAAAAATTCATGCAATTACAATCATATAACGTAGCCTCAACCCTAGAGGAAGGGTTTTAGCCACTCATGTTCACACGAATACTCAAAAACATAATTAGAGAAGATACTTACAAGAATAGTTAAAAGAGAATGCCAAACAATGAACCCTAGGTAGAGTTCTTCACTTCTCCCTTCGCTCCTTTATGGTTTCTCAAAATATTCCGTAATAAAATGATTTTAGGAGTTAGCATTTCAATTTATACTAAATGAAAAAATTGCACTTTTTTGGCCGGCCATGGACTGCCTCCGTGTCACGAAGCTGGTTGTTCGGTGGGTTGCTATATGGGTTAAAAACCGACACGCAAGTGCACGTGGTCAAACAAGTAATAAAGTGGCTAAGTAAGCCAAGTATCGAACCAAGGAGACTCTGGATAAGTAAAAATTGCTCAAGTATACTATATTCTATCTTACTTCTATATATGCTGACAACAACGTAACATAAAGTTAAATAATTTTTGTTTATAAATTATATACTAAAACTATTAACAAATATCTACTTTGAATTGAAACTATGGATATGAGCATGCCAAGGTTAAGAACAAGTAATGAGCTTGATTATAATCATAATTCGGTTATTCTTCTCTTCTAGTTGCTAGCCAAGAACATTAGCCTAGAGATTAAAACTCTCGTATTTAATCTCACTTAAGAATCATAAACCGTCCGTCTACATTTCTGTGATCAAATGCAATTTATGACCTCGCAATACAATTCCGGTTCCTAAATTGACTAATACGGCTTTCAAGTATATTTCTATCAGGAAAGCACATCAAAACCCAATTTTCCCAAATCTAGTTAAGAACAATACCCTATTAATTCACAACTTTCCAATTTCATGCTCTCTCGAGTGAAATCGGACTTTTTAGATGTACATTAATGGCGGCCACACACTAATGCAGTAGAAACAAGAATTAATAGAACAACATAGAAGAAGAAGATGAAAAACCATACAACTCAATAATCAAAATTCATCACCATTGTTCATAACCTCAGCAAGGAAGAGAATTAGCCACTCATTTGTGGATTAATCATCCTAAAACAAGTGTTAATCATACAAACAATTGATTGAAAGAAGAAAGAAAGAGAGAAAAACCCTTAGCTTTTTCGTCCCTCAACTGCCTGTAACCCACGTCCTTGCTCCACCAAGTCTGAATTAATTAAAAATAAGCCTAAGTGTTCTATTTATACTATTGGGAATTTTTCTCGGAATAACAAGCAACGTGTCACGGAGGCCAACGCGGAGCACTGCCTCCGTGACACGGCATGGACGCGGACCCTCACTGGAAATCTGGGGTCCGGGAATAAAGCCTCAACGTGGCATGGCATGCAACGCGGTGGCTTGCTTCCGTGCCACGGAGCTGTCGCGAGGCTTCACTGGAAATTGACAAATTAATCACCCTCCAGGCAGTGTGCCTCCGCGATGGTAGCGTGGCACGACTCCATCGCGGAGCCCCTTTACATTGTGCAGTCCAATGTCTTTTTCGTGCTGGCATCCAAGTCCAACTCCGATATTGTTCCAACATGCATTTTAGCTCCTCAAAATCATGTTTTACCTACAAAACAATGCTAATCATGTTGGTTAGTATAAATTCACATTTTATTACCAATTACATGAAAATGTATACACATTGCACACTAAACAAGGCGAAAATGATACGTTTGAGTATCACTTGGGCATATAAATTTGCCCAAGATCACTTACCCCACACTTAAATCCTTGTTCGTCCTCGAACAACACATACACAACTCATGCAAATTACATCCCAACCTTCGCCACTATGGTGCAGCAATTTACGCTACGGTCATACCGATCATTCAATATTGTAAATCATCAAGAAAACATGCATGGTCTTAACAATGCAATGACCTTTAATACATCAAGACTTCCTAGACTTTAAGAATCGACCCTCGATATCGGCAAACTCATGCAAATCAGCTAATCAAGATATCCGACACGAAAATCAATCTTTCATCAAGCATGTGCCCTCACAACTCAAGAGAATCTTCCCCCTTTTTGTTCATGTGACACACAAACATTCAAGTAGGGGCATGTAAAAATTAATTTCACTCTCTCTCCCAAAAGAATTCACATGCATCATGTCATGACCCATAAGCTTGCCCTTAGTGTATTACTCTACTAATATAAAGAAATGCAATGTAAGATCACGTAGGACTTTAATGGGTTGTAGTGGAAGCTATGGAACTAGTACATATTGGATTAGCCAATAATAGACACTAGCATCATTAAGCGCCTTTTCAACACATTCCCCTCAACTCATGACATTGTTTCTCTCTTTTCTTTTTTCATCATCCCATTCATGCTGGTTTACTTTCGTATGGCCCATTTCATCAAACACACTTGACATGACACAAAGGTTTTTCATGCACCTTCATTATCATTTCATTATAACAAGTGCCTCTTCCACCTTTTTCTTTTCTTTCCTCACTCTGCTTTTCTTTTTCTTTCCACTATTCTCACTCTTTGACACTTTGGGAAATTTTTTTCTGTTCTTCTTAAGCGCTTAAGAGTTTTGTATAGACTTTACGGCTAATGAAAAGAAAGAATTAAGCTTAGTTTATACAATTTTGGACAAAAGAAAGAAATAATCGGCTAAAGGCTCAACGGGCTGACTAGGGTATACAATAACATAAAAAGGTAGTGTATGACAAGAAAAAAATAGAAACTCTCGGTTAAAACAAAGAAATGCCTACATCCTTTCCAACATTACACCTCCTTCATTTCATTTTGAACACACACCAGGCAAGTTCTAGACACTTCACAATAGCATGGAATAACAACACCTCACTTCACACTTCATGCACATGCTCGATTCAAGATGCATTCACAGACTCTTTAATTAGCCAATTACATGAATTCAAAATTAAGCCTCAATCACACCGAATCGAATTCTACAGCCTAGGTAACTCAACATATTTACGAAATTGCATGCTTTCAAACGAATCACTTTTACATTTTGAATATCAGTTACAACACGCAACCATAATTTCACAACCATATAGTAACTACAGGTTCCGTGATGCAATCCACCAAAGAAAAAAAATTGAAAACAAATTAAAATCACTACTCCTACCGACTACATTTCCCTTAAGACGGTCGTCATCCATCCATCATAGGGAACGGTCACTAACTATGACTTCGGTTCAATGGGACTATTCTCGGTAAAAGAACCGAAAACAAACTCCGAGAAATCCAAAAATAAAAATTGAAAAATTTTGCAACACATCGATCATTTCGATGGAAAAATATTTACAAAATATTTTAATATGTACAAAATATTTTCGCAAAAGTTTTTTAAAAATATCGATCATTTCGATAGAGAAAAAAACATAAGAAAATATTTACAATTTTTTTTCTCTACAGACTTAGCTGGCAAACCACAACATTTCACAACACACATCATCAATTACCACAAATATATACAGATACAAACCAGTTTGCACTTCACAAACACAGGGCAACATAAACATACAAAACAAACAGAGGAGAGAACATACAAGCAAACCAGCCTAGCCCCAGCACCTAATTACTCCCCACCCCACACTTAAATCGAACACTGTCCCCAGTGTTCACAAAACTTAAAAATCACAAAATTGGGTGGTGGCACTCCCTGAACAGTCAAAATATTCGACTTCTTCATCCGGTGCTGCTGCCTCATCGCCCATGTCCGAGTCACCTCCGTCGTCGTCATCGGACTCGACATCGGAGTCCTCCCGACGTGTCTCCTCGTCCGTGGGGACATCATCGTCAGTGGGCTCTACAAAGGCTGGCCCCACTCGGCATAAAGCCCTGGCGCTTTCGCCAAATGGGTAATCCAGCTCCAGCTGCCATAGCTCCTCCTCCGTGGCTAGTCTCCCACCAATCCGAAGCTGAAGCATTTCCATACCAAACATCCGTGCCATGTACTGGTCGTCGCGAGCATGTCGCTCGCCAAGTGTCAGCACTGGCCCGTGTGTGGTGTCGGGGACCTTAGTTTTGGTCACATCAAGGGCCCTCCGCTCCAACTGCGGGATGTAGTCCAAAGCCTCTTCCTCGACGTCGAGGCCCCAGAGGAAGGTGGTGATAAGTCCTCCGAACCCATACCTGTGGCCCTGGTGTAATCGGGCTCTCTTCATGGCGGATATGATGACCGCCCCAACATTAATCTCTAGCCCTTTCATCAGGGCATACACCAGGCAGACACGGTCCCGGGTCACATCAGTCATGTGCACCCCCGGGATTAGGCACGAACAGACTATCTTCAGCCAAATTCTTGCCTCCCTGTTCATTTGAGAATACGGCAGAGTCTGGTGGTAACCCCTCTCCTTATGTCTGCTCCATCTGGCTGTGGATCGAGCCCCTCACAATGTGTGTCTGATATCGGCATATGGTGGGGTGATATTCAGCTGGCGGAGAACGTGGGCGTCTGTGTCCCGCGCTCCAATGATGACATTTAATTGCTGGGGTTCCAGAG
The DNA here is from genome assembly GCA_035772735.1 of Datura wrightii. Classification (NCBI taxonomy): domain Eukaryota; kingdom Viridiplantae; phylum Streptophyta; class Magnoliopsida; order Solanales; family Solanaceae; genus Datura; species Datura wrightii. The sequence continues at coordinate 34,644,562 of JASDFA010000001.1, forward strand.
TGACAATCTGCCCTCTGATTTTTATTGTGTGGCTTCTGATTGCCGGGTTCCAATTTGCATAGAACTCCCGGACTAGATGTAGGTTGCACTCCTTGGGCTCCTGAAATATGAAGCTGAGCCCAGCTGCCTCGATCCTCTGCACTATGCTGGGGAACTCCTGTGCTAGTGGTTCCCGTGCAATATGCTCCTCAGGGAAGTATTTATTTTCCTTGTGTTTAGCGTACCACTTCTTCCCTTCATCGGTTACCCACCTCGTTCCGTATTGGCGGCGTTGGCCGCGCGGAACAGCTGGTGCAGCTGGGACTGCTGTGCCCAATCTAAGTCGTTTTCTCCCGGTGCCTGAAGTAGATGCACCCTTACCCTTATCCTGCCTACTTGCCATTGTACCTGTCAACACAAATAAACAAGCACCATGTCAAGCTAAATGCATATTAGCTTCGGTTAAGGTCGGGTTAAGCTAAGTTTACCCCACACTTAGTCCTTAGCTACGGTTACGATACTACGGCAAGGATCACTTTATTTACACCAACAATAAAAAACTATACAATTTATGCTTAGTGCGTTCGCAAAGAAAATTTCGACAGTATAACTTTAGCGTACTACTCAGACTTCATACAGCTAATCCCAATCCTACCATCGCCAGCAATTCAACCATCGCACTTAGCAACCAAAACAACACACAAAAACAACAACAAAATTTCTATATACATATGAACCTATGTAACCAACCAATTCGAACAATTTTCACATTTTTCCAAAATCCCGAGAATTCGTCGTCTATTACATTCAAACAATATTTACAACGACTTATCTCAATTCACAAGCACACCCCGGCATATAATTCACCAATTTACCAAGTTACCCATTTTGAATTCAACAACCAAAGCCCTAGAATTGAATTTCACAATCAAATTCGAATCATTCATGCAATCGACAAGTTCAAATGCGTATTACAACATTCCGAACATTTATCAATCAAAGAATAACTCAATTTCATGCTAAATTTTGACTTAGGGTGATTTATCTCACCTCCCATGCTCAAAATCGACTAAAATCGACAAAAACTTGAGAGAGAATAGGAAAACATACCTTTAAGTTGAATAATCGAAGAAACTCGGTAATTTCTTTGCTTAATACCGTGGCACGTTGATGGGGGAGGGAAATTCGGGTGTTTGGTCGCGGAGAAGTAAGAAAATGAGGGAAAAAGGGTTTTTTCGGGGTTTAAAATGAAGAAAAATACGCGGGTCACCCGGCAACCCGGTGTGACCCATCAAAAAATCTAGGGCAACGTGTCACGGAGGGTAACGCAGAGCCCCTCCTCCATGACACGGAGCTATCGCGATGGCTTACTGGAATTTTTAAAAATTTCAGATTTAACCTTAACGTGTCACGGAGGGTAACGCGGAGGTCCTCCTCCATGACACGGAGCCATCGCCCCAGCTCACTGTCTCTTCATTTTATTCATTTTTTCATACCTTGCCTTTTCCTTCACGATTCCGTGCACATTTTTCTCCGTTTGACCTGAAAATCACCTCACTAAATAAAATTGGTTAGATTAATAGATTTCCCTAATTAAAATGAAAAATACTAACTAAAACGAAAAATTTGTACTAAATCAAGAAAAAGAAAAATAAAATAAAATCTATTTACACTTTACAAAACAAAAGAAAAAAATATTTTTCACGGGTTGCCTCCCGTGCAGCGCCTGGTTTACCATCGCGGCTCGACGTCCCTTATGCTCAATTATCCACTAGGGTGATGGACGATTTCTCACGATCCTTGTCCTCCCCCCAGTAGTGCTCACCCTTATCTGGTGGTCTTCCCATCAACTCTCGGGAATCATTCATTTGTTTAGCATTCCCATGATCAATTACATTGATCACCGAGAGTTCTTCATTTACCATCGGGAGCTTGGGTGCTTTGTATACATCGAACACCTCTACCTTGTCATGTGCTCGCATTGTAAGTTGACCCGCAGCCACGTCGATTAATGCTTTCCCGGTTGCCAAGAAGGGTCGTCCCAAAATAAATGGGACTTCAGCGTCTGGTTCAAAATCCAGAACAATAAAATCAACCGGAAAAATGAGGGATCCCACTTGCACAAGCACATCCTCAACAATGCCATCCGACCTAGCTAAGGATCTGTCTGCTAACTGCAAGATTATGGTTGTAGGTCTAGGACTCCCTAGACCCAACTTTCTGAATACCGAAGATGGCATCAGGTTTATGCTCGCCCCCAAGTCACACAATCTACGAGCTCGGATACTCTGCCCAATAGTAAGATGGATAGTAAAACTTCCAGGGTCTTTTAACTTCGTAGGCAGTCTATTTTGGATCCGGGAAGTGCATTCCTCCGTCAAAGCTACCGTGGAATACTCAGTCAAATGACTTTTTTTGGCCACGATGTCTTTAATATATTTGGCATATTTTGGCACTCCCTGCAAGACATCAACAAGAGGTAAATTAACATGTACCTGTTTAAGCACCTCCATAAATTTCTTGAAACACGCCTCCTCCTTGTGTTTCTTGAGTCGTTGAGGGAACGGGGGTGGAGGCTTTCTGATTCAGCTTCTTTGGTCTTCCCCCTATCCGAAGTTTGTTCTTCCTCAACATCTGCTGCTCCAGACTTTTGAGGTGGTCTTTCCGGTTCCACCTCCTTCAGCTGCAAACCACTCCTTGTGGTCACTGCATTTACCTGCTTCGGATTAGGATCCGTGTCGCTAGGCAGTCCTCCTCTGGGCCTTGTGTTTTGGGCACTGGCAAATTGCTCAAATTGATACTCAAGAGCCTTGGTCGCTAATTGATTGTTCTTCACTTCGGCTGCCAATTTAACATAGTCAGCCTGCAATTGCGCCTGATTAGCGATCATGGTCTTGAACATTTCCTCAATGGTAGGTGATGGTGGTGGAGGAGGGGCATTGTGATTTCTGAATTGAGATTGGTAGTTCTGTTGCCCTCCTTGATTCCTGTGCATACCCTGACCCGAACTTTGGCCTTGTTGGTTGTTGCTACCCCACGAAAAATTTGGATGGTTCCTCCAATTTGAGTTGTAGCCGCTACCAAACTGCTGCTGATTTCTTTGTGCATTGCCCACAAAGTTAACCGAATCTGGGTTTGCTCCACAGCACTCAGCTGAGTGCTCACTGCTTCCACACACTTCACACCACATTTACTGGACTGCATTGACTGAAGCTGAAGGCTGGTTCAAGTTCATGTTGCTGAAGTGGTTGTTCAACTGATTCTGCAAGGCAGCTATCTGTGCAGCGATAGCTGTAAATCCATCCACTTCAAGCACTCCTGCTGCTTTCCTTGCTCCACCTCGAGATGAGTCAGCATTCCATTCAGGATTGCCCTGTGAAATCCGGTTGAGCAAAGTGTACAGCTCCTCATAAGTCTTTTCCGGCGCTTGCCCTCCAGCTGCTGAGTCTAGCAAAATTTTAGTATGGGGTTCCAAACCCTCAATAAATGTGTGTACCAACACCTCATTGGGTTGATGATGATGAGGACAGTCCCGCAACATGGATTTAAATCTTTCCCAGGCTTGATATAAATTTTCTCCCTCCCTCTGTTTGAAACTTAGAATTTGACTTCTAAGTCTGGCTGTTTTACCAGAGGGAAAAAATCTTATCAAGAACTTTCGTGCAAGATCATCCCACGTTGATATAGAATTTGGTGGTTAAGGTTTTAACCACCTCTTGGCTTCTCCAAGTAAGGAAAATGGAAATAGTGTGAGCCAAACATAATCAGGTGACACTCCAGCGGGTATATAAGTGTCACTTATCTCCAAAAAGTTTTGGAGATGTTGTTGTGGGTCTTCATGAGGGAGACCGGTAAATTGCCCGCTTGTGTGCAATAGTTGCACCATGTTCTGCTTTAGTTCAAATCTCCCTCCAGGCTCTGGTTTGCAGATACTTGAATGTACATTGTTGGCATGTGGGATTGCCACCTCGCGAACCGGCCTTGCTGCTGCTTCGTCGGGCACTAACACTGCCCTGACAACCGGTGGATTTTGTTGCTCCATCATAGTCTGTCTGAGCAACTGCAGCTTCTTTTGTAGAGCTTCTCTGCGTTTACTATGAAATTCACGTTCAGACTCTATATAAGATTCCAGCAGCTCTTTGTCCTTTGCCAGTGTTCACAGAAATCAAGTCTGCAAAATACAGGCTAAGACCAAGTTGTCAACACTTAAGAAAATAAAATAAACAATACCGTAAATTTACACTTAACACAATTTCACCAATTGCCTAGTCTCCCCGGCAACGGCGCCAAAAACTTGTTCGGTGGGTTGCTATATGGGTTAAAAACCGACACGCAAGTGCACGTGGTCAAACAAGTAATAAAGTGGCTAAGTAAGCCAAGTATCGAACCAAGGAGACTCTGGATAAGTAAAAATTGCTCAAGTATACTATATTCTATCTTACTTCTATATATGCTGACAACAACGTAACCAAAAGTTAAATAATTTTTGTTTATAAATTATATACTAAAACTAAGAACAATTATCTACTTTGAATCTGAACTATGAATGAGAGCATGCTGAGGTTAAATGAACATGTAATGAAATTAATTATCATCATAATTTGGTTAATCTTTTCCTCCAGTTGCTAGCCAAGAACATTTGCCAAGAGATTAAAACTCTCGTATTTAACCTCACTTAAGAATCATAAACCATCCGTCTACATTTCTGTGATCAAATGCAATTCATGTCCTAGCCATACAATTCCGGTTCCTAAATTGACTAATACGGCTTTCAAATATATTTCTATCAGGAAAGCACATCAAAACCCAATTTTCCCAAATCAAGTTAAGAACAATACCCTATTAATTCACAACTTCCCAATTTTGTGCTCTCTCGAGTGAAATCAGACTTTTTAGATGTACATTAATGGCGGCCACACACTAATGCAGTAGAAACAAGAATTAATAGAACAACATAGAAGAAGTAGACGAAAAACCATACAATTCAATAATCAAAATTCATCACCATTGTTCATAACCTCAGCAAGGAAGAGAATTAGCCACTCATTTGTGGATTAATCATCCTAAAACAAGTGTTAATCATACAAACAATTGATTGAAAGAAGAAATAAAGAGAGAAAAACCCTTAGCTTTTTCGTCCCTCAACTGCCTGTAACCCACGTCCTTGCTCCACCAAGTCTGAATTAATTAAAAATAAGCCTAAGTGTTCCATTTATACTATTGGGAATTTTTCCCGGAATAACAAGCAACGTGTCACGGAGGCCAACGCGGAGCACTGCCTCCGTGACACGGCGTGGACGCGGACCCTCACTGGAAATCTGGGGTCCGGGAATAAAGCCTCAACGTGGCATGGCATGCAATGCGGTGGCTTGCCTCCGTGCCACGGAGCTGTCGTGAGGCTTCACTGGAAATTGACAAATTAATCACCCTCCAGGCAGTGTGCCTCCGCGATGGTAGCGTGGCACGGCTCCATCGCGGAGCCCCTTTACATTGTGCAGTCCAATGTCTTTTTCGTGCTCGCATCCAAGTCCAACTCTGATATTGTTCCAACTTGCATTTTAGCTCCTCAAAATCATGTTTTACCTACAAAACAATGCTAATCATGTTGGTTAGTATAAATTCACATTTTATTACCAATTACATGAAAATGTATACACATTGCACAGTAAACAAGGCGAAAATGATACATTTGAGTATCACTTGGGCATATAAATCTGCCCAAGATCACTGGTCGCCAACTTGCCTCTGTGACACGGAGCAAACGCGCATGCCCACAGGAATTCTCGGTAGTTGCTTGTCCTAGGCGCAAGCTATGCGCGACGCTGGGTATGGCACGACCCTCCTCGCACGCGATGCTTAGCGTGACACACCCAAATAGCGCGCAGCAATGGTTGGTGTGGAATGGATGCTGGCGCACAGGCACCCTAGAATTTCAGCTTCTTGCGCGCATGGAATGAGCGTGGCAGGGCGCTGGCCGCGGCACACGCATAGCGTGGCACGATGCTGGGCGTGGTGCACGCATAGCGTGGCACGGCGCTAGGCATGACACACGCACATCTTGGCATGCTGCCTGGCGCGACCAGCCTTGCCTTGTTGCCTTCAAGTGCTATCATTTCCATGCTTCTCCCTTGTGCCTTGAAATAGCCTCAACCTTGGCATTTTACACCTACAGAACAAAGACTAATCATGTTGGTTAGTTTATACACATAAATATTAAAAATCACATGAGAATATAATTAATTAAATTGACAAACTTGACTAAAATAAGTTATAAAATAGCACTTGGACACGTAATTATGCCTAAGATCACTACCCCACACTTAAAGCCTTATTCATCCTCGAACAACTCTTTTACATCTCATGCACATGAAGACTCACACATAGCTAATTGAAGCAAGACAATTCAAGCTAAGGCTACCATGATTATTTTAGATGGCTAGTTAAAAATAGAGCATGCAAGATTTAACCATTAAAATCAAATATAACTAAGTAAATACTTCCTAGCCTCAAGAATTGACTCTCAATATCAACAAACTCATGCAAATTAAGCATTCAAGAAATCCGGCATGAATTTTATCCTTCATCAAACATTTTCCCTCACACAAGAGAGTTACCCATTTTTGCTCATATGTTTTAAAATTATAACATGCATGGGTATATGAATAAAAAAAATATACTCTCACTCTCAAAAAGAATTCATATGCGACATGTATTGACCCATAAGCTTGCCTTTAGTGTTTTACTCCACTAATTTAGAAATATTCGAAAGTAAGATCAAGTAGGACTTAATGGGTTGTAATGTAAGGTAAGGGCGGGTAGGTACTATTTTGGCTAGTAATAGTGACTATCTTCCCTAAGTTCTTTTAATACATCACACTCTCCTTAAGAATTTCCATCCTCTTACATCACCTTTATTCTTTTCTCTCCCATTTTCCTCTTTTGTTTTCCCATTTCGTTAGGCACACTCAAGCTGCTGGTGAGGAGTACTTGAGAAATTTTCTTAAATTTTCTTTTTCGCTCTTTTCTTCTTTTACTCCCTACCAACTCTTATTCATTTTTTTAAATAAGTGAACCTGTAGTCTCTTCTTTAACTCCCCAACTCCGCACTCCTTAACTCTCTTTTGAAATTTCACATAAGCAGCTTAGGAGTTTTGGATCAAATTCAAGGCAATTGAAAAGAAGGGGTTAAGCTCATTTTCTGTCTAGAAAAGAATAGGCTAAAGGCTCAATGAGGCTTACTAGGATCAAACATTCAAGGTAGGTAAAGCGAGGGATAAAAATTTGGCTCATTCAAAGGAATGGCTAAATCATCTCCTACAAACTACATCCCTCATTTCGCCTTGTATACACACCAGACAAGTTCTAGACACTACATAATAGCATGAAATATTGAACAACCTTACACTCATAGCATATGCTCAATTCAAGATAAATTAAGCAGACTCTTAAATCAGCTAATCACAAGAATGCAAAATTCATCTTTATGCATATCGAGTCACATTCAAGAGCCTAGGTCTCTCAAAAAAAGTTATACATTTTCTAATATGCTTCAAAATTTACAACACTTGTATCTCACAATCATGTGTAGCACCTACAAGAACATCAAGCCATCAATCAACTACGGGTTCACTAAAAACCTATTAACTAATTTTCCCTCAAGAAGGTCGTCATCCATCCATCATCGGGAACAGTCCCTAACTATTACTTAAAACAACTATGTCCAAGTAAAGAAAAATTTTATTCATCGGTGCAAAGTGCACCCCGTCGAAAAAGAACCGAAAAGAAAAACCAACAGGTGGGTGAATTATGCTCAACTCAACTTTTTCATTAAACAATACTATACAAAGCGCTAATTCCACCCAAAATCATTAAGCACAAAATTTTGAAATTTCCCTCACCCCACACTTAAAATATGCTATGTCCCCAAAACATCAAATTATAATACAAAAAGGGTGAGAAATACTCCCTGAGGACTCTAGGACTAGCTAAGAACATATTTTCTTTTGTTTTTGCACAAGTGGGTCACCGACCCTACACTAGTCTTCTTCCATGCTCCTTAGCTTCCTCTTCACAGGGTACTCAGACTTCCACCTAATATGTTCTTAATTCACCACCAAAAACAACAACCAAGTGAAAATAAACAAAATAATAATAAGAGAAAAACAAAATTGTACCTATGGTACGCTTGGGTTGCCTTCCAAGCAGGGCTTGATTTTACTTCGAGGCACGATGTGGACTATCCTTCTCCGGACATCCTCAAACCAGTGTTCCCTTTGGAGAACCATCTTTTTCTCTTTTTATTTTTCAAGGGAATATCCTCCACTCTGTCCCTTTCTTCTTCCAACTTCATCTTTACTTAAAGCCCTCCATCAGATTCGGGCTGAAATGTGATCATCTCCTGCGATCATGGACCTATGGAATCTTCCACCCCATACTTAATCTTTTACAACACACTGACCTTACAAAGGTCTCTATAGTGTGTGTGTGGTTTGATCTCTTGGTAGACTCTGAAGAGCTCTTCTTCATCATCGATCCTCATTTGAAGGGTCCCTGCCTTACATTTATGATTGCTTCTCCAGTGGCCAAGAATGGCTATCCCAAGGTCAGGGGTACCTTTTCATCAACTTTAAAATCAAGTATGATTAAATCAATGGGTATAATGAACTTACCTACTTTGATGAGAAGGTCCTAAATTATTCCCTCCGGTGCCACTTGGGACTTGTCTGCCAGCTGCAGCATCACTCGTGTTGGCCTTGGCTGACCCAACCCTAAGGTGTTAAACAAAGATAGGGGCTTTAGATTTACTGCTGCCCCTAAGTCACATAGATATCTTACGAATTTAGCTTTACCAAATTGTATAGGGAGGGTAAAACACTCTGGGTCGTCTAGCCTTTTCAGCATCTTGCTCATTATCCTGTAGCTGCACTCCTCAGTCAGTGACACAGTTTGAACATCCACCAATCTAACTTTTCTAGCCACCACATCTTTCAAGTACTTAGCGTACTTGGGAATTTCCTGCAGAACATAAAGCAAAGGAAAATTTATGTGAAGTTCTTTGAAAATATCAAAGAACTTTTTATTCCTCCTTGCTCTTCTTAAGTCTTTGCGGGAATAGTGGGGGTGGTCTCTGTGCTGGCTGTAATGATAATTTTGCATTGTGTTTCATAGCACTCTGATTATCTCCCTTGTCAATAGATGGACCCTGTCTGACTAGCTCAGGATGCACCTCATTTCTCTTTTCCTTTGGTGGTACATCAGCCAATTGCCTGCCACACCACAGACTGATGGCATTGACCTGTTGAGGGTTTGTATCTGTGTCACTGGGTAACCCTCCCTGAGGTTTGGTGTGCTGAGCAACTTGTATTTGACCCATCTGCTACTCTAGATTGTGGGTGGACAACTGCTGATTTTTCAAATCTGATGCTATCCTCATCCGATTCTCTACCAACTGGGTTTGCATAGCCATATTTTCTGCAATATCTCCTCAATGTTGCTGCTGCTCAACTGGCCACCATTCTGCCTGTTGTGCTGCTAATATTGTTGTTGCTGAGGTTGCTGGTAGCTCTAACTCTGATTTCCACCCCAAGAAAAATTTGGGTGGCTCTGCCAATTCTTGTTGTAGTTGTTCCTAAAATTTTGATTGTTTCTCTGAACATTCCCAACAAAATTGACCGATTCAGGATTGGCCCCACAAGATTCTTCATTGTGCCCATTATTACCAAATATTTCACACCAACTGGGAGTCTGCTGAATTGCATTCACCTATCCCTGCGGTTGGTTCATACTTAGTTGATTAAACAGAGTCATCATCTGATGCTGAAATGATGCTAGCAGTGCCGCCAAGGCATTAACACTATCTACCTCTATCAGCCCTGCTACTCTCTTTTCTACCCCTCTCAATGAATCTCTATGTCACTCTGGATTTCCTTGAGAAAACCTATTCAACAGAGTGTATAACTCATCATAAGTCTTCTCAAATGCTTCCTATCTGATGCAGAGTCTAGTAAGATTTTTGTATATGGGTCTAGACTCTCCACAAAAGTATGAGATAGCACCTCATTGTACTACTGGTGATGGGGGCAATCTCTAAACAGTGACTTGAATCTTTCCCAAGCCAAATACAAGTTCTCCTCCAGCTTCTGCTTGAAGCTTAATATTTCACCCTTGAGCTTGGAAGCCTTGCCTGAAGGGAAGAATCTGATGAGGAACTTCTTTGCTAAGTCATCCTAAGAAGTAATGGAATTAGGTGGCTTAGCCTTCAGCCACCTCTTTGCCTCTCCCAATAATGAAAATGGGAAGGGTGTGAGTCGGAAATAATCAAGTGACACTCCGGTTGGGACGAAAGTGTCACTGATCTTCAAGAAGTTCTGTAAGTGCTGATGTAGGTCCTCATGAGTCATTCCAGTGAACTGGCCACTCGAATGTAACAGTTGCACCATGTTTTTTTTAATCTCAAAGTTCCCTCCGGGCTCTAGTTTTCGGATACTGGAGGTCACATTCATCGCTAGTGGTATTGCCACTTTGCGAATTGGTAAGGTTTCCATTTGATCTGGCAACAACTCTGCTTGCCCAATTGGTGGATGTTGTTGCAACTGCTTTTGTAATCTTTTCAACTTTCGCACCTGAGCTTCCGTCCTGAGCAAATGCAGTTGGCGTTCAGGTTCCAACAATGGTTCCACCAGCTCTCTATTCCTTACCAGCTTTGCAAGGACAACTTGTTACCTGCAATGTAGTAGACTAAGACCAAGTTTTTCAACACCTAAGGAAATTAAAAATCACACAAAACAAGAAAAATTCATGCAACTTCGCTAGTCCCTGACAACGGATGCCAAAAACTTATTTGTGCCCCAGTGCATGCTGTTCACGTGATTTGTGGGGTATAAAAACGACACGCAAGTGCACGTGGTCGAACAAGTAGTAAGTGGCTTTAGTAAGCCAAGTACCGATCCCATAGAGACTTGGATGAAGTGCAATTTGCTAAAGTGTACTATATTTTACTTCTAAAAATGCAGACAACAGTGTAACCAAAAATTTGATAGTTTGTTTTATAAATTTTTATACTAAAACTAAGAACAATTATCTACTTTGAATCTGAACTATGAATGAGAGCATGCTGAGGTTAAATGAACATGTAATGAAATTAATTATCATCATAATTTGGTTAATCATTTCCTCCAGTTGCTAGCCAAGAACATTTGCCAAGAGATTAAAACTCTCGTATTTAACCTCACTTAAGAATCATGAACCATCCGTCTACATTTCTGTGATAAAATGCAATTCATGTCCTAGCCATACAATTCCGGTTCCTAAATTGACTAATACGACTTTCAGGTATATTTCTATCCTGAAAGCAAATCAAGACTCAATTTTCCCAAACCAAGTAAATAACATATCCTATTAATTCACAACTTTCCAATTTCTTGTTCTCTCGAGTGAAACCGGACTTTTTAGATGTACATTAATGTAGGCCACACACTAATGCAGTAAGAACAAGAATTAATAGAACAACATGGAAGAAAAGATGAAAAACCAAATAATCACTGATCAAATTTCATCACAACTGTTCATGACCTCAGCAAGGAGAGGAATTAGCCACTCATTTGTGGATTAAACATCTTAAAATGAGTGTTAATCATACAAGCAATTGAATCAAAGAAGAAAGAAAGAGAGAAAAAACCCTGATATTTTCGTCCCTCAACTGCCTGTAACCCACGTCCTTGCTCCACCAAGTCAGAATATTGAAAAAATGAACCTAAGTGTTCTATTTATACTGATGGGAATTTTTCTCGGAATAACGAGCAACGTGTCATGGAGTGCATCGCGGAGCACTGCCTCCATGACACGCTACGAACGCGGACCCTCACTGGAACTGGAGGTCCGGGAATTTAGGCTCAACGTGGCACGACGTGCATCGCGGAGCACTGGCTCTGTGCCACGGAGCAAACGCGGACCCTCTCTGGAATTTGGGCGAATTTTCCCCATCCAGGCAGAATGCCTCCGCGATGGCAGCGTGACACGGCTCCATCGCGGAGCCCCTTTAATCCATGTTGTCCAATGCCTTTTCCCTTGCTCGCATCCAAGTCCAACTCCGATATCATCCAACATGCATTTTAGCTTCCCGAAATCACATTTTACCTGCAAAATAATGCTAATCATGTTGGTTAGTATAAATTCACATTTTATTACCAATTACATGATAATGTATACACATTGGTAGATAAACAAGGCTAAAATGGTACTTTTGAGTATCACTTGGGCATATAAATCTGCCCAAGATCACTTACCCCACACTTAAATCCTTGTTCACGGGTTGCCTCCCGTGCAGCACCTGGTTTACTGTCGCAGCTCGACGTCGTTTAAGCTCAATTGTCCGCTAGGGTGATGGACAATTTCTCTCGATTACCGTCCTCCCCCCAATAGTGCTCACACCTTTCCGGTGGTTTTCCCATTAACTCTCGGGAATCCTTCATCTTCTTATCTTCACCTTGATCAATCACATTGATCACCGAGAGTTCTTCATGCACCGTCGGGAGCTTGGGTGCCTTGTACACATCGAACACCTCTACATTGTCATGTGCTCGCATTGTTATCTGCCCCGCAGCTACGTCGATTAGTGCTTTCCCGGTTGCCAAGAAGGGACGTCCCGAAATAAATGGGACTTCCGCGTCTGGTTCAAAATCCAGTACGACAAAGTCTACCGGGAAAATTAGGGAGCCAACTTGCACCAGAACGTCCTCAACAATGCCATCCGGTCTGGCTAAGGATCGATCCGCCAACTGCAAGATTATCGTTGTGGGTCTAGGACTCCTTAGGCCCAACTTTCTGAATATCGAAGACGACATCAAATTTATGCTCTCTCCCAAGTCACACAATCCACGAGCTCGGATGCTCTGCCCAATAGTAATTTGGATAGTAAAACTCCCAGGGTCTTTTAGCTTTGTGGGCAGTCTATTTTGGATCCGGGAAGTGTACTCCTCCGTTAGAGCCACCGTAGCATACTCAGTCAACCGACTTTTGTTTGCCACGATATCCTTTATATACTTAGCATATTTCGGCACTCCCTGCAAGACATCAACAAGAGGTAAGTTAACATGTACCTGTTTCAGCAGCTCCATGAATTTCTTGAAACACGCCTCCTCCTTGTGTTTCTTTAGTCGTTGAGGGAGCGGGGGTGGAGGTCTTTCTGATTCAGCTTCTTTGGTCTTCCCCCTCTCAGAACTGTGCTCCCTCTCAACTTTTGCTGCTCCCGACTATTGAGGTGGTCTTTCTGGTTCCACCTCTTTCAGCTGCAAACCACTCCTTGTGGTCACTGCATTTACCTGCTTGGGATTGGGATCCGTGTCGCTCGGCAGTCCTCCTCTAGGCCTTGTGTTTTGGGCACTAGCAAATTGCCCAAACTGATATTCAAGTGCCTTGGTAGCTAATTGGTTGTTTTTCACTTTGGCTGCCAATTTCACATAGTCAGCCTGCAATTGAGCTTGGTTAGCTATCATGGTCTGGAACATCTCCTCAATGCTGGGTGATGGTGGTGGAGGAGGTGCATTGTTGTTTCTGAATTGAGCTTGATAATTCTACTGCCCTCCTTGGTTCCTTTGCACACCCTGACCCGAACTTTGGCCCTGATGGTTGTTGCTACCCCATGAGAAATTAGGATGATTCCTCCAATTGGAGTTTTAGCTACTACCATACTGCTGGTGGTTCCTTTGTGCATTACCCACAAAGTTTACCGAGTCAGGATTGGCTCCACAACACTTAGCTGAGTGCTCACTGCTTCCACACACTTCACACCACATCTGCTGTACTGCATTAACTGGGGCTTGAGGCTGGTTCAGTGTCATGTTGCTGAAGTGGGTGTTAAGTTGATTTTGCAATGCAGCTATGTGTGCAGCGATAGCTGTGAACCCATCCACTTCAAGCACTCCTGTTGCTTTCCTTGTCCCACCTCTTGATGAATCAGCATTCCATTCTGGATTGCCCTTGTGAAATCCGGTTCAACAAGGTGTACAGCTCCTCATAAGTTTTCTCCAGCGCTTGCCCTCCAGCTGCTGAATCTAGCAATGTTTTGGTGTGGGGTTCCAAACCCTCAATAAATGTGTGCACCAACACATCATTGGACTGATGATGATGAGGACAATCCCGCAACATGGATTTAAATCTCTCCCAGGCCTGATACAAATTTTCTCCCTCCCTCTGTTTGAAACTTAGAATTTGACTTCTAAGTCTTGCTGTTTTACCAGAGGGAAAAAACCTTATCAAGAACTTCCGTGCAAGATCATCCCACGTAGAAATAGAATTCGGTGGCTCAGCTTTCAACCACCTCTTGGCTTCTCCCAACAATGAGAATAGGAACAATGTAAGTCGGACATAGTCTGATGACACTCCAGCGGGTATGTAAGTGTCACTTATCTCCAAAAAATTTTGGAGATGCTGCTGTGGATCTTCATGAGGGAGACCGGTAAATTGCCCGCTAGTGTGCAACAACTGCACCATATTTTGCTTAATTTCAAATCTCCCTCCCGGCTCTGGTTTGCGGATACTCGATGTAACATTATTGGCATGTGGGATTGCCACCTCGCGAACCGACCGTGCTGCTGCTTCTTCGGGCACTAACACTGCCCGTACTACCGGTGGATTATGTTGTTGCTCCATGATCGTTTGTCTGAGCAACTGCAGCTTTCTTTGTAGAGCTTCTCTTCGTTTACTGTGAAATATTCTTTCTGGCTCTATATACGATTCCACCAGCTCCTTGTCTCTTGCCAGTGTTCAACAGCAATTAAGTCTGCAAAATACAGGCTAAGACCAAGTTGTCAACACTTAAGAAAATAAAAAATACAGTAAATTAACACTTAAAACAAATTCCGCAATTGCCAAGTCCCCGGCAACGGCGCCAAAAACTTGTTCGCGTGATTTGTGGGGTATAAAAATGACACGCAAGTGCATGTGGTCGAACAAGTAGTAAGTGGCTTTAGTAAGCCAAGTATCGATCCCACAGAGACTTGGATAAAGTGCAATTTGCTAAAGTGTACTATATTTTACTTCTAAAAATGCAGACAACAGTGTAACCAAAAGTTTGATAGTTTTTTTTATAAATTTTTATACTAAAACTAAGAACAATTATCTACTTTGAATCTAAACTATGAATGAGAACATGCTGAGGTTAAACGAACATGTAATGAAATTAATTATTATCATAATTTGGTTAATCTTTTCCTCCAGTTGCTAGCCAAGAACATTTGCCAAGAGATTAAAACTCTCGTATTTAACCTCACTTAAGAATCATGAACCATCCGTCTACATTTCTGTGATCAAATGCAATTCATGTCCTAGCCATACAATTCCGGTTCCTAAATTGACTAATACGACTTTCAGGTATATTTCTATCCTGAAAGCAAATCAAGACTCAATTTTCCCAAACCAAGTAAATAACATATCCTATTAATTCACAACTTTTCAATTTCTTGCTCTCTCGAGTGAAACCGGACTTTTTAGATGTACATTAATGTAGGCCACACACTAATGCAGTAAGAACAAGAATTAATAGAACAACATGGAAGAAAAGATGAAAAACCAAATAATCACTGAACAAATTTCATCACAACTGTTCATGACCTCAGCTAGGAGAGGAATTAGCCACTCATTTGTGGATTAAGCATCTTAAAATGAGTGTTAATCATACAAGCAATTGAATCAAAGAAGAAAGAAAGAGAGAAAAAACCCTGATATTTTCGTCCCTCAACTGCCTGTAACCCACGTCCTTGCTCCACCAAGTCAGAATATTGAAAAAATGAACCTAAGTGTTCTATTTATACTGATGGGAATTTTTTCCGGAATAACGAGCAACATGTCACAGAGTGCATCGCGGAGCACTACCTCCGTGACATGCTACAACGCGGACCCTCACTGGAACTGGGGGTCCGGGAATTTAGGCTCAACGTGGCATGGCGTGCATCGCGGAGCACTGGCTCCGTGTCACAGAGCAAACGCGGACCCTCTCTGGAATTTGGGCGAATTTTCCCCATCCAGGCAGAATGCCTCCGCGATGGCAGCGTGAAACGGCTCCATCGCGGAGCCCCTTTAATTTATGCTGTCCAATGCCTTTTCCCTTGCTCGCATCCAAGTCCAACTCCGATATCATCCAACATGCATTTTAGCTTCCCGAAATCACATTTTACCTACAAAACAATGCTAATCATGTTGGTTAGTATAAATTCACATTTTATTACCAATTACATGAGAATGTGTACACATTGGTAGATAAACAAGGCTAAAATGGTACTTTTGAGTATCACTTGGGCATATAAATCTGCCCAAGATCACACGCGCAAGCATATAAGGTCGTACAAGTAATATGGTGGCCCTTTTTTCAGAGCTGGATATTGAAACCACAGGGATTGGACTATCTCAGCGAATTTTCAAGTTCAAGTGTAAAATTAACCTTCACAAGTGTTGATTATAGAAATTTCGCGAAATTCTAATTAAGTTTAGGGGTGATAAAATATACTCAAGAAACGATATAAGAAGCAACTAGAGTTAAGGCCTAATAATCATGCAATGCTACAATTCACAATGGTTCGAGTATGAAAACTTCAGTTGATGTCTCATATAATTAAAATGCTACGTTCATGGTCTTTCAAACCTTTAAACACGAAAAACGAGTCTCACACCTACATCGTTGAGCAGGGATGTGACGTCCTAATTCGTGAGCAATTTAACTACGTGGATGTGATTTACGAATTTTGTGCCCTTGATTATGGACTTTTGTACCTCTAATCATTTAACCGGACATAGCTTCACAACTACTTGTACGAGTGGTTTACGAATTTTGTGTCCTTCACTCCTTTATGCTTTCTCTAAATATTTCATGATAAAATGATTTTAGGAGCTAAGGTTTTAATTTATACTAAATGAAAAAATTGCACTTTTTGGCCGACCATGGACTGCCTCCATGTAACGGAGCTGGTCACGCCAATTTGCCTCTGTGACATGGAGCAAACACGCAAGCCCACTGGAATTCTCGGAAGTTGCTTGTTCTAGGCGCAGGCTATGCGCGATGCCCGGATTAGCACGACCCTCCTCGCGCGCGATGCTTAGCATGACACGCCCTGTAGCGTGCAACAGTGCCCTGCTTGGAATGGACGCTGGAGCGTAGGCGCCCTGGAATTTCAGCTTCTCGCGCGCATGGCATGAACGTGGCATGGCGCTGGGAACGACACACGCACATCGTGGCACGCTGCCTGGCGTGGCTAGCCTTGCCATGGCATGCCATGTTGCCTTCAAGTGCTAGAATTTCCCTGCTTCTCCCTTGTGCCTTGAATATTATTTTTTTGCCTCAACCTTGGCATTTTACACCTACAAAACAAAGACTAATCATGTTGGTTAGTTTATGCACATAAATATTAAAAATCACATGAGAATATATTTAATTAAATTGACAAACTTGACTAAAGTAAGCTATAAAATAGCACTTGAGCACGTAATTATACCCAAGATCATCCGGCTCCCATCACATGCTTAGTCATTAACTCTAGCTGAGTCATCATTTTAACAAGATTTTCATCTCTCTTCATCTTGTTTTCTCATTTGAGTTGTTAGCAAACTAGAACCAGCATCATGTGGAGATACATTCGTCTCCCTTGTATGCCATGCCCTATTCGTCTTCGTTATCTTATCCAAGAGGGCTTTAGCTAAACCATATGTCTGGTCCATGATTGATCCCCCAGCTAGATTATTGACGATTGATCTATTGATGGAGTCTAGGGCTCGATAAAAGCCTTGAAGTAGCACTCCATTAGGAAGACCATGGTTAGGGCACAGAGACACTTTCTTCTTGAATCTCATCCATGCTTCATGCAAAGGCTCATCCGTATCTTGCCTAAAGTTTGTAATATCATCCCTCAACTGTAGCATCTTTGAGGGAAGGAAAAAGTTATCCAAAAATGCTTCTGTCAACTCTTGCCACGAGGTGATGCATCCCGGAGGCAACTCCTCCAACCATATAGTTGCTTCTCCCATTAGGGAAAATCGAAAGAGCCTCAACCTGATAGACTCCTGGCTTATATTCGTTATGTTAAAAGGTTGGAAAATCTCTAGGAAGTTCCTTAAGTGGCGGTTTGCATCCTCACTCAATTTACCCCTGAAGAGACCTTTCATTTGCAATAGTTGCAACATCGTACTAGTGACATGAAACACCGCATTCCCCACTATAGCTGGTAGGCGAATGGCACGTGCAATCTCAGGCATGACGGGATTATCCTCTTCATATTCCATTTTTCCTTCTACCGAACTATCTCCTACTTGTGAATGTTGGCTCATATGAGTTCACCCTAGTGGACAATAGCAAGAACAATGTTAAACTACTTAAGATACAAGATCAATTCAAATTAACAACCAACTCAAGGATATCAAGTGGTTGTCTCTGGATATCAAGCGGTTGTCTCTGGCAATGGCACCACTTTTGATAATGCTCAAACTACACTCCTCATTTAGAGAGAATTTAAGTAATCGTTGTATCAAAATAAATAACCCAACGGGTATTGGGGTCGAATCCCACAAGGACTAGAGAATGATTTTCACAAGAGTCATTTAGTGAATAGAATTGATTCGCACCCGAGTAATAAAAACATAAATTTTAAATTTTGGAGGAAGTGAAGGAAAAAATATTGTGAATTCAACAATCAGCTAATCACGAGAGCAAGATAACTACAATTAAGAAACAATAATGAGTAAAGGCTAGAGGTGTGGTATAGATGAGATGTCAATCAAATCGGGATTTACTAGATAGTCAGATTATTACTAATATGTATAAATCACCTTGGTAAAAGATGGAGCTCCATATTTTTCAACCAATTAGGCTCCCTATCCTAGGGTCCTTTCGAACCTCAACGCATAATTCAACTATTTCAATATGGTTTGGATTAGTGGCTGAGCTATTTCTATCCATCAACCTCTAAAGGGATTAAGATAATGGGTTTTGGCTATTTCTAGCCCAACCCCACATAATCAAATTTCAATCCACTATTAAATTTTCTCCATTACTTAATTCTTCCTTTTCAAGCAAAAATCAAGTAAGGAAACAATATCCATATTTGCAACTATGAGCAATCAACTTTAATTTGAGGAGAATTCAATAGATTTACACTTATTAAGTAATAACAAGACAAATCTTGCAATACCAAATCAAATTAAACACCCATCATCACACACCTCTAGCTGTAGATTTAACTACTCATAATTGTGAAATACAACTGCATATTCATTAATAAACTCAATAGTTTCATCATTAGGAGTAAGCAAAATCAAGCTTACAATATTTGTGCAATAATAATTATACATTGCTGAAGAAGAAGATGAAGATAAAAAAGCAATATTCAAAATATTTCTTTCTTCTCCGATGGAGTTCTTTATCTCTCAAAATGTAAAAGGAATATTCAATGATATGTTCAAAGTACTTCCTTCTAGAATATATACAAAAATAGGGCATGCATTCTCCTTTTTTAAGGGCTGGACGTTTTTTCCCTTTTCAGGCGTCCTTCACTTGTGATGGAACCGGCGGTTTGCCGGTTGCTATTCACGAGCCGCCGGTTGCTTTTATCTGTGTCTAGTGAAGTTCCATGGTCTTTCGGTGATGCCTTTGGCAGTTTGATGGTTTCCATCCATGAGCTGCTTGTTGATTTCCTCATTTGTCCATCAAAATCCAGCACTTGTTGGCAATGGAACCAGCGGATTGCCGGTTGCTATCCACAAGCAGCCGGTTGCAGTTTCTCGTCAAGCTAATGGTTGCCTGCAATTGATCGAGGTTTCACTGGTGTCCTCTGATGGAGCACCAGTGTCATGATCCGAATATAGGCCTGAATTGAGATACGGGACAAAGAACCCCGAGAGGCTCCAAGTCGACCCATGGCATGAACATGACATCTTAACTCAAGATAATCAAGTGGAAGTCTAACATATATAATATAGCAAAAGTCTGAAAATATCATAACATCTGAATACATAACACACGACTAAAACTGAATACATGCTATGTATGAAAAGCCTCTACTACTAATGAGTTGATGGGACAAGACCCCGACTAACTCACTATAGTCTGAACTGAAAATATTAAATATAACTGATAAAGGGCCCTCGGAAGATGAGGACTCACCAACTGAGACTGGGAGATGCTAATACTGAGAGTCTAGCTAATGGTGGGACTGCGTTGGAATATCTGAGCCTGTATCATGAAATAATATAACATAGAGTATGCGGTCAGTACGTGAAATGTACCGAGTATGCAAGGTAAGTAAAATCGCTAAGTAAAATCAGTGATCATGCATAACATAAGACATTTCATCATAAGATTCTGAGAGTAGGGCTTGCATGCTATTATCTAAAAATTTCATTTAAACATAACTGCATATCATAACAGAATCGAGTGATCCAAAACTAAAAACTGATAATCATAAGTAAAACTGAACACTGGGTCAAACCTGCTGAAAACATAATATCATGATTAATTGAACATGCATAACTAAAATCCTGAAGAACAATAAGAGACTCATCTGTAAACTGACATTAATACGATAGAACTTACGTGGTCCTGACTATCACACTCAAGTGGGCAGAACCGTCTCAAAGCCTTGCCAGGGGCTAAGAATGCTACCATGATATCGATATCAAGTTGAAGGCCCCTTAAGGGCAGGGGAAGCTCACAAGGGAGGTCCCAAATAATCTGAATATACCTACGTTGGCACGTAGTTCTAAGGCATAGGGTTGACTGACCCTTAGCCTACTCGATGCTAGACAGTAATTCCAAAAACATTTTTATTCTCTCCATCATTTTTCCACGAAACTGACCACCGTTTAGTGAGGAAGCTGACCCATAACATACATGCATAAATCTGAAATCATAACATGAGGTGCCTTGGGCTCAAACCATACCACAAGATGAAAATAGTAGGAGTCTAAACTCCAAAACCATATGGTAAGCTAATACATGAACTTTAGATAAATCATGAAACATACTTTGATAATCTGGGCTTGCCCATTACATAACCATGCTTGACATAGACTTGATCATTCGAAAACATGAACATGGACATGGGTAATTCGAAATCATACTTTCATCATATACATCTCATCATGCTTGAATACAATTATAATAAATCTCAACTTTTGTGAACTTCCATGGATTGGCATCATAATTTATAAAATCTTGAAACATAATTTGTAATTGAAAACATCATAAGATATGACCATTAATCATAGTTCAACATTAGAAACATGCATATATTATACCCATGATTGATACTTAGAGAATTCACGTGTTGGTTAAAACCCAAATAGATTCATTACTAGAATTTTCATGAAATTGAAGAGGGATTTGGCAGGGTGTGGATGAATACACACATTCATAGCCCTACATACCTGAAAGAGTCTGATTTCACCAACCTTCTTGAAATCCCAATGAAATTTGGGGAAGAACTTGATGAATCTAAGCTTGATCACCCTTAAGAGCTTCTAGACTTGCACACATGGAAGAGAAGAGTCTTAGAATGAACTTACACATCTTAAAAAACACTTTTCTGGGCTTAAAACGACGTAGTATAGTCCTTAGGAACTTAGAAATTACGTAAAAGCCCTTAATAAATTCACAAGAAAATACTCACTGCCAGTCCCATTGAGGGATTGGACAATTCATCCTTTGTACCATGACTCATGGTCTGCTTCTCATGATCAACACTTGATATTTATCTATAAGGGTCACCACGAGGGACACCACAACTCATGATGTACCAAACGACTCATGGTGACCAAGTCGTGGCATGCACTATCCAAGCTTCCAACCTCCTGACCACGACTATCATAACGAATCGTGGTACAAACCATGACTCGTGGTCATACCCATGGTTACCCCCAAATCCAAAAATTCAACCAAGTCCTCCCTCCTCCCCACGAGTCACTTAATGACTCGTGGTGCCCTTACTATTCACTGGATGACTCATCCTCTGACCTGGTGCAAGAAATCTTATTTTCTGCATTTCAACCCTCGGGTCTGATTTCAGGTCTTTAAGGGTATTACAATATCTCCCCCTTGGTAACATTCATTCTCGAATGTGGGTAAACCTATAGAAAAGCTGAGAAATGCAACTGTCATACCAAATACTGAACATTTAAGCTGAAAACTGAAGGAATGACTGACTCCGAATTGAATTACATGATTGAACTGAATTCATAAATCATACACATATACATTGTCATGAAAAAATCTGGGGCACATGAACTGAACATGAAACTGAATAGAGTACTAGGGAGGAATCTGATACCTCAAGCTGAAACTAAGCTAAAAGGGAATATATGTGGGTATTTAGCCATCATATTTGTTTTGGCTTCCCACCTAGTTCCCTCAACATGATGATTCCTCCACAAAACCTCGACTGAGGCTACTTCTTTATTTCTTAACTTCCGAACCTGACGATCAAGTATTTCCACCGGAACCTCCTCATAGCTAAGACTATCCATCACACCTACACTGTCTACCGCGACAACCAAAGATGGATCACCCAAGCACTTCTATAAAAGAGATACATGGAAAACTAAATGAATTGAAGCTAATTCTGAGGGCAACTCCAACTCATATGCTACCTTGCCAACCCATTTCACAATCCGATATGGACCAACATAATGGGAATTGAGTTTCCTTTCTTTTCGAACCTCATCACTCCTTTCATTGGAGATACCTTCAGAAACACCCAATCATCAAATTCAAACTCTAGCTCCTTCCTCCTCACATTTGCATAGGACTTTTGGTGACTCTGAGTTGTTTTCAACCTATCCCTTATAAGCTGAACTTTCTCCATAGCCTCATGGACTGAATCTGGTCCTATCATCGCAACTTCACCGACTTCAAACCAACCAATAGGCGATCTACATCTTTGCCTATAGAGAGCTTCAAACGGAGCCATCTAAATGCTGCATGGTAGTTGTTGTTATATGCAAATTCAACGAAAGGAAAATTATCATCCCAGTTACCCTTGAAATCAATCACACACGCTCTCATCATATCCTCAATATTTTGTATGGTATGCTTGGCCTGACCATCTGTTTGCGGGTTTGCTGCCCTAAGCTTGACCTGAGTACCGAGTCCCTTTTGGAATGATCTCCAAAACTAGGAGGTAAACTGAGTACCTCTATCTGATATAATGGACAAGGGAACTCCATGCAACCGAACTAACTCCCTAATATATTATTTAGCATAGTCCTCCGCTAAATCGGTAGTTTTGACAAGTAGAAAATGAGCTGCCTTAGTCAACCTATCTACAACCACCCAAATAGAGTCAAACTATCGACGAGTACGAGGCAACCCTGTAATGAAGTCCATATTGATTTCCTCCCACTTCCAAGTAGGGATACTAATATCTTGAAGCACACCTTCAGGTCTTTGATGCTCAACCTTTATCTGCTGACAATTCGGACATTTAGCCACAAAATCTGCTATGTCCTTCTTCATGCCATTCCACTAGTAGACTTCCTATAGGTAATGGTACATCTTGGTGGCACCTGGATGTATAGAATATCTGGAACCACGAGCTTCGTGCAACATCCGCTCCCTCAAGTCAGCAGCATCCGGTATACAAAAATGACCCTATATCGTTGCAAACCATCTCCCCCTTGGGAGAAGACCTTCACTTTCTGATTTTGAATGTCTTCCTTCAACTTTACAAAAATCGGATCCTCATCTTGTCTAGCATTAACCTTGATCACCAAGGAAGATTTCGATCCATTCTTAACAATGACACCTTCATTTGTTGAGTCAACATGATGGACTCCTAGCCAGGTAAGCCGATGCACATCCTTCATCAACTCTTTCCTTTCCTTATCTACATGGGACACACCCTCCATGGAAAGTCTACTAAGAGCATCTGCCACCACATTAGCTTTTCCCGAATGATAAAGGACACTTATGTCATAATCCTTCAAAAAGCTCCAACCACATTCTCTGACGTAGATTTAAATCCTTTTGGATAAACACGTACTGTAGGATTTTGTGGTCCGTAAACACATCCATATGGACCCCATAAAAATAGTGTCTCCAAATCTTCAAGGCAAATACTACCGCTGCCAACTCGAGGTCGTGAGTCGGATAGTTCTTTTCATGGACCTTCAGCTGCCTGAAAGCATAGGCTATAACCTTATCATGCTGCATTAATACACCACCAAGACCAATCCTCAAAGCGTCACAATATATTACAAGCCCATCGGTACCCTCAGGTAGGGTCAACACTGGTGCTGAGGTGAGTTGAGTCTTCAACTCCTTGAAGCTCTTCTCACACGCATCCGACCATTAAAACTTCACTTTCTTCTGGGTCAACTTAGTCAATAGTGTTGCAATGGATGAAAACCCTTCAATAAACCTCCAAAAATAACTAGCTAAACCTAAGAAACTCCTAATATCTGAAGGGCTAACTTTTCTAGGCCAATTCTTCACCGCTTCTATCTTTTGAAAGTCCACCTGTACACTTCCACTTGACACCACATGACCCAAAAATGCCATTGAGTTCAATCAAAACTCACATTTGCTGAATTTAGCTTACAACTGGTGATCCTTAAGAGTTTGCAGCACCACCCTCAAATGAGCAGCATGCTCCTCTTCGCTTGGAGAGTATATGAGAATATCATCTATGAACATAATCACGAACATATCCAAGTATGGATTGAACACCCTGTTCATTAAGTTCATAAAAGCTGCAGGAGTTCTTTAGTCTAAAAGACATAACTACAAATTCATAGTGACCATACCGAGTCCTAAAGGCTATTTTCGGAATGTCACTTTCCCGAACTCGAAGCTGATGGTATCCGGATCTGAGGTCTATCCTTGAGAAACACTTGGCACCCTAACGCTGGTCAAACAAATCATTGATCCTGGGAAGGGGATACCTATTCTTGATGGTGACCTTGTTCAATTGTCGATAGGCAATGCACATATGAAGAGAACCATCCTTCTTTCGGATAAAGAGAATTGTGGCACCCTATGGGGATTTCCTAGCTCTGATGAAACCCTTGTCTAAGAGGTCTTTTAGCTGCTCCTTCAACTCCTTTAGCTCAGATGGAGCCATTCTATAAGGAGGAATAGTTATAGGTTGCGTATCAGGAAGAAGGTCCATACCAAAGTTGATCTCCCGCTCGAGAGGGATTCCCGGTAAATCATCTGAAAGCACTTCTGGATACTCATACACTACAGGAACTGACTGGATAGTCGGGATCTCAGACGTAGCATCCTTAACCCTAACTATATGGTACATACAACCCTTAGAAATCATCCTTAAGGTATGAAATGAAACGGCCTACAGGAAAAGCCAAAGTACCCTCCCTCTCTAGGACTGGCTCGCCCAGAAATTGGAACTCTACTGCATGGGTTCTACAATTGATTGGGGCATAACATGTATCTAGCCAATCCATGTTGAAGAGAACATCAAGTTTTGTCATGGCTAGCTCTACTAAATCTGCTGAGGTGATTTTCTAAAGGACTGTGATAGGGCAATTTTTGTGTACTCGTCGAGCTATAAATGAATCACCGAGTAGAGACAAAAAAGGGTTCTGATAGGATTTTGGGACTAACTCCGAAACTAATAGCGACATAGGGTGTCACAAAAGATAAGGTAGCCCCTGGATCTAACAATGAATATACATCAAGGTGGAATACTCGTAACATACAACAACTACATCTAGGGAGACCTCATGCTCCTGACGAGATGCTTGGGCATAGAATCTGTTTTGGAACTGACCACCACTCATAATAGAAGATGCCCACTGCTGAGCTGGGCCTGCTGGTGGGGCTGCTGAACTAGAGGCTGGGTCTCGGCCCCTATCATAGCCCTGTCTGGCAACTGGGAAATCTCTAAGCATATGTTTGGGCTTCCCACACCCGAAACAAGCACCTAAACCTTCTAAGAATTGACCCGTGTGTCTCTGGCCACACCTGCCACACTCTGGAATGCTGGACTCTGCAGGTCTGCTACCCTGACCTCTAGAGCCTGATGCTCATCCCTCCGGTCACGCCTGGTTGTAGATGGAACACTCATAGCCGATGGTGCTGGGATGAAGATCTATTGTGGGACTACTGATAGTGCCCACCAGGTCTCTGCTGGGAGAATTTGAAGCTATCACTCCTGGCCCTCTTGGCCTCTCTCTCCCGCTCACTCTCCTGTACCATCTCCATCTGCTAGGCATATAGAGCTATTTGAGGAAAGTCAATATCCTGATGAAGCATCGCGGTCCAGCAATCTTTGACAAAGTAGTCTGCTATCCCATGCACGAACCGACTCACTTGGCTCTTTGATCTGCTACCATCTCAGGTGCATACTTGGACAGGCGAGTGAACTCCAAGGTAACTCCTGAACTATCATCTTTCTTTGTTTCAAGTTCAAAAACTCAACTGCTTTGATCTCGCTCATCTCACGAGGAAAGAATCGATCCAGAAATGCGGTATGTAACTCATCCCAACCAACGGGTCCTGCTCCAACTGTCCTGCTATCTTTCCACTGCTTGAACCAAATCCGCGCAACCCCTTTTAACTGATACGAGGCTAGATCTTCACACTCCTCCCCAGTATTTGGGTGATCTTTAAAACCTCATCAATAAACTTTTGTGGATCCTCATCCACCTTTGACCCAAGGAACTCCGGAGGGTTCATCCTCAGAAAATCGCTGAACTTGCCGCCACCACATTCCCATTCTGAGGGACATGCGCTACCACCTATTGATTGACCTGGGCGGTCAAGGCCTAGGCTAGCATCTGTATGGCTGCCCTGAACTCTGCATGGGCAACTTGATCCTCATGGGCTGGTGAGGCCTGGTGGTGCCCATCCCCATTGCCATTCTCATGGCCATTTCCATTCACATTTTTTCTTTTGTTAACTCGATGAGGAGGCATGATTCTACAAACGCATACAGCACGAGTAAGAAGGATAGAGATATTTCATCGCACGACTTAAATCATGAAAGAAGGGAACATTTTCTAAAATGTTTCGTAGTCTCTTTGTCATAAGTGTGGCATGCTTCACACCCATGAAAAAGACTCTACTTAACGCGGCTTTCAGACACCTTAGGACACTTCAAAACCTAATGCTCTGATACAAAGTTTATCACAACCCGAAGATAGGCCCGGATTGAGACATGGGAAAAAGAACCGCGAGAGTCTCCAAGTCGACCTATGGCATGAACATGATATCTAAACTCAACATTATCAAGCGGAAGTCTAACATATATAATATATAAAAAGTTTGAAAATATCATAACATCTGAATACATAACACACGATTGAAATTGAACACATGCTATGTCTAAAAAGCCTCTACTACTGACGAGTAGATGGGACAAGACCCCAACTAACTCACTATAGTATGAACTGAAAATATTAAATACAACTAGTAAAGGCCCCTCAAAAGATGAGGACTCACCAACTGAGACTGGAAGATGATAAGACTGAGAGTCTGGCTAATGGCGGGACTGAGCCGGAATATCTGAGGTCGTATCATGAAATGATGCAATATAGATTATGTGGTTAGTACGTGAAATGTACCGAGTATGCAAGGTAAGTAAAACCGCCAATTAAGTGAAAACAATGATCATGCATAATAATACATTTCATCATAAGAGTCTGAAAGTAGGGCTTGCATGTTATTATCGGAAAACATGATTTAAACACAACTGCATATCATAACTGAACCGAGTGACCCCAAATTGAAAACTCATAATCATAAGTAAAACTGAGCATTGGGTCAAACCTACTGAAAACATAATATCATGACTAATGAACATGAATAACTAAAATCATGAGAAATAATGGGAGACTCGTCTGTAAAATGACATTACCATGATAGAGCTTACCTGGTCCCGAATATCACACTCAAGTGGGCAGAGCCGTCTCAAAGCCTTGCCAGGTCTAAGGACACTACCATGATATCAATGTCAAGCTGAAGGTCCCTTGGGGGCAGGTGAAGCTCACAAGGGAGCTCCCAAATAATATGAACATACCTAAATTGGCACATAGTTCTGAGGCATAGGGTTGACTGACCCTTAGACTACTTAGTGCTAGGTACTACTCCCAAAAACATGCATATGCTCTCCATTGTTATTCCACGAAGCTGACTATCATCTAGTGACGAAGCTGACTCATAACATACATGCATAAATTTGAAATCATAACAAGAGTAGCTTGGGCTCAAACCATACCACAAGATGAAAATAGTGGGAGTCTAGACTCCAAAATCATGTGGTAAGCTAATACATGAACTTGAGATAAATCATAAAACATACTTTGATAATATGGGCTTGCCATTACATAACCATGTTTGACACAGACTTGATCATTCGAAAAAATGAACATCGACATGGGCAATTCGAAATAATACTTTCATCATATACATCTCATCATTCTTGAATACATATATCATAAATCTCAACTTTCATGAACTTCCATGGATGGGAATCATAATTTATAAAAGCTTGAAACATAATTTGTAATTGAAAACATTGTAAAATATGCTCATTAATCATAATTCAACATTTAACATGCATAGATCATACCTATGATTGATACTTAGAGAATTCACGTGTTGGGTTAAAATCCCATAGATTCATCACTAGAATTTTCATGAAATTGAAGAGTGATTGGGCATGGGTGTGGCTGAATACACCCATTCATAACCCTACATACCTGAAAGATTCTGATTTCACACACCCTCTTGAAATCCATATGAATCTAGACTTGCATGCATGAAAGAGAATATGCTTAGAATGAACTTACCCCTCTTAAAACACACTTTTGTGGGCTTAAAACGATGTAGTATAGGCCTTAGGAACTTAGGAATTATGAAAAAGCCCTTAATAAATTCGGAGAAAAATACTCACTACCAGTCCCAATGAGGAGCTGGATGATTTGTTCCTTGTACCATGACACGTGGTCTACTTCTTGTGATCAGCACTAGAAATTTATCTCTGAGGGTCACTACGAGGGACACCACGACTTGTGGTGTACCAAATGACTCGCGGTGACCAAGTCGTGTCATGCACTGTCCAAGCTTCCAACCTCCTAACCACGACTATCATAACGAATCGTGGTGATGACCACAACTCGTGGTCACACCCGTGTTTACCCCCAAATCTCAAAATTCAACCAAGTTCTCCCTCCTCCCCATGAGTCACTTAATGCCTCGTGGTGCACCGCATGAGTCACTAGATGACTCATCCTGTGACCTAGTAAAGAAAATCCTATTTTCTCCCTTTCAACCGTCGAGTCTGATCTTAGGGCTGTTGAGGTATTATAGTATCTTCCCCTTGGGAACTTTCATCCTCGAATGTGGGTAAACATACAAAAAAGATGAGAAATGCAACCTCCATACCAAATACTAAACATTTAAGCTGAAAATTGATGGAGTGACTGACTGAACATGAAACTGATACCTCAAGCTGAAACTAAGCTAGAAGGGAATAGATGTGAGTATTTAGCCATCATATCTGCTTCGTCTTCCCAAGTATCTCCCTCATGCTGATTCCTCCATAAAACCTTGATTGAGGCTACTTCTTTGTATCTTAACTTCCAAACCTGACGATTAAGTATTTCCACCGGAAATTCCTCATAACTAACACTATCCTTCACACCTACATTGTCTATAGGGACAACCAAAGCTGGATCACCCAAGCACTTCTTTAAAAGCATTAGATGAAAAACTGGATGAACTGAAGCTAATTTTGAGGGAAACTCCAACTCATATGCTAACTTTCCAACCCGTTTCACAATTCGATACGGACCAACATAATAGGGACTGAGTTTTCCTTTCTTTCCAAACCTCATCACTCCCTTCATGGGAGATACCTTCAGAAACACCCAATCATCAACTTCAAACTCTAGCTCCCTTCTCCTCACATTCGCCTAGGACTTTTGGCGACTCTGAGTTGTTTTCAACCTGTCCCTTATAAGCTGAGTTTTCTCCATAGACTCACGGACTGAATCTGGTCCTATCATCACAGCTTCACTGACTTCAAACCAACCATTAGGCAATCTGCATCTTTTCCCATAGAGAGCTTCAAACGGAGCCATAAGAATACTGGCATGGTAGCTGTTCTTATATGCAAATTCAATAAAGGCGCGCGACATGCCACTTGAATGGCGTAGTGAGGGACGTGAGGCACAAGTAGTACCCCCCTGGGGTGTGCGCCACAAAGGAAGATAGAAATGAGGAAGTGTCATAAACTAAAGAAAGCGAGGTAGAGGAGGGAAGGCTAAATAAAACTATAAATGGTATACGAAAATTCCAAGACCGCCTCCAGTCTTTCCCCGACGCCTTAAAAAGAAAGATGAAGATGACAAATTTCAAAAGTATATTGCTATGTTAAAGTAGCTATCCATCAATATTCCATTGGTGGAAGCACTGGAGCAAACGCCGAGATACAAAAAGTTGAAGAAGGAGTTGGTGACCAAAAAGAGAACGATAAGCTTTGATCTGAGGGTAAAATTAATCACTATAGTGCAATAGCATCATACTCTTTAGTGTAGAAGAAGTAGGATCTTGGAGCTTCCCCAATCCCCTGCACAATTGGAGCATTAAATTTGGCCAAGGTGTTATATGATCTGAACAAACACCAACTGAAATATGAAAAAACCAAAAACCAATGTAAAATATGAAATAGTGGAATAAAACTTCCAACCACAAACAATTAATTAATATATAAGTCCCCCACAACAGCGCCAAAAACTTGATATCACCAAGCGCACGCGCAAGTGTATGTGGTCGTTAAGTAATATAGGACGGTGAAGTCCAGATATAATAACCACAGAGACTTGTTAGATTAATTATTTAAGCTGAATCCTTATTTCACTATTCAAGAAAAACACAAGTAAAATTTGGAAAGAGTTTTGAGATTACTTTCTACTACAACTTGAAATGTAACTAAAATATAATAAAAAGAATCCATTTGAAAGAGAGTTGTGATTCAAATGATGATCAAGATCCCGGGTCATGGAACTATCACTTTCAGGTTGAGTTTTTGGGTTCAAATACAATAGACTAAATCCTTCTAAAGACTGCTAGTTGCAAGTTATGAATTCATTTCTCAACTATTCTCATGAATAGGCAAGAACTATCTCATGAATCCTAACACCTATATCCATATGATTGTAGGAGAAACATGAGACGACAGTTGAAGATACTTGACTCAACTAAGTAAAGTTGCATGGTATATCCCTATCATTAAAAACAAAATCAACTCCTTGAACTCTTGACAAGGAATCAAAATCTACTCTAAGGTTTTTTTAAGCCTCATTCATTCCCTCTCCCGATTTTTACCAATGAGCCAATAGATAATATTGAAAAGGTGATCGGACTAATGAATAAACGTGAAATCATGTAAGCATAAACAATCTTGCAAAGAAGATTTAATTGTCTAGCGAAAATGAACCTTCAAACTACAACCATCAAGTTGTGGACAAAACCCTAGATTGAGGGTGTTTAGCCACTCATGTTCAAGAATAAACCCAAGGAATCATCATTCGAATCCACAAAGATAAAGAGTAATGAAGAAGAAACATAAGAAGAAAATAGAACTTCTTCTCTCTTCCCCACAAAACTGCATATAATAATTCTTCCATCCTCAAATTAGATGCCCTAGTGATGCATTTATAACCATAAGAAAAAATTCCCTTTTACCCTTGAGTAACTCAGCTTTTACACTTAGAAAAATAACTCCTGCACAGGACCTTGCATGCCACTTGACCCATCTCGCTAGACTTGGCTTGAATTTCTTTTGAAGTTTTTGCTTCTGGAGTTCCACTTTTGCCATCTCACCAAGGTGTTATTCAAAATTCTGTAATTTAGGCGTGCCACTTCTCTTAGTGCACCAGAGTGTTAGAAAATTTTCCCACGTTTGGTTCCTCTCTGGTGTGCCAGTTCTCTCAGTGCACCAGAGTGTTACAAAATTTTCCCAAGTTTGGTTCCTCTCTGGTGTGCTAGTTCTCTCATTTCGTTAGGGTGTTGGTTAAAGTTCTTCTGAAGTACAATGCCTAGTGTGCCACTTCCCTCATTTCACCAATTTTGAGCATAATTTCTCTAATGTTTAGTGGCTGGCGCGTCACCTCTCCCATTTCACTAGGTCAAGTTTTCCTCGAATTCTTCTTTCTTCATACCTTGCACCTTTTTTGAGTACTTTTCCATGCATTACCTGCCAAAATCATCTAGAAACATCTATAGATCTTTCCACAAATACTTTCATCAAATTTTGCATTTTATAAGGATAATCTTGTCAAAACAAGACAAAGGATGGGTAAAATGTGCAAAATGGGCATAAGAATATGCCCAAAATCACCATCCCGCACTTAAACCATTATTTGTCCTCGAATAATCCTTAATTTCATGCAACAAACACTTCTTTTCATACCACTTATCACCTCTATCAACTTACTAAAGTAGCTAGATAGAGCACGTGAATAGGTGGTTCATCGATTCATGAAAAATCCACAACATATACACAAAGAAGTTCTTATCATTCGAAACTACATACTTTCTATAACTGACTCCTCTTTTCCAAAATGGGGCCAACATGATTAAATATGAATAATGTTACACATAATACACCGACTCTTATCATCTTGTGCCATCACTTATTTAGTGATATTTCTTCCCTCATAATATCAATGGAAAAGGGTCAAAACCTATCCTTGAATTATTAGATTTGATACAAAAATATCCTCCATTAACCTTTCCACTCTAAAATACCCCCACTGTCAACCTCTTGGCTCTGCAATGCCCTTACTTGCTGACAGCTAATAATTAAATATTTATTAAATATTTTATTAAATATTTTATTTATTATGTGGCAATCTCTGTTTGTTTGATTTTTTAATTAATCTAATTAAAAATAATGTAACCAAAACCTACCCAAACCTGGTATTCGACCTACCTATTTTTGCCCAAACTCATATTTTGGGTTTGCTCCATTGAGTAGTCTAAGTTCTGGGATGGTTTCAACATCCAATGTGGTGGTAAACCATGCATCTAGAGGCAAAATCCAGTGCCAGAATGATGAACAATTCGATGCATCAGACAGTGATGTTAGCAGCAGTTTAGGCACGGGGAATAATCAAGACCCTTCCAATGCTCAAGGATGTACCAATGTCTTAATGACAGAGTTTATTCTTAAGGAAACTTCAAGTTTTTTTCTACCTATTTGATTTTACTGATACTATAAAAATGGTTAGGGAAAAAGAGATCAAACAACAAATACTAGTAGAACTTGTGGATTGCATTTAATTCGGTGCCATGAAAATCAGTGAAACTAATCAAGAAGAAATGGTGAAAATGATATCTGTTAATATATTTCGGTTCTTGCCTCCTGCTTCCATGAGAATAAAGGGTCGGAAAATGTGGAACCTGAAGAGGATGAAGAGAGAGAAAGAAGAAGATGGATCCCTTATACCCAGATGTTAATTTCCCTCATCTAGGTGGATTTTTTGGGTTAGATAGAATGGGCCGGGTAGAAATAGGTGGTCGAGTATCGAGTTTGGATAGGTTTTAGTTAAATTAGTTTTAATTAGATTAATTAAAAGATCAACCAATCAGAGAGTGCCACATAATAAATATAATATTTAACAAATATTTAATTAGTAGTTGTTAGCAAGTAAGGGCATTGCAGAGCCAATAGATTAGGGGATATTTTAAAGTGGAAAGGTTAACAGAGAGTATTCTTGTACCAAATCTAATAGTTTAAGGATACATTTGACCATTTTCCATATTATCAATTCAAGAACATGGAACATAATTCAATAAGGCACACTCACTCTTAAAAATGATGTTTCATACATAGGCAACATACCATAGGCTTGCCTCTCTTGTATAGTCAGATTACTTAATCGAGTAAAAAAGAATAAGATCATAAGGACTTTTTCTAGTTGTAATGTCAGCTAAGGGATGGGTAGGAATTATTTTTTCAATAGTGGATACCAATCCTAAGTACTTTAAGACATTTTTACTTCATATTTCTTGTTCACTACTTGTCCTTACTATTACCCCTTTGCTCACTACTCCCCTTTTTCTTTTCTCATGCCCTTTTTCACACTACTTGCCTGCTAGTTTATGCTTATCAGATCAACCAAAATAATCAACTATTAAGAATCTTTTCTTTATGTTCTAGCAACAAGTAAACATTTTCTTTGGGCACCCCTCCTTCCTAGTTTTCTCATCTTGCCATCCATTTTTTTCTCTTTCCTTTCACTTAACATTGTTACACCGGTGGAACCTTCATTCTTGAATCTCAAAGTGCATTAGAATGTCTTTGGATCAAAAATTCTGGAGGTTATACAACAAAGAGAATGGAATTCTTTTGTGGCTTGAATAAAAAAGGTTTACAACTCAATGGGGTTGACTGAGGATAATGTTAAAAGAGGTACAAAAACAGTGAACAACATGAGTCTATCTAAGAAATGCCTTAATAGTACCTTACCTCTTTGACAACTAGATATCATGCACACATGTTAGACATGTTCTAGAT
This sequence comes from Datura wrightii, assembly GCA_035772735.1. NCBI lineage: Eukaryota > Viridiplantae > Streptophyta > Magnoliopsida > Solanales > Solanaceae > Datura > Datura wrightii. The sequence continues at coordinate 34,679,061 of JASDFA010000001.1, forward strand.
GTTACTCTATGTATAAAACACAACAATTTCAAGCTCATCCCTCATGGTATCATAATCTGAGTCAATTTCTTATGACCATAAATCGACACAATCATATTGAATAAATTTTCATTATTAAGCCCAATTTTTCTTCTTGAGTCAAATTAAAGAACCTATGTGTTCCTCATGGAATTATCAGTTCTCATGCATTCAAGATGAACAATTCATGCTTCTAGCTTATCTCCTAAGTGGAATGTCAAGAGCACACAAGTGGTGATTTCTTACTCCAACCTAAAAAAAAGGTGACTAATTTTCCCATAAGATGGTTTTCCTTCATCCATCATCAAGACCAGCCACTACACCTATGTCGGGCTCTAAAAAATTTGACTATCAATTAAACCAACAAACAACCAGAAACGAACAAACACATAGCATACCGTATTTCAGTTTCCACAACCATCTAGTTACTAGCTATTACAAACTAAGCTAACTAACACAGAAGTTTTGATAATCATTACTACAGCCCACTCTAACAATCTAGCAAAGATAGAATGAAATGGAAATCTATTTCGTCCACCCCATACTTAAACAGTGCACTGTCCCCAGTGTATAAACATGTCATAAAAAGTAGGGAGAGAAAAGAAACTTTCTGGGCCTCTAAGCATAGTCATCATCATCAGGATTTAAAAACTGATGATGATCATCATCTTATGCATCATCAAGTAAATTGCTCCAGTAGTGGCATCATCCTCATCATCCTCATCACGTCATCAACTGTATCTGTCACCATGTAGGCTCATCATCATCTAGTGGCTCCTTAAATATCGGTCCTACTTTGCATATCATCATAGCACTTTCTATGAGTGGGTAGCAATCTTCTAGTACAAACATCTCCTCAGTAGTTGCAGATCTACCCCAATCTTCAACTGTTGCTCAAATATCCCAAACATATAATCTCTTTAACTGTCAACCTGAGCATGGCGCTCAACTTGATTGAGAGCTGGGTCGGACATGGTGTTTGGCTCCTTGAACTTTGTAACATCAATCATCTTTCCTGCCAAGTTCCATACTAGGGGTAGGTGGAGGTCATCCTCATCTTCCTCAATACCAAGCTCCCTCTAGAATTGAATTAACAAGCAGCCATAACAATACATCCAATGGAAGTTGTCCTTGGATTGCCACATGTTGTCCCTAAGCACTGCTCTAAAGTTAATTAGCTGCCCCTTCATAAACATGTACACCAATACTATCCTCTCTCGAGTAATCTCTGTTATATGTTTCACCGGGAGAAGTATAGCACAGACCAACTTAACCCAAACTCTAGCCTCTTTAGTCAAGTAGGAGAAGGAGAGTGTAGAATGAACATCGGTCTCACGTCATGCCCTCCAAGTAGCTGAATGTGCTTCCATAATGTGGAAAGGATGTCAAGGCATGGGGGCTTCTCAAGCATCAAGAAATACATCAATGGTTTCATCACTGGTGTACCTGGAAATGCATTGAAAGACCTGGCAGTGAAACGGACCACTTGACCCCACACCTTGATCTTTGTGCTCTCTCCAAAAGAAGTGTTCCAATTGGCATAAAACTCCCAATTTCACTCCTCTGGCTCAGCAAATACATACCCTAGCCCAACTCATGGACGGTGTTATGAATGGTGGGGAACTTAAGTGATAGACAACCTTCACCAATCCAATTTTCCGGGGCATATTTGGCTTCTTTTTGGGAATTGACCCATTTGAGCCCATTCTCCTTCACAGCCTTAGCTCCAAATCTCCAAGCAAGGGGTATCCATGGGACTAAGGAACTTGGTGCAACTCCTTTTCTAAGCCTTTTGAACCCCTTGCTTGAGGATGCTACCTCCTTGCCTTTGTTTGTATGTGAAGCCATAACACCTGCCAACCAATGCCAGCACAAAGTTAGTTCATGAATATTAAGGCTAGCAAATTTAGGTATCGGAGACACAAAACAATCCACACTTAATTTGTTGGCATACTTGTGAGAATTTGTCAAGTAGGGTCCTAAGACTTTCCCTATTATCATGTCAATTCCTATCAACCCAATTTACTCACAAACTTTGTAATACCCCAAACAGGCCCTACGTTCAAGCTCTAGAATTGTGGCAGAAAGCAGAAAAATCTACAAAAAATCCTCGGATGACTCATTGTATGAGTCGTGGGTTGATGCCATGGGTCATAGGGAGTGTTGTGGTAAGGTTCTGAATTCAACTTCCCAGACCACGAGTCCACACCACGAGTCATGGTGAGTGGGTATGACCCGTGGTCATATGTCATAGTCTGCATTTGTAGAGTCAACCTTGATATGATGAGTCACAGTACGACTCATAGTATTATGTAATAGGTCATGGTACGAGTCATGGTATGACTCATTAAAGGAAATAATGAGTTGTTGTAGGAAGCCGTGGGGTGAAAATATAGAGGATGGGCCTCCTAACCATGAGTCATGGTATGACTCATTGTAGGAAAGGAAGGTGCAGTTTGAAGCTTGTAGTATGAGAAATAGAGATCCTAGAAAATTTGACTTGCTAACAACGAGTCATTGTTTGGTGGTACGACTCGTGGTTCCTGGCAATCAATATTTATTTATGTTTTCCAAGGGTATTTTGTAAATCCCTAAGCTTCTAACTCTTAAGTGACATCGTTTTGTGGTTCTTAAAAAGTTTTTTAAGGAGTTTAACCTAGCCTAAGTCCTTATGCTCAAATAACTACATTAGACTTGAAATCCTCTCAAGATCAAGGCTAGATATCCTCATCAATCTCTCCCAATCTTCTTGGGTTTTCAAGACAAGTTTAGGAGACAATTTCCCCAGGTATGTAGGGTCATTAATGAGGGAATTCCTCCACCCTCATGCCGAATTTCATCCCAGATCTATGATTTTAAGACTCCAATCATGTTGTGTTGAAATTCTAGGGGTTTCACCCTTGTTATACCCCGAGAACCCAAGGATCAGGTCCAGAAGTGAACCAGGAGAAAAACTGGGAAATGTTGCAGAACAAGTCACTATAAAACGACTCATGAGGAGGCCAAACGAGTAGTTAAATGACTCGTGGGGAAGGCCTAGGATGATGAGGGACTCAGGGTCCCCATGGGCAATGTAACGACTCGTGGTCAGACACCACGAGTCGTCATGTCAGTTGTGGGGTGGTCCAGGTATGTGGGGTTTGAATGGGTAGTTTAGTCCCTACCCTTGCCCATTTCTTCCCATTTCCTATGCTTAACTTGCAAAATTCTTATGGGTCTTAACCCCGTTTGCATGATTCCTCAAAATTTAACATGAGCTTGTGGTATTGTGTTTCAATTGTGGGTTTTGAAGTGTTTGGGATAATTTTTCTTGTATATATTTTATATTCCCTGATTTAAGACCCTAATAGTATGGATGTTCAATTATGAGGGATTTTTAGTAAAATTTAAGTCCATAATGATTCCACAAGCACGATATGAATTACTGTATTCAAAGCATGTCTTCAAGTTTTCTCTTTCTCATGTTGTCATGACCATGTTTCGCATGAATTAAGCATTTCAAACATGATTAAGATTTTGGGCCATGCCCCAGATGGCGTGAGTGCTTCATGAACTATGTCTTTGACCGACTCACGGACCCAATTCCATGGCTAGTAATATGAATTCTCAAGTATGTCATGATTTCCATGTTTTCACTAGCCATGCATGTGATGTTGTCAATGTTATGAGCACGTTGCATGTTTTGGGAGTAGTACTTAACACCGAGTAGGTTCGGGGCCTAGGTCACGCCCCGAATCTCAGAACTACGTGCCACCATAGAATCATGTTTGGGACCTCCTCAGTGACTGTCCCCTATGCCCTACAGGGCCTTTATGAGTAATATCACGCCTTCATGGTTCATACCCTTGGCAAGGTATGAACAGCCTCCCGACTAGGTGTACAAGTCGGACTTCATGTGGAGTATGTCAGTTATAGAAATCTCCCATTGTTCCTCATGGTTTTGAAATATGCATGATTATGTTCTTTTGGCTCAAGTAAGGATTTATGAAATGTTTTCCCCGCATGTTATGACTTTGACGAGTTTATGAATATTTTTGGAAATATTGAGCCTTACGATATACTTATGGTTTCGGTTTTATGATCATGATGTCCACACTCCTATAACTTTTATGTTGTTAAGCATTGTTTTGCATACCTTACATACTCAGTACTTTCCAAGTATTGACCCCTATATTTTCAGGATCTGGTTTGCAGGCTCAGTATCGTCCCTAGTTCGTGCTCAGTTCCACTAAATCTCCAGTGGTGAGTCTTCATGATTCGAGGGCTTTATGTTCAGACTTGTTAAATTATCTTACCTTTTCCAAATGTTTGGGTTAGTTGGGGTCTTGTACCTTCAACCCGTCTTTCTATGATTAGAGGCTTTCAGACTTATGTGTAATATTTTGTCATTGATGGATGTGTTTCGATTTGTCGTTCGTAACAATTGATGATACGATTTTCAGTTAGCTTATGATTTATAAGTTAGTCTTCCACCTTTTATGAATGAATTAGTATTTTTATCATGCCATGGGTTGACTTGGGGTCTCTTGGGGCTCCTTGTCCCGTGTCTATGATCAGGGTGTACTCTCGGGTCGTGACAAACTTAGTATTAGAACCACAATTTTAGATGTGTCCTAGGTAGTAATAAAAGCCACATTAGGTAGAGTCTTTTCCATGTGTGTGAAGCGTGCCACACTTATGAAGATGAGGCTACTGAATGTTTTAGGAAATGTTCCCTTCTTTCATGATCTATGTCATGCGGTCAAAATCTCTCCCTCTTTTTAATTCATGCATTTCGTGATTGCAGAAACTTATGGCTCCCAGAAGGACAATCAAAAGGAGAAATAGAAATGATGAAGGCCACAAGGGTGGCAATGATGATGGGCGTCAGCAAGCCCCACCTGTTCGGGAGCCCCAGGCCGAGCCAGCTGCCAATGCCAAGTTTCGGGCGGCTATTCAAATGCTGGCATATGGCTTGACTTCTTAGGTCAACCATCAGGCTGTTGCACCTGTTCCTTAGAACAGTAATGCAGCGGCGGGCCGGGTCAGAGACTTTCTGAGGATGAACCCTCCCGAGTTCACAGGGGCAAAGTTGGACGTGGATCCACACGAGTTCATCGAAGGGATTTTGAAGGTCACTCAGGTCATGGAAGTGACAAGTGAGGAATGTGTTGATTTTGCCTCTAATCAACTGGAAGAGTTTGCTTACATTTTGTTCAAGAAATGGAGGGATAGCAGGGCAGTGGGAGCGGGCCCTATCAGCTGGGATGAGTTCCGCATAGCCTTTCTCGACAGGTTCTTCTCCCGGGAGATGAGGGAACTGAAAGCCACTAAGTTTGTCAACCTTAATCAAGGAAAGATGAAAGTGCTGGAATATTCACTTGAATTCACTCACCTGTCAAAATATGCCCCGGAGTTAGTGATGGACCAAAGGGCACGGGTGAGCAGGTTCGTGCAAGGAGTAGCGGAGTATCTGGAGAAAGACTGCAGAACAGCCATGCTACATCAGGATATGGACTACCCACGGATAGTCCTCTATGCTCAGCAGATGGAAGCAACTCATATGAGGCAGAGAGGGGCCAAGAGGGCCAGAACTAATAGCCATAGGTTCTCCCAGCCTAAGCCAAGGGGTGAATTTTACCAGTAGTCCCAGCACAGGTCCACTACACCAGCACCATCTCATCCAGTACTCCATTCAGGCCACTGCATAGCTAGAGGAGCAGGGCCTCAAGTTCAAGGAGTCCAAACAGTATGCACATAGAGCGCACATTCCGATCTTGTGCTACCTATGGCAAGAACCACCCGGGGAAATGTTTGGTGGGCTCAGATGCTTGTTTTGGGTGTGGCAAACCCGAACACAGACTTAGGGATCGCGCCACAGCTAGGAAAGAGGGTAGTGGAGCCCGAACTTCAGTAGCCAGTTCAACTGTCCCAGTAGCACATCAGACTCAACAGGGTGCTCCGACTGGCTCAACTGGCGGCTAGCGCCAGAACCAATTTTATGCACTGGGCTCTCGACAGGAGCAGGAGACTTCTCCGATGTGGTTACGGGTATGTTGTAAGTTTATCATATTGATACTTATGCTTTATTAGATCAGGGGGCCACATTATCTTTTGTGACACCTTACATTGCTAGTTACTTTGGAGTCATTCCTAAAATCTTGTCCGAATCATTTTCTGTCTCTACCCCGATTGGTGATTCAGTTGTAGCATGGCGGGTATATAGAGGTTTCCCTATTACAATATTACATAAGGTTACCTCAGACTTAGTAGAATTGGCTATGACTGATTTTGCCTTCATCTTAGGCATGGATTGGTTGTTTGCATTTTATGCTTCTGCTAACTATAGAACTCGGGCAGTGGTGTTTCGGTTTCTTGGTGAATTGATTTTAGAATGGAGGGGTGGTTCAACTGTACATGTAGGTCTCTTTATTTCCTATATCAAGGCTAGAAAAATGATTCCCAAGGGCTGTATTTACCACTTGATTAGGGTTAAGGATGTCACATCTGAGACCTCCACCATTCAGTCAGTGCCAGTGGTGTGTGAATATCCTGAGGTATTTCCAGATGACCTACTAGGTGTTCCTCTTGAGAGGGAGATTGATTTTGAAATTGATCTATTTCCTGACATGCAACCCATATGAATCCCTCCTTACTATATGGCTCAAGTAGAACTAAAAGAGTTAAAGGAGCAGTTGAAGGATTTTCTAGATAAGGGTTTCATTAGACCGAGTAAGTCCCCATGGGGTGCCCCAGTGTTTCTTGTTCAGAAGAAAGATGGTTCCCTACGTATGTGTATTGACTATAGACAATTGAAAAAGGTCACCATCAAGAATAGATACCCTTTACCCCGAATCGATGACTTATTTGACCAGCTTCAGGGTGCCAAATACTTCTCTAAGATAGATCTCAGGTCGGGGTATCACCAGCTCAGGGTTCGGGAGAATGAAATCTCAAAGACCGCTTTTAGAATTCGGTATGGCCATTATGAATTCTTTATTATGTATTTTGGACTAACCAATGCCTCTGTAGCTTTTATGGATTTGATGAACAGGGTATTTGAGGCATACTTGGATATGTTCGTGATCGTGTTCATTTGTGACATATTGATATACTCCCGGAGTAAGGAGGAGCATGCTGCACACCGAGGTAGCACTCCAGACCCTCAAAGACAACCAGCTATATGCCAAGTTCCGCAAATGTGAATCCTGGCTAAAATCAGTTGCATTATTGGAGCATGTAGTGTCAAGCAAAGGTATAAGGGTGGACTCCCAGAAAATAGATGCAGTAAAGAACTGGCCGAGACCGGTAAACCCTTCGGAGATCAGAAGCTTTGTGGGCTTAGCAGGTTACTATCGGAGGTTCGTGGAAGGTTTTTCGTCCATTGCAGCCCCATTGACAAGATTGACTCAGAAAAAGGTGAAGTTCCAATGGTCAAAGGCTTGTGAGAAGAGCTTCCAGGAATTGAAGGCCAGACTCACTTTAGCACCAGTGTTGAATTTACCAAAGGGTACCAATGGCTTCATTGTATATTGTGATTCTTTGAGGGTCGGACTGGGATGTGTATTGATGCAGCACGGGAAAGTTGTAGCATATGCTTCCAGGCAGTTAAAAACTCATGAGAAGAACTACCCGACCATTGATCCTGAGTTGGCCGCGGTGGTATTTGCTTTGAAGATATGGCCACACTACTTGTATAGGGTTCATGTAGATGTATACATAGATCACAAGAGTTTACAATATGTGTTCACACAGAAGGAACCCAATCTTCGGCAACAGAGGTGGTTAGAGCTACTTAAGGACTACAACATGAGTGTCCTTTACCACCCAGGTAAGGCCAATGTGGTAGCCATGCCCTTAGTAGACTTTCTATAGGAAGTGTGTCACATATGAGTGAAGACAGGAAGGAGCTGGTAAAAGAGGTACGTCGACTTGCACGATTAGGAGTTAGACTAGTCGGCTCGACTGATGGTGGGGTAGTAGTTTAGAATGGGTCAGATTCATGCTTGGTAACAGAGGTAAAGGCTAATCAAGATGAGGACCTAATATTGTTAAGGTTGAAAGAAGCTGTTCAAAGTCAGAAAATAGAAGTCTTCTCAAAAGGGGGAGATGGTGTGCTTCAGTAACAGGGTCGCTTATATGTTCCGAACATGGGGGATTTGAGGAGTCGGATGTTGCATGAGGCTCATGGATCCAGATATTCTATCCACCCAGTGCCACCAAAATGTATCATGCCTTGCGGGAAATCTACTGGTGGAATGGCATGAAGGGGGATATTGCAAAACTTGTAGCCAAGTGCCTGAATTGCCAACAGGTGAAAGTCGAGCATCAGAGACCGAGGGGTGTACTTCAAGACATCAGCCTTCCTACCTGAAAGTGGGACAAATCAACATGGACTTTGTGACAAGTTTTCCCCGCACTCGTAGACAGCACAACTCCATCTGGGTTGTGGTGGACAAGTTGACCAAGGCTGCTCATTTCCTACCGGTCAAAACCACCGATTCAGCAGAAGATTATTCAAAGTTGTATATCCGAAGTTGGTTAGGTTGCATGGAGTGCCCTTGTCCATTATATCAGATAGAGGTACGCAGTTCACCTCTTAGTTCTGGAGTCGTTTCAAAAGGGAGTTAGCACTCAAGTCAAGCTTAGCATGGTGTTTCATCCGCAAACCTATGGTCAGGCAGAGCGGACTATCCAGACTCTTGAGGACATGTTGAGAGCTTGTGTCATTGACTTTAAGGGTAGTTGGGATGAGAATTTTCCTCTCATTTAGTTCGCCTACAACAACAGCTATACTCCAGCATACAAATGGCACCGTTCGAGGCTCTTTAAGGGCGAAGGTGTAGATCACCCATTGGGTGGTTTGAAGTTGGTGAGGCTTCATTAGTGGGGCCAAACTCAATTCATGAGGCCATGGAGAAAGTTTAGTTGATAAGGGAAAGGATGAAAATGGCTCAAAGTCGCCAAAAGTCTTATGCAAATATGAGGAGAAGGGAGCTTGAGTTCGAGGTCGATGATTGGGTGTTTCTCAAGGTATCTCCAATGAAGCGAGTAATGAGATTCGGAAAGAAAGGGAAGCTCAGTCCTCGTTGTATTGGCCCATACAGGATTATGAGGAGAGTGGGTAAAGTAGCCTATGAGTTAGATTTACCCTCAGAGTTGGCTTCAGTTCATCCCGTATTTCATGTATCGCTCTTGAAAAAGTTCTTGGGAGACCCATCCTTAGTGGTCCCGGTGGAAAGTGCTGATGTGAAGGATAGACTCAGTTATGAGGAAATTCCTATTGAAGTCTTGGATCGTCAGGTTTGAAGACTGAGGAACAAGGAAGTAGCCTCAGTAAAGGTTTTATGGAGGAATCAACATGTCGAGGGAGCCATATGGGAGGCCGAAGCCCATATGATGGCTAACTACCCCCATTTGTTCCCTACCGGCTCAGCTTCAGTTTGAGGTATCAAATTTTTTCCCAAACCTCTAAATAGTTTTTCATGTTCTATTCATTCGAATAAGTTTGTTTTATGATATGATATATGTATGTGACGTCTGAACTTTGACCAGCTATGTGGTTCTTTTCGGGGGTAGTCGTTCCGTCAATTTTTGGCTTGAATGTCAATGATTAGCATCTATATATATAGTGATTGTTTGTTTCTGGGTTTTATGCTTGTTTCTAACATTCGAGGATGAATGTTCCCAAGGGGGAGATATTGTTATACACCGAGAACCCAAGGATCAGGTCCGGATGTGAACAGGAGAAAAATTGGAAAATTTTGCAGCAGTTGCAGAATGGGTCACTTAACGACTCGTGAGAAGGCCAAACGAGTCGTCAAGTGACTCTTGGGGAAGTCCTGGGATGATGAGGGACTTAGGGTCCCCATGGGTGAGATAACAACTCGTGGTCAGACACCACGAGTCGTCATGTCAGTCGTGGGGTGGTCCTAGAGTATGATAGTAAAGCCTATCCAGTGTACTTAACGGATGGTACCTAACAAGTCATCGTCAGTCCTAACGACCAGTTAGGTGGACCGTTAGCAAGCCAATTGAATCTTCTTGAACAACGAGGCGGTGTACTTGACGAAAGGGCATAACAAGTCGTATCACCGGGGGACGAGTCGTCATGTCCTCCGTTAAGAGCCAAAGGAAAATTTCCAGAGGACTTAACGAAAAGACTGGACGACCCGTCGCTCTTGGCAACGAATTGTCAGGTCGCCCGTTAGGGTCACCTGACAGTTATATCCTGCGAATTAGTAAGGGCCTTCTCATAATTTCCTACCTTCCTAAGACCTAAACTACGTCGTTTTGAGGTCGAGACCAGGTCTTTTATAGGGGAATCATTCCTAAAAACTTCATTTCTATTCATATAAGATTAGAGAGAAAGGAGGAAAGGGAATTCAAGTGTCTTCTCCAAAATTCTTCAAGAATCTACCTAGGGTTTTCAAGGAAGTTGGGAGACTCGAAATTTCCAGGTATGTGGGGTTTGAATGGGTAGTTTAGTCCCTATCCATGCCCATTTCTTCCTATTTCCTATGTTTAACTTGCTAAATTCTTATTGGTCTTAACCCTGTTTGCATGATTCCTCAAAATTTAACATGAGCTTGTGGTATTGTATTTCAATTGTGGGTTTTGATGTGTTTGGGCTGATATTACTTGTATATATTTTATATTCCCTGATTTAAGACCCTAAAATTATGGATGTCCAATTATTAGGGATTTTTAATAAAATTTATGTCCATAATGATTCCGCAAGCACGATATGAATTTTTGAATTCAAAGCATGTCTTCAAGTTTTCTATATCTCACGTTGTCATGACCATGTTTCGCATGAATTAAGCATTTAAAACATGATTAATATTTTGGGCCATTCCCCAGATGGCGTGAATGATTCATGAACTATGTCTTTGACCGACTCACGAGCCCAATTCCATGGCTAGTAATATGAATTCTCAAGTATGTCATGATTTCCATGTTTTCACTAGCCATGCATGTCATGAATGTTATGAGCACGTTGCATGTTTTGAGAGTAATACTTAACATCGAGTAGGTTCGGGGCCTAGGTTACGCCCCGAATCTTAAAACTACGTGCCACCGTAGGATCATGTTTGCGGCCTCCTCAATGACTGTCCCCTATGACCTACGAGGCCTTCATGAGTGATATAATGCCTTCATGGTTCATACCCTTGACAAGGTATGAACGGCCTCCCGACTAGGCGTACAAGTCAGACTTCATGTGTGCTCATGTGGAGTATGTCGGTTATATAAATCTCCCATTGTTCCTCATGGTTTTGAAGTATGCATGATTATGTTCTTTTGGCTCAAGTTAGGATTTATGAAATTTTTTCCCTGCATGTTACGACTTTGACGAGTTGATGAATATTTTTGGAAATATTGAGCCTTACGATATACTTATGGTTTCGGTTTGATCATGATGTCCCCACTCCTATAACTTTTATGTTGTTAAGCATTGTTTTGAATACCTTACATACTAAGTACTTTCCATGTACTAACCCCTTTATTTTCAGGATCTTGTTCGCAGGCTTAGTATCGTCCCTAGTTCGTGCTCAATTCCGCTAAATCACTAGTGGTGAGTCCTCATATCCGAGGGCTTCATGTCCGTACTTGTTAAATTATCTTACGTTTTCCAAATGTTTGGGTTAGTTGGGGTCTTGTCCCTTCATCCCGTCTTTTTATGATTAGAGGCCTTCAGACTTATGTGTAGTATTTTGTCATTGATGTATGTATTTTGGTTTGTTGTTCCTTAAAATTCATGATACGATTTTCAGTTAGCTTATGATTGATATGTTAAGTCTTCCGCCTTTTATGAATGAATTAGTATTGTGCTCACGCCATGGGTTGACTTGGGGTCTCTCGGAGCTCCTTATCCCGTATCTACGATCAGGGTGTACTCTCGGGTCGTGAAAACCCTATTCCATGAAATCTTCCATGCTATCTCTATGTGTTCAATTCTCTCATATTTCAATTGATGAATTGTGGCGAATAGGGAAGCTTTGACTCTTAATTTATTTACTAATTCATGATTTCTATTTTATGAAGATTGTGCCCTATTATGCATTACTTATGAATTGCAAGCTTATGAGCCATGATTTCAAGTATGATGAACTATCTAGTATGTACGAATACTTATGAGATCCTAAACTTATGATTCCATGATTTTGAAGTTATGAAGCTTTATTCAAGCATGTGTTATTTTCATGAAAATTCAAGTTCAAATATCATGACCAATTTTATAGCATCTTTTCATAAATATTTTGCGCATGTCAAGTATGATTACGATTTCATGTTTCCGCTAGCCCATGCAAGTTCAAGTATGTTTTCACGATAATGATTATGAGGTATATGCATATTTTAGGAGTAGTGTCAAGCACCAACTAGGCTAGGGGTTCAGGAAAACCCCGAATCTCAGAACTATGTATCATTGTAGGTATATATGCATGTTTAACCCCATGGGGATTCACAAGTGATATTGTGTTCGGGCATTTCTGTGACTACACGCAAGTGCACGTGGTCGAACAAGTAGTAAAGTGGCTTAAGTAAAGCCAAGTATCGATCCCACAGGGACTGAACTAAGGTAATAATTAACTTCAGTGTTAATGAACTATAACTTTAAGAATGCAGACAACAAATTAAATAAGATTTTGAGAGTATAGTTTCCTAATTTATACGAATCTAAAGCAAAATTATAAAATGAGTCTGAACTATAGTAATGAGCAAGCTGAGGTTAAACGAACATGCAGGGAATTAATTTATCGATACAATTCAGTTAATCTTTCCTTCGGTTGCTAGTCAAGAATTATTGCATATAGATTGGAACTTTCGTCTCCTACCCAACTTAAGAATCATGAACCTTCAATCTACATTTCTGTGATAAAAGAATTTCATGGTCTAGCCATACAAAACCAATTCCTTAATTGACTAATAAGATTTTCAGATATATTTCTATTCTGAATGTAAATCAATTCTCAATTTACCAAACTAAGAAGAGATCATATCCTACCAATTCACAACTTTCCAATTTCTTTCCTTTTCAAAATCAAAATTGGATTTTTTAGATATACATTAACATTTGCCAAACATTAATGCAGTAAGAACAAGAATTGATAGAACAACCATTGAAAAAAAAGATAAAAACTAAAATGATCAACAATTACATTCCACTACAATTGTTCTTAACCTCAGCAAGAAGTGAATTTAGCCACTTATTTGTGAATTAAACATCATCAAATGAGTATAAATCATACAAACAATTGAGATAAAAGAGAAAGAGTTAGAGAAGAACCCTAGAAATTTTCGTCCCCTCAACTGCCGGTAACCCACGTTCTTGCTCAACCAAGTCAGAAATGATTAAAATAAAACCTAAGTGTGCTATTTATACTAGTGGGAATTTTTCTCATAATAACAAGCAATGTGGCATGGAGTATATCGAAGAGCACTCCCTCCGTACCACGGGGGTATCGCGGACCCTCTCTGGAATTTGTCTCCTCAAAAATTTCACCTTGGCATGCCACGGCCTTCAACGTGGTGTCAGGCCAACGTTCCACAGTACAATCGCGCACCTACACTGGAAATTGATGTCCCAGGTAAATGTACTCAACGTGCCATGACTTGCATCGCGTGGTATGGCCTCCGTGTCGCAGAGGCAATATGAACCTTCACTGGAATTGGCCAAAATATATCACCCGAAGCAGAATGCCTCCGCGATGGCAGGGTGACACGGCTCCATCGCGGAGCCCTTATTTTTGCTGCTCTTCCTTGACCTTTTCCACTCCTTGCTTCCAAGTCCATTCTCGATTTTTACCAACATGTATCTTAGCTTCCCAAAATTCCATTTTACCTGCAAAACAACACTAATTGTGTTGGTTAGTATAAATTCACATTTTAGCTACAAATCATATGAGAATGCACAAATAACGATAGATAATCAAGACGAAATGACGCATTTGAGTATCACTTGGGCATATAATTCTGCCCAAGATCACTTACCCCACACTTAAAACCTTGTTCGTCCTCGAAAAATACTCTCACATCTCATGCAATTGACACCCACGCATAGCTACTTTGGCTCGATAACTCAAGCTGCGGCTATACTTATTATTGAATGTAGCAAATCATCAAGAAAACATGCATAGTATCATCAATACAATGACATACACCACATTAACACCTCCTAAACTCAAGAATCGACTCTCGATTTCGGCAAACTCATGCAAATCAACTGATCAAGAAATCCAACATGAAATTTAATCTCTCGTCAAACATGTTCCCTCACAACATAAGAGAATCTCCCCCTTTTTCAATCATATGATTTCCATAGCATTACATGAAGGGGTATATGAACACGATTTCACTCTCTCTCCCAATGAATTCACATGCATCATGTGATGAACCATAGACTTGCCTCTAGTGTATTACTCCACTAATATAAGGCCGCGTGATGTAAGATCACGTAGGACTTAATGGGTTGTAATGTAAGCTAAGAAACTAGTAAATACTGGGCTAACCAATAATAGCAACTAGCTTCCTTAAGCACTTTTCAATACATCCCACCATCATTATGGGCATTATTTCTTCCTTCATCTTCTCATTATTGAAATTTTTCTTTATTTTTGTTCCCATTTCTTTAAGCACACTCGACTTAATAACCAAGATTAGTTATACATCTTTATTTTATTTAATTTAGCAAGTGCACCTTTGACCTTTTCTTTAACTTTCACCACTTCCGCTTTTTTCCTTTCTTTTCACAGTTCTCACTCCTTTACAATGTGGGAAAATTGTTTTTCTTAAGTGCTTAAGAGTTTTGGATCAAATTCAAGGCTAATTAAAGAAAAAGAGATTAAGCTCGGTTTGTACCTCTTCAACGAAAGAACAAATAGGCTAAAGGCTCAATGGGGCTAACTAGGATGTACATTCAATGTAGGTATGATAATGGAAAAAACTTTTGGTTTAATCAAAGAAATGCCTACATCCTTTCCTACAATACACATCCTTCATTTCGTTTCGTACACACACCAGGCAAGTTCTAGACACTTCACAATAGCATGGAATAATCGAAACCTCACCTTACACTCATTGCACATGCTCAACTCGAGACATATTCACAGACTCTTCAATCAGCTAATTACAAGAATTCAATATTAAGCCTCAATCACACCGAATCACACTCTATGGCCTAGGTATCTCAACATGTTTATACATTTGCGTGCTTTCATACGAATCACCTTTGCATCTTAATATCAGGTACAACACGTAACAAGAATTCCGAACCATGAAGTAACGACACGTTTGGGAAACAAACAATAGAAAGAAAATAAAAGAAAGAAAGAAAGAACTACTCCTATCGACTACATTTCCCTTAAGATGGTCGTCATCCATCCATCATAGGGAACGGTCACTATTTACGACTTCGGTGCAATGAGACTATTCTCGGTAAAAGCACCAAAAACAAACTCTGAGAAACCCAATCATAAAAAAATTCAACATTTAAAAAAAATTGTTAATAATTTCGATAGAACAAAAATATTTACACAACCAACCAACAACAACAACAACTCAACACAACACACACAACTTAACATTCATTACAACACCGAATTACATTATAGAACATACCACACAAAATCACAGGGTCACAGTTTTGCACAGGCACAACAACACAAGTCATAAACATAAACAACAACAAAGAAACTGGCACCTAACTGCTCCCACTCCACACTTAAATCGAACACTATCCCCAGTGTTCACATAATTCAACGTATCACAAAAGTAGGTGGTGAAACTCCCTGCTCAATCGAAGTATTCAACTTCTTCATCAGGTGCCGTTGCCTCGTCTCCCATATTCGAATCGCCCCTTTGTCCTCATCTGACTCAACATCTGAGTCCTCATGGTGGGTCTCCTCATCAGTGGGGACATCATCATCCACCGGCTCCACAAACGCTGGCCCCACTCTGCATAGAGCCCGAGCATTTTCGTCGAAGGGGTAATCCAATTCAAGCTGCCAAAGCTCATCTTCTGTTGCTGGCCTCCCCCCTATTCGAAACTGCAGCATTTGCATCCCGTACATGCGGGCCATATATTGATCATCCCGAGCATGTCGCTCGGCTAGTGTGAGAACAGGCTCGTGAGTAGTGTCGGGTGCCTTGGTTTTGGTGACATCCAAGGCACTCTTGTCAATCTGTGGGATGTAATTTAGGGTGTCCTCCTCGATGTTGTTGCCCCTCAGGAATGTGGTAAGCAAACCACCGAACCCGTACCTGTGCCCTTGATGTAAGCGGGCTCTCTTCATGAAAGAAATGATTACCACCCCAACATTTATCTCAAGCCCTTTCATCAGGGCATACACCAAGCATACTCAATTCCGGGTGACATCTGTCATGTGCACCCCCGGGATCAGGCAGGAACACACAATTTTTAGCCAGATCCTGGCTTCCCTGTTCATCTGAGAGTAAGGCAGTGTCTGATGGTAACCCCTATCTTTATGTCTGTCCACCGTGCTGTCGAACGAGCTCTACATAGAGTGCGTCTGATGTCCGCATAAGGTGGAGTTATGTTCAGCTGCCGGAGTACATGGGCGTCTGTGTCCCGCGCTCCCAATATAGCGTTCAGGTGATGGGGCTCAAAGGTAACAACCTGCCCTCTTATCTTGACGGTGTAACTGTGGAGGGTCGGGTTCCAATTGGCATAGAAATCCCGAATCAGATGGAGATTGCACTCCTCGGGCTCTTCGAAGATGAAGTTCAGCCCGGCGTTGTCAATCCGGTGTACGATCCGTGGGAATTCCTGTGCCAGTGGCTCCCTTGCTATATGCTTTTCCGGGAAGTATTTGGTTTCTTTGTGTTTTGCATACCATTTCTTCCCTTCATCAGTCACCCATCGGGTTCCGTATTGTCAGCGTTGGCCTCACGGAACCGCTGGTGCTGCTGTTCCCAACCTTATCCTTTTTCTGCTAGTGCCCGATGTGGACGCTTCTTTTTCTTTATCTTGTCTGCCTGACATTGTTCCTGCACATATAACCATACAATCCCAATGTTATTCAACTCATAACTAGCTACGACTAAGGTTGGGTTTAATTTATATCACCCACAGTTAGTCTTTAGCCGCAATTAAAACAATTCGGCAAGACATTCATGATTTCACAATCTTTACATTCAACAATCTTAGTGCCTTCATATAATTTGATGGAATAATTACTATGTACTACTCAGACATCGTACAACGAATAACAATATCGCCATCTGTTCTATTATATCATCATAGCACTCAGCCAAATTTTTGTTCTTAACAACCTATTCACCAATTTCATTTTTCCGAAATTCCCTTGTCTACTTAGCATGTTCAACATTAATCACGGCATAATTCACATCACCCAACATGCACAACCCAATTTTTTCACATTTCAAACAAGTTTAGTTTTCTTCCTATTCAAATTCCAACCCTAGCTACCAATTTCGCAAAAATTCATTAAAACATGCATTCATCGAGTTCATATACTCACAATGATATTATGAACGTCAATCAATCATAACTTAAATGAATTCAAGCTTAATTTTCACTTACGGCAAGTTTCAATCACTACCCATGCTCAAAAATTGAAATTTCAAGCAAAAATGAGGTAAAGTTCAAGAACATACCTTTAATCCGATGAAATTTAAGAAAACTTGAAGAAATCTTGTGCCTAGGTCCGTGTAACGTTGGGGGAGGAGGGAATTTAGGGAGTGGGTCGCGGAGGAATTGAAAGAATAGGAAAAAATGAAGGAATTTGGGGTTAAAAAGGGGGTTTTTTGCGCGGGTTACCCGGCGACCCGGGGTGACCAGACGCGAATTACACCTCAACGTGTCACGGAGGGTAACGCGGAGCACCCCCTCCGTGACACGGAGCAATTACGTAGGTGTTCTGGAATTTTTTAAAAAATCTGGAATACCTTCAACGTGTCACGAAGAGTAACGCGAAGGCCCTCCTCCGTGACACGGAGCCAACGCGTAGGCTCACTATCATGTCACTTTTTATTTTTTCTCACCTCGATTTTTTTCTTTGCGCTTTTTTGCATTTTTGCCCTCCGTTCCACCTGAAAATCATTTCACAACAAGAAATTGGTTAGAATTCATAGGTTTCAATGCAACCATAATTTTTTTCTAATTTTTTTTCTTTTTCTCTTTTTTTTTTTCTTTTTTTCTTTTTTTCAACTAATTCTACTCATCTATTATAACAATTTCACGGGTTGCCTCCCGTGTAGCGCCTTTACCATCACAGCTCGAAGTCATTTACGCTCAATCATCCTCTAGAGTGATGGACATCTTCTCTCGAATAACGTTCTCACCCCAGTAATGCTTACAACGCTGCCCATTAACCAAGAACGTAGCACTTCGATCTTCTTGCCACAACTCCACTGCCCCATGCGGGGTCATTCTTACTACCTCAAACGTTCCTGACCATTTAGACCGCAATTTCCCTGGAAACAACTTCAATCTTGAATTGAAAAGCAACACTTTCTGCCCCGGCTCGAAAATACGATACACCATATGCTTATCGTGCCACCTCTTTGTTTTCTCTTTGTAGCACTTGGCACTTTCATAAGCATGCGAACGAAACTCATCAAGTTCGCTGAGTTGCATCAGCCTCTTCTTGCCGGCTAGCTCTAGGTCCATGTTCAATTTTCTCACAGCCCAGAAAGCTTGGTGTTCTAGCTCCACTGACAGACGACATGCCTTTCCATAGACCAATCTATATGGAGAAGTCCCAATTGGTGTCTTGTAAGCAGTTCTATAAGCCCACAACGCATCGTCGAGTTTGCTTGACCAATCACTACGTTGTGCATTCACTGTTTTCTGGAGAATCTGCTTCACTTCTCTGTTTGACACCTCCACTTGCCCACTAGTTTGGGGATGATATGTTGTTGCCACCTTGTGGCACACCCCATACTTAGCTGGAAACTTCTTCAAACTTGCATTGACAAAATGAGCCCCTCTATCACTATTAATGGCTCGGGGTGTCCCGAACCTGGTGAAAATGTGCTTTTTCACAAACTTCGTTACCACCTTGTTGTCATTCCTGGGGCAAGCTGTTGCTTCAACCCACATTGATACATAATCAACGGCCACCAAGATGTAACGATTACCAAATGACGGTGGGAACGGGCCCATGAAATCAATGCCCCATACATCAAAGATCTCCACTTCTAGTATATGCTGCAGCAACATCTCTTGTCTCCTACCAATTGTGCCTGTCCTTTGACATCTATCACACAGTTTGACGTATGCCATAGAGTCTCTAAACAGTGTAGGCCAAAAGAAGCCTGACTGTAACACCTTTTGCATTGTCCGCTCACCTCCGTGGTGCCCTCCATACATTGAAGAGTGACAACTCCTCAAAACTTCTGCAATCTGGCTCTCCGGGATGCATCTTCTCATAACCTGATCCGGTCCCTTCTTAAACAAGTACGACTCATCCCAAATAAAATACCGGCAATTATGCCTCAACTTTTTTCTCTACTGAGTCGTAGCTTCCGGTGGATAGACTCAACTCACTAGAAAATTCACTATGTCTGCATACCAAGGGGTTTCAGCTTCCCTTATTGCCAAGAGCTGCTCATCCGGGAACTCCTCCTTGATGTTGTCACCTTCCTTCACATGCGACCGACTTTCCAATCGCGATAGGTGATCTGCCACTTGATTCTCGCTCCCCTTTCTATCCTTAATCTCTAGGTCAAACTCTTGCAACAACAAGATCCATCTGATCAGCCTGGGCTTTGCATCCTTCTTGTTAAACAGATACCGAATCGCTACATGATCGGTATACACCAGTACTGTAGAACCCACCAAATAGGACCTGAATTTATCAAACGCAAACACCAATGCTAGCATCTCCTTTTTTGTGACTGTATAATTAACTTGGGCAGCGTCCAGTGTTTTGCTTGCATAATGAATAGAATGAAAAATTCTATTCCTCCGCTGCCCCAATACATCTCCACAGCCACATCGCTTGCATCACACATCAGTTCAAATGGTTGGTAACAATCCGAAGAAATAAGGATAGGTTCTTCTATCAATTTCTACTTCAACTCCTCGAATGCTTTGACACACTCATCATCAAACTCGAACTTCACCTCTTTTTCTAGTAACCTGCATATTGGTCTAGAAATTTTGGAGAAGTTCTTAATGAACCGTCTGTAGAACCCTACATGCCCGAGAAAACTGCGAACACCCTTTACTGACACAGGTGGTGGTAGCTTTTCAATAACTTCAATCTTAGCACGATCGACCTCCAACCCCTTGCAGGACACTTTATGGCCAAGGACGATACCCTCCTTGACTAAGAAATGACATTTCTCCCAGTTGAGTACAAGGTTGGATTCTTCACAGCGAGCTAGCACCCTGTCAAAATTCTGCAAACAAGTAGCAAACGAATTACCGAAAACATAAAAATCATCCATAAATACCTCGAAGAAATCTTCCACCATGCCATGAAAGATCACTATCATGCATCTCTAGAATGTGGCGGGTGCATTGCATAAACCAAATGGAATCCGCCTAAAAGCATATGTCCCATAAGGACATGTGAAAGTAGTCGTCTCCTGGTCCTCCGGTGCTATGGCTATTTGGTTATAGCTAGAGTACCCATCAAGGAAACAATAATATTCTTGTCTAGCCAATCTGTCCAATATCAGATCAATGAACGGGATAGGATAGTGATCTTTCCTTGTGGCTTCATTTAGCTTTCTATAGTCCATGCAAATCCGCCAGCCTGTGACGGTGCGTGTAAGGATCAGCTCATTGTTCTCATTGGTGACCACAGTCATCCCTCCCTTATTTGGGACACACTGAACGGGGATGACCCATTCGCTGTCTGAAATAGGATAGACCACACCTGCATCAAGCCACTTAATTACTTCTTTCCTAACCACATCCTTCATCATCAGATTCAACCTCCGCTGAGGCTGTACAGTTGGCTTTACTCCTTCCTCCATGAAAATTCTGTGTGTGCAAAATGCTGGATTGATAACCCGAATATCTGACATCTGCCAGCCCATCGCTTTCTTCCTTCTTTTGAGAACCACCAATGCTTCCTTTACTTGTGCCTCTGTCAATTCTGCAGAGATGATGACTGGCAAAGTGTCATCTTCCCGCAAAAAGACATATTTCAAATGTGGAGGCAATGTTTTCAACTCCAGTTTTGGTGCTTCCTCAATAGATGGTTTCGGCAAGGGTTCCAGGGACCTCATTAAAGGATGAAAGTCATGCTTCCTGATATACCACTTCGGTTCATTTAAGATTTGCACCATCTCATAAGTATCTCTATCTCCGAAATGATCGGAGCTCATCAATGCTCTTTCCAAAGAATCTCGAGAATCAACAATCTGAAGAATTTCTGTTTGGTCTAGCACATTGATTACTGAAAGCTCATCATATATGTCCGGAAGCTTCATGGCCTTATATATATCAAATACCTCCACTTTGTCATGCGCTTGCATGGTTAGCTACCCTGCAGCTACATCAATCAAAGCTCTCTCGGTCACCAAGAAAGGACGTCCCAAAATAAATGGGACTTCCGCATCCGGCTCAAAATCTAGAACAATGAAATCTACCGGGAAGATAAGGGAGCCCAGTTGCACCAGCACGTCCTCCACAATGTCATCTGGTCTGGCCAAAGAACAGTCCGCTAACTACAAGATCACTGTAGTTGGTCTAGGACTGCCCAGCCCCAACTTCTTGAACACTGATGTCGGCATCAAGTTAATACTCGCTCTCAAATCGCATAATCTGCGAGCTCGGATACTTTGCCCAATTGTTATCTGAATTGTAAAGCCCCCAGGGTCCTTGAGCTTTGTTGGCAACCTATTCTATATCCGAGAAGTGCACTCCATAGTAAGTGCCACCGTAGCATACTTCGTCAATCTTCTTTTGTTAGCTACGATGTCCTTGATATACTTTGCATATTTCGGCACTCCCTGCAAAACATCAACCAAAGGTAAATTAGTGTGTACCTGTTTAAGCACCTCCATGAACTTTTTGAAATAAGATTCCTCCTTGTGTTTCTTTAATCTTTGAGGGAACGGGGGTGGTGGTCTTTCTGCTTCAGCTGCCTTCTCCTTCCCCCTCTTATCATCATGTTCCCTATCTTTCTCCACTGCTCCTGACTGCTGAGGTGGTCTTTCCAGTTCCACCTCCTTGAGTTGTAAACCACTCCTTGTGGCCACTGCATTAACCTGCTGGGGATTCGGGTCAATGTCACTTGGTAGTCCTCCTCTTGGCCCGGTGTTTTGAGCTCCAACTAGTTGTCCAAACTGGTACTCCAATGCCTTTGTAGCTAACTAGTTGTTTTTTACATCTGCTGCCAATTTCACATAATTATCCTGCAATTGAGCTTGGTTAGCTAACATTGTTTTAAACATTTCCTCAATGCTGGTGGGTGGTGGAGGAGGTGCATTGTTTCCTCTGTATTGGGACCGATAATTCTGTTGCCCTCCTTGATTTCTCTGCGCACTCTGATTCGAACTCTGCCCTTGATGGTTGTTACTACCCCAAGAGAAATTCGGATGATTCCTCCAATTCATGTTGTAGTTGTTGCCATACTGTTGGTGATTATTTCTCTGTACATTCCCAACAAAGTTCACTAAATCTGGATTTCAACCACAACACTCAGCTGTGTGTTCATTACTACCGCATACTTCACACTAAATCAGCTGCACTACATTGACTGGGGCTTGAGGTTGATTCAAGCTCATATTGCTAAAGTGGGTGTTAAGTTGATTTTGCAACAAAGCTATCTGTGCAGCGATTGCTGTAAAACCATCCACTTTAAAGACTTCTTCTGCTTTCCTTGTTCCTCCTCTAGAAGAGTCCGCATTCCACTCTGGATTTTCCTGCAAAATATGATTTAACAAAGTATACAGCTCCTCATAAGTCTTTTCTAATGCTTGTCCCCCAGTTGCTGAATCTAGCAAAATTTTTGTGTGGGGTTCCAAACCCTCTATGAAAGTATGCACCAGCACATCATTGGACTGGTGATGGTGAGGACAATCCCTTAGCAATGATTTGAACCTTTCCCAAGCTTGATACAGATTCTCCCCGTCTCTTTGTTTAAAACATAGAATCTGACTTCTAAGTCTTGCTGTTTTCCCGAATGGAAAGAATCTTATCAAAAACTTTCTTGCAAGATCATCACAATTGGTGATAGAGTTAGGTGGTTCAACTTTAACCCACCTCTTTGCTTCCCCCAATAATGAAAATGGCAATAATGTAAGCCTTACGTAATCGGATGATACTCCAGTGAGGATGTAAGTGTCACTTATCTCCAAAAAGTTTTGGAGATGTTGTTGTGGATCTTCATGAGGGAGACCTATGAATTGCCCGCTGGTGTGCAGCAATTGCACCATGTTCTGTTTAAGCTCAAACCTCCCTCGTGGCTCTGGTCTGCGAATACTTGATGTAACATTGTTAGTATATGGGATTGCCACTTCGCGAACCGGCCTAGCTGCCATTTCCTCAGGCACTAACACTTCCCTCACAAGTGGTGGATTCTGTTGTTGCTCCAGGATTGACTGTCTGAGCAACTGTAGCTTCTTCTCTAGAGCTTCTCTTCTTTGACGATGGAATTGTCTTTCCGACTCTAAGTATGAATCCACCAACTCCTTGTCTCTTGCCAGTGTTCAACAGAATTCAATATCTGCAAAAGACAGGCTAAGATCAAGTTGTCAGCACTTATATAGAAATTGTAAACAAACACTAAGAAAACAATTTTACCAATTGCCAGTCCCCGGCAACGGCGCCAAAAACTTGTTCGGGCGTTTCTGTGACTACACGCAAGTGCACGTGGTCGAACAAGTAGTAAAGTGGATTAAGTAAAGCCAAGTATCGATCCCACAGGGACTGAACTAAGGTAATAATTAACTTAAGTGTTAATGAACTATAACTTTAAGAATGCAAACAACAAATTAAATAAGATTTTCAGAGTATAGTTTCCTAATTTATATGAATCTAAGGCAAAATTATAAAATAAGTCTGAACTATAGAAATGAGAAGGCTGAGGTTAAATGAACATGCAGGGAATTAATTTTATCGATACAATTCAGTTAATCTTTCCTTCGGTTGCTAGTCAAGAAATTTTCGCCTGTGGATTGGAACTTTCGTCTCCTACCCAACTTAAGAATCATGAACCTTCAATATACATTTCTGTGATAAAAGAATTTCATGGTCTAGCCATACAAAACTGATTCCTTAATTGACTAATAAGACTTTTAGATATATTTATATTCTGAATGTAAATCAATTCTCAATTTACCAAACTAAGAAGAGATCATATCCTACCAATTCACAACTTTCCAATTTCTTTCCTTTTCAAAATCAAAATTTGGATTTTTTAGATATACATTAACATTGGCCAAACATTAATGCAGTAAGAACAAGAATTGATAGAACAACCATTGAAGAAAAGATGAAAACTAATATGATCAACAATTACATTCCACTACAATTGTTCTTAACCTCAGCAAGAAGTGAATTTAGCCACTCATTTGTGAATTAAACATCATCAAATGAGTATAAATCATAAAAACAATTGAGATAAAAGAGCAAGAGATAGAGAAGAACCCTAGAATTTTCGTCCCCTCAATTGCCTGTAACCCACGTTCTTGCTCAACAAAGTCAGAAATGTTTAAAATAAAACCTAAGTGTCACACCCCACCTTGGGGGGGGGGGTACGACTGGCACCTGGTGCCCGACTAAGATCTGACATGCTAGACTGTTAAGCCTGGGCGCGTCTGGCGCCTGGCTGGCTCTAACTCAGATTTCTGGAAACAAAGGGAAATATAACGGCTGTAAATATAGCCCCCTAGCCCATTGGCCTATCGCCTGCTGTACCTGTCTTGGCAGCTAACCAGAAATATAGTAACTCAGGGAAACCTATACGGGCCGACAAGGCCACCATGCTGTCTAGTTATCTGCTGCTTAATCAAAAAGAACAAAAGAAGCTACGTGACCGGCGAGGTCACCACTACTGACAACTATGGCCTCACACGACCATCACAGAAGTAAGAAAGAGTAAAGACAACTATACAATTGCACGGCCCCACATGACCGGCTCATCCGACCACAACGATTTCATACAGAATGCAAGCCTCTAGGAATAGTAATAGAACTGATCGGGACAGGGCCCCGACCTACCCATGCTATATACAACAAAAGGAACTGAATTACACCTCTGAAATTCAGCCTCCGGATGACTGGAGCTGAATAGTCAACCGCTGATAGGGAGTCACGTAGAATCACCTGCTCGTCTAGGAGTACCTGCAGGCAAGTAATGCAGCGCCCCACTGGGCGTCAGTACCACTGGTACTGAGTATGTAAAGCAACTGAAATACTATAACTGAAAATAACATATGAAAGCAATAATATGACTGATGAAGCTGAAGTAGGAGGAATAACTTAACTGTCTGATGATGTAGATCGCACCTGTTCTTACTGATACCGAAGGAAGTAGGAATCATACCTGGAAGCGTATCATTCTACTACCAACCCACTCGCGTCTAATATAACATGGCATAATATACATAACATAACACATCACATACAAACCTTACCCGGCCCCCATAAGCCGGGAGGTACAATCAACACAGAATCTATGCCCCTACCCCGGTCATCCCATCTCCTATAGTGGCTGTAAGCATCCTGCCGGTCCCTGGGTATGCACTTGGGCTCGCTGAGCCCCTGACTATAACTGTACCTGAGTCCGAAGGACTCTAAATCAACACCCCGGGCGTACCCGCTCGACGGGGGTGTATAAGGGCCGACCAAGGCACAATATGGGGAAACTGGCATCCCATCTTCGTCCCCTTGCGGGATGACATATCACTCCGTAGAGTGACGTATCCTCGTCCTTTGGCGGACGAGTCGATACAGCTATTAACCCTGGGCGGTCAGGGATGCTAGGTAATCCAACCCCAATCAATACAATGGTCTCAACTAATCATGCTGTCTGTGTATCTCATAAGCCAAAACTAATAGGCGTAAGGTATTATATAAATCATATACTGGGCTAATAATAGCAATCTGTAGGTGTCTGATACATGCTGAGACAGGTAAGTATAAATATGAA
This sequence comes from Datura wrightii, assembly GCA_035772735.1. Taxonomy (NCBI): domain Eukaryota; kingdom Viridiplantae; phylum Streptophyta; class Magnoliopsida; order Solanales; family Solanaceae; genus Datura; species Datura wrightii. Next base: position 34,705,154 of record JASDFA010000001.1, read on the forward strand.
TATAGTTCCCTGTCTAACTGTACTGGGGCAAAGGCTATACAAGCGGGTGTTTCTGCTGAAGGCTATGTTGTTCACTAGGTTTCTGTATTAACATGATTTCCTATTTCTAACATGCTTTCTAAACTATATATACAGTTACTATTCTATATCTGGAATGCTTTACTGATGCTATACTACCTTGCGAGGTTTCAGCTAAACACAACAATATCTTGGCAGGGCATATTACATCACATACTGAATATACTGGGCAACCTTAACCACTTACGCCCAAATCTATATCGTACGGATAGGTATCGTACACGTTACAACCCAAAACTGCTCATATTGCACCCATATTCATAATAACACAATAATCGATTTCCGAACATTCTACTGGTCTGTAAATTACTATACTGCTTCAATGCTACTTAACTTGCCGAGGAAACTTAACTTTACATACCTTATCTTTAAATATTCGTCCGTCGGATGAGGCTCGGCCGGTACTTCTACTGTTTTCTCCCAACTGCATTCATAAATACGTCAATCAATACTAAATACAACGTTATTTCAAAAGGCAACATCACTTTCGATATAGTTTATAGCCTAAACTTAGGCTTATCGAAAGACGGTCGAAAACTCGCTATTTTTCAGCGGCCCAGAAGGGAGAAATATTTACTTCTCAACTAGGAACACATAGACATTAATTTAGAGCAATTCTACTTACTTTAGTTTGGCGGATCGCCGATTCGTCGGCCGTATTTCGTGAAACTAATTCCGTAGAAATGTTCTCTGCTGCTAAATACCTTGGTATCTAGGATTAATTTGGGTTTGGGCAGCGTTTGGCAGCGTAATCGGATGAAAATATTTAATTTTCCTACGTTTTCTCTCTGCTTCTGCGCTATTCTGGAAAATTTATAAGGATTAATAAGTTTCAACCGAAGTGGGGGCTTTATATACTTGGGCCTGGACAAGGGCAACGTGGCACGGAGCCATCGCGGAGGCCTCCCCTCCGTGACACGCTGCCATCGCGGAGGGGCTCTGCCTCGGCTCCTCCCGCGATGGTTCGATGGGTTTCTCATCCGATCTTTTCCCGGGCCTTTCCCTAGCACGTATGACTTTCAAATATGCTTAACCAACGTGCGAATAGGTCATCTGAGTGCCGGGAATTCTACGGGGTATAACACTAAGTGTGCTATTTATACTAGTGGGAATTTTTCCTGGAATAACAAGCAATGTGGCACGGAGTGTATCACGGAGCACTCGGTATCGTGGACCCTCTCTGGAATTTGGCTCCTCAGAAATTTCACCTTGGCGTGCCACGGCTTTCAACGCGGAGCCAGGCCAATGTTCACGGTGCAACCGTGCACCTACACTGCAAATTGATGTCCCAGGTAAATGTACTCAACGTACCACGGCTTGCATCGCGTGGCATGGCCTCTGTGTCACGGAGGCAACGCGAACCTTCACTGGAATTGGCCAAAATAAATCACCCAAGGCAGAATGCCTCCTCGATGGCAGCATGACACCGCTCCATCGCGGAGCCCTTATTTTTGCTGCTCTTCCTTGACCTTTTCCACTCCTTGCTTCCAAGTCCATTCCCGATTTTTACCAACATGTATCTTATCTTCTCAAAATTCCATTTTACCTGCAAAACAACACTAATCATGTTGGTTAGTATAAATTCACATTTTAGCTACAAATCACATGAGAATGCACAAATAACGATAGATAAACAAGACGAAATAATGCATTTGAGTATCACTGGGGCATATAATTCTGCCAAAGATCATATTGCGCCTTAATCATTCCTAGCCTTGGAAAGCTTGGGATGACTCTAGCCACTTGAGCGAGATAACTGGGGCATCCTGTAAGCTCGATCATGATGGTGTCAGTTAAGACAAAGCCTCCCATTGTTCCTCATGTTTTCAGTTACTCATGTTCATATCTTGTGATATTATGCCTTATAGAATATTTGATCCATTGATTAGTTTATGATTTTTCACTTGTGTTTTTATGCACAACATGATATATGATTTCAATTTCTAAACCTTGGGTCATTATTTTCAGTTTATGATGAATATATTATGATTATGTTCATTTTAGATATATGGCCTTTAGCATTGTTGTCCTTGCTCTCATGATCTATCTTGATTTATATTCATGATTTTAAACTATCATTTTACTAGCATGTTTTAGTTTCTATACATATTCAGTACATTCAAAGTACTAACCACATACTCGATGATATATTATTTCATGATATAGGTTCGGGTGATCCATCTCAATCCCCACGTTAGCTCAAACTAGCTCAGTTCCTAGTCTTGGTGAGTCCTCATCATCTGAAGATGTCTATCACTTTATATTATCATGCCTTGTTTTAGTTTCAGACACAGCGAGCTAGTTGGGGGTATTGTCCCATCAACTCATCTTATGACTAGAGGCTTTTCAGAGAGACATAAAGTATATGACTCAGTGTTGTGTTATTGTCACTGTTACTTATGCTTTATGTTATGTAGACTTCCATTTATCCATTATTATGTTTAAATTCCACTTTAGTTCATGCCCTTGAGTTGCTATGCACGTTCCATGGTTTAGCTTAGGGCCATTTGTGGTTCTAGATCCCGTGTCTCAATCTAGGGTCTTAGCTTGGGTAGTGACAAACTTGGTATCAGAGCCAAGGTTTATGTGTGTCCTAGGGTGTCTGAAAGTTGCATTAAGTAGAGACTTTCCTATGGGTGTGAAGCGCGTTGCACTTATGGGGAAAAGGCTACGAGACATTTTAGGAAATTTTTTCTTTTTTCATGGTCTATGTCGTGCGATGAAGTACATCTCTCTATTCCTCTAACTCTTGCTACACGCATTTGTAGAAATATGCCTCCCCACCAAGTCAATGGAAGAAGAAATGGACACGGCAATGGCCATGGAGATAGGCATCAGCCAACCTCACCAGCTCCAGCGGATCCCTTACCTGAGCAGGTTACTCATGCCGACTTTAGGGCTACTTTTCAGATGTTGGTTGAGGCTATGATAGCCTATGTCAACCAGCAGGAGGTGGACCATGTCCACCAGAATGGGATCGCGATAGTGTCTAGGGTGCGAGACTTCCTCAAGATGAACCCACCTGAGTTTCTTGGGTCAAAGGTGGATGAGTGATCTTGGGCAAAATGGCATGCCCAAGGGATACTTTACGACTTAGTTTTGTCTTTTTTAGCTACTTCTTTATATACATTCTCATGTAATTTTATGTAAATGTGAATATATATACTAACCAACATGATTAGCTCTTGTTTTTGTAGGTGTAAAATGAATTTGAGGAACTAATCCATGAGTTGGTGAAGTGGAGGCATGGAATCGGAAGTAAAACGCGAACGTCGGCAAAGGGGGGCACACGAAACAGCCCACCTGCGCGTTGGCAACGTGCCACGGCAGGCAGGCTGCGCAACAAGGGCCGTGACACGCCCTCAAACACGCTGCACAAGCAGCGTGACATGCTGCAAACGCGGTCAGCTTCTGCTGGCGACGGTTTTATGTGTTTTCTAGTGTGCATCTGTGATTCCTCCGTGTCACGGAGGTAAATTGGCGCGATAACCTCCGTGCCACGGAGCTATCTTATGCCGGGAATAATTTTATACACCTCACATTTACTATAAATAGGTCCCTTAGCTCCTAAAAATATTTTGTCACGATTTATTTCTGAAAAACTGCCAAGGAGTGAAGGGAGAAGTGGGAGAACTCACCTAGGGTTCATCAATTTCATCTTCTCTTCTACCAATTCTCGTAAGTATGTTATTTTAATTATGTTTTCTTGTAATTATACGAACTTGAGTGGCTAGAACCCTTCCTCTAGGGTTGAAACCACATGGTATGATTGTGAATACATGATTTTGTTTTGGTTTTAAGTTATTAATTGTTGTTTTGTCTTACATTCTTAATTATGGTTGTTTTTATGATTGATCACCATGAAAACACACAAGTTACACCTAGATTAAAGCTTGAGAAAGTAAACCTAGGCAACAACAAAGAATGTAGGGAGCAAGTTTGTATCTTACGATATAATTCGTGGTTAGGATAAGAAATTATACCTAATTTGCCTTGCTTGGTTACTAAAACGGGATGAGTTAGACACCAACGTAGAATTATCACATCACCACTTGAAGAAGTAGTTGTGAAGCTAAGTTGAGTTAAATGATTAGAGGTACAAAAGTCCCTAATCAAGAGCATAAACCCCGTAAACCACATCCACATAATTGAATTGCCGACGAACTAGAATGTCACATCCCTGCTCAATGATGTAGTTGTGAGGCTAATTTGTCGTGTTTAGAGGCTCGAAAGACCATGAACATGCAATTGTAATTATGTGAGATAACAATTGATAATTCCATGCTCAAACCATTACAAAGCTTAGTATCGCATGATTATCTGGCGTTAGCCCTAGTTGCTTCTTGAATGTTTTCAGAGTATTTCTGTGACCACCCCTAGACTTAATTAAAATTTATCGAAAAAGTCTAAATCAACACTTGCGAAAGTTAATATCACACTTGAACTTGATAATTAGCTGAATTGGTCCAGTCCCTATGGGTCCGGTATCCAGCTCTTAAAAAGGGCACCTGTATTACTTGTAAGACCACGTACACTTGCATGTGCGCTCGGGCAGTCGTCAACAAGTTGGGGCCGCTGCTGCGCAGTCTTAACAAGTTTTTGGCGCCGTTGCCGGGGACTCGGCGATGTTTAGTAAATTTGTCTGGTTTTGTGTGATTTTTAAATTTCCTTAAGTGTTGAGATACTTGGTCTTAGTCTTACTTTTTGCAGGTGACAGGTTGTCTTGCCGAGCTGGCTAGGAATAGAGAGCTTGTGGAACCGTTGCTTGAACCAGAACGTCAAATTCATTTGCGAAGGAGAGTAGCTCTTGAGCAAAAGCTGAAAAGACTTCAAGAAAAGGTACAACAACAACCACCCGGAGGACAAGCACAATTATCACCGAAAGCAATGGCAGCCAGACCAGTTCGCGAAGTGGCAATCCCACAAGCGACGAATGTGAACTCTAGTATCCGTAAATCGGAACCTGGAGGAAACTTTGAATTGAAATAGAATATGGTGCAGCTGTTACATTCTAGTGGTCAATTCACTGGGATGGCACATGAGGACCCGCAACAGCACTTACAGAACTTTTTAGAGATTAGTGACACTTTCGTCCCTATCGGAGTGTCCACAGACTATGTCCGACTTACCCTCTTCCCATTTTCATTGTTGGGAGAGGCCAAAAGGTGGTTGAAAGATGAGCCACCAAACACCATAACCTCTTGGGATGATTTGGCAAAGAAATTTTTGATCTGATTCTTTCCTTCAGGCAAGACTGCAAAATTGAGAAGTGAAATACTAAGTTTCAAGCAAAGGCCTGATGAGAATTTATATTTGGCTTGGGGAAGATTCAAGTCATTATTGCAAGACTGTCCCCATCACCAGCAATCCAATGACGTGCTGGCCCATACCTTTGTAGAAAGTCTAAACCCACACATGAAAATTTTACTAGACTCTACATCGGGTGGGCAAGCCTTAGAGAAGACGTATGATGAGCCATACATGTTGTTGAATAGAATTGCACAGGGAAATCCAGAATGGCATAGTGAATCATCGAGAGGGGCAGGAAAAAGAGCAGGGTTGATAGAGATTGATGGTATGAATGCCTTGGAGGCACAGTTAGCTTCATTACAGCATCAGATTATGACTCAATTCAATAAACTGAGTATGAACCAAGAGCAAGGTCAGGTTAATGCAGTTCAGCAAGCTCCGAGTTGGTGTGAAATTTGCGAAAACAATGGGGACAATGCAAAATCTTATGGAGCCAATCTGGAATCACTCAATTTTGCTGGGAATGTGCAGAGGAACACTCAGAATTTTGTAAACAACTACAACAAAAATTGGCAGAGCCACCCGAATATTTCTTGGGGTGGAAATCAAAGGCAAAGTTATCAGCAACCTCAACAGCAGCAGTATCAGCAGAATAGGCAGAATGATGGCCAGTTTAGCAGCAACATTGAGGAAACATTGTAGAAAATCATGGAGACCCAGACTCAATTAGTAGAAAATCAGGCGAGGATGGCATCAGACTTGAAGAATCAGCAATTGGCCACCCGCAATCTAGAAAAGCAGATGGGTTAGATAGTATCTTCTCAAAACATGAGACCGCAGGGAGGACTACCAAGTGACACAGAGCCTAACCCCCATCAGGTCAACGCCATCAGTCTGAGGAGCAGCAAACAATTAGCTGATGCAGTGCCAAAAGAGATGAGAATAAAGTGCAGCCAGAGTTGGTTAGACAAGGATCATCCACTAACAAGGGAGAGAATCAGAGTGTTGTGGAACAAAATGCACAATCTTCATTGCAGCCAGCACAAAGACCACCACTACCATTTCCTCAAAGATTCATAAAGAGCAAGGAGGACGAATGCTTTAAAAAGTTCTTTGAGATTTTCAAAGAACTTCATATAAATTTTCCTCTTATTGATGTGTTGCAGGGAATGCCCAAGTATGCTAAATACTTTAAGGATGTGATGGCAAACAAAGTCAGATTGGTGGATGTCCAGACGGTAACATTGACGGAGGAGTGCAGTCACAGGGTATTGAGCAAGATTCCTAAAAAGCTCAAAGACCCAGGGAGTTTTACCCTCCCCATACAAATTGGTAAAGCTGAAGTGCTACTAGCTTTATGTGATCTAGGGGCAACAGTTAATCTAATGCCCCTATTTTTATTTAACACCCTGGGGTTGGGGAAACCGCGACCAACAAGATTAATGCTGCAACTGGCGGATAAGACGCGAGTGGCACCGGATGGAATCATAGAGGACCTTCTTATCAAAGTGGGTAAGTTTATTATACCCACTGATTTTATTATCTTAGATTTTCATGTTGATGACCAGGTACCCTTAATCTTGGGACGACCATTCTTGGCCACCGGAGGAGAGGTAATTGACTTAAGATCAGGGACCTTGAAAATGAGGGTCGAGGATGAAGAAGAACTCTTCTGAGTATACAAAGAAATGAACCCACCCACACACTACAGGAACCTTTGTAAGGTTAGTGTGTTGTCAGAGGATAAGTGTGGGGTGGTAGATTCCACAGGTCCATGGCCAAAGGTAATGATAAGCGTTCAGCCCGAGTCTCATAAAGGGCTTCAGAGTGTGAAGAAGTTGGAGGAAGAGAGGAATGGAGTGGAGGCTGTTTCCTCTAAAAATCAAAAGAAAAGAAGATGGTTATTGAAAGAGAACCCAGGTACGAGGATGTCCTGAAAAGGATAGTCCACGTCGTTCCGCGACGTAAAATAAGGCACCGCTTGGGAGGCAACCCAAGGGTACTGCAGGTACAATTTGTGATTTTTGTTTATGTGATTTTGTTTATTTTCAGTTTGTGTTGTTTTTGGTGAAAAGTTAGGCACAGAAAGAGGGGAAGTCTGAGTACCCTTGGAGGAGAAAGCTAAGAAGCATGGAAGATAAAAGGTGTGGGGTCGAATACCCACTTGTGCAAAAATGAAGAAACACATGATGTTAGCTAGGCATAGAGGACAGGGAGTATTTCTCACCCTTTTAAATTTTAATTAGATGTTATGGGGACATAGCATGATTCAAGTGTGGGGTGAGGGAAATTTCAAAAATTTTGTGCTTAATGATTTTGGTGAATGTAGTGCTTGATACATATTGGAAAAATTTTTGAGTTGAGCATGACTTCACCACCAGCTGGTTTTTCTTTTCGGTTCTTTTCCGACGGGGGGTCTTTGAACCGAATAATAATTTTTTTTTTCCTTGAATGTATATAATGTTTTTAATCATTTAAGAGACTATTTCCGATGATGGATGGATGACGACCGTCTTGAGGAAAACTAGTGAATAGGTTTTGGTTTTTGAACCTGTAGCTAATTGATGGCTTGATGTTCTTGTTATGTGCTATACATGATTGTAAGATACAAGTGTGGTTAGTGTTGAAGCATGTAAGAAGTGTATAACTTTGTTTGAGACACTTGGGCTCTTGAGTTGGACTCGATGTGATTGAAGCTTAATTCTGAATTCTTGTGATTAGCGGAGTAAGAGTCTGTTGAATGTGTCCTGAATTGAGCATGTGCTGTGAGTGTAAGTTTTTTGAGTATTTGGTGCTATTGTGGAATGTCTAGAACTTGCATGGTGTATATATAAAATGAAATGAAGGATGTGGATTGTAGAAGATGATTTAGGCATTTCTTTGAATGAACCTAATCTGTATCCCTCACTTTACCTACCTTGAATGTTAAATGCTAGTGAGCCCTATTGATCCCTAAGCCTATTCTTTGATAGTTAAAACATAAGCTTAATCCTTTTCCTTTTTTTATCCTTGAATTTGATCCAAAACTCCTAAGCGCTTAAGTGAAAAATTCCAAAGAGTGAAGGAGTGAGAAGCATGGAAAAGAAGGAAAAGTAGCGGTTGTAAGAGTTGAGAAAAGGTCAAAGGTGCACTTGTTTGAAAATGCTTGATTATTGGTAGGGAGTAGGAAAATAAATGAATGAAAAAGTTGTTTAAGTACTCCTTACTAATAAGCTAAGTGTGCTTAAAGAAATGGAAACAAGAAGAGGAAATTCAAGAGTGTAAAGAATGAGGAGGAAGTAAGAAAAGAGATGTCCTCAATGAAGGTCGAAGTTATTAGAAACGCTTGCGGAAGATAGCCACTGTTATTATCTATAATATTACCTACCCGTCTCTTGGCTTACATTACAACCCATTAAGTCCTACTTGATCTTACGTTCATACATCCTTAAATTAGTGGAGTAAAACACTAAGGGCAAGCTTATGGGTCACTACATGATGCATGTGAATTCCTTCAGAGAGTGAGCGTAACTCTATTCATATACCCATACATGTTGTGATTTGAAAACTTCTAAGTAAAAATGGGTAACTCTCTTGTTGTGAGGGCACATGTTTAATGAGAGATAACATTCATGTCGGATTTCTTGATCGGTTGATTTGCATGAGTTTGCTAAGATTGAGAGTCGATTCTTGAGGTTAGGAAGTCTTAACATAGTTGTATTTCATTTCAAGGATCACATCGTGCATGCTCTATTTTTAACTTGCTATCTTAAATAATCATTATAGCCGTAGCTTGAATTTTCTTGATAAATTAGTTATGTGTGAGTCTTCATTTACATGAGATGTAAAAGGGTTGTTCAAGGATAAACAAGGCTTTAAGTGTGGGGTAGGTGATCTTGGGCAAAATGGCATGCCCAAGGGATACTTTACAACTTAGTTTGTCTTGTTTAGCTACTTATTTATATAAATTCTAATGTAATTTTACGTAAATGTGAATATATATACTAACCAACATGATTAGTTCTTGTTTTTGTAGGTTTAAAATGAATTTGAGGAACTAATCCATGAGTTGGTGAAGTGGAGGCCTGGAATCGGAAGTAAAACGCGAACATCGGCAAAGGGGGACACACGAAACAGCCCACCTGTGCGATGGAAACGTGGCACGGTAGGCAGGCTGCGCGACAAGGGCCGTGACATGCCTCAAACACGCTGCACAAGCAGCGTGACACGCTACAAACGCGGTCAGCTTCTGCCTGGCGACGGTTTTATGTGTTTTCTAGTGTGCATCTGTGATTCCTCCGTGTCATGGAGGTAAATTGGCGCGATAACCTCCGTGCCACAGAGATATCTCATGCCGGGAATAATTTTATACACCTCACATTTACTATAAATAGGTCCCTTAGCTCCTAAAAACATTTTGTCACGATTTATTTCTGAAAAACTGCCAAGGAGTGAAGGGAGAAGTGGGAGAACTCACCTAGGGTTCATCAATTTCATCTTCTCTTCTACCAATTCTTGTAAGTACGTTACTTTAATTATGTTTTCTTGTAATTACACGAACTTGAGTGGCTAAAACCCTTCCTCTAGGGTTGAAACCACATGGTATGATTGTGAATACATAATTTTGTTTTGGTTTTAAGTTATTAATTGTTGTTTTGTCTTACATTCTTAATTATGGTTGTTTTTATGATTGATCACCATGAAAACACACAAGATACACCTAGATTAAAGCTTGAGAAAGTAAACCTAGGCAAGAATAAAGAATGTAGGGTGCAAGTTTGTATCTTACGATATAATTTGCGGTTAGGATAAGAAATTATACCTAATTTGCCTTGCTTGGTTACTAAAACGGGATGAGTTAGACACCAACTTAGAATTATCACATCACCACTCGAAGAAGTAGTTGTGAAGCTAAGTTGAGTTAAATATAGAGGTATGAAAGTCCCTAATCAAGAGCATAAACCCCGTAAACCACATCCACGTAATTGAATTGCCCACGAACTAGAATGTCACATCCCCGCTCAACGATGTAGTTGTGAGGCTAGTTTTTCGTGTTTAGAGGCTCGAAAGACCATGAACATGCAATTGTAATTATGTGAGACGACAATTGATAATTTCATGCTTAAACCATTACAAAGCGTAGTATCACATGATTATCCGGCGTTAGCCCTAGTTGCTTCTTTAATGTTTTCAGAGTATTTCTGTGACCACCTTTAGACTTAATTAAAATTTATTGAAAAAGTCTAAATCAACACTTGCGAAAGTTAATATCACACTTGAACTTGATAATTAGCTGAATTGGTCCAGTCCCTGTGGGTTAAATATTCAGCTCTTAAAGAGGGCCACTGTATTACTTTTAAGACCATGTACACTTGCGTGTGCGCTCGGGCAGTCGTCAACATGTTGTTGGCGCCGCTGCTGCGTAGTCTCAATAATGGGACCCACATGAGTTCATAGAGGGGGTTCAGAAGATCACCCAATTTATAGGGGTGACTGGAGAGGAGAGTGCAAACTTAGCCTTCTATTAGCTGAAGGGGGTTGTTCATATATGATTTCGGTAGTGGAAGGAGAGCAGGGGAGTTGATGCGATTTCAATTGGTTGGGATGAGTTCATTACTGTTTTCTCAGATAGATTCTTTCCTCGAGAGTTAAGGGAGGCAAAGGTAGCTGAGTTCGTCAATCTAAAGCAAAGCAATATGCCTATCCAAGAGTATTCCTTGGAGTTTACCAGATTGTCCAAGTATGCATCGAAGATGGTGGCTGATCCAAGGGCTTGCATGAGCAGATTTGTGAATGGGATGGCAGATTCCTTGGTCAAGGAGTGTAGGACTACCATGCTGATTAATAATATAGATATCTCCTGACTAATCATATATGCCCAGCAGATAGAGGTAAAGCAGATGAAGGCAATGGAGAGAGAGGCCAAGTAGGTTAGGACAAGGATTTATTGGCATTTCCAGCAGAGATCCGATTATGGACATCGCCCTCAGTACCACCAGAGGTCATCATCCCCAGCCCCATCATTAACCAGTGTTCCATCCAGACCCAGGCATGACCCAAAGGGTAGAGCATTAGGCTCTAGAGGCCAGGGGAGCATGGCAGGAGAGCGTACCTTACCAGTCTGCAAGAAATATGGTAAGAACTACCTAGGAGAGTGCTTGGTTGGCTCATATGTTTGCTTTGGGTGTGGGAAGCCTAGGCACATGCGCAGGGATTGTTCTTTGGATAAGCAAGATGACAGTAGAGCCCGTTCCCCAACCACCACTTTAGTAGCTCCAACAGCTTGCCCATCTCAGCAGGGCACCTCTTCTAGTGCAGCGGGCGGACAATGCTAGAACAGGTTCGACACACTTTCTTCTCAACGAGAGCAGCAAGTCTCACGCGATGTGGTTACTGGTATGTTACGAGTATTCCATCTTAATATGCATGTATTGTTAGGTCTAGGGGCTACTTTATGTTTCGTGACTCCTTATGTTGTTGTTAGTTTCGGAGTCAGTCCTAAAATCTTGTCAAAACTCTTCTTAGTCTCTACTCTCGTTAGTGAGTCAATTTTAGCTCGAAGGGTATACAGAAATTTCCCTGTCATGATTCTTCAAAAAGTCACCTTAGCCGACTTAATAGAGTTAGATATGATCAATTTTGATGTAATATTCGGTATGGATTTATTACATTCTTGTTATGCTTCAGTCAATTGTAGAACTCATACGGTAGAGTTTCGATTTCTGGTGAACTAGTACTAGAGTGGAAGGGTAGTTCAGCTATGCCAGTAGGTCGCTTTATTTCCAATCTCAAGGCCAGAAAGATGATCTCCAAGGGTTGTGTGTATCATCTAGTTCAGATTATGGATGCTACATCTGAGACCCCGACTCTTCAGTCAGTTCCTGTTTTATGTGAGTAACCGTAGGTGTTCCTAGATGATCTACCAGGAGTCCCTCCCCAGCAGGAGATTGACTTTAGTATTGACCTTCTCCCTGATATGTAGCCCATATCCATTCCTCCTTACATAATGGCCCTAGCTGCGCTAAAGGAGTTGAAAGAGCAGTTGAAGGATCTATTAGATAAGGGTTTCATTAGGCCTAGTAAGTCCCCATAAGGTGCTCTAATTCTCTTTGTTCGGATAAAGGATAGTTCTCTTTGGATGTGCATTGACTATTGCTATTGAACAAGGTCACAATTAAGAATAAGTATCCGCTCCCCAGGATTGATAACCTTTTTGACTAGCTTTAGGGTGCTAACTGTTTTTTGAAGATAGACCTCAAATCTAGCTATCACCAGCTTAGAGTTATGAAGAGTGACATTCTGAAGACATCCTTCAGGACTCGGTATGGTCACGATGAGTTTGTAGTTATGTCTTTTGGACTAACGATTGTTTCACGACCTGAGAGGGGACTTGGATCGTAGACACAAGACAAGAGACCCCAAAGGACCCCAAGTCGACCTATGGCATATGATTTCACTAACTCATTCAATAAACAAGAGAAAAAAAATGAACTTATAAGTTCTGCGGAAGTCAACCAGATATAACAACAACATACACATCCGAACTAAATACATATCTATGTCTGATAAGCCTCTATTCTGGACGAGTTGATGGGACAATACCCCAACTAGCTCAACAAATAGGAAACAAAAGAAATATGTCTTATTTAACTAAAATTACGATCCTTAGAAGATGAGGATTCACCAATCAACAGATGCAAATCCTGATAAGCGACTACGGATGGGGCTGAACCTGAGATCCGGATCCTGCATCATGAAACGATGCAGCATAGAAGGTATGCAGTCAGTACATATAATGTACCAAGTATGTAAGGGAAGAAAAACCGCTAAAGAAATTTAAAATCCTTTAAGGTGAATCATACATATCAAAGGCTTGTAAGGATAAAGAGAAAGCCACATGCATTCATTATGAAATCGTACTCTCATGCTTCATGATAATGCAAGGCTTTAGAACATCATGACTGACACGAATAACTCAAGTTGAACATCACATATATATCAAAAGCTGAAATATGAGTCAAACCTTACTTCTGGATCATGCATGCATCATATAATCATGACAATGGTAAATATGCAATTCTGATGTATAAAAGATAGTTGGAGACTCGTCACATAACTGAAATACCACGATAGAGCATACGTGGTCCCAACTATCACACTCAAGTGGGAAGAGCCGTCCATAACCTTTCCAGGGCGATGGACGCTACCATGATATCGATATCATGCTGAAGGGCCAATCGGGCCGGGGATAGCTCACAAGGGAGGTCCCAATAACATAAGTATCATCCTATGTTGGCGCATAGTTCTGGGGCATAGGGTAGTCGACCCTTAACCCGCTCGGTGCTAGACTCTTCTCCCACAATATGCAATGCTCTACATCATATATAACGAAGCTCAACATTGTATATCAACAAAGCTCAATATGAAATCGTGCATCGATTGTACATCATATAAATATAAAGCTCAAAAATGTCTCTTCAACAAAGCTTAGAATGAAATCATGCATAACTTAACATCGTATGAACGAAGCTCAACATTGTCTATTGACAAGGCTCATAATGAATTCATGCATGGACTCAACATCATGTGAAATAGAGCTTAACAATGTCCTTGACAAAGCTTGACGATAATGTACATATCAATCAAGAATCATGCATATAAAAGGGCTTTACTTCGAAACATACCACAAGCTAGGGTTCATAAAAAGAGTTTGAGGGAAATTCATTTCAACCATGTGGTAAGCTCAAATTGGGAAAAATCATTATTTGAAAACATCATATGGGCATCACCCAAAACTTCACTATATTTGGGTCTATTCAATCTACGTTGAAAACATCATCAAAATCATGGGTAAAGTTGGAAACATGCTTTTCATCATTTATTCCATCATCATCACATTTATCACATTCACCACTTCTATGAGCTATCCATACATGCGTGTTTTAGATTCAATTTTTAGAAAAATGATTTTGTAAAATAAATAAGGTTAGAATCCTCCCAATCTTAGTAATCATCAATATCAACTCAAATCAATCATGCCCATGAATGAGGAAATGAGAATCACACAATTGAATAAAACCCCATACTTGATCATCTCAACAAATCACAAATTGATAAGGAATAGGCAAGGGTGTGAAAGGAAGCATCCTTTAATGGCCTTACATACCTGGGAATGAAGAACCCTAACTCTTCCCCATTTCCCAGCTGAGATTTCCCTTGAAAACCTTGAAATTCTCCTCAATTTTCGCCCCTCAAGTCTTCAACCTTACATGCATGAAGAAATGGCCTAAGATAGATGATCCCCTACTGAAAACCCTCTAAAACGAGCTCAAAATGACATGGTTTAGGCCCTTAGAACATAGGAATTATGAAAAAACCCTCAATGAAATTTTCCTGAAAAACAGATCTGGCCCAGACCACGAGTCGTATCCATCAAGTCACAACTCGTGGTTACCTCTCGTGGTCACCTCACCATTTTCCCCAATTTTCTGAATTTGGCCACGACTGGTATACCGTGACATGTACCACCATCCCACGGATCGTATTGTCAACCGTGGTACCATCCACCCAAACTAATACGACTTAACCACAACTCCTCACCACAACTTGTGGCTACATATTACGAGTCTTACCACAACTCATGACGACTCACCCTGGCACCACTGGGAATTCCACCACGACTCCTAACCAAGATTCCCACCTTCCCCGTCACGACTCGTAGGACCATTCGTGAAATGAACTCAGACTGCTGAATTCATCACGATTCATACCACGAGTCGTACTATCCTATCATGATTCATAGGACTACCTATGACACAACCTCAAGCTCCCGATTTCATCATGACTCAAGTCACAAGTCATAGGTCCTCACCACAATCCGTACCTCGAGTCGTACTGGTGCAAAAATTCTAGGTTTTCTGCAGTTTTCAACTTCAACTCCCAGGTCAATTCTTAGGCCCCTTTCGGGGTATTACAGAATGCTTCTGTAGCTTTTATGGACTTGATGAACATGTGTTCAAGTAATATTTGGATATGTTTGTGATTGTCTTCATAAATGATATTCCCATATACTCTTGGAGCGAGGAGGAGCAGGTCACTTATTGGAGTATTGTGTTGCAGACTCTCAAGGATCACCAGCTGTTTGCTAAATTCAGCAAGTGTGAGTTTTGGCTGAACTCAGTAGTATTCTTGGGTCATATGGTGTCTACTGAGGGTGTTTGGGTGGACTTTCAATAGACAGAGGCAGTGAAGAATTAGCCTAGACCTGTCAGTCCTATAGATATTAGGAGTTTCTTGGATTTAGTTGGATACTATAAGAGGTTCGTAGAGGGATTTTCATCCATTGCAGCACTGTTGACTAAGTTGACCCAGAAAAAGGTCAAATTTCAATGGTCGGATGCTTGTGAGAAGAGTTTTTAGGAGTTAAAGACTCGACTTACTTTAGCCCCAGTACTGACCCTACCTAAGGGCACGTATGGCTTTGTTGTGTGCTGTGATGCTTCTAGGGTCAATCTCAATTGTCTGTTGATGCAACATGGTAAAGTCATTGTGTATGCCTTTAGACAGCTTAATACTCATAAGAAAAATTATCCGATGCATGACTTAGAGTTGGCAGTTGTGGTGTTTTCTTTGAAGATTTGGAGGCACTGATTGTATGGGTGCATGTGGATGTGTTGACGGACCACAAGAGCCTTCAGTACTTGTTTACTCTGAAGGATATAATTTTGCGACAGAGGAGATGGATAGTGCTTCTCAAGGACTATGACATGAGTGTCCTTATTCATTCGGGCTAGGCCAATATAGTGGCGGATGCTCTTAGTAGGCTGTCCATGGAGAGTGTGTCTTATGTAGAGGATGGAAGAAAGGAGTTGGTGAAGGATGTGCATAGGCTTGCTCATTTAGGAGTTCGCCTTATAGATTCAATGGATGCTGGTGTCATTATTCAAACTGGAGTAGAATCTTCATTGGTGATGGAAGTCAAATCTAGGGAAGATGAGGATCCTATCCTAGTGAAGTTGAAGGACATAGCAGAATTTGTGGCTAAGTGTCTGAATTGCCAATAGGTGAAGGTTAAGCACCAGAGACCTAGAGGTATGCTTCAGGACCTCAGCATTCCAACTTGAAAGTGGGAAGAGATCAATATGGACTTCATTAAGGGTTTACCTTGTACACGCCGATAGTATGACTCTATATGGGTTTTTGTGGACAAGTTGACCAAATCATCTCACTCCTACCGATCAAAACTACAGATTTAGCCGAGGACAATGCTAGGATATACATTCGAGAGTTGGTTCGTTTATATGGAGGCCTATTGTCCATCATCTCAGATAGGGGTGCTCAGTTCACCTCTTAGTTATGGAGATAGTTTCAGAAGGGACTTGGTACACAGGTGAAGCTTAGCACAACTTTTCACTCACAGACAGATAGCCAAGACAAGCGGACCATTCAGACTCTTGAGGACATGTTGAGAGCATGTGTGATTTATTTCAAGGGTAGTTAGGATGATCACTTGCCTCTCATCATGTTTTCTTACATAAGGGTTATCACTCCAACATTCAGGTGGCTCTATTTGAGGCTCCTTATGGGTGAAGGTGTAGGTCACCTAATGGATGGTTTGAGGTAGGTGAGGCTATGTTGATAGGGCCAAATTCAGTTCATGAGGCAATGGAGAAGGTTCAACTTATTAGATAGAGGCTAAAAATATCTCAGAGTTGTTAGAAATCTTTTGCAGATGTTAGGAGGAGAGAATTTGAGTTTGGGGTTGATGATTGGGTGTTTCTGAAGGTGTCTACAAGGTGTCTCCTATGAACGGAGTCATGAGATTCATCAAGAAAAGAAAGCTTAGTCCTTGATATGTTAGTTGTTATGGTTTTCTAAGGCGAGTTGGCAAGGTGTCATATGAGTTGGAGCTACGAGCAAAGTTAGCTTCGGTGCATCCAATTTTTCATGTATCTCTATTAAGGAAATGCATTGGTGGCCCACCTTTAGTTGTTTCGGTAGAGAGCATTGGTGTGAAGGATAGCCTTACTTATGAGGATGTTCCGATTGAGATCCTTGATCGTCAGGTTCAGAAATTGAGGAACAATTAAGTAGATTTAGTGAAGGTTTTTTGGATAAATCAGCTTGTTGAGGGAGCTATGTTTGAAGCCGAAGCAGATATGATGGCTAGATACCCGCATCTTTTCCCTTCTGGGTCAGTTCCAGCATGAGATACCAATTTTCTCCTTAGAACTTCATTTAGTTTTATGTCGAGTTCATGTCTCTCAATTCCTTTCATGTTTTAGCATGTATGTGTGTTTCATGAATATAGTTCAGTCATGTATTTCAGTCCAGAGTCAGTTATTTCATCAGTCTTTCAGTTTATAGCTTTCCTTTTTGGGATTGCAGTTCCTTTCCTAGACTTTCAATAAGATTAATTTTTATTCAAGGATGAATGTTCCAAAGGAGGAGATAATGTAACACCCCAAAAAGGCCCTACGATCAACCACTAGACTTATAGTACAATCAACAAAAAAATATGCAAAAAATCCTCAGAACGACTCATTGTATGAGTCATGGGTTGATGTCATGGGTCATAGGAAGAGTCATGGTAAGGTTCTGAATTCAACTTCCGGACCACAAGTAATGGTGAGTGGGTACAAACCGTGGTCATAAGTCATAGTCAGCATCTGCAGGGTCACCCTTGATATGACGAGTCACAATATGACTCGTAGTATGGTGTGATAGGTTGTGATACGAGTTATGGTATGACTCGTTATAAGAAACAATAAGTCATTGTAGGCAGTTGTGGGGTGAAAATGTAGAGGATGGGACCCCTAACCATGAGTCATGGTACGACTCATTGTAGGAAATGAGTTGTTGTAAGGCCCATAGTTTGAGAAACAGAGAACCTGGAAACTTCAACTGGCTAACAATGGAAGGAAACCACAGGTCGTTGGTTGGTAGTACGACTCGTGGTGCCTGGTAGTCAGTTTTTAATTATGTTTTCCCAGGGTTATTTTTGTAAATCCCTAAGCTTCTAACCCCTAAGTGATATCGTTTTGGGGTTCTTAAAGAGTATTTTAAGGGGTTTAACCTAGCCTAAGTCCTTATGCTCTCATAATATATTAGATATGAAATCCTCTCAAGATCAGGGCGAGGGTTCCTCATCAATTTCTCTCCCAATCTTCTTGGGATTTGAAGACAAGTTAAGGAGCCAATTTGCCCTAGTATGTAGGGTCATGAATGGAGGAATTCCTCCACACTCATGTCCAATTTCATCCCTAATCTATGATTTTAATACTCTAAGCATGTCATGTTTAAATTCTAGGGTTTTACCCTATTCCGTGAAATCTTCCATGCTATCTCTATGGGTTCAATTCTCTCATGTTTCAATTGATAATTTATAGCTAATAGGGTAGATTTAACTCTCAATTTATTTACTAATTCATGATTTCAAGTTCATGAAGATTATGCCCTATTATGCATGATTTATGAATTTCAAGTTTATGAGTCATTATTTAAAGTATGATGAACTATCTAGTATGTATGAATATTTATAAGATCCTAAACTTATGATTCTATGATTTTGGAGTTATGAAGCTTTATTCAAGTATGTGTTATTTTCATGAAAATTCAAGTTCAAGTATCATGGCCGTATTTATGGAATCTTTTCACGAATATTTCATGCATGTCAAGTAAGATTATGATTTCATGTTTTATCTAGCCCATGCAAGTTCAAATATGTTTTCACGATAATGATTATGAGCCATTGCATGTTTTTAGGAGTAATGTCTAGCACCTATTAGGCTAGGGGTTCAGGCAAACCCTGAGTCTAATAACTACGTCCCACCATAGATATATATTCATGTTTAAACCTACAGGGATTCACCTGTGATATCACGCCTTAATCGTTCCTATCCTTGGTATGTTTGGGACAGCTCTGCCCACTTGAGCGAGATAGCTGGGGCATCATGCAATCTCTATCATGTTGGTGTTGGTTAAGACGAAGCCTCTCATTGTTCCTCATATTTTCAGTTACTCATGTTCATGTCGTATGATATTATGTCTTATAGCATATTTGACCCATTCATCAGTCTATGAGTTTTCACTTATCTTCTCAAGCACAACAGGCTATATGATTTTTATTTCTAAACCTTGGGTCACTATGTTTAGCTTATGATGAATAACTTATGATTATTTGTATTTCAGATATATGGCCTTTAGCATGTTGTCCTTATTCTTATGATCCATCTTGATTTATAGTCATGATTTTAAAGTATCATCTTACTAGAATGTTTTACTTTCTATACATACTTAGTGCATTCAAAGTACTGACCGCATACTCTATGATATGTGGTCTCATGATATTGGTTTAGATGATCCTTCTTATTCCCGACGTTAGCTCGCCCCGCTTAGACTATCTCAGTTTTTAGTCTTGGTGAGTCCTCATTACCTGAGGACGTTTATCACTGTATATTTTCATGTCTTGTTTTAGTTTCAGACTTAGCGAGCTAGTTGGGGATGTTGTCCCATCAACTCATCTTACCACTAAAGGCTTTTCAGATAGACATGTAGTAGATGACTCAGCATTGTGATATTGTCACTCCTACTTATGCCTTATGTTATATGGACTTCTATTTATCCATGTTTATGTATTAAATTCCGCTTTAGTTCATGCTCTTTAGTTGCTATTCATGTGGCATGGGTTAGCTTAGGGCCATAAGTGGTTCTAGGTCCCGCGTCTTGATCTGGGGTCTCAACATGGGCCATGTCAAAGTTTAAGATCACAACTCACTTTCATGATTTCATCACACCCTATTTTTTTTCTATTTTCTTTCCATATGGGTGCTTATAATTAGCCACTCACCTCACTTCCTCAATTCTTAATTCTCAATTCAAAACAACTCAAATGCGGAAGTAGTCACAATATACACTCAACCAACAATTCACATGATTTTCACTACCTTTCCACAATAAGTTGGTGTGAATTTTCAATAACCCAATATTTTCATAATAAAAGCATAACACTATTCAAGCAACTTCTTCCTCCACAAAAATACTCTAATTTCAAGAATTTCAAGAAACTTTCTACCGGCCATTCACTGCCCCTCTTTATACCCACAACTTAAAACCATAAAATTCAACCAAAACAATCAATCCAATCAAGGATTTATTATTATTATGGAAGAACAAATGATTTTTAAGCCATGGAAAACTCACATCATAAAATTCAAGATTCTTGCCCAATAATGGAGATTTTGGGTTTTGGTTTGGGGAAGAGAGAATAATAGGAGCATGCTTAAAAAATAAATACTAAAGGAAGGAAGAGATATACTTACTTGAGTTGAAGAATCTTGCTTCACCATGCTTTGGAGAAGACAAAAACGGGGGAGAATGGAGGGGAAAGTTACGGCTAACTAGAGAGAGAGGGAGGGAGCTCTTTTTTTTTCTTTTACCTTTTTTTAGACAGAGAAGATGAATGGGAATAAAATAAAGGGTATGGGTGAGGGATTTATATTACTTTAGGGTCCTTGGCTCAGATTGACGCACGGACACAAAAAATTTTCGCCCAACTCACCCTGACGCAGTGCGCCAATCACTGCACCAGACACTTAGAAAAATATTTCTTGGACAAATGAGGCCTGGCACGGCATGCCAGTTACTATGCCCACCTAAAAAAATGAGGCCTAGCGTAGCATGCTAGTTAGTATGCCCACCTAAAAAAAGTTTTCTCTAAAGTTCACACCTGGTGCGCCACGCCAGGTATCTCGCCCTAGACTTAAGATTTTTTCAGCTTTCTTTTTCTACTTTTTCTCCTCAGATTCCCTATTCGTCTCTTCAAAATAGAAATGCATTATAAAGATGGGTTTCCTCCCACCATGCACATTATTTATAGTCATGGCATGAAATTCATTGGGTTTCCTTCTATGCAATGCCTGAATTAATGTTGCAGCATGATGCAAGACTTCTCACTCCTCTAACTAAGAGAGATGATCTGCTACCTGATTCCCGATGGTTCTTCTTGTGATACATACTGATCTACTGCCTTCGTAGGTAATTCATGCTCTACCATCTTGATGGTATTTAACTTATCATATTGGAGTGGCAATTACGCTGCCCTGAATACATCAAAAACTGCTTCCTGACCCTCCACCGTCATCGGCATCTTCCCTGTCTTCAATCTATAACTTCTTTTGCTGTATCCAGGAATTCTCTCCTGAAAATAATGGGTACTAATTCATTAGCTTTATATTCAAGGATGATAAAGTCCACCAGTAAAGTGAATGGTCACACTTTAGTAAGAACATCTTCAACAATGCTGCCAAGATAAGTGATGGACCTGTCAGCCAACTGCATTTTCACTGTAGTGGGATGTGTTTCTCCTAACCCCAACATTCTGAAAACGATGCAGGAATTATATTAATTCTTGCACCCAGATCACACAATGTTGAGCCAACCTCTCTTCTTCTATTGATGAATGGAATAGTGAAGCTCCCGACATCCTTCAACTTTGGTGGAACCTTGTTTCCCACTCGAGAACTGCATTCCTCTGTGAGAACTCAATTTTAAACTCTATGAGCCTTATTCTATTATCCACAATATCCTTAAGATATCTGGCATACTTTGGAACCTCCTGCAACAACTCTACCAATGGCAGATTTACATGCACCTACTTCAAGACATCTAGAAATTTCTACATGTTGCGTCCTTCTTCTGCTTTCTAAATCTCTCTGGAAATGGGGTAGGTGGTCTGATTTCTACTACTTTTGGCTATGAATGGCTTGACTTACCAGCCTCCTTTGACTCTACACCTTGTTCTCCTCTACCTTATTGTGTCTGGGTATCACTTCACCTAACTCTTTTCCACTGCACAAAGAAATTATGCTGACATTCTCCTTGGGGTGCTTCTCAATATTACTTAAAAGTGCCCCTTGATGTCTAATTGTCTGTTGAATGGCCAATTGGTCCACTTGTCTCTCAAACTCATAAATCAACTTCTACATCTCATTGATAATTTGAGTCTCCTAAACAATCCATTGGTTCATGCTCCATTCTAATGAGCTGCTAGGTTGTTGGCCCTAATTTCTCTAAAAACTATCCGAGGGTCTCTGAAAGTTTTGATTTCCTCCCCATGGGGGACTAGCTGCATTCTTGTACCCCTAATTATAACTATTTCTTGAAAATCCTCTACTGCGACTTTGTTACCCCATGAAATAGACGGACTCTAGGTTTAGTGGAAAACCTGAATAAGCATGACTTTCTCCACACACCTCACATGATGGTGATAGAGTCTAAACTTGCTGAATCTGATGAACTTAACTTACTGCTAGTGTGGTCACTAACTTGCTGATCATATTCACCAACTGACTGATATCTAAATGAATTGCAGGCAGACCATCAACCTCAAGTTTCCCTAGAACTTTGGTTGCTACAAAACTTCTTCCTGAGTCTTGATAGTCTTGACTACTAGTTGACATGAGATTCAACAATGACTCTATCTCGTTATAGCTTTTGGATAAGACTTGCCCCTGCGCAGTAGCATCAAGTAGAACCTGAAACTCTGGCTTCAGTCCCTTTATAAAGTTATGTCCAATGATCTCCTTTGGCTACATGTGGTGTGGGCAATCTCACAGATATCCTTTGTATCTCTCCCAAGCTTGAGCCAAGGTCTCACCATCAATCTAAATAAACCTTGAAATCTTTCCTCTCAACTCCTTTGTTCTCCTCAAAGAGAAAAACATGTTTATGAACTTACTAGAAAGAGCTTCCCAAGTGGTTATGGACCCTGCTGGCTCATTTTGAAGCCATTCTTTTGCCTCTCCAATCAATGAAATGGGAACAAAGTGAGCTTAACATACTCATCAGAAATATTTTGGTAATGAAAGTTGTCACTTAGTTCCAAAAATATCATCAAACGCCCGGTGGGATCCTCATGCGGCTTGCCCTGATATTGACCAGTGTTTTGAACCAACCGCATGGTTCCTTCCTTCAACTCAAAATTTCCAGTGATGGCCAACTTGATGATTTCTTTGGATGCATTCTCCATGTTTGGCCTAGCAAAGTGTAGCACTGAAATCCTTTCTTGGTTGTTGCCCCGTTCTTGCTTATTGTTCTCTGTCATTGCTAACTAACAAAACATTCTTTCTATTTCAGGATCAAAGTGAGCCAAGGATTTTCCTTTACTTAGAGTAGTTGGGATACATTGAACAAACAACACCTGAAATATGAAACAACCAACAACCAACATAAAATATTGAATAGTGGTATAAAAATTCCAACCACAAATAATTAATCAATATTTAAGTCCTCGACAATGGCGCCAAAAATTTGATTTCGCCAAGTGCATACGCAAGCCTACATATAGGACAGTGAAGTCCAGATAACATACCCATAGAGACTTGTCAGATTAATTGTTTAAGCTGAATCTTTATTTCACTATTCAAGAAAAACACAAGTAAAATTTGAAAAGAGTTTTAAGATTACTTTCTACTAGAACATGAAATGTAACTGAAATATAATTTTAAAAATTGATTTGCAAGAGTGTTGTGATTCAAATGATGACTAAGATCTAGGGTCTTGGCACTATCCCTTTCAGGTTGAATTTTTGGGTTTAAATACAATAGACTAAATCCTTCTAAAGACAGCTAGTTGTAAGATACAAATTTATTTCTCAACTATTATCCCAAATAGGCAAGAACTATCTCACGAACCCTAACACCTATATCCCTATGATTGCGGGAGAAACATGAGACAACAGTTGAAGATAGTTGACTCAACTAAGTAGCGTTGCATGGTATATCCCTATCCTCAACAACGAAATCAACTCCATGAACACTTGACAAGGAATCAAAACATACTTTATGCTTCTTTTAACCTTCATTCGTTTCCTCTCCCAACTTCAACCAATGAGCCAATAGATAATATTCAAAAGGTGATCAGACTAACGAATAAACATGAAATCATGTAAGAATAAATTTTCTCGAAAGAAGATTTAATTACCTAGCATAAATGAACCTTTAAACTAACCCATGAATCTCATGTATGTTTTCCCCCGCTATAACACGAGCACTATATATGTTTTGGGAGTAGTATATAACACCGACTAGATTCGGGGTCCAAGCATACCCCGAGTCTCAAAACTACGTGCCAACATAGCCATGATGGGAACTCCCTTAAGACTGTTCCCTTATGCCCGTGCGGGCCTTTCATGAGTGATATCACACCTCTATTCATGATTTTACCCTTGGCAAGGTACGAACACCCTCCCGACTAGGGGTTTACAGGTCGGGATTCATGTATACTCATGTGGGATATGTCGGTTATAAGAATCTCCCAATGTTCCTAATGTTTTATGTATGATCATGTTTATGATACTTTGGCTCAGTTATGCTTTTACAAGGTTTCTCTTATGATTATGATTTTGATAGGTTTGTGAACGGTTTTAAAAACCTTGAGCCTCCTGTTTATGTTATGATTATCATTGCATGTTTTGAACTATCCTACTCTTATGAAATCTTAAGTGTTTTAAACTGTCCATTTTACTTAATCCGCTATCACGACCCAAACGTAAACCCGAATCGTAACACGGGACAAGGAGCCCCGAGAGTCTCCAAGTCGACCTATGGCTTGAACATTCATCTAACTTCATATCATTAAGCGGAATACTTAACATGATGATATAGCAGAAACATAAACATAACATAACATAGCATGATAAGCGGAACGTACAAAATATATAACAGCTAAGTACTATAATTAGTCTGAAAGCCTCTATCGTATCAAATGGGTTGATGGGACAACATCCCCAACTAACCCGGAAAAATTGAAAGCAAATAGTGACATCAATATCTGAAACATATGGTCCTCGGATAATGAGGACTCACCAAAAGGCTGGATTCTAAACAATGAAATGGACTACTGACGGGGCTAAGACTGAGAGTCAGGTCCCATATCATGAAATGATACAACATAGAGTATGCGGTCAGTATGTGGAATGTACTGAGTATTCAAGGTAAGTAAAATAAACATTTAAAACTACATAAAAGCTCATAAATGATCATAAGAGTGGATCAACGTGCTCATAACATAAGTAGCATACGATAACTTAAGGCTCAAGGTTTTCAAAACATTCTTAATTCAGTCGTAATATTAATCATAAGAGAAAAGCTTTATTGAACATGACTTCAGCCAATGTGAATAATCATAAACATGAATAAATCATGAGAAACAGTGGGAGATTCTTATAACCGACATACCCCATATGAGCATACATGGAGCCCGACCAATAAATCCTTGGTCAGGAGGATGTTCGTACCTTGCCAAGGGTAGAATCATGAAGGGTGTTATATCACACATAAGGGCCTATTTGGGCAAGGGGATAGTCACAAAGGAGGTCCCATCATGTCCTACAGTGGCACGTAGTTCTGAGATTCGGGGAAAAACCTGGGCCCCGAACCTACTTGGTATTAAATACTACTCCCAAAATGTATATAGTGCTCACACTATAATATGCATAAAATTCATAAGCTAGTTAAATCATGATAACCATAAACACGCTTGTAAATATGTGAACTAGCCATGAGGGTAAGGCCCGTGAGTCGGCTAAAAACATAATTAGTAGATCATGGGATTCATGCATACTTGTAGATCACGTATAGACTTTGTAAATCATAAATTTATAATGGACATTTGAATAAATCCATATTATAACTCATAAATCATGATGAGTTTATGAATATCAACAATTAAGGTAAAGATCATAACTCGATTTATTCATAGAACATGCATAACTAGGCATAATTTAGTAGAAATCAAAATCAATAAATTTATAATCAACATAGTTGTAGAATCTACTCATAATTCATAAAATATGATGTAAATCATGAAAAATAATAACCCATTGATGGATCATTCCACATGATTTAAGATAAAACCCCATAAGATTTTTGAACAACTCTTCATGAATAAGGAGAGATTGAGCATGGGTGTGGACGAAAACACCCATTCATAACCCTACATACTTGTAAATGGCTGATTCTTACCCTCTCTTGAATACCCAAGAAGAAATTGAAGAAGACCTTGAAGTATTTCCTTGATCACCTCTTTAAGTCTATACTCTTGCATGTATGAATATGAAAATGGCCTAAAATGAACTTAACCCCTTTAAAAGTCACTATTCATAACTCAAAACGATGTAGTTCAGGCCTTAGGACCTAATGACTTGTTACCTTGTACCACGACTTGTGGAGTTTTTCGTGGAGTACATTGCTCAACAGGTCTCCTGGGCTCATAACGGAAGACATCACAACTCGTGGTCACCACTCGTGTTGTACACTGCCTCAATACCAAGAATTCCTCAGCTAGCTGACCACGACCCTCCCCATGAATTATGGGGACTGACCACGACTCGTGGGGTCTTTCCGTCAAGTACACTACCTCTCCTCTCCTCTTTTGCTTACTCACCTACCCCTCGACTGGCCTAACGACTCGTGGGGCCTGACCAATAGTTGGGGTAAAGTCCGTGGGATCCAAACTCCAAAATTTCAAATTCATTCCCTGAACTCCCCATGAGTCAAATCACGACTCGTGGGCTCCTCTCGCGGGTCTCCTCACGACTCGTTCAGTGCTTGGTGTCAGATTTTAGGTTTTTCTCTGTTTCAACTCCTGGTTCTGATCTTTAGGCTTCCGAGGTATAACAATATCCCCCCTTTGGGAAAATTCATCCTCGAATATTGAAAAACATACAGAAAAGCACAGAAATGCAATCATTATACTCAAGTATTAATCATTTAAACCAAAAACTGACGGTATGACTATCCCCGATTCAAACTACATAGCTGAACTGATTTCACAAACCATACACATATCCCAAAAGGAACTTGGGCACATGATCTGAACGTGAAAATTAGATAGATCTTTAGGTCAAAACTGATACCTCAATCTGGAACTGAGCCGGTAAAGAATAAATGTGGGTACTTAGACATCATGTCCGCTTCGGCTTGCCATGTAGCTCTTTCAACATGCTGATTCCTCCATCACACTTTAAGTAAAGCTACTTCCTTGTTCCTTAGCCTTCAAACCTGGCGATCTAGTATTTCTACTGGAACCTCCTAATAATTGAGGTTGTCTTTCATACCAACACTGTCCACCGGGATAACTAGAGCTGGATTATCCAAACACTTCTTTAAAAGTGAGACATGAAATACAGGATGCACAGAAGCTAATTTTGAGGGCAACTCCAATTCATAAGCCACCTTGCCAATACGTCTCACTATCTGGTATGGGCCGACATAGCGGGGACTAAGTTTCCCCTTCTTTCCAAACCTCATCACTCCCTTCATGGGAAACCCCTTTAGAAATACCTAGTCATTGACTTCAAATTCTAATTCTCTTCTTCTCATATCAGCATAGGACTTTTGGAGACTCTAGGCATTTTTCAACCGGTCACGTATCAATTGAACCTTCTCCATCGCCTCATGAACCAAATCTGGCCCTATCATCGCTGCTTCAACAACCTCAAACCATCCAGTGGGCGACCTACACCTCTACCCATAGAGAGCCTCGAACGGTGCCATCTGGATACTGGAATGATAGTTATTGTTGTATCCAAAATAGATAAGAGGCAAATGCTTATCCCACCTACCTTTGAAGTCAATCACGCATGCTCTCACTATGTCCTCGAGGTTCTGGATTCTCTTCTCCGCTTGACCATCCATTTGCCGGTGAAATGCTGTGCTGAGTTTAACTTGTGTACCAAGCCCTTTTTGAAACGACTTCCAAAACTGAGAGGTAAATTGAGTACCTCTATCTGAAATTATGGATAAGGGCACTCCATGTAATCGAACTAACTCTTGGATATATAATTTGGCATAATCCTCCACCGAATCCGTGGTTTTGACCGGTAGAAAATGAGCGGTCTTGGTCAGTCTGTCTACCACAACCCAAATGGATTCATATTGTCGACGAGTACGGGGTAAACCTGTGATGAAGCCCATATTAATTCCTTCCTACTTCCAAGTAGGAACGTTGATATCCTAAAGTACACCTCCCGGTCTCTGGTACTCGACCTTTACTTGCTAATAGTTCGAGCACTTTTTTATGAATTCTGCGATATCCTTCTTCATGCCATTCTACCAATAGACTTCCCGTAAGTCACAGTACATCTTGGTGGCACCTGTATGGATAGAATACCTAGATCTATGAGCCTCATGCAACATCCGGCTCCTCAAATCATCAACATCTAGATTACATAAGCGACCCTGGTACCGAAGCACCCCATCTCCCCCTTTAGAGAAGACCTCTACCTTCTGATTCTGAATGGCTTCTTTTAAGTTTACCAAAATCGGGTCCTCATCTTGTATAGCTTTCACATCAGTCACCAAGGAAGATTTTGATCCATTCTGCACCACAACACTGCCATCGGTCGAGTCAACCAACCTAACCCCCAACCTTGCATGTCGATGCACATCCTTCAATAACTCCTTCTTCCCCTCACCCACATGGGACATACTCTCTATGGAAAGCCTACTAAGTGTGTCCGCTTCTATGTTGGCCTTACCTGAATGGTAAAAGACACTCATATCGTAGTCTTTAAGTAGCTCCAACCACCTCCTTTACTAAAGATTGAGATCCTTTTGAGTTAACACATTTTGTAAGCTCTTATGGTCCATAAACACATCCACGTGGACGCCATACAAATAATGTCGCCATATCTTCAATGTGAACATAACCGTGGCTAATTCAAGATCATGGGTCGGGTAATTCTTCTCGTGGACTTTTAGCTGTATAGAGGCATATGCTATAACCTTCCCGTGCTGCATCAACATACACCCCAGTCCGATCCTTGAAGCATCACAATACACCACGACCCATCGGTACCCTCGGGTAGGGTCAACATCGGTGTTGAGGTAAGTCGAGTCTTCAACTAAAGGAAGCTCTTCTCACAAGCCTCCGACAATTGGAATTTCACCTTCTTCTGAGTCAATTTGGTCAAAGGTGCTGCAATAGATGAGAAACCATCAACAAATCTCCGACAGTAGCCAGCTAAACCGAAGAAACTCTAAATATCTTAAGGATTCATTGGTCTAGGCCAATTCTTCACCGCCTCTATTTTTTGAGAATCCACCTTTATGCCCTCATCTGATACTACATTGCCCAAAAATGCTACAGAGTTCAACCAAAACACGCACTTACTAAATTTTGCATATAGTTAGCGAACCTTGAGAGTCTGAAGCGGTATTCTCAAATGAGCAACATGTTCCTCCTCGCTCCTAGAGTATATCAGGATGTCAACAATAAACACAATCACGAACATATCCAAGTATGGCTTGAACACCCTATTCATCAAGTCCACAAAAGTTGCAGGAGCATTCGTTAATCCAAAAGACATAACTACAAACTCATAATGGCCATACCGCGTTCTGAAGGCGGTCTCAGGGTTGTCACACTCCTAAACTCTGAGCTGATGATATCCGGTCCGGAGATCTATCTTTGAGAAACACATGGCACCTTGAAGCTAGTCAAATAAATCATCAATCCTGGGTAGAGGATACCTGTTCTTGACGGTGACTTTGTTCAATTGCCGATAATCAATACACATTCAAAGAGAATCATCTTTCTTCTGGACAAAGAGAACTGATGCACCCTATGGAGACTTGCTCTATCTAATGAAACCCTTATCTAACAGGTCCTTCAGCTGTTCTTTCAACTCCTTTAGCTCGGCTGGGGCCATTTTGTAAGGAGGAATAGATATAGGTTGCGGGTCAGGCAGAAGGTCATTTCCAAAATCAATTTCCCTCTCAGGAGAAACACCTGGTAAATCATCAGGGAACACTTTTGAATGCTCACGCACTACCGAAACTGACTGGATAGTCGGGGTCTCGGACTCAATATCCTTAACCCTAACTAGATGATACACACAACCCTTAGAAATCATATTTCTAGTCTTAAGATAGAAAATAAAATGACCTACAAGCACGGTCGAACTACCCTTCCACTCCAAGACTGACTCACCCAGACAGTAGAACTCCACCGCATGAGTTCTACAATTAATACAAGCATAACACACATACAACCAATCCACTTCCAAGAATAATATCAAATTCAGTCATGGCCAACTCTACAAGGTCCGCAGAGGTAACTTTATGTAATATAGTGATCGGGCATCTTCTATACACTCTCCTAGCTACAACCGAATCACCAACAGGAGTAGAAACTAAAAATGGTTCTGACAAAGTATTGGGACTAACTCCAGAGCTACTAGCAATATATGGTGTCATAAAAGACAAGGTAGCCCCTGGATCTATCAAAGAATAAGCATCAAGGTGAAACACTCATAACATACCAGTAACCACATCCGGTGAAGTCTCCTGCTCCTAAAGGGTTGCAAGGGCGTAGAACCTGTTCTGGTGTTGAACGCCAGCTAAACTAGTCGAGGCACCCTGCTTGAAGGAACCTGCTGCTGGAGCGGCTGGCATACGGGCTCCGCCGCCCCCTGATCTAGCCGAAGGACAATCCCTGAGTTTGTGTTCGGTTTTTCCACACCCAAAACAAGCATCGGAGCCAACTAGGCACCTCCTTGGGTGATTCTTGCCGCACCTTGCACAAGCTCAGAAAGTGCGCTCTATCTGCATACTACCCTGGCCTCTCGAATCTGAAGCCCTAATCCTTTAATCCCCTCGTGATTTAGATGGTGTACTAGCTGATGATAGTGCTAGAGCAAAAGACCCGTGATGAGATTATTGGCGTTGTCCACCCCCTGATCTAGGCTGAGAAATCCCATAATTGTCTATCCTGTCCCTCTTGGCCTCTATCTACCTCCGATACATTGACTCCATCTCCTGGGCATGCCACACTATGCGAGGAAAATCTATATTCCAATGCAGCATGGCGATCCTACAGTCCTTATCCAAGTAGTCCGCCACTCCATGCACAAATTGCCTCACCCGAGCCTTCTGGTCTGCCACTAACTCTAGTGCATACTTGGATAAGCGGGTGAATTCCAGAGCATACTCTTAAACCGACATATCACCCTGCTTCAGATTTACAAACTCGGCTGCCTTCAATTCCCTCATCTCACGACGGAAGAACTGATCCAAAAAGGCAGCATGGAACTCTTCCCAACCTATAGGGCCTACTCCCACTGCCCTACTCTCTCTCCATTATTTAAACCAAATATGATCCACCCCTTTTAGTTGATAAGAGGCCAAAACAATGCACTCTCCATTTGTCACTCCCATGACCTGGGTGATTTTTAGAACCTCATCAATGAATTCATACGGGTCCTCATCTACCTTTGACCCAAGGAACTCCGGCGGATTTATCCTCAAGAAATCCCTGACTCGAGCCGCCGCTGCATTTCAATTTTGTAGAACATGCGGAACCTCCTGCTAATTGACCTAAGCAGTCAAAGCCTGCGCGAGCGCCTGAATAGCAGCTTGAAACTCAGCATGGGCAACTGGCTTTGGTGCCTGGTGCTCCTGAACTGGTGGGGCCTGCTGGTGCCCATTCCCGTTGCCATCCTTGTGGCCATCTCCATTTATATTCCTCCTACCATTCATTCTTCGGGGAGACATGATTCTAAAATCGTGAATAGCATGAATTAAAAGGATAGGGAGTTTCATTGCATGACATAGATCATGAAAGAAGGGAACATTTCCTAAACATCTCGTAGCCTCTTCGTCATAAGTATGGCACACTTCATAACCATGAAAAAGACTCTACTTAACGTGGCTTTTAGACACCCTAGGACACTTCAAACATATTGCTCTGATATCAAGTTTGTCTCGACCTGAACGTAGACCCAGATCATAACATGGGACAAGGATCCCTGAGAGACTCCAAGTCGACCCATGGCATGAACATTTATCTAACTTCATATCATTAAGCGGAATACTTAACATGATGATATAGTGGAAGCATAAACATAACATAACATAGCATGATAAATGGAACGTACAAAATATATAACAGCTAAGTACTACAATTAGTTTGAAAGCCTCTATCATATCAGATGGGTTGATGGGACAACATCCCCAACTAACCCGACAAAACTGAAAGAAAAGAGGGACATCAATATCTCAAACATATGGTCCTCGAAGAATGAGGACTCACCAAAAGGCTGGATGCTAAACTCTAAAATGGACTACTGATGGGGTTAAGCCTGAGAGTCAGGTTCTGTATCATGAAATAATACAAGATAGAGTATGGCTCAGTACGTGGAATGTACCGAGTATGCAAGGTAAGTAAAACGGACACTTAAAACTACATAAAATCTCATTAATGATCGTAAGAGTGGATCAACGTGCTCAAAACATAAGTAGCATACGATAACATAATGATCAAGGTTTTCAAAACATTTGTAATTCAATTGGAATCGAATCATAAGAGAAAAGATTTATTGAAACATGACTTGAGCCAATGTTCATAATCATATACATGCATAAATCATGAGAAATAGTGGGAGATTCTTATAACTGACATACCCCATATGAGCAAACATGGAGCCTGACCTATAAATCCCTGGTCAGGAGGACGTTCGTACCTTGCCAAGGGTAGAATCACGAAGGGTGTGATATCACACATAAGAGCCCATTTGGGAAAGGGGATAGTCAGAAAGGAGGTCCCGCCATGTCCTACAGTGGCACGTAGTTCTGAGATTCGGGGCAAAACCTGGCCCCTAACCTACTTGGTGTTAAATACTACTCCCAAAATATATATAGTGATCATAGTATAATATGCATGAAATTCATGGGCTAGTTAAATCATGATAATCATAAACGTGCTTGTAAATACGTGAACTATCCATAAGAGTAAGGCCCGTGAGTCGGCCAAAAACATAATTACTAGATCATGGGATTCATTTATACTTATAGATCATGTATAGACTTTGTAAATCATAAAATATGGGCATTTGAATAAATCCATATTATAACTCATAAATCATGATGGGTTTATGAATATCAATAATTAAGGTAAAGATTATAACTTGATTCATCATAGAACATGGATAACTAAGCATAATTTAGTAGAAATCGAAATTAGTAAATTTATAATCAAAAGAGTGTATAATCTGCTCAAAATTCAAAAAATATGATGTAAATCACGAAAAATAATAACCCATTGATGGATCATTATAATTCCACAAGATTTAAAATAAAACCCCATAAGATTTTTGAACAACTCTTCATGAACTAGGAGAAATTGGGCATGGGTGTGAACGAAAACACCCATTCATAACCCTACATACTTGTAAATGGATGATTCTTATCCTCCCTAGAATATCCAAGAAGGAATTGAAGAAAACCTTGAAGTATTGTCTTGATCAACTCTTTAGTCTATCACTCTTGCAAGCATGAATATGAAAATGGCCTAAAATGAACTTAACCCCATTAAAAGTCACTATTTGTAACTCAAAACGACGTAGTTTAGGCCTAGTATCTTAAGAATTACAAAAAATCCCTTACTAAATTTGTAGAAAATAACTGCCAGATGGTCCCAACGGGGGACCTAACGACTTGTTACCCTAGATCACGACTCGTGGAGTCGTCCGTGAAGTACATTGCTCAACAGGTCTCCTCGGCTCATAACGGAAGACATTACGACTCGTTACTAGGTGACCACGACTCATGGTCACCACTCATGATGTACACTTTCTCAATACCAAGAATTCCTCAGCTAGCTGACCACGATCCTCCCCACGAGTCATGGGGATAGACCACGATTCATGGGGTCCTTTCATCAAGTACACTGCCTCTCTTCTCCTCTTTTCCTTACTCACCCACCCCACAACTAACCTAATGACTCGTGGGGTGATCTTGGGCAGATTTAAATGCCCAAGTGATGCTCAAACGTATCATTTTCGCCTTGTTTGTTATGCAATGTGTATATATTCTCATGTAATTGGTAATAAAATGTGAATTTATACTAACCAATATGATTAGCATTTGTTTTGCAGGAAAACATGATTTTTAGGAGCTAAAATGCATGTTGGGACAATATCGGAGTTGGACTTGGATGCGAGCACGGAAAAGACATTGGAATACGCAATGTAAAGGGGCTCCGCGATGGAGCCGTGCCACGCTACCATCGCGGAGGCACACTGCCTGGAGGGTACTTTAAATGGCAATTTCCAGTAAGGCCTCGCGACAGCTCCGTGGCACGGAGATAGGCCTCCGCGTTAGCCTCCGTGCCACGTTGAGGCTATATTCCCGGACCCTGGAATTCCAGTAAGGGTCCGCGTCCACGCCGTGTCACGGAGGCAGTGCTCCGCGTTGGCCTCCGTGACACGTTGCTTGTTATTCCAGGAAAAATTCCCACTAGTATAAATAGAACACTTAGCTTATTTTTAATTAATTCAGACTTGGTGGAGCAAGGACGTGGGTTAGAAGCAGTTGAGGGACGAAAAAGCTAAGGGATTTCTTCTCTTCCTTTCTTCTTTCAATCAATTGTATGTATGATTTACACTTGTTTTAGGATGATTAATCCACAAATGAGTGGCTAATTCTCTTCCTTGCTGAGGTTTTGAATAATGGTGATGAATTTTGATTGTTAATTATATGGTTTTCTTCTTCTTCTTCCATGTTGTTCTGTTAATTCTTGTTTCTACTGCATTAGTGTGTGGCCGACACTAATGTACATCTAAAAAGTCCAATTTCACTCGAGAGAGCACGAAATTGGCAAGTTGTGAATTAATAGGGTATTGTTCTTAACTTGATTTGGGAAAATTGGGTTTTGATGTGCTTTCCTGATAGAAATATACTTGAAAGCCGTATTAGTCAATTTAGGAACCGGAATTGTAGTGCTAGGTCATAAATTGCATTTGATCACAGAAATGTAGACGAATGGTTTATGATTCTAAAGTGAAATTAAATACGAGAGTTTTAATTTCTAGGCTAATGTTCTTGGCTAGCAACATGAAGAAAAGATTAACCAAATTGTGATTATCGTCAAATTCATTGCTTGTTCTTAACCTTGGCATGCTCATATCCATAGTTTCAATTCACAGTAAATAATTGTTAATAGTTTTAGTATATATAATTTATGAACAAAAACTTATTTAACTGTTGGTTACGTTGTTGTTAGCATAATTAGAAGTAAGATAAGAATATAGTGTACTTAGGCAATTTTACTTATCCAGAGTCTCCTTGGATCGATACTTGGCTTACTTAGCCACTTTATTACTTGTTTGACCACGTGCACTTGCGTGTCGGTTTTACATATACCAAACCAGCCGGACATGGGGCTTGACCACAAGTCGTGGTCACGTCCGTGGGATCCAAATTTCAAAATTTCAAATTCATTTCCTGACCTCCCTATGAGTCATATCACAACTCGTGGGCTCCTCTCACAGGTCTCCCACTTGTTTTGTGCCTGGTGCTAGATTTTAGGTTTATCTCCGTTTTAACTCCCGGGTCTGATTTTGGGCTTCTGGGGTATAACACCCGCATACATGGTACATTCCCATTACTAACTGCATATTTTATGTTGTATCGTCTCATGATACAGGTTCGAGAGATCAGGTTCAGTCTCGCCCTTAGTTGCACTAGCTTCAGTCTAGTCAGCCCACTCTCTTTGATGATTCTTCATCTATCGAGGTGTTATACCCCAAAATCTAAGGATCAGACTCGGGAGTCAAAAGGGTGAAAAACTGAAATTTTGCACCAGGTCAAAAGACGAACACTGAGGAGATTCATAAGGAGTGACCACGAGTCGTGAGGTGACTCATGGTCCAACAGGGTTGGCAGGACTTGTCGAGAAGACCACGAGCATGACCACGAGTCGTGGTCAGGCCTCACGGCTCGTGAGGTCACCCGTGTCCTAGACTGGATGTTTTGGCAAGATGGTTAGGTAGTGTGGACCATGGACACCCACCACGATTCGTGGTGTCCTCTGTGGGGTCCCAAGGTGAATTGTGGCAGTGTATCTCACGACTCTATGCCACTTGTCGTTGGTCCTTGTCACGAGTCGTCCAGTCCCTCGTGGGACTAGCAGTCAGAAAATTTCTACGATTTTAGTAAGGGCTATTCCGTAATTCCTAAGTCCTATGGGCTTATACTATATCGTTTTTAACATCAGAAAGGGTGGTTTAAGAGGGAATAGACTAGCCTAAGTCTTCATTCACGCATGCAAAGGTTTGGGAAGGTGATAGAAGGGTGATCTAGGTGATTTCAGGGTGTTCTTCATCAATTACCTCTTGGTCAATCTAGGGAAGTTAAGAACCAATTATTATCAGGTATGTAAGGCTATCAATGGGTGATTTCTTCCACACCCATGCCCATCCTCTATGATTTTTACAAATATCTTATTAAAAGCTCATGGGTTTTGAAGATGATTTTTATAAAAGTCTAATGATTTGATAATGGTTTTTGTGATTTTTGATTCTCATCATAATCTATGGGTTTTAATTAGATTTAATTATCTAAATTTATCTATAATTTTATCGATTTTGATTTCAATGAAATTAAGCCTAAATATGCATGATTCATGATTTATTGATTTATGATCTACTTTTATATTATTGATACTTGCAAGCCCAACATGAATTATGAGTTAAATTATGCATTTAATCTAACACCCATCATGATTTTATGAATTTCATGCTATATGTATGATTTACAAGTATGTATGAACCTTATGAATCATGACTTATGTTTTAGACGACTCACTGACCTCGTTTCATGGCTAGTTTATGTATGTATAAGTATGTTTATGATTATCATGATTTAACTAGCCCATGAATTCATGCATATTTTACTATGAGCACTATATATGTTTTGAGAATAGTATTGAACACTGAATAGGTTCGGGGCCTAGGTTCTATCCCGGATCTTATAAACTACGTGCCATTGTAGGTATGTTGGACCTCCTATGGGACTGTCCTCGACCCAAATGGCCCTTTTCATGGATATAACACTTTCATGGTCCTACCCTTGGCAAGGTACGAGCACCCTCCCGACTAGGGTTACAAGTCAGGCTTCATGTGTGCTCATATGGGGTATGTCGGTTAAGAGAATATCCCACTGTTCCTCATGATTTATGCATGTTTATGATTATGTATACGGGCTCAAATTATGTTAAATAAGGCTTTTCTCTTACAATTATGATTACAATTATATTATGAATTGTTTGAAAACCTTGAGCTTTATGTTATGGTACGATATTTATGACATGAGCATGATGTCTCACTCTTATGATCATTTATTATATTTCTATATTTTAAATGTCCGTTTTACTTACCTTGCATACTTGGTACATTCCAAGTACTGACTGCATACTTTCTATGCAGTATCGTTTCATGATACAGGACCCGACTCTCAGGCTCACTCTCCTCAGTAGCTCCTCAGAGTTTGCTATCAGCTTATTTGGTGAGTCCTCATGTTCCGAGGGCAATATTTTCATACTCTATGCTTTTCTTTTAGTTTTAGAATTGTTGGGTTAGTTGGGGAACTGTCCCATCAACCCGTTTTTCATGGTTAGAGGCTTTTCAGACTATAAGTTGTATCCAGTCGTCATGTATGAATTGTGTATTGTTCTTTCTCCATGTTTATGACATGTTTATGTTTTATTATGTTAAGTCTTCTGCTTGTGTGATTGAATTAGATGTACGCTCATGCCATGGGTTGACTTGGGGTCTCTCGGGGCTCCTTGTCCCATGTCTATGATCTGGGTGTACGTTCGGGTTGTGACACGAGGACATGCAGTTAGCCTAGTTGTAATGTTTTACCTTTCAGTTTTCGTCCTTTGTTGAGCTAGTTAGGGGTGCTATCCCATCAGCTCATATGTTATGTTAGAGACTTCAGATATTATGTAGAAATCAGCTTGTCATTGTTGATTCAGTTCTAGCTTGATATATATATATATATATATATATATCCTGACTTCCACTATTATGTTTGTTAAGCTCCCACTTTATGACATTATGTTCATGACATAGGTCGACTTGGAGCCTCTCGGGGTTTTTTGTCTCGTGTCTCGATCCGGGGTCCTATCCCGGTCGTGATAAACTTTGTATCCTAGGGTGTCTGAAAGCTGCGTTAAGTAGAGTCTTTTTCATGGGCTTGAAGCGTTCCACACTTATGATGAAGAGGCTATGAGATGTTTAAGAAATGTTCCCTTCTTTAATGATTCTACCTCGTGCTATGAGTTCAACTCTTTCCATTTCTCTAATTCATGTTATACGCGTGAAGTAGAAACATCTCTCCTCAAAGAACAATGGGATTCAGCCAGCCCCACTAACTCCAAAGGATCCCATGGTCGGTCAAGTTACAGATGCAAAACTCGGGGCCGCTTTCCAAGTATTGATACGAGCCATGATCACCCCACCTAACTAGCAGACTATCACATCAGCAAACCCTACCAGAGAGGCGGCGGCTACTAGGGTTCAAGACTTCACGAGGAGGAGTCCGTCTAAGTTTGGTGGTTCGAGCATGGATGGAGAGTTCAAGGGAGGAGAAAGGGGGAGCAAAAGGCCCAGGACAGAAGACTTGGAGAGTTCCCAGCAAAGGTTAAGTAGTGGGAGTCGCTCTCAACCCCAATAGAGGTCTTTTGCTCAGGTTCGGGGAAACAAGCCACGGGTGAAGGAGATTATTTATCCAGTTTGTGGGCACTATGGGAAGAACCACCTAAGAAAGTGCTTGGTGAGTTCAGATGTTTTCTTCTATTGTGTTCGGCTCGATCATAAGCACAGAGATTGCCCTTCAGCCAAGTGAGACGACCAGAGAGGTTGTGCCCCAGCCACCCCTCCAGTAGCCCTATCTAGTTGGTCAACATGCCTAAAATATGGTAAAGTACACAAGGGTCAGTGTTTGGCAGGTCCAGGTGCTTGTTTCGAGTGTGAGGAACCCGGACACATGCGCAAGAACTGCCCATCGACCAAGCAGGGCAAGGGTAGAGCGAGTATGCCAACCACGAAATCAGCAACTCTAGTACATCGTCCATCTCAACAGAACAGGTTGCCAAGATCAATTGGCAGTCAACCTCAGATGTAGTCCCAAGAATGTTATAAGTCTTCATATCGAACCTTGCATGATTTCTAGTTCTGAGAACTAATGTATAAGGTACAAGATCCCTTTGCATTTTAGTATGAGATTTATTGTGTGGAGGGTATAGAACGGTTATAAGTATGAAGCCTTCAGTAATAGCCTTATAGGTGAATGGACAGTTGTTAGTTAGTGGTTTATCCCTACCTTAAGAAAGATCTGAGCGCTCTAGAATAACGACTTTAAGCTAAGGGGGAGATGATAAGTCTATGAGCCAAGTCAGATTTTCAGTATCCTGATGGAGGAGTCTCGACATTAATGGCTAGGGAATGCCAATTTCAATAGGTTCAGATGATTTCTCCTATGCTCAGTTAAAGTTGCACTTTATCAATCTCATGTATAGACCCTCAGGGTTCTAATTGATCGTTCCATATAGGGATCCCATTCCTTATTCTGCGAGTCTCTCAGTCTCGACCTCATGTCATAAATTCGCTATGCATGTTAACACATGTCTCTCAGCAAGTACGACTCATAAGATTGTGTCGTGTCAAGTGTGTAAACTTAGATCTTCTTAATGATTCTTGCTCATAATTTCCTTACTCTAAGCCCTATGAATGTTCCCCATGATGGAAATGATGGTTAAAATAGGTACATTCAGGGTAACTCTCTATCCCTTCCATAGGTGTCAGGCAGGTAGAATTCTAGGAAGCGCAGTTATTAGCCAAGCCAGGAAGCGTAACAACCCGCATGGTCATTATATGATTGGTGATTCATATCCCTAGGTTGAACCTTTCTGTATCTTTATTTTGTTATTTATGACTTGCGGAGAAGGAAGACACTGCTCCAAAGATGATCCAATGAAGATTGGGTGAGATTTTCAATTGTTGGAAGGTTGAAGTTTGAGGGGTCTGATTGAAGTCAACATTTCAAGTTACCGAGCTGGAATTTGGATATGAAAGCTCTGTTAGTGTGATTTATGACTTATTTGGGTAGTTTTCATGGATCTCGAGGTGATTCGGGAGTGATTTGAACCTTTGGTTGAAACTACTAGTGTTGAGGAAGCTAAGTTTGACCATGGTCAACTTATGATCCGAACGACCTTATATCAATTATTTGATGATTCCAACAGGTCTGCAATGTGTTTTATGATAAAATTGCACATTTGGTTTGTGTTTGGAGGATTCCGGATGAGCTTTGGGTGGATTTGAACATTTTTTGTGTTTAGCATGATTTCAAGCATAAAATCTTACAACTCAGGGGATCGACACTTTCAAAATTCTTAGCGTGAATTATAGGAGTTAATCTTGTTGACCCCACGGATGGTGGTGTCATTATTCGGAATGGATTAGAATCTTCCTTGATGACTGAGGTCAAAGCTGGGCAAGACGAGGATCCTTTCTTGGTAGAGTTGAAGAAAGTAGTTCAGAATCAGAAGCTAGAGGTCTTCACCAAAAGGGGGGAGATGGTGAGCTTTGATACTAGGGTCATTTGTGTGTTTCAGGTGTTGATGATTTGAGAGATCAGATGTTGCTTGATGCTCATGGTTCCAGATATTCTATGCACCCAGGTGCCACCAAGATGTACACTAACCTACGGGAAGTCTATTGGTGGATTGACATGAAGAAGGACATGGCAGAGTTGGCTACTAAGTTGTATATTCAGGAGTTAGTTCGATTTCATGGAGTCCCTTTGTCCATTATATCAGATAGAGGTACTAAGTTTACCTCATAATTTTGGAGTTCATTTCAGAAGGGACTTGGTAATCAGGTCAAGCTTAGCATAGCATTTCACCCGCAAATGGATGGTCAAGCGGAGTGGGCGATTCAGGATCTTGAGGATATGTTGAGAGCGTGTGCGATTGATTTCAAGGGTAGTTGGGATAATCATGTACCTCTCATGAGTTTGGATACAATAACAACTACCATTCTAGCATTCAGATGGCCCCATTTGAGGCTCTTTATGGGCGGAGGTGTAGCTCGCCTATTGGTTGGTTCGAGGTAGGTGAGGCCACTTTGATAGGACTAGATTCAGACCACAAGGCTATGGAAAAGGTTCAACTTGTAAGGGAAAGGTTGAAAACAGCCCAGAGTTGTCAGAAATCTTATGAGGATGTGAGGCGGAAAGATCTTGAGTTTTCCTTTGATGATTGGGTGTTTCTAAAGGTGTATCCCATGAAGGGAGTGATGATGTACAGGAAGAAGGGGAAGCTTAGTCCCCGATATATTGGGCCATACCGTATTGTGAAGCAGGTTTGTAATGTGGCTTATGAATTGGAGTTATCGGTGGAGTTAGCTTCCGTGCATCTGGTGTTTCATGTGTCCTTGTTGAAGAAATGCATCGGAGACCCAACTTTGGTTGTTCCAGTAGAGAGAATTGGGGTGAGGGATAGCCTTACCTATGAGGAAGTACCAGTCGAGATCCTTGATCATCATGTTCATAAGTTCCAGAACAAGGAAGTAGCCTCGGTGAAGGTTTTGTGGAGGAATCAACTAGTTGAGGGAGCTACATGAGAGGCTGAAGCAGATATGATGGCTAGATACCCACATCTTTTTTCATCCAATTCTGGTTTAGCTTGAGGTATAAATCTCATCCTTAGTATCCTATTCAGTTTTATTTCAAGTCCGTGCATGTAAGTCTCTCTTATGTTTTAGCATGTATGTATGTTTCCCGAATTCAGCTCAGTCATGTGTTTCATGTTTTGAGTCAGTCACTCCCTCATGTTCTCTTGTTGTTATTCAGTTTTGAGATTCCAGTTCCTTTACTCTCTCACAGTATGCTTAGCCCACATTTGAGGACGATTGTTCCCAAGGGGGAGATATTGTAATACCCCGGAAGTTCCTAAGACTAGCCTTGGGGTTAGAAAAGAGATCGGCAGAAAGTTGTGAAAATATCACAGAACAACACATGGTACAAGACATAGGTTGGTCCCATACGTTGTAGGCTGGAGACGTTGTTTTATATTGGGTTGGTCCGGGCAAGTGGTACAGGTTGTGGTATGATCCGTCGTGGGATACCATGGGTCATGGTAGGCAATCGTTGAAAGTTGAAGGAGTCGAACTGGTGAGCTACGGGAGCAGGCAACGAGTCGTTGGATAGGGGCATGACTCATGGTCAAGAGTTGTGGCATGTAAGGTGGGTCTAAGGTAAGAATCAGACGACCAGAGGTACGACTCATTGGAAGTACCTACAAGCTGTTGGTTGTGCCCGTGGGAAACTCTAGAATGGTGATGGCTCGAGGACTATGGCCACAACGTAAGGAAGGAACGGATCGTTGTGACTAGTAACGACTTGTCCAGTCCAACTATCATTGAAGAAAACAAAAACTGAGGCGAGCATGGATGTTAGTAACGGGTGATACCATGAGTCGTGGTATCAAAGGACTACTCACTGTGAGGGTCGTGATACCTAGCAGTGCCCATTTTTCAAAAATTTCATTAAAGGCATTTCCATAAATCTTGAGCTCTAAGGTCCTAAACTACGTCGTTTTAAGCATGGAAAAGAGTGTAATAAGGATATT
This sequence comes from Datura wrightii, assembly GCA_035772735.1. Lineage (NCBI taxonomy): Eukaryota > Viridiplantae > Streptophyta > Magnoliopsida > Solanales > Solanaceae > Datura > Datura wrightii. The sequence continues at coordinate 34,747,937 of JASDFA010000001.1, forward strand.
ATTCACCCAAGATCACCCATTACTTCCCTAACACTCTAAATTGAGAAATCAATTCTCTCAAATCTCTCAAGGATTTTCCTAGGGTTTTTCCTCAAACTCTCAAAGAATCAAGTGGGGTTCACCCCTTTTCATTGGGGAATCATTTAATCAGGTATGCGGGTCGATTCAGTAGGGTGTCCTCTCAATCCTATGCCCCTTCTGTATCAAAGTATGATCACCCAATTCCTCATAGTTTAAAATTCGGACATCAGGATATTATGATTTGGGTTTCGAAAATTCTTCATGATTTCTTTATGGGTAAAGATGATTTGATATAAAAATATGATTTCCATGATAAGGTTTATGATTTCTTCAAGTATTTTATGAAATTAAAATATCTCATGAGCTAAGCATGATAATGAAATTTTAGGGTTTAAATTCCATTCATGAATTCCTTCAAATTACTTATGAATTTGAATCTCTCAAGTCCTAACTCATGATTTATATTCAATAATGCATGGTTTCCTTCAAGTTTACTCTATGAAACTAGGATTCAAATTACGAGGATTATTATTAAGTATTCATGATGACTCTTCATGTTTTCTCACAATTATGATTTTAGCCGACTCACGGGCCTTATTACATGACTAGTGCACGTATTTCAAACATGCATATGATTATTATGGTTTAAACTAGCCTATGAATCTCATGTATGTTTTTCCTACTATAATAATAGCACTATATATGTTTCTAGAGTAATATTTAACACCGAGTAGATTCAGGATCCAAGCATACCCCAAGTCTCAAACTACGTGCCAACATAGCCATGATAGGACCTTCCTTGAGACTGTTCCCATATGCACGTGTGGACCTTTCATGAATGATAACACACCTGTTTTCATGGTTCTACCATTATCAAGGTACGAACACCCTCCCGACTAGGGGTTTACAGGTCAGACTCCATGTGTGCTCATGTGGGGTATGTAGGTTATAAGAATCTCCCATTGTTCCTTGTATTTTATGTATGATCATGATTATGATACTTTGGCTCAAATTATGTTTTTACAAGTTTTCTCTTATGATTATGATTTTGATGGGTTTGTGAACGGTTTTAAAAACCTTGAGCCTCATGTTTATGTTATGATTATCATTGCATGTTTTGAAGTATCCTACTCTTATGAACTCTTAAGCATTTTAAACTGCATGTTTTACTTAACCCGCATACTTGATAAATTTCAAGTACTGACCGCATACTTTATGTTGTATCGACTCATGATACAGGTCCTAGAGATCAGGTTCAGCCTTGCCCTTAGTCGCACTAGCTTCATTACAGTCAACCCACTCTCTTTGGTGAGTCCTCATCTATCGAGGACACGTAGTTGGCCTTGCTATTATGTTTACCTTTCAGTTTTTGTACTCTGTCGAGCTAGTTGGGGGTACTGTCCCATCAGCTCATTAATTATGTTAGAGGCTTTTAGACATTATGTAGAAGTCATCTTGTCGTTGTTGATTCAGTTCTAGCTTGATATATATATATATTTATATATATATATATATATATAGAGAGAGAGAGAGAGAGAGAGAAAATAGCCAAATGCCCCCCAACTTATTACCCGATTTCCAATTACACACCTATACTTCATGGGGGTCCTATTACCCCCCCCCCCCCGAACCTTTTATTTTTGATATTACCAAGCCCTTAAACATTGATATATCATCTTTAACCAGATATATACACATATATGTATACACGTGTGGGCCCCACTCCCTTCACTTTTATTTTCCCTCTTATTTCTGATCTAGTGGACCCCGACCCCATATATTAACCAAACTTCTTAATCCCTAATTCAAACATAACTTAACTTATTCCCTTCTCTCCTCGTTTACCCTCAGACTTCTTCATTATTCTGAGATTGTGTATACATTTTTACAAGTGAAATTTCTTTGGAAGTCTATTTACTAGCTATTTGCCTATTTCTCTGAGTAAAGATTATTTCTTTAACATTTAATTTGAGTTTGTTTTTTATTAGGATTAGGGTTTTCTTGGGTTAGTGTTAATCTGAAAAATGAAGAACAAAAATGTGTTTCTTGAGTCATTTGCCATTACTAACCCTAACAGCGAAAAGCAAGAAATTGGAGAGAAAATTTCGAACCCAAAATCTAAAATTACAAAAGATTACGAACCGTAAAATTTTAAGCTTTGAAGTGGAATTACAGTTAAAACTTCAAAGAGGAAGAAAATGGCAGAAAAGAGGAAGAAGATGGAAGATTATTTGGGAGAAAAAATGGTTGAGAAATAGGTAGCTTCAATAAGAAATGGAAGTTACCATTGGGGGGCCTTAATTATAGTCTTATTTGGACTTACACATGGATTATTATAAGTAGATGGAGTGTTTGAGCTATGTTCTTACGCGCCTGCAGGAGGTGTTTTCACCTTCTATGACAAGTCAGCATTTAAGGGCTCTGTAAAATCAAAAATTAAAGGTTCGGGTGGGTAATAGAACCCCCGTGGAGTATAGGTGTGTAGTTGGAAATTTAATAGGTTGGGGGCATTTGGCTATTTTCTCTCTCTATATATATATGTATGCAGACTTCCATTATTATGTGTGTTAAACTCCCACTTTAACATATTGAGTTTAGATATTATGTTCATGCCATGGGATGACTTGGAAACTCTCGGAGTTTCTTGTCCCGTGTCTCGATTCGGGAACCTAGCTCAGGTCCTGACAAACTTGGTATCAGAGCATTAGGTTTTGAAGTATCCTAGGGTGTCTGAAAGCCGCGTTAAGTAGAGTCTTTTTCATGGGTGTCAAGCGCACCACACTTATGATGAAGAGGCTACGAGACGTTTAGGAAATGTTCCTTTCTTTCATGATTCTACCTCATGCTATGAGTTCAAATCTCTCCATTCCTCTAACTCGTGCTATACGTGTGTGCAGAAACATGTCTCCTCAAAGAAATAATGAGAGTCAGCCAGCCCCACCAACTCCACTAGATCCCAATTTCGGGCAAGTTATAGATGCAGAAATTGAGGCTACTTTTCGAGTATTGATACGGGCCATGATCACCCCGCTTAACCAATAGACTATCACATCAGCAAACCCTATCAGAGAGGCGGAAGCTACTAGGGTTCAGGACTTCACCAGAAGGAGTCTATCTATGTTTGGTGGTTCAAGAATGGATGGAGAGTTCAAGGGAGGAGAAAGGGGGAATAAAAGGCCCAGAACCGAAGACTTGGAGAGTTCCCAGCAAGGGTCAAGTAGTGGGAGTCGCTCTCAACATCGACACAGGTCTTTATCTTAGGTTTGGGAAACAAGCCCCGGGTGAGGGAGATTACTTATCCAATTTATGGGTGTTGTGGGAACCACCTAAAGAAGTTCTTGGTGGGTTCAGATGCATGCTTCTATTATGGTTGGCTCGGTCATACACACAGAGATTGCCCTTCAGCCAAGTGAGACGACCAGAGAGGCTGTGCCCCGTCCACCCCTCTAGTAGCCCTATCTAGTTGGTGCCTGAAATGCAGTAAAACACACAAGGGTCAGTGTTTGGAAGGTTCAGGTGCTTGTTTCGGGTGTTGGGAGCCCTGAAACATGCGTAGGAATTGCCCATCGACCAAGCAGGGAAAGGATAGAGCGAGTAACGACTAGATCAGCAACTCTAGTAGATAGTCCATCTCAGCAGAACAGGTTGCAAAGAGCATGTGGCAGTCAACCTAAGATCTCGTCCCAGGTATGTTATAAGTCTTCCTATCGAACCTTGCATGTTGCTAGTTCCGAGAACTACTCATTTCTTCATGGTCATAACAATCACTTCAAGCAGTGGAAAGAACAAGAGATGTGCTCCAAGTCCTTGGGCTGTTGAACAGAATCCAACTGGTATAAGGTACATGATCCCTTTTGCATTTTCATATGAGATTTATTACGTGGAGCGTATAGAACGATTATAAGTCTGAAGCCTTCATTGATAGCCTTATAGGTGAATGGAAAGTTGCGAGTTAGTGGTTAAGCCCGACCTTAAGAAAGATTTGAGCGCCCTAGAACAACGACTTTAAGCTACGGGGGAGATGATAAGTCTATGAGCCAAGTCAGATTTTGAGTATCCTAATGGAGGAGTCTCAACATTAATGGCTTGGGAATACCAATTTCTATAGGTTAAGATGATTTCTCTTATGCTCAATTAAAGTTGCACTCTATCCAATCTCATGTATAAATCCTAGGGTTCTAAATGACCGTTTAAGATAGTGATCCCATTCCTTACTCTATGAATCTCTAAGTCTCAACCACATGTCAAACTCTCTATGCATGTTAACTCGTGTCTCTCAACATGTCCGACTCATAAGATTGTGTCGTGTCAAGTGTGTACTCAGCTTAGATCTTCTTAATGATACATGCTCATAAACTCCTTACTCTAAGCCCTATGAATGTTCTCCCATGATGGAAATGATGGTTAAAATGGGTACATTCAGGGTAACTCCTTGTCCTTGCCATAGGTGCTGGGCAGGTAAAAGTCTAGGAAGTGCAGTTATTAGCCAAGTCGGGAAGTGTAACAACCTGCATGGTCATTTTATGATTGTTGATCCGTATCCCTGGGTTGAATCTTTCTGTATCTTTATTTTATTATTTATGACTTGCAAAGATGGATGACACCGTTCCCGAGATTATCCAATGAAGATTGGGTGAGATTTTCAGTTTTAGGAAGTTTTGAAGTTTGAGGGGTCTAATTGAAGTCAACATTTTAGGTTAGCGAGCTCGAATTTGGATTTTAAAAGATCGGTTAGTTCCAAATGGTTATTTATGACTTAGTTGGGTAATTTGCATGGATCTTGAGGTGACTCGGGAGTGATTTGAACCTTTGGTTGAAACTATGAGCATTGAGGAAGCTAAGTATGACCATGGTCAACTTATGATCCAAACAACCAGATATCGATGATTTGATGATCCCAACCGGTCTGGAATGGGTTTTATGATTATATTGCATATTTGCTTTGTGTCCGGAGGGTTCTGAATGAGCTTCGGATAGATTTGAACATTTTGTGTGTTTAGCATGATTTCAAGCATAAAATGTGACAACTTAGAGGTTCGAGACTTTCAAAATTCTTAGCATGAATTATAAGAGTTCATCTTGTTGACTCAATGGATGGTGGTGTCATTATTCAGAATGGATCAGAATCTTCCTTGATGATTGAGGTCAAAGCTGGACAAGACGAGGATCCTATCTTGGTATTGTTGAAGAAAGTCACTCAGAATTAGAAGGTAGAGGTCTTCACTAAAAAGGGGAGATGGTGAGCTTTGATACCAGGGTCATTTGAGTGTTCTAGGTGTTGTTGATTTGAGAGATCGGATGTTGCACGAGGCTCATGGTTCCATATATTCTATTAACCCAAGTGCCACCAAAATATACTGTGACCTATGGGAAGTCTATTGGTGGAATGAAATGAAGAAGGACATGGTGGAGTTGGTGGCTAAGTTGTATATTCGGGAGTTATTTCGGTTGCATGGAGTGCCCTTGTCTGTTATATTAGATAGAGGTACTTAGTTTACCTCCCAATTTTAGAGATTGTTTTAGAAGGGACTTGGTACTCAAGTCAAGCTTAGCACAACATTTCAGCTGCAAACGGATGGTTAGGTGGAGCAGGCAATTAAGGCTCTTGAGGATATGTTGAGAGCTTGTGCGCTGTTGGGATAATCATTTTCCTCTGATCGAGTTTGCATTCAACAACAACTACCAATCTAGCATTCAGATGGCCTCATTTGAGGCTCTTTATGGGCAGAGGTGTGGATCGCCTATTGGTTGGTTCGAGGTAGGTGACGCCGCTTTAATAGGACCAAATTCAGTCCACGATGCTATGGAAAAGGTTCAACTTATAAGGGAAAGGTTGGAAATAGCCCATATTAGTTAGAAATCTTATGCGGATGTGAGGCAGAGAGATCTTGAGTTTGCCATTAATGATAGGGTGTTTCTAAAGGTGTCACCCATGAAGGGAGTGATGAGGTTAGGGAAGAAGGGGAAGCTTAGTCCCCGATATATTGGGCCATATCGTATTGTGAAGCGGGCTGGCAATGTGGCTTATGAATTGGAGTTACCAGAGGAGTTAGCTCCGACACATCCGGTGCTTTATCTGTCCTTGTTGAAGAAATGCATCAGAGACCCAGCTCTGGTTATTCCGGTATAGATAATTAGGAAGAGGGACAGCCTTACCTATGAGGAAGTACCAGTCGAGTTCCTTGATCGTCAAGTTCGTAAGTTACGGAACAAGGAAGTAGCCTAAGTGAAGGTTTTATGGAGTAATCAGCTAGATGAGGGAGCTACGTGGGAGGCTGAAGCAGATATGATGGCTAGATACCCGCATCTTTTTCCTTCCAGTTACGGTTCATCTTGAGGTATAAATCTCATCGTTAGTATCCTATTCAGGTTTATGTCAAGTCCGTGCATGTAAGTCCTTCTCATGTTTTAACATGTATTTATGTTTCCCAAATTCAGCTCACTCATGTGTTTCGTGTTCGGAGTCAGTCACATCCTCATGTTCTGCTGTAGTTATTCAGTTTTGAGATTCCAGTTCCTTTTCTATCTCTCAGTATGCTTAGCCACATTCGAGGACGAATGTTACCAATAGGGAGATATTGTAATACCGCGAAATTCTTTAAGACTAGGCTCAGGATTAGAAAAGAGATCAATATAAAAGTTAGGAAAATATCACAGAACGACTCATGGTACAAGTCGTAGGATGGTATCATGGGTCGTTGGATGGAGCCATTGTTTGATAAAGGGTTTGTCATGGAAAGTGGTACGGGTTGTGGTACAATCCAGCGTGGGATACCAGAGGTCGTGGTAGGCAATCATTGAAGTTGGAGGAATCGAACTGGTGAGCTATGGGAGTAGGAAATGAGTTGTTTGATAGGGGAACGACTCATGTTCAAGAGTCATGGCATGTAAGGTGGGTCTACGGTAAGAATCAGATGTCTGGAGATACGACTCATTGGAAGTACCTATGAGCCGTTTGTTGTGCCCGTGGGAACTCGAGAATAGTGATGGTTCAAGGACTGTGACCACAATGGAAGGAAGCAACGGATCTTCGTGATGAGTAACGACTCATCCTATCTAACCATTATAAAAGAAAACTGAAATTGAAGTGAGCATGGATGTTTGTAACAGGCAATACCACGAGTCGTGGTATCAAAGGATGACTCGCGGTAAGGGTCGTGGTACCTGGCAGTGCCCATTTTTCAGAAATTTCATTAAAGGCATTTCTGTAAAATCTAAGCTTTAAGGTCCTAAACTACGTCATTTTAAGCATGGAAAAGAGTGTATTAATGATATTATTCACCCTAGATCACCCATTACTTCCCTAACACTCTAAATTGAGAAATCAATTCTCTCAAATCTCTTAAGGATTTTCCAAGGGTTTTTCCTCAAACTCTCCAAGAATCAAGTGGGGTTCATCCTTTTCCATTGGGGATTCATTTATTCTGGTACGTGGGTCGATTCTGTGGAGTTTCCTATCAATCCCATGCCCCTTCTTTATCAAAGTGTGATCACCCAATTCCCCAAAGTTTAAAATTCGAAAACCAGGATTTTATGATTTGGGTTTTTAAAATTGTTTATGATTCCTCTATGGGTAAAGTTGATTTGATATAAAAATACGATTTCCATGATAGGGTTTATAATTTCTTCAATTATTTTATGAAATTGAAATATCTCATGATCTAAGATGATAATGAAATTTTAGGGTTTAAATTCCCTTCATGAATTCCTTCGAATTACTTATGAATTTTAATCTCTCAAGTCCTAATTCATGATTTATATTCAATAATGCATGATTTCCTTCACGATTACTCTATGAAACTATGATTTGAATTACGAGGATTATTATTATGTTTTCATGATGACTCTTTATGTTTTCTCATGATTATAATTATGGCCGACTCACGGGCCTTTTTACATGGCTAGTTCACGTATTTCAAGCATGCTTATGAATATTATGATTTAAACTAGTCCATGAATCTCATGTATGTTTTCCCTACTATAATATGAGCGCTATATATGTTTTGGGAGTAGTATTTAACATGGAGTAGATTCAGAGTCCAAGCATATCCCGAGTCTCAAAACTACGTGTCAATGTAGCCATGATGGGACCTCCCTTGAGACTGTTCCCTTATGTCCGTATGGGCCTTTCATGAGTGATATCATACCTCTTTACATGGTTCTACCCTTGTCAAGGTACGAACACCCTCCCGACTATGAATTTACAGGTCGGGCTCCATGTATGCTCATGTGGGGTATGTCAGTTATAAGAATCTCTCATTGTTCCTCATGTTTTATGTATGATCATGATTACAATACTTTGGATCAAGTTATGCTTTTGAAAGGTTTCTCTTATGATTACAATTTTGAGGGGTTTTAAGAACCTTGAGCCTTCTATTTATGTTATGATTATCATTGCATGTTTTGAACTGTCCTACTGATATGAACTCTTAAGTGTTTTAAAATGTTTGGTTAACTTAACCCGCACACTCTCTACATTCCAAGTACTGACCGCATACTTTATATTGTATTGTCTTATAATACAGGTCCGAGAGATCAGGTTCAGCCTCACCCCTAGTGTCACTAGCTTCAATCGAGTCAGCCCACTCTCCTTGGTGAGTCCTCATCTATCGAGGACATGCAGTTATCCTTGCTGTTATATTTAACTTTGAATTTTTGTACTTTGTCGGGCTAGTTGGGGGTGTTGTCCCATCAGCTCATCAATTATGTTAAAGGCTTTCAAACATTATATAGAAATCGGCTTGTTGTTGTTGATTCAGTTCTAGCTTGATATGTGTGTGTGTGTGTGTGCGCGTGCAGAGTTCTGCTATTATGTGTGTTAAACTCCCGCTTTATCATGTTCAGTTTAGACGTTATGTTCATGCCATGGGTTGAGTTAGAGCCTCTCAGGGTTTCTTGTCCCATGTCTCGATGCGGGGTCCTAGTTTGGGTCGTGACAATACGTCTTCAAGAGGATGCCTTTTGGGTTATGCAATGAACCAGCTATATTCCAGAGATGCATGATGTCCATATTCTCAGACATAGTGGAAGACACTATAGAGGTGTTTATGGATGATGTTTCGGTAGTTGGTGACTCATTCGAGGATTGCTTAGCACACTTGCTACAGTACTGAAGTAAATGTGAAGAGACTAATTTGGTACTAAATTGGGAAAAGTGTTAATTTATGGTCACAGAAGGGATAGTATTGGGGCATAAGATTTCTGAAAAGGTTATTGAGGTGGACAAGGCGAAAACTGAAGTTATCTCAAAAATTCCACCTCTTATCTCTATTAAGGGGATCCGCAGTTTTCTAGGGCATGCTGGTTTCTATTAGCGATTCATTAAAGAATTTTCAAAATTTGCTAACCCTTTATGCAGGTTGGTGGAGAAAGATGCAAAGTTTGTATTCATTGAAGCTTGTCTCAAGGAATTTGAGTTCCTAAAGGAGAAACTCATGACAGTACCCATCATAGAGTCTCCTAATTGGAGTAAGCCATTTGAGATCATGTGTGACCCAAGTGATGTCGACTTGGGTGTTGTCCTTGGATAAAGATATGATAAGATCTTTCATCTCATATACTACACTAGCAAGGATTCAATGTAGCTCAAAAGACACAGTCATAGAGTAAGAGATGTTAGTCGTAGTGTATGCCTTTGAGAAATTTCATGCTTACCTCCTTGGCACAACTATTGTGGTGCACACTGACCATGCTGCAATTCAGTATCTAATGGCTAAAAATGATACAAAACCTCAACTTATTTGTTGGGTATTACTACTACTGGAATTTGATTTTGAGGTGAAAGATAGAAAAGGTACAGCAAACCAAGTTGCAAACAATCTATCTAGGCTGGATGAAGAAGGAAAAATGGGAAACAAGTCGGAGATAAATTATTTCTTTCCAGACGAACAGGTACTGGCCGCCTCACATGACTTGATTCCATGGTTCACTGACTTTGCAAATTACTTGGTGAGTGATATAATGCCTAAAAATATGAAGTTTCACCAAAAGAGAAAATTTCTCCATGATGTTAGGACCATTTTATTAGGATGAGTCATATTTATTTAGAGTTTGTGCTGAAAATATAATTAGAAGGTGTGTACCCGAAAATGAGATGATTTACATTATTGATATTATAGTGTAATTACTATTGGCCTACTATTCATCAAGATGCTCATGATATTGAAAAGGCTTGTGATAAATGTCAACGAGAGGGAGGAGTGTCTCGGAGACATGAGCTACCTCTGACGCCCATTCTTGAGGTAGAGTTGTTTTATGTGTGGGGCATTCATCTCATGGGCCAATTTGTAAGTTCCTTTAGGATGAAGTACATATTGGTGGCAGTCGATTATGTCTCCAAATGGGTGGAAGCTGTGGTACTTCCAAATAATAAGAGTAAGTCAATCACTACATTCTTGTGAAGGAACATCTTTTCTAGATTTGGCACTCCATGGGTAATCATCAGTGATGGTGGATCACACCTCCATAATAGGTTATCTTGTGTCTTATTTGAGAAATATGGAGTCAAGCATAAGGTGGCGACACCTTACCACCCGCAGACAAGTGGACAAGTGGAAATCTCAAAGCGGGAGACCATGACAATTCTGGCCAAAACAGTTAATGCCAATAGAACAAACTAGTCTAGGAGATTAAATGATGCTTTATGGGCATATCACACAATGTTCAAATTTCCCATACGTATGTCACCAGATCAGCTCGTCTATGGACAATCATGTCATTTACCTATGGAGCTCGAACATGAGGTCTTATAGGCACTAAAGAAGCTAAATCTAGATTGGAAAGAAGCCACAAATCTTAGATTCACCCAACTTAATGAAATGATGAATTTAGATTAACAGCTTATGGGAATGCTGCAATATACAAAGAATGAATGAAGGTTTACCATGATCGAAAGATTGAAAAAAGGGAGTTCACAACTGGGGACTTAGTGTTGCTATACAATTCCATACTCCGCTTGTTTCCAGGAAAATTAAGATCAAAGTGGTCAGGACCATTCAAGGTTGTTCAAGTGTTCTCACATGGAGCAATAGATCTTGAAACCAAGGATGGAAAAAGATTCAAAGTGAATGGACAGAGGGTGAAGCATTATTTTGGTAATCCGGAGGATTTGAAGGTGATGGAGGAGATATACCTTGATGAAGTCTGAGTAATCGAGGGATCTGCATTGTGACGTAACATTAGATTAAGTGCTACTTGGGAGGTAACCCAAAATAACTGAGGTGTTGGTTATATTTTCTCATGTATGCAGGAAACAAGTCAAAAAATACATAACAAAGCTGTAGGGACATAGATATGGATTGAAAGCCACGTCGGCCAAGCTCCATAATGAGAGGCGTGATGCGGGCTAGCTTAAGACCACAGTGAGAGGCGCGATGCACCTGGCCTATAGAAAAGCATGAACACCCCCTATACAATGAGGACTATAGGCCCAGGGATTTCATCTTACACTCTTTTACTTATGCCTTATTATTTTAACACTAATGAAAGTACTACCAATTAAGTGTGGGGTGGGAGAGGTAAACTTCATCATATCATGCATGCTTTCATTTCTAAATTTGTTTATGGTGGGCCTAGTTTTTTTTTTTGTGATTCATGACTTAGGGTGCTAGCTTGTTGTGTGATATTATATTTTTATTTACGTTGCCCCAATTTTTGTTTTTGATACTTTTCTGGTGGATATTTCCTTAGAATCGATTAGAGGGTCTAGAATTTTTTTATGAGTCATAATCATGACTTTTCCTGATGATGGATGGATGATGATAATCTTAAGGGAAAATTAGTCATTAGGAGAACAAGAACTTGAAAACTTACTAATGCTAGGTACTTCACTTAGGTATCGTTGAGACGAGACTGTGAAATTCACTAAAAAAATGCATGAAAAGATAGAAACACTTATACTTTTGGAACTTGACTCCTATGCTTGAAAATTGGGCTTAATAATGTGATGCATTCAATATAGATATATGTGTTATGTAGTTTTGATTGATATTGCTATATCATTTGTGCCATTGTGTGTGTGAGATTTTTATTGTATACTCCATGCTTGAAATTTAATGTCTAGAACTTGCTCGGTGTGTGTGCAAAATGAAATGAAGATGTTGAATTTAGGAAGTGATATATATGCATTTTTTTGGTAGCCTACTTGTATCCTAGTTTACCTACCTTGATGTAATTATCCTAATTAGCTATTTTTGAGACATAGCCTATTCTTTTGATAGCCATATTACAATCTTAATCCTTTTTGTTCTATTAACTTTTGTTTGATCCAAATGAATCCTAAGGCACTTTATTTGAAAATTTTACATAAAAGGAGAACAAGTGAAAAGGGGGAAAAAGCTAAAGTGTGAAAATTAGGAGAAAAAAAGGGTTAAATTTGATAAACAAGGAGGGTGATGTAGTTGGGAAAGAAAAAGAAAAAAGTTTGAAAGAAATGATGATGAATGAATAGAAAATTTTTTGTTAATGAGCTTAAAGTTGAATATTCCCTACTAGTCACCTAAGTTGCAAAGTGAAAATAAAATGAGATATAAGGAGAAAAAGATAGGAGATTGAAGAATGTGCTAAAAAGTCAAAGGATTGCGATGTATTAAATTGCTTAGGGAGATTAGTCACTATCTTGGCCAAATATTTACTACTCGTCCCTTAGCTTACATTAGAACTATCATAAGCCCTAGTTGATCTTAGATTCAATGTTCTATATTAGAGGAGTATTACAACAAGGGCAAGCCTATGGGTCACCTTTTGCATGCACGTTAACTTCTTTGGGGAGAGTGAATGGTAATGTTCTAATTATGCCCAAGTTCATATTACTATATATCTTGTGTGTGAAAGGGCATCTCTCTAAATAGTCTTGATTTCTAAATTACATATGATTTCTGTTGGCCGAAATATATCTTGCTGATTTAGTTCTAGAAACTAAATGATTTTAAACTTGACTTTTTAATGTTGATCTCATATGCATGTTGAGTGAGTTGTTCGAACTTGATAATTTTGTTTAATGATCCTAAGTGTGTGTAGACATGTTCGTAGGGTGAACTTTATGGTTAAATGTGAGAAGGGAAGTAGTAGATTGTTCAAGGACACACAATAGTTTAAATGTGGGTGATGTAGAGCGTATTTAAGCATTTATTTTTCATATTTTACCCATAGTTAGCTATGTTTTTGAGAACAAATTGTGTGTGTTTTCTTTGGTTTTATAAGATATTTATGAAAAAGAGCTAACACACATGATTAGATGCTTTTAGATATTAAAGTGATGGATTTGGGCTTAATTGTGCCTAAAAAGAGCAAGTTTGGCAAAACGGGGTTCAGGAAACAAGTGTTATAGAAGTTGGCATCACACAGGCGTAGCTGTGCTATGACCTGCACAACGTGCAGAAAGGGACAAAGCACCAAGAAGCGCGGTGCGCCAAACATGTGGCGCCTTGGCCAGCTCGGCGCGCAGCAATGTCCAGATGGCTATTGTAGTCCAATTCCAGTTCGACTAGGAACAGAAGCTACAAAACCCAATTTCAATCCAAGCAAGAACAATGAAGGCTTATCTACTATTATAAATACTCTCTCTCAACATGTCTTAATAGTGCACTTTTGGGGATAAAAAAACATTGTGTAACATGCAATTGATAGTCTAACATAATTCATTATAGTTGAATTTGTGTCGTGGAATATTTATTGGAAGATTCATCAAGTTCTTGTGATTCAATATAGCTTTGGAGATTTGTTAAATAATTAATTTATTATTATAATTATATTATTATGATTTTCTTCTACATCTTATGTTATTATTTTTTTAAACATGAGCAACTAAATCTCTTAAGCTAGGGTTTTGGGAACCATAATGGATTAACAGATGTAGGAAAAATAAAATAGTGATTCTTGAATGATGAAGTAACGGGATTAATATTCTCTTCATTTTGATATTTAATTGTCTGTATCTTAAACTTGCTCGACCAAAGAGGATGAAGCTAGGAAAATAGAATAATAGTGGTAATTTGAGGCTACCAACCCAATCCCAGTTCAAGTAGGAATAATAGTTGCAAAACTCAATCCCAATCCAATCAGGAATAATGAAGACTTAATCTAATACTATATATACCCCTTCTTAGGACGTATTAGAGTGCAATTTTAGAGTCGAATATTATGGAGTCTTGTTAGAAACTTGAGTTCACCACTTATTCTTGTATTGAATTATTATAAGTGTGGAAAACATTATTCCATACAAGTGTTGAAAGAAATCGTCAAGTTCTTGTGATTCTAATTAGCTTTTGAGCTTTTTCAAATAATTTCATATTATTGTGAATATTTCATTATGACTTCTTATAAATTTTATATTATTGTTTCCTCAAACATGAGAGGCTAAACCTCTTGAGTTAGGGTTGTGGGAACCATGATGGATTAACAAAAGTAGGCAAAATAAGATTATAATTCTTGAATGGTGAATTGAGTGGATTATTATTCACTTCGTTTTAATGAGTTTTAGTGGTTGCAAACGTTGAAATGTGTCTGTATCTTCAACTTACTTGATCAAAAAGGTTGAAATTTGGAAAATAGAATAAAAACGGAAATTTGAGGTTACCAAACCTCATCTAATTAACTTGAGCTCTAACTGAGAATAGTTAATCCAAGACTTATAGTGAGGACAAAATATACACACCTAAAGTCTGAGAGGATTTAGGTGAAATTTATATATGTAGGTCAAGAGATGTTAGATGAACTTAATTGTTAGTCTTACACAAAATTCACCGGGATAGATCATTAATAAAATAAGCCTACTGCGTTATGAAATCATGGGGAATACAATTCTTTTTTTTGTCTCATTAATTTGATAACAACTTAATCATTTCTTAGAATTACTTTTTCTTTTTATTTGCACCTCCCTTCCAAAAAATTGACTACCAATTGGTTTATTCATCATTAATATATTATTTCCTTTCTAATCTCTGTGGGATCGATCACAACCTAGTTGGGTTACTATATTTGACAGTGACTGCTTTATACCTTATTGTGAGGTGTAATTTCCCGTGATCAAGTGTTCCTATAGTTTCTATGGACTCTATGGTTGTTCTTTGGGGGAAATTATTTAACTTGAGTTGACATACCTATGAATTTCTATCAGGCAAATAAATTGGTTTCCAAGTTAGGATTATCGTATAATAAAATTCATTGTTGTGAATATAGTTGCCTGTTGTTCTATAAAAATAATGGTGATCTAGAAAATGGTAAGTTTTGTAGACATGTTAATTTTAAGCAAACTCCTGGTTGGAAGATGCATTATTTACCTCTTATACTTTTGGTTACAGAGGTTGTACACGTCACTGAGTTCTACGATTTATATGAGATAGCACAGTGAGAACAAAAGGGCTCCTAGTGTTTTGTATCATCCATCGGATGGAGAATCTTGGAAATATTTTGATAGAAGTTATTCGGTTTTGCAAGTGAACCAAGAAGTGTTAGAATAGGCTTGTGCAGATGGTTTCAGAACATTCTTTGTTTCTGCTTCACCCTACTCTTATTGGCCTGTATTCCTTACTCCGTACAATCTTCTACCTAAAATGTGTATGGCAAGTCCCTACATATTTCTAAGTTTTATTGTCCCGGTTACCCGTAATTCAAAAAGTTTGATTGATGTTTATTTGCAACTTTTGATAGACGAGTTAAAACAATTAAGGTCTGGTTATAGTTACATATGACATATCAACTAAGAAAAATTTCCTTTAGTGTGCTTCTTTAATGTGGACTATAAATGATTATCCAGTGTATTGGATGTTGTCTGGTTGGATGATTGCTAGAAAATTAGCTTGGCCGTATTGCATGAACAATAGTAAAGCATTCACATTAAAACATGATCGTAAAAATTCATGGTTTGATTGTCACCATCGTTTCTTGCCTATTAATCATGGGTGTAGAAGAATGAAACATGTATTCTAATAGAATAAGATTTAAATTAATCTGTCACCTTCATCATTTTTTGGAAATGAAATTTGGGAGAGAGATTGTCACTTTCCTATGGTTATAGCTACACCTTCTAGACTTCCTGGATATGGAGTTGGATATAATTGGACAAAAAAGAGCATATTTTGGGAGTTTCCATATTGGAAGGATAACTTTCTATGATATAATCTTTATGTGATGCACATTGGAAAATTTATTTTGATAATTTGTTCAATACAGTGATGAATGTTAAGGGTAAGACAAAAGATAATTCAAATGCCAAAATGGACTTAAAGGAATACTGCAAAAGAAAGGAACTATGGTTGCAGGGAACACACAATAATAAACTGTTAAATCCCAAGGGTGAGCTTTTCATTCACATTGAATGAAAAATGAGAGATTTCTGAGTGGATTACGAATCTAAAGATGCCTAAGTGCTACACTTCAAATTTGGGGAAGCATGAAGGTATGAATGAAGTGAAGTTGTGTGGTATAGAAAGCCATGATTGTCATGTTTTCATGAATACTTTGATTCCTATTGCATTTAACCAGCTATTTGACCGGATATGAAAGCCAATCATAGAGGTAGGTTTGTTTTTCAAAGGTTTGTATGGTAATAACACTTTGTGGGAGGATAACTTAGAAAGAATGGGTCAAAACTTTCCAATAATCACTATTAAGTAGGAAAAGATCTTTCGATGTGGCTTTTTAAATGTGATGGAACATTTATCGATTCACCTTTTACACAAAGTGCGCCTTAAAAACCCAGTTCAATACAGATGGATGTATCCATTCGAGGAGTACTTATTCTGATTTAGTATACCATGAATTCCTAAGTTTTTCTTTTAATTTATTACTAACTAACATCAAATTTTATACAGAACTATCAGTAAGTGCAAAAGAACTACTAAACAGAGGTATAACATTAAAGGATCTATCTGTGAAGCTTATCTTGCAAGGGAAACTGCTATTTTGACTAACCTGTGCCAAGTATGAGAAATAGGCCAACCTGCAATGATGAAAGTGATATTGATCCCAACCACCTACTAATTTCAATTTTTAAACAACTAGGTCGAGGTTCTAAAAAATGAACTAGACGAAGTTGAGTAGTATGAAAATGCAATCTTTTGTGACACATGTTGTTCTCAATTTCCCTGAGATACAACCATATCTTAAGTAAGTTTTGAATGATGACAATTACTTTCGCAGGCCAGTAGGGTAATGATGTCATATATATATACGAGGTTCTTCGATTGGCTGAAAGTCTATGTAAGTGTTCAAAATCATGTTAAAAGTATAAGTACAATATAGTTATTTACTTAAAGAATATTTTTGTTGTTTAACACTATCTAGGTTCATGATGAAAATAGTACTATTGAACATTTGCAACTGGTGAGTGATGTTGCACATGGGCCTGATAGTCAAATTCAGTCAATGAATAAATATTGTGTAAATGGCTTCAAGTTTCCATCAGAAGGAATTTTTATAAGAAAATCAATAAGAGCAGAGTGTGTGTTAAAGTTGATGTAGACAGTAATAGCTAAATTGTTGATTATTATGGTGTGATATAAGAGAATAATGGAAGTTAGGTGTGTTGAATGACCGAGAAAAAAAATAGTACTATTTTGGTGTAAGTGGTTTGATCCATCACACAGAGGTGCTAGAGTGAATCAATAGCATAATATAATTGAACTTAAGAACACCAGACAGTATGATCGCTATGATCCTTTCGTCATTGCACAAAATGCTAAGCAGGTGTATTATGCTCCACATTTTTTGCATAGAGACAAGGCTGATTGGTACGTGGTTATAAAAACTAAGCCCATGGGTAGGATTGAGATTGATAATGTATTGAATGTGGCAAACTAAAACGATGTGGCAATTGCTCATCAAACTGTGGATTTTGAGTTAGAACACAGTTTACAGCATCCTGAACACATATTAGAAGAAGTTTCTAATGATGAGGCAATTGAAATTGCAAATATTAATGAAGGATTAGATAATGAAAATAAACCAAACGAGGGGGAAGAACTGAATGATGATTATGAAATAAGTGTGGTGGAAGAATGGGAAAATGATAAAAATGAAACAAGTGAGGAGGATGAATAGAAGAATGATGATTAGCAAGTTGATTTATTTCTTCTAAGCAATTATTATATTTAATACTTGTACTTTTTATATATATTCTAATGTAGACTCTTTTGCAGATATCGACAGGTGATGGAGATCGGGTCATAGTAGTAGGAATAGTAAATTGAGTAAGAGTAGTAGGAAAGAACCTAGGAGACTAATAGATTCTATCGCTACTTTAGGTGGTCTTTCATCTACTTCACATACAAATTCTTCTCTACCTGTGTCTTATATCCTCTATTGAACTGGGCATTTGACATATTCTTATGTGCCTCCATTTCTTACTATTTCTCACACTTTTATGCCTATACCTATCAATCTTCTGCCATGGGAAAACTCGACGTATGTATCGTCAAGAACTCCTTCCCTGAGTGGTTCATCTCCGCACTTGTCCAACTTGTGACTCAGAAATAGTAGCTTTGGATCAAACTCCTAGGGTACTTCTACTCCATCCTTAACCCAATCGTATAAAGCACCGGCACCAGGAGATAGAGAGCCACAACCAAGAGACAAAGATAGTCTTAGTTGAGTTGAAATAGTGCCTAATGGATCTGGGTAAGTTTATTTTCTTTTTTGATTTAGTTTTATAATTTTTAATCTTAATATTTTATTTTTGACTTGACATGTCGATGTTGGGAGTATTTATGCACTTATTTACTATATTTCTCCCATACTTAGCTATGTTTTGAGAACAAATAATGTGATTACTTTGGTTTTATATGATATTTGTAAAAAATAGCTAACATACATAATTAGATATTTACAGGACGAAAAGTGATGGATTTTAACTCATTTGGTCTTAAAAGGGCAAGTGTTGCTAAACCAGACTTAAAAGGAACAAGTTTTAAGGCTAAAAGGGGGTTGGCACTGAGCAGCACCATAGCTACACAGAGGCCTATGACACAGTGGGCAGGCTCCGCATAGAGCTGCACAATGCGCAGGGAGGTTGTGGTATGGAGAAGCACAACACGGACCAAAGTTGTCCAACAAAAGACCTACAAATTCGAATCCCGGTCCAAGTAGGAAGAGATGCAGACATATCCTGCTACTATAAATACCCCTAGGACGTTTTTGTTAGCAATTCACACATTATTCCAAGTTGTGGAACGCGTTATTTCATATCATTATTGAGAGAAACACATCAAATTCTTGTGATTCTATATAACTTTTCAAGATTTGTCAAAAAAGTTTCATACTATTGTAAGTGATCATCATGGCTTCTTATAAATATTATGTTATTGTTTCTTCAAACATTAGCAACTAATTTCTTTAGCTAAGATTGTGGGAACCATGATGGATTAACGTAAGTAGGAAAATAAAATAGCGATTTTTAAATAATGAAATTGAGTGTATTGTTATTTTCTTTGCTTTAATTAGTTTTGGTAGTTGCAAACATTAAAACATTCCTGTATCATCAACTTGCTTGACCAAAAAGGTTAAAGTTGGGAAAAGAGAATAACAATAGAAATTTGAGGCTACCAACCCTCATCCTAATTGACTTGAGCTCTAACCGAGGATAGCCAGTCCAAGACATATGATGAGGGCAAAATATGAAGACGTAAAGTTCAAGAGGATTTAGAGTGATATTCATCTATGTAGATCGAGAGGTGTTAGATGAACTTAATCGTCAGTCTTACATGAAATTCACCAGGATAAATCACTAATAAAATAAGCTTATTATGTTACGAATCATGGGGAACATAGTCCTAGATTCTTCTCATATATTTGATATAAACAAACTCCTAGCTTAAAATACCTTTTTCTTTTATTGCTATCGTCAATCCTCTTGATGAAGTTTGAGTAATCAAGATACCCACGTAGTATCGTGACGTTAAATCAAGCATTGCTTGGGAGGCAACCAAAGGTAACTTAGTTTTTATCTTAATTTTGTAAATTTTTAGATTTGATTTGTGTGTTCAAGTGTGCAGGAAATAAATAATAAATATAGGGCAAGTCTTACACAATGGAGAATGAAATTGGATAGCAAGGCCACAACTTTGTGAAGCTGCATGATGCAGTGGACCATCTGGGCGTATAGAGGTATGACGCAAAGTGCCATCTGCGCGTTGAGTCACGTGACGTGGGGCGTGATGGCCGCACAAGGGTCAGCAATGTGGACATAGTCATTTAGGAAAGAGTGGTCTCCACATCCAATGAGGGGTAGGATCGGGGAGTTTATTCTTTCACCCTTTACTTGTACTTTACTGTTTAAAGCACTAGGACAGTTCTAAGTATTAAGTATGGGGTGGGGGTAGTTGAATTTTTACGTTTACTAAAAAGTGTCATATCTTAATATTGTCCTCAGTTTTGTGATTAGTTAAATCCTATGATTTGATATGTTTGGTATGTTTTTACTTGGGTTCCCTCGATTTTTATTTTCGGTATTTTTTTGGTGGATAGTCCCTTAGAACCAACAAAATTTTTTTCTGGATTGAGTCAGTTAGTTATAGTCTTGATTTTTTCTGATAATGAATGGATGACGACCGTCTTAAGAAAAAATTAGTCATTGGTGGGAGAACAAGAACTTGAAACCTTCCTAATGCTAGGTTATTCACTCAGGAAAACATTAAGACTTCAAAATAGTTCACTCAAGAAAGATGCATGAAAAGGTAGAGACACATATGCTCTTGGATTTAACTCCAATGTTCGGAAAAATTAGGCTTAATAATGTGAAACATTCAATATGTATATGTGTGTTTACATAATCTTGATTGCTATTATTGAATCATTTGTACCATTGTGTGTGTCAAATTTTATGAATATACTCCATATCGCGTATTGATGTCTAGAACTTGCCCGATATATGTGCTAAATGAAAGGGAAATGTTGAAACTAGAACGTGATATAGATACTTTTTTGGTAGCCTATTTTTATCTTGATCTTACCTGCCCTGATGTGATTGTCTTAGTTAGCCATTTTGACCCTTAGCCTATTCTTTTGATAGCCCTGTTAAAAGATAAATCCCTTTTGTTCTATTAATCATTCGTTGATCCAAATGAATCCTAGAGAACTTTAATTGAAAATATTTATATGAAATGACGATGACGTTCAAATCCACTCCTCACGAGGAGGAACTGTAAATGAATGCCGCAATATAAATAACCAACTAAGAGTTGGGGTCGAATCCACAGGGAAAAGCAATTGAATAACGCAAAAGTTGTGTATTGACTTGAACGAAAATTGTATACATGCATTGAAAATAAAAAGAAATAAATGTCGGGGGGGGGGGGGGGGTGAAGAGATATCACAATTTGAAATTAAAATCAACTATCAAGAGAACATGGCAACCAAAATGAATAAACAATTATGAGCAAGGGCCAGGGGTGTTCTATTGATGGTGGTTCGATTAGATTGGAATTAGCTGAAAAATCAAATTATTTCTCATAAACATAAATAACTGTGGATAAAGTGACATACAATATTTTTCAACCATTTAGGTGTTCTTTTCCTTGATTTTTCTCAAACCCTAAGGCGTCAATTAATTAATCCGATATAGCTTAGGCAAAATTTAAGCTATCTCTAGCCTCAAATCTCTAATGAGTTTATGACTACGAGTTTTGGATATCTCTAGCCCAAACCCACACACTCACGACCTAATTGCCTACTATTGCTTTCTCACCTATATTCGATTTTCCTTTTTCAAGAAAAAATAGAATAAGTAGAAATAACCCACATTTGCAATTATGGGTAATTCAATTATAAGTTGGGAGAAAACAACAGTTTATACGAAATGAGTAATTATAAGATTAATATAGCAATACCCAATCTAATTTATCCCCTATCATGCACACACCCCTAGAAAAATATCTAGTTACTCAGATGAATAACACAAAACCATATTGACAAAATAATTTATAAAATTAATCATTAATAATAAATAGAAAGCTTAAAACTATCTTCAATGGTGGTTGTAACTTGAGGAAAAAGAAGAAAAAGAAAGCTATTCAATATTTCTCTAACTCTACCAATCTGAAATGGAATATTCAGTACTTTCTAGAGAATGCATAGAAATATGTTTAAAAAAATGCTCCTCAAATCCCATGCTGGAGGATTTTTCCCTCCTAAAAATAACCTCACTTGTAAGTCACCGGCGTTCCACCGGTGCCCATCCGCGGGGTGCTGCTTTGTCGCAGTTGGGGCCAGTGACGTTGGGACCTGGCTGGCATTGACACCGGTGGTTCACACGTGTTGACCTGCATTCCGCCGGTGCACCTTCCATTTCTCAGTAGTATGCTCCTGTGTTTGGCTAGTGTTTCACCGGTCCCATCTGGTGGAGCGCCGGTCCCATCCAGTGAAGCGTCGGTCCTCTTCTCTAATTCCATGATTTTGTCCAATTTCTTGTCTTCTCTCTTTAAGTTGAATGTTTGTAAAAACAAAAGAGAAAGATCATAAAATCCTCCCAAATGACTAGAAAACCAAGCAAAAGTTCATGCTTAAAAGCCTAATGAGTTGGTAAATTATCAACTCGTCAAACCCCCAAACTTGAACCATTGCTTGTCCTCAAGCAAGGTAGTTCTTTATAGCTAAACTATAGGAGTAAGCATGTCATTTTACATGACATTATGCACAAGGGACCACTACTATCCATACAACCCAAAGATCACTCACAACTCAATGGAAAAGAGGAGACTCAATACTATATGCAAATGCTTCAATAGATGACCACAATCAATTGGCATGATTCACAGTTGATTCTTTTATTCAAAACAAGGGGCATGGTTGATCACAACAAGCTTATATAGAATCTTAAATCATTAAAAATTCTCATTCAAAATTTTCCTTCAGCTCACGACATTCTTGTCTCAATCATATCTTTTGGCACATGCAAGCATGTTCCCCAAGGAGGTGATGCTACTCACATCAAGAGAGTATCCCATTTAATTATCAAGAAAGTCATACTCAAGGGATTATAGAATGAAACAAATACGCTCACTCTCACAAAGAAATTCTTATGCACATATCTTAACTCATAGGCTTGCCCTTCGTGTAACTCGCCACTAATATAGAGTTGCTACACTTAAAATAAATTAGGACTTGGAGGTCATGATGAAGTCTAGGGGTAAAGGAAGTATGATTTTTTCAGTTCTAGTGACTAGAACCTCCCTAATGCCCCTTTTGTGAACACTTTTGGATACTCTATCTTTTTTTTTCTTGAGATCATCCCCACCTTATCTCTCCTTGAATAATATTTTCACTTTTGAAACAAGAGCCCTCCTTATCTCTCCTTAGTTACCACTTTCATCTTATTTGAGCAAGAAGCAGAACCTTTCTACAATTTGGTTCATTTCATTTAAACAATTCATTCATTCTTTTCATAATATGGATCTACCTCACCTTGAAGTTCACGTCATTTTTCCCATTTTCCTTTTTGCAACCCCTAAACTTAGGTTTTTGCCTCATATTTTCCTTTTCTATCTCACACTTTTAGGAATTCAAGCATCACTTTTGCATTTCTTCTCACAACTAGCACTAGGGAGAATGGATGCCAAAGAGGGATTACAAAAGGGGTAATAGGCTTGTAATGTGGTTTTCAAGAAAAAGGCTTAAAGTCTCACCATTGGCTTGTAATGTAGTTTTCAAGAAAAAGGCTTAAGGTCTCAACATTGGCTAGCAAGGTCATGCTCAAGGAGGTCATATGGGTAAAGTAGCTATCAAAAGAAAGCCTAAAACCTCTTCCAAGTGCAACTATATCTAGGATTTTGCCTTGAGTCACATTTGGGGAAAGTTCTAGACAATCGTTCATGCAAGAGAATTTAACTAAAACCTTCCCACAAAGCATCACCCTCCAAGGAGTTCACACCATTTTCATCACCACATCAAGAGTCATAAAATAATATAGCATATGAATCAAGAAGCCAAACAAAGAATATGTAACTTATGACAAAAGAGTACTCAACTTTCACATTCAAATACCCCTTTCTTTCTCAAAAAATTTTTTTTAACAGTCATGCCATTTAAGAAATTTTTCTGGTGGTGTCTCTCAGAAGCCATTGCAATCATTGACTCAAAATGAACTCTAAATTCAGTATTTTTCCTAAAGAAAGTCTCCTCTCAATCCATCATTGAGAAATGCCACCCGATTCGACAATAAAAGAAAAGGAAAAGAAAATTACTCCTTGGGAAAGAACTGTGGCATAAAGAAAACCCTTGGAGATAATTCACTAACTACTATAAACAAAAGGCAATAATTGAAACTTGGGTCAACAAAATTTTGCAATTTAAAAAAAACCCATCATTGGTACTAACAATTAAACAAAAGATTTTCATTTATTTCCAAAACCCGATAAAGTAGACACAAGCCAACAGGAGAGAAAACACCACACCCCCAACTAACAGATTACATTGTCCTCAACGTACGAATTAAGAAAAAGCAAGGGAAAGAAGACACCCTGAAGGATCTAGCGAGGGGAACAAAGGGATCCAAAAGTAGGTGACCTTATTAAAATGCCATGAAGTAGTCTCGGATGTGGTGGCATCAGCGGTCAGGTGGAAGTATGAGTGGCTTGCCCGGTGAGGATACTTTCTAGTGGTCTGGAAGGGTTCTATTCTCATGATAGGAAGTCCCATCCACCCCACCGAGCCGCCAAGATGGATCCACTTTATAGACAGTGCGCATCCTAGGGCAGGTGGTCTGCTGTGGTATATTACCTCATCGGATATCACGTTAGAGGAACTGTCATAGTCCACACACCAATCATCCAGTGGACTTATGCTACTTGCTAGTTGAGCCTCCTAAGGGGCCTGTATATTTAGATTAATTTTTTAATGACAGCATCTCCTTGCGGCTGTCAATTTCTTCCTTTATGGCTACCACTTCATTTTCCAACAAAGCAATTCTCGCACATAGACCACCCAAGTTGTCAATTATAGGTCTCATTTCTCTTTTGGTGGCTTGTTGAATCATAGGGGGAATTTCTTTTGCCAATTTCAACAATTGAACATCATGGGCCCGGGCCTTATGTGCCATCTTTAGAATGCCCTTTGCTGGTGGTGAGGGAGCCCTATTGGTTGGTGGTGAAACTACTGCATATTCGTGAGATCTTGAAGGTGAAGGAGATGTTGGTTCCATAGTCAATTTGGGACGCTTTGAACTTGGGGCATCCTTGTCTGTCTTGATGGCCAAAGTAATCATTCCCTCAACCCTCAGTATTTTGTTGAATGGCCTCAATAGTGGATAGTTGGTGCGAAGGCAAAGCAGACTGATCAGAATAGGATAGGGCATAGAAGTTGCTTGTTGCCTGGCCTTCCTCTTCAATTGCTCAACAATAATATCCCCCACATTTTTATGCCTAATAACAATAATGCAAGCCACTAGGATTGCGGTCTCAATGGGAACATGAGTTGTACTTTTGGAAGGAATGATATGGGCACATACCAAATCAAGCCACATTTGTGCTTCAGATTTGAGATCACACTGGTGAATCACGCCCTTTGTTATAGCCTAATGCAGTTGACCCACAACAATTATCTCGGCCACCCACTCAAATTGATCATTTTTGTCATCCAATTTTCTTTTTAAATCTCGACTTGGACGCACTGGGTCAGCCTAATAAATAGAGTTAATTTTATCTAGGGTAATAGGACCTTCTTAGCCCTGTAGCAGCACAGATGATAAACATGGCATCTTATCAACTCTACCTTTATGCTTCAAAATGTCATGTCGTTCCCTATAAGCGGCATAAAACTCCCTCACCAACTCGAGAAAATAAGGATCCAAGGGCATTGTGAAAGGCTCCCAATCGCGAATTTGAAATTGATTATAAGTTTGGAAAGTCTTCATTGAAGGAGTCAACCTCATATCGAGCTTCTGCAGTGATAGACCGTTTCTCCTTACATTGAACATAATAATTCTTCATTTTATTGAGCCCAAAGAGGAGTTGATCAATATGCTTTTCCTCATCAGACTCTACTCTTGGAGTTGTGGCATCAGTTATTGGTGTTTTCACATTGCCCTGTTGTCGAAAGGTTGACATGATGCTGCAAGGAAATATTAGTGCCACATAGTGCTCTTTTTGGGTTTTGAATAATATGAAAGTAAAAGACATAGAAAACTAATCTAGAAATAAAAATTTCATAATTGGATGAGAACAAGTTGCAACATCAAAAACAAGTCCTAGCGGTACTGGTAGTACAACGACGAAACGTAGGCGGAGACCCACGAGTTGCTGTTGAGCCACCGGTTCTTGGCAGAATACTGGGTGAAATTTCTTTCTTTCGGAGATACACTGGCTTTTCACCAGTCTAGATCCGCGACGCGCAGGTGAAATGAGAGCTTTGGGAAGTGGCCTGAAGCTTTGCACCCAAACCTGTGTTTCAGCCAGTAGTTCGCTGGCGGACACAACTCAACCATTTCACCCCCAATTTAGCTAAAAGAATCCCCTCAAATTCATGACTCACTCACTCACTTCACATTATGATTTATTCACTCAAGCAACACAACAAAGATAAAAATGATGATTTTCCCTGAAGAAAGACGTCACCCTATCTATCATCGGGCAAATCATGCATTTTATATACACGGGGTTACTCAGACTTCACCCAGAACTACTATGGCAAGCACAGAACTACATATAGCATTTTTAGAAAATATGTAAAGAAGAACACCCACATCAATATTATGCATTTATCACTACCCCCAACATACCAACACTATGAGAAGCACTCAGCAATGAAGAAGCACAATATGGGAAATGGAGTACATGGGTATAGAAAGTTTTGAATCTAGAATGATTCATTTTTGTTTCACAGTCTTAAACATTGGAAAAGATAAGAGCTCACAAACACATACCAATTTTAGAAGTGAGAAGAAGTAAAGAGATTGAATCTTTCTGCTTGACCAACAATGGTATCTTCACAATGAGAATTGCTTTTTTCTTTTCTTTGCTTAGTGAGAAATATGTGAGGTAAGGTGAAATGAATAGAATGAGATGGAGAGACTTTATAGGATGAAGAGAAAGTGGGTGATTCGTCGGTGCGAAGGTGGGTTTAGTGGTAGGAAGTTAGGAAGGTGGAAAAGTGGGGAAATGGATTTGGGAAAGTGAAAAGGTTGTGGGTTCGGTGAAATATAGAAAGAGGGAGTGTTGGGAATGTAAAAGGGTTATTTTGACCGAAATTTTTATTTTTTAATGTGCTATGGGCCGGGTTGATCAACAAGTTGGTCAAGATATAAAATAAAATTATGTACCTCCACCCGCGCCATACCTGCAACCACCGGTGAATACAACGTTTCATTGATTCAAGTGAAGGTGACTTTCTCTTATGCCCAGTTCAATGTTTTTGAGCTGTGATCGACTGGTATTTCATGGATCATTATCTATGTTCCACCGGTGAGTCACAACTTACCCTTTTATTTTCAGATTTCCTCCAGGTGTACTGGTTCACACTCGTACCAGACCGATGTGCCGCAGAATTCCACTAGCGAATGCCAGCTTCCTCTCTTCTTTGTCCAGCTTGTGCGTCTCTCATGGGACAAGGTAGCGACTCACACTTGAGTACTTGCGTTTCGCCGGTCTCACACAGTGACTACCCTATTTTTCTTCTCCTTGTTTCTCATCCAGTCTACCTATAAAACAAAAATCAACAAAAAATTAAGGCATCAAAGCATAAAAGAACTGCGGGTGCCTCCCTAGAAGCGCCTTATTTAATGTCGTGGCACGATAAAGATGCTGTTGTTGCTACAACTCATCCAAGTATGCAATTTCCACCATGTTGATTTCTGCCAACACTCCTAAGAACTTTTTTACTCCTTCACCATTCACTTTGAATCTTAGCCCATCATCTTTTTCAAGTTCGATGGCTCCACTCTCAAAAACATGGGAAACCTTAAAAGGGCCTAACCACTTGAATTTAAGCTTGCCGAGAAACAACCTCAATTTAGAGTTGAAGAATAACACCTGATCTCTTGAAGTAAATTCCTATTGCAAAATTTTTTGATCATGGCAGTGTTTCATTCGGGCTTTATGTATTGCTGCATTTTCATAAGCCCTCATCATAAACTCATCCAGCTCAATGAGATTCTCTATTTGCCCATGTTCGGTTTCCCCCATTGAAGGTTCAAACTCTTAAAGCCTCATATGGCTTTATTCTCCAATTCCAACAGTGGATGGAAAGCTTTGCCAAATACAAGTTGGTACAGTGACATTCCAATTGGTGTTTTATATGTAGACTGATAGGCCCAGAGGGCGTCATCTAGCTTCCTTACCCAATTTTTCCTATTCCCATTGACTGTTTTAGTCAAAATAGACTTAATTTCCTAATTGGATACCTCTGCTTGACCACTGGTCTTAGGGTGATAGGGGGTAGCAACTTTGTGATTCACACTATACTTTGCAAGCAAAGCGCTGAGCAATGGATTGCAAAAGTGTAAAACTCCATAACTAGTGATAGCTCTCGGGGTACCAAAACGTGAGAAGATATGCTTTTTCAAAAATGCTATCAAACTCCTTCCCTCATTATTAGGTAACACCACAACTTAAACCCACTTTGATATATAGTTTACCACCACCAGAATGTAAGTATTTCAATAAGAGCTAATGAATGGCCTCATGAAATCGATTCCCCACACATCAAATAATTCCACCTCAAGAATTGGTGTCAAAGAAAGCTCATGCCGCTAGAGATGCTACTAGTTCATTGACATTGATCATATTGCTCAATGAAGTCATCGGAATTATATAGAGAGTGGGCCAATAAAACCCGCATTGTAACACTTTTGCAGCTGTCCTCACACTCCCATAATGGCCACCCACTAGCGATGAATGACAGGCTTTGAGGATTGGAATCATTTCAACCACTGGGATACACCTGTGAATCATGCCATCCGCACAAATACGAAAGAGATATGGATCATCCCAATAGAACTTTTGGACATCATACATAAACTTCTTCTTTTGATGGGAGTTTAATCCTTGGGAGTGATGTTGCTTGCCAAGTAGCTAGCAAAATCTGCAAACCATTAAATCGTGGGATGCAGCCAAAATGTTCTCGTCAGGGAAGTCATCATCAATCTCCTCACTTGCTCCAGCTTACCATCTGTTTCTAAAGGAGAAAGATGGTCAGCCACCGGATTCTCGCATCCCTTCCTATCCTTCAGCTCAAAATCAAATTCTTGGAGCAAAAGGACCTATTTGATTAGCCCTGGTTTAGCATCTTTATTAGTCATCAGGTATCTGAGTGCGGCATAGTCTGTGTGCACCACTACCTTTGTCGCTAGCAAGTATGCCAAAAAAATTTCGAATGCAAACACCACTACGAGAAACTCTTGTTCTGTCACTGTGTAATTTACTTGCGCATCATTTAGTGCTTTGCTAGCAGTAAATGGGGTGAAATATTTTTTTTTCTTTCATTGTCCAAGAACTCTCCCTGATGCTACAGTGCTGACATCACATATCAATTCGAAAGTCTTCGACCAGCTTGGTGCGGTGATAATTGGAGCAGGTACAAGCTTCTCTTTCAACTCAATGAAAGCCCTCATACAAGCCTTGTCAAACTGGAATATTGCATCTTTTTCCAACATTCGTAACAAGGATGCGTTACCTTGGAAAAGTCTTTGATAAAATAGCGATAAAACCCCGCATGTCCCAAAAACTACGAATGCCTTTCACTGTCTTTGGGGGGGTAGGTGAGCAGTGGTATCGATTTTTTCTTGTTCTACCTCAATCCCTTTCTCAGAGATCTTTTTCCCTAGAATAATACTTTTCTTTACAATAAAGTGACACTTTTCCCAATTAAGCACAAGTTCGTTTCCTCGCATCTTTTCAACACTTCTTCTAAGTGTACCAAAAAGTCTTCAAATGAATTTCCCACAATGAGATGCCATCCATGAAGACTTCCATAGTCTCCTCTATCATTTCTGAAAAAATTGACATCATACACCTATGGAAAGTAGTTTGGGCATTGCAAAGCCCAAAGGGCATCCTTTTAAATGCAAAAGTTCCATAAGGACATATGAATGTGGTTTTCTCTTGATCTTCCGGGGAAATAGAAATCTTATTGAAGCTTGAATAACCATCCAAGAAACAATAATACTCTTTTCCATCCAATCGATCTAGCATTTGATCCATGAATGGGACTGGAAAGTGATCCTTTTTTATTCATGAGTTCAACTTGCGGTAATCCATACACACCCTCCATCTGGTGACTGGACGTGTTATAATCAATCCGTCTTTCTCATTTGGCACCACCGTGATTCCCCATTTCTAGGCATACATTGAACTAGGCTTACCCAACTACTATCAACTATTGGGTATAAAACTCCCAGATCTAAAGATTTTATGATTTCTTTCTTGATTACCTCTTGCCTCGATGGGTTTAAATGCCTCTAATGCTCAACTATCGGGCTGCAATCTTCCTGAAGGTTGATCTTATGAGTGCAAATGCCCAATGGTATTCCAATAATATTGGAAATAGACCACCCTATTGCTAAGATGTGCTTCCTCAAGACCGCCAAAACTTCTTCCACTTGCTATTTGTTTTTAGCTGAGCTTCTCACCGGGAGTGTCTCATTTGCTCCCAGATATGTTGTTATACGGTGGGAGCTCAAAGGTCAGACTCGGGAGTTGGAACGGGGGAAAAGTGGGAAAATTTTGTTGCAGCCTCAGGACGAGTTGTCCCACGACTCGTGGGGACAGCCCACGAGTCATCAGGTGACTCCTGGGGAAGGAAACATAGTTGGGAAAATGAAAGTTGTTAGTGTACCTGACGGTAGTCTCTACGAGTCGTTATCAGCCTTAACAATTCGTGGGATGGGTCGTTGGCAGGCTTGGAATCCAAAGTTTAGAGATAAGATAGTGTACTTAACGACTGGTGACCACGAATCATGTTCACCCTTAACGATTCGTGAACTGACTCGTTATGAGCCCAGGAGATTAAATAAGGTAGTGCACTTAACGATCGATATAACAAGTTGTGCCCTCTAGTAACGAGTCATTGGGTCGTCCATTAGAACCACCTGGCAGTTATTTTCTGCCAAATTAGTAAGGGTCTTTTTGTAATTCCTAAGTACCTAAAGCCTAAATTATAATATTTTGGGGTATAAATGATTGTCTTTTAAGGGGTTAAGTTCAGATTTCACATTTTCTATCCATGCATGCAAAGTAGAAGAGATTTTAGAGGGTGATCAAGCTAGAAATCTTTAATTTCTTTCAAACATCTTTTGGGAATCAAGGGAGAGTAAGATTCATCCATTTTCAGGTATGTAGGGTTATGAATGGGTGTTTCTGTCCACACCCATGCCCATTCTCTACGAATTTATGAAAACCTATCGAAAATCTATTGGGGTTTTTAAATCGATTTTTGTGAATAATCTAATGATTTGCTAATGGGATTTTATGACTTATAAATCTCATCATATTCTATGGATTTTGATCAGGTTTTACAATTTATTTTTCTTATAAAATTATCAATTTCGGCTTCTATTCAATTAAGCCTACTTATGCATGATCTATGATGAATCGATTTATGATTCTTTCTTCAATTGTTGATATACCAACATGATTTATGATTTGAAATATGAATTTATTCAATTATCCATCATGAATTGATGATTTTCAACTTATATGTACGATCTACAAATATGCATGAAACCTATGATTCATGAATTATGTTTTGACCGACTCACAGGCCTTATGTCATGGCTAGTTCAATACGTACAATTATGTTTATAATTATCATGATTTAACTAGCCTATAAACTCATTCATATTATACTATGAGCACTATATATATTTTGGGAGTAGTATCGAACACCTTAGGGCTTTTCTCTCATGATTACGGTTACGATTGTATTTCAAATGCTTTGAAAACCTTGAGCCTTATGATATGTTATGTTACGATATTTATGATATGAGCATGATGTTCTACTCTTATGATGTTTTATGAGCTTTTACATATTTTAAATGTCTGTTTTACTTACCTTGCATACTCGATACATTTCATGTACTGACCGCATACTTTTTATGCTGTATCATTTCATAATATAGGATCCGGCTCTCAGGCTCATCCTCATATCTAGATCATCTTAGAGTTTGCCTTCATCTTATTGGTGAGTCCTCATGTTCAGAGGGCCCTTTGATAGACGATATGCTATTTTATGTTTCAGTATTTTTTCGGGTTAGTTGGGGTATTTTCCCATCAACCCATCGTATGTAGTAGAGGCTTTCAGATAGTATGTAGAAATCAGCTTATATGTCTAGTACTTCCTCATGTTACTATATGCTAAGATCGATATACGTTTCCGCTATGTCTTATGTTTAATCTTCCGCCTTTAATGAATGAAGTAGATGTATATTTATGCCATGGGTCGACTTTGGACCCTCTCGAGATTCCTTGTCCTGTGTTATGATCCAGGTCTATGTTCAGGTCGTGACAAACTTGGTATTAGAGCCATAGGTTTTGAAGTGTCCTAGGGTTTTTGAAAGCCGTGTTGAGTAGAGTCTTTTTCATGGGTGTGAAGCACGTCACACTTATGATGAAGAGGCTATGAGGCTTTTAGGAAATGTTCCCTTCTTTCATGATCTATGTCATGTGATGAAAAGTCCTTCTGTCCTTCTAATTCATGCTATTCACGATTGCATAATCATGGCTCCCAGGAGAGTGAATGGGAGGAGAAATGGGAATGGTGAAGGCCACGGAGATGGCACTGATCATGGACATTAATAGGCCTCGCCTGTTCAGGAGCCTCAGGTACCACAGCCAGTTGCCCATGCTGAGTTTCGGGCGGCTATCCAGATGTTGGCGCAGGCCTTGACCGCTCAGGTCAACCAGCAGGCTATTGCGCATATTCCCCAGAATGGCTATGCGGTAGTGGCCCGAGT
This sequence comes from Datura wrightii, assembly GCA_035772735.1. Classification (NCBI taxonomy): domain Eukaryota; kingdom Viridiplantae; phylum Streptophyta; class Magnoliopsida; order Solanales; family Solanaceae; genus Datura; species Datura wrightii. The sequence continues at coordinate 34,780,830 of JASDFA010000001.1, forward strand.
TAGAGACTTCTTGAGGATGAACACTCCGGAGTTCCTTGGGTCCAAGGTGGATGGTGATCCTCACGATTTCATCGACGAGATTCTTAAGATCACCCAGTTGACTTGGCCTCCTATCAGCTAAAGGGGGTGGCCTAAATATGGTTCAAATAGTGGAGAAAAGCTAGGGCAGTGGGTGCAGGTCATATTGGTTGGGAATAGTTCCATACGACATTCTTGGATCGATTCTTCCCTCAGGAGATGAGGGAGAAAAAGGCAGCCGAGTTTGTTAACTTGAAGTAAGGTGACATGTCGGTTCAGGACTATGCATTAGAGTTCACCCCACTATCTAAATATGCACCAGAGTTAGTGGCAAACCTGAGGACTCGAGTGAGTAGATTTGTGCACGGGGTGGCGGACTACCTGGATAAGGATTATAGGATCGCCATGTTGCATCAAGATATAAACTTTCCCTGCATTGTTCTGCATACTCAGCAGATGGAGTCAGTATATCATAGGCAGAGAGAGGCCAAGAGGGCCAGGACCGACAGTTATGGGACTTCTCAGGTCAGATCAGGAGGTGGACAACGTCAGCAGTCTTAGCATAGGTCTATTGCTCTAGTACTATCATCGGCCAGTATGCCATCTAGATTTCAAGCAGATCGAAGGAGCATGGCTCCAGATTCCATATGCTAGGGTAGCATGCAGATAGAGCGCACTTTCCAACTTGTGCAAAGTGCGGCAAGAATCATCCAGGGAGGTTCCTAGTAGGCTCGGATGCTTGTTTTGGGTGTGGAAAACTTGGACACAAACTCAGGGATTGTCCTTCAGCTAGAATAGGGGTCGGTGGAGCCCGTATGCCAGCAGCTAGTTCTTTCATTTCAGTAGAAGGTCCCCCTCAACAGGGTGCCTCTATAGTTGAGTCGGCGGTCAGCGCCAAAATAGGTTTTATGCTTTAGTTACCCGTCAGGAGCAGGAGGTCTTCCCGGATGTGGTCACTGGTATGTTACATATTTTTCATATTAATGTTTATACTTTGCTAGATCCGAGAGATAACTTGTCTTCTGTGACCCCTTACATTACTAGTGGCTTTAGAGTTAGTCTCGAGATTCTATCGGAACCATTTTCAGTTTCTACTCCTACGGGAGATTAGGTTGTATCTAGGCGGGATATAGAGGATGCCCGATCACTATATTGCATAAAATCACCTCCACAGTCTTGGCATGGATTGGTTGTATGCCTGTTATGCTTCTGTAAATTGTAGAACCCGTGCAGTGGAATTTCAATTTTCGGGTGAATCAATCTTGGAGTGGAAGGGTAGTTCAGTTGTACCGGCAGGTCAACTTATTTCATATATTAAGGCTAGGAAGATGATTTATAAGGGTTGCATGTATCATTTAGTTAGGGTCAAGGATGTTGAGTCCGAGGCCCCGACTATCCAGTCAGTTCCGGTGGTGCGTGAGTATCCAGAGGTCTTTCCCGATGATTTGCCAGGTGTTCCTCCCGAGAGGGAGATTGATTTTTGTATTGGCCTTCTTCATGATATGCAATGCATATCTATCCCTCCTTACAGGGTGGCTCTAGCCTAGCTAAATGAGTTGAAGGATCAGTTGAAGGACCTACTAGATAAGGGCTTTATCAGACCAAGAAAGTCTCTGTGGGGTGCACCAGTGTTATTTGTCCGGAAGAAGGATGGTTCGCGCCAAAATTCGCATTTAGAAAATTTCACGTATAGCTGGTGTTCCCTGAGAATCTGGAGCACTATCTGCAGATGATCCTGGTGGTCTGCCTCCGAGCGAGAATATACCAGTATATCATCGATAGATACTATCACGAACAAGTCCAGGTATGGTCTGAAGGATATGACTAGGAATTAGTTAGTGCTGGGGCATTAGTCAGTCCGAAGGATATGACTAGGAATTCAAAGTTCCCATATCTAGTTCTGAAGGCAGTCTTTGGAATATCCCTTTCACGAACCCGAACCAGATGATATCCGGACCTTAAGTCAATCTTGGAAAACTATCTTGCTCCCTGCAGCTGGTCAAATAAATCATCTCTTCTGGGAAGCGGGTACTTATTCTTGACAGTAACTTTATTCAGTTGCCGATAATCTATACACATACGGAGGGAGCCATCCTTCTTTCTCACGAACAAAACTGGCGCACCCCATGGTGAGGTACTCGGCCTGATAAAGCCCTTATCTAGCAAATCTTTCAATAGGTACTCGGCCTGATAAAGCCCTTATCTAGCAAATCTTTCAATTGTTCTTTTAACTCTCTGAGTTTAGCAGGAGCCGTCCGATAAGGGGGAATAGATATGGGCTGAGTGCCTGGTAATAGAACAATTGTAAAATCAACTTCCCTTTCTGGGGGAATACCAGGAAGCTCATCTGGAAATACATCGGCGAACTCATTAACCACTGGAACAGACTAAAGTTTCGGAGGCTCTGTCCGAACATCCTGGACTCTAACAATGTGATAAATGCACCCATTTGCTATCAACTACCTCACCTGAAGATAGGAAATAAACCTTCCTTCTGGTGTAACTGTACTAACTTTCCACTCCCGTACTGCCTCCCCTGGAAAGTGGAATCGGACAGTCTTGGTCCAGCACTCAACATTATGCAGCCAGAGGTATGTTGTTATTGATGTTTCATGAGTTGCTTTATATACATGTAAATGTGGAGTAGCTGACTCCAGTTTATTGTGAAATGAATACTATAGTATCGTGTGGAGTACCTGTATTTGACTTTTCTACGTTTTAGGATTTTCGGATAGTTCATATTACAGGGGAGACTCTGCCAAAATTTTTCCAAAATAAATAGTGGCAAGTTAAGATTCTTGCAATTAGAAGTTAACATTCGAGGACGAATGTTCTTAAGGGGGAGGATGTTACACCCCGTAAGTTTCTAGCACTTAGTTGGCCTATTCACATGTTGGTTGAGAGTTTTAGAATGCCATATGTGCGAGAAAAGGGCCCGGGGAAAGGCCGAATGAGTGCCAAGTCGGATTTTCATAAGAGGAGGCCGAACCGCGCTGCCCAGAGGGGCTACGTGGCACGGGGGTCCCTCCTCCGCGATGGCCAACGTGGCACGGAGTTGGATTGCCGCAATGGCCAGCGTGCCAAGTTACCATGGTTTAGGCTCTAAGTGTATAAAGGCCTCCCACTTCATTTTCAAGTCATTTTCTCACAAGTATCCCTCAGAAATAGAGAAGGATGAAGGCTTTGAGTAAATTTCCTTCCGATTACGCCATCAAATGCTATCCAAAGTTAAATTAACTTCGGGTATCGAAGTATAAGGCTGTGGAGAGCATTTCTACACAGTTAGTTTCGCAAAAATCGCTTGGTGAATCATCGTCCCGCCGAGTCAAAGTGATTGGAATTGCTCCAAACTAGTGTTAATACACTCCCAGGCTTAAAGTGAGTATTTCTCCCTTCTAGACTCCCGAGAAATTACGAGTTTTCGACCGTTCTTCGATAAATCGAAGAATAGTTAGTATATAGACTTACAGTATTGTCTTCTTCCAGTATAATAATGAAGTTAATTCTATTCCTTCGTGAATATGATTAAAGTTGGGGAGACTAGCTGAATACTAGTCGTACCTCACCAGTTAATCAGTAAACCAGCAGTCGAGGTACGTAAAGCTAGTCTTTTTCGGCAAGTTAGTTACCCCAGTGTAGTAAACAATATGAATTCCAGTAAGATATTTCAGAAACAGTATATTATGTTCAGTATGTAATTTAGTAAAGTACGTCAGAAATATTATATCATTTCTTGGTATGAGATTCAGTATAGCATGTTAGAGATTATGTTATTATTATTTTCAGTGTGTATTATATATAGTTATTGCTATCAGTTGAGACTTGATTGTATTCTTTTGGGTTGGATTACCTGTATAGCTCCCCTGACCCCCCCAGGGTTAATAGTTGTATCGACTCGTCCGCCAGAGGGCGAGGATACCTCGCTCTACAGAGTGGCATGCCGTCTACTAAGAACGAAGATGGGATGCAAGTTTTCCTATATTTTGCCATGGTTTGCCTTTATACACCCCCGTCGAGCGCTTGCACCCGAGGTGTTGATTTCAGGAGTCCTCCGGACACAGGTACAGCTATAATCAGGGGCCCAGCGGGCCTAAGCTTCATACCCAGGGGACCGGCAGGATGCTTATAGTTACTAGGTGATGTGGTATGACCTAGGTAGGGGTAAATAGATTGTGATGATTTCACATTCCGGCTTATGGGGGCCAAGTAAGGTTTATGTTATGTTGTTTTAGTTATTGATAGATAGATAGTAGAATGCAACGTTATCAGGTATGACTCTTACTCTTCTCAGTATAGCTATGTTAGCCCTGATTCCTCAACCTTAGTCAGTTTCGGTCCGTTTCCTATTACTTCAGTTACTGTCAACTTTATTACTTACTTTCAGTTGGTTTCAGTTATTGCTTTACATCCTCGGTACCTGTGGTACTAACGCTCGTATGGGACGCTACATTACTTGCCTGCAGGTGCGCATAGACGAGGAGCAGATCCCTCGTAGTTCCAGTCAGCGATACAGATCCTTCAGCTCCTTTCATCCGGAGCTTAAAAGACAGAGGTTTACTCTCCTTTTGATTGTATAGTACGGGTAGGCCGAGGCCCTGTCCTGACCATCTTATTATTCTTATAGGCTTGCAGATTGTATCGTATTCCCTGTGGTCAGATTGTATGCGATGGCCGTGGGGCATTATTCAATTGTTAGTTGGTGACCCTTGTCGGTCACAGATCAGTTTAGCGCCTGATTTCATTTTCTTCAGCCATAACCAGATATCATGGTGGCCTTGTTGGCCCACATAGGACTCCTTATATTTAGTTGTTTTTGGTTAGTTGTTTGCTTTTAACAGGCGGCTATAGGCCATTTCAGCTGGGGGCTGTATTTACAGCAGCTATATAGCCCGTCGTTTTCTTTAATCCATAGTTAGAGCCAGCCTTGCAACAGAGGGGCTTAGGCTTAGCTAGTTCAGCAGTCCAGATCCTACTAGGGCACCGAGTGCCAGTCATGCCTCCCAAGGTGAGGAGTGACAAACTTGGTATCAGAAAAGGTTGTTGATGGTCCCGCAAGTGTACGGGTCGTACAAGTAATATAGTGGCCCTTTTTAAGAGCCGGATGTCGAACCCACAGGGACTGGACCAATTCAGCTAACTATCAAGTTCAAGTGTGATATTAATTTCGGCAAGTGTTGATTATAAAAGTTTTCAATAGAGTTTAATTAAGTCTTAATGTGGTCAACTAAATATTCTAAATTCATTCAAGGAGCAACATAGAGTTAAACCCGGATAATCATGCGATACTACGATTTGTAATGGTTTAAGTATGAAACTATCAATTGTCATCTCACATAATTAGAATTGCATGTTCATGGCCTTCCGAGCCTCTAAACATGACAAACTAGCCTCACTACTATATTGAGAGCGAGGATGCTAATTCTAGTTCATGGGCAATTAACTACGTGGATGTGGTTTATGGGGTTATGCCATTGATTAAGGCCTTTCGTACCTCCAACCATTTAACCAAACTTAGCTTCACAACTACTTCTTCGAGTGGTGGAGTGACCATTCTAAGCCGGTGTCTTTCTCTCTTCCCATTTTATCAACCAAGCAAGGTATTAGGTATATTTCTATCCTAACCACAAAATCTTATCAAAAGACAAGAACATGCCTCTTACATTCTTATGTTCTTCCCTAGGTTTGCTTTCTCAAGCGTTTGCCTAAGTTTAACATGTGTGTTTTCATGGTGATAAATCATAAAAACAACCATAATCAAGAATGCAAGACAAAACAACAACCAATAACTTAATTCCAACACAAATTCGCAAAAACACAATCATAACTCATGGCTTCAACCCTAGAGGAAGGGTTCTAGCCATTCAAGTTCGTAAAATTACAAGAAAACATTGTTAAAGTAACATACTTACAAGAATTGGTAGAGGAGAAGATGAAATTGATGAACCCTAGGTGAGTTCTCCCACTTCTCCCTTCACTCCTAGGTGGTTTTTCAGAATAAAGTCGTGACAAAATGATTTTAGGAGCTAAGGAACCTATTTATAGTAAATGAGAATTTTACAAAATTATGTCTATCATGGAATGGCTCCGTGCCACGGAGTGTATCCCGGAGCACTGCCTCCGTGACATGGAGGTAACGCAGATGTACACGGGAAATCACCTTAGGATGACAATAGGCCGAGGCTTGCCGCGATGACCGGTGTGGCACGCTGCTCGTGCAGTGTGATGGCATGCGTGACACGACACTTGCGCGCAGATCGCCTAGCGTGGCACGGCGCTGGCGCGCAGGATGCCTGCCTGCTTGCTGCCTTCCTCTCACTCCTGGCATTGGCGTGGCATGGCGCTGGGCGTGGCACACGCACAGCGTGGCACGCTGCCTGGCACAGCCAGCCTTGCCAAGGCATGCTTCTTTGCCGACTTTTGTAATGTGCTCCCGACTCCATTCCTCTACTTCACCAACTTCTAAATTAGTTCCTCAAATTCATTTTAAACGTACAAAAACAAGGACTAATCATGTTGGTTAGTATATATATTCACATTTATATAAAATCACATGAAAATGTATATAAATAATTAGATAAACAGGACTAAACTAAGTAATAAAGCATCACTCGGGCATGCTATTTTTCCTGAGATCACAACCCCACACTTAAAGTCTTGTTCGTCCTCGAACAAACCTTTAACATCTCATGCACATGAAGACTCACACAAAGCTAATCTAGCAAGACAATTCAAGCTACGACTATAATGACTATGTAAGATAGCAAATTACAAATAGAGCATGCACGATTTAATCAATGGAATGATATACAACTCCGTTAAGACTTCTTAACCTCATGAATCGACTCTCAATATTAGAAAACTCATGCAAATCAACCGATCAAGATATCCGACATGAATGTTATCTCTCATAAAACATGTGCCTCTACAACAAGAGCGTTACCCATTTTCACACACAAATTTTTTAAATCACAACATGTATGGGTAAATGAATAAAATTACGCTCGCTCTCACAAAGAATTCACATGCATCATGTAGTGACCCATAAGCTTGCCCTTAGTGTTTTACTCCACTAATTTCAGGATGTATGAACGTAAGATCAAGTAGGACTTAATGATTTGTAATGTAAGCTAAGGGACAGGAAGGTACTATTATGGCCAGTAATAGTGATTATCTTCCCCAAGCGCTTTTAATAACTTCACCCTTCATTAAGGACATCTTTTCTTTTACTTCACCCTCATTCTTTTCACTCTTGAATTTTCTCTTCTTGTTCCCATTTCTTTAAGCACACTCAGCTTAGTAGTAAGGAGTACTTAAGCAATTTTTTTTCATTCATTTATTTTCTTACTCCCTACTAATAATCAACCATTTTCACACAAGTGCACCTTTGTCCTTTTCTCAACTTTCACAACTTCTACTTTTCATTCTTTTTCACGTTTCTCACTCCTTCACTCTTTGGAATTTTTCACTTAAGCGCTTCGGAGTTTTGGATCAAACTCAAAGCTAATGAAAGAAAAGGATTAAGCTTATGTTGTAGCTATCAAAGAATAGGCTTAAGGCTCAATGGGGCTCACTAGGATTCAACATTAAAGGTAGGTAAAGTGAGGGATAACATTTAGGTTCATTCAAAGAAATGCCTAAATCATCTCCTACAATTCACATCCTTCATTTCATTTTATAAACACACCAGGCAAGTTCTAGACACTCCATAATAGCATGGAAATATTCAAAAAACATACACTCACAGCACATGCTTAATTCAAGACACATTCAGCAGATCTTTACTCAACTAATCACAAGAATTCAGAATTAAGCTTCAATCACATCGGGTCAAATTCAAGAGCCTAAGTGTCTCAAACAAAGTAATACACTTCTCACATGCTTCAACACTAACCACACTTGTATTTTACAATCATGTATAGCACATGACAAGAACCTCAAGCCATCAATTAGCTACGGGTTCAAAAACCAAAACCTATTGACTAATTTTCCTCAAGACAGTCGTCATCCATCCATCGTCGAAAATAGTCTTTATCTATGACTAAAAATATTATATACAGACAAAGAAAATTTTTATTCTTCGGTTCAAAGACCCCCCGTCGGAAAAGAACCGAAAAGAAAAACCAACGGGTGATGAAGTCATGCTTGACTCACAAAAATTTTTCAAATATTTCTCACAAGCATTACATTCACCAAAAATCTTTAAGCACAAAAAATTTGAAATTTCCCTTGAAATTTCCCTCACCCCACACTTGAATCATGTTATGTCCTCATAGCATCAAATTAACATTTAAAGAGGGTGAGAAATACTCCCTGAGGCCTTTAGGCCTAGCTAACAACATGTTTATCTTTTACATTTGCACAAGTATGTGTTTGACCCCACACTTTTTATCGTCTATGCTTCATAACTTCCTCCTCCAAGGGGTACTCAGACTTCCCCTCTGTCTGTGCTTAACTTTCCACCAAAACAACACAAGATGAAAAATAAATAAAATCAACACAAATGCAAGAAAATAAAATGGTACCCTTGGGTTGCCTCCAAAGCAACGCCTAATTTTACGTCGCGGCATGACGTGGACTATCCTTTTCAGGACATCCTCATACCTGGGTTCCCGTTCGAGAACCATCTCCTTTTTTTTGATTTTTAGAGGAAACAGCCTCCACTCTATTCCTCTCTTCCTCCAACTTCTTCACACTCTGAAGCCCTTCATCAGACTCGGGCTGAACACTTGTCATTACCTTTGGCCATGGACCTGATGAATCCCCCACCCCACACTCATCCTCTGACAACACACTCACCTTACAAAGGTTTCTATAGTGTGTGGATGGGTTCATTTCTTGGTATACTCGGAAGAGTTCTTCTTCATTCTCGACCCTCATTTTCAGGGTCCCTACTCTCAAGTCAATTACCGCTCCTCCGGTGGGCAAGAATGGTCGTCCCAAGATTAAGGGTACCTGGTCATCAACATGAAAATCTAAGATAATAAAATCAGCAGGTATAATAAACTTACCCACTTTGATGAGAAGGTCCTCTATTATTCCATCAGGTGCCACTCGCGACTTATCCACCAGCTGCAGCATCAACCTTGTTGGTCTCGATTTTCCCAACCCCAGGGTGTTAAATAAAGATAGGGGATTAGATTAATTGCTTCCCCTAGATCACACAAAGCATGTAGCACCTCAGCTTTACCAATTTGTATGGGGAGGGTAAAACTCCCTGGGTCTTTGAGCTTCTTCGGAATCTTGCTCAATACCTATGACTGCACTCCTCTATCAGTGCTACTGTTTGGACATCCACCAATCTGACTTTATTCGCCATCACGTCTTTCAAGTATTTAGCATACTTGGGCATTCCCTGCAAAACATCAATAGAAGGCAAATTTATGTGAAGTTCTTTGAAACTCTCAAAGAACTTTTTGAAGCATTCCTCCTCCTTGCTCTTTCTAAATCTCTGAGGGAATGGTGGTGGTGGTCTTTGTGCTGGATGCAATGACGATTGTGCATTTTTTTTCTCAGCACTCTGATTTTCTCCCTTGTCAGTGGATGGTCCTGGTCTAACCAACTTCGGTTGCACCTCCTTTGTTTACTCTTTTGGCACTGCATCAGCTAATTTCTTGCCGCTTCTCAGACTGATGGCATTGACCTGCCGGGGGTTAAGATCTGTGTCACTTGGTAATCCCCCTTGCGATCTCATGTTTTGAGCAGCTGCTATCTGACCCATTTGTTTTTCAAGATTTAGGGTGGCCACTAGTTGATTCTTTAAGTCTGTTGCCATCGTCGCCTGATTTTCTGCTAACTGAGTCTGGGTCTCCATGATTTTTTGCAATGTTTCCTCAATGTTTTTGCTCAACTAGCCATCATATTGCCTATTCTGTTGATACTGTTGTTGTTGAGGTTGCTAATAACTTCGCTTTTGGTTTCCACCCCAAGAAAAATTCGGGTGGCCCTGCCAATTTCTGTTGTAGTTGTTTCCAAAATTTGGAGTGTTCCGCTGCACATTCCCAACAAAATTGACTGATTCCGAATTGCCTCCACAAGATTCTGCATTATGCCAATTATTACCATAAATTTCACACCAACTTGGAGCTTGCTGAACTGCATTAACAAAATGGTGAGACCATTAGTGAAAGAAGGACCAAGGAGGATCCTATCCTGGCCTTGTTGTTGGTTCATACTCAATTTATTGAACTGAGTCATCATCTGATGCTGGAACGAAGCTAACTGCGCTGCCAAGGCATTCATACCATCAACCTCTATCAACCCTGATCTATTTCCTGCCCCTCTTGATGATTCGCTGTGCCACTCTGGATTTCCCTGTGCAATTCTGTTCAACAACGTGTACAACTCATCATAAGTCTTCTCTAAGGCTTGCCCACTCGATGCAGAGTCTAGTAAAATTTTAGTGTGTGGGTCTAGACTTTCTACAAAGGTGAGCCAACACTTTATTCGATTGTTGGTGATGGGGACAGTCTCTCAATAATGACTTGAATCTTTCCCAAGCCAAGTATAAATTATCATCAGGCCTCTGCTTGAAACTCAGTATTTCACTTCTCAACTTTTCTGTCTTGCCTGAAGGAAAAAAATCTGATAAGGAACTTCTTTGCCAAATCATTCCATGAAGTTATGGAGTTTGGTGGCTCAGCTTTCAACCACTTCTTTGCCTCTCCCAACAATGAAAACGGGAAGAGGGTAAGTTGGACAGAATCTGTGGACACGCCGGTGGGGACAAACGTGTCACTAATCTAAAGAAAGTTCTGTAAGTTCTTTTGCGGGTCCTCATGTGCTATCCCAGTGAATTGACCACTAGAATGTAACAGCTGCACCATGTTCTGCTTCAATTCAAAGTTCCCTCTAGGCTTCAGTTTACGGATACTAGAGTTCACATTAGTCGCTTGTGGGATTGCCACTTCGCGAACTGGTCGGGCTGCCATTGCTTCCGGTGACACTTGTGCTTGTCCTGCGGGTGGTTGTTGTTTGTACCTTTTCTTGAAATCTTTTCAGCTTTTGCTCAAGAGCTACTCTCCTTTGCAAATGGATTGGCCGTTCAGGTTCAAGCAACGGTTCCACAAGCTCTCTATTCTTAGCCAGCTCGGCAAGACAACCTGTCACCTGCAATAAGTCAGACTAAGACCAAGTTTCTCAACACTTAAGGAAATTTAAAAATCACATGAAAACAGACAAATTCACTAAAATTTGCCGAGTCCCCGTCAACGGCGCCAAAAACTTGATGGTCCCGCAAGTGTACGGGTCGTACAAGTAATATAGTGGCCCTTTTTAAGAGCCGAATGTCAAACCCACAGGGACTGGACCAATTTAGCTAAATCAAGTTCAAGTGTGATATTAATTTCTGCAAGTGTTGATTATAAAAGTTTTCGATAGAGTTTAATTAAGTCTAAATGTGGTGAACGAAATATTTTAAATTCATTCAAGGAGCAACATAGAGTTAAAGCCGGATAATCATGCGATACTACAATTTGCAATGGTTTAAGTATGAAACTATCAATTGTCATCTCACATAATTAGAATTGCATGTTCATGGCCTTCCGAGCCTCTAAACACGAAAAACTAGCCTCACTACTACATTGAGAGCGAGGATGCTAATTCTAGTTCGTGGGCAATTAACTACGTGGATGTGGTTTACGGGGTTATGACATTAATTAGGGCCCTTTCGTACCTCCAACCATTTAACCAAACATAGCTTCTCAACTACTTCTTCGAGTGGTGGAGTGACCATTCTAAGTCGGTGTCTTTCTCTCTTCCCATTTTATCAACCAAGCAAGGTATTAGGTATATTTCTATCCTAACCACAAAATCTTATCAAAAGACAAGAACTTGCCTCGTACATTCTTATGTTCTTCCCTAGGTTTGCTTTCTCAAGCGTTTGCCTAAATTTAACGTGTGTGTTTTCATGGTGATCAATCATAAAAACAACCATAATCAAGAATGCAAAGCAAAACAACAATCAATAACTTAATCCCAACAAAAATTCGCAAAAACACAATCATAACTCATGGCTTCAACCCTAGAGTAAGGGTTCTAGCCATTCAAGTTCGTAAAATTACAAGAAAACATTGTTAAAGTAACATACTTACAAGAATTGGTAGAGGAGAAGATGAAATTGATGAACCCTAGGTGAGTTCTCCCACTTCTCCCTTCACTCCTAGGTGGTTTTTCATAATAAAGTCATGACAAAATGATTTTAGGAGCTAAGGGACCTATTTATAGTAAATGAGAATTTTACAAAATTATGTTTGTTGTGGAATGGCTCTGTGTCATGGAGTGTATCGCGGAGCACTGCCTCCATGACACGGAGGTAACGTGGATGCACACTGGAAATCGCCTTAGGATGACAATAGGACAAGGCTTGCGGCGATGGCCGATGTGGCACGCTGCTCGTGCAGCGCGATGGCATGCGTGACACGGCGCTTGCGCGCAGATCGCCTGGCGTGGCACGGCGCTGGCGCGCAGGATGCCTGCCTGTTTGCTGCCTTCGTCTGGCGCCTGGCATTGGCGTGGCACGGCGCTGGGCGCGGCATACGCACAGCATGGCACGCTGCCTGGCGCGGCCAGCCTTGCCAAGGCATGCTTCTTTGCCGACTTTTGTAATTTGCTCCCGACTCCATTCATCTACTTCACCAACTTCTAAATTAGTGCCTTAAATTCATTTTAAACCTACAAAAACAAGGACTAATCATGTTGGTTAGTACATATATTCACATTTATATAAAATCACATGAAAATGTATATAAATAATTGGATAAACAAGACTAAACTAAGTTATAAAGCATCACTAGGGCATGCTATTTTGCCCGAGATCAGTTGTATCCCAGGGAGTCTGCAAGCCGTGCTATCACGCCCCACCTTGGGAGGCATGACTTGCAGCTGGTGCCCTACTAGGATTTGGACTTCTGAACTAGTTGAGCTTAAGCCCCTCTAGTGCAAGGCTAGCTCTAACTCTGGATTCAAGAAAACACGGGCTATATAGAGGCTGTAAATATAGCCCCCGGCTTAGAAGGCCTATAGCTGCCTGTTAAAAGCAAACAGCTAACCAGAAACAACTAAATATATTGAGTCCTATGCAGGCCAACAAGGCCACCATGATATCTAGTTATAGTTGAAGAAAACGAAATCAGACGCTAAACTGATCTGTGACCGACAAAGTCACCAACTAACAACTGAACAAGGCCCCACACGGCCATCACACACAATCTGACCACAGGGAATATGATACAATCTGCAAGCCTCTTAGAATAATAAGATGGTCGGGACAAGGCCCTGGCCTACCCATACTGTACAATCAAAAGGAGAGTAAACCTTTGTCTTTCAAGCTCCAGATGAAAGGAGTTGAAGGCTCTGTATCTCTGACTAGAACTACGAGGGACCTGCTCCTCATCTATGCGCACTTGCAGGCAAGTAATGCAGCACCCCAAACGGGCGTCAGTACCACAGGTACTGAGTATGTAAAGCAATAACTGAAACCAACTGAAAGTAAGTAATGAAGCTGACAGTAACTGAAGTAATAGGAAACGATAAACCTTACCTGGCCTCCATAAGCCAGAAGGTGAAATCATCACACTCTATTAACCCCTACCCAGGTCATACCACATCACCTAGTAACTATAAGTATCCTGTCGGTCCCCTGGTTATGCAGCTTGGGCCCACTGCGCCCCTGACTATTGATGTACCTAAGTCCGGAGGACTCCTGATATCAACACCCCAGGCGCAAGCGCTCGATGGGGGCATATAAAGGCCAACCACGACAAAATATAGGGAAACTGGCATCCTATCTTCATCCCTAGAAGACGACATGCCACTCCGTAGAGCGGCGTATCCTTGCCCTCTGGCGGATGAGTCGATACAGCTATTAACCTTGGGTCGGTCATGGGAGCTATACAGGTAATCCAACCCAAAATAATACAATCAAGTCTCAACTGATAGCAATAACTATATATAATACACACTAAAAATAATAATAAAATAATCTCTAACATACTTGTACTGAATCTCATACCAAGACATGATATAATATTTCTGACATACTTTACTAAATTACATTCTGAACATAATATACTGTTTCTGAAATACCTTACTAGAATTCATATTGTTTTACTACACTAGGGTAACTAACTTGCCGAAAGAGACTGGCTTTACGTACCTCGACTGCTGGCTTACTAATTAGCTGGCGATGTTCGGCTAGTATTAAGCTATTCTCCTCAACTGTAATCATATTCATGAAGGAATAGAATTAACTTCATTATTATACTGGAAGAAGACAATATTGTAAGTCTATATACTGACTATTTATTGATTTATCGAAGAACGGTGGAAAACTCGTAATTTCTTGGGAATCTAGAAGGGAGAAATACTCACTTTAAGCCTGGGAGTGTATTAACACTAGTTTGGATCAATTCCAATCACTTTGACATGGTGGGACGACGATTCGCTGGGCGATTTTTGCGAACTAACTCCGTAGAAATGTTTCCTGCAGCCTTATACTTCGATACCCGAAGTTAATTTAACTTTGGACAGCGTTTGACGGCGTAATCAAAAGGAAATTTAGTCAAAGCCTTCATCCTTCTCTGTTTCTGATCGATACTTATGAGAAAATGACTTGAAAATGAAGTGCGAGGCCTTTATATACTTGGAGCCTGAACCATGGAAACGTGGCACGCTGGCCATCGCGCCAATCCAGCTCCGTGCCATGTTGGTTGTCGCGGAGGAGGGGCCTCCGTGCCACATTGCCCCTCTAGGCAGCGCGGTTCGGCCTCCTCTTACGAAAATCTGACTTGGCACTCATTTTTTTTCCCCAGGCCCTTTCCTTGCACGTATGGCATTCTAAAACTCTCAACCAACATGCGAATAGGCCAACTGAGTGCTAGAAACTTATGGGGTGTAACATCCTCCCCCCTTAAGAACATTCATCCTCGAATGTTAACTTCTGCTTGCAAGAATCTTAACTTGCCACTATTTATTCTGGAAAAATTTCGGCAGAGTCTCCCCTATAATATGTACTATCCGAAAATCCTGAAATGCAGAAAAGTCAAATACAGGTACTCCACACGATATTATAGTATTCATTTCACAATAAACTGGAGTCAGCTACTCCACATTTACATGAATATAATGCAACTCATGAAACATCAATAACAACATACCTCTAGCTGCATAATCTAACTAAGTCTGGAATAACTGAGGATATCTGACTTTCATATTATCTTCTGTTTCCCAAGTCATCTCCTCTCCTATTACGCCACAATACCTTGACAGAAGCAACATCTTTAGTTCTTAACCTACAGATCTGTCGGTCTAGTATGGCTTCTGGAATTTCCTCATAAGCTAACTCTTCTGTGACCTGAACATCTTGGACTGGGACAATTCGGGAGGGATCTCTTATGCACTTCCTTAGCATTGATACGTGGAAATCTGGGTGAACAAATTCTAACTCTGGAGGTAAATCCAATTCATATGTCACCTGGCCTATCCTTCGGCGGATCTGATAAGGCCCAACAAACCTCGGGCTAAGCTTCCTTTTCTTGCCAAATCTCATCACACCCTTCATCGGTGAAACTTTCAGGAATATCCAGTCACCCACATTAAATTCCAAGTTTCTGCGTCGCACGTCAGCATAAGATTTCTGGTGGCTTTGAGTAGTCAGTAGATGTTCCCTGATAAGCTTTACTTTCTCCTCTGACTGATGAATAATATCTGGCCCAATCAATGTTGATTCTCCTACCTCAAACCAACCAGCTAGAGATCTGTGCTTCCGCCCATACAACACTTCATAAGGCGCCATCTGAATTGTTGAATGATAACTGTTATTATAGGCGAATTCAATAAGCGGTAGATGCTCATCCCAGCTACCTCCAAAATCTAAAACACATGCTTGCAACATGTCCTCGAGCGTCTGGATGGTACGTTCTACCTGCCCGTTTGTCTGAGGATGGAAGGTTGTGCTCAAGTTAACCTACGTCCCCAAGCCTCTCTGATATGATTGCCAAAACTTAACTGTAAATTGTGCCCCTCTGTCGGAGATAATTGACAATGGAACACCATGGAATCTGACTATTTCTTTAATATAAAGATCAGCATAATCTTCGCTGAAAAGGTAGTCCTTACTGGTAGAAAGTGGGCTGATTTTGTCAATCTGTCAGCAATTACCCAGATCGAATCATATTTACGCCTGGTGTGGGGTAATCCTGCTACGAAATCCATATTAACTTCTTCCCATTTCCATAGAGGCACGGCTATAGCCTGAGTCAGTCTGCCTGGTTTCTGATGTTTAGCTTTTACCGGTTGGCAATTGGGACACTGAGCTACAAATTCTGCTATCCCCTTTTTCATTCTCGGCCACCAGTAAATCTCTTTTACATTCTGGTACATCTTTGTCAAACCTAGATGGAGAGAAAAACGGGCATAGTGTACCTCACCCATAATTTGCTGGCGAAGCCTTGCGACACCTGGAACACAGAGGCGATCCCTATATTTCAAAACTCCATCCTCGGTTACCTGAAAATCTATCACTTCCCCTTGCTGAACCCTGTTTCTGAGCTGAACCAGGCTAGGATCTTCATATTTTCGTTCCTTCACTTCCACAACCAAAGACGACACTATGGTGTTCTGGATTACTGCTCGATTGTCTCCTGTTTCTTCTATACGAACGGCTAAATTGGTTAGCTGATGCAATTCTCAAGCCAATTCTCGCTGCTCGGGCTGTAAGTATGCCAAACATCCCATAGATTTACGGCTAAGGGCATCTTCTACCACATTGGCCCTTCCTGGGTGATATAAAATATTCACATCATAATCTTTCAACATCTCCAACCAGCGACGCTGCCGCAAATTCAACTCTTTCTGGGTGAAGATATACTGTAGGCTTTTATGATTAGTGAAAATATCCACGTGGATGCCATACAAGTAGTGTCTCCATATTTTCAGGGCATGAATTACCGCGGCTAATTCCAGGTCATGGGTAGGATAGCTCTTCTCATGCTTCCTCAGCTGCCCGGAAGCATAGACAATTACTCTACCATGCTACATCAAAACACATCCTAACCCAACATCCAAAGCATCACAATAAACTGCATAACCCTCTATTCCTTCTGGCGACGCTCTGATACCCACTTATGCTGATGTCAACCTGTCTTTCAGTTCCACTAGCCATACTAGACCGGCATATCCGTAGGATAAGAACTAAAGATGTTACTTTAGTCAAGGTATTGTCGCATAATAGGAACCGAGAGGAGATGACTTGGGAAGCAGAAGATGATATGAAAGTCAGATATCCTCAGTTATTCCAGACTTAGTCAGATTATGCAGCCAGAGGTATGTTGTTATTGATGTTTCATGAGTTTCTTTATATTCATGTAAATGTGGAGTAGCTGGCTCCAGTTTATTGTGAAATGAATACTATAGTATCGTGTGGAGTACCTGTATTGGACTTTTCTACGTTTCAAGATTTTTGGATAATCCATATTAGAGGGGAGACTCTGCCGAAATTTTCTTTCCAAAATAAATAGTGGCAAGTTAAGATTCTTGCAAGCAGAAGTTAACATTCGAGGATGAATGTTCTTAAGGGGGGAGGATGTTACACCCCGTAAGTTTCTAGCACTTAGTTGGCCTATTCGCATGTTGGTTGAGTGTTTTAGAATGCCATATGTGCGAGAAAAGGGCCCGGGGAAATGTCGAACGAGTGCCAAGTCAGATTATCATTAGAGGAGGCCGAACCGCGCTGCCCAGAGGGGCAACATGGCACAGAGGCCCCTCCTCTGCGATAGACAACGTGGCATGGAGCTGGATTGGCGCGATGGCTAGCGTGCCACGTTTCCATGGTTCAGGATCCAAGTATATAAAGGCCTCCCACTTCATTTTCAAGTCATTTTCTCATAAGTCTCGATCAGAAACAGAGGAGGACAAAGGGTTTCAATAAATTTCCTTTCGATTACGCTGTCAAATGTGGTCCAAAGTTAAATTAACTTTGGGTATTGAAGTATAAGACTGCAGGGAGCATTTCTATGGATTTAGTTTCGCGAAAATCACCCGGCGAATCGTCTTCCCGCCGAGTCAAAGTGATTGGAATTTTTCCAAACTAGTGTTAATACACTCCCAGGCTTAACGTGAGTATTTCTCCCTTCTAGATTCCCAAGAAATTACGATTTTTCCACCGTTCTTCGATAAATCGAAGAATAGTCAGTATATAGACTTACAATATTGTCTTCTTCCAGTATAATAATGAAGCTAACTCTATTCCTTCGTAAATATGATTACAATTGAGGAGAATAGCTTAATACTAGCCGAACCTCGCCAGTTAATCAGTAAACCAGCAGTCGAGGTATGTAAAGCCAGTCTTTTTCGGCAAGTTAGATACCCTGGTGTAGTAAAACAATATGAATTCCAGTAAGGTATTTCTGAAACAGTATATTATGTTCAGTATGTAATTTAGTAAAGTACGTCAGAAATATTATATTTTGTCTTGGTATGAGATTCAGTACAGCATGTTAGAGATTGTGTTATTATTATTTCCAGTGTGTATTATATATAGTAATTGCTATCAGTTGAGACTTGATTGTATTATTTTGGGTTGGATTACCTGTATAGCTCCCGTGACCACCCAGGGTTAATAGCTTTATCGACTCATCCGCTAGAGGGCGAGGATACGTCGCTCCACGGAGTGGCATGCCATCCGCTAGGGACGAAGATGGCATGCCAATTTCCCTATATTTTGCCGTGGTTGGCCTTTATACACCCCCGTCGAGCGCTTGGACCAGGGGTGTTGATTTCAGGAGTGCTCCAGACTTAGGTACAACTATAATCAGGGGCCCAGCGGGCCCAAGCTGCATACCCAGGGGACCGGCAGGATGCTTATAGTTACTAGGTGATGTGGTATGACCTGGGTAGGGGTAAATAGATTGTGATGATTTCACCTTCCGGCTTATAGGGGCTAGGTAAGGTTTATGTTATGTTTTTTAGTTATTGATAGATAGACAGTAGAACGCCACATTATCAAGAATGACTCTTACTCTTCTCAGTATAGCTATGTTAGCTCTTATTCCTCTAGCTCAGTCAGTTTCAGTCTATTTCCTATTACTTCAGTTACTGTCAGCTTTACTACTTACTTTCAGTTGGTTTCAGTTATTGCTTTACATACTCGGTACTTGTGGTGCTGACGCCCATTTGGGGCGCTGCATTACTTGCCTGCAAGTGCGCATAGACGAGGAGCAGATCCCTCGTAGTTCCAGTCAGCGATACAGAGCCTTCAGCTCCTTTCATCTGAAGCTTGAAAGACAGAGGTTTACTCTACTTTTGATTGTACAATATGGGTAGGCCGGGGCCCTGTCCCGACCATCTTATTATTTTTAGAGACTTGCAAATTGTATCATATTCCCTATGGTCAGATTGTATGTGATGGCCGTGTGGGGCCTTGTTCAGTTGTTAGTTGGTGACCTTGTCAGTCATAGATCAGTTTAGCGCCTGATTTCATTTTCTTCAGCTATAACTAGATATCATGGTGGCCTTGTCGGCCTGCATAGGACTCCTTATATTTAGTTGTTTCTGGTTAGCTATTTTCTTTTAACAGGCGGCTATGGGCCTTGTCGGTCAGGGGCTGTATTTACAGCCGCTATATAGCCCGTCGTTCTCTTGAATCTAGAGTTAGAGCCAGCCTTGCACTAGAGGGGCTTAGGCTCAGCTAGTTCAGCAGTCCAGATCCTAGTAGGGCACCAGGTGCCAGTCATGCCTCCAAAGCCAAGTTTGTCACGCCCCACCTTGGGAGGCATCACTGGCACCTGGTGCCCTACTAGGATCTGGACTGCTGAACTAGTTGAGCCTAAGCCCCTCTAGTGAAAGGCTGGCTCTAACTCTGGATTAAAGAAAACGACGGGCTATATAGCAGTTGTAAATACAGCCCCCGGCCGACAAGGCCTATAGCCGCCTGTTAAAAGCAAACAGCTAACCAGAAACAACTAAATATAAAGAGTCCTATGCGGGCCGACAAGGCCACCATGATATCTAGTTATAGCTGAAGAAAACAAAATCAAGCGCTAAACTGATTTGTGACTGAAAAGGTCACCAACTAACAACTGAACAAGGCTCCACATGGCCATCACATACAATTTGACCACGGGGAATATGATACAATCTGCAAGCCTCTAAGAATAATAAGATGGTCGGGATAGGGCCCCGGCCTACCCATTCTGTACAATCAAAAGGAGAGTAAACCTCTGTCTTTCAAGCTACGAATGAACGGAGCTTAAGGCTCTGTATCGCTGACTGGAACTACGAGGGATCTGCTCCTCATCTGTGCACACCTGCAGGCAAGTAATGTAGTGCCCCAAACGGGCGTCAGTACCACAGGTACCGAGTATGTAAAGCGATAACTAAAACCAACTGAAAGTAAGTAATAAAGTTGATAGTAACTTAAGTAATAGGAAACGGACTTAAACTGACTTAGATAGAGGAATCAGGGCTAACATAGCTATACTGAGAAGAGTAAGAGTCTTACCTGATAACGTGGCGTTCTACTGTCTATCTATCAATAACTAAAACAAAATAACATAAACCTTACCTATCCCCCATAAGCCGATAGGTGAAATCATTATAATCTATTTAACCCTACCCAGTTCATAGCACATCACCTAGTAACTATAAGCATCCTGTCGGTCCCCTGGGTATGCAGCTTGGGCCTGCTGGGCCCCTGACTATAGCAGTACTTGAGTCAGGAGCACTCCTGAAATCAACACCCCGGGCGCAAGCGCTCGGCGGGGGTGTATAAAGGCCAACCACGGCAAAATATGGGGAAACTGGCATTCCATCTTCATCCCTAGCGGACGGCATGCCACTCCGTAGAGCGACATATCCTCGCCCTTTGGTGAACGAGTCGATAAAGCTATTAACCCTGGGGCGTTCACCGGAGCTATACAGGTAATCCAACCCAAAACAATACAATCAAGTCTCAACTGATAGCAATTACTATATATAATACACACTGAAAATAATAATAACATAATCTCTAACATGTTGTACTGAATCTTATACCAAGACATGATATAATATTTCTGGCGTACTTTACTAAATTCAATACTGAAGATAATATACTATTTCTGAAATACCTTATTGGAATTCATATTTTTTTACTATACTGGGTAACTAACTTGCCGAAAAAGACTGGCTTTACGTACCTCGACTGCTGGTTTACTGATTAACCAATGAGGTTCGGCTAGTATTCAGCTAGTCTCCCCAACTGTAATCATATTCACAAAGAAATAGAATTAACTTCATTATTATACTAGTAGAAGACAATACTGTAAGTCTATATACTGACTATTCTTTGATTTATCGAAGAACAGTCGAAAAATCGTAATTTCTCGGGAGTCTAGAAGGGAGAAATACTCACTATAAGCCTGGGAGTGTATTAAAACTAGTTTGGAGCAATTCCAATCACTTTGACTCGGCGGGATGATGATTCTCTGGGCGATTTTCGCAAAACTGACTCCGTAGAAATGCTCCCTGCAGCCTTATACTACGATAGCCGAAGTTAATTTAACTTTGGATAGCTTTGACAGCGTTATCGGAAGGAAATTTACTCAAACCCTTCGTCCTTCTCTATTTCTGATCGAGACTTATGAGAAAATGACTTGAAAATGAAGTGGGAGGCCTTTATATACTTGGAGCCTCAACCATGGCAACGTGGCACGTTGGCCATCACGGAGGAGGGGCCTCCGTGCCACGTTGCCCCTCTTGGCAGGGCGATTCGGCCTCCTCTTACGAAAATCCTACTATGCACTCTTTCAGCCTTTCCCCGGGCCCTTTTTTCGCACGTATGACATTCTAAAACTCTCAACCAATATGCGAATAAGCCAACTAAGTGATAGAAACTTACGGGGTGTAACATCCTCCCCCCTTAAGAACATTCGTCCTAGAATGTTAACTTTTGCTTGCAAGAATCTTAACTTGCCACTATTTATTCTGGAAAGAAAATTTTGATAGAGTCTCCCTTGTCATATGGACTATCCAAAAATCCTGAAACACAACATGGTAGAGTGATTGCCTATGCTTCCAGGCATGATAGGATGGTTACTCTTTCTTCTTATTCAATTGTGCTATAGAGCGGTACAGTATAGGGTTGAGTCCCTGAGATTATTATACTCCTTGTTTACAGATAAAATGTCAGACCAGTGACATCCCACGACAGGTAGGAGGTTGGATATAGCAGCAGGAGAGGGCACCAGCAGGATACCTCAGCTTTGATTAGAATCAGCCCGATCTGAGGGAGATACGGAGGCATCATCCTGACCTTCCCAGTAGTCTCCATTACGTTAGGAGCCGCTTGGGATGGTTGGCATAATGACACCACCTCCAGCAGTTCCTATACCTATACCATCTGACAGGAGGTCAGGAGTGCGGTGGTTATGTTAGCGTAGATGATGGCTGCTCAGCGCCAGTCAATGCCACCTACTGCTGCAGAAGAACCAGGAGGACCTGGTAGTTCGAAGGTCCAAGAATTCCTAGCATTAAGTCCCCTGCAGTTTACAAGGACAGATCGGACAGAGGATCCCAAGGATTTCCTAGATCAGATACAAAATGTGCATTGGCTATCGGCAATTGAACAAGTTCACCGTTAAGAACAGGTAACCTTTACCCAAAATCAATGATTTTTTGACCATCTTCAGGGTGCCAAGTCTTTCTTAAAGATAGATCTCAGGTTCGGGTATCATCAGCTCAGAGTTCGGGAGAGTGATATCCCAAAGATAGCCTTTAGGATGCGGTATGGCCATTATGAGTTTGTAGTTATGTCTTCTGGACTAACAAATGCTCCTGCAGCTTTTATGGACCTAATGAATAGGGTGTTCAAGCCGTATCTGGACATGTTCGTGATTGTGTTCATTGATGACATCCTTATATACTCTCGGAGCGAGGTGGAGCATGCTGCTCATTTGAGAGTAGTGTTGCAGACTCTCAAGGATCGCCAATTGTATGCAAAGTTTAGCAAGTTTGAGTTATGGTTAAACTCGGTAGCATTTCTAAGCCATGTAGTATAAGGCAAGGGCATACAAGTAGATTTTTAGAAAATCGAGGCGGTGAAGAATTGGCCTAAACTAGTGAATCCCTCGAATATTCGAAGTTTCTTGGATTTAGCTAGCTACTATCAGAGGTTTTTTGAGGGTTTCTCATCTATTGTGGCACTTTGACCAAGTTGACTCAGAAAAAGGTAAAGTTCCAATGGTCGGAGGTTTGTGAGAAGAGTTCTAAGAGTTGAAGGCTCGACTTACTACCGCACCGATATTGACCCTACCCAGGGTACAGATTATTTTGTGGTGTATTGTGATGCTTCGAGAATCAGACTCGGGTGTCTATTGATGTTGCGAGGGAAGGTGATAGCATACGCCTCGAGACAATTTAGAGTCTATGAGAAGAATTACCCTACCCACGATCTTAAATTGGCTGCGGTGGTGTTCGCATTGAAGATATGGATACATTACTTGTATGGGGTCCATGTGGATGTGTTTACTGACCATAAGAGTTTATAATATATGTTCATGCATAAGGATCTCAATCTTTAATGGAGGTAGTTGGAGCTACTCAAGGACTATGATATGAGTGTCCTTTACCATCTAGGTAAGGCTAATGTGGTAGCAGATGCACTTAGTAGGCTCTCTATGGAGAGTGTGTCCCATGTGGATGAAGGAAGGAAGGAGTTGGTGAAGGATGTACATCGACTTGCAAGGTTGGGAGTTAGGTTGGTCGACTCGACCGATAGCAGTGTTGTTGTCCAGAATGGATCAGAATCGTCCTTGGTGACTGATGTGAAAGCTAGAGAAGATGAGGATCCAGTTTTGGTAAAGATGAAACAAGTAATTCGAAGTCAGAAGGTGGAGGTTTTCTCCCAAGGGGGAGATGGTGTGCTTCGGTACTAGGGTCGCCTATGTATTCCCGATGTTGACGATTTGAGGAGCCGGATATTGCATGAGACCCATGGATCCAGGTATTCTATGTATCCATGTGCCACCATTTTGTATCATGATTTACGAGAAGTCTATTTGTGGGATGGCATGAAAAAGAATTTGCAGAATTAGTAGCTAGGTGCCCGAACTATTAGCAAGTAAAGGTTGAGCATCAATGGTCGGGAGGAGTACTTCAGGATATCAGCATTCCTACTTGGAAGTGGGAAGAGATTAACATGGATTTCATAACAGGCCTAGCTCATACTCATCGACACTATGATTCTATTTGGGTGGTGGTAGACAGGTTTACCAAGCCTGCACATTTCCTATCGGTGAAAACCATAGATTTGACGGATGATTATGCCAAGCTATATATCCGGGAGTTGGTTTGATTACATGGAGTGCCCCTGACTATTATTTCAGACTGAGGTACTCAGTTTATCTCCCAGTTTTGGCGGTCTTTCCAGAAAGGGCTTGGGACTCAAGTTAAGCTCAGCACAACATTTCATCCGCAGACCGATGGTCAAGCTGAGCGGACAATCCAAACCCTTGAGGACATGTTGAGAGCATTTGTGATGGACTTCAAAGGTAGTTGGGATGATCATTTTCCACTGATCGAGTTTTCTTACAATAACAGCTATCACTCTAGCATCCAGATGGCACCGTTTGAGGCTCTTTATGGGCAGAGATGTAGATCGCCCATCTTATGGTTTGAGGTTGGTGAGGCAGCTATGATAGGACCAGATTCAGTTCATGAGGTTATGGTGAAGGTTTAGTTGATAAGGGACAGGCTGAAAACCGCTCAGAGTCGTCCAAATTAATATGCTGATGTGAGGAGGAGAGAGTTGGAGTTCGAGGTGGATGATTAGGTATTTCTAAAGGTATCTCCCATGAAGGGATTCATGCGTTTGGGAAGAAAGGAAAAATTAGTCCCCAATATGTTGGTCACTATCGTATTATGAGAAGAGTTGGTAAGGTAACACATGAGTTAGACTTACCCTCAAAGTTATCTTCAGTGCATCCTGTGTTTCACGTATCGCTTTTGAAGATATGTTTGGGAGATCCAGTGCTAGTAGTCCCGGTGGATAGCGTTGGAGTAAAGGATAGCCTTATCTATGAGGAAGTTCCAGTTGAAATATTGGATCATCAGGTTCGGAGGCTGAGGAACAAGGAAGTGGCTTCAGTAAAGGTATTATGGAGAAATCAGCATGTGGAGGGAGCTACGTGGGAAGCCGAAGCAGATATGATGGCTAAATACCCTCACCTATTTCCTATCGGCTTAGTTTAACTTTGAGGTATCAGTTTTTTCCCTAATACTCTAATCAGTTTCCTTGTTCAGTTTATGAGTGCAAGTTTGTTTTATGTTATGGTAAATGTATGTGATGCTTAAATTTCGTTCAGCTGTTTAGTTCTTTTCGGAGTTAGTCGTTCCAGCAGTTTTCATCTTAAATCATCAGTATTTGCATATAATGATTGTATGTTTTTATCTTTCTGTGTGTTTTCCAACATTTGAGGACGAATGTTCCCAAGGGGGAGATATTGTTATATCCCGGGAGCTCAAAGATCGGACTCAGGAGTTAGAACGGGGAAAAAGTGGGAAAATTTTGTTGCAGCCTCAGGAAGAGTCATCCCATGACTCGTAAGGACAGCCCACCAGTCATCAGGAGACTCGTGGGGAAGGAAACTTAGTTGGGAAAAGGAAAGCTAGACAGTGTACTCGACAGGAGTTTCCACGAGTCGTGGTCAGCCTTAACAATTCGTGGGATGGATCGTTGGCAGGCTTGGAATACAAAATTCGGAGATGAGACAGTGTACTTAATGATTGGTGACCACGATTCATGGTTACCCCTAACGAGTCATGAAGTGACCCTTTATGATCCCGAAAGATCAAATAAGGTAGTGCACTTGACAATCGATATAACGAGTCAAGCCTCTAGCAACGAGTCGTCGGGTCGTCCGTTAAGACCACTTGGCAGTTATTTTCTATGAAATTAATAAGGGTCTTTTTGTAATTCCTAAGTTCCTAAAGCCTAAAATACAACGTTTTTGGGTATGAATGATGGCCTTTTAAGGGGTTAAGTTCAGATTTCTCATTTTCCATTCATGCATGCAAAGTAGAAGAGATTTTAGAGGGTGATCAAGCTAGAAATCTTTAATTTCTTTCAAACTTCTTTTGGGCATTCAAGCGAGAGTAAGATTCAGCCATTTTCAGGTATATAGGGTTACGAATGGGTGTTTCCATTCACACCCATGCCCATTCTCTATGAATTTATGAAAATCTATCAAAAATCTATTGGGGGTTTTAAATCTATGATGAATCGATTTATGATTCTCTCTTCAATTGTTGATATCTATGAACCCAACATGATTTATGATTTGAAATATGTATTTATTCAACTACCCACCATGAATTAATGATTTTCAAGTTATATGTACGATCTACAAATATGCATGAAACCTATGATTCATGAATTATGTTTTGGCAGACTCACGGGCCTTATGTCATGGCTAGTTCACGTACGTACAATTATGTTTATGATTATCATGATTTAACTAGCCTATGAACTCATGCATATTATATTATGAGCACTATATATGTTTTGGGAGTAGTATCGAACACCTTATGGCTTTTCTCTCATGATTACGGTTACGATTATATTACAAATGCTTTGAAAACATTGAGCCTTATGATATGTTATGTTACGATATTTATGATATGAGCATGCTGTCCTACTCTTATGATGTTTTATGAGCTTTTACATATTTTAAAGGTCCATTTTACTTACCTTGCATACTCGGTACATTCAACGTACTAACCGCATACTTTCTATGCTTTATCATTTCATGATACAGGATCCGGCTCTCAGTCTCATCCTCATATCTAGATCATCTCAGAGTTTGCCTTCATCTTATTGGTGAGTCCTCATGTTTCGATGGTCATTTGACAGATGATATGCTATTTTATGTTTTAGTGTTTGTTAGGGTTAGTTGGGGTGTTCTCCCATTAACCCATCGTATGTAGTAGAGGCTTTCAAACAGTATGTAGAACTCAACTCATATATGTCTAGTACTTCTGCATATTACTATATGCTATGATCGGTTTAAGTGTCTGCTATGTCTTATATTTAATCTTCCACCTTTAATGAATGAAGTAGATGTATGTTTATGCCATGGGTCGACTTGGGGCCCTCTCGAGGTTCCTTGTACCGTGTTATGATCCGGGTCTATGTTCGGGTCGTGACATATGCATACTTCAAATGGGCAGGTAAAGGTTGAGATATAAGACTAGTAGTAAAATGATGGAAGGTTGTGATGGTGAAGTTTTTCGATTCTTGAGGTTAAGATCAAGTCTCTTTAGTTGAAAGGAGTAGGTTCCCAATCGTTGGCTTGGCCCTAAGAACTTTGATATCCAGTGAAGTTTTCTATGAGTGTTGCAGTACGCCTTGTACCTTCCTCCTACGATTCGTACTTGCTTGTTGCATCTGGAGTTCTTCCAAGTCTTTAAGAATAACGGAAGCTCTCCATGGCTCATGGTACAGGTCGTAAGTAGATGTTACGATCTGTGGGTTCCATCCATACCAAGAGACTGCTTGTGCTAATTTTCTCTGAAGATTTCCACGGCTCCAGTTACGGCTCGTACTTAGAGTTGTACTTTGCCTTCGCCTTGTTTCAGTCTTTTGAGTTTTTCCATGAGTCTCAATACGACTTGTACAATCCAAGTACGGCTCGCACTGGGATTGTTACTTGATTAATTTTCTACACTTCTATGCATCTTTTGCACATCTTTGCTCCAACACCTATTTTCTCTAAAAACAAAGTAAAAACACCCCATATCCGTATAAACATACCTAAGTCCACGTTATTTTCTCATTTTTAAGCATTAAAAGTGTCATAAACTTACATCACATCAGTTCTTTCCAGAAAAGAGAGTTGAAATGCTCTCGGGTAGAGCATTCGGAGGCTTTATGATTGGTCTTATCCGGCCTAGAGTGAAATACCATATCGGACATTGAAGGGCATGTTTAATTAGTTAAATGTATACAAATTAATTATTATTCCTGTGAAATTCTTCTTTGACTATTGATTATTATATATCATGTAAATTATTGATCATCTGATTGTAGACATTGTATACTTGGTTTCCTTATTATGAAAAGATAATTTCCATGACCTATGAGAGGAAGGCTACTTTTAGGATACCTGATTGGTCTAGAGATGCCAGGAAAAAGAACAAGAAGCCTGATTGGCTTCCACCTCATCTTTACGAGGCCTTTCAGGAATATTGGAGATTGTCAAATTTCAGGCAAAGTATGAACATACGAAGAAGGCTGATGAGTTGGTAATTTACCAACTCATTAGGCTTTTAAGAATGAGGTTTTTCTTGGTTTTTTAATTCATTTAGGAAGATTTTATGCCCTTTCTCATTGGTTTATGCAGGTATTGAACATAAATAGGTAAAGCAAAAGAATTGAATAAAAAGCATGGTGCTGGAAAAAGAGGACCTGTGCTTCGCAGGATGATACCTGCGAAACGCAGATCAAACACAGAATTCACTGGTCTAAGGCTGAAAGTGTAGCTGCGAAATACAGGTCAGCACCGGCAAAATGCAGGTTGCAAACACAGGATCTTGTCATGAGCTCTGGTCTAGATCTGGGAGTCACTTGTGCCCCATGGATGAGCACCTGCAAAATGTTGGTGCCTCAAAAGTAAGGTCAAGGTAAAGAGGGTAAAATAGTCCAGATTTGACACAAAGACATTTTGGAGGCTATTGAGGACAAAATGGAAAGAAAATGCACAAGAAAAGAGAAGTAGACTTCCCTAATTGGCACACCCTTTGTAGAAGAATAGAAGATTCTTTTTAATATCATTCCATATTGTATTGTTTTTGAATTTCTAGAGAGAGAAAAAGAAAGAGAGAGCTTTTCTT
The DNA here is from genome assembly GCA_035772735.1 of Datura wrightii. NCBI lineage: Eukaryota > Viridiplantae > Streptophyta > Magnoliopsida > Solanales > Solanaceae > Datura > Datura wrightii. Next base: position 34,809,708 of record JASDFA010000001.1, read on the forward strand.
CATCTTCTTGTTCCTCCTTAAGGTAAAAACCTCCATTGAAGAATAACCTTGAGCTTGAAATTTACTCTTGATGATGAATGATATGGATTTATTTATTAATATAATCTTTTGTTTTTCATCTATGAGTAGCTAAACATCTTGCTAGAGGTGTGTGCATGATATGGGCTTTAATATAATCTCTTGTTTTTCATCTATGAGTAGCTAAACATCTTGCTAGAGGTGTGGGCATGATATGGGCTTAATTGAACTGGGTATCGCTAGTTTAATCTTAGAATTACTTATTTAGAATAAATCTATTGTTTTCTCTAAATTATAGTTGAAATATCCATAGTTTCAAATATGAATTATGCTTACTTATTCTATTGTTGCTTGAAAAAGAGAAATAGAATATGGGTGAGAAAACAATGGTGGGTATTTGGGTTTTGATTATTTGGGGTTGGACTAGAAATAGTCAAAATACATTTTTCATACACCCATTAAAGAATTGAGGTTAGAAATAGCTCGATTCTTGCCCAAGTTGTAGTGGTTGAAGTGTATGGAACCTTGGAATTTGAGAAAACCCAAGGCAAAAGAAACCCAAGCGGTTGAGAAACATCGGGTGTCTCCTTGTCCATGACATTTATGTTTGTAAGTAATGCCTTGAATTACTAGTTAACCCCAATCCTACTAATGCCTTGTCAATAGCCCACCCCTAGTCATTACTCATGTTGTTATTTCAACATTGGTTGCATTGTTGATTGAATGTTAGTTGAATTTCCAATTGTGATCTTACTATCCTCCAACATTTACTTTTCAATTTTTAATGCAATGATGAGATTTAGTTCAATTTGATAGACAATTTTTTTTCCATCAATCTCTATTTCCTATGGATTTGGCCTCGACTCATGAGTTGGGTAATTATATTGCGACGATCGTTACACTTTTCCTAGGAAGGAGTGGATTTGAACGTCATCAATTTTGGTATCGTTGTCGAGGAATAGGATTAGATAGCCCCTGGTTGTTGTTGATTTGAATTAATTGAGCATCTTGTATTTTGTTTTTACATTGTTATTGCTTTAGGTATCTCTTTAGGTTGACTTATATGAGCCAACATGCTCAAAAGGGTTCTATGGACGGCCAAACGTACCCCGAGGATGATGATCCAATGATACCCGACATAGCTGGGGCTATTCGCCTACCTCCTACAGTAGCGACTGCCGTTTTCAAGTGACAAGCACTATGCTCTATTTGCTCCAGATGAAAGGATTATTTGGAGGACAACCTAGTGAGAACCCCAACTGACACCTTCAGAATTTCCTTGGGATATTCAAACCTTTCAACATCACCAATATTAGCCAAGAGTTGATTAGACTAAGGCTCTTTCCATTTTCCTTGACGGGAGAAGCCACCATATGGCTAGAGGAGCTTTGTCCGGGGTGTATTACTTCATTGCAAGAACTGATGGAAGCTTTCTTAGATAGGTTCTTTGATCCATCAAGGATGTTGCAGTTGAGAGATGAAATCACCAATTTTAGGCAAATCCCAAGTGAACCCTTACTGAAGCATGGATTTGGTTAAGAAGAAAATGGCTTTATGTCCAAACCACGGTTGCCGGATGGAGTTCTTCTTCAAAGCTTCTACCGCTCACTCAACTCCATAAATAATTCTATGGCTAATAATATTGTTGGAGGGTCCTTGATGGACCAAACTTAGGGGATGCCAAGGCTCTTTTGCATAGGATGACCAAAACAAATTGAGTTTGGCACACTAGGGACACTGAATTGCCCTCAAGTGGTGCTAATTCCAGCCTTGTGACTGCAGAGATGATGAAAGAGATGAAGAGAGGGATGAGACCCTAGAAAAGATGATGACCCATCTCGAACTAATTACAAAGCATGTCACAGGAACTGGGACCAATAATGTCAATGTTCTGGGGACTCAAGGTCCTATGCAATATGAGGATGAAGCTTCACCGCCAAGGTATGAGGAAGAGTGTCAATTCATGGTGGGTCAAATAGGGGGTTCTCGCCCGAGATATCAAGGCGCCAACCAAGGACCTTGGCATCCACCGGAAGAGAATCAAGGTTGGAGAAATGGCGATAATGAAGGTTGGGTTGATAGGAATGAAAGATGGGAAAATAGAGAGACAAATCACAAAGTGGAGGGATATCATCGAAGTTCGAACCCATATGTGCCTTCTCCTAAGGATGATCCACCCCAAATGCAACCCAGGGTAAGTGATGTTGGGAATTCAAAAATCAAAGAAATGTTAGCACAAGTGCTAAAGAAGGTTGAATCTATGAACATCGGGGTTAAGGAATTAAAAGGGGAGGTGTCTAACCTTGCCCAAATGGTAAGCTCTTATTCGACATCCATTTAACATTTGGAAGATCAAATGGATCATCATTTGACTCAGATGAATCCCAGAATGAAAGGGACCCTCCCAAGTGACACATCCCTAATAACAAGAAGGACAATCATTGCATGGTCATTGTCACAAGGAGCGGGAAGGTGTTGGTTGATGAGGGCATTAAGCCCAAGAACGTTGTTGACCCCAAAACAAGAAGTGATGTGAGTGATAAGGTGTTTGAGCACCAGGTGGGGTTGATGAAACAGAGGAACTTGATGATAGGGTAATTGATGTTGACCCCGAAAAGCCTATTGAGGAAGAAGAAAGCAAGGAGGCTTCAACTAGAATGGGCCAAGATCCTAGGATTCCACCTTCTTATCCTCAGCGGTTAGCAAAGAAGAAGGAGGACAACCATTTTCGAAAATTTGTTGAGATATTTAGCAAGTTGTCCAAGAACATACCATTGGTGGATGCATTGCTTCAGATGCTGGGCTATGCAAAATTTCTGAAGGAATTATTGAAGAAAAAAAAGTTATGGATGTGGGTATTGGAGAAGTGACGCATCATTATAGTGCAGTAATGGCGAGCAATTTTTTTCCAAGAGAGAGGACCCCAGAGCTTTTACCATCCCTTGAACCATTGGATGCATGTTCAACAGGGCATTATGTGACCTTGGTGCGGTATCAATTTTGATGCCTCTCATCATCTTCAAAAAGTTAGGTTTGGGGGATCCAAAGCCTACCACTATGAGGTTGTTGATGGAAGATAGGTCGATCAAAAGGCTTGTGGGAGTTCAAGTGGACGTCCTTGTTCGGGTGGACAAATTTATTTTTCCAGCTGACTTTGTCATGTTGGATTGTGAAATACATGTCAAGGTGCCCATCATTTTGGAGCGACCATTGCTGTCCATAGGAAGGGCATTGGTGGATGTGGAGCTAGGGGAGCTTAAGTTTAGAGTAGGTGGTGATGAAGTCACCTTCAATGTATGCCAACCTACAAAGTCCCCAGATGAATGCAAAGTGATAGCGGTCCTCAATAAAGAGGAGGAGCAAGATGAAGTTTGGGAGGTTGAAGTTGATTTGGAGGATGACCCTCTAGAGTATTGGTAATTGGTAAAGCATATGTCGTGCCACGACGTTAAATAAGGCACTTCTTGAGAGGCAACCCAAGTGTTTTTACCTTGATGCTTTGATGTTTGTGTTGTTTTTGATTTTGTAGGAACACTGGATGAGAATCAAGTATAAGAAAAATAGGGCAAGCCTTGTGTGGGACCTGCTACATGCAGGTATTCATGCGCGAAGCGCAAAAGAGAACCAAAAAGTTAAAAGAAAATAAGGGTTTTTGTGCCTTACCTGCAAAACACAAGTCTGACACTACCCACAGGTAGAATACCTGGGAAAATCATGAGCAAAAGGATGATGAACTGCAAAACGCAAGTGGCAATTACGAAACGCAGTTCACAAGTAGATCACTGGGCAAGATGGGGGTCACTTGCGCTTGGAACTGCGAAACCCAGGTGCACACCTACAGTTTCAGGTCAAGCGCAAGTGCAGGTAATTTCTTTCATTTAAAATATTGACCAACCCGTTGACTGACCCAACCCAAGGCCAACCCATCCGGTTGAAATTCTTCTTCACTTCCCAAAAATCATCTTTTCTTCAACTTTTCACCTTACCCTTGATCTCAACTACCTCCCATTTCAAATTTCCATTTTCCCCATGAACCCCATTTACTTTTTCCATCACTTTTCCATCTTCCCACACATTCATCTTCCTAAAATTACTCCACCCATTAAAACAACCAATCACTTTAACTTCTTTTCACCTATAAAACCCCATTTCTTTCACCATTTTCTTCACCTCACCATCTCTCCTACACTCTCACTAGAGCAAAAGAAGTCAAGTTTCTTAGGTTAGCCATTATTAAACAAGCCTCCAAATTCACCATATGTTCGCCTTTCTCTCTTCTCACTTGTTATGTATGCTCACTATTTTTGTTCTACTTGGTATATGAGAATGATTAGTACAAAGGAAAACATGCTAATTTTGAAATTTTCTTAACCCATGTTCCCCATTGCCCATTTTGTGTTCTTCACTTTTTTAAGAATTGTATTTGTTGTGGGTATGGCGGGAGAGAAGAAATTGCAAAATGTGGGTTTGATTGTTCATTTTCAACACAGCTGCAAGTGCAGTTGGCCCAGTTTTCAGCCTCACTCCTATGATTCACCTGCATTTCGCAGGTGCAGTGCAGGTATAGCTAGATGTTAATTTTGATGTTTCAACTTTATGTCATCCAAATTGTATATTTTTTATTTCTTAGATTAGTTTATCTGTTTCTTTTACTTTCATATTATCAAAAACACAAAACATGATAGGTTGTGGCACTAACATTATTTTTCAAAATCATGACTTCTTCCAGGCAAGCTGACATAGGAAAAGCCCCTTCCTCATCCAAGAACAAAGGAAAGGGGAATGCCAAATAAACCTCAGCCTCTACCAACACTAGAGAGGCGATCATCTTTTGTGTGCCCGACGTGAAAGCTCATTATGTCATATGCACAGGGAGGTCATTCACCACTGAGAAGCAATTTGACTTGGAGGGGCTGGGGAATAAATTTCCCAACATCACTGCCCAATTCAATGATAGGCAGTGGCATATGTTTGCAGAGCCTCTCCCTACCTACTACCCCAACCTTGTCCCAGATTTCTATGATTTCTATCAGGCAAGGCAAGATGCCATGAAGCACAAAGGGAAGATTGATAATTTCCCTTGCCTCCCTATGGTCAAGGTTTGGGGTGTAGAGGTAGACATCACTCTCGATGCAATTAATGCTTTATCTTGGGAGGATGAGATTGACTCTGAAATAGAGTTTGTGATAAGGGTGGAAACCAATAAAGACCAATTTGGTTGGGTAGCCCGCATTATTGCCAATGATCAACCACTATGGGCCACCATAGGGGCGACATTCTGAGGAAAGACCTAAAGTTTGAGGTCAAAGTATGTCTTGAGTTTCTATATAGATGCATCGTACCATCTAAGAATGATCAACGTTTGAACCTTGAGATGACTACCCTTATTGCCTGTATCATGTCCGGAGTTCCCATCAATTTTGGTGAATTAGTGGCTATCATAATGAAATGTAAGGCCAGGCAACAAGCAACCTCAGTGCCTTATGCATGTAACACCCAAAGTTTTCCCAAGATTTAGAATTAGGATTCATAGTGTGTTTGGCTGAAAGTCGGCAGTTTTCTCTCAGTACGGCTCATTATATGGGTCGTAGCTTGGTTGTACGAGTCGTAGGATAACCTGTGCAAAAGTTTAGAGAATAATCCTTTAGACCACGAGTCCACGTCATGAGTCGTAATGTGTAGGTATGAATCATGGTCAAGATTCATAGCTTGCCTATGGATTTCCAAGTTTTGGTTGTACGAGTCATGGTATGGCTTGTAGCAGGAAATGACAGGTCATGGTATGCGTCTGTGGAAATATTTAGAGAGTTGGGGAAAAGGGACTCATTAGTCATGGGAGGAAACCATAAGTCGTAGGTTGGTGGTACAACTCGTAGTACGAGTTGTAATATAATGGTACGAATCATCATTTTAGTCGTGAGTTGGTGTAATACCTCAAACTTTCATGCTAAGTTTGGAACCTTTCTAGGTATATGGATAGGCTCGAACCCGATAAAGTTTATGGAAACTATGTGTTAGACCAAATCTTAAGTGTTAAAAGTGCCTTGGATACAAATTAAGGTCATAAGGAACCTCTAGCACAAAGTTGAGTTGAGAGCCTTCTTATCGATTGGGTTTTTGTATCAGTTCATACAAGGGTCAACTTCAAGCAACCATAGATCCCATTTTACAAAGTATTTTTTGGTGATTCAGCATATCCAATAGAATCCCTTTGAGCCTTCTTTCAATGCATCTGACTTTGTGTCAATCGGAGTTGGGAGAAAAAAGTTATGAGTGGTTTAGTGAAGCAGCACCAGGCATTATACGAACCTCAGTACGGGCCGTACAATCAAACAATGACCCGTACTGTTGGTCGTAGTGACTATCAGTTACAGGATTTAATTCGATAGTTTGGGGGTATTTTAGTAAACTCGTGTGCTTATAACTCCAAAATGACGTTGCTTTGGGCTTCCTTAACGTCAAATTAAAGGGTTTAACTTAGCCTAAATCCTCACTCTCTTCAAACATCTATAGATTGAATTTTTCTCTCAAGAAGAAGCTAAGGTTCATCACCTCCAACTTCTCAATTCCTCTTGGATCTTCAAGATAAGTCAAGAATCCTCAACCTAGGTATGAAGGGCTATGAATGAGGGATTTCTTTCATCCTCATGCTTTTTCCAAGTTGAATTCATGATTCTCACCTCCCATGCCAAATTTTCGAATTTTAGGATTTTGTGCAATTATGGTTGAATCCTCTCATGTTCCTCTATAAAATCATTCCTCTCATGATTCAATTTATGTTTCTATGATTATGATTGCATGTCCCTTATCGAATCCTCTCATGTTCCTCTATAAAATCATTCCTCTCATGATTCAATTTATGTTTCTATGATTATGATTGCATGTCCCTTATCAAATCCCTTATGAATATATGAATTTCAAGTTTCAATAATGATTTCTTTTAGAAATCTGGGGTTAGACCCAATTCTTATCAAAACTCTTATGAACTTCCGTGAACTCAAGTCAATTATGATTCAATCCATGTTTTATGACATGAAAATATGTTTTCTTCTAAATTCTCTCATGAATTTGGGATTCTCAATTGATGATGATTTTACTCAAAGAATGCTTGATTTCATGAATTTCAAGTTTTCATATTATGGTCGACTCAAGAGCCTTCTTTCATGGCTAGTTCACGTATTTCAAGCATGTTCACGTATATCATGATTTAAACTAGCCCATGAACTTCATGTATGATTTCACGATAATTATATGAGCGCTCATGTGTATGTTTTTTGGGAGTAGTGTTCAGAACCGAGTAGGCCCGGGTTCAGGTAAACTCCAAGGAAACAGAACTACATACCACTGCAGGTATATATATTCATGGTTAACCCTATGGGGACCTTACTAGTGATATCACGCCTTATATCATTCCTTTCCTTGGCAAGCTTTGGACGGCTCTGCCCACTTGAGCGAGATAGTTGGAGTATCATGTAAGCTCTATCATAATGGTGTCGGTTAAGACGAGTCCTCCTATTATTCTTTATGTTTTATGCATTATCATGATTATGATACTTTGTCTCAAGTTATGTTTTACAAGGTTTCTCTTATGATTATAATTATGACTAATTCATGAATAGTTTTAAAAGCCTTGAGCCCTCATGTTTAAATTGTGATTACTACCTCATGTTTTAGAAATGCTCTACTGTCTTGAACTCTTGTGGGTTTTATTAGTCTGTATTTACTTACCTCGCATACTCAATACATTCAAAGTACTGACCACATACTCTAAGTTGTATTGTTTCATAATACAATTCTGAGCGATCATACTCAGTCGCACCATTAGTCCTACTTTCATAACAATCCAGTTTAGTGCAGTGTTGGTGAGTCCTCATCTTCTGAGGACATTTAGTTTAGTTTGTTGTTTTGTTATTTAGTCCCAGACTTTAGAGCTAGAGGGGGTGTTGTCCCATCAGCTCATTAGATAGTTTAGAAGCTTATCAGACATTATGTGGATGTTCAGCTTGTCGAGCGTTGACTCTTATTATGCTCTTATTATATATATATATATATATATATATATATATTGACTTTTGCTTTCTTCATGAAATATTTTAAATTCTCACTTTAGTTATGCTCTTGAATTGTTATGAATGTGCCATGAGTTAGCTTAGGGTCATTCATGGCTCTAGGTCCCATGTCTCAATTCGGGTTCCATGCTCGGGTCGTGACAATGTTGTTCTTATTATCCAACTTTGTCTTAAAGCGGGTGTCTGTTATTCCCCGATAAACATGGTAGTGCCTCCACGAGTGTCATAGCTATCGACAAGAGGAAGTATGTGTACGCTCCCCAAAATAAAAGGAAGAAGTTACAAGCATGGGAGACAATAGAGGGCTCCACTTCTCATGGCATCGATGAGACTCCTATTGCTCCCGACCTCAACGTGCCAAACCCCGAGATGTAGGGGCATGCTTCTAGAGCAGCACCACTCCATGGGTCTTCACCTCCTTGTAATGGTTCAAGTAAGAAATTAACAATTGTTGTCTCACATAGTTGAAAATGCAATGTTCATGGTCTATCAAGCTTCTAAACACGACAAACTAGCCTCACAACTACATCGTTGAGTGGAGATGTGACATTCTAGTTCATGGGAAATTCAACTACATGGATGTGGTTTACGGGGTTTATGCTCTTGATTATGGACTTTCGTACTTCTAATCATTTAGCTCAGCTTAGCTTCACAACTACTTCTGCGAGTGGTGGAGTGACAATTCTAAGTCGGTGTCTCGCTATCATCCCGTTTTATCAACCAAGCAAGGCAAATTAGGTATAATTTTTATCCTAACTTCAAATCATTTCGAAAGATAAGAACTTGCTCCCTACATTCTCTTGTTCTTGCCTAGGGTTGCTCTTTCGAGCTTTTACCTAAGCTTAACGCATTTGTTTTCATGGTGATCAAGCATAAAAACAACCATAATGTAGAATGTAAGACAAAACAACAATTAACAACTCAAACCAAAACGAATTCATGCAATTACAATCATATCACGTAGCCTCAACCCTAGAGGAAGGGTTTTAGCCACTCATGTTCGTACAAATACTCAAAAACATAATTAAAGTGATGTACTTACAATAATAGATAAAAGAGAAGGTAAATTTGGTGAACCCTAGGTGAGTTCTTCACTTCTCCCTTCGCTCCTTTACGGTTTTCAGAAAATATTTCGTGACAAAATGACTTGAGAAGATAAGGGTCTTATTTATAGTAAATAGGGAATTTACAATTTCTTCCCGTCATGGAATGGCTCCATAGCACGGAGGTGGTCGCGGCAATTTACCTCCGTGACACGGAGATATCGCGGCAACACATTGGAAATCACCTAAAAATTGAGCCTCGGCAGAGCTTGCCGCGATGGCAGCGTGTTTGCAACCGTGACATGGCCCCTGTCGCGCAGTTGTGCCTAGCGTGGCACGGTGCTGTCGCGCAGGTGGCCTTTTTTGCATGTTTTCTTGCCGACTTTTGCATTTTGCTTCCGATTCCATTCCTCCACTTCACCCATCATAAATTAGTTCTTCAAATGCATTTTTAACCTACAAAAACATGGACTAATCATGTTGGTTAGTACATATCCAAATTTACATAAAATCACATGACAATGTAAGTGCATAAATAGACAAACATGACTAAACTAAGTTATATAATAGCACTTGGGCAGGCGATTATGCCCAAGATCACTACCCCACACTTAAAGCTTTGTTCTTCCTCGAACAACCCTTTTACATCTCATGCATATAAAGACTCCCACATAACTAATTTAGCCAGACAATTCAAGCTACGGCTACAATGACTATTTAAGATAGCAAGTTAAATATAGAGCATGCAAGATTTAACCATTAAAATCAAATTTAACTATGTTAAGACTTCCTAACCTCAAGAATCGACTCTCAATCTTAGCAAACTCCTGCAAATCAACCGAGCAAGAAATCCAACATGAATTTTTATCTTTCATTAAACATGTGCCCTCACAACACAAGAGAGTTACCCATTTTTACTCACAAAATTTCAAATCACACCATGTATGGGTATATAAATGGAAATTAAGCTCTCTCTCACAAAGAATTCACATGCATCATGTAGTGACCCATAAGCTTGCCTTTAGTGTATTACTCCACTAATTTAAGGATGTGTGAATGTAAGATCAAGTAGGACTTATTGGATTGTAATGTAAGCTATGGGACGGGTAGGTACTATTATGGATAATAACAGTGGCTATCTTTCCCAAGAGCTTTTAATATATCGCACCTTCATTATGGACATCTCTTCTCTTACTTCACCCTCGTTCTTTTCACTCTTGAATTTCCTCTTCTTGTTCCCACTTCTTTAAGCACACTTAGCTTATTAGTAAGGAGTACTTAAGCAACTTTTTAATTAATTTATTTTCTTACTCCCTACCAATACTCAAGAATTTTCAAACAAGTGCACCTTTGACCTTTCTCAACTTCCTCAACTGTTATTTTTCCTTCTTTTTCCCAATTCTCACTCCTTTACTCTTTCGGATTTTTTACTTAAGCGCTTAGGAGTTTAGGATCAACTTCAAGGCTAATGAAAGAAAAATGATTAAGCTTATGTTGTACCTATCAAAGAATAGGCTTAAGGCTCAATGGGGCTAACAAGGATTCAATATTCAAGGTAGGTAAGGCAAGGGTTAGAAATTTAGCTCATACAAAGAAATGCCTAAATCATCTCCTACACTCTATCTCCTTCATTTCGTTTTTTATACACACCAGGCAAGTTCTAGACGCTCCACAATAGCATGGAATATTCAAAAACCTTACACTCTCAGCACATGCTCCATTCAAGACACTTTCAGCAGACTCTTAACTCAGCTAATCACATAAATTCAGAATTATGCTTAGAATCACATCGATTCACATTCACGAGCTTAGGTGTCTCAAACAAAGTTATACACTTCTTACATGCTTCAACACTAACCACACTTGCATCTTACAAGCATGTATAGCACACAACAAGAACATCAAACAGTCAATTAGCTACGGGTTCAAAACCAAAACCTATTGACTAATTTTCTCTCAAGACGGTCGCCATCCATCCATCGTCGGAAATAGTCTCTAACTATGACTAAAAACATTATATACAGACAAAGAAAATTTTTATTCTTCAATTCAAAGACCCCCCGTCGGAAAAGAACCGAAAAGAAAAACCAACGGGTGGTGAAGTCATGCTCAACTTTAAAATTTTTCTTCAACAAATATATCAAGCACCACATTCACCCAAAGTCATTAAGCACAAAATTTTGAAATTTCCCTCACCCCACACTTGAATCATGCTATGTCCCCAAAGCATCCAATTAAAATTCAAAAGGGTGAGAAGTACTCCCTGGGGACTTTAGGACTAGCTAACAGCATGTTTTTCTTCATTTTTGAGCAAGTGGGTATTCGACTCCACACTTATCCTCTTTCATGCTCCTTAGTTTCCTCCTCCAACTGTGGTTAAATCTCCACCAAAAACAACAATCAGATGAAAATAACAAAATCAACACAAATAAAAAGTAAAAAGTATACATGTGGTACCCTTGGGTTGCACCCCAAGCAGCGCCTAATTTTACGTCACGGCACGACGTGGACTATCCTTTTCAGGATATCCTCATACCTGTGTTCCCTTTCGAGAACCATCTTCTTCTCTTTTTATTTTTCAACGAGACAGCCGCCACTTTGTCCCTCTCTTCGTCCAAATTCTTCTCACACTAAAGCCTTTCATCAGATTCGGGCTAAAAACTAATCATTTCCTTTGGCTGTGGACCTATGGAATCTGCCACCCCACACTTATCCTCTAACAAAATACTGACCTTACACAGGTTTCTGTAGTGTGTGGGTGGGTTAATCTCTTGGTAGACTCGGAAGAGTTCTTCTTCATCCTCGACCCTCATTTTCAGGGTCCCTACTCTTACATCGATAATGGCTCCTCCAGTGGCCAAGAAAGGCCGTCCCAAGATCAGGGGTACCTGGTCATCAACATCAAAATCCAATATTATAAAATCAGCAGGTATAATAAACTTACCCACTTTGATGAGAAGGTCCTCTATAATTCCATCCAGTGCCACTCGCGACTTGTCTGCCAGCTGCAGCATCAATCTTGTTGGTCTCGGTTGACCCAACCCCAAGGTATTAAACAAAGATAGGGGCATTAGATTAACTGTTTCCCCTAAATCACATAAAGCTCGTATCACCTCAGCTTTACCAATTTGTATAGGGAGGGTAAAACTCCCTGGGTCTTTGAGCTTTTTAGGTATCTTGCTCATTACCCTGTGGCTGCACTCCTCAGTCAGTGCTACCTTCTGGACATCCACCAATCTGACTTTTTTGGACATCACATCCTTCAAGTAATTAGCATACTTGGGCATTCCCTGCAAAACATCAAGCAAAGGAAGATTTATGTGAAGTTCTTTGAAAATCTCAAAGAAATTTTTGAAGCATTCCTCCTCCTTGCTCTTTTTGAATCTCTGCGGGAATGGTGGTGGTGGTCTTTGTGCTGGTTGCAATGATGATTGTGCATTTTGTTGCGCAGCACTCTGATTCTCTCCCTTGTCAGTGGATGGTCCTTTTCTAACCAACTCCAGCTGCACCTCATTTCTCTTCTCTTTCGGTGTCGCATCAGCTAATTGCTTTCCACTCCTCAGACTGATGGCATTGACCTAGTGGGGGTTAGGATCTGTGTCACTAGGTAGTCCTCCCTGCAGTCTCGTGTGGTGAGCAACTGCTATTTTACCCATCTGCTTCTCTAGATTACAGGTGGCCAACTGCTGATTTTTCAAATCTGATGCCATCCTCGCCTGATTCTCTGCCAATTGGGTCTGTGTCTCCATTATGTTCTGCAACTGTCTTCTCAATGTTTTTGCTCAACTGGCCATCATTACGCCTGTTCTGTTGCTGATACTGCTGTTGCTGAGGTTGTTGGTAGCTTTGCCTTTGATTTCCACCCCAAGAAAAATTCGAGTGGCTCTGCCAATTCTTGTTGTAATTGTTCCCAAAATTCTAATTGTTCCTCTGAACATTCCCAACAAAATTGACCGATTCCAAATTGGCCCCGCATGATTCTGCATTATGCCCATTATTACCACAGATTTCACACCAACTCGGAGCTTGCTGAACTGCGTTTACCTGACCCTGCTGTTGGTTCATACTCAGTTTATTGAACTGAGTCATCATCTGATGCTGAAATGATGCTAGTTGTGCTGCCAAGGCATTTACACCATCCATCTCTATCAGCCCTGCTCTCTTTCCTGCCCCTCTCGATGACTCGTTGTGCCACTCTGGATTTTCCTGAGCAATTCTGTTCAACAAGGTGTACAACTCATCATAAGTCTTCTCTAATGCTTGCCCACCCGATGCAGAGTCTAGTAATATTTTCATGTGGGGGTCTAGACTTTCTACAAAGGTATGGGCCAGCACTTCATTGGACTGTTGATGATGGGGGCAGTCTCTCAATAAGGACTTGAATCTCTCCCAAGCCAAATACAAGTTCTCCTCCGACCTCTGCTTGAAACTTAAAATTTCACTCCTGAGTTTGGCAGTCTTGCCTGAAGGGAAGAAACTGAAACGGAACTTCTTTTCCAAATCATCCCAAGAAGTTATGGAATTTGGTGGCTCAGATTTCAACCACCTTTTTGCCTCTCCCAATAGTGAGAACGGGAAGAGGGTAAGTCGGACATAATCAGTGGACACGCCGGTGGAGACAAACGTGTCACTAATCTCAAGAAAGTTCTGTAAGTGATGTTGTTGGTCCTCATGTGTCATCCCAGTGAACTGGACACTAGACTGTAACAGCTACACCATATTCTGCTTCAATTCAAACTTCCCTCCAGGTTCCGTTTTATGGATACTAGAGGTCACATTGTCGCTAGTGGGATAGCCACTTCGCGAACTGGTCTAGCTGCCATGATCTCAGGTGACAACTTTTCTTGTCCTGCTGGTGGTTGTTGTTGTACCCTCTCTTAAAGTCTCTTTAGCTTTTTCTCTAGAGCTTCCCTCCTGCGTAAATGAATTTGACGCTCTGGTTCAAGCAACTGTTCCACTAGCTCTCTATTCCTTGCCAGCTCTGCAAGGACAACGTGTCACCTGCAATATGTTAGACTAAGACCAAGTTTCTCAACACTTAAGGAAATTAAAAATCACACAAAAATAGAAAAATTTACTAAACTTCACCTGTCCCCTGCAACGGCGCCAAAAACTTGTTGCGCTCCAATGCTCACGCAAACGTACGAGATCGTACAAGTAATATAGTGGCCCTTTTCAAGAGCTAGATGTCGAACCCGCAGGGACCGGACCAATTAAGCAAATTATGAAGTTCAAGTGTGAGATTAACCCTCACAAGTGTTGATTATAGAAGTTTTCGTTAAATTATAATTAAATCTAGGGGTCGTCACAAAAATAATCTGAAAAAATATAAGAAGTAACTAGAGCTAAGGCCGAATAATCATTCAATGCTACCCTTTGTAATGGTTCAAGTATGAAATTATCAATTTTTGTCTCAAATAGTTGAAAATACGATGTTCATGGTCTCTCGAGCCTCTAAACACGACAAACTAGCCTCACAACTACATCATTGAGCGGAGATGTGACATTCTAGTTCGTGGGCAATTAAACTACATGGATGTGGTTTACGGGGTTTATGCTCTTGATTATGGACTTTCGTACCTCTAATCATTTAACTCAGCTTAGCTTCACAACTACTTCTGCGAGTGGTGGAGTGACAATTCTAAGTTGGTGTCTCGCTATCATCCCATTTTATAAACCAAGAAAGGCAAATTAGGTATAATTTCTATCCTAACTTCAAATCATATCGAAAGATAAGAACTTGCTCCCTACATTCTCTTATTCTTGCCTAGGGGTTGCTCTTTCGAGCCTTTACCTAAGCTTAACGCATTTGTTTTCATGGTGATCAAGCATAAAAACAACCATTATGTAGAATGTAAGACAAAACAACAATTAACAACTCAAACCAAAACGAATTCATGCAATTACAATCATCTCACATAGCCTCAACCCTAGAGGAAGGGTTTTAGCCACTCATGTTTGTACAAATACTCAAAAACATAATTAAAGTGATGTGCTTACAATAATAGATAAAAGAGAAGGTAAATTTGGTGAACCCTAGGTGAGTTCTTCACTTCTCCCTTCACTCCTTTACGGTTTTCAGAAAATATTTCATGAAAAAATGATTTTAGAAGCTAAGGGTCTTATTTATAGTAAATACGGAATGTACAATTTTTTCCCGTCATGGAATGGCTCCGCGGCACGAAGGTGGTCGTGCCAATTTACCTCCGTGATACGGAGATATCGCGACAACACACTGGAAATCACCTAAAAATTGAGCCTCAACAGAAGCTTGCCGCGATGGCAGCGTGGCACGCTCCTTGTGCAGCGCGTTTGCAACCATGACATGGCCCCTGTCGCGTAGCTGTGCCTGGCGTGGCACAGTGTTGTTGCGCAGGTGGCCTGTTTTGCATGTTTTCTTACCGACTTTTTTGTTTCGCTTCCGATTCCATTCCTCCACTTCACCCATCATAAATTAGTTCCTCAAATGCATTTTTAACCTACAAAAACAAGGACTAATCATGTTGGTTAGTAGATATCCAAATTTACATAAAATCACATGACAATGTAAGTGCATAAATAGACAAACATGATTAAACTAAGTTATAAAATAGCACTTGGGCATGCGATTATGCCCAAGACCACTCCTCCAACTTCATCAAGACCAACTAACCTCCACAAGTTGGCCGAAATGACACAATCTCATGAGAACCAACTCCAAAAGTTGGCTCAAAATCTTTCGGCCCTTATCATCAAAACGGTAAGGAAGGAGATGAAAAGTATGTTTGATAGCTTAAACAAGCTATCTTCTCGAGTGGATGTGGTCAAGGGAGCACTCTCCTCTCTCCACACTGAGGTGAAAGAGTTGAAAAGTCGAGCACAAAGGTAGTACCCCGACATGAGCTTACTTGATGAAGCCATGGCTGCTCTGCCTATAGCCTGAGTCTCCATAGATGACTTATTTTAGGGCCTGGGGGCAGATGATGAGGAAAGCCTATGGGATGAAGGCAATAATAAGGAAAATGACGCGGTTAATGATGATGATGATAAGTAGCCACATCAGGGAGTTCCTACCATCCTTCGTTCTTTAAGTAAACATTCGGGGTAATGTAATTCTATAATTGGGGTGGGATGTTTCTCTCTTTTCCTCTTGTTGGTCATTTTTTATCTTTTTTTACCCTTGTCGGGGTGAATTTCTTATGCTTTTGTTGTTGCTAGTTCTAATATTTTCTTAGTTTGATGAATGCCCTTATTGGGCTTGTGATGAATGAAAATATTGCTTTGTGAATTGTTAGTGCCATTGATGGGTCTATTTCAAATTGTCATGTGTTAAATAACCCATGTCTTTATAATCGTCTTTGTTTATAGTATCTATCAAATAAACTCCAAGGGTTTTCTTTATACGATTCTTTTCCATGGAGCGATTTTCTTTTTTCCTTTTATTGTCGAACCGGGTGGAATTTCCCAATGATAGATTGAGAGTTGACTTTCTTAAGGGAAAATGCCGAGTTTAGAGTCTATTTGTATTGGTTGTTGAACTTGCTTTTGTGAGGCAGGGAAAAGTCGAGTTTAGAGGTTTTGTGTGTTGGTTGTTGCACTTGACTTTGAGAGGCACCACAAAAAATTATTTTTAATGGCATTGGAAATGGATTTTGAGGAAGAAGGGGGCACTTGAATTTAAAAATTGAGTACTCTTTTATCATGAGTTGCACATTCCTTATTTGTCTTTTTGATTCACATGTTATCTTGTCAAAAGTCATATTCTTAATGTGTTTATAAGATTTGTGTGAACTCCTTGGAATGTGGTGCATCATGTGTAATGCCCCAGAAACCCTAAGACCAAACCCGGGAGTTGAAACAGAGAAAATAGGATTTTTCTGCGCCAGGTCACAGAACGAGACATCCTGTGACCCGTGGGGTAGGCCACCAGTCTTTAAGTGACTCGAGGTGAGGAGTTTGAACTTGGTTGAGAATTTGGAGATTTGAGTGAACACTGATGTGTCCATGAGTCGTGGTCAGCGACACGACTCATTAGGTCACCCATGGTCAAGGATGGGTGAAGGAAGAAGAAAAGTGAGACATTGTACTTAACGGGTCCTCACCACGACTCATTGGGAACACCACGAGTCATGGTATCGCCCGTGGTGACCCCCTTGATGATTTCTTGTAGTGTTGAGGATGAGAGGTGACCATGAGTCATGGTCACCACTAACGACCCGTTAGGTGACCTGTGGTCTAGTATGGTTTGGGGAGTTGGGAATTTGGCAGTTCACCCGACGACCGGGACCACATGTCGTGGTCACTAGGCACTAGCCGTTGGGTCCCTCATGGGGACTGGCAGTCAGTTTTTCTTGCAAGTTTCCTAAGGGTGTTTCTGTAATTTCCAAACCTACTTATTCCCTAAACTACATCATTTTGGGTCAAATCAAGGGATTTAGAGGGGGACCGATGGTTTCTCTCATTCTTTTCTCATTTCTCATTAGTTAAGACTAAAGTCCCTCTCAAAAGAACTCAGAGCAGACGTGATAAAGAGTGATTCGTCTCAGATTTCTCAAGGATTTCCATCACCAGGTATGTGGGATTTCAACAAGAGAATAGTTCTTCCCTTGTGTCCCCAAAATTCTTCTTATTTTTTATCGGTTCTAGCCTTGAAAATTATCAAATTAAGAAATTCTTAACCAAACTTTATTTAATTCATGTGAAATATTATTTTATGATAATTGTAGATATTTTCCACCAGTTTACGACTGTATTGGTGCTTGTCCCTATAAAGTAAATTCTATCCCTAGCTCTTGAATGCAGAAACCTTGAATCTTGCAACAGTGTTTAAATATCAAAATTTTGCTTGATCCTATCAATGTTGGGGACTCCCATGTTGTTAGTAGTATTGAAACTCAAATCAAATTATTGTCAGTTCAGTTTTAGTCAGAATGTTAGAATACTCAATGTCAGTCAGAAATGTTAGTTGATCAATTTGACTACAGAAATTCCCGAGGTGTCAATAGTACCTCCCAGTTATCAGAATTATACTCAGTATCAGTTTTAGTGGTTTGTAAGGCGGTCATGAAACTTTCAGATAAGAAGCTCTGACCAGCCTTAGGATCCTAGTTTCATATTACAGTTTGTTCTTTAAACTATTACGACGCTTCCAGATAAGTAGCTCTGACCAGTCTTAGAACCCAGTTACAGAATTTGGTCTGATAAGACTCTCAGGGTGCTTCCAGAATGGTATTCCTGACTTAGTCTTGGGCCCCAGTTTCAATCTATCATCTTAGTAGTCAGTCTAGAAATATCCAATGAAAGCAAGACTTAGCACCGAGCAGATCGGGGTTCCAGCGCACCAGGTTCCCAGAACTACGTTGCCACCGCAGGTTACAGTTTTATTGGCCTCATGGCCCCAGACTTTTGATTACCCAGTTCATCCTTTTATACCCTGGAAAGGTGTATTGGGTCATACTAATGGGGTGTATACATCGGACTCCACGCCTAGCTCACGTGGTTACTTGTCGGTTACAAACTCTCCCACTAGTCAGCTCAGTTCAATCTCGGATAGTCAGTTTTAGTTTCATTTTGCTCAGTTTAGCATAGTTTGTTCAGACTCAAAAATCTCATACCTAAGGCATGTCTTTGATCATCAAACAGGTCATCGTGACAATCTCAGTATATTTCAGTTATTTCAATTCAGTATATCGATGGTCATTGCATGTCATTTCAGTTCAGTTATTTATATCCAGTATTATGTTTTCTCCTACTTACTCAGTACATTAAAAGTATTGGTGCGTACTTCCTATGCTGTATCATTTTATGATACAACCGCAGGTTCTCAATCTCAGTGTCGTTAGTAGAACTCTTTAGGTGATTTCAGTAGCAGCAGTGGTGAGTCCTCATATTTTGAGGACAATATTTCATTTACTTCAGTTAATTTCCTTTCAGTTAGAATTTAGAGTTAGATGGGGGCTTGTCCCAGCAACTCATTATTAGTAGATGGCTTTCAAACTTAGTTTTTGGATATTTAGTATTATTGTTCTTTCAGATGTATAAACTTGCTATTAGATCAGTTTTCCTTAAATGATTTCGTTATTTAAAGCTTCCACTATGTTTCCCTCAGAATAGCTAGTGTTATGATAGACCATGGTTGACTTGGGTTACTTGTGATCTTAAGTACTGTGTCTCTTCCATGGTATAGACTCGGGGTGTCACAGGCATGGTATTAGAGCGTTAGGTTTAGAGTATCCTCGGATGTATGAAAGCCGCATCGATTAGAGTCCTTCTCATGGGACTGAAGAGTTCGGTCTGTTTCGCAACTACATGCAAGTGCACGTGGTCAAACAAGTAGTAAAATGGCTAAAGTAAAGCCAAGTACCGATCCCACAGGGACTGAACTAAGGTAATAATCAACTTAAGTGTTAATGAACTCTAACTCTAAAAATACAGACAACAATTTAAAGAAGATTTTGAGAGTTGGTTTCCTAATTTATACTAATCTAAAACAAAATTATAACGTGAGTCCGAACTATAGTAATGAGCAAGCTGAGGCTAAAACGAACATGCAGGGAAGTAATTTATCGATACAATTCGGTTAATCTTTCCTTCGGTTTCTAATCAAGAATTATTGCCTATGGAGAAAAACCTTCGTATTCTACCCAACTTAAGAAGCATGAACCTTCAACCTACATTTCTGTGATAAAAGAATTTCATGTTCTAGCCATACGAAACCGATTCCTTAATTGACTAATATGACTTTCAGATATATTTCTATTCAGAAGGTAAATCAATTCTCAATTTTTCCAACTAAGAAGAGATCATATCCTACCAATTCACAACTTTCCAATTTCATTCTTTTTCAATATAAAATTGGATTTTTTAGATATACATTAACATTGGCCAGACATTAGTGTAGTAAGAACAAGAATTGATAGAACAACCATAGAAGAAAAGATGAAAAACCAAGATGATCAACAATTACATTCCACTACAAATGTTCTTAACCTCAGCAAGAAGTGAATTTAGCCACTTTTTTTTGGATTAAACATCATCAAATGAGTATAAATCATACAAACAATTGAAATAAAGGAGAAAGAGTTAGAGAAGAACCCTAAAATTTTCGTCCCCTCAACTGCCTGTAACCCACGTTCTTGCTCAACTAAGTCAGAATAATTAAAAATAAACCTAAGTGTGCCCTTTATACAAGTGGGAATTTTATCCGGAATAACAAGCAATGTGTCACGGAGTGCATCGCGGAGCACTGCCTCCCTGACACGGTGCAAACGCGGACCCTCACTGGAATTTTATGATCCAGGTAAATATGGGCAACGTGCCACGACATGTAACACGGGGCTTGGCCAACGTGCCACGACCCCGACGCGGACCTTCACTGGAATTTGTCCAAGTAACCCACCCGAGGCGGACTGCCTCCGCGATGGCAGCGTGACACGGCTCCATCGCGGAGCCCCTTTATTTGCTACTTTTCCTTGACCTTTTCCACTGCTCGCTTCCGAGTCCATTCCCGATTTTCACCAACATGCAACTTAGCTTCCTAAAATTACATTTTTCCTGCAAAACGACACTAATCATGTTGGTTAGTATAAATTCACATTTTAACTACAAATCACATGAGAATGTACAAATAACAATAGATAAGACGAAATAGAGCATTTGAGCATCACTTGAGCATATAATTCTGCCCAAGATCACTTACCCCACACTTAAAACCTTGTTCGTCCTCGAACAATAATCTCATATCTCATGCAATTGACACCCACGTATAGCTACTTTGGCTCGGCAATTCAAGCTACGGTTATACTGATTATTTAATATAGAAAATCATCAATAAAACATGTATAGTCTCATAAACACACTGACATTCACCAAATTAAGACCTCCTAGACTCAAGAATCGACTCTCGATCTCAGCAAACTCATGCAAATCAGCTGATCAAGACATCCGACATGAAATTCAATCTCTCGTCAAGCATGTGCCCTCACAACACAATAGAATTACCCCTTTTCCAATCATATGATTTCCAAAGCATTACATGTAGGGGTATATGAACACGATTTCGCTCTCTCTCCCAAAGAAGTCACATGCATCATGTCATGAACCATAGCCTTGCCTCTAGTGTATTACTCCACTAATATAAGGAAGCGTGATGTAAGATCACGTAGGACTTAACGGGTTGTAATGTAAGCTAAGGAACTAGTAAATACTGGGCTAACCAATAATAGCAACTAGCCTCCTTAAGCGCTTTTCAATACATCCCATCATCATTATGGGCATTGTTTCTTCCTTCATCCTTCCATTCTTGAAGTCTTTCTTTATTTTTGTTCCCATTTCTTTAAGCACACTCGACTTAATAACAAAGATTAGGTATATATCTTCATTTTATTTAAATTCGGCAAGTGCACCTTTGACCTTATCTTTACTTTCACCACTTCCGCTTTTCCTTTCTTTTTCACACTTTTCACTCCTTGACACTGTGGGAAAATTATTTTTTTCTTGAGCTCTTAAGAGTTTTGGATCAAATTCACGGCTAATGATAAAAAGGGATTAAGCTCGGTTTCTACCTCTTCAGTGAGAGAAAAAAATAGGCTAAAGGCTCAATGGGGCTAACTAGGATGTACATTCAAGGTAGGTATGATAAGAAAAAAAACTTTCGGTTAAATGAAAGAAATGCCTACATCCTTTCCTACACTACACATCCTTCATTTCGTTTCATACACACACCAGCCAAGTTCTAGACACTTCACAATAGCATGGAAGAATAGAAACCTCACCTCACACTCATTGCACATGCTCAACTCAAGACTTATTCACAGACTCTTCAATCAGCTAATTACACGAATTCAATATTAAGCCTCAATCACACCGAATCGAACTCTATGGCCTAGGTATCTCAACATGTTTCACATTTGCATGCTTTCATACGAATCATCTTTGCATCTCAATATCATGTACAACACGCAACAAGAATTCCAAACCATGAAGTAGCGACACATTTGGGAAACAAACAAAAGAAAAAAATAAAAGAAAGAAAAAAACTACTCCTATCGACTACATTTCCTTTAAGATGGTCGTCATCCATCCATCATAGGAAACGGTCACTATTTACGACTTCGGTTCAATGGGACTATTCTCGATAAAAGCACCAAAAACAAAGGCTGAGAAACCCAATCATAAAAAATTCAACAAAAATTTTTAAAAATATCGATAATTTCGATAGAAAACAAAAATATTTACACAACTAGCTAACAACAACTCAACACAGCACACAACAACTTAACATTCATTACACACCGAATTACAATACAAAACATACTCACAAAATCACAGGGTCACAATTTTTTCACAGGCACAACAACATGACGTGAACATAACAACAACAAAACAACTGGCACCTAACTACTCCCACCTCACACTTAAACCGAACACTGTCCCCAGTGTTCATCAAATTCAACATAGCACAGAAGTAGGTGGTGAAACTCCCTGATCAATCGAAGTATTCAACTTCTTCGTCAGGTGTCGTTGCCTCGTCCCCCATATCTGAATCGCCCCCGCTGTCCTCATCTGACTCAACATCTGAGTCATCATGGCATGTCTCCTCATCAGTGGGGACATCATCATCAATAGGCTCCAAAAAAGCAGGCCCCACTGGTCATAGAGCCCTGGCATTTTTGCCAAAGGGGTAATCTAGCTCGAGCTGCCATAGCTCATCTTCTGTTGTTGGCCTCCCGCCTATGTGCAACTGCAGCATCTGCATCCCGTACATGCGGGCCATATACCGATCATCCCGAGCATGTCGCTCAGCTAGTGTGAGAACTGGCCCGTGAGTGGTGTCGGGTGCCTTGGTTTTGGTGACATCCAAGGCACGCCTATCCAATTGCAGGATGTAGTCTAGGGCCTCCTCCTCGATGTCAAGGCCCCTCAGAAATGTGGTCAGCAAACCACCAAACCCATACCTTTGGCCTTGATGCAAACTGGCTCTCTTCATGGCGGAGATGATCACCGCCCCAACATTAATCTCCAGCCCTTTCATTAGGGCATAAACCAAACACACACGATCCTGGGTGACATCTGTCATGTGCACCCCCGGGATCAGGAAGGAACACACTATTTTAAGCCAAATCCTGGCTTCCCTGTTCATTTGAGAGTAAGGCAGCGTCTGATGATAGCCCCTCTCCTTGTGCCTGCTCCACCGTGCTGTCGAACGGGATCCACACAAAGTGCGTCTGATATCCGCATAGGGTGGAGTTATGTTCAGCTGCCGGAGTACATGTGCGTTTGTGTCCTGCGCCCCTAATATGGCATTCAGGTGATGAGGCTCAAAGGTGACAACCTGCCCCCTTATCTTGACGGTGTGACTGCGGAGTGTCGGGTTCCAGTATGCGTAGAACTCCCGAATTAAATGGAGATTGCACTCCTTGGTCTCTTCGAAGATGAAGTTCAACCCGGCAGCGTCAATCTGGTGTACTATTCTGGGGAATTCCTGTGCAAGTGGCTCCCTTGCAATGTGCTCCTCAGGGAAGTATTTGGTCTCCTTATGTTTGGCATACCATTTCTTCCCTTCGTCCGTCACCCATCGGGTTCCGTATTGACGGTGTTGGCCGCGAGGAACCGCTGGTGCTGCTGGGACTGTCGTTCCCAGTCTAATCCTTTTTCTTCCAGCGCCTGATGTAGATGCGCCCTTTCCTTTGTCTTGCCTGCTTGACATCGTTCCTTTCAAATCACACAGACAGTCCCAATGTTATTCAAGTCAAAAATTTGCTTTAATTAAGGTTGGGTTGAGTTAGGCCACCCCACACTTAATCTTTAGCCACAATGAAAACAATTCGGCACGACAATCATTCTTTTCCAATGTTTTTTCACTCAACATGCCTCGTGCATTCAGATAAGTCAATGGAATAATGACTAAGTACTACTGAGACTTCGTACAACTAATCACAATTTCACCATCAATTTCATTACATCACATAGCACTTAGCCAAAAATTTTCTCAACAACAACAACCTATACAATTCACCAATTTCATTTTCCCGAAAATTCCCTTGTTTATTTAGCATATTCATCCATATTCACAACATCATTTACATCACCCAACATGCACAACCCAATCATTTTCAAATTTTCAACCAAATTTAGCTTCTTCCTATTCAAATTCCAACCCTAGCTACCAATTTCGCACAAATTCAATCAAACATGTATTTATCGAGTTCATATAATCATAACGATACTACGAACATCATTCGACAATAACTTAAATGAATTCATGCTCAATTTACACTTAGGGCAGGCTTTAGTCACCTCACATGCTCATAAATTGAAAATTTTGGCAAAAATTGAGGTTAAGTTCAAGAACGTACCTTTAATTCGATGAACTTGAAGAAAAGTTAAAGAAAATTTGATCCTAGGTCCGTGTCACATTGGGGAAGGGGGGATTTTAGGGAGTTTGTCGCGGAGGGGGGTGAGAAATGGGAAAATGGGGTGTTTTCGGGGTTAAAAAGAAGATTTTTCGCTCGGTCACCCGGCAACCCAGTATGACCCGTCGTGATTAACACTTCAACGTGTCACGGAGGGTAATGCGGAGCACCCCCTCCATGAAATGGAGCCATCGCGCAGGGGTTCTGGAATTTTTAAAAATTCCAAAACACCTTCAACGTGTCACGGAGGGTAACGCGGAGGCCCTCCTTCATGACACGGAGCCTTCGCGCAGGCTCACTGTTTTGCCACTTTTAATTTTTACTCACCTCGATTTTTTTTCTTTGCGATCCTTTGCATTTTTGCCCTCTGTTACACCTGCAAATCATCTCACAACAAGAAATTGGTTAGAATTTATAGGTTTCAAACACGAATGAAAAAAACATATTTTTTTTTGTTTTTATTTTTATTTTTATTTTTATTTTCTTTTTCTTTTTAACTACTTCTACTCATCTACTACAACAATTTCACGGGTTGTCTCCCGTGCTGCGGCTGGTTTACCATCGCGGCTCGACATCATTAAAGCTCAATCATCCACTAGAGTGACGAACGTTTTCTCTCAAATAACGTCCTCACCCCAATAATGCTTACACCGCTGCCCATTAACCAAAAACGTGGCACTTCCATCTTCTTGCCACAACTCCACTGCCCCGTGCGGGGTCATTCTCACTACCTCAAACAGCCCTGACCATTTGGACCGCAATTTCCCAGATGGAAAGAGCCGTATCAAGAATTTCCTTGTAAGATCATCCCAAGTGGTGATGGAATTAGGTGGCTCAGCTTTCAACCACCTCTTTGCTTCTCCCAATAGTGAAAATGGGAACAATGTAAGCCTTACATAATCAGATGATACTCCAGTGGGGATGTAAGTGTCACTGATCTCCAAAAAGTTTTGGAGATATTGTTGTGGATCCTCGTGAGGGAGACCTATGAACTGCCCGCTAGTGTGCAGCAATTGCACCATATTCTGTTTCAGCTCAAACCTCCCTCCTGGCTCAGGTTTGCGAATGCTTGATGTAATGTTGTTAGCATGTGCGATTGCCACTTCGCGAACCGGCCTAGCTGCCATTTCCTCCGGCACTAACATTGCCCTTACAAGTGGTGGATTCTGTTGTTGCTCCAGGATTGTTTGTCTGAGCAATTGAAGCTTCTTTTCTAGAGCTTGTCTCCTTTGACGATGAAATTGTCCTTCCGGCTCTAAGTATGAGTCCACCAGCTCCTTGTCTCTTGCCAGTGTTCAACAGAATTCAATATTTGCAAAAGACAGGCTAAGATCAAGTTGTTAACACAATATAGAAATCGTAAACTAACACTTAAGAAAATAATTTTACCAATTGCCAGTCAACGACAACGGCGCCAAAAACTTGTTCAGTCTGTTTCGCAACTACACGCAAGTACACGTGGTCAAACAAGTAGTAAAATGGCTAAAGTAAAGCCAAGTATCGATCCCACAGGGACTGAACTAAGGTAATAATCAACTTAAGTGTTAATGAACTCTAACTCTAAAACTGCAGACAACAATTTAAAGAAGATTTTGAGAGTTGGTTTCCTAATTTATACTAATCTAAAACAAAATTATAACGTGAGTCTGAACTATAGTAATGAGCAAGCTGAGGCTAAAATGAACATGCAGGGAAGTAATTTATCGATACAATTCGATTAATCTTTCCTTCGGTTGCTAGTCAAGAATGATTGCCTATGGAGAGAACCTTTCGTATTCTACCCAATTTAAGAAGCATGAACCTTCAACCTACATTTCTGTGATAAAAGAATTTCATGTTCTAGCCATACGAAACCGATTCCTTAATTGACTAATACGACTTTCAGATATATTTTTATTCTAAAGGTAAATCAATTCTCAATTTTTTCAAACTAAGAAGAGATCATATCCTTCCAATTCACAACTTTCCAATTTCTTTCTTTTTCAAGATAAAATTGGATTTTTTAGATATACATTAACATTGGCCAGACATTAATGTAGTAAGAACAAGAATTGATAGAACAACCATGGAAGAAAAGATGAAAAACCAAGATGATCAACAATTACATTCCACTACAAATGTTCTTAACCTCAGCAAGAAGTGAATTTAGCCACTCATTTGTGGATTAAACATCATCAAATGAGTATAAATCATACAAACAATTGAAATAAAGGAGAAAGAGTTAGAGAAGAACCCTAAAATTTTCGTCTCCTCAACTTCTTGTAACCCACGTTCTTGCTCAACTAAGTCAGAATAATTAAAAATAAACCTAAGTGTGCTATTTGTACTAGTGGGAATTTTTCCCAGAATAACAAGCAACGTGTCACGGAGTGCATCGCGGAGCACTGCCTCCGTGACACGGTGCAAACGCGGACCCTCACTGGAATTTTATGTTCCAGGTAAATATGGGCAACGTGCCACGGCATGTAACGCGGGGCTTGGCCAATGTGCCACGGCCCCGACGCGGACCTTCACTGGAATTTGTCCAAGTAACCCACCCGAGGCGGACTGCCTCCGCGATGGCAGCGTGACACGGCTCCATCGCAGAGACCCTTTATTTGCTACTTTTCCTTGACCTTTTCCACTGCTCGATTCCGAGGCCATTCTCGATTTTCACCAACATGCAACTTAACTTCCTAAAATTACATTTTTCCTGCAAAACAACACTAATCATGTTGGTTAGTATAAATTCACATTTTAACTAGAAATCACATGAGAATGTACAAATAACGATAGATAAACAAGATGAAATAGAGCATTTGAGCATCACTTGGGCATATAATTCTGCCCAAGATCATGAAGCGCGCCACACATATGACAGGGAGGATACGAGGTGTTAATAGGAAAATTCCCTTTTATTCGTACTCTTTTTCGTGCATTGAAATTCAATTCCAAAATCGTCCTCCTAACTCACGCTCTTTTTGTTTCAGTGTGAATTATGCCTCCTCAACGTGGAAATGGATGAAGGGCCAACAACGCTCACTGAGCTGCACCACCAGCCCCAACAGCCCCTCAAAACGACTCAGTATCCACTGCAGATTTTAGGGCGGCTATCCAGTTGCTCGCTCAGACAGTTATCAACCAGGTGAACTAGTAGGTGGTCCCGGTCAACAATAATGGGTTTGTAGCAGCTGCCCATGTGTGGGATTTCACTCGAATGAACCCTTCAGATTCTCAGGGATCTAACGTGGGAGAGAACCCACAGGAGTTTGTGGACTAGATAAAAAGATCACCTGGATTATGGGTGTTAGCTCCTTGGAGAGTGCCGACTTGGCTGCCTACTAGTTAAAAGGGGTAGCCAAATCTGGTACGAGGAATGGAAGGAGGGGAGACCAGCGGAAGTAGGACCAGTGGAATGGGAGGAGTTCACTGCAGCCTTCCTAGATAGATTCTTCCCTCGGGAGCTCACGGAGGCAAAAATAGCAGAGATCATGAATCTGAGACAGGGAAATCAGACGGTGGAGGAGTATGCTCTAGAGTTCACCAGGTTGTCTAAATATGCTTTAGAGATGGTGGCTGAGTTGAGGGATCTCATGCTGAATTTTGTTAATGGGGTGTCGAATTTGGTCCTCCAAGAATGCAGGACAGCAATTTTGATTAAGGATATTGACCTCTTCGGCCTAATTGTTCATGCCCAATAGATTGAGGCAGAAAAGCTTAAGGACATCGAGCGGAAGAACAAGCGGGAAAGGACTGGCCAATCAGATTGTGGCCACCAGAGGTCTGGCGGTAATAGCTGCCAACAGCAGCAGCAGAGGGCTCCAACACCCAGCTCAACCAGTTCCCCTACCTTTTGGTCCCGCCATGATCGTAGGGGTGGAGCATCTGGTTCTCAATCCCAGAGCTACAGTGTCAGCAATAGGTATCCATCTTGTCCTAAGTGTGGCAAGAACCACCCAGGAGAGTGCTTTCAGGGTTGAGAGGGTTGTTTTGGTTGCGGACAACTTCGTTATCGACTTAAAGAGTGTCTGTCAGCAGGACGGGGAAGGTCACAATCCACTACCTCAGCAGCTCCATCAGGCCGACCAGCTCAGCTAGCCAACACTTTAGGTATAGATGGCGATCAACACCAAAACCATTTTTATGCATTATCTTATCGTCAGGATCGAATATCTCACCTGTCGTGGTCGCGGGTATATTACACCTTTTTAATCTAGACGTGTATGCCGTATTAGATCCAAGAGCCATACTATCATTCATGACTCCCTATGTAGCAATCCAATTCGATATCAGTCTAGAGGTCCTCTCAAAACCATTTTCAATCTCCACCCCAGTTGGCGAATCAGTTAGAGACAACTGGGTGTATAGAAACTGCCCAGTTTCAGTATTCTATAAGGTCATTCCAGCTTATCTTGTAAAGTTAGACATGGTCGACTTTGACTTAGTCTTGGCATGGATTGGTTACACTCCAGTTATGCCTCAGTCGACTATAGAACTAGAGTTGTCAAATTTTAGTTCCCTAATGAGCCAGTTTTAGAGTGGACAGGCAGTAGTTCAGCACCAACGGGTCGGTTTATTTCCTACCTTAAGGCCCAAAATCTTATTTCTAAGGGATGTATCTATCATCTAGTTTGGGTCAAGGATTTCAACTTTGAGACACCAACTATCTAGTCAATCCCTGTTTCAGCGAATTTCCTGATGTCTTCCCCAAAGATGTTCCCGGAGTTCCTGCTGAGCGGGAAATCGACTTCGACATAGACCTTCTCCTAGATACTCAGCCCATCTACATTCCTCCTTACAGAATGGCTCCTGCTAAGCTTAAGGAGTTAAAGGAGCAGCTAAAAGACCTTCTTGATAAGGGTTTCATCAGACCTAGCATCTCTCACTGGGGTGCTCCAGTACTATTCATGCGGAATAAAGACGGCACCCTTAGAATGAGCATCGATTACAGTCAGTTGAATAAGGTCACAATCAAGAACAGGTATCCCCTACCTAGAATTGATGACTTGTTTGACCAACTTCAGGTAGCTAGTTGTTTCTCCAAAATAGAGCTCAACTCAGGGTATCATCACTTAAGGGTCAGAGACTGTGACTTACCGAAAATAGCTTTCAGGACTCGATATGGTCACTACGAGTTCGTGGTTATGTCCTTTGGACTCACTAATGCCCCTGCAGCCTTTATGGGCCTGATAAACAGAGTCTTCAAGTAGTATCTGGATATGTTCGTCATTATTTATCGACGACATTCTGGTATACTCCATAAATAAGGAAGATCATTCTAATCACCTGAGGATACTGCTTTAGACACTCAGAGACCGCTAGTTGTTCGCCAAGTTTAGGAAATGTGAATTCTTGTGAAAGTCTATGACTTTCCTAAGTCATATGGTCTCAGGTGAAGGTATTCAGGTTGATCCCCAAAAGATAGCAGTAGTGAAAGACTGTCCCAGACCTATCTCCCCAATCGAAATCAAAAGTTTCTTGGGTCTAGCCGGGTATTTCCGATGCTTTATGGAAGGATTTTCTTCTATAGCATCCCCTCTGACTAGGCTGACTCAGGAAAAGGTAAAATTTCAGTAGTCAGATGTGGTGTGAGAAGAGTTTCAAGGAGTTAAAAACTTGACTCACTACCGCTCTAGTGTTTACCCTATCAGAAGGATCAGATGGGTTTGTAGTATATTGCGATGATTCCAAAGATGGACTCGGTTGAATGCTGATGCAGCGGGGCAAGGTGATAGCCTACGCCTCCAGATAACTCAAAGTTCATGAAAATAATTATCCGACTCATGACTTGGAGTTGGTAGCGGTGGTGTTTGCATTGAAAATATGGAGACACTATCTGTATGGGGCTCACATAGATGTTTTCACCAATCACAAAAGCCTTCAGTATGTATTTAGTCACAAAGATCTAAATCTTCATTAGAGAAGGTGGTTAGAGCACCTGAAGGACTATGACATAGGCATGCTATATCACCCGAGCAAAGCCAATGTGGAGATGGATGCCCTGAGCAGAGTATCTATGGGGAGCGTGGCCCATGTTGAAGAGGGCAGAAAGGACTGATGAAGGATATTCACCGACTAGCTCAGTTAGGGGTGCAGATGGTTGACTCAGTTGAGGGTGGAGTGGTGAAGTAAAGTGGGTCAGATTCCTCTTTGGTTGTTGAAGTTAAGTCCAAATAGAATGAAGATCCCATCTTACTTAAGCTTAAGGAAGCAGTTCTCAAAAAATAAGTTGAGTCTTTCTCCAAAAGGGGAGATGGTGTGCTCCGTTACCAAGGCAGATTGTGTGTACCGAATGTCGGTGATTTGACACACCAAATATTGGTCGAAGCATACAGCTCAAGATACTCCATCCACCCTGGTGCCACTAAAATGTACCGTGATTTACGGGATATTTACTGGTGGAATAGCATGAAGAAAGACATAGCTGAATTTGTAGCTAAGTGCCTGAACTGCCAGCAAGTCAAAGTAGAGCACCAGAGACTGGGAGGTATGACTCAGGATATCAGCATACCCACCTAGAAGTGGGAAGAAGTGAATATTGATTTATTACGAGTCTACCTCAGACTCGCCAGCAAAAGGATTCAATTTGGGTGATAGTAGACCGGATGACTAAGTCAACACACTTCCTCCCAGTTAAAAGTACAGACTCGGCTGAGGACTATGCTAGGCTTTATATCTGGGAGTTAGTTAGACTTCATGGGATGTCCTTGTCCATTATCTCAAACAGAGGTACCCAGTTCACCTTTCATTTCTGGAAGTCTTTTCAGAAGGGACATGGTACCCAGGTCAATCTCAAGACATCTTTTCACCTGTAGACAGATGGGAAGGCTGCGTAGACTATTTAGATCCTAGAAGATATGTTAAGAGCGTGTGTGATCGATTTCAAGGGAAGCTGGGATGATCACTTGCCTCTCATCGAGTTTGCTTACAACAACATCTACCACTCTAATATTTAGATAGCCCCGTTTGAGCCATTTTATTGCAGGAGGTGTAGATCTCCTATCGAGTGGTTTGAAGTGGGTGAAGCTACTCTAATCGGGTCGGACTCAGTTCATGAAGCTTTGCAGAAAGTACAACTCATAAGAGAGAGATTGGAAATAGCTCAGAGCCGTCAGAAATCTTATGCTGATGTGAGGAGAAGGGAATTAGAGTTTGCGGTGGATGATTGGATCTATCAGAAAATTTCACCCATAAAAAGGGTGATGAGATTTGGGAAGAAAGGAAACTCATTCTAAGATATGTGGGACCCTATAGAATTCTGAAACGAATTGGCAAGGTAGCTTATGAGCTGGATTTACCTTCAGAAGTTGGCATCTGTGCGCCCAGTATTCCGTGTGTCACTATTGAAGAAGTGCATCGGTGATCCAACTTCAATGGTACCATTGGACAGTGTGGGAGTGAAAGATAGTCTCTTATATGAAGAGATCCATTCCAAATCCTTGACCGTCAGGTTTTTCAGCTGAGGAACAAGGACGTAGCTTCAGTCAAAGTCTTGTGCAGAAATTAGCAAGTTGAGGGAGCTATGTGGGAAGCCGAAGCAGATATGGTGGCTAGATACCCGCATTTATTCTCTATCGGCTTAGTTTCAGTTTAAGGTATTAATTTCCATCATAAAATACTTTTCAGTTTGTGTGTTCTAGTTTCTTTCATGAAAATGAATATGTGTATGATTTGTGAATTCAGTTTAGACTTGTGCTTCAGTTCGGAGGTAGTCATTCCGTTAGTTTTCATCTTTCATGATTAGTTTCTGAGTATAATAATTGCAATTCTCTTCTTTCTTGTGTGTTTTTCAATATTCGAGGAAGAATGTTCCCAAGGGGGAGATATTGTAATGGCCCAAAAACCCTAAGACCAGACCCGGGAGTTGAAATGGAGAAAACAGGATTTTCTGCACCAGGTCACAAAATGAGTCGTCTTGTGACCCGTGGGGTAGGCCACGAGTCGTCTTATGATCCGTGGGGTAAGGCACGAGTTGTTAAGTGACTCATGGTGAGGAGTTTGAACTTGGTTGAGAATGTAGGGATTTCATTGACCACGGATCTGGTCATGAGTCGTGGTTAGCCACACGACTCGTTAGGTCACCGGTGGTCGAGGATGGGTGAAGGAAGAAGAAAAGTGGGACAGTTTACTTAACGGGTCCTCACCACGACTCGTTCGAAAAACCACGAGTCATGGTGTCGACTGTGGTGACCCCTCTGATGATTTCTGGTAGTATTGAGGATGAGAGGTGACCATGACACTAACGACTCATTAGGTGACCCATGGTCCAGTATCGTTTGGGGAGTTAGGAATTTGGCAGTGCACCCGACAATCGTGACTACGATTCATGGTCACTAGGCACGAGCCGTTCGGTTCCTCGCGGGGACTGGCAGTATCATGATCCAAATGGGGGCCTAGATCGTAACACGGGACAAGGATCCCTGAGGTGACCACGAGTCGTGGTCACCACTAATGACTCATTAGGTGACCTGTGGTCCAATATGGTTTGGGGAGTTAGGAATTTGGTAGTGCACACGACGATCGCGACTACAAGTCATGGTCACTAGGCACGAGCCGTTCGATTCCTCATGGGGACTGGCAATATCATGATCCAAACGGGGGCCTAGATCATAACACGGGACAAGGATCCCCGAGAGACCCTAAGTCAACCTATGGCATAGGCATACATCTAATCTCAATTAAAAACTGAATAATCAATGTAAACTTTAAGAGTCTAAGAGTAGGGCTTGCATGCATTCTTTCTGAAATCATGATCTCTTCATAACATAACATAATTTCATCACATCATAACTGAATCGATTTACTTAAAGCTGAATTCTTACATTTATAAGTAAAGCTGAACATTGAGTCAAAACTGCTTTAATACATGTATATATATATAAATCTCATGAGTAATGAATATGAATATCTGAAATCATGAGGAACAATGGGAGACTCGTCTTTTAACCGATATACCATGATAGAGCTTATGTGGTCCCAACTATCACAGTCAAGTGGGTAAAGCCATCCAAAGCCTTGCCAGTGCTAGGGATGATACCATGATACCAATATCAAGTTGAAGGCCCATCCGTGCAAGGGAAGCTCACAAGGGAGGTACAAAAGTCATAATGTATAAACCTACGTTGGCGCGTTTTTCTGAGGCATAGGGTGATCAACCCTTAGCCTACTTGGTTCTAGACATCACTCCCAAAACATGCATATGCTCTACATGATTTTATAATGAAGCTCAACATCGTCTATTGACGAAGCTCAATGATCACGTACATCTCAAATATGAAATCATGCATATGAGAAGCTTTAGCTCAAGACATACCACAAGCTGAAAACAAAATTGGGGGTCTTCGCTCCAAAACCATGTGGTAAGCTATATATAGGAAAACTTGAACTCAAAACATACCACAAGCTAAAAATATAATTGGGATTCCTTTTTCCAAAACAATGTGGTAAGCTTAATTCTGAAAAATCATCATTCATACTTAAATGTGGGCATCGCCCAAAGCTTTAGTTTACTTAGTAATACTCAATTCTTATCAAAAATATAATTGTAAACATGGGTAGCTTCAAATCATGTTTTTCATCATAATATCTCATCATCATCATATACTCATCACAAATCTCATCTTTCATGAACATTTCGTCTGTGGGTTTTTAATTCATAAAACTAGAATCATGATTTTAAATTGAAAACATTATAAAAGTTTCCCATAATTCATAATTCAATAGTAGAATCATAATCAAATCATACTCATGTATAGAAGATTCATGCATTTGGATTAAAACCCCATAGATTAGACATAGAATTTCATACTTTAGAGAGGGATTGGGCATGGGGTAAAAGAAATCACCCATAACCTTACACACCTGTTGGTAGCTGATTCTAACACTTATTTAGATGCCCAATAGGAAATTGAAAAGAAATTGATGAATGCTAAGCTTGATCACTCTCTCAAGTCTTCTACCTTGCATGCATGAACGAATGAGGCCTAAAATGAACTTAACCCCTATAAAAGTCACTATTCGTAACTCAAAATATCGTAGTTTAGGCCCTATGAACATAGAAATTACAGAAAAGCCCTTACTAAATTCGCAGAAATTAACTGTCAAGTGGCCCTAACGGAGGACCTAACGACTCGTTGATCAAGATCACGACTCGTGGAGTCGTCCGTGAACTGCACTACTTCACTTGATCTTCTAGGCTTGTCACGGGCAGCCTAACAACTCGTTACTGGTGACCATGACTCGTGGTCACCATCCGTGATGTACACTGCCTTCATGCCAAATATTTTCTCAAATAGCTGACAACGACCTACCCCATGAATCATGGGGACTGACCATGACTCAGGGGTCCCTTCGGTCAAGTACACTGCCCCTTTCCCTTTTCTTTACTTAATCCCCCTCCCATGACTGACCCAATGACTGATGGGGCCTGGCCACGAGTCGTGGTCATGCCTGTGGGGCCTCCTCTTCTCAAGCCTTAAATTTTATCCCCTGTCCTTCCCCACGAGTCACATCACGACTCGTAGGAGTCTCCTCACGACTCGTTCTGAGTCTACTGCAGAGTTTTCAATTTTTTCTCTGTTTCAACTCTCTGGTCTGATCTTTGGGCTCCGGGGGTATAACAGGCAGTCAGTTTTTCCTATGAGTTTCCTAAGGGTGTTTTCATAATTTCCTTACCTACTCAATCCCTAAACTATGTCGCTTTGGTCAAATCAAGGGATTTAGGGGATGGGGGGGAACCGACGATTTCTCTCAATCTTTTCTCATCTCTCATCAGTTAAGTGTAAAGCCCCTCTCAGAAAAGCTCAGAGAAGACGTGAGAAAGAGTGATTCTTCTCAGATTTATCAAGGAATTCTCTCAAGGATTTCCATCACCAGGTATGTGGGATTTCAACAAGGGAATAGTTCTTCCCTTGTGTCCCCAAAATTCTTCCTATTTTTTTATCGATTCTAGCCCTGAAAATTATCGAATGTTAATAAATTCTTAACCAGACTCTGTTTAATTCATGTGGAATATTATTTTATGATAATTTTAGATATTTTCCACCAGTTTGCAACTGTATTGGTGCTTGTCCCTGTAAAGTAAATTCTAGCCTTAGCTCTTGAATGCAGAAAACTTGAATCTTGCAATAGTGTTTAAATATCGAAATTTTGCTTTATTCTATGAGTATTGGGGAATCCCATGTTGTTGGTAGTATTGAAATTCAATCAAATTATTGTTATTTCAGTTTTAGTCAAAATGTTAGAGTACTCATTGTCAGTCAGAAATGTCAGCTGATCAGTTTGACTACAAAAATTCTCGAGGTGTTAGTAGTACCTCCCAGTTATCAAATTTATACTCAGTATCAGTTTTGATTGTTTGTTAGGTGACCATAAAACTTTTAGATAAGAAGCTCCGACCAGCCTTAGGACCCCAGTTTCATATTATAGTTTGTTCTTTAGACGATTACGACGCTTCCAGATAAGCAGCTCTGACCAGTCTAAGAACCCAGTTATAGAATCTAGTCTGATAAGACTCTCAGGGTGCTTCTAGATAGGTATTTCTGACTTAGTTTGGGGCCCCAGTTTCGAGTTATCATCTTAGTAGTCAGTCTAGAAATATGTAGTGGGAGAAGGACATAGCACCGAGTGGGCCATGGGTTCCAGCACACCCAGGTTCCTAGAACTACGTTGCCACCGTAGGTTACAATTTTATTGGCCTCATGGCCCAAGACTTGTGATCACCCATTTCATGCCTTTATACCCTAGCAAAGTATATTGGGTCCTACCCATTGAGTGTATACATCGTACTCCACGTCTAGCTCACGTGGTTACATGTCAGTTATAGACTCTCCCACTAGTCAGGTCAGTTCAGTCTCAGATAGT
This sequence comes from Datura wrightii, assembly GCA_035772735.1. Lineage (NCBI taxonomy): Eukaryota > Viridiplantae > Streptophyta > Magnoliopsida > Solanales > Solanaceae > Datura > Datura wrightii. Next base: position 34,846,071 of record JASDFA010000001.1, read on the forward strand.
TCAATTTCAGTTTGCTTAGTTTAGCACAGTTTGTTCAGACTTAGAAATCTCAAACTTAGGGCATGTCTTTGACCATCAGACAGGGTCATCGTGATCATCTCACTATATTTTAGTTGTTTCATTTCAGTATATCGGTGGTCATTGCATGTCATTTCAATTCAATTATTTACATCCAGTATTATGTTTTCTCCTGCTTACTCAGTACATTCAAAGTACTGACGCATACTTCCTATGTTGTATCATTTTATGATACAGGCGCAGTTTCTCAGTCTTAGTGCCTTTAATAGATCTCTTCGGGTGATTTCAGTAGCAGTAGTGGTGAGTCCTCATCTTTCAAGGATGACATTTCATTTAATTCATTTAATTTCCTTTCAGTTAGAATTTAGAGTTAGCTGGGGGCTTGTCCCAACAACTCATCATTAGTAGATGGCTTTCATACAGAGTTTTCGGATATTTAGTATTATTGTTCTTTCATATGTGTGAACTTGCTATTAAATCAATTTTCCTTAAATGATTTTGTTATTTAAAGCTTCCGCTATGTTTTACTCGGAATAGCTAGCGTTATGATAGACCAAGGGTTGACTGGGTTACTTGTGATCTTAAGTATCGTGTCTCATCCAGGGTATAGACTCGGGGCATCACATTGTGTGGTAAGGCTTTTAACTTAATTTTCATACATGAATGATTGTCTAAACTTTCCCTAAGTGTGGCTCATGGCGAAATCCTAGATGTAGCTACGCTTAGAACATGATTTTAGGCTTTCTTTTGATAGTCACTTCACCCATATGAGCCTTTAATACTTTTCTTTGAGAACCTCATTATAAGCCTTTTATGATTTTTAAATTTCTTCTTTTGGTACCCATCCTCCATAGTGCTAATTGTGAAAAGAAGTTAAAATTTGGGGCTTGATGCCCAAAATTTTGGGAATGATAATGGAGAAATGAGGCAAAAGCCTAAGTTTGGGGTTTTGCAAAAGGAAATGGGAAAAGTATGTGAGCTCCAATGTAAGGTAGCACCAACGAGTGAGGAAATGAATGAATTCAATACAAAAAGAATGGTTGAAAGGTGCTACTTCTTGCTTAGATGAGGCTAAAAGTGAAAACTAAGAAGATAAAAGGATGGCTCTTGAGAGAAAAAAGTTGAAGATGTTGATCAAAGAGACATAAGGTGGGGTAATATCAATAGAAAAAAGCATGGTGCTACAAGAAGAGGACCTACGCTTTGCAGGATGACACCTGTGAAACGCAGGTCAAACACGGAATGCACAGTTCTGAGACTGAATGAGCACTGTGAAACATAGGTTGCAAATGCAGGATCCTGTCAGGAGTTCTGATCCAGATCTTCGAGACACTTGTACCCTGCAGATGAGCACCTGCGTCACAAGTAAGGTCGCACTAAAGAGGGTAAAATGGTCCAGATTTGGCACAAAGACATTTTGGGGGCTGCTGAGGACAAAATGGGAAGAAAATGAACAAGAAAAGACGAGTAGATTTTTCCTAATTGGCACACCTTTTATAGAAGAATAGAAGATTCTTTTCAACAACATTCCATGTTGTATTGTTTGTGAATTTCTTGAGAGAGAAAATAGAGAGTTTTTCTTCATCTTCTTCTTCCTCCTTAAGGTAGAAACCTCCATTTAAGAACAATCTTGTGCTTGAAATTTACTCTTGATGATGAATGATATGGATTTATCATTAATATAATCTCTTGTTCTTCATCAATGAGTAGCTAAACATCTTTCTAGTGGTGTGTGCATGATAGGGGCAAAATTGGATTGGGTGTTTCTAGTTTAATTTTAGAATCACTTATTTAGTATAAATCTATTATTTTCTCTAAATTATAATTGAAATATCCATAGTTGCAAATATAGGTTGTGCTTACTTATTCTATTGTTGCTTGAAAAAGAGGAATAGAACATGGGTGAGAAAACAATGGTGGGTATTTGGGTTTTGATTGTGTGGAGTTGGACTAGAGATAGTCAAAACCCATTTTCATACACCCATTAAAGAATTGAGGTTAGAGTGGTTGAGAAAACGTGAGGCAAAAGACACCCAAGTGGTTGAAAAATATTAGGTGTCGCCTTGTCCTCGACTATTTATGTTTGTAAGTAATTCTTTGAATTTCTAGTTAACCCCAATCCTGCTAATGCCCCATCAATAGCATACCCCTAGTCATCACTCATATTTATTATTTCGATGTTGGTTGCATTGTTGATTAATTGTTTAGTTGAATTCTAATTGGGATCTTACCATCCCCCAACATTCACTTTTCTATTTTTAATGCAATAATGTGATTTAGTTCAATTTGATAGGTAACTTTTGTGTCATCAATCTCTATTCCCTGGATTCGACCCCAACTCACAAGTTGGGTAATTATATTGTGATGACCATTTACACTTTCTCCAAGAGAGGAGTGGATTTGGACATCATCAGAGGCCAGGAGGGAAGGGAAAGGTGGCTTGTTGCACACTGGGGTGCAAACAGCCAATAGACAATAGCTAGAGAATTGGTAAGTAACTTATATATACTTATATAAATTTGATTAAATTTTACATATTGACTAACTTTGATTATATTTTGTTTGCAGGACAAAAAATTGGGTCACGACTCAACTCAAGAAGAGCTTTTTCCGGCTACCCATGTAATGAAGAAGAAGAAGAACAAGTCAGATTCAGAAACATGGATCGAGTAAACGGCTAAACAAGCCTATGTACGTCCCTACAAGTTATATATAACTAGTAATATGTTAGGTTTGAACAATTATATTATACCCACTTTTCTTTTTAATTAATTATCAACGACTCTTATCAGAGTACAGCCAGATCAGCAAGTCCAAGGTGGGCTAATCCAGCCTTCATCAAATTTCGCTACCCAGATTTGGACTGAAAAATTGGCTAGAGGGAGACAAAAGGGGAGAGTCTACAGTCTAGAATCCAAGAACCCAGTTCGACAGATCCAATCCGAACTGAAAGGTATTGGCTCTTCTAGCCAAGCCGAGGCGGTTGATAGTGTTCAAATCACTACTATGTTGCAGAAGATTCAAATACGAATTTCAAATTCCAAATCTTCAAGATTTGTCCTATAAATATAGCTATTATACACTCAGTTTGGGACAATCCTTTTCATTCATGGATTCATACTCAAATATAAAATTTTTTGCTAGTTCAAATATGAACTCATGAACCACTAAGAACTTCGGCTTTACAAGATCACTTACCCCTTTTCCTCACTTTTTTGTTTTTTGAGTTCAGGTTTGAGTTTCAAAGGCGAGTCGCAGTCAGAATTCTCAATGACAACGTCTCTATTTGCTGCACCATGTTTTCATTCTCATTTTTGTTTTTGCATTATATGTGAATGTAATGTTTGCTTAAATCATGTGTTAAGCATCACTTTATGATGTTACTAATTTGTAAATTAGTCTCATAAGGGAAAAAAGTCATTGATGATATTGGTATATCAAGTCTATGTTTGTTATATAATATCATCATTTGTCTAAATTTTATTTATCATCAATACTCGCCCTCGTCTTTTGTTTATAGAATTAAATGTATTCGTATCAAATGGTCTTGTGCTCATTTAACTTTTTTTATGATATTTTGATTAGTCATAAATGGCTTAGTTGGCACCAAAAGCATAGAATTTTTAAGTCCTCAATGCATGTTTATCTAGTTTATTATGTGATTTTGATGTATTTCAGGTGTGCTGAACCCAGATGCCAAATCGAAGAAAAAAATGGCAAAAGCTGGACAGAATAAAAAAAGTAGTGCCGATGAGAATTAGCATATTATGTGGTCAGCTGGACCATTTTGCAATCTGCAAAAAGTAACAGAAAATCATAAGATGTAAAATGCATTCTGCGGCTGCATTCCAACCTATGGACAGCAAATCAATCTATGGCTAAAAGCAGAAAGAAAATTTAAGGTCTACTTTACGGACTCCTGAAGCCAACTGCGGAACATAATTCAGTTCTGCGGACCATATTCTAGGAATGCGGTCTTGAAGTGAAGTCATAGAACTTGACAGAACACCTAGAGCACAAATTGAAAACCCATTCTACAGTTTCATATTTGTTAATGTGGACCATAGACTAGTTCTGGGTCCCCTCTGCTACCGTAGAGTAGGATCTCAATGGAAACTTGTAATTTCTAGCTTTGATTTTTTGTAGTATTTAAAAAGAATTTCTAGAATTTTGTGGACATATCATTTACCATCAAACATCACATCATCATTATTTTGTTTTTATTCGAGTATTGTCTTGTCAAGGTGGAAAGGTGTGTCGCCATTGACAAGTATTGATTGTAAGATTCAAAGGATAAAGAAAGATACCGACAACTTCTTGGGTGATTTTTGTGAGTACTTCTTATATTTATTATAAGAATTAATGTCTCATATTATTTTATTCACATTTAGTTTAAGTACCTTTAGTATTAGTGGCTAAACTACATCTAGGTTTGTGGACCTAATGTGGGAGTTATGTTAGTGATATTGTCATGCCCCGAGTCTATACCCTGGATGAGATATGGTACTTGGAGTCACAAGTAACACCAAATCAACACATGGTAATTTGAATAAACATATGAGGAAGCTTTAAATAAAGAAAATCATTTAAGAAAAACTATATCATAAAGCTTTATACAACTGAAAACAAAACTAAAAATCTAAATCTATGTCAGTGTCTGAAAGCCATATATCTGATACGTTGCTGGGACAAGCCCCCAACTAACTTTAAGTCTAACTGAAAAAAATATAACTGAAAGAAGTAATCCTCATCCTCGAAAGATAAAGACTCACCACTGATGCAGCTAAAAACTTTTGGGCGAGATCTGCTAGCGGTACTGAGACTGAGAACCTACAGTTGTATCATAAAATGATACAACATAAAAAGTATGTGTAGGTACTTTAAATGTACTGAGTAAGTAGGAGAAACCATGACATGGGGAATAAAATAACTGAACTGTAAAGACATACCATGACCAACAGAAATGATAAAACTGAATAAACTAAAATATAATGAGATGGTCAAAATGACCCTATCTAATGGTAAAAGACATTCCCTAAGTCTGAGATACTCTAAATTATTGTACTAAACTGATCTGAACTGAGTAATCTGAAACTATTCTAAGCTGAGCTAATCTGAAATTGAACTAATCTAAGATTGAACTGACTAGTGGAAGAACGCCTATAAATATATAACCACGTGAGCTAGACGTGGAGTCCGATGTATACACCCAATCAGTAGGACCTAATATACTTTTCTAGGGTATAAAGGCATGAACTGGGTGATCATAAGTCTAGGGCCATGAGGCCAATAAAAATAACCTATGGAGGAAACATAGTTTTGGGAGCCTGGGTGTGCTGGAACCCCGGGCCCCTCTCGGTGCTAAGTCCTACTCCCAATGGATGGTCCTAACATGACTACTACTACCAAGTTGATAGCTTGAAATTGGATCCCAAGACTAAGTCAAGGATACTTATCTGGAAGTACCCTGAGAGTCTTATTGGACCGAATTTAGTAATTGGTGTTTTAAGACTAGTCAGAGCTGCTTAGTTGGAAGCGTCGTAACTGTCTAAAGAACAAACCGATAACTGGAAGTGCTGGTTCTAAGAATGGTCAGAGCTGCTTAACTAGAAGTGTCATAACCGTCTAAAGAACTAACTAAAATTTGATAATTGATGTCTGAGTCTAAATACTGATAACTGGAAGGTACCACTGACACCTCAAAAATTAACTGTAGTCAAACTTATTAGCTGACATTTTCTGGACAACACTAAGTGTAATAATCTGACTGAGAGTGGTTATGTATATATCTGACTATAATTTCCATATACACTAACTATATGGAGATTTCAAATCTGTTAGGAACCAGCTACAAGGAAACTAGTCCAACATGCAAGATTATAAATTCTACTAAACAGAGAACTAGGGCTAAATCATTCCACAAGACACAATTCTCATCAATGTCTAGAAATATGGAATAATAAGCAGTTAAAAATCATAAGATATGCTACGCGAAATTTAAAAGATATAAGTCTGACAATCTTCTACATTTCGAATCCACAGAGCTAAACAGATAGAGGAAAATAGCAAAGACTTTGGGGACACAAGGAAAGAAATATTCCCTTGTTGAATTTCCACATACCTGGTTGAAGAATTTCTCTAAAGGTCTTCAAGCTGTTGCATCTTTGAGAGGATCCCAAGTGCTTGAGCCTTGAGAGAAAAAAAAAAGAAATGGAGAAGAAGAATTTGTGAGTGCTTTAGGATAGAATGAGGGATTAGGCTAGATATTCCCCTTAAAGTCGTCCCACTAGATACCCAAAATGACATAGTGTAGGAGTTAGGAGCATAGGATTTTACGAAAACACCCTTGAAAATTCGCAGGAAAGATCCATCTGCTAGTCCCCACGAGGCACTCCATGAGTCATGGGGTGACAAATACTCGTGGTGCCAAGTCGTGGAGTGCACTGGAAATTTTCTCAAAAATCCCTTGAATCTATTGACGACTGACTTCACGAATCATTGTCTGACTTAACGACTTGTGACTCCTTTCGTTACCACTGAAGACAACAATCATGTTCTCATCCCATGAATAATACGATAAGTCATGACTTGCTATTCCGACCCATCATCTCCCCTCATCATCACTACTGCCTCGACACTGATATTCTTCCGACGATCATCGTAACAGGTCGTTTCCTCACCTAATAGTTCGTGGTCACCATCCGTTGTCACTGAAACCTTTATTGTGCACTTCCCCCAATGATTCTCAAGACGACTCGTTACTAAACTTAACGAGTCTTCAAGTCTCCCGTTCCTTGGAGTCTTGACATTTCAGGCTGCTGCTCATGCCAAGGACCCACGACTCATCTCCTCATTCCATGAGTTGTGACGTGGGTCATTACCTCGGAGCTTTGAACAAGACTTCACTAACTGCTTACCAAGAGTCTCACCATGACTCATTCTGTGGTGAAATTTTCACTTTCCTTCTGAATTCTTTCTTTAAGTCTAGGGTCTGATTTTAGAAACTTTCGGGGTGTTACAGATCTTCTAATGTTGCATTTTACTAGTAGGTATTGCGTGATTACTAATTATTCTCTCACTCTTAAATGATTTTGGTGGTTGCAAACATCAAAGTGTGCCTTTATTCTTAGTTTTCTTGATTAAAGAAGCTAAGATTAGGAAAAAGAATGAATAGCGGGGATTTGAGGTTTTTAACCCTCATTTAATGACTTGAGTGTCCACATGGAAAATCAACCTGTAATATTCTATGAGGGTTTGTTAGTCAAGACTCAAGTGTCGAAAGGACTTGGAGTGATATTCCTTTAATTAGGTCAAAAGACTTTAGAGGAATCTAAGATTCATTGTTTATAATCATGCATTCCTATAAGGTGAAATCTATAGATAGACCCAATGACATTACTTTTCATCGGGAAACACAACCTTAGTCAACCTTATTTATAAGACTTAACACGATACCAAACCTTTAGTTCTAGTCGAAAATATCAATTATCTCTCTTCCTTCGTAGAGCATAGACTTTAAGCTAGACATATACTAGACATACACTAGCATCGCGAATTTCTCAACTTATTCCTTGTGGGATTCAATCCCAACAATGTTGTAATCTATATTTGATACAATGATTGTTTTATATGTTTTCATAGTTTAATTTGGACGATATCATACTTCTCTTTCTATATCAATTTGCAATTTACTTATTGGTAGTTAGAATGTTGAATGACTAATAATGGCTAGGAACACTTAGAAACTGACCTTTCAATTTGTTGAATATGTGAGCAGTAGGGTTTCTCACCTTATATTTAATTTGTGTCATTTTTGAGGGATTCCTTTACTGTTGTGTTAGATGCATATAACTTGATTGTGAATTGGATAAACCTACTTTGAGCTACTAGGATGCAATATAGACTTGTATTCTGCGATTACTCATTTTTATTTTCTTGTTAATCGTGTTTATGTCCTGGAAGCTATTCTCTTTTCTATAAGATTCAAAGGTGTGTCATGTTGAAGTAATAGAGTAAGAGCCCATTTGGATTAGATGAAAATTGGCTTTTAAATATAAATGCTTAAAGTACTTTTTAAGTGCTGAAACTTATTTTATACATAAGCAGATATGTGTTTAGATAAAAGTGTTGAGCCTAAAAAAAGTTATTGATGTGTTTGGTACATAAGTGTTGTTAAGCACTTTTTTTATATCAAAATGACTGAAATACCCTTAAAACCGCTAACACTATAAAAAGAGAATTACTATGATATTTTTATTTTTTAAAATAATTTAAATTTAAATTTAAATTTATTTATATTTTTTATTTATTTTTAATATAAACTAATTATTTAAGTTATCTTTAATTTTTAAAATATATAATTTGAATAAAAATAAAATTTTCTCAAGATATATCTTTTCATATTTTTAAATATATAATTGTGTTCCCTTGTCCAAAATGATCGAAATCGGCACCCCCTGCATCCAAATCACCTCTTTTACATATAGCTTGACCAGTCACTCAGCATTGTAAGTCACTTGAATAGGAAAGAAAGGGAAGACTTAGTTAGTCTATCAATGATGACCCAAATGGAGTCAAACTTCCCTAGCGTCTTCTAAAGACCAACCACGAAGCCCATCACTATTCGCTTCCGTTTCCACTCTAGGATGGGCATCCTCTGAAGTACTCCCCCAGGCTTCTGATGCTCATATTTCACCTACTGATAATTTAGACACTGGGCAACATGATCGATGATATCTCTCTTTATTCTGCCCCACCAATAATTCCAATCAACTCTCCCATACGGGGAACACATATATGCCCCCTTATTTTCAGGACCCCTTCATCATCTAGTGTTGCCTCATTAGCTTTCTTTCATAAGACCTTGTCCCGAATCTTACTCAGTTTGGCATCCTTTACTACCTAGCTTTCACTTCCTCTAGCAACGACGACTTAGCCTCAATACTGGCTAATATCCTTTTGGTCTCTACCAACGTGAGTCTTACCAGACTATTGGTTGAGGTCTAAACTTCTATGGCCATCAGTCGTCGAGTCTCTTCCAAACAAGCCAGACTGCCCATGCACATTGCTTTTTGGCTCAAAGCATCTTCCACCACATTCTCCTTTCCTGGGTGATACAGGATTGTCACATCATAGTCCTTAAGCAGTTTCATCCATCTCCACTACCTTAGATTAAGATATTTCTAGGACAAAACATACTGCAGGTTGTGATGGCCTATGAACACCTCACAACGGGCCCCCTAAAAGTAATGCCTCCAAATTTTCAGGGCAAACACCACAACTGCCACCTCCAGGTCGTGTGTGGGATAATTCTTCTCACGCACCTTCAACTGCTTTGAAGCATAAGTAATGACCTGTCCTTCCTGCATTAACACAACATTCAACCCAGACCGTTAGGCATCACAATAAACTACAAAATCTTTACCTTCCACCGATAGTGTCAGGATAAGTATCGTGGTTAGCAGGGTTTTGAGCTTCTAAAAACTCTCTTCACATTCCTTGGACCATTGGAGAGGCACATCATTCTAAGTTAGCTTTATCAACACCAAGGTAATGGCTGCGAAACCCTTCACAAATCGGCGGTAGTAGTTGGCCAGGCCCATAAAACTCCGTACTTCTATTACTTTACTGTAGTAGGCCTAGCCCAGTTTTGGGCAGCGCCCACCTTCTGTGGATCCATTTTTATCCCTTCCTCGGAGACTATATGTCCCAAGAAAGATACCAATTCCAACAAAAATTCACACTTGGTGAACTTGGTGTACAATTGTTTCACATTCAGCAACCCCAGCACAACTCTAAAATGATTCTCATGCTCCTACTTAGTCTTAGAGTATACCAAGATATCATCAATGAACATGATTAAAAATGAATCTAGATAGGATTTGAAGATACCATTCATCAAGATCATGAACGTTGTTGGAGAATTAGTGAGACCGAAGGACATGACTGATGTGTCATGGATTTACGACACTTTCAACGCTTAAAACTAAGAAAATACGCTAAAACCGGGTATGTTTATATAGATATAATGTGTTTTTTTGCTAAGTGTTGCAGGGAAACAGGTTTGGAAAGTAAAATGCGCATAATGGGCCCAAAATAGGCTAAGTCTGGAGTGTCAACAAGGTAACGAGTCATCGTGTCCCTTCACGACTTGTTCCCTGATCTGTTAGGAGAAGATGGCCTTAAAGCATCAAACATGGGCTGGAAACAGTGGTGACAACGGATTGACACCACAACTCGTTAAGTCTGGTCACGAGTCCTTTGGGGTTTCGTGAGGACTGAAAGTTGATTTAGACCACAAGTCTTGTGAGTCATAACGAGAGGAGTAACGAGTCATCATACGACTCCACGAATCATCAAGAGCGTTCGTCAGTTGAAGTTCAGAATTTAAGCCAAAGTACTAAGATTTGTGACGGAAGGGGCAACGAGTCGTTATGAGACTCAATGACTCATCATGAGCAGTTATGGACAGCCGTTTAGGACACTGGAAATTTAGGACTCAGAAGCAATGGAGGGTCTAACGACTCATCATGTTACTTAGTGAGTCATTAGGTGAGCCGTCGTACAAAAGAAAGTTTTGCTGAGCATGAGCTGTTACTACACTTCATGACTCGTTAAGTCACCTAATGAGTCATTGTCAGCGCCGACCTGACTTCCTTTTTTAATTAGGAAAGGATTTATTTTGTGTCTATAAATACTTTATGTAGGTTTCTTTTTACATTTTACAAAATATTACAACATTTTTCATAGTTGTTGGTTGATATTAAGGTTCAAAAAATAATTTTCATAATTTTGTTCTTGACTTTTGAGATTCAAACAACTTTGAGATTATTGATTTTAGATTCTTGTTGATTAATTCAAGATGTGTAGTTTCTTATACAAATTATTGTAAGTTTACAATTATGATTTTTTTTATAATTCGTAATTGTGATTCTTCAAGCATGAGTAGCTAAACCCATAACTGGGGTTGTGGGAACCATAATGTATTAACACACATAGGCAAAAATACTTAGTGAATTTGGAATGGGGTTTATGCATGTATTGTTTTTTCCTTCATTTTAATTGCTTCATAATGGTCGCGAACGTTGGAATTTACCTTATTCTTACTCACCGGATCAAGGGGGTAACAGATGGGAAAAGGAATTCACAAAGGAGGTTTGAGGCTATCAAACCTCATCTAATAGCTTGACCTTGTCCAGGAATAGCTAATCCGATATCAAGAGTAAGGGTTAATCAAGTATACATCCGCATACGGATCAAGCTGCATGGTGATAATCATCTAATTAGGGGGCCAACCATTTAGGTGAAGCTAACTTACTGATATTGCATGCTAAACACCAGAATAGATCACTAGTATAAAACGCCTTGTTGTTATGAAGTCATGGGGAACACAATCCTAGTCAACTCACTCATTGAATACAATCAATTTTAATCAAGAGTCTACTCATTGCTCTATGTTTTTTTACATTATTTCTTGTTACAATTCCCCCTAGGAAATAAGCAACCCAATAATATTAGTTAAATGCATTAACCAAGGTCCTTACCATATTCCTCATGGGATTCGATCCCAACCCTTGTTGGGTTCTATATATGAATATTGACCGCTTTATATCTCATTACGAGGTCTAATTTGGGTGACATCAAATTTTGGCGCCGTTGCTGGGAATACGCCTTAGGCTTTTGTTAATTGTGTTTGCTTTGTTGTTGGTCCTTATTTCCTTTCTATTTTTCTCTGTTGTTTTTGTTTCTTTATAGGTCTCAGGTTCGTGTATGCCTAATACCCGAGCCAAGGTAAATCCCTGATTCCAATTGATCACAAACTTGAGCAAACTCTAAGGAATATAAGGAAAATGGCCAATGCACACGGGCAAGAGACAGTGGAAAAAGCAACAGCCCGAATGTTGGCTGAGGAACAAGCTCACGCAAGAGAAAGAGAGACAGCTAGTTTTGCTAAAGAGCAACACCAAGCTACCCAAGCTGAGCGAGCTAGAAGGAACCGAGATTTAGACCAGTAGAGGCATCGGTATTTTGATGACGATGATGATGTTGATATTGTTAAGGACAGTGCGACTGGAGCTATTGTCCCTTCCCCTTGGCCTGCTGGGGCAAAGTTTGATATTACTAGTGCAATGATCCAATTGCTCAATATGAAGGAGATATTCGCTGGTCATGCTACTGATAATGCACATACTCACTTGACAAATTTTGTAGGTATTTGCAAGGCATACAAACAACTAGGGCTGAGTCAGGATGCAATAAGGCTGAGGTTATTTCCCTTTTCACTAGGGAGAGAGGTAACGCTTTGGTTGGCTGAATTGCCAAATGATTCTATTACTACATGGAGGGAGCTAAAAAGGGCTTTCTTTGAGAGATTCTTTCCACCTTCCAAAGCATTGCAGCTAAAGGATGAGATTTACAACTTCAGACAGTTGAATTCTGAAGCACTCCATGAGACTTGGTTGAAGTTCAATAAGAAGCTGAAGAAGGTGCCCAACCATAGAATCCTAGATGATACATTATTGGAGATATTCTATAGGTCCCTGAATGCCAATACCAATGCGGTGGCAGATACTATCTCTGGTGGAACATTCATGATTCATACATATGTTGAGGCTGCTGAGGTACTTGATAGGATCACCAAAACCAACCGTGCATGGCACACAAGAGAGTCAGAGGTTCCAGCTGGTACTTATGCGGTAGGTATGTCTACTGAGCAAAGGAGAAAGGATGAAGAGCGAGATCATGATATTGTCGAGATCAAAACCACGATGGGAATCCTTGCCAAACATATTATGGGAGCCAGGGAAGAAAAGGTGAATATAGCTGGTTCTCAGGGCAAGGCCCCAAGAAATGATGGAGAAGAGTTAGAATCTGAGGAGGAAGCCAATTATCTGAATAATCAAGGGGCGGGTTTTCAGATCAATGCGCAAGGGTGTAACCAATACCTTGGCATCAAGGTCAGGGAAATCAAGGTTAGAACTATTATAGTGACAATAATTATAATCGGGACCAATGCAGAAATAGGAGTAGAGGTAGAGATAATAGTGACCGGAAAAAGTGTGATGAGTACAAAAATGATTAAAGTGGTCTTTATGTTCCTCAAAGGAATCGTGAACCAAAAACTAGTGGTTTGAGGGTGGAAGATATGTTGTCTAAAGTACTCAAGTAGATAGGGGCGACTGATGGCCATTTTAAGGAACTTCGCACTGATATTCCTGGGATGAACCAAAAGGTGGGTTTGCATACAGTTGCCCTTAAGTAGATCGAGTAGCAGCTTGGTCAGATGTCTATTGCTATGAACCAGAGGTAAAAGGGAACACTTCCAAGTAACACAATTTAGAATCCAAAAAATGATAGTCATTGCATGGTTGTTCTACTAGGAGTGGGAAGGCGACAGTTGACCCTCCTATGCCAGTTGTGACTGATGAGATAGTTGAGCATTTATTAATTGATGATGATAACCTGGCGTACTTGGAGGATCAGGTTTTAGATGATGATGCAGTTGAGAAGACAGCTCCTAGTAATGCAGAGAAGCATGGGTCTAAAAAAGGAAGGAGAAGGAGGTACCTTAAAAGTTAACGCCCATTCCTAGACCTCCTTCCTCTATCCTGCAGAGGCTGAAGAAGAAGGTTGAAGATGGGAAGTATCACAAATTTATTTAAATGCTGAAACAATTATCTGTGAACATCCCTTTAGTTGAGGCACTTGAGCATATGCCTGGCTATGTGAAATTTATGAAGGATCTTGTCACTAAGAGACTATGAGCTTTGAGCTTGCTGATAACTTGTAACATTATAGTGCAATAGCATCTAGGTCTCTTGTGCATAAGAAGGAAGACCTTGGATCTTTCACCATATCGTCCACCATTGGAGCCTTTATCTTTTCTAAGTCGTTATGTGATCTGGGTGCAAGTATTGATGTAACACCCCGGATAATTTGAACGATAACGTCATGCTTTCGAGATAGGACTAAGAGTACATAATAGGCTAAGAAAGAAGAGTTATAAGTTATTTGAGTCACTCTATAATCATATTTAATATTGGACGTCGATCAAGTTATGGAACAAAATTCGGAAAAAGTTATCGCAAAATTTCCTTATTGAGATTCCTTGAAATTTAGGTCAGATGTCTTGAGGATTTTCTCCCAATATATAAGGAATTATTAGGTGTGAGACCTATCAAATTAAATATCTATGAGTCTAGTTTCCAGCGCATCAAACCATTTGTCAATTCGACTTTAGAGTAGAGAGATATTCGTATTTTTGCGAGACCGGGCAAGCAGGCACCTCACAAGGTCTTAAGGCGGTGGAGAACTATAAATAGCCCCTTGGTCGGTTGTTCTTCATCAAAAATTCATTTTTCCAGAATATATTTCTTATGAAACCTCTCTCAAGTTCTCTCCATGGTTTCCTTTGGGTTTTGGGGCTAGAATCCATGGCTTAACATGATTTTGGCATCGGGAAGTCGGGAATCGAGTGTAGTCTGTGGTTTGGTGTTTTTTCCGGGCTGTTGGTGGCTGTTTCGTGGTGAAGCTGTTGGTAAGACTTCTTCCTTTGGTTTTCTTTAGTATTTAAGGCTGGTTATAGGTGTTTTTACCTTAGTAGGTTGTTGTCTCAGAGTTTCTACCGTCGAATTCCTATGAATCTTGTCGAGTAAGTTTCATTTGTCTTGTTTTATTGTTGAGTTGTGTTGGCTGCGTTTTGGAAGAATCTTCGACATCCTTTAGGCAGTAATTTCAGTGTGTTGAAGGCTCAAGTTCGGATAGGCTTGAAGCTATGTTATGTTAGGCTTGTCCCTCCCTTTGTCGGCATGAATTCCATAGCCGTTGTCGTCCGTGTTGACATGTGTGTTGGCTGATTTGCGATGGCTTTTATTTTTGCTATTATTGAACTCTTTTTATGCTGTTTATATGGTGATAATGGTGTGTTTAAGGTGATGGTTTAGTTGGCGTCTCGATCTTGAGTGCGGAGAATCGTAGTCATGGTAAATTGGTAGGCTCGTGTCAAGAGGTCGTGTGTGAAGCGTGTGGTTCTTTTAGAAAGTTGTGGGATGTTTAAGTGAATAATATTAGGTGATTATATTGACATGTGAATGAGGTTTTATAGTGGTTAAGGTCGATGGTTGCAACGATCTATCGTTATATTTGTTCAGTGATCGTGTCGTCCATGTCGATAGCACGTGACGAATGTAGTGACACTTGGGCTGATTTGGCCGTGTCCCTTGATGTTAGTGGTGTGGCTTGTGGGATGTTTGATCATGTATTATTATTATTTTTGATTGTGTGTGTGTTGTGTTTGAGGCCTTGTGGCTTATGGATATCTGATGCACGAGAGTTGTTCCGGCTAGGGATTGAGCCTGAGGTGCCTTGTAGCTTGTGGATACTCGACGCATGAGAGTCTTTCCGGTTGAGGGGTTGAGCCCAAGGAGTGAAATGACCTACGGGGTTAAGAATGATGTCCTCCATAGTTTCGAGTTGAGACATGATTCGAGAGTGGTCCGACATGTATGAGCCTTCCACTATTCGAAAGAACTCGTTGGCTCCGGGTCCACCGAAAGTCGGTAACCTTCATCACCGTCAGCATTTGGTACTCTCTCGATAGCTTCAACAGTTCACTGAAAGCCTTTGGTGTAATAAACCGCAATCCCTTCAGAAACAAAGACATAGTATAATAATGAATTAATAAATAAACATTAAGAATTCAAAAAGAAGGGGTTGGTTAAGAACTATTGACTGTAAACCATATCAGTTACAGTCACTCAATGGAGATGTTCTCCCTTGTTAGGAATGAAGATGGATGAACAGGCACTTGAGCCTGGAACTGATGAAATTCGGGGAAAACATGGAAGTAGTCACTATACTGGGGGGGCAAGACATGACCGCGACTTAAGAAAAAAGTACCCTTGAAAAGACTAAAGGAACAGGGGAATGACTACCTATAATAAATCACAGGCTAATACGAGCCAACCAGAAGAAGCAAGGCTTAGATTACCAGATCGTGGACACAATCTTCCTGGAGATGGAGAGCCACTTGCCTCGCCTTTTTGCACCTATCCTTCTTGCTTGATTACCTATAGCTCTCTTGTCTTAGTGACTCTTCCTCTTTTCTAGGTTTTTTTCTGAGTGTTAAAACGATAGATTTTGCATTTGCCAATGAATTGGATCCGCCCTGATTCGATCAATAATGGGATTCTTGGCTAGAGAAAGGTTCTGTGACATGGACGCCTGATCTCGGGCAAAAATAGCATGCCCGAGTGAGGCTTTATAACTTAATTTAGTCTTGTTTAGCTAATTAATTATATACATTTTCATGTGATTTTATATAAATGTGAATATATGTACTAACCAACATGATTAGTTCTTGTTTTCTAGGTTTACATGAATTTGAGGAACTAATTTACAAGTTGGTGAAGTAGAGGAATGGAGTCGGGAGCAATTTGTGAAAGTCGGCAAGAAGCATGCCTTGGTAAGACTGGCTGCGCCAGGCAGCGTGCCACGCTGTGCGTGTGCCGCGCCCAACGTCGTGCCACGCCCATGCCAGGTGCACGAGAGAAGCCAAGCGAGTTGCGCGCCTGTGCCGTGCCACACCAGGCCAGCTGGGCACCAGCAGCATGCCATCGCGCTGCATGAGCAGCGTGCCACGCCGGGCATCGCGGCAAGGGGCTGCCTAGAGTTGATTTTTGTTGATTTCCAGTGTGCCTCCGCATTACCTCCGTGTCACGGAAGCAGTGCTCCGCGATACACTCCGTGACATGAAGCCATTCCACGACAGGCGTAATTTTTCACGTTTCTCATTTACTATAAATAGGTCCCTTAGCTCCTAAAATCATTAGGTCACGATTTTATTCTGGAAAACCACCTAGGAGTGAAGGGAGAAGTGGGAGAACTCATCTAGGGTTTGTCAAATTCCCTTCTCTTCTATCAATTCTTGTAAGTATGTTAGTTTATTAATGTTTTCTTGTAATTTTACGAACATGAACGGCTAGAACCCTTCCTCTAGGGTTGAAGCCATGAGTTATGATTGTGTTTTTACGAATTTGTGTTGGAATTAAGTTATTGATTGTTGTTTTGTCTTGCATTCTGAATTATTGGTTGTCTTTATGATTGATCACCATGAAAACCTACACGTTAACTTAGGCATTTGTTTGAGAAAGCATTTACCTAGGTCAGAACATGAGAATGTAAGGAGCATGATTGTATCTCACGATATAATTTGTTTTAGGATAGAAATATACCTGACACCTTGCTTGGTTGATAAAACGGGATGAGCTAGGCACCAACTTAGAATTATCACATCACCACTCGAAGAAGTAGTTGTGAAGCTAAGTTGAATCAAATGATTAGGTATACGAGAGTCCCTAATCGTTTCCACATAAACCATCCACGTGATTAATTACCCACGAACTAGAATTAGCATCCTCGCTCACAATGTTGCAGTGAGGCTAGTTTGTTGTGTTTAGAGGCTCGAAAGGCACAAGACTTTCTTTGGCCAGGTTCTTTTATCAATCTCCTGGCCCTTTCTTAACTCCTTGTTCCGTAAATCGGTCGCTGGTAGATCTGATTGGATCCCGGACACGCGAGAGCCCAGCCAGGGAGGAATGCATGGTTCCCTGGCACTTCATGGGATGGACATTAGGTCCTACTCCATTTAATCTAACCCTACCTCGTTCACGCAATAAGAGAATGAGGGAGCTAATCTGCTTGCTTGTGCAGGCGAGGATCGCTCGGCTAGGGCGTGCCAGAGAAGCTGAAAGCCACTTGACTATAAGGAAGGGGGATTTTTTCTTTACTTCAACCAGTACCGATTGATAGGAGAGACACATATGTGGATTAGTACAATTCATTATTTATTGGCATATTCAGGATTCCAAGAAAGACTGGATCTGGTTTTTCAACCCGATCCATGTATGTAATGGAATAGAGTACCTTATTTCTTTTTATCGGGAGCACATACACAAATGGAATTTCTTTTTTGTACGATACAAAATGAATTTCACTCAATTACATTACCCTTAGAGAAAACTTTTCCAGATTCCAATTTTTCCTTTTCTGGCTCTGATTTCATGTGACCTCAATTATGAACATTTTGAATTTGAAAAAACAAAGATATATCTAATTCAAATTTCACGCTGAGCCTTTCATATATGCGTCCGAGTACTAATCCAAGGAAGGAGGATATTTAAAAAAAGAAAACGGGAATGCAAAATTGGAGATTTTTCTAGTTAGAATGGATTGGTCGTACCTATTCAATCAAAAATTATTTATGACTGACTCGCTATTCACTCGGTTTTTGGATCATAATCATTATGTAGGAGAGATGGCTGAGTGGTTTAAGGCATAGCATTGGAATTTCTATGTAGTCTTTTGTTTACCGAGGGTTCGAATCCCTCTCTTTCCACACTTTCACCTAATTCACTAATGTTAATTACCAAAATGTATCAAATAGCAATGGAAAAAATGATTCCAACAATTAGACCTTTCTTTGATATATATTCTCTATTCCTAATTGCTGTTTTTCGATATATAGTGGAAAGAGTGGACTAGGAATTCAAATATCCTTGCCAATGTATTTTGACATCCCACAGCTTCGGCAGATCGCTTAGCCCCGTTCATCTTCGGCGCAAGAGCGCTCGATTAGTGAGCTATTAAGCACTCTTTCAAGGGTGGCTGCTTCTAGGAAAACCTCCTGGCTGTTTCTACACCCCTACCTCCTTTATCACTGAGAGGTCATTTAGGGGCCTTAGCTGGTGATCCGAGCTCTTTCCCTCTCGACGATGAAGCTTATCCCCCATCTTCTCACTAGCCGACCTTGACCCCTGTTATTTTGAGGTCATATCTAGTATTTAGAGTTTTCCTCGATTTGGTACCGCGCTCGCGGCCCGCACCGAAATGGTGCTTTACCCCTAGATGTCCAGTCAACTGTTGCGCCTCAATACATTTCGCGGAGAACCAGCTAGCTCTGGGTTCGAGTGGCATTTCACCCCTAACCACAACTCATCCGCTGATTCTTCAACATCAGTCAGTTCAGACCTCCACATAGTTTCACCCAAGCTTCATCCTGGTCATTGATAGATCACCCAGGTTCGAGTCCATAAGCAGTGACAATTGCCCTATGAAGACTCGCTTTCGCTACGGCTCCGGTGGGTTCCCTTAACCAAGCCACTGCCTATGAGTCTCTGGCTCATTCTTCAACAGGCACGCGGTCATAGCCCTGGGTCCTCCCACTGCTGAGGAGCTTACAGTTTCATGTTCTATTTCACTCCCCAATGGGGGTTCTTTTCACCCTTCCTTCACGGTACTACTTTACTATCGGTCACCCAGGAGTATTTAGCCTTGCAAGGTGGTCCTTTCTGATTCACATGGGATTCCACGTGCCCCATGCAACTCGAGTCAGAGCGTAAGCTAATGATGCTTTTGGCTACTGGACTTTCGCCAGCTAGGGTGCAACATTCAGGATGCTTCACCTAGCAGCACGGCGCTTGTATTGCTCACCCACAACCCCGTTTTCACAATTTAGGCTGCTCCCATTTTGCTCGCTGCTACTACGGGAATCGCTTTTGCTTTCTTTTCCTCTGTCTACTAAGATGTTTCAGTTCGTCAGGTTGTCTCTTGCCTGCCCATGGATTCAGCAGCAGTTCGAAAGGTTGCCCTATTCGGGAATCTCCGGATCGATGCTTATTTGAAACTCCCCGAAGCATTTCGTCGATTACTATGCCCTTCCTCATCTCTGGGTGCCTAGGTATCCACCGTAAGACTTTCCTCGTTTGAACCTCACCTTTCACTTTAAGGTTATGCCATCCTAAGCATGAAATGAAACTGTTGTGATTTCACTTTTAATAAGGAAAGTGCCATGCATGGAAGACCTTCTTTAAGAGAGAAAGTTCCTTGCCGAGAGCAATCCACGGCTCTCTCAACCCAAGACAAGAGGTCAAGAGGCAGAGTCCATATGGTTACCACCTAAAGCGGATAGTTTTTTACAACCGTATAATCGAGGTAGAAATCTCTAGACATTCCCCCAAGCGTAAAAACGGTTATTGACAAAACTTAACGATTAAGCAGCGAAAATAATAAGAATAGAATAAGTGTCTTGCCTCCTTAAATTCAGCATTTGAACTCGTTGGCTAATCCCTATAGGCTAGAGGGAGACCATGACTGCCTGAGCCATATGAACTAACTCTTTCGTGTCTGCCGAATGATCTTGGGCAGATTTATATGCCCAAGTGATACTCAAACGTATCATTTTTACCATGTTTGTTGTGCAATGTGTATATAATATGATGTAATTAGTAATAAAATGCGAATTTATACTAACCAACATGATTAGCATTTGTTTTGCAGGTAAATGTGATTTTTAGGAGCTAAAATGCATGTTGGAACTATGTCGGAGTTGGACTTGGATGCGAGCGTGGAAAAGACCTTGGAATGCACATTTTATAAGGGCTCCGCGATGGAGCCGTGCCACGCTACCATCGTGGTAGCACACTGCCTGAACATGAATTAAAATGGCAAATTCCAGTGTGCCTTCGCGTCAGCTCCGTGGCACGGAGAGAGGCCTCCGCGTTGGCCTCCGTGCCACGTTGAGGCTAATTTACCGGACCCTGGAAATTCCAGTGAAGGTCCGCGTCCACGCCATGTCACGGAGGCAGTGCTCCGCGTTGGCCTCCGTGACACGTTGCTTGTTATTCCGGGAAAAATTTCCCACTAGTATAAATAGCACACTTAGGTTTATTTTAATTAGTTTTTATTTTTGAGACTGAGTTCAGAAGTGGAGAGCAAGGACGTGGGTTAGTAGCAGTTGAAGAACGAAAAAGCTAAGGGATTTATTCTCTTCTTTTCATCTTTCTATCAATTGTACGTATGATTTACACTCATTTTAGGATGATCAATCCACAAATGAGTGGCTAATTCTCTTCCTTGCTGAGGTTTTGAACATGTGTAATGAATTTTGATTGTAAATGATATGGTTTTCTTCTTATTCTTCCATGTTGTTCTATTAATTCTTGTTCTTACTGCATTAGTGATTGGCCAACATTAATGTATCTCTAAAATGTCCAATTTCACTCGAAAGAGCAAGAAATTGGAAAGTTGTGAATTAATAGGGTATTGTTCTTAACTTGATTTGGGAAAATTGGGTTTTGATGTGCTTTCTTGATAGAAATATACTTGAAAGCCGTATTAGTCAATTTAGGAACCGGAATTGTAGTGCTAGGTCATAAATTGCATTTGATCACAGAAATGTAGACGCATGGTTTATGATTCTAAAGTGAAATTAAATACGAGAGTTTTAATTTCTAGGCTAATGTTCTTGGCTAGCAACATGAAGAAGAGATTAACCAAATTATCATGATTATCAAGTTCATTACTTGTTCTTAACCTTGGCATGTTCATATCCATTGTCTAAATTCACAAGTAAATAGTTGTTATTAATTGTAGTGTATATAGTTTAGAAACAAAAACTCAAGTAACTATTGGTTACATTGTTGTTAGCATAATTAGAAGTGAAATAGGAATATAGTAAACTAGGCAATTTTACGTATCTTGAGCCTCCTTGGATCGATACTTGGCTACTTAGCCACTTTATTACTTGTTTGACCACGTGCACTTGCGTGTCAGTTTATAATATATAATACCAACCTGAGCAGAACACCGAACAAGTTTTTGGCGCCGTTGCCGGGGAGGCTAGGCGATTTGTAAAATTGTGTTTAGTGTAAATTTACTGTATTTTTATTTTTATTTTCTTAAGTGTTAACAACTTGGTCTTAGCCTGTATTTTGCAGATTTTGTTTCTGTGAACACTGGCAAGGGACAAAGAGCTGGTGGAATCTTACTTAGAGCCTGAACGTGAATTTCATAGTCAACGTAGAGAAGCTCTACGAAAGAAGCTGCAGTTGCTTAAACAGTCTATGATGGAGCAACAAAATCCACCAGTTGTGCGGGCAGTGTTAGTGCCCGATGAAGCAGCAGCAAGGCCGGTTCGCGAGGTGGCAATCCCACACGCTAATAATGTACATTCTAGCATCCGCAAACCAGAGCCTGGAGGGAGGTTTGAATTAAAGCAGAATATGGTGCAACTTTTGCACACAAGCGGGCAATTTACCGGTCTCCCTCATGAAGATCCACAACAACATCTCCAAAACGTTTTGGAGATAAGTGACACTTATACACCCGCTGGAGTGTCACCTGATTATGTTCGGCTCACCTTATTTCCATTTTCCTTACTTGGTGAAGCCAAGAGGTGGTTAAAAGCTGAACCACCCAATTCTATATCAACGTGGGATGATCTTGCACGGAAGTTTCTTATCAGATTTTTCCCTTCTGGTAAAATAGCCAGACTTAGGAGTCAAATCCTAAGTTTTAAACAGAGGGAAGGAGAAAATCTATATCAATCCTGGGAAAGATTTAAATCCATGTTGCGGGACTGTCCTCATCATCATCAGTCCAATGAGGTGTTGGTACACACATTTATTGAGGGTTTGGAACCCCACACTAAAATTTTGTTAGATTCAGCAGCTGGAGGGCAAGCGCTGGAAAAGACCTATGAGGAGCTGTACACTTTGCTCAACCCAATTTCACAAGGCAATCCAGAATGGAATGCAGATTCTTTAAGAGGTGGAGCAAGGAAAGCAGCAGGAGTGCTTGAAGTGGATGGATTCACAGCTATCCTTGCACAGATAGCTGCTTTGCAAAATCAGTTAAACACTCGCTTCAGCAATATCAATTTGAACCAGACTTCAGCGTCAGTCAATGCAGTTCAATAGATGTGGTGTGAAGTGTGTGGTAGTAGCGAGCATTCAGCTGAATGCTGTGGTGCAAATCCTGATTCTGTTAATTTTGTGCGCAATGCACAGAGAAATCAGCAGCAGTTTGGTAGTGGCTACAACTCAAATTGGAGGAACCATCCGAATTTTTCGTGGGGTAGCAACAATCAACAAGGCCAAAGTTCAGGGCAGGGTATGCACAGAAACCAAGGAGGGCAACAAAATTATCAAGCTCAGTTCAGAAATCACAATGCCCCTCCTCCACCACCATCACCGACTATTGAGGAGATGTTCAAAACCATGATCGCTAATCAGGCACAATTGCAGGCTGACTATGTCAAATTGGCAGCCGAAGTGAAGAATAATCAGTTGGCGACCAAGGCTCTTGAATATCAGTTTGGGCAATTTGCTAGTGCCCAAAATACTAGACCCAGAGGAGGACTACCTACCGACACGGATCCTAATCCAAAGCAGGTAAATGCAGTGACCACGAGGAGTGGTTTACAGTTAAAGGAGGTGGAACCGGAAAGACCGCCTCAAAAGTCAGGAGCAGCAGATGTTGAGGGAGAGCAAATCTCGGATAAGGGGAAGACTAAAGAAACTGAACTAGAAAGGCCTCCACCCCCGTTCCCTCAACGACTTAAGAAACACAAGGAGGAGGCGTGTTTCCAGAAATTCATGGAGGTACTCAAACAGGTACATGTTAACTTACCTCTTGTTGATGTCTTGCAGGGAGTGCCAAAATATGCGAAATATATTAAAGACATCGTGGCTAACAAAAGTCGTTTGACTGAGTATGCCACGGTAGCTTTAACGGAGGAATGCACTTCCCGTATTCAGAATAGGTTGCCCACAAAACTGAAAGACCCTGGAAGTTTTACTATCCAGCTTACGATTGGGCAAAGTATCCGAGCTCGTGGATTATGCGACTTGGGGGCAAGCATAAATCTGATGCCATCTTCGGTATTCAGAAAGTTAGGTCTAGGGAGTCCTAGACCTACAACGGTAATCTTGCAGCTAGCAGACAGGTCTTTAGCTAAGCCGGATGGCATTGTTGAGGATGTGTTAGTGCAAGTAGGCTCCCTCATTTTTCCGGTCGATTTCATTGTTCTGGACTTTGAACCAGATGCTGAAGTCCCATTTATTTTGGGACGACCCTTTTTGGCAACCGGAAAGGCACTAATTGATGTAGCTGCGGGTCAACTTACGATGCGAGCACATGACAAGGTCGAAGTGTTCGATGTGTACAAGGTACCTAAGCTCCCGACTGTTTATAAGGAACTCTCGGTGATCAACGTGATTGATCATGGGAATGCTAATGGAATGAGTGATTCCCGAGAGTTACTAGGAAGGCCACCGGATAAGGTTGAGAACTACTGGGGGGATGACCATGATCGGGATAAATCGTCCATCTCCCTAGTAGACAAGTGAGCGTAAAGGACGTCGAGCCGCGACGGTAAACCAGGCGCTGCACGGGAGGCAACCCGTGAGAAAAATATTTTATTTTTTTCTTTTTGCACAGTGTAGTTAACTTTTATCTTTATTTTTGTTTTTATTTTCTATTTCCAAGTTTTATTTTTCTTTTCCTTTTCTTGATTAGGTTTAGATTTTCATTTTAGTTAATATTTTTTATTTTTAGTTAGGGAAATCTATTAATTTAACCAATTTTTGGTTAGTGAGGTGATTTTCAGGTATAACAGAGGAAATATACATGGAATCAAGAAAATGAGGCAAGGTATGAAAAATCAAATTAATTGAAGAAACAGTGCACTGGCGCGTTGGCGCCGTGTCACGGAGGTAAGGCTCCGTGTTGGCCTCCGTGACACGTTGAAGGCAAAATCCGGATTTTTCAAAAATCCAGTAAGCCAACGCGTTGGCTCCGTGTCACGGAGGAGGGGCTCCGCGTTACCCTCTGTGACACGTTGCCCCTTATTCAGTGCCGGGTCACACCGGGTTGCCGGGTGACCCGCGTGTTTTCTTTAAATATACCCCCAATTTCGCCCCATTTTTCCCCATTTCCCTCTTCCCTCCGCGACCAAACACCCATTTCCCCCTCCCCAAGCACCGTGCCACGTTCCTAGGCAAGGAAAAACATCAATTTTCTTCGGTTCTTCAATTCAATGGTATGTTTTCATCGTCTAACTCAATTTTTTGGCAATTTCTGTCAAATTTGGGCATGTGAGGTGAGATATATCACCCTAGGTAGAAATTTAACATGAATGTCGGATTATTTGTGATTGATACATGTTTGGATTGTTGTATTTAGCGTTTGAACTTGTCGATTGCGTAAATAATTCGAATTTGATTATAGAATTTTATTCTAGGGCTTGTGTTGTTGAATTTGCCTTGGGCAATTGATAATATGATGAAATTGATGCTGGGGTGTGTTTGTTAATTGAGATAAGTCGTGGTAAATATTGTGTAAATGTCAAAGACGACAAATTCTCAAATTTTTGCGGGAAAATGCATAAAGTGTGTAAATTGGTTAGATTGTTTAGATTAGATTGTATATAGAATGTTTTGATTGTTGTTTTTATTTTGTTGTTGTTTTGTTGCGAAGTGCAATGGTTGAATTGTTAGCGATAGTAGGATTGGGATTAGCTGTATGAAGTCTGAGTAGTACGCTAACCGTTATGCTGTCGAAATTTTGTTGTGAACGCACTAAGCATGACGTGTAGAGTGTTGTCTGTAGTGTAATTAGAGTTATATTTGCCGTAATTTTGTAGAAGTAGCTAAGGCCTAAGTGTGGGGTAAATATTGTGTAACCCGACCTTAGCCGAAGTTAACAAGTTTTTAGCTTAACTTTGTGCTTGTTTGTGTAAATTGACAGGTACAATGGCTAGCAGACAAGATAAAGGCAAGGGTGCTTCTACCTCAGGCACAGGTAGGAAAAGGATGAGACTGGGCACCGCAGTCCCAGCTGCACCCGCTGTTCCGCGCGGCCAACGCCACCAATACGGAACACGATGGGTCACCGATGAAGGGAAGAAATGGTACGCAAAGCATAAAGAAAACAAGTACTTCCCCGAGGAACATATTTCTCGGGAACCACTTGCACAGGAGTTCCCTCGCATTGTACAGAGAATCGAGGCAGCTGGGCTCAGCTTTATTTTTCAGAAGCCCAAGGAGTGCAACCTTCACTTGGTCCGGGAATTTTATGCAAACTGGAACCCGGCCATCAGAAGCCACACTATAAAAATCAGAGGGCAGATTGTCACTCTGGAACCCCAGCAGCTGAATGCCATCGTTGGAGCGCGGGACACAGACGCCCACGTTCTCCGCCAGCTAAACATCACCCCACCGTACGCCGACATCAGACGTACGTTGTGTGGGGCTCGATCCACAGCCCGATGGAGTAGACACAAGGAGAGGGGTTACCACCAGACTCTGCCTTATTCGCAGATGAACAGGGAGGCCAGAATCTGGCTGAAGATTGTATGTTCGTGCTTGATCCCGAGAGTCCATATGACAGATGTGACCCGGGATTATGTCTGCTTGGTGTATGCCCTTATGAAAGGGCTTGAGATTAATGTTGGGGCGGTAATAATATCCTCCATGAAGAGAGCCAGACTGCACCAGGGCCACAGATACGGGTTTGGCGGACTCATCACCACCTTCCTCCGAGGCCTCGACATTGAGGAAGAAGCCTTGGATTATATTCCGCAGTTGGAGCGGAGGGCCCTCGACGTGACAAAGACTAAGGCCCCCGACACTACACACGGACCGGTGCTGACTTTGGGCGAGCGACATGCTCGTGACGATCAGTACATGGCCCGTATGTTTGGCATGCAGATGCTGCAGCTACGAATAGGTGGGAGACCAGCCACCGAGGAAGAATTATGGCAGCTGGAGCTGGACTACCCCTTTGGCGAGAACGCCAAAGCCTTATGTCGGGTAGGCCCAGCCTTTGTGGAGCCGACAGATGACGATGTCCCTACTGATGAGGAGACACGTCGTGAGGACTCCGATGTGGAGTTCGATGACGACGATGGAGCTGATTCAGATATGGGCGACGAGGCCGCAGCACCGGATGAAGAAGTTGAATATTTCGACTGAGCAGGGAGTTCCACCACCCAAAATTTTGTGCTTTGTATTATTGTGAACACTGGGGACAGTGTTCGATTTAAGTGTGGGGTGGGGAGTAGCTAGGTGCTGGGTCAAGGCTCTAATTTGCTGTATGTTTTTCCTTGATATTTATGTATGTTTGTGCTTTCCCTGTGGCGAACTGATTTGCGATGTATGTGTATATATTTGTTGTGTGGTTAATGATGTGTGTTTTGAAAAGAATGGTTGCCATTGTAAATATTTTTTTTTCTCTATCGACATGATCGATATTTTTCAAAATTTTTGCGAAGATATTTTGAAATTATCAAAATCTTTTGTAAATATCTTTCTATCGAAACGATCGATGTGTTGCAAAATTTTTTTCGATTTTTATTTTTTGGGTTTCTCGGAGTTTGTTTTCGGTTCTTTTACCGAGAATAGTCCCATTGAACCGATGTCATAGTTAGTGACCGTTCCCTATGATGGATGGATGACGACCGTCTTAAGGGAAATGTGGTCGGTAGGAGTAGGATTTTTATTTGTTTTTAGTTTTCTTTGGTGGATTGCATCAATGAACTGTAGTTGCTTATGGTTGCTAAAATTTCGTTGCGTGTTGTAACTGATGTTCAAAATGTGAAAATGATTCGTTTGAAAGCATGCAATTCTGTAAATACGTAGAGTTACCTAGGCTATAGAATTTGGTTCAGTATGATTGAGGCTTAATCTTGAATTCATGTAATTGACTAATTAAAGAGTCTGTGAATGCATCTTGATTCGAGCATGTGCATGAAGTGTGAAGTGAGGTTTTGCTATTCCATGTCATTGTGAATTGTCTAGAACTTGCCTGGTGTGTATACAAAACGAAATGAAGGAGGTGTAGTGTTGGAAAGGATGTAGGCATTTCTTTGTTTTAACCGATAGTTTCCATTTTTTCTTGTCAAATTCTACCTTTTTATATGTTGTATACCCTAGTCAGCCCGTTGAGCCTTTAGCCGATTTCTTTCTTTTGTCCAAAATTGTATGAACTAAGCTTTATTCCTTCTTTTCATTAGCCTTAAAGTCTATAAGAAGCTCTTAAGCGCTTACAAAGAAAAGAAAATGTTTCCCAAAGTGTTAAAGAGTGAAAAGAGAAAGAATAGCAAAGTGAGGAAAGAAAAGCTGATGTTGAAGAGG
The DNA here is from genome assembly GCA_035772735.1 of Datura wrightii. Taxonomy (NCBI): domain Eukaryota; kingdom Viridiplantae; phylum Streptophyta; class Magnoliopsida; order Solanales; family Solanaceae; genus Datura; species Datura wrightii. The sequence goes on from JASDFA010000001.1 coordinate 34,874,060, forward strand.
CACTTGTTGTAATTAAATGATAGTGAGGGTACATGAAAACCCTTTGTTTTGTGTCAAGTGTGTCTGATGAAATGGGTTGTATGAAAGTAAACCAGCATGAATGGGAGAAAAAGAGAAAAGAGAGGAACAATGTCCATGAGTCGATGGGAATGAGTTGAAAAGGCGCTTAAGGATGCTAGCGACTATTATTGGCTAATCCAATATATATATACTAGATCCATAGCCCCGTTACAACCCATTAAGGTCCTACGTGATCCTATATTGCATTTCTTTATATTAGTGGAGTAATACACTAAGGGCAAGCTTATGGGTCATGACATGAGGCATGTGAATTCTTTTGGGAGAGAGAGTGAAATTAATTTTTATATGCCCCTACTTGCATGTTTGTGTGCTGCATGAACATAAAGGGGAAGTTTCTCTCGAGTTGTGAGGGCACATGCTTGATGAAAGATTGATTTTCGTGTCGGATTTCTTGATTAGCTGATTTGCATGAGTTTGCCGATATCAAGAATCAATTCTTAAAGTCTAGGAAGCCTTGATGTATTAAAGGTCATTGTATTGTACGACCAAGCATGTTTTCTTGATGATTTGCAAAAATTGAATAATCGGTATGACCGTAGCGTAAATTGTTGCACCATAGTGACGAAGGTTGGGATGTAATTTGCATGATTTGTGTATGTGTTGTTCGAGGACGAACAAGGATTTAAGTGTGGGGTAAGTGATCTTGGGCAGATTTATATGCCCAAGTGATACTCAAACGTATCATTTTTACCTTGTTTGTTGTGCAATGTGTATATAATATCATGTAATTAGTAATAAAATGTGAATTTATACTAACCAACATGATTAGCATTTGTTTTGCAGGTAAATGCGATTTTTAGGAGCTAAAATGCATGTTGGAACTATGTCGGAGTTGGACTTGGATGCGAGCGTGGAAAAGACCTTGGAATGCACATTTTATAAGGGCTCCGCGATGGAGCCGTGCCACGCTACCATCGCGGTAGCACACTGCCTGAACATGAATTAAAATGGCAAATTCCAGTGTGCCTTCGCGTCAGCTCCGTGGCACGGAGAGAGGCCTCCGCATTGGCCTCCGTGCCACGTTGAGGCTAATTTACCGGACCCTGGAAATTCCAGTGAAGGTCCGCGTCCACGCCGTGTCACGGAGGCAGTGCTCCGCGTTGGCCTCCGTGACACGTTGCTTGTTATTCCGGGAAAAATTTCCCACTAGTATAAATAGCACACTTAGGTTTATTTTAATTAGTTTTTAGTTTTGAGACTGAGTTCAGAAGTGGAGAGCAAGGACGTGGGTTAGTAGCAGTTGAAGAACGAAAAAGCTAAGGGATTTCTTCTCTTCTTTTCATCTTTCTATCAATTGTACGTATGATTTACACTCATTTTAGGATGATCAATCCACAAATGAGTGGCTAATTCTCTTCCTTGCTGAGGTTTTGAACATGTGTAATGAATTTTGATTGTAAATGATATGGTTTTCTTCTTATTCTTTCATGTTGTTCTATTAATTCTTGTTCTTACTGCATTAGTGATTGGCCAACATTAATGTATATCTAAAAAGTCCAATTTCACTCGAAAGAACAAGAAATTGGAAAGTTGTGAATTAATAGGGTATTGTTCTTAACTTGATTTAGGAAAATTGGGTTTTGATGTGCTTTCTTGATAGAAATATACTTGAAAGCCGTATTAGTCAATTTAGGAACCGGAATTGTAGTGCTAGGTCATAAATTGCATTTGATCACAGAAATGTAGACGCATGGTTTATGATTCTAAAGTGAAATTAAATACGAGAGTTTTAATTTCTAGGCTAATGTTCTTGGCTAGCAACATGAAGAAGAGATTAACCAAATTATCATGATTATCAAGTTCATTACTTGTTCTTAACCTTGGCATGTTCATATCCATTGTCTAAATTCACAAGTAAATAGTTGTTATTAATTGTAGTATATATAGTTTAGAAACAAAAACTCAAGTAACTATTGGTTACATTGTTGTTAGCATAATTAGAAGTGAAATAGGAATATAGTAAACTAGGCAATTTTACGTATCTTGAGCCTCCTTGGATCGATACTTGGCTACTTAGCCACTTTATTACTTGTTTGACCACGTGCACTTGCGTGTCGGTTTATAATATATAATACCAACCTGAGCAGAACACCGAACACCGAACTTTACGATGAGGGTATTCAATTTGAGTATTGAATTTTCCCAACTGGGTAAGCACCCTTAATGTCTCTAGAAGATAGACTCAACAAGAAACCTTGCTCAGAGGAAGAAGGACATTAGTTTGAAGACTCGAGTTTCTATCCCCTCTCTAATGCTGCTTAAAATGACCTAGTTCCCTACTACCGTGTCATGGCGATATCTACCTCGAAATCCTCTGCTTGCTTCATCTCCTAGTGGTTGTTTCCGTGGAGCGACCATGAGTCAGGATCAGGTGGGATATAGTCTCTTTACATCCTTTGCCTGTATTAATGGTACTGGATATTTCCCTCTTATATAAATCCGTCTCCAAATCAACCACGCTAGTAGTTGCGCCAAAAACTTGTTCGCACTCCAGCGCACACACAAGCGTACGCGGTCGTACAAGTAATACAGTGGCCCTTTTTCAGAGCCCAATGTCGAACCCACAGGGACTGGACCAATTCAGCGAATTATCAAGTTTAAGTGTTAATTGAATCTTCACAAGTTTTGGATGTATAAATTTTTAGAAAATTCTTATTAAGTCTAGGGATGACCACAAAGTACTCGAGAAACAATATAAGAAGTAGCTAGAGTTAAGGCCTAATAATCATGCAATGCTGCAATTCACAATGGTCTGAGTATGAAAACTTTAGTTGTTGTCTCACATAATGAAAATTCTATGTTCATGGTCTTTCGAGCCTCTAAACATAACAAACTAGTCTCACACCTACATCATTGAGCGAGAATGTGACGTCCTAATTCATGAGCAATTTAAATACATGGAAGTGGTTTACAGAATTTGTGCCCTTGATTATGGACTTTCATACCTTTAATCATTTAACCATGCTTAGCTTCACAACTACTTCTACAAGTGGTGATGTGACAATACTAAATCGGTGTATAGCTCATCCCGTTTTAATAACCAAGCAATGCAAATTAGGTATAATTTATATCCTAACCACGAATCCTATCGTAAAGATAAGAACTTGCTTCCTACATTCTTATGTTCTAGCCTAGGATTACTCTTTCAAGATTTTACCTAAGCTTAACGCATTTGTTTTCATGGTGATCAAGCATAAAAACATTAATAATAAAGAATGTAAGACAAAACAACAACTAAAAACTCAAATAACGAAGAATTCATGCATTTACAATCATATTACGTAGCCTCAACCCTAGAGGAAGGGTTTTAGCAACTCATGTTCATACAAATACTCAAAAACATGTCTAAAGTAGAGTACTTACAAGAATAATTAAAAGAGAATGAAAGATAAGGAACCCTAGGTAGAGTTCTTCCGTTCTCCCTTCACTCCTTTACGGTTTCCCAAAAATATTTTGTGATAAATGATTTCAGAAGCTAAGGGTTCAATTTATACTAAGCTGAAAAAATGCAAAATTTGGCCTGTTGTGGAACAGCTCCGTGGCACTGAGGCTATCACGGTGATTTTCCTCTGTGCCACGGAACAAACATGGAGGTTGACTGTTTGGTAGCCCCTACTTATATAAATTAATTCTTTGCTCTGTGGCACGTTGTTGAACGCCCCAATGCTTTTACGTGGAACGGAGTTGACTCCAAATGTCCCTTTTAGATTGTCTCATCATCCATAATCCATCCCTTAACATTTATCTTCAATATTAGGACCATTATATTCACATTGAGCTCCATAAATTGGCAATTTCAACCTACAAAGAGAGCTAATCATATTTGTTAGTCCATAGCCACAAATTACAAAAAATACATGAGATTATTCTTAAATTAAGGTACAACATGGGTAAAACATGGGTATAAAATAGTATTTGGGCATGTAAATATGCCCAAGATCATTGGGATCGCGATTGGTTCTCCTAGATGGATTGAGCTCCGCTAACTGTGCGCAGCCGAGAGAGTGTCTGGTAGTGCTTGATTGATGATGTTGATTACCTTGTGTTTACTTGTGATTTGTTTGGCATTATATTGTGGTTGTTTCTTGTGTTATTTTTCTATGATATAAGTGGATACTAGATGTTGGTTGGTGTTAGTTGAGGCGAGTGAGAGGTCTAGAGGCGATGACAGGTGATTTGTGTCGGCTAGGTGCCACTGTGTTGTTGTTTACTTTTGGACTTGTCGGGCTTATAGGGGCCAAGTAGGTTCTGTTTGTATGTTTTCTTGTACTTGCCAGGCTTATGGGGGCCAAGTAGTTTTAATGTGTTTACTTAAGGGTAGTTCTCCTTCTGCGATATCTTGTATATCTATTGATCTCTAATCTGAGTCTTCCAGTTGTTTCTGCCTTTCGTGCTCGGTACATTATTGTACTGATACCCTAGTCGGGGCACTGCATTCATGCCTGCAGGTGATGGTGGGCTTTTAGATCAGGTTCTTGGTTGCTAAGTGGAGTTCCAGTTGAGTTGGTGCGCTCCAGGTCTTTCGGAGTCGCCAGGTGTTTGAGTTAAGGGTAGTTCTGGGCCCTGTCCCGATCATTTGATTAATAATATATTCATAGAGGCTCGTAAGCATTACTGTGGCTTTAGGATGTTGTTATAGGCTAGGTGGGCCATGTTGTATAGTGGTTCTTCCATTATGTGTCCTCGATGGCACATTGTATTTATTTTTCTTGGTTGGTCAGGTGAGCCAACTTCCGTTATAGTCTATCATTTTATTCTGATTGTATTGTTGTTGTGTTGTTGTATCTCATTGGTTCTGGCCTTTGTTTTATATTTTGGGCGTCGAGTATTCTCATATGAAGGGTGGCACCAGGTGCCAGTCATGCCTCCCCAGGTTTAGGGTGTGACAGACTTGGTATAAGAGCAGTTCGTCCTAGGGAGTCTATGAGCCGTGTTTAGTAGAGTCTTGTTTATGTGTGCATTGCACAGTGTACTTATAAACAGGAGGCTACAGGACATTTAGGATTGTTACCCTTCTTTCTAGATTGAAATCATGCGAGAAGTAAGAATTCATAGGAGTCGGGTCCAGACTCACGTTTGCTGACTCTTGCGGGGATGCTTGTAACTTGATAAATTATAGCCGACCAGTGGCTAGACATGGCGGCAGGTAAGATTCTTATTTTGATTATGGTTATAATTGTGTCGCGCCTCAGCATGGTGCAAGATTTGGTTGTTTGGAGTGTGTCCCGGGTTTGGTGTGTGTCCCGAGTTTGGGGTGTGAAAGACTTGCTCAAAGTCTGTCACACCCCAAACTCGGAGAGGCATGACTGGCACCTAGTGCCACCCCTGATATGGGCATACTCTACGCCCAAAATATAAAACAAAGGTCAGAACCGATGAGGTCCAACAACACAACAACAATACAATCAGAATAAAAATGATAGACCTTACTGGAAGCTGGCTCACTTGACCAACCAAGAAAAATAAATACAATGTGTCGTCAAGGCCACAAAATGGAAGAACCACTATACAACATAGCCCACCTGGCCTATAACAACATACTAAAACCACAGCAATGTCTATGAGCCTCTATGAATACATTAGTAATCAAATGATCGGGACAGGGCTCCGAACTACCCTTAACTCAAACACCTGCAACTCCGAAAGACCTGGAGCGCACATCTAGTATTCACTGCTATCACAGAAAAATAACACAAGAAACAACCATAATATAATGCCAAAAAAATCACAAGTAAACACCAGTTAATCAACATCATCAATCAAGCATTGCCGGACACTCTCTCGGCTGCGCACAGTTAGCGGATCTTAATCCATCTGGGAAAACTAATAGCGATCCTAGGAAGGCTCAGACATATCGGACCACTCAAGAATCATGTCTCAACTCGACACTACGGAGGACATCATTCTCAACCCCGTAGTTCATTTCACTCCTTGGGCTCAATCCCTCAGCCGGAAACACTCTCGTGCATCGGGTATCCACAAGCCAGAAGGCACCTCGGGCTCGATCCCTAGTCGGAACAACTCACGTGCATTGGGTATCCATAAGCCACAAGGCCTCAAACGCAGCACACACACAATCAACAACAATAATAATACATGATCAAACAGCCCAAAAGCCACTCTACTCACCACTAACATCAAGGGACACAACCAAAACAGCCCAAGTGTCACCACAGTCGTCACGTGCTATCAACATGGCCGACACGATCGCCGAATCAAATATAAAAACAGATCATCGCAACCATCGACCTTAACCACTCTAAACCCTCATTCACATGTCAATATAATAACCTAATCTTATTCACTCAAACATCCCACAACTTGCTACGAGAACCACACGCTTCACACACGGCCTCTCGACACAAGCCTAACTATTTACCATGACTACGATTCTCCGCAGTCAAGCCTGAGCCACCAACCAAACCAGCACCTTAAACACACCATTATCACCATATAAACAGAAGAACAAGAGTTCAATAATAGCAAAAACACAAGTCATCGCAAAACAGCCAACACACGTCAACACGGACGACAACGGCTATGGAATTTATGCTGGCAAAGGGAGGGACAAGCCTAACATACCTTAGATTCAAGCCTCGCTGAACTTGAGCCTTCAACACCATGAAATTACTGCCTAAAGGCAGTCCAAGATTCTTCCAAAACGCAGCCAACACAACTCAACAATAAAACAAGACAAATGAAGCTTACCCGATAAGATTCATAGGAATTCGACGGTAGAAACTCTAAGACAACAACCTACTAAGGTGAAAACACCTATAGACAACCTTAACTACTAAAGAAAATCAAAGGAAGAAGTCTTACTAACAGCTTCACCATGAAACAGCCACCAACAGCCCAGAAAAAATACCAAAGCAATCGGCGACCTTTTCTTCTTTTACTTCACATAGCTTTTTGTCTCCTTGATAGCTGGACGTTCTCCAAAAGTATGAAAGGCTGGAGGACTTTGTACCATCCATTCCGGTGTGGTTGGATTCTGTTCAACAGCCCAAGGACTTGGCTTTCGCCAACTACCCGAGTCCGATCCCGAATTTTCCCCCGAATCCCCTGTTGGAGCCATCATATTACCCAACTCGGGATCCCAAAGATACCACGGACTACACGTGATTCCCGACTTCCCGATGCCAAAATCATGTTAAGCCATGGATTCTATCCCCAAAACTGAAAGGAATCCATGGAGAGAACTTGAGAGAGGTTTCATAAGAAATATATTCTGCAAAATGAATTTTTGATGAAGAACAACCGACCAAGGGGCTATTTATAGTTCTCCACTGCCTTAAGACCTTGTGAGGTGCCTGTTTGCACGATCTCTCAAAAACACGGATATCTCTCTACTTTGAAGTCACATTGATAAACGGTTTGATGCACTGAAATCTAGACTCATATATCTTTAATTTGATAGGTTGCACACCCCCTAAATCCTTATAGATTGGGAGAAAAGCCTCAAGACATTTGACCTAAATTTCAAGGAATCTCAAGAAGGAAATTTTTGCGATAACTTTTTCCGAATTTTGTTCCACATGATTGATGTCCAATATTAAATATGATCATAGAGTGAATCAAATAACTCATAACTCTTCTTTCTTAGCCTATTAGGTAATCTTAGTCCTACCTTGAAAGCACGACGTTATCGCTCAAATTATTCGGTGTGTTACATCAATCCCTCCTTAGAAACATTCGTCCTCGAATGTTGGACTACATGCACGGCTCCAACTCAAGGACTAACATAGCATAATATTGCACGACATAGCCTCACTTAAAAAGCCTAGCACAAACAACTCCAAACAACAAAATCTTGCACCATGCCGAGGCGTGACACAATTATAACCATAATCAAAATAAGAATCTTACCTGCCGCCGTGTCTAGCCACTGGTCGGCTATAATTCATCAAGTTACAAGCATCCCTGCAAGAGTCAACAAATGTGAGTCTGGACCCGACTCCTATGACATCTGACTTCTCGCACAATTTCGATCCAGAAAGAAGGGTAACAATCCTAAATGTCCTGTAGCCTCCTATTTATAAGTACCCTGTGCAATGCACACATAAACAAGACTCTGGTAAACACGGTTCATAAACTCCCTAGGACGAACTACTCTGATACCAAGTCTTTCACACCCCAAACCCAGGGAGTCATGACTGGCACCTGGTCCACCCCTGATATGAGAATACTCGATGCCTAAAATATAAAACAAAGGCCAGAACCGATGAGGTCCAACAACACAAAACCAATACAATCATAATAAAATGATAGACTAGCAGAAGCTGACTCACCTGACCAACCAAGCAAAATAAATACAATGTGTCGTCGAGGCCACAGAATGGAAGAACCACTATACAACATGGCCCACCTCGCCTATAACAACATACTAAAACCATAGCAATGTCTATGAGCCTCTATGAATACATTAGTACTCAAATGATCGGGACAAGGCCCCGAACTACCCTTAACTCAAACACCTGACGATTTCGAAAGACTTGGAGCGCACCAACTCAGCTGGAACTCCACTCAGCAACCAAGAACCTGATCTAAAAGCCCACCATCACTTGCAGGCATGAATGCAGCGCCCCGACTAGGGAATCAATACAATAATGTACCGAGCATGAAAGGTAGAAACAACTGGAAGACTTAGACTAGAGATCAACAGATATACTAGATATCGCAGAAGGAGAACTCAACTTAAGTAAACACATAAAACCTACCTAGCTCCCATAAGCCTGGAAAGTACAAGCAAACATAGAAATAGAACCTACCTGGCCCCCATAAGCTCGGCATGTCCAAAAGTAAATAACAACACAGTGGCACCTAGCCGACACAGATCACCTGTCATCGCCTCTAGACCTCTCAATGGCCTCAGCTAACACCATCCAACATCTAGTATCCACTACTATTAGAGAAAAATAACACAATAAACAACCACAATATAATGCCAACAAAATCACAAGTAAAAACCAGTTAATCAACATCATCAATCATTCACTGGCGGACACTCTCTCGGCTGCGCATAGTTAGCGGAGCTCAATCCATCTGGGAGAACCAATCGTGATCCCAGGAAGGCTCCGACATGTCAGAACACTCTCAAATCATGTCTCAACTCGACAATATGGAGGACATCATTCTTAACCCCGTAGGTCATTTCACTCCTTGGGCTCAACCCCTCAGCCGGAAACACTCTCGTGCATCGGGTATCCACAACCCAGAAGGCACCTCGAGCTCGATCCCTAGCCGGACAACTCTTGTGCATCGGCTATCCATAAGCCATAAGGCCTCAAACATAGCGCACACACAATCAACAACAATAATAATACATGAGAAAACAGCCCAAAAGCCACTCTACTCACCACTAACATCAAGGGACACGGCCAAATTAGCCCAAGTGTCACCACAGTCGTCACATGCTATCGACATGGCCGACACGATTGCTGAATCAAATATAACAACAGATCATCGCAACCATCTACCTTAACCACTATAAACCCTCATTCACGTGTCAATATAATCACCTAATCTTATTCACTCAAATATCCCATAACTTTTTACAAGAACCACACACTTCACACACGGCCTCTCGACACGAGCCTAACAATTTACCATGACTACGATTCTCTGCATTCAAGACCAATCCACCAACCAAACCAGAACCTTAAACACACCATTATCACCATATAAACATAATTACAGGAGTTCAATAATAGAAAAAATACAATCCATCGCAAAACAGCCAACTCACACGTCAACACGGACGACAACAGCTATGAAATTCATGCCGACAAAGGGAAGGACAATCCTAACATACCTTAGCTTCAATCCTAGATGAACTTTATCCTTCAACACCATGAAATTAATGCCTAAATGCAGTCCAAGATTCTGCCAAAACGCAACCAACACAACTCAACAATAAAACAAGACAAATGAAGCTTACCCGACAAGATTCATAGGAATTCGATGGTAGAAACTTTGGGACAACAACCTACTAAGGTGAAAACACCAATAACCAACCTTAAATACTAAAGAAAACCAAAGGAATAAGTCTTACCAACAGCTTCACCACGAAACAGCCACCAACAGCCCGGAAAAAATACCAAACCACGGACTACACGTGATTCCCGACTTTCCGACGTCAAAATCATGTTAAGCCATGTATTCTAGCCTCAAAACCCAAAGAAACCATGGAGAGAACTTGAGAGAGGTTTCATAAGAAATATATGCTAGAAAATGAATTTTTGATGAAGAAAAACCGACCAAGGGGCTATTTATAGTTCTCCACCGCCTTAAGACCTTGTGAGATGCCTTCTTGAGCGGTCTCGTAAAAATACGAATATCTCTCTACTCCAAAGTCAGATTGACAAATGGTTTGATACGCTGGAAACTAGGCACATAGATCTTTAGTTTGATAGGTCTCACACCCCCCTAAATTGTTATACCCCGTAAGATTTCCGACACCTAGATGGCCTATTCTCACGTTGGTTAAGCATATTTGAAAGTCATACGTGCTAGGGAAAGGCCCGGGAAAGGATCGGACGAGTAACCTGTCGAACCATCACGGAGGGAGCCGGGGTAGAGCCCCTCCGCGATGGCAACGTGTCACGGAGGTGGAGCCTCTGTGTTGGCTCCGTGACACGTTGGGCCTGTCCAGGCCCAAGTATATAAAGCCCCCACTTCGGTTTGTGAGGTTATATTCCTCATTTAATTTCCAGAAAACGCAGAGAAACGGAGAGAGACAAAGAGGGGTAATATATTATCGTTCGATTACGCTGCCAAACGTAGTGTAAACTCAAATTAACCTCAGGTATCGAGGTATTTAGCAGCAGGGAGCATTCCTACGGGTTTTGTTTCGCGAAATACGGCCGACGAATCGTCGTGCTACCGGGCTAAGGTAAGTGGAATTGCTCCAAACTAGTGTCTATGTGTTCCTAGCTGTGAAGTGAATACTTCTCCCTTCTGGACTTCTGGAAAATAGCAAGTTTTTGACCGTCTTTCGATAAGCCTAAGTTTAGGCTATAATTATATCGAAAGTGACACCGTCCTTCAGAATAATGTTGTATTTAGTACTAATTGATGTGTTTATGAATGCAGTTGGGGAGATTTAGCTGGAATACTAACCGAGCCTCGTCTGACAGTCGAATAACTCGAGGTTAAGGTATGTGAAGTTGTTCTTCAGCAAGTTAGTAAGCCTTAGCTTGGTAAATCATAGTAAACTCCGTATTTGAAACTCTCGGAGTTGAATGTTGAGAATTAAGCTAGTCTAATAGATTCTGAGTTGTGTTGCCATATCGTATTCAGTCCGAAAGTTAGTAAAGCATGCGTCAAAGGGCGAGTTAGCATTCTAGATCTAGTACAACTTTTTGTATGATTAGCAAGCATGTTGTAGAATAAAAAAAGATACAGATTTTCAGAATAAAGGCTAATAAAGTAAATCAGATAGACAGACAGTTTTATGGCTACAGATTAGCCATTTAGACAGATAGTATCCCGGCTACAGATTAGCCAAGTAGTTAAATAAAGATTTCAAAATCAGTATAATCAGTAAAGAATCAGTTCAGTATAGAAACAAATCAGAATAAGAAATCAGATTTCAGATAGTCTTTTTCAGTTATACATGCTTGCTATTTATATGTGCTATTTGTTTGTTGAGACTTGATGTGGCATGAGGGCACCTTATTGAGCGTCCTCGCCGACCCTAGGTTGGTAATCGTGTCGCCCACCGAGCGGGTGGGTTTTACGTCACTCCGAGGAGTGGCATGCCGTCCCCAGTTCGGACGAAGATGGGATGAAGCTTTCCCCATAGCAGTCTGATCAGCATTACAGGTGCAACTCCGATTTCAGATAGCTCTGTTGATTTTTGTGTCCAGGGAACCAGACCCTATCTGTTACTGTCTGTACATTCAGTTATTATAGGTGTAGCTCCGGTTTCAGGTAGCCCCGTTGAGTTGTGTCCGGGGATCCAGACCCTATCTAGTACTGTCTACATAGGAGTCCTCCGGACCCAGACACGGTTGCTTATATCGAAGGCCATGGCCCGAGCCGGAGACCCAGGGGACCGGTAGAGGAGCTCCAAACTAAGCAGATGAGTGGAGTGACTTATTTTTGGTTGGTTTTGACCCATGTAGGGGTATATAGATTGTTTGCTTGCTTGGCGCCATCCGGCTTATGGGGGTTGGTATTGGCTCTTGCTTGCTAAATGTATATGTACTTATGTGTTTTATATATATTAGTTAATAGACAGCAGGCCGTCGTGACTACAGACACGCTCCTGCCTATTAGTGCAGAAAGGTTTGATCTAGTTCCTATCAACCCTTTAGATTCAGTTATCTTCTGCTCATGGACTTGTTAGTTATGTTATTTGTATTCAGTTGTATTATTTCTGTTACTTTGCATACTCGGTACCAGTGGTACTGACGCCCAATGGGGCGCTGCATTACTTGCCTGCAGGTACTCATAGACGAGGAGGCGATCCCTCGTGATCCTAGCCAGCGCAGAGTCATCATCTCCTGTAATGCGGAGCTTGATATTTCAGAGGTTTATATCATTTCCTTTTGTTGTACAATACGGGTAGGTCGGGGCCCTGTCCAGACCATCTTATCAGTATTCCTAGAGGCTTGCAATCTGTATATATTTCCCTGTGGTCAGTTGAGCCGGTCGTGTGAGGCCGTGCAGTTGGTTATAGCTGTTTAGCATTTCAGTTTATGTTGGTCGTGTGAGGCCTTAGTTTGACAGTAGTGGTGACCTTGTTGGTCACGTAGTCTTACAGTAGTCTTGTGTTGAGTTACAGATAACTAGACAGCATGGTGGCCTTGTCGGCCCGCATAGGCTCCTTTATATTGAGATGTTTCTGGTTAGCTGTCATTACAGGTAAAGGTGGCTATAGGCCCAGTTGGCCGGAGGCTGTGTTTACAGCCGTTATATGGCCCCTTGTTTCCATAAATCTGAGTTAGAGCCAGCCAGGCACCAGATGTGCTCAGGCTCAGTAGTCTAGCAGTTGAGGTCCTAGTAAGGCACCAGGTGCCAGTCATACCCCCCAAGGCGGGGCGTGACAAACTTGGTATCAGAGCAGGTCGTGTCCCAGGGAGTCTGCATGCCGTGCTAAGTAGAGTCTTGTCTATGGATGTGTTGTGCACCACATACTATAGATAGGAGGTTGCGAGGTATAATAGGATGGTTACTCTTCTTTCATACACAGTCGTTCCATAGCACAGTACAATATAGGGTTGAGTTCCTAAAACTTATCGTATCCTTTGTCTACAGATAAGAATGGAAGATCAGTGACACCCTGCCACAGGCAGGAGATTAGACACAGTAGCAGGAGAAGGCACCAGCAGGATGCCTCAGCTTCAGTCAGAGTCAGCCCGATCTGAGGGCGATATAGAGGCTTCATCACAGCCCTCTCAGCAGTCCCCCTCACATCAGGAGCCGTTGGGCACTACACCGCCCCCGATAGCTCCTGTGCCTTCGCCATCAGATCAGGAGGTTCGTAGCATTGTAGTTATGTTGGTACAGATGATGGCCACACAGCACCAGCCAGTGCCACCTGTAGCAGCAGAGTCTTCAGGTGGGTCAGGCAGTTCTAGAGTCCGGGAATTTTTTGCACTGGGTCCCCCACAGTGTATAGGGTCAGATCAGGCAGAGGACCCCCAGGACTTTCTAGATCAGATGCAAAGGATATTCCGAGTTATGCATGTGACCCCTTCAAAGTCTGTGGAGTTGGCAGTGTTCCAGTTGCGGGACATAGCAGTACTATGGTACGAGAGTTGGGAGAGGTCCCGAGGGAGAGATGTTACCCCTCCGACCTGGACCAGCTTCTCGGAGGCCTTCCTAGATCGTTATTTTCCTTGAGAGATCCGGCAGGCCCAGATGGATCAGTTTTTGCATCTGGAGCAGGGGGCGAGGAGCGTACGCGAGTATGCTTTACAGTTTGACTCCTTAGCCCGTTATGCTCCAGCATTTGTTGATACCATGCCAGCGAGAGTCCACAGATTTATCATGGGTCTGAATCTGGAGTATACTGAGGCATGTATGACGGCGACATTATGAGTGGATATGGACATTGCCTGAGTACAGGCTTTTGCTCAGACCATAGAGGGTCTTAAACAGCGGCAGCAGGGTAGTAGACAGACCAGTCAGGAACAGCGCCGCAGAGACAGACCAGATGAGATGCAAAGAGAAGTTCAGAGAGGACCCAGGCCTCGACTATCAGATAGACCCCCTAGACCCCCACCTCCTCCACAGCAGCAGCATCAGTGAGGTAGATATGTGCGTAGAGGGCAGTCAGAGCCCAGTGGCAGTTCCAGAATAGTAGAATCTCCGCAACTGAGAAGGGGAGAGCAGAGCAGATTTGCACCCTCACCCTGTCCCTATTGTAATCGACCACACTCCGCAGCTTGTAGATATGGCTCCACTGGGTGTTATATTTGTGGACAGGAGGGGCATCGGATGAGAGATTGTTTGACTAGAGGTAAGGGGAGTAGAGACAGACAGGACAGGGGATCCGCAGGGCCATGAGCCCCAACATCCTCAGCGGGGCGTGGGCCTTCAGGTTCAGTAGGCAGAGGCCGAGGTAGGTCAGGAGCTTCCAGTTCAGGTGCGGGTTCAAACCGTACTTATGCACTACCAGAGAGGCATGATTCAGAGGTATCTCCAGATGTAGTGACAGGTATGCTGACTATCTGTTCATTCCCTGCTTACGTATTGATTGATCCAGGATCCACTCTGTCATATATTACCCCATTTGTGGAACGAAAGTTCAATATTGCACCAGAATTATTGTAGCAGCCCTTTTCAGTATCCACGCCCGTCGGTGACTCTATTGTAGCTAGCAGAATTTACCGAGGGTGTATAGTAGAGGTTGCTGACCATCATACCACAGTAGATCTAGTCGAGTTAGAAATAATAGACTTCGATGCCATAATGGGTATGGATTGGCTAGTGCCATGCTTCACTAATGTAGAATGTTGGACCAAGACGGTCCGATTCCACTTTCCAGGGGAGGCAGTGCGAGAGTGGAAAGGCAGCATTGCTACGCCAAAAGATAGGTTTATTTCCTACCTTCAGGCAAGGAAATTGATAACTAAGGGATGTATTTACCACCTAGTCAGAGTTCTGATGTTCAGGCAGAATCCCCGACACTCCAGTCTGTTCCGGTGGTGAACGAGTTCCCTGATGTGTTTCCAGATGAGTTACCTGATATTCCCCCAGAAAGGGAAATAGATTTTGCTATTGATTTGTTACCAGGCACTCAGCCTATATCAATTCCTCCCTATCGTATGGCTTCTGCAGAACTCAGAGAGTTGAGGAGCAGTTGAAAGATTTGCTAGATAAAGGTTTCATCAGGCCGAGTACTTCACCATGGGGTGCGCCGGTTCTATTTGTGAGGAAGAAAGATGGCTCGCTCAGTATGTGCATAGATTATCGGCAGTTGAACAAAGTACAGTGAAGAACAAGTATCCGCTCCCCAGAATAGATGATTTATTTGATCAGTTACAGGGAGCCAGATACTTCTCTAAGATTGACTTGCGGTCCAGATATCATCAGGTTCGGGTACGTGAAAGGGATATTCCTAAAATGACGTTCAGGACCCGATATGGACACTTTGAATTTCTAGTGATGTCCTTCGGGTTGACGAATGCCCCAGCAGTATTCATGGACTTGATGAATAGTATTTTCAGACCATACATGGACTTGTTCGTAATAGTATTCATTGACGATATTCTGGTGTATTCTCGCTCTGAAGCAGATCACCCGACTCATTTACGGACAGTGCTTCAGATTCTCAGGGACCGCCAGTTATATGCTAAGTTCTCCAAGTGCGAATTCTGGCTTAACTCAGTAGCCTTCCTAGGGCATATTATGTCGGATGCTGGTATACAGGTTGACAAGCAGAAAATAGAAGCAGTCAAATCATGGCCTAGGCCTACCACTCCGACTGAAGTCCGTAGCTTTCTGGGATTAGCAGGATATTACAGGAGGTTTGTTGAAAGGTTCTCCACCATAGCAACACCTCTAACCAAACTGACACAGAAAGTAGCAAAGTTTCAGTGGACAGAGGCATGCGAGCAGAGCTTCCAGGAACTGAAAGACAGATTAACCTCCGCCCCAGTGTTAGCATTACCGGAAGGTACAGAGGGTTATTCAGTGTATTGCGATGCATCAGGTGTTGGGTTGGGTTGTGTGTTGATGCAGCATGGTAAGGTGATTGTGTATGCTTCCAGGCAGCTGAAGAAACACGAACAGAATTACCCCACCCACGACCTGGAGTTAGCCGCAGTAATCCACGCCTTGAAAATGTGGAGGCATTACTTGTATGGCGTTCATGTTGATATTTTCACAGATCACAAGAGCCTACAGTATATCTTCACTCAGAGGGAGTTGAATCTGCGGCAACGTCGCTGGTTGGAGCTGTTAAAGTATTATGACGTGAATATTCTATACCACCCGGGAAATGCCAATGTTGTAGCAGATGCTCTCAGTCGTAAGTCCATGGGGAGTTTGGCGTATTTGCAGCCCGAGCAGCGGGAATTGGTCAGGGAGATGCATCAGTTAGCTAGCCTAGCCATTCGTGTAGCAGAAACAGAGGACAGTAGAGCGGTAATTCAGAACACCACCGTGTCATCACTAGTTGTGGAAGTGAAAGAACGGCAATATGAGGATCCTGACCTGATCCAGCTCAAAGACAGAATCCAGCAGGGTAAAGCGCCAGATTTTCAGGTAACTAGGGATGGGGTGCTATGTTGTAAAGACCGCCTCTGTGTTCCAGATGTTTCAGGACTCCGCCAGAAGATTATGAATGAGGTACATTACGCCCGTTATTCTCTTCACCCCGGTGCGACGAAAATGTACCACGATATCAAGCAAAACTACTGGTGGCCAGGTATGAAAAGAGAAATTGCTGAATTTGTAGCCTAGTGCCCTAACTGTCAACAGGTGAAAGCAGAACATCAGAAACCAGGTGGGTTAACTCAAGACATAGTTGTGCCTCTCTGGAAATGGGAAGCAGTGAATATGGATTTTGTAGCAGGATTACCCCGTACTAAACACAAGCATGACTCTATAAGGGTGATAGTTGATAGATTGACAAAATTAGCTCATTTCCTGCCAGTGAGAACTACTTTATCGGCTGAAGATTATGCCGAATTGTATATCCGAGAAATAGTTAGGTTGCATGGAGTACCAGTATCCATTATTTCAGACAGAGGAGCACAGTTTACGGCTAGATTTTGGCAATCGTTTTAGAGGGGTCTGGGAACGCAGATTAATTTGAGCACAGCATTCCACCCTCAAACAGATGGACAGGCTGAACGCACAATTCAGACGCTCGAAGATATGTTGCGAGCGTGTGTGTTAGATTTTGGTGGTAGCTGGGACGAGCGTTTGCCATTAATTGAATTTGCTTAAAATAAAAACTATCACTCAGCCATCCAGATGGCACCTTTCGAGGCATTATACGGGCAAAAATGTAGATCTCCGATTGGTTGGTTTGAAATAGGAGAATCAGCGTTGGTTGGGCCAGACATTGTTCAGCAGTCAGAGAAAAAGGTAAAGCTTATCCGAGAACGCCTACTGACTGCACAGAGCCGCCAGAAATCATATGCTGATGTGCCGCGCAGAGATTTGGATTGATGTAAATGACTGGGTATTTCTGAAAGTGTCTCTGATGAAAGGGGTGATGAGATTCGGCAAGAAAGGTAAGCTCAGCCCAAGATTTATCGGGCCATATTAGATTCATAGAAGAATAGGCCAAGTGGCGTATGAGTTGAACTTGCCGCCAGAATTAGAATCTGTTCATATAGTATTTCATGTATCCATGCTAAGGAAATGTTTAGGAGACCCGTCAAGAGCATTTCCAGTCGAGGATATCCAGGTCACAGAAGAGCTGGCCTATGAAGAGGTTCCAGTAGCCATCTTAAATAGACAGATTCATAGATTGAGAACTAAAGATATTGCGTCTGTCAAGGTATTGTGGCGTAATAGGAACTGAGAAGAGATGACGTGGGAGGCTGAGGAAGATATAAAATCTAGATATCCTCACTTATTCCAAGCCTAGTCAGGCGACAGGTATGTCCGTGTTATTGTTTATGCAGTACTTTATAGTTGTGTATGTATAAATGAGAAAGATTGATGTTTAGCTATCAAGTGAATATTAAGTATCATGTGCAGTACCTGTATTGGACTTTTCTGCATTTTAGGTTTTTTGGTATAGTCTATATTACAGGGGAAACTCTGTCGAAATTTCCTTAGGAGCAAGTTGAGTTAATTGAATAGTCCTCTAAATAGAACTTTCATTCGAGGACGAGTGTTCCTAAGGGGGGAGAATGTTATACCCCATAAGATTTCTGACACCTAGATGGCCTATTCACACGTTGGTTAAGCATATTTGAAAGCCATACGTGCTAACGAAAGGCCCGGGAAAGGATCGGACGATTAACCTATCGAACCATCACGGAGGGAGCCGGGGCAGAGCCCCTCCGCGATGGCAACGTGTCACGGAGGTGGAGCCTTTGCGTTGGCTCCGTGACACGTTGGGCCTGTCCAGGCCCAAGTATATAAAGTCCCCACTTCGGTTTGTGAGGTTATATTCCTTATTCAATATCCAGAAAACGTAGAGAAACAGAGAGACGAAGAGGGGTAATATATTATCGTTCGATTACGCTGCCAAACGTAGTCTAAACTCAAATTAACCTCAGGTATCGAGGTATTTAGCAGCAGGGAGCATTCCTACGGGTTTTGTTTTGCGAAATACGGTCAACGAATCATCGTGCTACCGGGCTAAGGTAAGTGGAATTGCTCCAAACTAGTGTCTATGTGTTCCTAGCTGTGAAGTGAATACTTCTCCCTTCTGGACTTCTGGAAAATAGCAAGTTTTCGACCGTCTTTCAATAAGCCTAAGTTTAGGCTATAATTATATCGAAAGTGACGTCGTCCTTCAGAATAATGTTGTATTTAGTACTAATTGATGTGTTTATGAATGCAGTTGGGGAGATTTAGCTGGAATACTGACCGAGCCTCGTCCGACAGTCGAATAACTCGAGGTTAAGGTATGTGAAGTTGTTCTTCGGCAAGTTAGTAAGCCTTAGCTTGGTAAATCATAGTAAACTCTATATTTGAAACTCTCGGAGTTGAATGTTGAGAATTAAGCTAGTCTGATAGATTCTGAGTTGTGTTGCCATATCGTATTCAGTCCGAAAGTCAGTAAAGCATGCGCCAAAGGGCGAGTTAGCATTCCAAATCTAGTATAGCTTATTGTATGATTAGCAAGCATGTTGTAGAATAAAAAAAGATACAGATTTTCAGAATAAAGGCTAATAAAGTAAATCAGATAGACAGACAGTTTTATGGCTACAAATTAGCCATTCAGACAGATAGTATCCCGGCTACAGATTAGCCAAGCAGTTAAATAAAGATTTCAAAATCAGTATAATCAGTAAAGAATTAGTTCGGTATAGAAACATATCAGAATAAGAAATCAGATTTCATATAGTCTTTTTCAGTTATACATGCTTGCTATTTATATGTGCTATTTGTTTGTTGAGACTTGATGTGGCGTGAGGGCACCTTATTGAGCGTCCTCGCCGCCCCTGGGTTGGTAATCGTGTCGCCCACTGAGTGAGTGGGTTTTACGTCACTCCGAGGAGTGGCATGCCGTCCCCAGTTTGGACGAAGATGGGATGAAGCTTTCCCTATAGCAGTCTGATCAGCATTACGGTGCAGCTCCGATTTCAGATAGCCCTGTTGAGTTTTGTGTCCAGGGAACCAGACCCTATCTGTTACTGTCTGTACATTCAGTTATTATAGGTGTAGCTCCGGTTTCAGGTAGCCCCGTTGAGTTGTGTCTGGGGATCCAGACCCTATCTGTTACTGTCTACACAGGAGTCCTCTGGACCCAGACACGGTTGCTTGTATCGGAGGCCATGGCCCGAGCCGGAGACCCAGGGGGCCGGTAGAGGAGCTTTGAAGTAAGCAGATGAGTGGAGTGACTTATTTTTGGTTGGTTTTGACCCGGGTAGGGGTATATAGATTGTTTGCTTGCTTGGCGCCATCCGGCTTATGGGGGTTGGTATTGGCTCTTGCTTGCTAAATGTATATGTACTTATGTGTTTTATATATATTAGTTAATAGAAAGCAGGCCGCCGTGACTACAGACACGCTCCTGCCTATCAGTGCAGAAAGGTTTGATCTAGTTCCTATCAACCCTTCAGATTCAGTTATCTTCCGCTCATGGACTTGTTAGTTATGTTATTTGTATTCAGTTGTATTATTTTAGTTACTTTGCATACTCGGTACCAGTGGTACTGACGCCCAATGGGGCGCTGGATTACTTGCCTGCAGGTACTCATAGACGAAGAGGCAATCCCTCGTGATCCTAGCCAGCGCAGAGTCATCAGGTCCTGTCATTCGGAGCTTGATATTTTAGAGGTTTATATCATTTCCTTTTGTTGTACAGTACGGGTAGGTCGGGGCCCTGTCCCGACCATCTTATCAGTATTCCTAGAGGGTTGCAGTCTGTATATATTTACCTGTGGTCAGTTGAGCCGGTCGTGTGAGGCCGTGCAGTTGGTTATAGCTGTTTAGCATTTCAGTTTATGTTGGTCGTGTGAGGCCTTAGTTTGACAGTAGTGGTGACCTTGCCGGTCACGTAGTCTTTCAATAGTCTTGTGTTGAGTTACAGATAACTAGACAGCATGGTGGCCTTGTCGGCCCGCATAGGCTCCCTTATATTGAGATGTTTCTGGTTAGCTTTCATTACAGGTACAGGTGGCTATAGGCCCAGTTGGCCGGAGGTTGTGTTTACAGCCGTTATATAGCCCCTTGTTTCCAGAAATCTGAGTTAGAGCCAGTCAGGCACCGGATGTGCTCAGGCTCAGTAGTCTAGCAGTTCAGGTCCTAGTAGGGCACCAGGTGCCAGTCATACCCCCCCAGGCGGGGCGTGACATAAATCCATGTATATTGGGAGAAAAGACTCAGGATATTTGACCTAAATTTCAAGGAATCTCAAGAATGAAATTTTGCCATAACTTTTTTGAATTTTGTTCCACAACTTGATCGACATCCAATCCTAAATATGATTATATAGTGACTAAAATAACTCATAAGTCTTCTTTCTTAGCCTATTAGGTACTCTTAGTTCTACCTCAAAAGCACGACGTTATCACTGAAATTATTCGGGGTGTTACAATTAATCTGATTCCGCTGGTATTGTTTAGACAGTTGGGTTTGCGAGCCTCCAAACCAACTATAATGCGGCTACTGATGGTAGAACGCATGGTGAAAAATACGGTGGGGATTCTTTATGATTTTCTGGTGAAGGTTAAGTCCTTTATATTTCCGGTCGATTTTTTTATTCTTAACTATGAGGTGGATTTCAAGGTCCCCATTATCTTGGGGCGACCATTCCTTGCCACTAATCATTCTTTTGTATACATGAACATCGAACAATTAAAGATTTGGTTGAATAATGAAAAAGTGACATTTAATGTGTGTCGGTCTATGAAACAGTCAAATGATATGCGGGTGGTCTCAATGATTAATATTGTGGAGACTGAGCTTCCAATCATGCCTATTGATGAGAGGGTGAGTATTGAGGACTTAGAAGTAGTGTTGATTAATGTTGATGGTGAGGAGATAAAGAGGGTTGAAGAGATAGTTAATGCACTTGCCGGCATGGGGTCATACACTTATACCCTGAAAAAGATTGATCTTGATCTAAAAACTGTGTGACCCCACTGGCCAAGCCATTTATTGAGGAGCCTCCAGGATTAGAGCTCAAGGAGCTCCCCTCTCACTTATGATATGCATTTCTGGGGATCGAAAAAACTTTATCGGTCATTGTAGCAGCAGAATTGGTGCAATGGCAAGTGGAGGCTTTGGTCTCCGTTCTGAAGAGGTATAAGAAGACTATTGGATGGACTATAGCGGATAATATTGGGATCCCACCAGGTATTTGCACACATAAGATCCAGCTTGAACCAAACTTTATTCCGAGTATTGAACATCAGCGTAGGTTGAATCCACCTATGAAGGTGGTTAATAAGGAGATTATTAAGTGGTTGGATATAGGTGTGGTCTACTCTATTGCAGAAAGCAAATGGGCGAGCCCAGTCCAGTGTGTGCCAAAGAAGGGTGGAATCATTGCAGTTCCAAATGCAAATAATGAGTTTATTCCACTAAGACTAGTCACAGGCTGGAAAGTATGCATGGACTATCGAAAGCTAAACCATTAATGCAGAAAGATCATCTTCCGATGCCATTAATGGATCAGATGCTAGATCGACTTGTAGGAAAAGGGTGGTGCTGCTTTCTTGATGGTTATTCGGGGTACGATCAGATCTATATATCCCCTGAAGATCAAGAGAAAACCACTTTCACCTACCTCTGTAGGACATTTGCTTTCAAGAGGATGTCTTCAAGTTGTATAATACACCCTCCACTTTTTAGCGTTGTATGATGTCTATATTCTCTGATATGGTAGAGGACACCATCGAAGTCTATACAGATGAATTTTCGATGGTGGGTGATTCTCTTGATGATTAATTGGCTCACTTGAGCAAGGTGCTGCAGAGATGTGAAGAGACCAACTTGGTGCTTAATTGGGAAAAGTGTCATTTCATGGTCAAAGAAGGTATAGTTCTAGGCCATAGGATTTCAAGTAAGGGCATTGAGGTGGACAGAGCAAAGATTGATGTGATTGCTAGTTTACCACCTCCAATTTCTGTGAAGGGTGTTCTAAGATTTTTGGGCCATACGGGATTTTATCGGAGATTCATCAAGGACTTCTCAAAGATTGCACATCCCTTGTGAAAGCTACTTGATAAAGAGGTGAAGTTTGTGTTTGATGATTCTTGCTTGAAAGCTTTTGAATGTTTGAAGGAGAGATTGACTACTGCCCCAATCATAGTGGCACCTGACTGGTCCTTACCGTTTGAGGTTATGTGTTATGCTAGCGCGGTGGCCTTGGGTGTTGTTTTGGTCCAAAGGCGTGAGAAGATTTTCCATCCAATTTATTATGCTAGCAAGGTGCTTAATGCAGCTCAGAAAAATTGCATCATGACGGAACAAGAGTTGTTAGTTGTGGTATTTGCATTTGAGAAGTTTCAGCATACTTGCTTGGACTAAGATGATAGTTCATATAGATCATGCATCTTTGTATTATTTGATGGCAAAGAAGGATACCATACCACAGTTGATTAGATGGGTTCTGTTGCTGCAAGAGTTCGAGCTTTGAGGTTAAGGACCAGAAGGGGATCCAAAATCATGTGGCGAATCACTTTTCGATATTAGAAGCAGATGTGGCACTTAGAGATGAGCTTGATATAGATGACACATTTCCCAATGAGTAGGTTTTGGATACTTCCCAAGATCTCATTCCATGGTTTGCGTACTTCGCTAATTATCTGGTGAGTGATGTAGTACTGAAAGATTTATCTTTTCACCAGAAAGAAACTCATGTCTAATGTGCGGAAGTTTTTCTGGGATGAGCCTTACTTATTCCACATATGTGTTGATGGGGTAAATCGGAGATGTGTGCCCGAGGCTGAGATGTTGAGCATATTGGAGGCTTGCCACTCATCCCCTGTAGGGGCCCATCACAGCAGGATTCCACAGCCCATAAAATTCTGCAATGTGGGTACTATTGGCCAACTATTCACCAAGATGCACATGATTTTGCTACGGCATGTGATGCATGCCAAAGGCAATAAAGCATATCAAGAAGGCAAGAGCTCCCTCTTACTCCCATCCTTGTCATTGAGCAGTTTAATGTTTGGGGCATTGACTTTATAGGCCTATGTTTTGAGCTCTAATGGGATGAAGTACATACTTGTAGCTGTGGACTATGTTTCTTAGTGGGTGGAGGCAATTGTGCTTCCAAAGAATGAAGATAAGAATGTCACAGCACTCTTGAAGCAAAATATTTTCTCCAGATTCGCGACCCCTAGAGCAATCATTAGTTATGGGGATTCGCATTTTTGCAATCGGTTGTTTCAGACCTTGCTGGAAAACATGGGGTGATGCATAGGGTGGCAACATCTTATCACCCACAATCTAGTGGGCAAGTTGAGGTCTCCAACCGGGAGATAAAGGCCATCTTAGTGAGACTATAAATGCTAATAGGACAGATTAGTCTAAGAAGCTGGATGATGTGTTATGGGCTTATCGGACTGCATTTAATACCCCTATAGGTATGTCTCCTTATCGCTTTTGTATGGGAACGCATGTCATATTCTGGTCGAGCTTAAGCATAAAGCTATAGGGGCGCTCAAGAAGCTGAATCTGAATTGGAGTGATGCTGTGAACTTGAGTCTTGAACAGTTGAATGTGTTAGATGAATTTCATTTGAAGGCCTATGAAAGTTCAGAGATTTACAAAATGAGGATGAAGATACAGCATGACCGAAAAATTGAGCAAAGAAATCTCAGCCCTGGAGATATGGTTTTGTTGTTCAATTCTAAGCTTCGCTTGTTTTCAGGAAAGTTGAAGCCTAAATGGTTGGGACCACTCCGAGTGGTTTAAATATTCTCATATGGTGCGATTGAGTTGAAAAATCATGAAGGGAAAAGGTTTAAGGTGAATAGCCAGCGAGTGAAAGCATATTTGGAGAAAAGCGAAGAAATCAAATTGGTGGACCTTTGGGCTCTGGGTGAAATCTGAGTAACCCGAGGACTTGCGTCGTGTCGTGACGTTAAATCAAGTGTTGTATTGGAGGCAACCCATGGAGGTATCTTGGTGAAGTCTGAGTTATCAAGATACCCGCGTCATGCTGCGATGTTGAATCAGGCGCTTCTTGGGAGGAAACCCTAGTTGTAATTGTAATAACAATATAGTGTTCACATGTGTTGAGATGTGCAGGTTAGAAAGATGGAAAATCTGGAGTTGGAACAAAAATTTTGAACATTAGAGTCTGGTGCCAAAAAGCACAGAACAAGTCGTTACCAGACTTAACAACTCATCATTACTAGTCGTGGCCATTGAAGCAGAAAAACTTAAGCTCTGAAGAGTAAGTGATAGGTGACTTAACGAATCCTGATGTCACCCAATGAGTCGTTAAGTGCCTCGTCCTGACACAAGCTGAAAATTCACCAAGGGTACAGGGCCAACGACTTAAGACACGACTTGTTGGATGACATCATGAGTCATTACATGAGTTGTTTGGTCCCAGTTAAGTTATTCACTATCACAAGCACATACTGAGCATCATAAAAAGTCGTGGCAGTTGAAAATGACTCATTGTAGGGGATGTGGTCCACATGTAAAGCTTAGAAACCCGACCTGACCCTGCGAAAAAAAAGCTTAAATTGATTTGTTTTCATGAATAACCCACGATTTCCCCCAATTCTTCACATTCAAAGACATCAATTTAAACGGTTCCCTCCCTATCACACCTCACCACTGCCAAAATTCCCACCTTCACTCTCACAACCTCAATAATTCACACCGGCACCAAATCACGAGAATCACGATCACACACACCACTGACCGGAATTCGGGAAGCAAAAATTCAATTTCTCATTGATCAATACCTGATAATCTTCACAAGAGTGAGTTCTTTATTAATATTATTCCCATATGAAATTCATGCTTGCAAAAATGTTTGAATAATGTTTCCTTGATGAACCCAAAGTCAACTTGTGCATAACCAAATGAATTTGTACTTAATTATGCATAATCATGATTGAAATTTGTTGGGAAAACTGCACTTGGGGAAACATAGCCTGCTTAGTTCTTAACATGGAGTAAAATTGTGATATGGGTGAAGTCTGAGTAGCCGAGCATAAGCTAGATGTCAAACTTGGGTAAATTGGTTGTTCAGTGATGACGCTTCATGAAACGATTCGTAGGCTTTCCTGACGAGTCATTACATGATTCGTCACCACTGATCTAGAATACATTAGACTACTAGACTCTTGAGAATGAACCACTTGACGAGTCGTGGTCTCACTTAACGACTCGTGAGATGACTCGTCCTGAGTGGGAGAACATGTGTGGAATTCTAAACATGAAGACCACGACTGACTTAATGACTCGTTGCCACAAGCAACAACTCATTGGGTCAAGTCATCAATTCTACTAGAAAAGGGTGCAATATTTGAACATGCAGACAGAGGATGACTTAACGAGTCGTTGTCAGTGACAACGACTCATTTAGAACTCGTCCTGTCTGAAGGAAGTTACTTAATTAGTACATTCTTATACTATAATCTTGGGTACTGACGTTTATTCCACAGGTACAATGGCACCAAAAGAAATAGGGCCAGGCCTAAAAAAAAAGGCCAAAAAAGGGACAGCCCTCGACTCGCAGATTGATAGACGAACCATCATCCTCAAAAAGGTCAAGTGTCTCAGTTAAAGAGTATTAGATAGAGGAGGAACAGTTGGAACGGTGATCGACTAAGGCTAGGACAAAACACCCCACTAATCCGACATCCATGGTTGTATCTCCGACTTTGCTTGCAAGGGACCCACTGAGCCACATGAAAGGCAATGACGGGAACTCATCCCTGAAGGATCATGAGGGTGCAGAAGCTGGGGATGAAGATAAGGGTGAAGACGAATCCAATGCCTGATAGGAAAGTGCTGCCAATGAGGAGACTGAAACCTCAGACACATCCCTAGACCAAACTCAAAGGTTGGTGAACAGGTGGTGTGTCTCGGGCATGAGGGCGATATACAATCGTGAAAGTACTCCAAATAATAAGGGCCATCCGAAGAGGAGTATCTATGATGAGCCGAGGTTTGTCACTGTTGGGTTCAAAGACCTACCAGAGATTCAAGCTTTGTTTGATAAGTACCAGTTTGGCTGGTTGAATGAACCGTCAAGCAGCTACAACCCGCCATTGGTCCGAGAGTTTTATGCGGCATATGCAGCCACCCTACAAAATCAAGCCTTAGGAGGCCAAGACTGGAGGATGCGACCCACACTAACTCGAGTAATGGTGTGGGAGACACTAGTGGACATATTTTAGCGAACCCTATCACGCATGCTATGTGGTCCAGAGTTTGAGCCTCCGACTAACACAACCGAGTTTGGCTATAGGCTAAGTGATTTGTAGAATATTAAGATCAAGAAATTGAGTCACGAGGATAGAAAACTATAGTACACATGGCTGGAAAGGATCATAGCTACCAGGGGTACATCGGTGGAGTGGCTAAACGGATCGGAGGTACAGACAAAAAAAGCATGCTAAACGTCCAGGCAAAAATTTGGTGGTCCTTAGTGCAACACAGGCTGGTACCAACCAGCAATGACAATGTCGTGTCACCAAACCGAGCTGCTTTGGTAGCCAGCATCATGGAAGGATATGCAGTTAACTTCCCAAGGTACATAGCTAAGGAGATTTGCGAGAGAGCCGTCATGGACAGAACGAGCATTCCCTTTCCATGCCTAATAGCCCAGCTTTATAGGGAGTCACAAGTCCCCGAGTTTTCCACAGTTGACCAGAAGGTTGAGGTTCTCAAAATTACGGATATCGGGTTGACCAGGGATGATACAAATCCAGTCTCTAGGACCATGAGTCAGGTTGCCATAGCCACAGGGGTTGAATTATTAGCCGAGGAATTGAGTGGGAGTCCTCAGAGTGATATTGCGGGGTTTACCAAATTTGAGATAGAGCCTCCAGCGATCGGCCTGATACCACCATCGTAGTGGATGTGCCTGTGACCACTGAGGCTCCGCATCGTCTTCCACCACACTAGTAGCTAGACCACCAGTGGCTACTCCACATTCTTTACTGGCCGGCCTATCACAATCTCACAGGAGTTCATTACTGACATGGCTAGGCGGCTGGCCAAAGCAGAAAAGCAGCAGGCCCACACAGCACTTCAGGTGAAAGTGTTAATGGAGCAGGTAAAGCCCTGGGTGACCAATGTTCGGGTATTTTTCTGCTTTGGGTATAAAGCTACACGCAAGTGCACATGGTCGAACAAGTAGTAAAGTGACTTAAGTAAGCCAAGTATCGATCCCACAGGGACTGGGATAAGGTAACAATCTACTCAAGTGTACTATATTTTAACTCTAACAATGAAGACAACAGTGCAAAGAAGAGTTTGATATTTTGTTTTCTAATTTTTATGCTAAGTCTAAAACGAATATCTAACGTGAGTCTGAACTATGAATGTGAGCATGCTGAGGTTAAATGAACATGTAAAGAAATAAATTATCAATATAATGTGGTTAATCTTTCCTCCAGTTGCTAGTCAAGAACTATTGCCAATGGATTAAAACTCTCGTATTTAACCCAACTTAAGAATCATGAACCATCCACCTACATTTCTGTGATTAAATGAAATTCATGTTCTAGCCATACAAAACCGGTTCCTTAATTGACTAATACGACTTTCAAGTATATTTCTATCCTGAAGGTAAATCAATTCTCAATTTTCCCAAACTAAGAAAAGATCATATCCTATTGATTCACAACTTTCCAATTTCTTGCTCTCTCGAGTGAAACCGGACTTTTTAGATATACATTAACGTTGGCCATGCATCAATGCAGTAAGAACAAGAATCAATAGAACAACCATGAAAGAAAAGATGAAAAATCCAATTGATCAATAACTACATTTCAATACAATTGTTCTTAACCTCAGCAAGAAGAGGAATTAGCCACTCATTCGTGGATTAAACATCGTTAAATGAGTGTTAAACATACAAGCAATTGAATTAAAGAAGGAGATAGAGAAAAACCCTGATAATTTCGTCCCCTCAACTGCCTGTAACCCACGTTCTTGCTCCACCAAGTCAGAATTATTAAAAATGAACCTAAGTGGTCTATTTATACTAGTGGGAATTTTTCCCGAAATAACAAGCAACGTGTCACGGCTCCATCGCGGAGCCCCTTTAATTTGTGCCTTCCAATGCTTTGTCCTTTGCTAACATCCGAGTCCAACCCCGAACTCTCCCAACACACATTTTAGCTTCCCAAAATTATATTTCACCTGCAAAACAACGCTAATCATGTTGGTTAGTATAAATTCACATTTTATTATCAATCACATGAGAATGTATAAACATTGATAGATAAACAAGGCTAAAATGACACATTTAAGTATCACTTGGGCGTATAAATTTGCCCAAGATCACTTAAGGAGTTGGAGGGCTTATTGAGGACATGGCATGGATGGTTGGACATGTTCAATAGGTAGATGGATGAGCACCTCGCTCAGTTACAGGTTTCCTAGCTGACGTGGTGGTATAATGATCTTTGATAACGCTCAAACTTCACTTCCAACTGAAGTATGAAGCGGACATTGTCAATAAAGAACCCAACTTAGAGGTTGGGGTCGATCCCACAGGGAATATGGAAGATCTAGATTACAGTCGGTACATGAACTCGTATGGTAATTACTTCACAATGGTGGATTCTAATAAAAATCAATACAAATAAACAGCAGTCAAAATTATATTTGCAAATCAATAAGTAAAGGATAACTAGGGTTTGTGTTCCCCATGGGTTCATAACAGCTTTGGGTATACACTCGTGACCTTTACCAATTCTTACTTACAGAATTGATAACTTGGGATTCAAACGATTGACCAATCCCTATTGAATAACTACCCTCAATTACTTGACCAAGTCTCATGAGTTTTTCAAACTAACCGTTATCACTAAGTTCCAGATATAACTATCCTGCAACCACAACTCAAGTTAATACAATGATCATCAAGATCAAGGCTCTATTATAATTCTCTTTTCCTAATCTCTACCTGTTCGACCAAAGCAAGTAAAGAATTCAGGCACTTCTTAACGTTGCGCACCACTAAGAATCATTAAAGATGAAGAGACTACAATATAAGTAATTAGTATTGGTTTTAGAATCACTTTGTGCAACCCTAGCTTGTTAATCCGTCATGGCTCCCACAACCCTAGCTATGGAGGTTTTAGCCTCTCATAGTTGCAAGGTTGTGAATTGTGTTCATGATTGAAGACATAAAACAATACTTACAAAGATGATTGAGAAAAACGATTCCTTTATCCACAAAATCTTGAATAACAAGTAGCAAGAACAATATGAGTTCAAGAAAAGGTTGATCACAAGGTTGAACCAACTCAATTCTCTCTTTCAATAATGTAAAATTGCTTACTACAATGTTTTCCTACTAAAATTAAGTCTATTCATCGTCCTCTATAAAAAATAAAACAAAAAACATATTCATAGAGGCACAAGAATCCTTTTCCTAAACAAACAGGACTACTTTCCATATCTGTCGCCGAGCTCGTCACAGGTCCTCCTACGACTCGTAGGGGCTTCTCACAGACCGTGGCATCGACTCGTGGCTTGAAGTGTTGGCTGAATTTTGGCTAAGTGTTGGGCCAAGGTACTATTTGTACCTACATCCTACGACTCGTACCTTGCACCCGTGGCTTGATCCTGATACTTTAAACTTTCTCTGAACTTCACCACGCCCGATATGGTACAAATCGTACCTTCATCTCATGGGTCTTAGGATCCTCTCGTACTGAGAATCAGCCTCCTGTGCAATTCTTCTGGATTTCAGCACGACTGGCTTACCACAACTCGTAGCATCATGGTATGATCCGTGTCAAG
The DNA here is from genome assembly GCA_035772735.1 of Datura wrightii. Lineage (NCBI taxonomy): Eukaryota > Viridiplantae > Streptophyta > Magnoliopsida > Solanales > Solanaceae > Datura > Datura wrightii. Next base: position 34,904,690 of record JASDFA010000001.1, read on the forward strand.
TCTCGTGGGATCAGTCTTCTAGGTTAAACTTTCAGCTTCTTATCACGGCCCTCAGTACGACTCGTAGGTCCATCCTATGGATCGTACTGTGGACTGCACTTTTTCCCCTTTTTTGCACTTTTTGCTTCCTTTTGCAATTTATTGTTCCAACACCCATTTATCCTGAAATCAAAGGAAAAGTGCCTCATATCCACATAAATACACCTAAGTCCATGCTATTTTCATAGTTTTGAGCATCAATAGTATTGTATATCCATAGCACATCAAGCTTGATGCCCTCATAAAAGAGTAGTGAGAGCTATCGGCATGGC